>OV815277.1:10529038-11828205 GCA_929108145.2 Limnephilus rhombicus | reverse complement strand
ATAAATAAATTAAAAAAATAAAAATCGTTGTAAATAATAGTTTTGCCCTTGAGGGAAAAACACAATTAGTCCCTTAGGTGACTTTTGACGACCCTTTTGACGGAAGGCGTACTCCAGCGGTAAGGCTCTTGACTCGCATTCCGAAGGTCACGGAATCGAATCCTGGCGTGGCAAATAAATTTTATTTGATTAATTTGTGTTATTTCACAATTTATTCATTTAAGTTAATATAAAGTACATTTGCGGCACGTTCCAGAGTGGAAGATACTCTCAGAATGGCCCTGGTGTAAGACCACCAGACCAGATCTGAATAGCCAGGTACTTTCCCACCTTCGTCTTCCCTATCTCCTTCCTCTTCTTACTACCTTCAGCCTAACAACATACTCCAATTGGGGATGTCATAGTCCACTGGCTCCAGAAGGGAGCAGTTCGGACTCTTGCGCGGTATTCATGTTTAAAAAAAAGTTAGCCTGTGGATCGAAGATTTTAAGTTAGGCGCTACGGCTAAAGAGTCTGTCAGATTCTGAAAACACATCCGTATAAGGTTATTGTCATCTTCCTAGGGTCTCATTCGCGTCCTAGTCGAGGCGTGGCTCAAAGTCGCACAGGGTTGATATTTGCGCTAAGGCCTGCGCCCCCCTTACGATACTCCAGGGTGGTAATCTATGCAACGTTCGGTAGGCTTTATAATACTTTACTTGCATACTTTAAGCTTGCTTCATCCACCCCTTCTAATTTTATTCCACAACATCCGCATGTAAATGTACGTAGACGTAGGAATAAGGGGAAGGAAGTGTTTCTATGGGGCGCGTCTTCCGCATAATATGTAGTATGTAGACTGCATCTTGGGAATCGTCTTATTTACATGTTGCTTTTACGCGTTGTTCTGGGTAAATTCGTTGCATGTTCAGAGGGCTACAGAACATGTTTTTCTTAAAAGAAAGGACATAGAAAACTTGCTCAGCAAAACAGTGTGGTCTTTAATTTCAGGATTTAAAAGTCGCCGTCGCAAACCTAAAGTCTGGCAAGGGCTGATGATAAACAGAGATATTTTACCATTTTATGCTCTACACTTGATCTCACCCTCGTTCTAGGGAGTGTAACTAACTAACTAACCATCACGCCGTTTCCCGCAGGGGTAGGCAGAGAGGACGGACCACCAAACAACTCGATCTTGGCACACACTTCTTGCCTCGTTCACATTCATACATCGTCATACATGCTCTTCTATTATTCCGACTCTTCACATGGCCCGACTCCCATCTGATTCACTTGGTCGTGTCATGTCTTCCTCGGGCGTCCCCGATTTTTTCTTCTATTCACATTTGCGTAATATATTCTCCTTACACTCCTTTCCTCGTTCATTCGCTCTACATGCCCAAACCATCTGAGCGTCCCTTTCTTAATCTTACTCATCACGCTTACATCAGTCTTGCATTATTCGCGGATCTCCACATTTCTCACACGATCGTACATGGTTTTACCACACATACGCCTCAGGGACCCCATTTCTACAGCATTCAGTCTACTTTCATCCTTCCTCTGCCAGTTCCATGCCTCACTGCCATACATCAGGGTAGGTACCAGCACTCCATTATGGACGGCTAGTGTAAGACGGTAGTGTAGGACGGGGAGTGTAAGATGTAGATTTATCGATATTGAGACAATGAGGAAAGCGACATTTGTGTTTTACATATTAAAAGTGATATAAAATAACACCGGGAGGCATAACGATTCGGTACATTAGTATGACATTTTGAAAGATCCTACTAGTGACCCAGAAACCATCAACATTTTGTTTAATTCACTAAAAGTTTTCTGCATTACAATTGATTTGGTATGAGTAATCAAGTATTGTACCAGGAAGAGAGTAAACTTTTACATTTAACTCAAATTTAGATTTTTCTGAAATATCTGACTTATAACTGAACGACGGAAATATATATACTCGTATTATCAAGTAATTTTTTATAAAATACTTTTTAACTGCTATTACAAGATTGCGTTCGAGCCAACTAAGAATTGTTTAAAAAAATGCAGTTATTTTCTTTGCAAACCTATGAGATATTATGAAGCAGTTCTTCGTTTTAAAAATGCCGAAATTGACATATCATTATAGCCAATGATATATTTGGCCAATTATGTAAACTTGAATATGTTATACATTACACAGAACAGATCTATGAGAGATGTACCAGGGAAATGCAATTATCCAATGAGAGAGGAGCTAACTTAGATTCCAATAAAAAAGATACTGGTACGTGCTAATTTTTGTGCATAACTAACTAACTAACTAACTAACCATCACGCCGTTTCCCCGCAGGGGTAGGCAGAGAGGACGGACCGCCAAACAACTCAGTCTTGGCACACACTCTTTGCCTCACTCACATTCATACATCGTCTCATACATTCTCTTCTATTATTCTGACTTTTGACATGACCCGACTCAAATATCTGATTCACTTGATCGTGCCATGTCTTCCTCGGGCGTCCCCGACTTCTTCTACCATTCACATTCGCGTTGTATATTCTTCTTACACTACTTTCTTCGCTCATTCGCTCTACATGCCCAAACCATCTGAGGGTCCCTTTCTTAATCTTACTTATTATGCTTACATCAGCCTTACATTCTTTGCGGATATCCACATTTCTCACACGATCATACATTGTTTTACCACACATACGTCTCAGGGATCTCATTTCAACAGCATTCAGTTTACTTTCATCCTTCCTCTGCCAGTTCCATGCCTCACTGCCATACATCAGGGTAGGTACCAGGACTCCATTGTGGACTGCTAGCTTCGCTTTTTTTGACAGTTTTTTATTAGCGCCAACGGCATTCAGTCCACCATTAATGGAGTTACCGGCATTCACCCTTCTTTCAATATCTCTTTCAGCCTTCCCATCTCTCGTAAACATACTACCCAGATACACAAACTCATCCACCTGCTCCAAGTATTCATCATTCACAACTATGTTGCATACTGTTTTCGTACTCTCCCTTTCAAACACCATGACTTTAGACTTACTTTTTGTGCATAAAGTTACGAAAATACTTAAAGAATGAGATAATGTTTAATAGAGAAACCAGAATCATAAACAGACAGTTTTTTTAACATTAACTGCACAAAGGAGGCCCGGTGGAAAATAATATCTCTTAGGGACCATGTCATCTTTAGAGATGCTGTGTAGAAGATCTTTTTGCGGAAAAGAAGGAGTGAACCTGGATCTTGAAAAAAAAACCCCATCTTGTAGGAAGGAGGAAACACAGAGTTTGCCGCATATGAGAAAATCAAGAGCAAAGAACCGCATAACGCATAGAAGACGAAAGATGGATGATGAAAGGCCTGAAAGTCTGAAAAATGAATGTATTTAAAAATTGATGTTATGCTAACTGTAACAATCTTATTCTTCTTCCTTTGCGCTGTCCCAACTCATTGCCTAGGTAGGCTGTTGGGGTCGGCTCTTCTCGTTCTCAGGTTGTAATATCTTCTGTTCTGGGTATCGCCTTCATGCAGGCCGTTTCTCCGAAGAATTTTGGAACATTGAGTCATCCAGGAGTTCTTCGGTCTTCCTCTGGATGACTGTCGATGAAGCTCCATAGACATTGCCTGCCTCACTGTGTAGTCTGATGGTCTCCGTCTTATATGTCCATACCATCTCAACTGTCGTTATTCCAGCTTACTATTTATGTCTGTGACACCCAGGCTACCACGAATGCGTGAACTTTTGATCTTATCTTTTAATGATACACCTGCCGACCATCTAAGCATTCGCATTTCTGCTGTTTCAAGTTGCCTAGTGTAGGAGTTGTACATAGTCCAGCATTCGGAGCCATACATTATTGCGGGTCTTACAATGGTCTGGTATATCTTTCCTTTCAGTTTTATAGGCATTTTGGAGTCACACAATATTCCTGTTACGGATCTAAATTTAATCCATCTCACACATATTCTATGGATGACATCCGCTGCACATCCTCAACTGTAACAATAACAATAGCTAACTGTAACAATATCATTTTATAAAATGAAAAATTTCCTAAAATATTAACTAACTCAATGAATAGTAACAAAATAACTCGTAATATGCTTCATCTTTCCTGTTTAGTGAAGGCACGCCACATTTTCCAAATTGGTAATATATTGTATTAGAAATTAGAAGATATTATGCTTGCTACGGGCAGTCTGTATATATCAAAATGCATATTTAATACAATTGATGTATTTATAATATTATTGAAAAAAAATAATTCTGAAATATTTAACGATTTTAAAACGCGTAGCATTCCATGAAAATATTTATTATTGTTTCAATACGACAATGTAACAAACGAAAATATTTCCGTGTACCAAAAACACAATGCAAATTTAAAAAAAATAGCGATTAATCGCTCTCAAATGTTCTTTGTTTGAATCAGAATGCAGAAATTTCAATCAAATTTATCGGATGCTCCAAACAAATGAAATGCGGTAACCAATTAAAAAAATTCTCCAATTATTATTTCGTGCAAGGTATTGGAATAACTATGAGGTGGGAATCCTACTAATATTATAAAGGCGAAAGTTTGTATGGATGTATGTTTGTTACTCTTTCACACAAAAACTACTGAATGAATTTTAAAAATTCTTTCACTAATAGAAAGCTATATTATTTGCGAGATCTATAGGCTATATATATTAGTAAGCTCTGGCGTTATGAATAATCTGTGGCGTTATGAAATTATTTATCATACGTTTTCTGTCCCTAACAAAATCGATTTATTGCAAGCTTCAGAAAAAAAGCAAAACAATTATTGTCGCCTTGGAAACGATGTTTTTTTATGAATTAGGAAATTCACCTTAAAAAGAGTACTTTGTTGGCGTCGTAGTAAATATCTATCTCTAAAAATGAATCGTCGAAATGTATGTATGCGCATAACTTCCGAACGACTCCACCAAATTGGAATTTTTTTTTTGTATAAAACTACTGTTGAGCTCCGGCATTATGAAATTTGCAGAAAAATTGTAATAGGTGGCACGCGAGCTGTTTGAAAACTGTAGGTATGTACCGGGAATGAATGTGTGGAATGCGAGAGGTTGGAGAGGGGAGGGGGGAGAGGTGAGTGAGGAGGGCGGTGAGGGAGGGGGAGGGGGAGGGGGAATAGGATAGAGTGGAGGGGATTAGGGGTGGGAGAGGGGGAAGGAAGGCTGGGGAAGGGAGTGGGGGTGGGTGGAGGAGGGTAGGGGGAAGTGGATGGGGAGGGGTATGAGGTGGGTGGAGGGGGAGGGGTATGAGGGTTGATGGGTTGATGGGGGGAGTAGAGAGGGGAGAGGGAAGGTGTAGGAGGCGGAATGGGAATCCCCCTAACACCATGCGAGCGAAGCCGCGGGAAAAAGCTAGTCATTTATATCTACATTATTTGTTTCGTATTACTCAGGTAGTGTGTACAGTGTTTCGTATTATTCATGTAAGTATGGTGCATACAGGTATTTTCCGCTTCACGATACTTTTTAGAAGTAGAATAATGGGCAAAGTTCACGAGGCATTGCGAACTAACTGTTTGTCACTAACGCCTATGGATGTTGTTTTGATACCAACTAAAATAATATCAGTACATTTGCTGAAAAGGTGCAAAATATACAAAATCATATACTTTGATTCCATGGAAAACGCATCCCTTCAAAAATACTTGAGGTATATTTTCACGGTTTTGGAAATTGTTACCAGAAATCTTTTTTTTTACATTAGCTTGGTAGGCACTGAGTAAAATAATTCCACCAAGGGCTTATGTCGTCTTTGAGGATACTGTGTGGAGGAAATTTTAAGGGAAAGAAAGAAGAGGACGTTCTAGAAAGGAAAAAAGGAATTATTGATGGATCTCTGGGGGTCAGTGTGTCCAGGAGTGACGGAGGTATGAATAAATTGCTCCCTCTGCGGTACAAAGCGATGGGTCGAGAAAGTCTGTCAGGTGATGTAAAGAGGTCTCGCTCAACCAGTCTCTCCCGATTGGGACTGCTACACAGAAGGTGGGCAAACTCACGTGCCACCTAGACCTAGACAAACCTCACCCCATGAACCCGGCACCATACGTAGCGAATGACTTGGGATGATCTACAGCAGGGGTGTTGGTTATCCAATAAATGGATCCCGGGGCGGCGGTACCCATACCCGCCTTCCAAATTGAAAACGAACGCTCAATCAATTACTTTATTCCTACTCATACTAAATTCCAATAAGGGTTTATTAGGTTGCCATGTACACCGTCGATTAAACTCCCACCTCCTAACACAGTCCTAACGTGCCCTCGGTTACCAGTCCCACCGGGACGGGAGTGCTCCTGGCTGGGGTGGTACATTAGTATCGTATCCTATCGGTTTTGAGAAATTGTTACTTTGTAACATTCTTTAATGTGTTATGTTTGTGTCTTTAACGTCTTGTGTCTGAACCGGAATTCTTTTAGAACTTTGCCCATCCGGTAAGTTGGATTCTAAGGTAAAGACAGGAAGATAAATAGAGACAAAGGCGCTTTGTAGATGGCAGAAGGTTGCATCTGTGATATTTTGACAGCCTTTTTGTAGGAAACACATTGTCTTGTAAGAACGTGTTTGTGCTTTCCTCCAATTTTAATTTAAATCTTGTTGAAGTATAATTTGCCAAGTGGAAGATACTCAGTATCGCCCTGGTATAAGACCACCATTCAGAATTGCTTGAAATGGCTATAGCCGTGCTTGGTGACGAGATCTGAATAACCAGCTACTTCCCTACCTTCCTCTTCATCATCTCCTTCCCTTCCCCACTACCTTCAGCCTCACACATAACCTCTCCGGTTGGGGATGCAATAAACCCACTGGCTCCAGATGGGAGCAGCTGGGACTCTCATGAGGTATTCATTTAAAAAAAATGATCTGAAATAAATAGATGGTAAAAAATGCAATTATGATTTTTTTTCGATATCAGCATATATAAATATGGTTAGTGATTATGGTAACACGCTTTAAAATAAAGGGAGATAACGAAGATGCTTCGAAGGTTTAGTATTATTAATCCCGCCGTTAAAAAAAAGCGAACTACGCAACTTGGACTATATATGGCGAGTTTTGTAGATCTTGAAAATATTTATTCCAACACGTCTTGATATTTTGTAAACCTATCAATTCGCGGTAATTTTGTATTTTTATGACTTATCTAATTTTTATTATTTCTTTCAAAATTATCTGTCATGAATAAATTGTACGACCAATCATGTAAAAGTCCTCTGGGCGTTAAATATAATAGAAATATATTTTTGAATGTAGCTATTACTTTGTGGTTATCCATTAAAGAAAAATGAAACAATACAACTTTGTATAAACCACTTATATTATGTGCAAATCCGACCGAAATAATATCGGTAACTTTTTGAGAAATACTAAAGATAAAGACCATAAATTGACTAATTCCGGAATATATAAACTCAAATGCAATGATTGTCCCTCATTTTATATTGGAAAAACAACTCGTAATTTTGAAATCAGAATCAAAGAACATTTAAGGTGTCTTAATAATAATAATTTTTCTGAGTTCGCTAACCATATTATTGAAAATAACTATAGTTTTGAAAAAAACACAGGGATAAATATTCTTCATATTAATCATAAAGGAAAACGTTTAGATAACTTAGAAGCTTTGGAAATTAAAAAATCCCTTAAAAATAATGAATCTATTATCAACAAACAAAAAATATTGTCATATAGCCCAATCATGGTTTTGTTCCCCTACCCACCCACTCTACACTAATACCTACCCAACCAATCTACATTATTAACTAACAACGGCTCCACCCCTACCATAATAAAACATTGTTCTAAACTGTCAAATTAGTATAAGCTTTCCCTGACGAAGGAACGTTTGTTCCGAAACCGGTCGGATTTGCACATTATATAAGTGGTTTATACAAAGTTGTATTGTTTTATTTTTCTATAATAGAAATAAATTACTTGTTTTCGTATTCGATAACTTAGTGAAAAAATTATGTGCCCCTCTCCGTGTTTCCTCCCTTCTACTTTTTTTAGGTGAATTCAGTTTTACCGTAAATATATATATATTTTTTTTACTTTAGGAGTAAAACCTCAGATTGTAATATTTAAATAAATGAAGACAATATTAGCGAAACTCAATCGAAAATCTGGAAACAGAAAAATCAGAAAAACATATTGACACCTGACCTCTGTTCCAGAGGTGTCAATTTGTTTTTCTGATTTTTCTGTTTCCAGATTTTCGATTGAGTTTCGCTTATATTGTCTTCATTTATTTCAATTTATTTTTGGGTTATTCCTCCTCCTCAAATTGTTACTACTTCCTTCTTCTAGGAGTAAGCGCAACACGGCATAATCTCAAGTCGTGAAAGTCTCAAATCACATCAGAATTAGGTAACTTTCTTTAAAATAGAATTACAAAATTTTTGAAGCGTTTAAAACCCCGACGAGGTTGATTATATATCTCTCGCGACAGCGTAACGCGAGTTAAATCAGCCGTATACGATACATTTTGATGGTTTTCTTAATTGCTGTATTCCGTATCCGCGCTAACGAGCTAAATAATGCGCTTGTAGTTTACCTTAACGCCATTTGTCAGTCGCGGGAAAATTTGCGCATCGAATGTCATCGCCTACCAAAAATACGACAAACTGATAGTAATTTATAAACGCCTTTTACATAGGCTTATGTGTATGTTGTCTTAATAACTAATAAATAGTAATTCGCGTTTTTAGATAGGTAATTAATCCTTTTAACATACGACAGGCATAGACAAGAAAATACAGAAATTTGACAGCCGATAATGAACGATGGACGCCTTCCGATATCCGACGAATTTCATGTTTTTATCTTAATTGTCTCGTAATGCTGACTTAAGAGGGAATAACCAGACAAAACCGGAAATATGTCATTTTTAGGCTGTTATTTTATCTAGTAAAGCTATGTTTTAAATTTCGTGAAAAAATGTTTATCTTTAGGACAAAAGGTTTTACCGTAGGTTGTTGGCAGATTTGTTAAATTTTCAAACAAAATTGTGTATTGTACAACCTACATTTCAAATCATATAATCACGCAGTAAAATAAATCAATACATTATTTGGGAAAGCTACTTTTCGAATTTTAATTTTAGTTCAAATAAAATTATTACAAAAATATCCGCGCCCTTGTTTTGTGACGAAAATACATCAGTTTGTCTGTATAAGTCTTATTACAAACTAATATATTTAAAAAAAAATTACATCCTTATTTTGTAATGCATTACTGAAAAATTAAAATACTTATGATCAAAAAATATTACAAAAAGTACATAATTTGTACAGTTTTATCATCAAGAGTTTGAGCATTTTTGAGTTCCAGGTATTTTATCAAAGCCAATTTTGAATGAAATAAAATCGATATTGAGTTATTATGTTAAAATGCTGGTATGGAGAATAATTACTCTTTTTCATCGGAACCGCCCTGTATAGTTGCAAGGGTTCGATTCGCTCGGCCGCTGGTTAATGGCTCTTAACGCAAAAACAACAAAAAAGATACAGAATCACATTTATGTAGATGATAGTAACGGCCCCAGGACTGTACCTTGAGGTATGCCAAAGTTACTCGTATCTAAACACATCGTTGATTTTTACGATTTGAGAGCGTTTGAAAAGGTAGCTTTTTATCCATTCTAGAGCTGCACCGTATAATCCAATGTTTCCTAAGTTTGTCATGTGATATGCTGTCATACACTTTTTGGGATCTATGAAAATTCCAATACATTTTAATGACTTATCCAATGAATTGTGAACAAGGCTAGTTTATTTTGCAATTGCATCCCGTGTGCTTCTACTTTCCATGATTCCGAACTGATTTTCATTAATTATTTTATTTCATTTTATAAACTGGTTCATTATCTTTTCTAAAAAAATTGCTATATTCGAGATTACTGATATTGGTCGGTAGATGCCTACTTTTCTGGATTACCATATTTAAACTTTGGAATAATGATGGTTTGTTTGTAAATAGAAGGAAACATTCCGCTTTGGAATCTTATATTAACTACATGAATTAATGGTTTAAAAGGTTTTACCGTAGGTTGTTGGCAGATTTGTTAAATTTTCAAACCAAATTGTGTATTATTCAACCTACATTTCAAATCATATAATCATGCAGTAAAATAAATCAATACATTATTTGGGAAAGCTACTTTTCAGAATTTTAATTTTAGTTCAAATACAATTATTAAAAAAATATCTGCGCCCTTGTTTTGTGACGAAAATACATCAGTTTGTTTAAGTCTTACAAACTAATATATTTAAAAAAAAATACATTCTTATTTTGCAATACATTACTGAAAAATAAAAATACTTATGATCAAAAAATATTACAAAAAGTACATAATTTGTACAGTTTTATCATCAAGAGTTTGAGCATTTTTGAGTTCCGGGTATTTTATCAAGGCAAATTTTGAATGAAATAAAATCGATATTGAGTTATTATGTTAAAATGCTGGTATTGAGAATAATTACTCTTTATCATCGGAACCGCCCTGTATAGTTGCAAGGGTTCGATTCGCTCGGCCACTGGTTAATGGCTCTTAACGCAAAAACAACAAAAAAGATACAGAATCACCCTTCTGGATAATATTGTAATAATACTACTACAAGAGACTCGCATTGCTTCGGCGTGTTGGATTTCCCGCCACCATCCCATCATCTATAACAACAAAATTTGTTTGCGCGCCCAAACGAGAGGGGAGAAATGTGTTTGCATTAAATTTGGTTTATTTCAATTCCACAACATATTAGTTGATGGACCGTAAAACATAATTTCCACAAACTGCACTCATGTCGGAACAGATGTGGACAACGCGCTGTATTTTAGGTGTAAAGCACTGGCTATAAACATTTCAGGCAGCCAGCCCACCGTACAATGGGAAATGGGAGCATACTAAAGCTAGGGGCGCCTCAGACTTTAGTGTAATATGTGGGGTGCAAGAGGGCGGCCGAACCGCGGGACTGATTCTTTTGTTTGCAAGTCGACACAATACTCTAAAATAAAGTTGGAATCTTAAAGACGTGAAAGTGAAGAAGGCATCTACACAAATTTACAGCGAGCGGCTCTGGTGTATTGGATGGGGACCTACCGTCGAATTTTCCTTTGTAGATCTTGAAAATTGATCTTGCCGCAGTGCATATTTGAATTAACTCTGTTAAACGTATTACTAAATCTCAGATGTTTCTGATGAAGAATACTCAGGGAAGTTACTAATTCATTGCGTTGAAAAATAAAAATTGGTGCTTTGCGAAAAAAATATGTTATTCACAGTATTCAAATCAGCATCTTCAATTATTATGACAGTGTCATCAACATTAGATATTATCTTTCCGTTTATTCTTTGTGTGAATATATCATTTATGTAGATGATAGTAACGGCCCCAGGACTGTACCTTGAGGTATGCCAAAGTTACTCGTATCTAAACACATCGTTGATTTTTACGATTTGAGGGCGTTTGAAAGGGTAGCTTTTTATCCATTCTAGAGCTGCACCGTATAATCCAATGTTTCCTAAGTTTGTGATGTGATATGCTGTCATACACTTTTTGGGATCTATGAAAATTCCAATACATTTTAAGGACTTATCCAATGAATTGTGAACGAGGCTAGTTTATTTTGCAATTGCATCCCGTGTGCTTTTGCTTTCCATGAATCCGAACTGATTTTCATTAATTATTTTATTACATTTTATAAACTGGTTCATTATCTTTTCTAAAAAAATTGCTATATTCGAGATTACTGATATTGGTCGGTAGTTGCCTACTTTTCTGGATTACCATATTTAAACTTTGGAATAATGATGGTTTGTTTGTAAATAGAAGGAAACACTCCGCTTTGGAATCTTATATTAACTACATGCATTAATGGTTTAAATGGTTTTCAAATATTAACTATAATTCCATCAAATCCCAGGACAGAACCTCCTTTCACATCGTTTATGATAGATACTATTTCATCCTGTGTTGTGGCTTGAAATGTTTCTCTTTTATTTTATGCATCAATATTGCAGTTTGAAATTGGGTTGATATTTATGTGATTTGCAAGATTTTTTCCTATGTTTGCAAAGCCTACATTCATGGTGTTATAAGGCACAATAATAAGATATACATTGTTGGCTTCTGCATTCCTCAAGTATGCACAAAGCTGCCAGAATTGTAATCATGCGACATTTTGCTCACAAGAATCATTGTTTACATTAATAAAAATTAATGCATTTCGCACACGGGCCGGTTCACCCTAGCAGCGGCTCTGATCACTCATACACCCATAAAAGAGTACACACGTGCGGTATATTCGCAATATATATTTGCGCTTTAAAGGTTTGATAAAATACGATAGTGCTAGTCTCTAAATTCATACAAGGGTGGTTGGAGCTATTGTAAAAGTGGTTGTTGGGACTGTCTGAATATGCTTTGTTTTTCCATTTAAGCAATTCGTTCCGAACAACCGGGATGATCCGGATACAGAACCATTCATTATTCTAGGTGCTCCATAAATTCACTTTAATAAGCGTTTTTTCTACCGTTTATTATTCCTACTCTCATTCTCGGTACAGGATGCAAGTAAAAGAGTACAGTTTTAAAATACGAATTATTTATGTACCTATATTTGCTGTTTGATACAATATCTTTGTTATGTCTATGATTGGGTTCCCTTGTATTCTGACGAAGCGCTTTTGCCAGTAGCGATTTTGTTTCAAGTATAAATTATTTAGCAATAAAATGTTTACATTTAGATCTATTTTAAAACAACTGTAATAACATTCTATTACCTACGTACTAAAATTTGGACTTTACAACATTGAGACGTAACCCACAAGGAGGTCATTGAACATTTTAAAACCTTTATAATATATATTACACTAGGCTTCGTATTAAGAACAACCAAAAACTTTAATTCCATACAAGTCATTAAATTATTATATGTATCTCTAGTTAGAAGCCTAATGGAATATAACTCGGTAGTTTGGTCTCCATCTTACAAAATTCACATTAATAACATTGAGCGAATACAAAAAAAATTTCTGCGTTTTATAAATTTTAAATTAAATATCCCACTAGAAGACTTGAAATATAATTTATTATTAAATGTTTTAAAAATACACACACTAGAAGACAGACGTAAAATAAACGACTTAACATTTTTATTCAAAATACTTAACTCTAAATTTTACTGTTGCGAACTACTGCAACTCATAAACTTACGAATACCGACAGTAACTACACGGCAAAATACACTATTCTACTGTAGCATTCATAAGCTGAACTACATTCATAAGCGGAACTACATTGCCCACTCTCCGATACAACGATTTCACACTATGGGAAATCAGTACTTAGGTGATATTGACATATTTAACATAAACTTGGCAAAATTTGTTGATCTTATAAAAAACTTATTGCAAAGCTATTCCTAAACCTATCTGTTTTTCTGAAAACCTATGAAATCGCTCTATTTTTGTATTTTTATGACTTGTGTGCTTTTTTATCAAATTTTATTTTTATTATTTCTGTATAGGTTAAATATATATAATAATAATAATCTGTCATGAATTATTTGTACTACCAAAATGTAAAAGCCCATTGGGCGTTAACTAAATAAATAAAAAAAAAATATTGTTTTGTGTTTCCAATAAATTTGTTTTGGGAAGCCTAGAATCGTTGCAGTTTCTCTTAGGATAGCAATGAATTACTAATACTATTCACCATATGTAAAATATGGTAACATTTTATTATTTAACTTAAATACTTGGGTTGGGTCCCAGTTGCAACCATTATATTTTTCTGTGTCTTGTTCCCTTTAATGTTTTCGTTTAGATTATTAGTATTATCTTCTTCTTCAATGAAATACTTGGGTATTATGGACTAATCGTTGCCACACTACAAGTCTTGAGGTGATTTTTCACAAAAACGGCCCTATATAAATTAGCCAAATATTATTATTTATTATTAAGTGTGGCAATGTAAAACACACACCACCATTGTAGTGCGGGTTTTCTGAAATACACGAGCAGTGAAATTTGTAGGTAAACTTGTATTTCAATATCTTTGTGGTATACTCAACTATTTTGAGCTTCCAATGCCATTCATCAAGCAAAGTGTAGCCTTTAAAAATCTTACTGTCAAAAATTACTGTATCCACATTTTTTAATGCTCGATGTGAATAATTGAGAGTAGGCCATTGTAAAACGAGCTTGAGAAATTTGAATTATTGTTTGAACCGTTATTAATAATATTATTTCTTTTTGTTTCAGATACACATAACGCATTGATCATCAAAATTCAAAATGGTTCTAAGATTATCTAAAATCACAGTCATATCAATATGCGCAATTTTCATGATAATCTCTCAAGCGGAAGGACGTCAGATGGAGAAAAGACGCAAAGAGAAATCGAGTGGAGTAATAGTACATTCCCGGAGGTTAAATATCTGCGACATTACAGACAGGGATTCTAAGGTGCACTGCTACTGCGAAGAAAATCAGGCCGCGCAAAATGCAAGCAGGGCAGAATGCTGGGTTTTCAACGGCGGAATGTCCAACGAAGATCCTATTTGGGCCGCATTCTCCTCCCAGACTAATCTCATAGAGCTCAACTTTAACGTCAGAGCCGACGGTGGGCTTAGCTTTGTGCCAACGCGATCTCTCCACGCTCTGAGATACCTCCAGATGCTGACGATCAAGTACGCAAACATAGACGAAGTTACTTCCTTCGCATTCGCCAACTTAACGTCTTTGAAGGAAATATCAATGACCAGAAACAAAGTTGTCGATATTCAAGAAAACGCATTCGCCAGCTTGCACAATTTGACCATTATTAATTTGGATGATAATAGGATTACAGAAATAAAAAGAGATTGCTTCTACGATTTGCCCATGCTGCAGAAACTTTACATCACCAATAACAATATAAGTGTGCTCCATGACGGAGCATTCAAACACCTTACGCAACTCATCAATTTGGAACTGAACAGGAACAGCATTTCTATTCTGACGAGGGAATCATTTGATGGCCTTGCGAATTTGAAGCGTCTAGATTTGAGCAACAATAGAATGAACATGATTGGAGATTTCACTTTCGCAGAATTATGGAATCTCCAGGATCTAATGCTGGATAGGAACGTGCTTCAGTTCATGTCTGAGCGAGCTTTTGACGGGCTTTCTCAGTTGAAGAAGCTTTCGCTGAGTGAGAACCGCCTGTCAACTCTCACTGAAGGACTCTTCGAAGGAGTGAGAGGACTTGTGTTTTTGGACCTTCGCAGCAACCATCTTGAGACCCTGACTTTCGAGAACATCAGGCCCATCATTGACAACATGAAAAATGTTTCCAGCTACGTTTACTTGGAAGGTGAGTAACTTTTATATTGTATTTAACGCTCGTACGTAACACTAACTTAAAGCATTTCGAGAGAATGACGCGTATATTATTGAAGCCGGAGAAGTTAGCAAATAAATTGCTATGATGTTTATAGTTCTTTAAAGTACAAAATATTATAATAAAAACTATAAAATAACTTTCTTTCAATTCCACTTTATTATTTCTTAATCCAACCGGTTTCGGTTCATCCTGAACCTTCCTCAGGGGTGAATTAAAAATATTTTTATAACCGGTTTCGGTTCATCCTGAACCTTTCTTCCTTCCTCAGGGGTGAATAAAAAAAAATTTATTCACCCCTGAGGAAGGTTCAGGATGAACTGAAACCGGTTGGATAAAGAAATAATAAAGTGGAATTGAAACAAAGTTACTTTATTGTGTTTATTATAATTATGTATTTCCACAAAGTGCTTGCTACATGTGAAAATTACAAAATATTACGTCATGTACCTACATAAATAAAAAAAGTGGACTTCAACGTCACAACATTTAGACAGTTTTTTTTTTCCATTTAGTATATGTTCATTCCAAATATCGGGAAAAACTAGTGGTTTTTGTTAATAAAAATCAGCAACGGTATTTTAAAATAGTAACAAAAATGAATGGTTTGCATAATATTGTCATTCTAAAGCAATTTTTTGTTGTTATAAAAAGGTGGGCATTTGAGAAGTTTTTCTATGAATGTTATGAATTAAGGAATAAGTCGTTGTATCTATGTGGGTACTACATTATATCTGCCAACCCCCACGGGACAGAGCCTCGACGTTATAACAAGTATGTTCAAGAAACCTTCATCCATCCTGTTCGAGATCCGAGAGAGTTTGTTTTAATTCATGTTTGATCCCGTCCCTGTGAGAGAATAAAATGTCCCGGACGGTGTAAACCGCTTTGTTTGCAAAGGGCATATTATAATTTAGATGTTTACGGTTGGATAAGTATTACGCCAGTGGAATCTATTGTCACCGTAGAATGACTTAATCTCTATGCCATGGTTATACATTATTCCCCTCAAATTCAAAGAACACACGTCAAAATTTCACCCTGTTTTTAAAAAGTCAGGCGGTGACCTGCGCCACTTTGAATCTCCAAAAACATAACTCTCTTTCCATTATCAAGGGGTATTTTTTTAAATACATCGATGTGTGCCAGTGTTAAAAAGAATTGAAGCGTCATTGAGACACCCATAAGAAATTAGGAAAAAATTGTTAAACTTAGGGGGTATTTCACTAGAGATGAAACGGATAGTTGTTTGGCCGATCATCGATGTGTGCCAGTGTTAAAAAGAATTGAAGCGTCATTGAGACACCCGAAATTAGGAAAAAATTGTTAAACTTAGGGGGTATTTCACTAGAGATGAAACGGATAGTTGTTTGGCCGATCATCGATGTGTGCCAGTGTTAAAAAGAATTGAAGCGTCATTGAGACACCCATTAGAAATTAGGAAAAAATGGTTAAACTTAGGGGGTATTTCACTAGAGATGAAACGGATAGTTGTTTGGCCGATCATCGATGTGTGCCAGTGTTAAAAAGAATTGAAGCGTCATTGAGACACCTATAAGAAATTAGGAAAAAATTGTTAAACTTAGGGGGTATTTCACTAGAGATGAAACGGATAGTTGTTTGGCCGGATACCAGATACCGGATTTTTTTTTGTGCATTACAGATTGATTTAATCCTATTACAATACACATAACATATACTTGAGAAAAAAAATTACAAAAATACATATTTTAGAGTCCTTGCCTAAGATTATTCTTGAAACCTTCAAGACTAATGTTGAAAATGTCAAGAGACCTAGAAATATCATTTAGCAGCACCATACCTCTTGTCATGCTATGTTGGGCCACAACGTCTGTCCGGTGATCTGCAAGGCCGGATGGCCGGATATTCAGTGAAAAAAGGATCGCCTATTTGGCAATATTTCAACATTAACATTGAAAATAATAAGTGTGCTGTTTGTTTGTTGTACCGGCTTCAAATTTCTCGTGGTGGTGAAGGGAAAAAGGCAGATACGTGAGTGTTAGGTTATTTTTTTTTGTTACAGTTAAATTAATGAATTATTATTAGTTGAATAAAGTATGAATTAATATGGCTTTTTCGTAACTTTTTCGACTTTAAATAAAAGCCGTCATAATTATAAGCCATTTTATTGATATTTACCTCACAAAGATTAATGTATTGCATTTTATTATAGGAAATTGTCGTAGTTTTTGAATATCCGATATAGAGTTACTATCCGGTATCCGGCCGGATAGTAAATTTAGGCCGGATACCGGATAGTTACCGGATATCCGTTTCATTTTTATATTTCACCATCCTTCTCAAAGATTATCCTTAGGATAGCCACCTACATTTTTTAATTATTTAAACACTATTTATTTATTCAAAAAGTCTGAGTTTACTATTCGGTACTTGAATCTGCGAATAATGTTTATATGTAGGATAAGTCAGCCGAGTTTTTTTTTACCTGTTGCGAGTATTTATTTGCTTATTTATTAATATTCGTCATGGAATGGATAAGCTGTCAGGAAGATAGTTAAATACCCCCTTAGTGCAGTTAATCTGCACTGATAGAACAGTATAATATACCAGTAAAATAAATACAAAATGCAACATCAAAGAAAAAATACTGAATGTATAATTTAGTGCAGGGAATGATAGTTTTTTAGCCAAATTGGAAATTGTAAATATGGTTGCGTATACTACTCGAAAACGATGTCGTATGTCTTACAGGCTAAAAATACATATTTTTCTTAATTCAACAGACAACAAAAAAAAAAATATTTTATTTTATTTGTGAGACCAATAGTTGAACGGAAATGAAGCACAATAATATCTGAGTTACAATGTGTAACTTGGGCCTTTTTTCAAAATTACGTTTTTTTAATAAAAAGTACGAATATGTATTATAATTTCAAAGCTCGGAAACATCGAAAAAATTAGATTACGGATAGAAATATTTGATTTCATTTAAAAATTTTAATTTCACGATTTGCAAATATTTGATACTGTCAAAGATTTCTGATCATGAGTTTTGCTAAATCAGAAAAAAATATTTCCCGTCGTTCTGATGAAAATGTAGTTAAGGCGAAACTTAATGATAAATCACTTTTTTTTAAACACAAAAAGAATTGCTAAATTAATTTTAAAATAGTGATACCTATTTTAAATTAACCTTCAATACCAATGCATGATCGTGTACTGGAGACAAATTAAAAAAATATAATTTTATGGCCAAAATTATCTTGCATTAATTAACTGTTTTACATTCTTGTAAAAATATTCATACAATCATTAAAAAAAAGCACCTTTGCGCTATACTCGTACACTTGTGACCTACAGACTATGTTTACCAAGCGATTTTTATGCTTATTACTCGCATTCGTGCCTATTTAAGGCACACTTAGAATTCATACGTTTTTGGTTTATTAAAGACATTTTTTTATCAACATGTCATGTTCATTAAGATTACGGGTAGAAATATTTGATTTCATCTACAAATTTTAATATAGTAATTTTATAAAAAAATGAAACAATACAAATTTGTATAAACCACTTAAAAAATGTGCAAATCCGACCGGTTTCGGAACAAACGTTCCTTCGTCAGGGAAAGCTTATACTAATTTGACAGTTTAGAACAATGTTTTATTATGGTAGGGGTGGAGCCGTTGTTAGTTAATAATGTAGATTGGGTGGGTAGGTATTAGTGTAGAGTGGGTGGGTAGGGGAACAAATCCAAGATTGGGCTATATGACAATATTTTTTGTTTTTATTTTCTATTACCACAAAGTAATAGCTACATTCAAAAATAGTAATTTTATTTTTTTACAAAATAAATATAATATGGAGTAATAAATAAAGTGATCGAAAACAGTAACAACTGTTTTCAATAACGTGTATCAACATGTTTCAGAACCATTGGTTCCTAAATCAGGATCCTAAGGTTTACTAAAAAACAGTGGCTAAAAGTAAATCCAATATTATTCATTCAAAAATGATGCCACAAAGAAATTTTGAAACAAAATAATATAATGTGATCCAAATTGTAGTTACCTCCATACAAATGGCATTCTTTGTTCATGTTGGTGACAACAGCATGTTGGTTTGGTCTACCTTAACCCTCTGATGTGCTGTTTGAAAACATGACAGACCCGCCAACCCACTTTTGTCGATATTTCACACTACCCCATACCCAAATGGCTTGCGAAGCTGACACTACCATCCCCACCCCACGAGTGAAAAAGCAAACATAAACATCGCGTATATTCATTTAACATTACACTGGTTAGGTACCCACTCTTTAGCCGTGCCGTATCAAGTTTCTTTGTGTCCTTTCTTGTGCTTTTATTTAACGTAAACATAGCGTATGTAATTTATTTTTCTTACACAAAACATCCCCTAAATTTAGAGGGGTAGTCGAATGAAGGGCATGCGTTACAAATATATATTCAATGACATTTTGAATCAAAGCCGGTATTTTAACGGTTCAAATTCGTAATTTAAAATATTAAAATAAATTCGCATTTAGACATCGACTAGTATCAAATATAATTATCTCATAGTTACTTATAATTATAAAAATAAATTTATAAATACATAAACGTGATGTACAAGTTTAGAAAAATTACAATTTACAAGTGTATTTTGTATATTATCAAGTTGGTTTATAGAAATAATTTTTGATTTTAAGTTTCTCTTTCAAACATTTAATTAAGTTAAAAAATATATTTATTCAAGTTCCGCTGTGTAATTATTAATACACGTGACAGTTGTTTCGCTTTCTGAAAGCATTATCAAACTGTGGTGAATCCACTTACAGACGCGAAAGGAGAGCAAGTTGATTTTCATTATAAGTAGATATCATTATAACTTTTTTTTTTTATACAAATAAATACAAACATTCCCTAGTTACGAATAACCTGACAATAATTATAAAATCTCCTACAACCGCCATAGTAGGTGAAAAATATTGCTTGCGTCGTAATGCCAGCCGATGAATTGAATGAAGAATGTTAAATATTTTTGATTATTAGCTCTCCATATTCTCTGTCAAAAATAAAAAAAATACAAGTGAAACAATTACTTCGATACGTCAATTAGTTTCCGATTTATAGAAGTAAACGTGCGATGCGGACTCGTACTCGATGCGCGTGACGGTGTGACGTCATTTCACATCACTCGCTCAGTCCGCTCGCGCTTTTAGCACGGTGTCGTCTTACGTTTGTACCGCTGGCGACTTGCTAAGCGTTGTAAAATGACGTCACATGCGGTCACGTGACTGTTAATGGGACTCGATATTTATCGTAAGTTTAAATGCCTGTAAAATCAAAACTAATAGGTATTTTTTACTACAACAAATACTAGTGTATTTGTATACATACAAGCTTTACTGAAACAAACTTTCAAGCGATTTGGCATACCTATTAACATTCTTCATTCACCACGCCTGGCTGAGTCCCAGACGCGATACCAACTCACCAACGACGATCTATGGGAGTGACATTATTATTTTTTCATCTCTGAATACCACATAAGAGTTCTTACTGCTCCAAACCACCTGGGACCAGTGAGACTATGGCATCCCCAATAGTGGTATGTTGTGAAGTTGAAAGTAAAATTGTGAATCTTCTCACTAAACGGGCTAAGGTCAAGCAATGTTTCAATTCTGAAAGGTGGTCTTACACCAGGGCGATTAGAGTATCTTCCACTCTGCAACGTGCCGCAAATAACCCTTATATTATTTTTAATGATTCAATTAAATTGTGAAATAAAACAATACTCTTTAGCAGTGCATACGTCAAATTTTCGTCTCCAGTCTAAATAATAAACAAAAACTTGATTACAGCAAATCTGAACCTAAAACTTATACGCAATATTGTGTAGTGCAAACATTTGTGAAATAAAGTGTTAAAACCTCTATGTTTAGTGTCCCTTTACCAGCAAATTAAAACACAATAACTAAACACAAGACTCTGACAGTTAAAGTACCTATACGAACTACATACTTGAAACTTGGGACAGTGAAGGTCAACCAGTGGTTCTAAAATATAACTTAATAATTTATTCAACAAAAAATTATATAAACTGAAAAACATATTTTTAATACCACAATGGATATCCAGTCATTTATATCAAACGCAGAAAAGGCAGTCAATGCTATCAACAAAGTGCTTCTTGACCCTGGTAACAAATTTAATAAGGACCAAATAGCAAAAATTACTCCAATAGCATGTGAAATATTAGCGTCAATTGGCAGCATGTCGGCAGCGGTAGCTACCAAAACTGGCACCTTGGAAGGTGAACTGAGGGCCTATAAAGAAATTCAAAAAAATATCCCACCCCAAAACAATTTCAATATTTGTGAAGCTATCAATGAAATTAACGAAATTAATGAGAGGTCAAAAAACATAATTTTGTGCAACGTGCCCAAAAGCACGAAGGTAGCAGTTACAGACAAAATTATGGAAGATCAAACTGTAGTAACAGAAATAATTTCCGAAATTGACACACCTGCAATAAACAACATTGTAAAAATGTATCGATTTGGTAAATATAACAGCAATAAACCAAGACATATAAAAATCCATTTTGATAATTCCCAGACAGCAAGAACACTACAAGGAAAAAAACATCTCTTAAAGGACAACCTACGCATTTACTCTGATTCGACCCCAGCTCAGCAAAAGCATCTAACGGACCTACGAGTAGAACTAGAAAAACGAAAAGCTAACGGTGAGACAGATATAACAATTAAATACGTAAATTCGTCTCCCAAAATCGTCAACATTCATCCAAAAAACTGAGTACTATGAAAATTTACTATCAAAACGTCCGTGGACTACGAACTAAATTAAACGAACTACGTTCTACCATATCTACACACCACTATGACGTATATGTGCTGACAGAAACTTGGCTCGACTCGGAAATAAAATCAACAGAACTAGGACTTAACAACTACAAAATCTTTCGCTGCGATAGAAACTCTAAATCCAGTTCCAAAACAAGGGGCGGCGGAGTGCTAATTGCAATTAAAAATAAATTGTTATCAAGAAAACTCAAAACAAAAAATAATACACTCGAACAACTATTTATACAAATTGATACCACCGTAGAAAAGATAATAATTGCAACTGTGTACACACCACCACTGTCTGATGCTCTAATCTACCGAAGTCACAGCGAAGACGTTGAAGACCTACTATACAAATACCCTAACTCTAAAATTATTATTCTTGGGGATTACAACCTCCCTAACCTGAAGTGGAAATCAAGTGATAGTGCTTTAATTGTAAATGAGGGCGAGAATGATCGTGCACGTGAGATTTTGGATATGACCAATTTTTTAAATCTTTTCCAACATAATTTTATATACAATGCAAATAATCGCTTACTAGATCTAGTAATATCAAATTATCCTAAATTGGTCATTGACAAATGTAATGATCCTCTCTTACCTGTTGATAACTACCACCCCCCTCTTTATATTAAGCTAAATGTGTGTAGCGTCAAACCGAAACACGTTGAAGAGACTCTCAACTACAAACGTGCAGATTTTGAATCTATAAATTATCATCTTTCCCGTGTCGACTGGTCTTTTTTATCGGACGTGAATACTGACAAATCCTTAGATAATTTATATTCAATATTGTCTAGCACCATAAAATCATATGTACCACTATATACTCCTAAAAAACATACATATCCGACTTATTTCTCACCAGAACTAAAAGCCTCACTTCAACAAAAAAAGAAACTTCATAAAAAATTCAAAGAAACTCGATCGATGATCGATTATGCAATTTTCAGTGAAACTAGAAAACAATGCAAAGATCTTTCTAAAATCTGTTATAAAGCATATATAAACTCTATCGAAAACACAGCTTTGCACTCAAATAATCTTTGGAAATTTATCAAAACACTAAACAATGACAACACAGACTATCCACCACAAATGCATATGGATGACAAATGTGCTAACAGCACACAAGATATCGTAAATCTTTTCTCAGATTTCTTTAAAAATGTTTACGATGAGGAAACACCAGAAGAAAAAATTCCTTCATACTCATTTAAAAAAACCATACATTTAACAGACTGCTACATAACAGAAGAATCTTGCAAAAAGAAACTATGTTCCTTAGACATTAACAAATCTCCAGGCCCAGACTCCATCCCGCCAATTTTCCTAAAACATTGCTCCTCTGTATTGTCTAAACCACTAACCATTCTCTTTAACCAGCTACTATCTTCTGGACATTTTCCCGTCTACTGGAAATCCAGCTATATTATCCCAATACTTAAAAAAGGCGATGAGACTGACATTTCAAACTATCGACCTATATGCATACAATCTGTATTACCCAAAATCTTTGAATCTCTAGTTCTTGATGAAATATATCCCACGTTAACAGAGATAATAAATGACAAACAACATGGCTTCATTAGAGGAAGATCAACTTTAACAAACTTATTACTCTTTCAAAACTATATATTGGAGTCATTTTCTAAAAACAAACAAGTTGACTGTATATATACTGATTTCTCGAAGGCTTTTGATAAAGTGTCCCACAAAATACTGATCCGAAAACTTCATGCTCTGGGAATCAGAGCAAATATGTTGAACTGGCTAAGTAGTTACGTATCAGGTAGAACTTTATTTGTAAAAATAAAATCTTTTATATCCAAACCATTTTCTGCCACTAGTGGAGTACCGCAAGGTAGTCATCTTGGCCCAATTTTATTTCTTATTTTTATAAATGACATAGTCAACTGCTTTAAAGACGTCAAAGTGTTGCTTTTCGCTGATGACATTAAATTATATAAAGAGATAACTATCCTTAATCACTGTGAAATTCTTCAATCAAATATAGACATGCTAAAAATTTGGTGCTCACAAAACAATCTATATTTGAATGTAGAAAAATGCAAAACTTTGACCTTTTCCAGAAAAAAAACATCACTGTTATTCGACTATTCAATAAATAAAATAAATTTAGAAAGAGTATTGGAAATGCGGGATCTTGGCATAATAATGGATGAGAAACTAGACTTCACGGTTCACATTCAACAAACTGCAAATAAGGGTATGAAAACTTTAGGATTTGTGTTAAGAACAATTAAAAACTTTGAATCGTTACAAATCATTAAACAACTGTATACATCCCTTGTTAGAAGCCTAATAGAATATAACTCCATAGTCTGGTCGCCCTTCTATAAAATTCATATTCATACTATTGAAAGAATTCAAAGAAAATTTCTACGTTTTGTAAATTTTAAACTTAACATCCCTTTAGAGCACATAAATTATCCGTCGTTAATGAATACTTTAAATATTCCAACATTAGAAAACCGACGAAAAATAAACGACCTAACTTTTTTATTAAAATTATTAAACTCTAAATTCGACAGTTGTGAACTTCTGCAATTAATAAATCTACATGTACCTACACGAACAACTAGACAAACATTGACATTTTATATACGTACATCTCATTCGAACTATGATTTACATTCTCCAATACAACGTTTGCATAGTCTTGGTAACAAATACTTAAACAATCTGGATGTATTTGACAATAATTTGAACTTAGCAAACTTCAAACGCCATATGTGCCAACTATTTATTTCTACCTATCCCGTAAACTAATGAGAACAACAATTTTAAAAATTACCTACTTTATGTCAACTACTATATTTTATGGACTATGTTTTGTTTCTTATATTTTATGTTACCTGTATTTTGTTAACGCTTATATTTTATGTAACCTAAATTTTTTATTTTATTTTTTATTTTATTTTTTTTTAACCCTTATATTTTATGTAACCTATATTTTGTTTTTAACAAATATTATGTTACTTGTATTGTGTATTGTATTTTGTAAACCCATTCTTTTCACTGTAATTAAAAAAAATGTACTGCATTCTATGTAAAAGCCCTATGGGCGTTTAAATAAATAAATAAAATAAAAATAAAAAACAAATCAATCACATGAAATTAATTTGCGTCCGCCGGGATTTAAACCCGCGGCCTTCGGATTGGTAGTCGAGAGCGTTAGTTTGGCGGCATGATGGTTAGTTAGTTAACCTGGTTACCTTTACCGTCCTCTTCTACTCTGTTCTTACGTCTTCTATCATGCATTACATCCTTCTGACATTAACTTTGCCAACCGTTACACATGTTCACGGAAACGATAGCAGCGAATTGTACATTTCTATCATTGAAACCTACATGGTGTTATTAGTTATTACAAATACCTCATAGTCACACACGTTTCTGAAATAGACTTAATTTTTTTTTAAAGTGAGGTAAGGTATTATCCATCCACCGGGTATCCTTGGTTTTACATAAAAGAGAAACTTTTCAAAAAATTTTGATTCATCAACATTTTGCCAGGAAACACGCGGGAAAACTAAGACAAAAAAAACATGGTTCCGATATCGAATTGAAATTAGAGTTTAGGGAATAACAAAAAAAAATATGTTCACACAGATACAGTTCACACGCGGTAGAAGTGAAACCTTCAGAAAACTAAAGTAGACAAGGGTGAAGACTGTGAGGAGACTACCAAGTACTTTTTTTATCAATGTGAAGGATGATTTTTTGGCGTCGAATTCCAGTGCACCTTGTCCTATACATTTGGTCATCTTATTAGTATTTGTGTTTTTTTCTTCGGAGTCGCTAGATATCACTTTCTTTTGTGTTTTCTTTTGCATGTTCATTTTGTAGTGGTTTGAAGATTGGATAAAAATATATTTATTTTTGGGATTTCGCGCAATTCGATCCTTGGTCGGCAAAATGTCTGCAAAAATTCGTCAGGCGCTTTATTCCACTACACCAAAGAAGACTAGCATGAGAATGTACATATATTTATCGTATTGTATTGGAACCGCGTACTCGTCAATTAAATAAATATTTTATTACTATCTCATTCTCTCGCTGGCTAAATCCTATAAAAGTATGTGTTGTCTCTTTTTAGTGTCGCTCGTTTCCGTTTCATCGAGTTTCAAATTACAACAGTGTTAAAGAAGTTTTCACTTCAAAAACATCATTCCGATAACAAATTGAAAATCATTCGTGGCGAAATCATATGGAGTTTTGGGAATAAATAAAAAAAAATGTTTTACTGAAATAATGTTCTCGGATAGAAAGGAAACATAACAAAAATATAAACATCTCCTAACACAAGATACCCTGCAATCTTTTTGTATCCGAAATTTTCAAAGGTGTTCCACCCGATTGAACAATGTGCACCCTTGTATTTCTAAAAGATAAAAACGCTACGATTGTTAAATCAACTGATATTTTCTGCCAACGGTAGTAATTGAAGATTGCGCTATTCATGCTTCTTGATAAATAAGAATATTGTACTAAACCTGGATGCTTTCCACCGTTTCATAATATAGTGTTTCAGTCCACGTATATTTTTATCAATTTTGTACAAAAATATGTTTTTTTTTTTTAATGTAGAGGTAAGTACTGCATAAAAAGTGGTCATTTAAAAGTGGTCAGCCATATACCTAAATTATTTTTAGTGAAAAATTTGGTTGTTAAATAAAAAATAACGAATGAATTGTAAGTAGAGATAAAACGGATAGTTGTTTGGCCATTTACATTGGAGGACCCACCACATACCCGCCCTGGTATAGGTAACAGATGGTTACCCCTTCAAGGCTCTTGCAAGGACTCTAATTTTTTGGTAAAAACGACTCTACATTTGATAACGAAACTAGACCTCCAATGTCCTTGCATACGTTGTTAGCAAGCAGTATGCAAGTGCTTAGCGGGAAATACAGATACAATATGTGTTAGTATAACAAAAATAGACAAGACAATGGGACAGGTTGGTGAAAGTCCACGAGGTGGCAAGCGCTGGGTGATTGTATCCGGCGTATCCTACAAGCACCTGTTTGGGAGGAAGACACAGTAGATAAGTAATAAGGGCATGGCAAACGGTTGGGAGTCCTCTCCAATCGATTGGCAGTCCCAGCAAGAATGCGCATGACGTTCGGTCTAGTCGTGAACCACACTCAGCTTCCGCGCCCCTTAGCCGGTTCCTCGGTGATGCCTCAAAGAATAGTAAATGGGAAATTGGGGGGAAATACCCGACGACCCTAAGGAATTCAGCGTCGAGTAGCCGGAGGCAAGGCGAAGGAGAGCCAAGATCGCCCCCCCAAACCTAACGCCTGCACATGTTGCTGGGGGTGGCGCAATTAATTTTAGAGGGCACCGTGCCATCGTCGACCGACTCCTGTTGATGCAAGGACGAGGTCTAGCGCACCCCCAGAAGGGGGAAAAAAAACATAACAAAACAGAGAGATGCAGTTCAGTTCAGCCTTCTGAGCGAAGCAAAGTAGCATTGTGAGACTAAAAAGAAAAAGAGAACAAAGAAACCAAAAAAAAAAACAAAAAAAACAAAGTCGATTATGTTAGTACAATCAATAGTGTTCCTTGGAGTATGAAGCTGAAATAAAAAAAGAAAACCAAACAAAAATGACGAAAAATAATGAAAATAATAAACAGGTATCTCGATAAAACCTCGTCTAGCATAGCTTAGTGAAATCTATAATAAACCATGTGAAAAGAAATAAAATAAGCAAAAAAGATAAGTCACACAAAAATAAAAGAAATAGGAATAACATGTGTATAATAGAATAAGATAAAGGTACCTAAGATAGAGATGATATAACAAAAAAAAAATGCAGATATGAAGCATAACACATAAAATACTAGCATAAAATACTACTGTAATAAAGTAAAGAGAATGTCCGTGGATTCAAGAGCAGATACACTTGGCACCTACATGATTTTACAGCTAGTCAGCGACTCTAAGATCAGGCCATCTCTCAACCCAGACTTTCGTAAATTTCCTCAAACACTCAAAGTTCACCTTATTCGAAACGAGATCCGCATTCCAAGCTGGTCTCGTAGTAACTTGCAAGCCATCGAGCATTTCCTCTCGGGCATCCGTCAAAATCTCGCAGTGCCACAGAATGTGCTCGGCTGTTTGATCAGTATTACCGCAAGCGCAGTTAAAATGGGGTGATAGAGAGAGACTATGAAGTCTCCCTCTGAACTCCCCATGACCGGACAGAAGTTGGGTCACATGATGATCCCTAGTGATGTACGCCCCTTCCATTCTGAGTTTAACTGACGGGAAGAAGGAGAAAGTCCACCTTCCCGTATTTGACCTATCCCAACGTTCCTGCCATTCTCTCAAAGTTCTTTCTCGCATCTCTCTAAGAAGTCCTGGAAGGGAAACCGCTCCACCTGGTATTAGTTCAATACCATGATGGGTGGCAGTTCTTCCTCTTGTTAGAAGCTTCTTTGTTAACACCTCCCTAATTTCAAGATCGATAGGCAAAACGCCGGCCAAAACTGGCAAAGCGTCCGAAGCGACTGTTCTGTACGCACCCGAAAGCGCCAGCAAGGGGACTCGCTGGCCTCTCTTGAGCGCCGAGAGTATGAGTGCATTCTCCAAGCGGTGCTCCCACACAGAGGCCGCATACGAGACTTGCGCCACGTAAGCCCCCCTGTATAGGAGACGGAGCGCTGGAGAGCGCAGTCCCCACTCGGCAGTAGAGATTCTTCTCAATTTCAAAAAGAGGGCCTGGGCCTTACTTGATACGCTTTTAACATGGGTCAAGAATGAGGACGTTCGATCCAAAGTGACGCCTAGGTATTTAGTGTTCTCAACGAATCGGATGTTGGTATCTCCCATTTTGATGGTGGGATTTCTACTTCTATTGAGGTTACCCTTCATCAGGAGTCCCATGGTCTTGTGGGGAGCGAAGGTCAGCCGATTTCTCTTTCCCCATTCTAAAGTCACACTTAAAACCTCTTCAGCTTTACTCTCAACTTCCTTTCTGCTGTTCCCCGAGACCAGATACAATTTGTCATCAGCGTAATCCACCGAGATACATCCTTCAGGCAAGGGCAGCCTGGAGGAATCGTCAAACAAAATGTTCCAAAACTCAGGTCCAAGGATTGAACCCTGAGGACAACCCATGTCAACTATTCGTTCAATCAGGTAGTCTCCAAAAGAAAGGATGGTAGTTCTGTCGCAGAGGTAATCAGCGCAGATCTTGAACAGATTATGTGGACATTTCCTATTTTTGAGCTTGACAAATATCATCGGCCACCACGCATGATCGAAGGCACCAGTGATATCGAGGAAGATTCCTATTACGTACCTCTTTTGGCAAGCCTTCACCCAATCAAGCGCATACGTGATGGCGTGCTCAGTGGACATACCGGGGACAAAACCAAACTGCCGCTCGCAGGGTGGGGATAAGGTATGACGTAAACGCTGTCGAATCAGTTTCTCCAGGATCTTCCCCAGGACAGGTAGCAGGGTGATTGGACGGTACGCCTTCACGTCCGACCTTGGTTTATCGTTCCTCTTTGGTATAATCCTAAGCACGCCCCTCTTCCATTCAGAAGGGAAAGTTCCTCTTCTCATGCATGTATCCATCACCTGGAAGAGCTCCTCCTTGGCGTGGATCCATACTTGCTTCGCTATTATTCCATTGAGCCTATCATGCCCTGGTGCCTTCTTAAGACCCAAACCCTTGATTATCAGCTCGATTTCCGCTTTAGTTACTGGTGTCATCCTAACCTCCTGGGCGAGGTTTCTCGGTGGGAGCCGTGACAGATTTCTAATATGTTTGTGGTGGTCGCTTTCCCCAATTAGTGAATCTACAGGAACTAACTTACCCAGAAGTGTATTGAGAGTGGATGCCACGTCCACACTTTCAACGTTCATTCCGTCCTTTTCGGTTATTACACTAGTCAAATACCGGTCAGAGCCTTTTCCCGTTTTATCAATGGCGCTGTGGATATCCCACGGGTTGGCGTTGCCCACTTCTTGTATCCAATTATGCCATGCAGCTCGTTTCGCTGAGAGGACGGCCTGTTTGAAGGCTTTACGGGAGCCACTGAGTCGTGACTGAAGGGCATATGTCTCCTCCTGCGTGCACTCGCCACGTCTGGACACGCTCAGGGCTCGATAGGCTCTCTTATAGGCCCCTTTCAGTGAAGTCAGCTCACTCGACCACCACGGCGTCCTGATAACCGTCTTTGGGTTTGATCTTCCCAAAGACAGCTCGGCAGCTGATACCACGGCTGCATTAAAAAAATTCCCCAAATTATCTGGATCTCTAGCTGCTACGTCGTAAAATCACCTTAAAGTATCACGTAGAGCATCCCCAAAGTTATCCCAATTCGCCCTGGAGGTTTTGAAGTTCCAGGAGGATCTTGGAGCTTCCGTCTTTTTGACACCAACCGTAAAAGTTATTAGCCTGTGATCAGAGGCAATTGCGCTTTCATGAACTGTCCACTTTGATATCTTGGTCGCAACAGATCCAGAGCAAAGAGTTAAATCAATGTTGCTCTCACCAGAAGTGTTCGAGAAAGTGGTATAGATACTTTGTTCATTTATTATTGATAGACCTTGCGCCGCAATGAGGTCTTCGACGGCGTCTGAGCGCTCCGTCCTATAATTACAGGAATCGAACCACAGTGGTGAGCGAGCGTTAAAGTCTCCTCCGATAACTATGTTACGTCCTTTAAGCGCGTTTAGGGCGCGCGTCAGACTCAAGATATGTGGCCCTACTGGATTACAATATTTAAAGTAAACTGAGATCAAAAAGATCTCAGTTGTCCCAAATTTAATTGATACGCAGGTTTGGTATTCATTCGACAATCCCACTAGAAGGAGGGGGCTGATCAATGAAGTATTGACCAGAACACCCGCCCCCGGCGAAGTGCCGATTTCGAGTACCGCACCCGGAAAGTTAACTGGTGTCTTACCTAGCCTAGTGTATTGCTCCTGAATTAGCAAGATGTCGATTTTTAGGTCAGACATGACCCGCAGCGCCTCGATTGTGGCCGCCCGTGACCTCTGCAGGTTGATCTGCCCTATGGAGAGAAATTTATTAATATCCATAATCGGTCATTCGGACCTGATTCTCTACGGCTGCTTTCTGGGCTGGGCACGATCTGTCACCCGTGGAGTGGTCAGCCGGTTTCTTGAACCTGGTGCACGTAGCACAGACAGCAGCTTGTGTTTTCTTGGGCCAGATACGAATATACGCCGGATGGCCGGATATCCGGCGGTCGTATATTTGGCCCATTGTCTCGTTGCATGCCGTGACGAGTTTAGCGCCGCACAGGTGTGGCGAATGCGATCAGATCAATTGTGAGCGATCATATTCGTGAGTGATCGCGTGAGTGTGTGATTGAATAGCGAAAATTAAATTAGTTGTTTATTTGCTGCGTAATCTGAGAGTGAATATCTCAGAAGAAACTTTTTCGACTTTAAATAAAAGCCGTCATAATTGTAAGCCATTTTATTGATATTTACCTCACAAAGATTTATGTATTGCATTTTATTATATGATATTGTCGTAGTTTTTGAATATCCAGTATCCGGCCAGATATTGAGTTATTATACGGTATCCGGCCTGATAGTAAATATAGGCCGGATAGGCCGGATACTGGGTAGTTACCGGATATACGTTTCATCTCTAATTGTAAGTGTATGGGGATGGGATCTATGACAGAAAGAAGAATGGAGAGCTGTAGACGATGACCGCCGCCGATAATAAACAACAATTTTAACAAAACAAAAAAACGACTTAAAAAAATGCACTAAAAAGTAAAAAAATAATTTCGTATTCTTCTACAACTTCATAATCAACTTACTTTTTCTATTCATCAATATGTAGGTACGATTGTTATTTTTGGAGTCGGTGTTGTTTTTTTTCTGGATAGGGACACCCTAATCACCTAGCGGTATGAAATATACTTTAAAACCTATTCTCATACCTACCAAATATACATAAAAAAATTCATAAAAATCGAAAAAGCCGTTTCGGAGGAGTGCGACTACAAACACCGTGAGACAAGATTTTTATATATAAGATTTCGTAATTAACAATTTTGAGAAATTTAGTACCACAATTAAACTATTTTAATTTCCTTTTCAAAACAGCTTTCGTTAAATTCATACCTCCAATTCAAATTTGGGAAGCAGGTATGGGTACCGCCGCCCCGGGAACCATTTATTGGATACCCAACACTTCTGCCATAGGTCACCCCGAGTGGTTCGCTACGTTTGGTGACTTAGCAGGGGTGCCCGGGATCTTGCGGGTGAGGTTTGTCCAGGTCTTGGCGGCCGATGCGTCTGCTCATCTGCTGCGTGGTGGCCATGATCTAGAGAGACTGGTTGATGGAGGTCTTTTATCCTCTCCAGGCCAGAATCTATCGATCCATCGCCTTGCACCGCAGTTGGAGGGATGGATTCATACGTCCGTCACTCCTGGACACACTGACCCCCAGTTTCTTACACACCCCTCATACCTATTTCCTTCCCAGAACTTCTTCTCGTCCTTTCCTTAAAACAACCCTACACACAGCATCTCCTAAGATGACATAAGCCCTGATGGAAATTATTTTCCTCAGAGCCTCCTGTGTAATGTAAAAAAAAACCTTCTATGATATTTGCCTTGAAAACTACGCTAGTTGTTAGTAAACTAATGTAATGTACTACGTAAATAATAAATTGATACTATCATTGAATATATCGCAAAGTGACCATAATCCAATCCGACTTGGGAGGTGTTTGGTATGTTTGGTGTTTTAGCTGGGGAATTAGCGGGTTAATGGGGTGAGGTTTGTCTAGGTCTTGGCGGTGAATGCATTTGCCCACCAACCAAGTGCCTGCCGGATTGGGAGAGACTGGTTGAGGGAGGCCTAACCTAGACCTCTCTCGACCCATCGCTTTGCTCCGCAGATTACCGTCCGTTACTCCTGGACGCATATTTCCAAAACCTATACCGGTTCAGTCTCGGTAGCGACAATTTACATTTTAAAACATCTCTTTATTGGTTATCTTATATCACTTTGCAAAAACAAAAAATGTTCTAAAATAAAGATAAAATAATCTTTCCAATGAATATTAGAAATTAGTAACTTTATTTCTAAATATTTAAATATTGATATTGGAAATATAAATTGTCGATACCGTGACTGAACCGGTATAGGTTTTGGAAATACGCCTAATTCCTACCCGTCGCTCATAAATTTTTCCTACCCATAACTTCCTCTCCTTCCTTTACCTAATAGACCCACACAGCATCCCCAAGGATGGCATAGGGTCTGAGGGATTTTTCTTCTTCAGGGTCTGCTGTGTGGAGCTAATTTAAAAAAAATAATAAAATATAATTAATTAATAATTCGTCAATTACCACCTACCTTCTCATGTATTTATCAAGACAAGTAATAGATATTTACACCACTAGGTATAAAAATATATCTAGTGGACTCAATGGATATATTTTTATTCGGTAGTATTCGCGCGTTTAATAATAACACGTTTATAATGTAAGCTCACATTGCCCTTATTCAACAAAATTTAAAAAAAAAAACGAAAAATAAACGGTTTTCCATGATGCAAACCTCCGACATGAGCGACATTTCTGGCCTCAACGTGTATAGAATTAAATCTTAATTTAACGAATCGTCAATGCTATTTCTTTCATGATATTCAACAATTAAAGCACACCTTCCAACTACCGAAATGTAATTTCTGGTTTCTGTAGCAGCCATTTCTCATTTTCCTGGTAGCATCAATCAACCCACAGAGCCTCTCTCCGCCGGAAACACCCAACAGCTTTACTAACTGAAATTCCCAATTTTCCAATATAATAATTGATTCCAGTGTTTCATGCTTGATTAGCTGTCAGCCAGGAAATTTTGAAAGCTTTTAGAATCTCAAGATAGCATGCACGTGTAATAAATGCTCAATTTCAGCGGAGCTTTAAGCTTTAACTTTAAACAGACAGGAGGTCCATTTTTCCAGAGATCAATGTAATTATGGTGAAGTTGATTTATAGCCTTGAACGAGTCGTTATTCTATCGTCAAATTTGCTCGAAAAATGTCGACGCTAGTGATTCGTGAAGAATTGCTCCAAAAAATATGTTGACATGATGAATATTTTAACGGCGCTTTGCATAATTAATTAAATTGATCGACTTTATTTATCATGCGTGAATATTAATAATATATCATTCAATGATGAATTATATCATTATCCAAATAAAATCCAGACTGCTGTCCAGAAACACCTAGATATTAGTGTACAAAACACTTATCATACCCGTATTCACATACGCAGCTGAGATTTGGGTACTAACTAAGAGGAGAGCGAGCACTGGGTGTTTTTGAAAGGAAAATTTTGAGGCGTGTCTTCGAACCAGTTTCAGAAATTGGATTTTGGCGCAGGCGTTATAACAATGAGCTATATACTCTGTTTAAGGATCTAAACGTCACAAAATTTATAAAACTAGGATGATTTTGGTGGCTGGGTCATGTAGAGAGAATGACCGAGCATCAAGCACCAAAGTCCCTGCTGAACTCAAGACCGACAGGGTGAAGGAGCCTGGGAAGATCAAGATTAAGATGGAGTGACAATGTCCTCAAAGATATACATATCTACCTTGGAGATTCTAAACTGGAGAGAGCTGGCATAAAACCGAGATGAGTGGAGGAAGACTATTGAGGAGGCCAAGACCCGCCAGGGGTTGTGGAGCCAAGAGTGATGATGATGATTATCATTAAATGATGTAATAAATATCCATTGTCGATAATAATCTCGAAAATCTTTGTTTTCCACTTTGTTGAACATTATGAATTTGATGTATTATTATAGGTTTCACGTAATTTTTAATGTTTTTGAGTCATTGTTTGAAAATAGAGCTTTACTGTTGTTAAGCTAACGACACAAGGTTGTAGATTTTTTATCGGACCAATGATGTGAAGTTCATAATATCCTTTGTTTGAATGTGACGATGTTGGTCCTGCTTTCATGCCCGTCATCAAGGCATATAAACAATTTTAATAAACACCCGAAACTTTTAGTTTTTCTATTAGTTTTTCATTAGTTTTACAATCAATTTTTATTATACGGTCTGGTCAGGTGTTCAAAACAGCTAAATTGCTTGAAGGTGAACTTTGGTGTAATGAAAATTTATTAAACGCCCGTTTATGTTTGTAATTTTTAGGTTACTCTGACCATTTTTGATTTCGAAAAGTCGTGGTCGTGTAGGAAATAACACTTTTTTCTCGTATTTACGAAACAATGTATAATGTAGGTATAATGTTGTGTTCATCTCGGGCGAAGCTGGAGAGTGTCTAATGCTGCATATACATGTACGAACCTTTATTGGATAACCAACACCTCTACAATAGGTCACCCTGAGTGTTTCGCTACGTTTGGTGATTTAGCAGGGGTGCCCAGGTTCATGGGGTGTGGTTTATGTCGGTCTTGGAGGCAGATGACCAGGACACACTGAATTCCAGATTCCTACCAACCCCTTAAACCCTTTTCCTTTCCTTAAGAAACTCTTAATAATAATTTCCTCTGGGCCTCCTGTGTGGAGCTCTTGTTAAAAAAGGACACGATCGTGAACCGAGCCAGAGACTATGGTAAAGGAACGAAGCAACAGCAAGCGGCCTTTCGCGCTATTTGTGGTGGCTTCGTTCCTAAATATATTTAACAAGCATAAAATCGTCGGGTTCCCACTTACGACGGACGTAGCGGCTTCAATTCACAACTGGCTAAATCCTCCATCAATTTAAGTATTTTTTTTACTTTTAATTTTTTTTTTTGGGGTGTTACGCCGTGTTTTGCTACCTCCTCCTTTAGCGTGTGTAGCCGATATACAATATAAAACCATATACGTATGTAAATATGTAACATACTTTATAATAATATTTTTAATTATTCACACGTATTTATTTTTTTTATTAATAAAATTCCTTTATTATTTATTTACAGTGTTTTTACATTTTTTAATTTAAGTCCCGTTAAACTGATTGATATCAGTTTGTCAATGATGGTAGTAGGCGGTTTACAAAAGTTGTCAGATTATAAATAAAAGTATTAAATAACCCCTGAATGTTTGCCTTCCATTAAAAAGCAATACGAAAAATTTAACGATATTTGGAGGCAAATAATTACTTAAAAACAACTGTTATTTTATTGTGATTTTCAGTATTTAGTAAATTTTCTTAAAAGACTGAGAAAAAAACTAAATGGAAACACTACAGTGCTCATTTTTGAAACCATATTTGCTCCACATTTAGATTACTGCTCTACGAAGGAAATAAGTTAGAAGTTATATAGAACAGAGCCGAGAGATGTATACTGAGAAAAGCAAGTAGGCGAGGGTTAATCAAATGAGAAAGAGGCTAATAAAAAGGGACTTCTATTTATGTGTTTATTTTTGTGCCTAATATTATGAAAAACCAAATACCAAAATACTTTAAGGATGCAATTGTTTTTAACAGAGATATACATAATTACGCAATCTGGAAATTAAAAAGAGTTAGATTGCAGAATATGAGAAAATCAGAGTCACAGAACTACCTAATGTGTGGAGAATTAAAGATGTACGATGAAATGCCTGAAAGTCTGAAGAATGAATGTATAAAGGAATTTTATGCTTACTGTAAAAACATTATTTTATAAAATGAAATGTTACCTTGTGCATGTTAGTTTATATACAAATACGGTATAAACTAACTCAATACAAAAATTACAGTGTGCAATGTGCAATTCACACGCGGTAGAATTGAAACCTTCAAAAAACTAAAGTAGATAAGAGTGTGGGGATACTACGAAGCATTTTTTTTATCAATGTGATGGTTTATTTTTTCCATATTTTTGTCATCATATTCCAGTGCACCTTTTCCATTATTCCAATCCATCTTATTAGTATCTTTGTTTTCTTCATCGGAGTCGCTAGATGTCGCTTCATTTTGTATTTTCGTTTTGAAGTGGTTTGAAGATTGGACATTGATTTAAAAAAAATATATTTCTTTTTTATTCCGCTATCTTATTCCGCTAAATGTCTGCAGAGGTTCTTCAGGAGCTATACACCGCTACACCAAATGAGACGTGCGTTGGACTGTGGATTTATCGTATTATGTTGGAACTGAGTACCCAGCCTCTCGACGGCTAAATCTTGTAGATGAATGTGTTTGTGTCTTTTTTGTGTCGCTCGTTTCCGTTTCATCGAGCTTCAAATCACAACGGTGCTAAAGAAGTTTTCACTTCAAAAAATTAACTACCTAAGTTAAATCGCATTATTCCAGTGAACAAAGTGAACGAGCTTCAAAAAATGATTCAATATTTCGCTTTCTTTACTCGTGGATACAAAAATCATTAAACCCACCTTTCCACTGCTTCTGTTAAAACATACGCAATGTATGCCATTCAGATTCCCCGGGGAACTGGCGTAAGTTTTTGACTAGGCCATATTTTCAGCACAATATATTACCCCCAATCGATCTATGGGTTAATGTTGCGGAATTTATAAAACTTTTTCGCATAAATCTCTCACTCGAAAAAAGGGTTATTAGGGATTGAAGCCACATAATGGATGCCTGTATCGATTAAGGTCTGTTCAACGTCACTAGTTCAGTTTTTTGTGCCAAGTGTAAGGAATGTTATTATATATTTTATATATACGGGTAGATGCTTTGAGGAATGGCCTTAAGCGGCCTCTTTCATACTAAACATAAATTTGGATTTTAGGCCAAAATACTTAACCAAACTGAATAATATTTATTTTTATTTTTAGCTTTATGAGTTGCAGCGGTCCCAAGGGGGGGGGGGAAGCCACCTACCTTTTGCTCTCGGCTAGCTCAATGTCGTCGGCAGGCAGGAAACCTCTCCTCGTCAAGGTCGTAGGTAACTAGGGGGTAAATGGTACATAAGTAATTGCCAAAGCCCGTCCACGTGATCCCATCAAATGAAAGAGGTAGCTGGGTGAAACATATCTGTATTGTCTGGTACACACAATTACAACATCTAGCAAAACATAATTATTAGTCACAAATCAACAACAATGCCTATCTAGGTATTTCCTAACGAAGGGGTCTCTCAAATCTCTCCGGGTATGTGGTCGTTTCAACCGAGTATTTCTAGGGGACACATTAATTAAGAGGGAAATCTAGGTTCAACTCACAGCTGGTAAACTAGTGCAGGAAGCCGGGGCAGCAGTCCGGGGTCAGTGCAGGTAGCGGTAATCTCCAAGTGGAGCGGGCCATGTTCGCGATCTCGTATTTTATTATTGAGATCGGCTCTAATCGGAACGCCATTGAAATCGGCGATCTCGCGGGAATTTTAGAGAGCGCACGGTGACGGGCGCTGCTTCTCGGGCGACCGCCGGCGGGTTTCTGGGCCGCGGGCGGGCTTCTCGCGGGACTGTGACGGGGAGGGGTGCGGTATGTCGTTTCTTTCAAGGGGGGGACGACGGAATACACTCGCCGCGCCGCGGGACTGTGACGTCATAATACTTGACATGTGTATCGTAACAGAGTAAAACCTCAAATTGTAATATTTAATTAAATGAAGGCAATGTTAGCGAAACTCAATCGCAAATCTGGAAACAGAAAAACAGAAATAGATATTGGCACCTAGAGACTCGAATCCAGGACCTTCAACTTTTGTTCAGTTTTTACCCAGGTTGTTTCCAACAGCATTTTTTTTTATTTTTTAAACAAAAATGTAATAAATCAAATTAATATCCACACTTGGTCAATTATCATAACTGTAACTGTATCCGACTCAGTAACATTTTGATTTATCTTGGGAATACTAAGTATCCGCAGTCTAACTTTTTTTTCTAGGCTTTTGATTCTTTTCAGATGCAGAACTAACTTACCAATGGTGATGCCCTGAGAAGACTTAAACTTCCTCGCGAGGAAGGCGAATATTTGCCATGTCCTTCAACGAATTTAGGCACGAATTGTTATTCAATCTTTAACTGTGTGATCATACGTGTGCGTTTTTGTTCCTCGTATAATTTCATATATTTTTTATGTCAAATAATTTATTTGTCAAATCCAAAATACTTTTGTGATGTGTTTGGCCAAGTTTGGCATATTTTGCAAAATATATAAATAAGTAAGAAGTTTACTTTTTTACTCGACTTAACTTTTAACGAGTGGTACAAATGTACAAATTAGAGATGAGTAAGTTCTGCATTTTGCCGGAGGCCTCCAAGACGTGCTTCCTTTTAAAAGTACTCGAGTTCTAGGATCAGGTCCCGGGTCCGAGTTCTTGGGTGCGGACTAGGAGAGAAAAAAATTGAAAAAACACTGAGCTTGTGTCGCTCTCCATAGTATATATATAATAATTGCCTTATTTTTAAGCGCTTGGGATCTCAAAAGTTGCGTATGATCTGTAGCTATTCGAAAACGTAAAAAAAAATTAAATGAGTGTTCACTATTAGCTCGCAAAAATGGCGGGAAGTTTTGAAAAAAATAGATTTCCTGATTTGGGAAAAAAATAAAACAAATGGTCCGTATTTTATATTTTGTAGAAAACTTAATTTTTATTCCATAACTTATTAATTATTCCATAACAACGGAGGTAATATATATTTTTTAAATAGATATGATGTGTTTGTTAAAAATATAAAAGGGGAAAATAATACTACTTTTTCTGGATAAAATCAATATTCTTGTAGACTTACTTGTATTCATAAACTGGATTTTTTAAATTCATTTTTGTCAGTTATACGCAGTTTTTGGTAACACGCAAACGTTCCCTTGGCTTAAATTATTGTAAAAAATGTATTAATTACCATAATTTAAAAATACATGTTTTAGGTTTTTTTCTGATTTCCAATGCATTTTAGCACGCTAATAATGATTTTAAAAAATTTATTGCCGTTCTCATTTTCTTTGTAAGACGCAACTTTTGAGATATCAGGTATTTCTGAATTCGGCTACCGAGACACACGGGTTCGGCCAGAGCCGGACCTCGAAGCCGGAACCCACAAAAGAACTCGAACCCGGAACCTGCTCCTGACTCGCCGGATTTCGGGGTTGGGTCCGAGTGCTGGACCGGGTTGTCTAGGAGTAGTCGATTTGAAAAAGGAATGGGAGTAGGATCTGCTTCCCGCGAAGAACCCGAATTCAAGAGCCCACTCCAGCTGAACCAACAAGTCGCTAGTACAAAGGTTGAGCGCGCAAGTTTCTCGAATATTACTGGTCCCGAAGGACATGACGCTAGAATAAGGACAGCACTCAGAACTGCCCACAAAAGTCAAGGATTTTTTTCAACAGTGGAGCGCACTTGAGATTTTTACTGATTCAGCAGTTGTGTACTATTAAAGTATCTGCGGGCCCTGCATCTGCCTCAGCCTTTGAGAAGCTATTTTGACTTTGACTTCGATGGAACCCCCTTGCCTGAGCTGCTCGCTTAGTGTTGCTATAGTTTTCGAAGAAGAAGTCTTTTGTGCTGTATTAAAGAAAAAAAAAATTGAACACCTTTTGCAAATATTTTGGTGGATATAAGTCTGGCTTTTCTATTTAAATGTGTTATTTTTGACGCGACGTATCTATTAAATCTGAAGGGGTTGTCTCTTCAAATTCACGCCGAGCGTAAAAAGTTGAACAGTCGGTAAGTAAGTGAATACTTAACTTTGTCTTGGAAACAGTGAGGCATCCGAAACGCTGGAGCTGTGAACTGGCTTATGCATGCAAATGAGTCAAGTTACGTAAACAACTTGGCGGTAATCTGAGCAAAAGTTTAGCGAAAGCTTCACTAATAAGCTAGAACATATGGGGAATGAATGCCTGGGCCGTTACTCGACTAGAAGGGCTTTTCACTTAGGCGATATTAGAGGCGCTTCTTGAACATTACTTTTGTAATACCGTTAGGAAATGGCAGAGGGCATTTGCACCCAGACGTACGGTGCTGATCAAACGTTATTAACACTTTAAAGCGTTAAAAAAAGAATCGATCAAAAGTGGATTGAAAACCTCATTCACAACTCTCGTATTATTATTATGAATTTGAAACTGAAAATATTTGTAACAAACAATTCCAAAATGCCCCGCCACGCTTGGGATGTGCCTGCGTAAAGGCTTTATTTTATGTCCACACAGGTGGCCCCTAAGAAAATAATTTCTCAATGGTCCTTTATCAGCTTTGGGGATGCTGTGTGGGGGTTTTTTTAAGGAAAGGAAGGAGAGTAACATCTGGGAAGGAAAGAAGGGATGGTAGGAATCTGGGGGTCAGTGGGTCCAGGAGTGGCCAGTCTCTCCAATTCCGATCCGCCGTAACTAGGTGGGTAAACGTATCCGCCGCCAAGACCTAAACAATTTTTACAATTAAACTTTAAAAAATATATACAAATCTTTTTACATGAAGACGAGTATCCGTGTAAGGTAGGCGGGAGACGTGAAACCTTAGGTATTATACAATTCATCAGTGTTACTCCGAGATTGATGAAATTTTGCACCTTAAAAAGTTCAAAATAAGAGGAAGGATTAAAGATTAAAGTTCTAAGTTCAAAGCTAAACGCTCAAAGCTCTAAGTTCAAAGCCAAATGCTCAAAGCTTTAACTCAAATATAAAAGTGCAAAGCTCAGGGCTCCAAGCTCAAAGCTTAAAGTCCCAAGTTTTAGGTTGAAGGTTCAATATTGGAACTGTTTTTTTAAGAATTCAGACAAGCGGTAAACTTTTATGTTTCATCTTAATAGGTAGTCATATTTCGTGATTTTTCGACGATCTGCGCTTTTTAGCTGACTTGCAAGCATCAATTCTACAATAAACTATAATTCCCGTGATTTTTCTCGGGTCTGCACTAGTCATTATAATAAGTGCATAAGATTCGTATTACCGAATCAAATTTCACTCTCTTCAGATGTCGGCTTCCATTCAGAACTTACAATGCAATAATATGCAATACTTCACTTACCGACCCGCCTTCAGCGGGAGACTTCGATGTACAAGTGGGAACTTGGTAGTAAGAGCATAGACTGAATTACATCACAAGTAGAGCATGCTTAAAAGCTTTGTGCACTGGAAAATATCGACGGTCGCTACCAAAACTTAGGCATCAGCTACCAAAAAACATTTTTTTCGCACAATTTTAATGTTTTTACTGTTACACCTCAGAAGAACGCCCTTGTCTGCACAGCTGTACAGTGTAAATACTGGGTAACTTGTAAAGTGTCAATTATATCGCCAATCGGTTGGGCAGCTTTGAGAGGCGCGTTAAGGTAGGGGCTGTAAGAAGTGATATATTAATGAGGGATTTGAAGAGGCCCGGATTAAAACAAACAGATGCCGGTAGCTCGTTCGGCCTTTCAGAATTTTTAGCAGTTAAGATACATAACAAACTCCCTCGCAGTTTGAAACAAATTAAAACAAAAATAAAGCACATTAAGGAAATCAAATCTTGGCTTAAACTACTATCGGAAAAATAACTTACTGGTAAATTAATTTAAAACATCGACATATAAGTTACTAAAAAAAACCTCAGCCAAACCATTATGTTGTAACGTAGAAGTCTCTGAAAACTTATCCAAAAAATGGCCCCCCTCAGCGCAAATCTTCTAGTGAGAAGGACTGCAAAAATAATCTACGTCTATTTTTTATGTATATTTCATATGTGTCTTAAAAAATTTTTTTTTTTTTTAAAGTTACCCGATCAGAGAAGTTTCGTGAGAGTTGGTTAATTATTTTCTTCACAGCGGCTTGTCACCATTGTACACCAAGTGTTTTTAAAGAATTGAGAAATTTAATTTTCAACAAAAATGGCGTCATGTTAGGCATTTCCAAAACTGTTTGCTAACAATATGACTTACTAATAATAATATAATACGCACCTGAAATATTTCCTGTGCAATTATGTATGTTTACTTTTTTTATCAATGCCTTTGTTTATGTAGGGGCCCTCGGAATTATGATCCAGACAAAGCTGTACCTTTATTTAGAAAAAAATACTAACAAAAATATGACTTTACATATTCAAGCGGGACCCTAGTAGAAAAGCTGCCGTTTCACAAAGACTAGAACTAATTATTATACTTCATTATGGCTCGTTAACGATACGCGTTACGTTACACTTTGTTAATCCTTAAACAAACGCAAACCAAACTGCAACAGGATGGGAAAAATCATATCATTAAGACTTCTTTAACATGATGTAACCCCACCTGTACTAACAACACAGGATAAGTTACATAATATTGCACAATCAAATACACTTTAAAGCGGAAAATCTGAATATCTGAATCTAAGCAAAAGCTCATTGCTTTTTTGCAAAATTGCCTTCCCTTTTCTTTCGATTGTAGAGTAGGAATTATTTTTTCTATATCATGTTAGCAAAATATCTGAATACCTTATTATTTCTTCAATAATCGCCAATTCGCTTTGAAGTATCATTTTAATTTGACGAAAATAAATAACTTTGTATACACCACAATTTAATAAACATTTCGACATGTTTTCAAAACCAGTGATTTCTTCGTCAGGATAAACGTGAAACGAAAATTAATCAATATTGGAATGGGCAAATAAATATTATTTTATGTTACTTAATCAGTAGTTAATCACCACTCATTGCAATTTTTTGTCTACGAGTACTTATTTGCACAATTGTTGAGATTTGAAACTCGATGAAACTAAAGAGAGATATACTCATATATTTATAGGATTTAGCCTGCTAGAGAATAAGATAAAATGTATTATACAGTGTTTCCTATTATATGAACTGAATTAAAATTACTCGATTCCTTACACATCAATCTGTCTCTTGACGAATCACATTTAGAAAGATCAAATCCTTATAGGTACTACTGCACCACCCACCTTTACATGTTTCTTTTACTTTCCAAAATACACTCGTCAAAGAATACATTACATATTAATATTAACATATTTTTCAGGATTAAATAACATGTGTTCACAATAATGTCCTCTGCGTGCGAACTCTATCTAAATTTCTTTAAATGGACAATATACAGTGTTAATTTCAAGCGACCTCCCAGGTAAGTATGGTCCTGTTTTCATTAAATTTTAGGCAGCATCGCGTTCGTTGGTCAAAATATTGTACACATATTTTCGTATCGGTGATCAATGAACCGATGTATGCAATTTTTAGCCATAAGTTGTTTATAATTGTTTGCCTAGCTTGTAGTTTTTTAGATTTCAGAAACGTATTATAAGTTTGTACAGCGCCCTTGAGGTGATTTTTCACAAAAACGGCGCTATATAAATCATCCAAATATTATTATTATTATTATATCGGTCTCCTCTTTGGTGTTTTGTAGCCTCCCAACTCTTGTCTACTTTAGTTTTCTGAAGGTTTTAATTCTACCGCGTGTAAACCGCAAACATGTGGTTTTTTTTAAAAAAAATTTCACGTTTATTCTGACAAAGAAACCATTGGTTTTGAGACATGTACATTATTTTGATTAAATGGTGGCGTATACTGTATACATAATATATATTTATTTTCATTACCTTATTTTTTAGCTATCGTTTTCGGCTAATCTAAAATATTATATTCTATAATCCTGTCAGCATCCTTTTAAAAGTTATGTATTATATTCTTATGACGAATCTCCTCACATCCAAGCATGCACAAAACTATTTTTGAATCGCTTTATAAAATATATGTGATCATATTACCAAGGGTTTACATTTTTTCTTTTTATGGCCATGCGACTGTAAAAAGTCACACATGTCATGTGTTACTATTATTCCCATTGGGTAGCCACCTAGCCACCCCTCTGGTTGAAGTTAGGCTGTTACTACCCCTCGTGTATCCAGTACCCGTGTAGCCCTAATGACCCCGAACCCCCTTTAGGGGAGGGTAGGCACCTAAAAGATTGCCGCTTTGATACCTTTGTTAACAATTATTAGGGTGAAGGTATCTTCATTAAGGGACTTTAGAGTTGAGGGAAAGAACTACTGTGCCTACCAATATTTATTGATTTTTGGTTTACAGATTTCAAAACTTTTTTTACATTAGCTTACAGAGGAGGCCCTGAGGAAAATAATATTTTCCTATGTCATCTTATAGGATGCTGTGAGGAGGGTTTTTTTAGGAAATTCTGGGAAAAAAATGTATGAGGGGTGCGTGGAAATCTGGGGGTCAGTGTGTACAGACGTATGAATCCATTCCTTCAACTGCAATTATGGCGGGAGAGGTTAAAAGACCTCCCTCAATCTGGCTTAAGAGCTGGATAAACTTCACCCCAAGAACCCGGGCCCCCCTGCTAAGTCACCAAACGAAGCGAACCACTTGGGGTGACCTATGGCAGAGATGTTGGTTGTCCAACAAATGGTACCCATACTCGCCTCCCGAAACGAATTTGGTTATCTTTTAAATATTTTTACCGCTAAGGACTTCCACGCAAGATTTCCTAATACCTAAATACAGCGGGATAATTTCACCATTTTGAGCAATGTTAAGATACAGAAATGTAACTGTATATATATGATTAGTTTAGGATAATAATGTTAATTCTGAAATTGAAATATGAGATCGACAAAAATTACACAAAAAGCAATAAATTATTATAACTACAGCCAGCAATACAGCTTTTTGCATTCTGGGACGAAGAATAATTTTCTTTACTTTGTCCTATCTGCTCGTACCGTCTTGAGCAAGTGAGATTCTATGGCATCCCTTTTTGGGGTATATTGTGAGACTGAAGGTAGTAGGGAGAAGAAACAGGTGGGAAAGAGGAAGGCGGGAAAGGAAGGCTGTCTATCCACATCTGGTCATCAAGCACGCAATTCAAGCAATGTTTCAATTCTGAATGCTGATCTTTCACCGGAGCGTATCTTTGAGAGTATCTCCCTCTATGTAACTTTCTGCAAACATAGAATGTATTTAGCAACACAACACTTGCGACTCGCGATATCCGGATTCGTAGTCGAGAGACTAAATTCTTGACCGTGACTATGATATTATTATATCAATAAAAAAATGTCAGAAATAATCACAATAAATACACGTTTTTATTCAGACTTAAAATAGCGTCCTCTCGTTTCTGAGTAAAGGAGTTCATATTAAAAATGTATCGGAAAGTATTATTGTTATTGAAGCAAGGAATATTCAATTCTTCCTCGAAAGCTGTTGCTATTTTCATTAAGATGAACCTTTTTTTTAATATTTCTATTTTTCAAACTGACAGCTCGTTGTGGAATTCCATTATGATATATTTAATATAACAAATATGATATTTATTTTGACTTAAATTTATTCCATTCAGCTTGTTAAAGCCGTCTTCAGACTGGTACAAATTATTCTTAAGCTACGGTTTATATACTTACGTAACATATATGGGAGGGGGAGAGGGGTGGTCTACCAGGATTTTAAACAATTATATTAACTACGTGCGTTGCTAAGTCGTTTTTGACTGTCGAATTTCTAATTATTTTGGTTATTTTCAGTAGTCTTAAATACCTCGGGTTTGTAGCTCACTTCGATATTGTAATTGTACCTTACAAGTAATATGATTTGTTAATGATCTAATTTTATTGTTGTCACCCTTTTTTTATTTCAGAAATATCACAATATTATACTGAATCCACTGGTGCTTTCCAAATGGTGCCACCAATTAAGTTAACAACATGACGTTATCTAAATCTAAACAGTGCACGCATATATTACTACAGAAGTGCATTTCCTTATCAGATCGGAAGCGACGTTGTGGACGCTTTTAATGAAGATTTTATGTTATGCCCTACTGACTTCGTTTTAAAGGCACCCTCCTATATTAATTATACTTTTTAAATAATTACTGTCTCCACCCTAATCGTAGATAGATTCAAGGGTAGCCATTGTGGAATGTTTCAGCGAGTTTCAGCGCTTTTGATAACAATCGAATTCGAAGCTACCCGCTGTCAAAGCTCATTAAAGTTAAGCAAAGTAATTAGCCTCCTCACCCCTCATCCATTCTGCTCCCCCGATCCCCAAGAATGTATAAATTCCTTTCTTCTACCACTTCCTAACTACGTTTGATCACTGTCTTCTTCTATATTGCGATAAGTACCTACGGTAGTAGGATTTTGGTTCCGTATTTAATTTTACTAAAAATGTTTTAGGAACAAGATTTAAAAGCGAGGCATGAATTGTATTTCACGTTAAAAAATAAATATGCAAAAAAATCTTCTTTGACCTAGCGATTAAAGTACCACAAACGTGCAAAATTAATGGAGTTATATTTTAAAATTATTGACGTTGTTGTTTTTAAAATATTTGGTGATTTCTTTGGGAGTTAGGTTCATTTTTTTCTAGGATATTTCTATTTTTGAGACTGATAATCATGGTGGAACTCCACCATTATAATATACTAGCTTTTGACCCCGGCTTCGGACGCGCCACTCGCCCCCCCCCCCCCCTCTCACCCCCAACCACCCCTCTCACCATCACATACCCGTTGCATTCATTTTTCAAACAGCTCGCGTGCCACCTATTAAAACGTAAAAATCAAACACGCGCAGTAAATTTTACCTATCAAAGGGATCTCCATAGTAACCTAAACAAATAACAAAATGACAGCGCACGTCAAACAATTACGTAGCAACGCTTTGCTTTTCGTCTGGACAATAAACGTGTAATAAACAATTTCATAACATCCATACATCCATACGAAATTTCGCCTTTATAATATTAATAGGATTATAATAAACCTAATATAAAACTTATTTCCACTTTAATTTATTGACCGTAGCCGGTTTCAGCCTCTTAAGGCCATCTTCAGACTGGCACAAATTATTCATAACTCACGGTTTAAATATACAAATATGGGGAAGGGGCAGAGGGGTGATCTACAAGGATTTTATTCGTATACTAGATTTTTCTCGCGGCTTCGCTCGCATGGTATAAGGGGGGTTCCCACTCCGCCTTCTCCACCTCCCCCCCTCTCACCGCCCTCCGTCCCTCCTCCCCCCCCCTTCCCACTCCCCCCTCCACCACCCCCCCTCTCTCCCCTCAGTACATTCAGTTTTTAAACAGCCCGCGTGCCACCTTTTACAATTTTTATTCAAATTTCCATTTTTTATGTATATTAAATTTGGTACCTAACATAGGTACCAATTTAAAATATCTAAAATTCTTGATGTGATTCAAACTATTAGGGGAGTAACTACTTTAAATAAATTTATCAAATTAAAGATTTTCAAAAATAGAATCCTGATTTAAAATGTCATTCTCAAACACGCGAACTGCCAATCGTGCGATAATCGCTAGGTTTTCTGAAATTATTCAATTTTCTGCGAAATTTTCTTAATTTTTCTCTCCGTAAGAATCCTCATCCTCGTACTTCAAGGATTATTCTTAAAAGAAGAATTAGCGAAAGCGGTTCAGCTGCTCTCGAGATTTGCGCTTAGCAACACATTTAGCGATTCATTTTTATATATAAGAAGATATGGGTTTTCTTATAATTGTTACTAAGTGATCTTTGGCTGTCAAATTTCTAATTATTTTTTTCCAAATTACCTCAGGCTTTTATTTTTTTTAAATTTTATTTGTTAGCGTTATAAACAGTCATTACAAGTTCATATATAACAGTGTTAGAGATAGTCATATCATTGACCAATAAAATAACGACATAAAATTTGAGACCATAATAAAAAGAAAAACAAACAAAACAATATATGTATGTAATATAAACAGTTCTGAAAAAGTGTATCTACTCACTTAAATCTACAAAAAATGTATTTCAAGGGTAATATATACTGTAACATTTTTGAAGAGGTTATTTAATGCAAACTGCTGAAATCAAAAAAGAAAATGTAATGAAAATGAAGAAAAATAAAAATGAAAAATGAAAAGTAAGGCTTGTAGCCTTACTCCAATATTGTTTGGGAAAAACCTTAAATATGCATTATTAATGACCTAATTTTTATTGTTGTTGTGGAATCGTTATTATAATATGATGATTTGGAATTTATTTTATTTTTTATTATAATATTTTTCTACGATATGATTTTAGATTTTCACTATGTACCAAAAGCATTATCATCATTATTCGGCTAAAGTTTTGGACAGCGTTACAATGTTCACCATCAGGGTGGATGAGTAGATTGTTGTGAAGTGTGTGCTTATGTGTGTAGAACCGTGTTGCAAGCGTTACCCGCCCGCGCCTCCCCCGTCGCCATGAGCGGGCCAGAAGACCAAGCGTAGCGGACCGGTGCCCTTCCGCCCTGCCTCCGGTGACCCGATGCTTTCTTTTATCCCTAGTGTCTTCAGGTCTTTCTGCCCTTAATCCCAACATTTTCTTCGAGGGCCTACCGGGAAGCCGGCTTAGGGGCGCGGACACCGAGTCTCGCTTGCGACTGGACTGATGGCTCCGCTTATCCTCGGCGGGACTGCCGGGTGACTGTAGCTCAGCTGCTTTGGTTAAGTTAAACAATCTCATCATAATATGTATTTTTTTTTTATTCCGCATATTAACAAACTTTTATTTCAGCTACATCAGGAGATGAGACGTGATACTGTGAAATAAATAACTAACAACATGTACGCACTCGCATACTGCCTGCTAACAATGTATACCCGGACATTGGGTGTCTAGAGTCATTTTAAATAAAAAGTAGCTTCTTTATAAATAAAAAATTAGAAGGAGGAAACCATCTGTTTCCTTAGAACGCCGTGGGAAAGTGGTGGGCAACCTACAATGTTGCAAGCGTTATTTCCGCATGGTTAATGAAGCATACTAACCAACAAATTAATCACGATAATATAATTTTGCGGTCTTAACTCGCCGACAAACTCAAGCTTTGTTACTGTCCGCGCTTGGTCACTGATAGGTATTAGATAAGACACGTGGGAATATTTTGAATTCAGTACTTTCTACCCAGATATCTGATTTAACTTCCGTATCATCTACAATCATGTGATTATAGTTTGCAATCATTCGTGCGGAGATTTAAACTATATTATCATTGGTGGAACCATATATGTTGTGATTATAAAACAGTTTGGCTTAAATTTTAATTTTCTTTGTAAGTATGTGAATAAGGTACCAACCTTTTTTCGTTTTTTTTTTTTAATATCACTACACAGGGTGTTAAAAGACCAACTCGATTTTCTTTAACCAGTGATTCCTGACATTATTTGGAGTAAAAAATGTAACCAAAATTTTGGAGAAAACTGATCTATATAATATATTTTTAGACTAAGAAATACTGTATCATTAAAAATACTTAAAGATATCTATTATGCACTTGCGCACTCTGTACAACAATATGAAATCGTGGCTTGGGGGGGTGCATATAAATCAACCCTACTCCCATTGGAAACAATTCAAAAAATACTAATAAAAATCATTTTAGTTTTTCAAGATTTCCCGGTTCTCTCACTTACAAAAATGTATGACAAAATTGCACTACTACAAATACATAAAGATTTCTTTAGTAAAAATAATTTACCGCAATTAAATATTAGCAAAAGAATAATATCTGTTGGAGGATTAACCGTGCCTCTAGTACAAACCACAACAGCACAGCATCACTATAAATTCAAGGGAATAAAATTATTTAATAAATTACCCCTTGATATACGATCGGAAGAAAGCTACGAAAAATACAATTTTTTGTTTTTAAATTAAAATACCATAGTACCACCTCATAACTTTACTTATTATTTAGACAAATGGTTTTGCCTTATCAATACTTAGAATAATTTATTAACTAACCTATATTTTTATTACTTTTATCTGTAGTTTCTCATAAAATCACTAATATTTTTTGTTAAAGTGCTAATATTTTTTGTTTTAATTTAAACAAATGTAATTTTTTTTAGTTGTCCTCTCCTAAACACAAGCAGCTGCTTTATTAGGAGAGTGATTGAAATATTAAAATTTTTATTATGTTGTAAAATTGTAACCTTGTTATATGTTTCAATAAAAAATAAATAAAATGTCCCTAACTCTCTGTATAACAATTCATTCATCCAGAGAATTCGTTAAAACGATTATTCTGTTTTTTTAGTGCGTGGTATGTACATAGGTTGTAGGTTCCTATAAACTTGCTGGTTGGGCGTTTACATAATTCATAGCTACACTTACTTACATACATCTACATATATCATAGACTCTATGATTGTAGCTTGATTGTCACATATTCCTTTTCTATCCATCCCTATCATGTTCCCTTTCCGCATCCTATCCCATCCTTGTGTACCTGTTATTTCATTACCATAACAAAACAGTTTCAATCGAAACTCGCCGTGTAATCATATATTTTTCCGCTCCCTTCATCCTCGAACTGAATCCGCATACCGCAAGTATATAAGTGCACGCACTTTAAACCAGTCAAGATAGCAGAGTGTCACAAGTTACCGCAGTAAGTCCCTTCCTTCCTTTCCTAGTGCATTCTTTCTACTTGTACAGTGGTCTTTCACCTATATTTCAAAACACATACAAGGTCCTTCGACATCCGCATCCACACAAAACACACATCATTCACCCACTTTGATGCTGGTAGTTTATTTTCTACTCCCGACAATTCATCGTGAACGCCAAATAAATTCTTTGATGGTTTATTTTTAGGTCTCTTTCGCAGCAAATTAATTGTGTTAAAGAGAGAAGTGGGACGCTTATAAATAATATCCTTCCCACAGAGTGTAAACAAATTCTAATTGCCTAGCATATTTAAGAAACAAAAACAAGTTTTGCTCATCAGTTGATAAATATTCTTGGAAAAATTGTTAAAAAAAACCTTTCCGATCCCTTCTGTATTTTCACATCAAAAGGGCTTATATTTTTCGTAATGAAAATGTTTGCTTGATGTCTAGCAACTTTTTGTATATTTTCCTTTCAATAATATCAGTTTCGCGAATAGATAGATGGTGTTTTGTAGCTTCACGTAAGCTCACAATGGATGTTTACAGTTTGCATGTGTGCTCCGTATGGGAGCTTGCAAAAGGGAAAAACCTCATTTAGCCCAGAAAGCTGCTGTGGTATTTCGCATCGTCAAAGGTATTGGTCAATCGAGGGAAATGTTGTACCTTCACCAAACAACACTAGATAAAGGCTTTAAAATATTGTAACCAAACAACACACACATATATATACATACCTATTATGTTTTACTGCTTGTTACGTTGATATGAATCTATTTGTGTACTTATGTCGTCTATGTATTTGGAATCATTTATTTTTATATTTTCTGCGCTTGGGGCCAGTTCACATTTTTGAATTCTTATTCTAGAAAATACAAATTTTTATGTCGAGTTTCGGGATTCTGTGTGGAGGGCCTTTTAAAAGGAAATCGATGTTTAAGTCACGGTCTTGAAATCTTTGTTGTAGGAGTTCGGAAACAAATTGTTAGTTCTCTTCGGGAATATAATAATAATAATATCTGGTTAAATTATATAGATTAGTTTTTTTTTGGTCTGCGATAGCCACATTCAGACATTGGTAATTTTGTTGGGGCTCTTCATGAATAATTGGTCCTTATTTAAAATCTAGTTTTTTTATTTATCCTAAGTGTTTACAATATACTCGTATTATACTTCTGGGTCACACAGCCGACATTGTCTACGTTTTGAATCTGAGCTTCCCGGCGGACGTCACGCCGGCCGTTACCGGACTCGGCGTCCCTTCAGTGAATCCTTCGGTAAAACTCGGCAGTGTTCGTGTTTACGACACGTATGGGATGTACTGCTCTTGCTACTGGACATCTGTCGGAACACGACAGAAACTTTAATACAGGGGTGCTCATACTCGAACTGCTGGCGATCTACCTCAATATTATTAGACTCCGATCGATCGACTCTGACATGATGTAGGGGGGGGGGGGGGTAGAAATGTTTTTTTTTTTATTGCGACCTCATTTAATGCCGATTTTTATATCACACGTGACTTCCAATAAAAATCATGTTCATAAATTCTACTCTAATTTATAACTGCTCTCGGAAATCGGAAATGGTACCCAGGGCAGGTTTTAATTTAAAATCGTTTCTGCGTAAGAGTCCCAAAGCAACACTTACACACGGAACAGTCAATTTCTCAGAATATGCGGCATGTGGCATGCAACTCAAATGCAAAGCTTCACTCGGTGCACGGTGAATTGACAACTTGTTATTAAATTTATCGTTATATTGTGAAAATAAAACTCATTCAAATTAAATCTGTGTGGGGTAAATTAAAACTACACTCAGTACATAAATATTCTGCAACTAGAATTTTATAACTGCACTTCGAATAAGAAAATATTTTCCACCAAAATGTGTCAGCAGATGAATTCATAACTGGAATTATACATTCTGAACACAAAACTGGTTTAAAATAAAATTCTGTGTGGGGTTAATTAAAACTACACTCAGAACATAAAAAATGTTTTTTCTTTGATTCTGGCAGTACATAAATAGTCTGCAACTAGAATTTTATGACTGGACTTATAAGAAAATGTTTTTCTTTCGAAATGTGTCAGCAGGTGAATCCACAGCTGGAATTTTACATTCTGAACACAAAACTGGTTTACATTGAATCTGTATGCGGTGAATTAAAACTCAACTCAGAATATGAAAATGGTTTTTCTTTGATTCAGTACATAAATAGTCCGCAACTAGAATTTTATAACAGCACTTCGAATTAGAGAAGGTTTTCCTTCGAAATGTGTCAGCAGATGAATCCACAACTAATATTTTACATTGTGAACACAAAACTGGTTTAAATTAAATCTTTGCGGCAAATTAAAACTACACTCAGAACAAGAAAAGTTTTTTTTTATTCTGGCAGCACATGCATAGTCAGCAACAAAAATTGTATTACTGCACTTCGAATAAGATAATGTTTTTGTTCGAAATGTTTCAGCAGATAAATCCACAACTGGAATTTTACATTTTAAACACAAAACTGGTTTAAATTAAATCTGTGTTCGGCAAATTAAAACTATACTCAGAACATGAAAACGGCTTATTTTTGATTCTGGCAGCACATACATCTGCAACTTGAATTTTATGACTGCACTTCGAATAAAAGAATGTTTGCCTTCGAAATATTGCAACAGAAATTTTACATTATGAACTGGATTAAACTAAATCTGTATGTGGTGAATTAAAACTACACTCAGATGAAAATGATTTTTCTTTATTGCAGAGTCTGCAACTAGAATTTTATACGTCGAATAAGAGAATGTTTTCCTTCGAAATATGTCAGCAGATGAATCCAGAACTGGAATTTTACATTCTGATCACATAACTGGTTTTTAATTAAGAGTGAATCTATTCACCGCCCTCATTTGGAATTATTTGTTAATAAACTTTGTATCGCCTTCAAGTTACAACTCGGACTGACTCATAAATAAACCAAACCACACACTAGAAACTAGATCGATATCTTCGGGGGGGGCAATTTTCAACAATATTTCACCATGAATATGCAATAATTTTACGATTTTTTTATGGGGACTTGTGACGTCACACACCACAAACGAGGATAGAGTATATAACAACCAAAATGCGCGACCATTGACAATATAAGTTACAAATAAATTTTAAACAAAAAGGCGTGAAAAATGGGCGCTCTCATTAATTTAAGGTCAACTAAAACAAAAATTGTGAATACATCTATTTACATCGGCAATTTTTTCTAGAGATCGACTCAAAAAGCACTCGCGATCGACCGGTCGATCGCGATCGACCGTTTGAGCATCCCTGCTCTAATACTAACGGCATCTATTAGCAATTGAAATCCTGTGTCTATCAAGGACACTACAATTTTGTAAATATTCACCTTAAGGGCAATTTACACTAAATGATCTAACCTAATATGACGAGAAAATTACAGATATATTATTATGTGCGTGCAAATTATGGGGTGATTTTAGATTTTTAATGATATGATTATAGATTTTTACGGCCAAAAGTACTATTGTAATTTATTTTTGGGGTTTTATTCCGTGTTGCGCTACCTCATTCTTTACCTTTCAACCATTTTATAATGTATTGCCAGCTCTTAGAAGATGGCAACCCAGTATCGCATACACACACATGAGCACATACTTCTTCACAATCGATTAAATATCTGCCCTAATGACGGACAGTTGTCCGAAACGTTGACTAAAGAAAAAGCGTTGGTGCAAAATGGCATTAACCCCAAATATAAATCACAATACGATTTAAATGTACGATAACAGTGTAAAAATGTAGAATATGTATTTATAACGGTTCCATGCCAACTCAGAATGAAACCAACTCAGAAACACCTCAGAAAGGTCATTAAAAGCAATGAAAAAATAATTTTAAAATAGTTGGTAACCCTAACCGAACTTAACCTATTTAACCAATTTATATCATCACTCTTAATGACCTTTCTGAGGTGCTTCTGAGTTGGTTACATTCTGAGTTTTCCGGTAACCATTAATAACAGGATAAAAATGTTGAATGTGTATTTATTTGGCTTGTCTCTCGTTATTCATAACAGCATCTTTCATTGAAATACCGATAGATCTAACACATCTATCCTACATTACAGTAAGAAGGCGGAGCCTTGACAAAAAAGATGCTTCAGCTATATTTATCACCACAATGAGTTAAAAAAAAAAACAACTTATGAATGTGGGAATTGAAATATTGTCGAGTCCTTTGTCTATTAATTGCCCACACCTGAGCATTCCGTGCATTAATTATTGTAAAACCTAAATTCACCCTAACTAGTAATTTCAAGTATTTTCAACAGAAGGGTGGAAAATGTGTCTGGCGAACTAACCGTGTCAGTGGGCAACTTCTGGAATCGGCTATTTCATTAGTTGGCACTGAGCAAAGAAACTTGTGCCGCAAATAGGTACAAAGTTACTCGTTTGCGGAAATATGCCAAACACTCTTGAATCTATTATTGATTATCAAAACACCTGAGATACTTTACGGCAAAGTTCAGAGCAATGGCGGCCAACAAGTTATATAGGGTACTGCGCGTTTTCATCCCGCGACAAAAAATCCCCGACAAAATATCTACTACAACCTAACCTAACCTTATTTTACATTTTACTATTTTTTAACAATAGTTTTTATTGATTTTTCAAAAGAAGCAACACATTGTGACTTGACATTTTAAATAAATGAAAAGAAAATACTTGGTTTTAAGTCATTTTATTGAAAGATTTTCAGTGTCTACCGGTTTCGGTACCTCCGTACCATCATCAGTACTATTATAAAAATAATGCTCTCAAATACAGAAGTATATATACATATTGTCAAAAAAAGGGACAGTATACTAGAGGGGGACAGCACATAAGTTGTGGGAGGGAGGTGGGGATAAGTGAAGTAACGGGAAACAAATTTAAAATAGGGCTGAAAATTTAATTGATTATTAATGATTTCAACCTTTGAATTTACCGATTTTTTTAAGTGAAACTTCTTTAGCGCCGCTGTGAGATTTCGGATGAAACGGAAATGATGATTACTGCACCTACGACGCATCAACTGCGCTCATTGGCCGCTTTGATTATGCTATAACTTGTAAAGGCTCCTATTGGTTGAGATATGTCATTGGTCGCTTTGATTATGACCTCACTTTTCAAGTACTGGTTGAGATTGTTTTGATTAAGTTTCGCTTCTACCGCGTGTAAACTGCACCCGATTTTTTTTTATTTCCAAAGCTTGTAAATTGTTAAGTTTTAAACCTAACAGTAACCTTTTATAACAGTCCTGATGATGGTATGCAGGTACCGAAACCGGTAGACAGCGAAAATATATATATATATATATATATTTTTATTTTTTTTTTTTTTTATTGGTTTTCAAGGTACAATCCCGTTAAACCGCAATAAAGCAGTTTGTCAAGAAGATGTTAATGTTCAGTTACAATTTAAATATACATACATAATATTATTACTATAACTATACAGATTATCACAATTAACACACGTGAATTAATATAAATTATCTCTATTCAGCAGCCATTGTTTCAGCATGTATCTGAATCTATTTGTAGAATCGCAATTTTTTATATTAATTGGTAACCTGTTAAATATTTTTGGCACTATATATTCCAGGGTTCGCCGTCCGTAGTTATTATTATATTTTGGAACAAGCATTCCTTCATTCTTTGCGAACCTTATATTATGTTCATGTTCTACTTTCCTCTTATAATTAGACTCAGACATATGCTGAATCAATATTTTGTACCATTATAAGGCCTGCACCGGTAATATTGTTAAATTCCCATGCAACAATGATAATGTTTCGTCTCTGTGAAAAAATATGTTTTTGTACTAGTAACTTAACATCAATAAAGTGACTTAAAACCAAGAATTTTCTTTTCATTTATTTAATAATTTATTGTCTTTACAAGGTGTCTGAATTATTTTTGTCCCATTATACTATTTTTGAAAAATAGTTTATTATCTTTATAGGATGTCTTATTATTTTTGTCCCATTTTTTTGTTAGGTTAAGTTATATTTTAGTAGATATTTTGTCGGGAATATTTAGTCGAGGATATTTTGTGGCGGGTTGGAAAGTCGTCGAACCTACATACTTTACGGCAAAGTTCAGGGGAATGGCGGCCAACAAGTTATTTAGAGCTAATAATTATTGGACTAAGCAATATTGATAGCATAGATACCTACACATTAAGGGCAAGTTACAAACTAGGTAATTAATTAATTACTTGGGTTTGGAATGTGTCCTTCTGAGAAACCCAAGTATTATGACCTTATGTTAATTTCAAATTTAATGTTAAATAATTGAACGCTGTCTGACTTTATTAATTATAAACATTTATATAATAACTAGCGAGTTCTCGGCATGCGTTGCAATGAAACTAAAGAAAGATTTTTTCTCCCTAGGGGTCCTCTCCTCCCGCATTCCCCTTCCCCCTCAAGCTTTCCCCTCACCCCTTCCGCATTCCATACATTCGGTTCAGGTTTCAAACAGCTCGCGTGCAACCTATTGCAATTTTTTTATACAAATTTCATGATGCCAGAGCTCACTATTATATATAGAAACCATCGCGGGCATGCACACATCAAATCCTCAAAGTTTCGTGGCAATCGGATGAATGGTTTAGATGACGGAACATCATTCATCCGATTGCGATCAAACTTTGGGGATTTGATGTGTTCCTCTGAGTGCCCGCGCAACGCATAACGAACATATTATATATGTATATTCGTTACGCGTTATATATTTACATAACGCATAACGAATACATACATACATACAAAAAGCAAGCAAACATTGTTTTTTTTTTATATAATATAGATTAGAATAAAATGACGTAGTTTGAATACCGCTTTATTTTATGTATCTTTAATATATAAAATCAACCGGATTCGATTCAACCTGAACCTTCACCAGTTTTACTTAAAAATATTAAATTAATAACAGAATTACAGTGTATTTATAGTGAGAGAATCAAATTTGTCTGGGGGCGAGGGGGAGGCACGTAAGAGAGTGGAGGTAAAAGTAGGTGTACAAAAGGGGAATATTTTTAAATTGGAGGTATTTGATAAACCTAATTATTAATTTTCAAATGTATTTTTTTTTAAATTTCAAGAGCATCTAGATTATTAAGACGGAGACCTTTCTCATTTATAAATGCAGTATATTTACATGTATCCCCGAAGATTTATTAAAAGAGTTATCTATTAAATATGTTGCCAATTCTGAAAAACATCCCCTGTTAGGCATTAGGCACCACAAGTGTTCAACCCATAGACATATGAATATTAGTAGACCAGAACATGAAGATGAGAGGTAGACAACAACTACAGCGGGGCGCAGAGCGGGAAGATGACTTTGGAGATATGTGATTCGTCGATAACTCAATATGACAGTATATAAGCATCTAGCATTATAATATCACCATTTAGTTCTTAAAAGTAAACTCTGCTTTTGAATGAATAGACCCTTTTACACGGGAGCGCGAATTGCTCTCCGCGTATTGAACAAATTTGCGATTCTAAATACGGCAAAGTGAAGTTCGTTTATTTTCAGTCTCCAATATTTTGTTGCCGTATTTAGTTAGGACACTTTTACAAATGTTTCATAATTTACTTACCCCGTTAACATCGACGAGCACACGCCATGTATCTCGAGTGATAGCATATATTTACACGTTTTCAAAACACAAAACATGTTTTTTGCGGTTATATTTCGTAAAATGCACCGATGAGCGCTCGACGCTGGCTCGCAGAAGAATGATGACGTCACATTTTTTAGATTCACGCGAACTCATACTCAATCCCAGCCGGTTCCAAGGAACCGGTATGGGGAGGGGAAAAATAATACGCTTTTAATCACTTAGGGCAGGTCGAATAATATTCATATGTCTATGGTTCAACCACATTTTCCAATTCTTCTTGCACTTTTACCTAACTAAAATGCTTGACAATCATTACATTAAGCTTATAGATGCAAGAATGACTTAAAATTTATTCGTTATCATAAGAATTGATCAAAAGTTTTCATAGGTTTTTATATAGAGAGCGGCTTTGATTTCTGTAGGAAATTTTGAAACACCTGAGTATTATTAACGTACAAAATTCTACCCCAACCGTAGTATTTATTATCCCTGATGTAGGATATACTATTATACAGGTTTAAACATATTTATTAGTAGATATGAAATGTAGTTTTTGAAGTAAAAAACTTCATTAGCACCTACGTGATTTTAAACTCGTTGAAACGAAAAAAACTGCACTAAACAGAAGCAAACACGTACATCTTTAGGATTTATCCTGAGATAGAATAATCGGTCTCCTTTTTGTGCGGTGCTTCATCTCACCACGCTTATTTACTTTAGTTTTCTGAAGGTTTCACTTCTACCGCGTGTGAACTTCACACTTGTATTTTTTTGAAAGGATTTATTGCAATAAATTTGCAGTAAGCTTTGGAACAGGATTTATATTATGAGGAAGACTGTGAGAATGAATTAGACTTTACTTGAATACAACCTTGAATATACCTGAATACAATTCAAAAAGGAATCATAAAGGCCGTACTGAAAGAACCTGTTAGAAGGCCTTCGATTGAAATTTTCAATAGCTTTGACTTACCAAATGTTCAACGAATATATGCCAAAAATATATTTTGAAGCTATGCAAAAATACTGAATCCTTTACTAGACTGCGTATCCATCACACTAGATCGAATAAAAATGACATAAAAAACATTCCAAGTTATAATACCACATTCAGACAAAGAAACTAGACTTATTTTGCAACAAAACTTTATAATAAAACACATATAAATTTGTCGTAGACCACTTTTATTTTATAAACACTCTACCGGTTTCAGAAGCACCCTTCCTTCGTCAGGAGAATATTATAACTAAACTATGATACAGAATGTTGACAGATATACAAATTTTAGGCGTTTGAGTGGGAGGTAAGCAGAGGGGTGGGGGTAATTGCAGGATTTCCGAAAAGAACAGAGCGGTTAGTTGGAAAAATATTTAGAATGGGACTGAAAGATAAATTAATTTGATTATATATATTATATTATACTAGCATTATTATTTAGTTATTTTCTGATTTCTAGGGCTTCTAAATTATCTAATTTTTTGCTTTTATTATTACGGTTAAGAATTTTAACCCCTGTGTTCTTATTAAAAGTGTGATCTGTGGAAATAAGGTGATTAGCAATTAATTAAAAACTTTATAACATTCTTTCCCAAGGCATAATAAAAAAAAATTATGAGTACAAATCAAGAATAAAAATATGACTGAAAGATGTCAACGAAAACACCATAATGAAGACACTAAAAACGACATAGAAGACAAATAAACTACAATTAAACAATTTTAGTTCGCCTCGGCACAGGAACCCCTAGTGAGGAGGACTAAGAAATACAATAATTTTCTTTACCTAACATAACCATTATATTTTGTATACTTATAGAATTATTTTATATAGTCGCTTAAATAATAAAAAATAAATAAAAAAACACATCTTTAAGAATATGATAAATGTATCATTAATAAATTTAATGAAGATAACGCAGTAGAATCTTAGATAAGTAATAAAAAAACGCCATTATTCATAAAATACCCTTTGAAAATGTAATAAATTAAACCGTGTATTTCGTATCAAGATAAAACAAGTTATGTTAAACACTTCTTGTAAGCACCAGAAATATCTCAACTTAATTCTTCAACAACTCAAGTCAACGTGTACCTACCTAATTAACGTTCAAAATTTAATTAAACAACCCTTTTGTTTGAACTACTGCAGTCAAACAAAAGCCTTACGATATTTTCTGTACAAAACGGTGCGTGTAGCAAGAAATTAACTTCCCAAAATAAACGTAACGTACGACTAAGTTACTTCTGTCAAAAATACATCACCATCAATTTGTGTTACCGTGAGGTAAGGTAATTCATCGCATCGATTGATTTTAATCTACGTTTTTATGGTTAATGTTTTGATATACAAAAATCATATCACGTGGCAGCTATGTAAATTTGATGGTAGATAAACTGCCTTTGCGTACGTTCTTTGTTTCCTATTTTTCGGTCAAAATTATTTATTTATCGTTTTTTTTCATGTTATTTTTAATGCCTCAAGTGAAATTAATTCGTAATAATAATATGGAAATGGAGAATAACGATCCGCAAGGTTCCGTTGTAAGCGTTCAAAAATAAAAATAAGATTACTATTGATGATTTGAAAGGGAGATGTGTGTAAATATGTATGATGGAGGGAGCGCGTTAATATATCAAAAAAACGATTATTATAAAGCGGGTTAATCTACTGTTATTAAAATATTTTATACTAGCTGGTACCCAGAATGCGTTGTATGTTGTATGAAATTCAAAGAAATAAATTGATTCCCCCTGCATGTCTATATATATATACAGGTGTCCGGGAGTAAAGTGCATTAACTTCGGGAGGTGATTCTACATGATGGTAGGAGTAAAAAAGATTAACAACTTTTTCCGAAATTCCAACATTTTTTTTCCCATACAAAAAGACGTACCTACTAAAAATCCTTACACGCCGGACTAATTTTATCTTTTACCTCAAAACTACCCCTAAAAGTTGGAATTTCGAAAAAAGTTATCTATCTTTTTTACTTGTACTATCATGTAGAATCACCTCCCGAAGTTAATGCACTTAACCCCCGGACACCCTGTATATAGCCTACATTACTCGCTGATAATGTAGCTTTCTATTGGTGAAAGAATTTTTCAAATCGGTTCTGTAGTTTCGGAGCCTATTCAATGCAAACATTACATATTATATATTTTTATTATATAGTAGAAAATCATGACTTATTTAAAAACAAGAATCTCTCGACATATCAGTTAAGTAGCATTTAAAGAAGCACTGTAAATTTTTCATATCAGTAACTTGATAAATTTCAGAACCAGGAGTGTTTTAAATTAATTAATGGAGCATAATACGTGATTTTTTCTATCGAGGAAATTTCTTATCGCTCAGAATAATATACATTTCAAAGTTTGAAAACTGTTCAAGGAAAGTATGTAGGTAGAAATTTGGAATGCTGGCCTTTCTGATTTTTTTTTCAAATGCAAAAAAATAAATATCCTAAAACAATACTTGAATAGGACATTCACAGAACTTGAATATTAACTTTGAAATTCGATAAATTGTTCAAATTCCATAAAACAACCCTAAAATATTTTTTCCAATGATTCATCACTTTCATTGTTGAGACACATCGGTAGTTCTATAAGTACAAGGTTTTACCAAAGGTTTTTAGAATGTGCTTATTCATTTCTTAACTTAGATATCAAATATCTAACACTTTCTATCTGATATAGTGAAAACTTCATTATTACGGTACATAATATCAAAGTATTAAAATCTATTACTTATGTATTATTCATTTTTCACTATGGTTTTTTCGGTCATGCGATGTCACGCTATCCCTATTTATGTACATAAAGGCCATATACACTTACACACTAACTACTAATCAAAACTGTCGTCAAACAGACGTTTTGTAAAATTTTACTCCTCAAAATTGTCAGCATTGAGTAGGCAGCCGGCCGGCTGTCGATGTCTGAGTACATTTTACGGTTCCATGACGGTTGATTCTCCGACAGTTTACCCCCCGTATACTTACATATAATATGCAGTCGGTTTAGGGAAAATACTGTATACCCACTATGACAAATATGTGATAGTAAATAAATTCATTTGACATCCATACCAACTTATTATTAAATTGTGAGTATGTTTGTAGTCGATTTCAGGTTTTAAATTGATAAATAATGCAATAAATATCATAATTTTATAATTAACTAGCTGGTACCCGGCGTGCGTTGCAATGCCATATTCAAAGAAATAAATTTTTTCTTCCTGCATCTCCTTCCCGTGCGTTCCCGTTCCCCTCCCGCACTTCCCTTCCATCTTCCCCGCCACGTCACCCTCCACCTTTTTCGTTACCTTCACCCTCCTACTTTCCCTCTATGCCGCTAAAATACATAAAATACACGAATTTTTATTTAAACAAATCTCATTACACAACATCTCATTTCACAACTTCATTATATATATCGAATCACCCTTCTGCTAATATGCAATGTTCTGTAAAATTTTTGACTTAATCCACCTATTATTTTGACACAAACATACGGAACCTAAATTTGGATATAGGTACATATATGAATTTTACCATCTGTCGGGTGATCAACTATCGGGTCTCTACATTTAAGACACCAATGATGATGTCTCTCAAACAGGCATCAAATGTTTTCGTACAAAACACAACAAGAAACCAAAACATTTTAATACAAGTTGACTAATTCAACATAAACAATATTATGTTGCGTTTATGCTGATAGAATTTTCTCAGCTTTCTCTTTCGCTTCTTATTTTTCTTTTGCGTTACTCTTTTGTTTATATTGTTACGTCGGATGTCTCCGGTGGCGCGGCGGGTACAAATTGACTTACGCGTCTAAACTGTTTATGTTGGTTCTCCGTCAAGCCAGTTATTTAAAAATAACAGCTTATCCTCCGTAATGCCGGCCAATTACACGCCCGTGTGACTGCCAGCTGAATCGACGTAAAATAAAAAGGCAAGAGATAATCCAAAATTAAACATTTCGGATCGCCTAACAAGGAAGGGACTCAACTGAGGGTATTAATTATATACGAGCAATATATCCACAATTCACTGATAGACGTAAAAAAACGCAATTTACTTTTATGAGGGAATTATCCGAAAAGGTTGCCTATTTGTAGTTTTACGGTCTAATAGACTAATAGTTCCTTTCTAGAAGATTATTATTTCATCCCTGGCAATATAATTTATTAAACTAGGGGATAGGGAACTTAATTTATCGAATATTTCTCGCAAAATACTTTTGATGATAAGGCGTCTCCAGCGACGATATTTCCACAAATATTTGAAGAATTGGGGCTGGGCGCAATGTTTGTATTTTCCGTGGCCGATGAAAAACATAAAACGTTGTGATCCCGAAGCAATGTTTTTGTTTTTGTACAATATTTTGAAAACATTTGGTCGCTGGAGACCCGACTTTATATTAAGGCAAGTCGAATTCGCAGATAAAATAATATTTCAGTTTCACTGAGGTTACAAAACTTTCAAACTTCATAAAAATCACACTTTTTTGTTACGAAATTGGCTTTCGCCCTTGGCCATACAAAGTTCAGATTTATTGTTAATTTTTTTTTAACTGTTACGTTGAAAAATCATACTTATTTATATAAATTACTAGCTGACCCGGAAAAAGTTGTTCTGCCATATAAATGAAAGTTCGATAAGGCGGACGTAGCGTCATCTGTCATTCATCAACATAAATAATTTCGTTCTATTTGACATACGAACGACAGTTAAATTTGTTTATACAAAAATACTAAAATCGCGATTAAAAAAACGGAGGGTCGCGATTAATAAATGGGAGGGTGGAGGTAGGAGGGTGAAAATTTGGGGTTATAGGTAGTTTTTTATGCCAAATAAAAAACAAAAATCCAAAAATATTGAAAAAAAATTGTATAGGGACACCCTAATCACGTAGCGGTTTGAAATATACTTCACGACCTTTACTCATACCAACCAAATATACATTAAAAATTTCATAAAAATCGGTCTAGCCGGAGGAAAACGACCACAAAAACCGTGACACGAGATTTTTATATATATATATATATATATATATATATATATATATATTTTTTTACAGTGAATACCGCACAAGAATCTCAACTGCTCCCGTCTGGATCCAGTGAGACTATGGCATCCCCAATTGGGGTATGTTGTGAGGCTGGAGGTAGTGGGGAGGGGAAGGAGGTGGGGAAGAGGAAGTTTGGGAAGTACCTGGCTATTCAGATCTGGTCACCAAATACGGCTAAAGCCATTTTCAAGCAACGTTTCAATTCTGAATGGTGGTCTTACACCAGGGCGATACTGATAGTATCTTCCACTCTGGAACATGCCGCAAATATACTATATATTATTTTAAATGAATTAATTGTGAAATAACACAAATTAATCAAATAAATTTTATTTGCGCATGCCGGGTTCGAACCCGCGACCTCCGGATTGTGAGTCAAGAGTCTTACCCACTGGACTACGGAGGTCGTATATAGATACTAAATGAGAGTAAATCCACCACACTGAATTTTTACGCCTGTTGATGAAACTACATAGACTACAGACGTCTCTTTCCTTCACCCAACCTTTTATCCAAGTATCTGTCACTATCTGACAGTGTGTGGCCAATATACCTATGTGTATGACATTTACAAGAATATTTTATGGAATAATCATTAAATTAATGAAACCTGTGTAATGAACGACATATTGATCTCTCAGTGCAATTTAATACTGAGTTTATTAAAAAATCCAGGCAGTGACCACCTGGTACTACTCCCTCGGTATGTATAATTTGGAATTTCTCATGAGTGATTGTGCAGTGTATCAGTATCCATCAAGGCCATACGAACGATTCTTGTCAACAGGAATATCAGAAGACAAGGGATAAAACATTCCTTTACACATATACAAATCTTTGATAGTTGTGTCAACTTGAAACGTATTTATAATTACTGATTACAGTCCACAAATTAATTCGCAGAGAATAAGTGCAACTACAACGCCATTTTGAAATTTTCACATGTGAACTCAATCCAGGCTTGGACACTGATTTTATCCGCCGCCACCCGAATTTCTGCCGATTTCTTACATATCTCCCTTAAATGTTTGAAGTTTTTAAGCTCTTAAAAAAGTTGTTTTTTTTTTACATGAGCTCCACACAGGAGGCCCTGAGGAAAATAATTTCCCTGAGGGCCTATGTCATCTTTGGGGAGACTGTGTGGAAGCTTTTTTAGGGAAGGAAGGAGAGGAGGGTTTTTGGAAGGAAAAGGGTTTAAGGGGTGGGTAGGAATCTGGGATTCAGTGTGTCCTAGTCATCAGACCTAAACACACCTCATCCCACGAACCCGGGCACCCCTGCTAAATCACCAAACGTAGCGAACTATAAAAATCGGAAAGCTTCAATATCTTGGACATGTGATGAGACATCCAGAGAAGTATGAGATCCTGCATCTCATAATGCAGGGAAAGATTGCCGGAAGACGGGGCCCTGGAAGAAGGAGAACCTCATGGTTGAAAAACCTGAGACAGTGGTATGGCCAGTCTACCGTGGAGCTGTTCCGGGCTGCAGTAAACAAAGTCCGCATAGCCAACATGATAGCCAACGTCCGTTGCACGGACAGGGCACAAGAAGAAGAAGAAGAAGAGAACCACTTGGGGTGACCTATGGCAGAGGTGTATATATAATTTTAGATATTTTATTTTATTTTACAAGTTATATGTATGAAAAAAAATCACTGTGTTTCTTTGAATGCTGTTTTACACTGCCCCCAAAAGATTTTTGCTCTATTTTAAACGAGTCGTGTTTTTTTAAACATTTTCACAATTTCGCTTCAATTCTGTCGTTTTAAATATTAGCGCGCTCTCTCCAACATTTGTAATTACATATCTCCATCTTCCTCTTTTTGAGCGGGGATACGGTTCCTTAAGCCAACTTCGAATTCATGAAATAACCTCCTATACAATGATGTCGTAATCCAGTATTCCTTGTATAACTAGTTCATTAAGACATTTGTATAAATTTTAATGCCCCGGCAGAGAAAATAAGGTTAATCTGTTTTAATTAAAAAAAGTAGAAGGGTTTGTTTTTCAAAATAATGATATTAAATCTCATTTTAAGGATCCGACGTATATTTTTCTATATAAAGCTGATAAGAGGTTTTAAAAATAATGATGTAGTTTTATAGGAATAAACGTCATTACGTTTTTAAATATTTAATCTTACGTACCTACCTACCGATGGAATGTTAATCGGGGTGTGGCAAAGAGCAGTGAAATCAGTGAAACATAAAGAATTTTTTATTTTATTTTATTTTTTTATTTATTTTTCTTTTTTCATAAAAAACATAAAGATTTTATATTTTCAACTGTCAACCATGTGATTAGTAAATGCGGAACGCTTATAACGGGTTAAAACATTGATTAAAACCCCTGATTCCCATTATAATATTTATATCGATCCCACCAAATACATCGATCGGCCAGTGGCACATTTTTACGCCAGTCTGAGAGCTGCACAACGGAAGGGCCATTAACAATCCAGCGGCCGAGAATTCATATTTCGTCGAAAGATGTTCTTACAATCATACAGGGTGGTTCCAATGAGAAAGATTAATTTTTCTCCGTAACTCAATGTCGATTTTATTTCATTCAAAATTTGCTTTAATTTATACCTACTTTCAAAAATGCTGAAAGGCGTGAGGATAAAACTTTTAAAATTAAGTACGTTTTGTAATTATTTTTTGATCATAAGTATTTAAAATTCTTCAATAATGTCGAAGCAAAACAAGAGTGTAAAAACAATCTTAAATATATTAGTTTGTAAGACCATAAATCTTCGACCAAGTGAAACCCTACGTCAATGCCGTAAATAAATAAACATATTGAAGTATTTTCATCACCAAACACGTGTGCGGATCTTTTTTTAAATGATTTTATTTAAACTAAAATTTAAATTCTGAAACATAGCTTTCTTAGATAATTTATTGATTTATTTTAATGATTATATCATTTGAAATGTGTGTTGTAAAATACAAAATTAAGTTTGAAAATTTAACAAATCTGCCAACAACCTACGGTAAAACCTTGTTGTTCTAAAAATAAACATATTTTCTTAAGATTTAAAACATAACTTTACTAGATAAAAGAACAGTCTTTCGAAATCAATTTTTTTATTTTTTTGTGGAAAAGAGTCAATACATCTAAAATTTGATTAAAAAATGACATATTTCCGGTTTTGTCTGGTTATTTCCCCTGAAGGTCGTGAGTCACATCCTTCCGGTAGCTGGTTTGAAACTGAAGCACAAAGCATTCTTCTAATTCAAATCTTCTATTTATGTTGTACAGTTCACAGACTGATATAGTGATATGTCGCTGGGTGATCGATGTATTTGTTGGGATCGATATGTTATAACGGGAAAGGGGGTTCGATGTTTTAGCCCGTTATACGCTAGACGAAAAAACAGCATGTTTTTATTGTTAAAACTCATAAAAAAATTAAGAAAGTTTTGCTTTGGGATGTCCTAGGTCTCTTATTACTTCAATATTACACAATTCAAGAGATCGGTATGATTGAGTTTTGGAAATTAAATATTACACATCAAAACATTCGTGTAAAATGATATACATATTTAGAATAATGATTTCGGTAGAGTTTGCTAATAAGGCGTCATTTTTGAGTTCACATTGAGACGTAATTTTGAAAAAGGATTTGTGACGGTTCAATCAGGCGCCAAAACCTCTCCATAATGACCGGGGCTGTCAAATGAACGAAATTGCTGAAAATTTACTGCCGTACCCATAAAAGATCCTTAGAAATACCCTTCCATTCATGTTTACTTTACAATAATAACTTTACCTGAATCTACCATTGGGATACCTTTGAAAACTGTTGCATTCCGCCTATTGAAAACAGAGATTGTGATATAAACCCGAGTGTTATACAAATAGCCATATTCTCGAAGGATTCGGCTGCAGAATGATTCTGTATACAGTGTAAGAGTCGACTAACACTATTGTCCCATTTAACGAGTGGTATGTTTATTGTTCCGTGAATAGGACTAAATGCTCTAAGCTCTAAGTACATAAGCGTGTTTTGTCAATTGAACAGAAATCAGTTTGAACTCTCGTACTTTGTCACTATTTAAAAATAGATGCATTCCTTATTGCGTCTGCTGCCATATTAACTGAAATGTTCCTTGGTGAGTCATCGAACTAACAATATTGTATTGAACTTAAATCTTCATACATGGTTGCATAATATTGAGACCGATCAACAATGTGTGTTACTAAATTTAATACTGAATCGAGTACCGGATAGCGCCGTTTCATTTTATGAATACGGTTTAATGTCTTATCTCCAACCTTCGTGAATGGATATCTCGCAAAATGATATTATAGGTCGCAAATAAAAATAAGAATAGCGTTTGGTGTAAGATTCAAAAAAAATATGATACTTTCGGGTTTCATAACGGTGCCGAAATTTCCACAATGTTAAATCCGGCGAGATTATAAGGCAATTTGATCGCTTTGCATATTTAACGGGCGTATTTTTCACAGCAAATCCTCCGAGAATCGGTATGAAAAATACACCATTCACTATCAATTCACATTTGGCTTAGATTCGCACCCCAAAGTCGCGGCTTGAATTTTCTCCTCTTTGACGATATTCAATTTCTTTTCTTTCGCCTTATTATACATCCCATCTTTGTCAACTTTTTGCCTTCTCACTCTTCCATTCGTGTGGCAGTACCCGGGGCTATAATCAATCATTATTAAACTGTCAAAAGTACATCACATACGCCAGGGGGTAGCGGATAGATACATTTCGCGAGATAAAAAACTTCTTCGTGGAACGTTTTATTGAACGGGGCTTTGAATTCGCTTCTGACGAGTTTGCAGATTCCTCAGACGATAATTCAAATTGACAATTTGTACGTATTTTGGTTTTCATGTGATCGCAACACAAAATGGCCCAATTTTGTTGTGGAGTATTTCAGATTCCTGGAATACCTTTACTTTGAGGGAGAATGAATCAAGAATCACGATTGCGCAAAATTGTATATTTCTGATTAGGGAACTATTTGCTGGTATATTGACGAATCCATTTACATTTTACGGCAAATGTTAAATAAATTGTATGAAGTCATGAAATGAAGCAACGTTGCAGACCTACTAATTTATTCATATATTTTACGCCGGTTTCGTGAAGCGTTAGTTCTCTCAGAAAAAAATACACGAAGTAGATTTTTGTGTCAAAACACAAAGAGAATGCTTTCTGCGAATTCACTTTCCGCATTTATTATTTATTTTAGTGAAATATACATCATTAATTTGCTTGTGTTTAGTGTTTTTATGCGAAGTTTAACAAATAAATTAAGAAAATTTAGAGCCTTTTAATCATCAAGCGTTTTCCTTTACGGGCAATGTAATGTAGAAGAAATTTAAAAATAAATATATACATTAAATAGTTTCCTTTAAGGTGATGGACTATTAAACAATTCTGAAACATGTGATTTTGGTTTGAAAATCAGACCGCCTAGAAATATTTTAGATTCTTTAATTAAATACTGCCAGTAGAATACAGTTTTGCCTTTAGTAAGTCAAATACGCCTCATACGTCGTTCATACGAAAATTAATTGATTCTTTAGAAAATGATCGAAACACATCTAAACATTGTGATGAATTGCATTGATCAACAGTGAAAATTAGGAAATATCGTAGCTTCCCACTTTAATTTAAAAAGAAAATATCAATTACTTATAAAACGGACACGTCTACGACATCTATCGGATTAGAGTAAAGTGAATTCATATTTACGGTAGGGATCTATAATTAGACAAAGTGAGACGAGTATTGATAAAAAAATCACAGATGGTATCAACAAATAATCAGGGACAGGGACTCCCCAATATACTTTAGACGTGATATATTGACAGCCAATTGAATTGCAGCAAAAGCGATTAAAAACCAATTCAGCCTATCAACGGGAAGAGGGCCGAACCCATTTTTAGAACAAAGGAACGACCTTTGGACTTAGCAATTAGTAATGTGATTAATGAGTTTGACGTTCCCACCAAACCGAGAGGTGAATAAACTCCATGGGAAGAAATAATCTGTTCAGGGACAAAAGAACGATGACCCCAAGAAATGTTATCATTAACCGGTACATTCCAGGGATCAGAAACCCTAGTTCTCGAACGCATTAAAACATATCAGGTGCGGAAAAAAAGGATACACGTAAACACGATGCAAAAGTTTAAGTGAAAGATTGCAAAGCAAGTGACGAAAACGTATTGTAAGATGTTAGGGAGATTTCCATCTATAATACGATTGTTTGTGACGACCGGAGATGATCGATTCGAGGGAAAACGTGCTAAAGGAAATGGAAATGTTGAAAAAACAATGGAAAATTATTGTTATCAATTCTAGACGGAGCTAGGATATTACGATGAAAGATTTAGGGAGGAAACGTCAAAAAAAATGAGAGTTTTAAAGAATAGGCGAGGGTACATTTCAGATGTCTAGAGCAGTAACAAGTGTTAGAGAAGAAGATAGAGTGCAGTACGGAGGGGAGTGGAAAATGCTGAAAACATTGCGATAGAAAAACTCAGGAAAAGGAGTCATTTTACGTAATTAAAATGGAGGTTATAGAGTAACATAGTACGCGATTGCAGATAAAAAATGAGGCATTACAATGGTTGCCGATTTCAGATGTATTTTGTTGTGATAAACAAGGAATATTCGAACATGGAAATTGTTTAGATAAGAACGATTAGCCGTTAAAAAGGTAATAAAAATTATCATGGGTCTTATGAAATATTTACATTAAAGAATTCTCGTAAAAGTTAACGACACTGAAATAAAAAAGGATTTATTGCCAGGTGGGTACAAGAACTAATGTATACAACTGCCAAGGCATATGGTTTATGGGATTTTGCGTAAGAACGGGACAAAATTTGGAAGGCGTTCTCTATGAAGCAATAAAAATGACAGAAATTTAAGGGCCGAAGTGGGGGTATCCCCTATAAAGATGTTAAAAAAATGATATATTTATTAATAACAAATAGAAAATGAAATTTTCCAAGAGGCAGCAAACATCAAAAAACGATATGGTTATATCAGGGAAGTACGGGGAAGTGAGGGGAAAGGAGATACGACAGAGAAAAACAAAGGAAATCTTAGATTAACAGTGAATAAAATAAATACGGCTTGAAATATAAAAATCTATAGAGATATGAACAATAGCGTAAGAATAAATAAGGAAATTCATGGAAAGAGTGTCGTGAATAAAAGAAAATTCGAGGAAAAAATGGAAAATTCAAATATACGACGTAAATAGAGAAAATTCGGTTTTAAATGGAAAGGTTCATATAGAATACAGAAAAACTCGAGGAAAAATAATAAAATAAAAATGAACAATTTGCGAGAAAGACTTCGACATGAAGATATCTCTGATAGGCGAATTTGGGGACAGATTTGGAACATATGGTAGATGCCGTACGCACGGACATGTTACGAAATGGATGAAAATAGGACTTTAAAATTATTAAATTCAAGCTAATTTTGTATGAACACCAGGACAAAGGAAGTTGGGCCATTAAACATGGATCTTACTAAATCCGGATCTTGTAAGTATGGGAGTACGAGACAGAATTTAATGTATCAAACGCAAAACGTACAAAGAGACCGCATTCGACAATAATGGAGAGGTTTCAAGAAATTACGAGTTGATAGTAATTAGATTGGTTTATTATAGGAGATTCAGATACGATCTTTTGGACCTGAGAGGGGTATAAAAGTCTAGACAAATGCCAGTTGAGGACAGTCTACGGTCGTGGTCGAAAAGGTTTTAAGTTCGCGGAACGTGACGAAACGGTGGGTGAATTAAAGTGGAAAAATTCTAAGTGATAATTATTTTGATACTTAGAAAAATTTCACATTCTAGTCAGTGATATACAAAAAAAAATACTTTGCAGTTAGAGTCAGTGAAAAATAACAATAAAGCCAACGCATTATTTACTTGTGAAAAATAAAAGTGCTCGTGATAAATACAATTTGTTTTAGTGGAAAATTCGGATTTTATAATCACTTAATATCGTATTTTTAAACTTAGAAATTTCGCGTTTAATATTAGTGCAATAAATAACTGAAGTGATGTGATAATTTAGCGTGATGAAGTTATAATTAAATACGTGTGTTCAATCTAAGTGAAAGTGTTCTAACAAATAATAAATATTTAAATTAATTATCTTAAATAATAATAATAAAACGAAATAATATTTTATTAATACATAAAAATTTCGGAGGGATAAAAATTTAATTTAACAACAATTTACCATCTCTAAATTAATCGTGAAGTAACTATCATTTAAAGTGTTATCTAACCAACGAGTTTTGAGATAAAATACAGTTTAGAACGATAGAGTTCATACATCATTTTAATTAATTAGATTAAATGAAAAAAAAAAATTGAAGTCAAAAAGATTTAATTAAATTTAGGAAAATAAAAAATTAATTTAGGAAAATCGCAGCAAGGTTACCGTGTATTTCCCGGTCGGAAAAAACCTTGGTAGGGGTAAGTCTTTTCCGTTATAAAATTTTACAGATTCCACGGAGAAGGCGGAACGCAGCAAACATTGGTATTTGGATTAATTATTTGACCAAGATATTACTCTCTTAATATGTGATATGTAACTATATTAAAATATTATAAGTATAATAAGTATATTTTATATATTTATATATGTATGTATATCAACATATATATGTAATTTATTGTTCCCAAGAAAAATCTTAATCAAAAAAAAAAAAAATAAACACTTATATAAAAAGAGGAAAAGGGTATCGATTCCTACCTCTGAATTCATCAATAACTATTGAAAGGAGTTATGTGTGATAAATTTACAAACCAATATTTTTATTTATTTTATGTATGTATTAATATAATTTCAGAAAATCCAGAGCATTTGAAATAAGTTATGATATTAGAAATTATTTCAATCAGAAAATTATACAGATCAATATTATAAATTATTTATTGAGACAAAGTATATATAAATGAATAAATATGTATACGTAATCGGGTATCAGACTAGACAATTGCACTAAGTACATCATTATCAAACAAAGAAAATTTTAGAGTCATCTCACGCGTCTCCGGAATGTCTAAAGTAAACATACCTCATACGCTTGAATCTAGGTCACGAGGCCATCGAGAATGTTTACAAAGCTCAAATTGTTTACAAAATATGTCGGTCACTGGGTCACTAGTTCGAATACAGTAAAAAGAAAAAAAAAAATGACCTTGATTAATGGATATCGTACTTAGGTATTAACTTCTAGGAACGGGATAAAATTATTATATTGCGCAATTATTAGGAGCAAAAAGAAAAAAAAAAAATTTAAACACTATTTTTAATTTGAACGTAACGAGGTATCTACAGACCTAAGCAATTGAAAATTAACAGATTTATTATAGCAGTTCAAAAGGGTGTATTGAAGATTTACATGAAACAGTTGAAAAATCACGGGATAGCTTAATAAGGGGTAATGAGGATTTACATGATTCAATTGAGAATCACGGGATAGCAAGAATTTATCAAAAGTTGAACATTGGAGGGGAGGGAAAGAAAAGAAAAAAAAAATACAGTTCAACCAACAGAAGGCAGTGTTCGCTTCTGTAACAAGGACCATTAATCAAACCATAGAGATGGCGGATCTCTCAAACAAAACCGTCAACAAAACCAAACAAAAGCTTGGAGTTATGGCGAATCTCCAGAACACATCGCCAGATAAGATCTTATTGTACTAGTATATATTTATATTTCACACTATTCTTACGTATATATTCGGTATCAATCTGAGGATTGTGCAGAATCCGATGGGCGAGATCCGAGCTCGGGATGCGTTGCAAGTAGTTTCGTATTGCGAGTTATAAACCTTCCCAAAACGTATGTTTACATATATATCTTTTTATGTACTGTTCATTGAATGAAACGAACTCACTTACAATTAGTGCTTTAGGCCTGTCGGGTCACTCTCGTCTCATTTCTTGAACGTGGAGGGAGGATTCACGACCCGTAACTCCACACAAACCCGTGAGTATATGATTGCATATAGGACGAAACCGGTTCGCCCTAAGTAAATAGTAAACTTTGGAGGAGTAGGAATTTGGAGGTATCTGGGCTTGGGGGAAGACCTGAAGGCAGTGCATGATGGCGAAGGAAGGTCAATTGGGACGCGATAACTTAGGTATCAATCAATTGAACCGTGCCAAAAGACTGTGCGAATTTTGGGTTGACTTCTGATCACCCGGCTTACTTGATGGAGGCAGGAGCCAAATTTTGCCAGAAAAAGGGTTATTCTGAGTTCGTCAAATATGCAATTAACAAATTACATTAACCTACTAAATCCATCCTTATATGTACCTTATAGCAGCTGAATCTAAACGGAGGGGCGCCCAGCAGATACGAAATACAATCATAATCAAATTTACTAACATTTAACCATTTGAGTTATATTTAATTATCTGTTCAATTAATCATGTGTAGTTTCGATTAGTATTGCTTATTCATGAATTCATTAGGATGTAGGGAATCATAATGAACGTCAAAGGGAAGTTAGTTCATTTAGAGAAATTACTTAAGGTTAAATTTGCAAGAGAGAGACCAATACAGTTTTGAAATTCAACACTCTGTTTAGAATCAAGAGGGTTACCACAAAATTTAAAGTAATTAAAGTTCTATATCATAAATCAAAAAATTACACAACGTTTGATGGAGTTTAATTACAACCTAAATACGAAAATATTTACGTTCAAAGTCGTAAATAACGTATTTATTAGTTAAGTACATATATCGCTAAAGGTATGTAGTACAAGGGAGCTTTAAGTAGCTTTCTGTAGTTATCAGAGGAAATAAGGGTCCAAATTTATAAGGGCTTGTGTGACGTAGGGGAGGAATTTTCCATCCCCACCACACATATGCAAAGCCTTAAGAATTTAAATATCGATCAGAGCCAAGAGAAAAGAAGAATATTACGACTGGTGCCAAGTGCCCAGGAGTAAATAAAATACAGACAAATATAAGAGAAAGAAAAGACAAACATCACAACTGCACAGCCGTGACAGGAGATCAGAGTTTTACAAGTTGTTTTAGAAAAAAAAAAAAAAACTTTTATTGGTCAATCTATTGCAAAAAGTGGAAAAAAAAAAATAATAATAATAATAAGTAGGACGTTATGTTAAATGAAGTGATAATAAAAATAAAATAAAAATCAGAACAGTGCGCCGTTAAATAAACACGAAAAAAATATATAAATAAATAAATCAACAATACATTTAAATATAAAAAAAAGTGTTAACGAATAAACTCTACATGTTTTAAAATAATTTATAAAAGTGTCGATAAAGTTTAAATCAAGTGACCATGAATTTGTTGATTGCTTATGAGATTATAAATATCGTAACAAAGAATGTAGGTCAGATACAAGCGTAAACAGTTTATTCAAGGCAGACCATAAATTAACAGAATAATGGTATTGACATTCCTGAATCCAGAATGTTAATGACCGTAATGTAAACAATCGGATACGAGATACCGCGGTGTTTGTAAGCATCGAAAGATTGATAACCTAAGCATCGAAAGTGATAACAAAACATCGAAAAATTTTGAAGTAGGTGACATCGGGGGTAACGCGCATCGCTTTAAGAGATTGTAGAATAAACAAACTCGAAAATGATATCAACACTCGGTTACGGAAAAAATAAACAGACTTTACAGATAAAAACGGGGGAACTTACCTACATAAAGTGACCCTTTGTTTATAGTTAATGTTGTGGGTTTGTATGTGAGGATTATCACATAAAAAGTCATAACATAAAAGATAAGGAACATAAAATAAAAATAACATAAAATATTTGATTGGGGATAGTGTCGAGTTGAGATAGTGTTTAATATCACAGACGAATGTTTTATAGGTATATACCTATTTAAGGGAACATTTGATCATTCGGACCAAAAAAAGGAGGGGATTTGACGAAATAACATCAAGATAGGTATTGCGAACTCTAAACAGATTTTGCGAAAATATCGTAGGTATTGCGGAACTTGAAGGAATGGTTGGCATTCTAAACAATGAGTAATTATTGGTTGAACGAAAATCACGGGATATTCATTAACATTGGAGTAACAATATTCATTCCGTTTTTTTTGCAATTACCTACATTTAATTGAAATGAAGAGTGATGGTAGAGTTGATCTAATTTGGGTTACAATCATCATGCAAACAAATATAAATAATTGAAAATATTGTGTTTTATAGGGGGACAGGTTCCAAAAAAAAAAAAAAAATTAAATAAATTATAAATATATATAGGTATATTTATAATAAATAGTTGGTATTGAGTTAAATTCATTAAAAATTTTAAACAAAAAATGGCGGAAAAAAGGAAAGTGGATGCGACGGAATTAGAAGCTAAAGAAATACCGTTGGGAGATGAATTACGGGAGATATTTAGACGTTCAAAGAGGTCTAAGTCACGAGTCGAGGATATGATAGAAGTCGTTCAGCCAGAGGGGGAGACCGACACAAAATCGGAGGAACAGGGCGAAAATAAGCGAGAGTGTGAAGAGAGACTCACACATGATATGTTACAGGAAAAACCCGAGGAAAAGGAACAAGAAAAGTTAACGAAGTAAAAGGAAAATAAAAAAAAAAAATAAAATAAAAAAATATAGAAAAACGAGAAAATTGAAAAAAAAAAAATAAGTAAATAAATAGAATAAGGAAGGCAACATAATTTACATGAGGTAATTTAGGAAATTAAAATAGAGATTATAAGGTTGTCGCTTAATAAGATAAAAATATAAACATTAACCAGGCGACACTCGGAAAATAAAGAAAATGGTTGGGAAACGTGGGACAAGTAGGCGAGCCCAGGCTTTAGTGACAGCAATCGGGGAAAATGTCACAACCGAGACTTCAACAATAAACATAGGAGATATAACTACAATAATTCAGGCAGCTTTGGCACCGCTCGTCAATAAGATGCAAGAACTCGAGAAACAATTGGAAAGCCCAGCAACAGTGGCGGTGATAGGAGAGGATAGTGCGCCGAAAAGCGTTCTCCAAGTAGTGGAAATGTTACCACAGCAGGAACGACCATCATTCTCCGGTGGAAATCAAAATCCCATTAGTTTCCTGGAAGATTTAAAAGAATACGCTAGAAAAGTGAAACGAACGGATCCTTTAGTCGTCGTACGGGAAAATTTGAAAGGGGAAGCTAAATCGTGGGCAAAATTGTACAATAAACGATGGGAGACTATGTTAGATTTCGAACGAGATTTTTTAGCTACCTATTGGGGAGACATAAAGAAAAATGAAGTTCGCCGTCGTCTTGCAGAAGGGGTATATGATGCCAAGAAAAATATATCCATGCTTACTCATTTCGCAAACTATTGGGAGCTAGCGAAGGCTTTAAAGATTATTGACACACCGTTGGGCATAGTTGACGAAATTATGAGACATTATCCGAAGGAAATTCAATCGCTATGGTTTTCGGGGCAATCAGGAGATGAGATTGTCGCCGCTGAGTTTCTACGAAAACTAGATACAATGGTATGTACACCAGAAGAACGGAACATGAAGAAGAGGAGTGGGGAGGAATCCAGCAAGAAGGACAAATACCGTGACCGTTACCGCGCCATAAAAAGGAGGATACACGCAATTGAAAGTGTGGGCGAAAACGCTAGTTGCAGCAAGTGCACCGAAGTTAACAGTTCACCAAAAGAAAATTCTACAATAACTACAGCCGGGAAGGAGCTAGTGGTCGCAGCTAACTCGGGAGATAAAAGGAGATTATAGCGCTTTACATTTAGCTAGATATTACACAAGTAATAAGAAACAAAAATCAGGTTTACAATTAGTGGAAATCAACGGATAGAGTGCGAAGTTTACAAATATTTGTAAATGTTAATAAATAAATAAACGATTGAGAAATACAAATAAAAATATGTTAGGATACATTATAATTGGGGAGGGGGAAGAAAGAAAATTACTAAAATATTAGATTATCAGATTGCTTGCGAGGGGCGGATCGTCGTCAAGTCTTTGAGGGTGAGTGGACAAGTTCTTAATAAGCGACAATCATATTCAATTATTGAAATAGAGTAAGGCAAATAAATTCGTTAATTTTGATTTTCTAGTTGAAAAAAAAATTTTACTTTTTTTTATGTGTTAGTGAGAGAAAAGAAAAAAAAAATGTTAGATAAGTAAGAACACTCAAAAGGAGAGAATTAGAGATATTATATGGCACACAAAAGGGACATTTTGAAAAAAAAATAAACAATGCTTAGGGATTTTTTTTTTTGAAATATTGAAATAAGAAAGTTTATCTATAGATATAGGGTAGACATTAAGTATAGAGATAAAAAGGTAACATTTGAATTAAGGTATAAATAGTTTAGATTTCAAAAAAAAAAAAAAAAAAGGAAAAAAAAGGGAACGCTGAACCAATTTGAGGATAATAAAGAACATTTATAAAAATTTAAATATTAGAGTGGACAACACTTAGGCTAGAACAACTTTGGATGAATTAAGAAATTATAATTAGAAATTAAGAATTATAAAATAAAGTTTAAATAAATAAAGAAAAAAAAAAAATGCTGGAAAATTTATATGAAACATGTATACCACTGATTGTCGGATTGGGTGAGGTCGTGCGAAAACACACATTTCACAAAAAATATTCATACTTACAAAACAAAAAACAATTAATTGCACACCAAGAGACCACCCGCTTTTCAGTTGTTCGAAAGGCCGCGAGATTGTAAACAATCTTTACTTAAATCATTGTAAGGGAGGTCTTAGTCCAATTTGGTTGGGGACCACCAAAACACGCGAGTCGAGGGGCGTGTTCCAGCAAAAAGAAATTAATTTTGAATCTATCAAAATTAAAGAAAATTTCATAAAGTAAAATCCACGCGAAAAGAAAATAAAGAATACAATGAGATTCAAATTCAAGATTGTTAACAATCCGAACAGAATGAGGAGGGGGAGATAGGAAGTAATAGGATACGGAAAAGAGATAGGGGATAACAGAATGAGGAGGGGGAGATAGGAAGTAATAGGATGCGGAGAAGAGATAGGGGATAACAAAATGAGGAGGGGGAGATAGGAAGTAATAGGATACGAAAAAGAGATAGGGGATAACAGAATGAGGAGGGGGAGATAGGAAGTAATATGACACGGAGTAGAGATAGGGGATAACCAAATGAGGAGGGGAAGATAGCTAGTCTAAATTTGAACACAATTTCGGTGTCTAACGAAAAAAAAAAAAAAAAAAAAAAAAAAAAAAAAAAAAAAAAAAAAAAAAAAAAAAAGAAGAGGACATTAAAATAAAATACAACGTTAGCCACAGCAAATTGAGTTCAGAGGAGGGAACTGTGATGAATTGCATTGATCAACAGTGAAAATTAGGAAATATCGTAGCTTCCCACTTTAATTTAAAAAGAAAATATCAATTACTTATAAAACGGACACGTCTACGACATCTATCGGATTAGAGTAAAGTGAATTCATATTTACGGTAGGGATCTATAATTAGACAAAGTGAGACGAGTATTGATAAAAAAATCACAGATGGTATCAACAAATAATCAGGGACAGGGACTCCCCAATATACTTTAGACGTGATATATTGACAGCCAATTGAATTGCAGCAAAAGCGATTAAAAACCAATTCAGCCTATCAACGGGAAGAGGGCCGAACCCATTTTTAGAACAAAGGAACGACCTTTGGACTTAGCAATTAGTAATGTGATTAATGAGTTTGACGTTCCCACCAAACCGAGAGGTGAATAAACTCCATGGGAAGAAATAATCTGTTCAGGGACAAAAGAACGATGACCCCAAGAAATGTTATCATTAACCGGTACATTCCAGGGATCAGAAACCCTAGTTCTCGAACGCATTAAAACATATCAGGTGCGGAAAAAAAGGATACACGTAAACACGATGCAAAAGTTTAAGTGAAAGATTGCAAAGCAAGTGACGAAAACGTATTGTAAGATGTTAGGGAGATTTCCATCTATAATACGATTGTTTGTGACGACCGGAGATGATCGATTCGAGGGAAAACGTGCTAAAGGAAATGGAAATGTTGAAAAAACAATGGAAAATTATTGTTATCAATTCTAGACGGAGCTAGGATATTACGATGAAAGATTTAGGGAGGAAACGTCAAAAAAAATGAGAGTTTTAAAGAATAGGCGAGGGTACATTTCAGATGTCTAGAGCAGTAACAAGTGTTAGAGAAGAAGATAGAGTGCAGTACGGAGGGGAGTGGAAAATGCTGAAAACATTGCGATAGAAAAACTCAGGAAAAGGAGTCATTTTACGTAATTAAAATGGAGGTTATAGAGTAACATAGTACGCGATTGCAGATAAAAAATGAGGCATTACAATGGTTGCCGATTTCAGATGTATTTTGTTGTGATAAACAAGGAATATTCGAACATGGAAATTGTTTAGATAAGAACGATTAGCCGTTAAAAAGGTAATAAAAATTATCATGGGTCTTATGAAATATTTACATTAAAGAATTCTCGTAAAAGTTAACGACACTGAAATAAAAAAGGATTTATTGCCAGGTGGGTACAAGAACTAATGTATACAACTGCCAAGGCATATGGTTTATGGGATTTTGCGTAAGAACGGGACAAAATTTGGAAGGCGTTCTCTATGAAGCAATAAAAATGACAGAAATTTAAGGGCCGAAGTGGGGGTATCCCCTATAAAGATGTTAAAAAAATGATATATTTATTAATAACAAATAGAAAATGAAATTTTCCAAGAGGCAGCAAACATCAAAAAACGATATGGTTATATCAGGGAAGTACGGGGAAGTGAGGGGAAAGGAGATACGACAGAGAAAAACAAAGGAAATCTTAGATTAACAGTGAATAAAATAAATACGGCTTGAAATATAAAAATCTATAGAGATATGAACAATAGCGTAAGAATAAATAAGGAAATTCATGGAAAGAGTGTCGTGAATAAAAGAAAATTCGAGGAAAAAATGGAAAATTCAAATATACGACGTAAATAGAGAAAATTCGGTTTTAAATGGAAAGGTTCATATAGAATACAGAAAAACTCGAGGAAAAATAATAAAATAAAAATGAACAATTTGCGAGAAAGACTTCGACATGAAGATATCTCTGATAGGCGAATTTGGGGACAGATTTGGAACATATGGTAGATGCCGTACGCACGGACATGTTACGAAATGGATGAAAATAGGACTTTAAAATTATTAAATTCAAGCTAATTTTGTATGAACACCAGGACAAAGGAAGTTGGGCCATTAAACATGGATCTTACTAAATCCGGATCTTGTAAGTATGGGAGTACGAGACAGAATTTAATGTATCAAACGCAAAACGTACAAAGAGACCGCATTCGACAATAATGGAGAGGTTTCAAGAAATTACGAGTTGATAGTAATTAGATTGGTTTATTATAGGAGATTCAGATACGATCTTTTGGACCTGAGAGGGGTATAAAAGTCTAGACAAATGCCAGTTGAGGACAGTCTACGGTCGTGGTCGAAAAGGTTTTAAGTTCGCGGAACGTGACGAAACGGTGGGTGAATTAAAGTGGAAAAATTCTAAGTGATAATTATTTTGATACTTAGAAAAATTTCACATTCTAGTCAGTGATATACAAAAAAAAATACTTTGCAGTTAGAGTCAGTGAAAAATAACAATAAAGCCAACGCATTATTTACTTGTGAAAAATAAAAGTGCTCGTGATAAATACAATTTGTTTTAGTGGAAAATTCGGATTTTATAATCACTTAATATCGTATTTTTAAACTTAGAAATTTCGCGTTTAATATTAGTGCAATAAATAACTGAAGTGATGTGATAATTTAGCGTGATGAAGTTATAATTAAATACGTGTGTTCAATCTAAGTGAAAGTGTTCTAATAAATAATAAATATTTAAATTAGTTATCTTAAATAATAATAATAAAACGAAATAATATTTTATTAATACATAAAAATTTCGGAGGGATAAAAATTTAATTTAACAACAATTTACCATCTCTAAATTAATCGTGAAGTAACTATCATTTAAAGTGTTATCTAACCAACGAGTTTTGAGATAAAATACAGTTTAGAACGATAGAGTTCATACATCATTTTAATTAATTAGATTAAATGAAAAAAAAAATTTGAAGTCAAAAAGATTTAATTAAATTTAGGAAAATAAAAAATTAATTTAGGAAAATCGCAGCAAGGTTACCGTGTATTTCCCGGTCGGAAAAAACCTTGGTAGGGGTAAGTCTTTTCCGTTATAAAATTTTACAGATTCCACGGAGAAGGCGGAACGCAGCAAACATTGGTATTTGGATTAATTATTTGACCAAGATATTACTCTCTTAATATGTGATATGTAACTATATTAAAATATTATAAGTATAATAAGTATATTTTATATATTTATATATGTATGTATATCAACATATATATGTAATTTATTGTTCCCAAGAAAAATCTTAATCAAAAAAAAAAAAAATAAACACTTATATAAAAAGAGGAAAAGGGTATCGATTCCTACCTCTGAATTCATCAATAACTATTGAAAGGAGTTATGTGTGATAAATTTACAAACCAATATTTTTATTTATTTTATGTATGTATTAATATAATTTCAGAAAATCCAGAGCATTTGAAATAAGTTATGATATTAGAAATTATTTCAATCAGAAAATTATACAGATCAATATTATAAATTATTTATTGAGACAAAGTATATATAAATGAATAAATATGTATACGTAATCGGGTATCAGACTAGACAATTGCACTAAGTACATCATTATCAAACAAAGAAAATTTTAGAGTCATCTCACGCGTCTCCGGAATGTCTAAAGTAAACATACCTCATACGCTTGAATCTAGGTCACGAGGCCATCGAGAATGTTTACAAAGCTCAAATTGTTTACAAAATATGTCGGTCACTGGGTCACTAGTTCGAATACAGTAAAAAGAAAAAAAAAAATGACCTTGATTAATGGATATCGTACTTAGGTATTAACTTCTAGGAACGGGATAAAATTATTATATTGCGCAATTATTAGGAGCAAAAAGAAAAAAAAAAAATTTAAACACTATTTTTAATTTGAACGTAACGAGGTATCTACAGACCTAAGCAATTGAAAATTAACAGATTTATTATAGCAGTTCAAAAGGGTGTATTGAAGATTTACATGAAACAGTTGAAAAATCACGGGATAGCTTAATAAGGGGTAATGAGGATTTACATGATTCAATTGAGAATCACGGGATAGCAAGAATTTATCAAAAGTTGAACATTGGAGGGGAGGGAAAGAAAAGAAAAAAAAAATACAGTTCAACCAACAGAAGGCAGTGTTCGCTTCTGTAACAAGGACCATTAATCAAACCATAGAGATGGCGGATCTCTCAAACAAAACCGTCAACAAAACCAAACAAAAGCTTGGAGTTATGGCGAATCTCCAGAACACATCGCCAGATAAGATCTTATTGTACTAGTATATATTTATATTTCACACTATTCTTACGTATATATTCGGTATCAATCTGAGGATTGTGCAGAATCCGATGGGCGAGATCCGAGCTCGGGATGCGTTGCAAGTAGTTTCGTATTGCGAGTTATAAACCTTCCCAAAACGTATGTTTACATATATATCTTTTTATGTACTGTTCATTGAATGAAACGAACTCACTTACAATTAGTGCTTTAGGCCTGTCGGGTCACTCTCGTCTCATTTCTTGAACGTGGAGGGAGGATTCACGACCCGTAACTCCACACAAACCCGTGAGTATATGATTGCATATAGGACGAAACCGGTTCGCCCTAAGTAAATAGTAAACTTTGGAGGAGTAGGAATTTGGAGGTATCTGGGCTTGGGGGAAGACCTGAAGGCAGTGCATGATGGCGAAGGAAGGTCAATTGGGACGCGATAACTTAGGTATCAATCAATTGAACCGTGCCAAAAGACTGTGCGAATTTTGGGTTGACTTCTGATCACCCGGCTTACTTGATGGAGGCAGGAGCCAAATTTTGCCAGAAAAAGGGTTATTCTGAGTTCGTCAAATATGCAATTAACAAATTACATTAACCTACTAAATCCATCCTTATATGTACCTTATAGCAGCTGAATCTAAACGGAGGGGCGCCCAGCAGATACGAAATACAATCATAATCAAATTTACTAACATTTAACCATTTGAGTTATATTTAATTATCTGTTCAATTAATCATGTGTAGTTTCGATTAGTATTGCTTATTCATGAATTCATTAGGATGTAGGGAATCATAATGAACGTCAAAGGGAAGTTAGTTCATTTAGAGAAATTACTTAAGGTTAAATTTGCAAGAGAGAGACCAATACAGTTTTGAAATTCAACACTCTGTTTAGAATCAAGAGGGTTACCACAAAATTTAAAGTAATTAAAGTTCTATATCATAAATCAAAAAATTACACAACGTTTGATGGAGTTTAATTACAACCTAAATACGAAAATATTTACGTTCAAAGTCGTAAATAACGTATTTATTAGTTAAGTACATATATCGCTAAAGGTATGTAGTACAAGGGAGCTTTAAGTAGCTTTCTGTAGTTATCAGAGGAAATAAGGGTCCAAATTTATAAGGGCTTGTGTGACGTAGGGGAGGAATTTTCCATCCCCACCACACATATGCAAAGCCTTAAGAATTTAAATATCGATCAGAGCCAAGAGAAAAGAAGAATATTACGACTGGTGCCAAGTGCCCAGGAGTAAATAAAATACAGACAAATATAAGAGAAAGAAAAGACAAACATCACAACATTTGTGCCTGAACTTAACAAAATAAAATAAAACACGCTATTTGCGATGTTCTTTTCGTGAATAAATCAAAACGCGCGGTTGGTGATAAACGGCAATTTAAATCTTATCACCGTCTACATACGAAATATCATTGTTAACGGCCCTAACCATTAGCGCCTTCGATTGTTTAGAGTGTATTACCAGAGAAAACCAGATATATGTCATTTTTAAATCAGATTTTAGACGTATTAATTCATTTCCACAAAAAATTATAAATGGATTTCGAAAGATTGTTCTTTTATATAGCATTCGCATGTTTTAAATTTTGAGAAAAAATGTTCATTTTTAGTAAAATAATGTTATACCGTAGGTCGTTGGCAGATTTGTTAAATTTTCAAAAAAGATTTTATAGTATACCATGAAAATTTCAAATCATATAATCATCCAGTAAAATAAATCAATACATTATAACCGCATATTCGAGGAATTCAAAGTTTCAACATTTAAAAACTTATTTGCGAAAAATTCAATCTTACAAATTATAAAAGAAAAAGATAAATCCTCATTCATAACTGAAAATCGTACAAGACTTACACATGTATTTGTATGCCCCAAACTGAACACGTCTTTTGCCCAACACCATTATACACACCAAGGAAAATACTTCTTTAATAACCTTCCAGTAGAAATCAGAAGCATTAATGACAAAGTACAATTGTTGAATTCCATCAAAAAGCATTTTAGAGAAATCACCAACGGGAAAATTGCTGCTTCCCTCATCACCACATGAATGTCACACTAAAAATTACACCTATTTTACTTATTACTGAATACGTGTGGATGATTTTATCTTTTAGTTAAAGGATCTTGATTGCGATATGATTAAACTGTGTTTTAACGGTATATTAACTGTGAATCTGTGCATATATTATGTGAAACACCCGACTGTATAAATTGAACATATTTAAAATGTATCCACAAGCTCCTCCATCCACAAGCAAATGCTTTTAATGGAGGAAAAGTAACAATATAACATGTTCCATTTTTTAAGGTAAATAAAATAAATAAATTAAAAAATTTAAAAAATTATCTCGGTGCCAGTCCCAGAGGTGTCAATATCTTTTTCTGATTTTCTGTTTCTAGATTTTCGATTGAGTCTCGCTTATATTGTCTTCATTTAATTTAAAAAAAAACTATTTTAAGTACTATTAGAATAACGTATCTAAAAATACTGTAATAACTTTTAAAAACTTATTTGATGAAGGAAATATCACGGAAACTGAGGTATGAGTTATTCTTAAAATTAAATCATTATGTACCTAATACCCACATCTCCCTCTTTATTAAAAAAAACTCCTAATTACAATGTGAGCAATCAAAACAAAAATAGAGCGGAATCGGCGAGGTAAAAACATATTTTCCATTCGGTTACCCAACAAGTTGGAAGCATACAAAATAAGCTACTTGTATTTAATACATTAAATATTGAAACAGTTTGCTCAAAGGTTTTACACAATATTTACGACTGTATCCCAAAGTTAGAGCAAGTAGTACGAGTAGAAGATGGTCCGTACCTTCAACGAAACTTTGGTTGTAATTCTATCTCCGGTTATTTTGCTACTTGTTCCTTCCCAAATAGCCCTCAGCCCTGGCCCAGAACTTGCTCGGAAACTTATCTAATGAATCAGCAGGTTTAAGGAAGGTCGCATAACAGCCCCAACTGTATTTATTGTGAAATGTAGCCAAAGGTCTCTCGTTAATTGTTGTGGATTGTTACCCACTTAGAAATGGTTTGCTAAATCGAGAATAGAATCATTCCAATTCGAATCTACTTACTATCTAACTTCATGTCGAATTTAAAAAGCATTTTTATAATAATTTTTTTAACTACTGCAAAATTAAATCCATTTATAATCTATTTTTGTTTGTTTAAAGAAGCAACCATATTCAAACTGTGCTCAAATCAGCAAAGAAATTTTAAGGCTGGGTTTCACGCATTTTTATCGATTTATTACATTTTCCATGCCCCGGGCGGCACTTTTAAGGGGGGCGGCAAATTTTCACAATAAATAATAACATTACCTTGGAAAAATTTAAACCATTTCAAATCATTATTTGAACATGTTCTACGATCCTTTCGTTTACGAATCCAACTCTTTGTTTTTTTTTAATTCATTAAAAATATCAATAACTATATTTTTTTAATCTGCTGACACATTTCGAAAGAAAAACATCCTCTTATTCGAAGTTCAGTTATAATATTCTATTTGCAGACTATGTACGTGCTGCTAAAATCTAAGAAAAACCATTTTCATGTTCTGAGTGTAGTTTTAATTCACCGCATACATACTGGTTTTGTGTTCAGAATACAACGATAAATTAAATAACGAGTTGCAGATTCATCCTGCATCGAGTGAAGCTTTACATTTGAGTTACATAATGCTGTAAAATTCTGAGAAATTGATTGTTGCGTGTGTAACTATTATTTGGGGACTCTAACACAGTATCAATCAATCAACTTTGGAGTAGAATTTATAAACATGATTTTCAATGAAAGAATACTCGTCAAATGTGATTATTAAAAAATCCGGCTCGTATATAAATAGGTCGTAATAAAAAAATAGGATTTCCAGATACGATCCCCCCCCCCCGCCGCCTGAAGTACCCAAATAAGGGGGCGGCGAAATTGTCCTCCGCCCCGATGTTTTGAGTGTAGTTTTAATTCACCGCAAACAGATTTAATTCAAACCAGTTTTGTGTTCAGAATGTAAATGCCGGCAGAATCAAAGAAAAACTCTTTTCATGTATTGAGTGTAGTTTTAATTCACCGCGTACAGATTTAATTAAAACCAGTTTTATGTCAGAATGTAATTGCCAGCAGAATAAAAGACAAACCATTTTCATGTTCTGAGTGTAGCTTTAATTCACCACATACAGATGTAATTAAAACCAGTTTTGTGTTCTGAATATAAGTGCCGCTAGTATCAAAGAAAAACCATTTTATGTTCTGAGTGTAGTTTTGATAAACCGCATATTTATTTTAATTTAAACCAGTTTTGTGTTATCAATATATCAATAAGTTGCCGATTCATCGTGTACCGAGTGAAGCTTTGCATTTGAGTTGCATTCCATACGTATGCATGATGAAGATGCGAAATTCTATTACAGGCATACCATTCTCGATTTCTGAGAGCAGTTATATATAAATTTGTAGTAGAATTCATAAGCAAGAGTACTCGGCACATAGGATTCTAAAAATCGGCATAAAAAAGTAGGATATCTACCCCCCCCCCCCCCCCCAGCGCTTGAAAATCTGCGGAAAAAGTACCTGTAGAAATTAGGGGGAGGGGGCGGCAAAATTTTCCTTCGCCCCGGGCGGCCGAAACCCACGCTACACCACTGATATCACCGCGCAAGATAATTAAAAAATCGGGATTAAGTTGGAAGTACTGCATACAATATTGTGACGATTTCTTTTCTCGAATCGGTAATGGCTTGGCTATGTGTGATATATTATCAACGTTTGCTTGTACGTTATTTTCGTCGTGAGTTACGAATAAATTAATTATCAATTTGACTTTAACCAAAAAAGACAAGACGCTGCAATATGTTTAGTGTTGTAATAAGAATATGAAACGATTTTCAATTTAGTTAAAATCAACTACTGTGACCCAAAACATTTTGCCATGCGAAGCCGGATAGTAAAGCTAGTCTAAAAATAAATAAGAAAATTGCAATTTTTTTTTAAAAACATCATAGAAATCAATATACCGAGGTAACTACTTTTAGTTTTTTTTTTCAAAAAATTAGATACCTTATTAGGCACACAATTTACTGGAATTTACTTTTTTGTTCAAAGCATGTAATATATAACATTAACTTGCGAGTAGGTACTCTTTATAAAAATTATATTTTTTCTTAAAGGAAAGCCGAACGCAATGAATTGAAAAAGAACATAGACTAATTCGCAACTGGTAAAATTATGTTGGGGTAGATTTGCTCAAATCGAAGAAATTTTTCATTTTTATTCAAGAAAATTCGTCCTCTGGAGCATCGCACCAAAGCCCCTTTGTGAATAAAAATCCAATTTCCGAAATCCTCTTTTCATTGGAATATTTTAGATTGGTATCTATGGTCGCTCTTTTCCACTTACTTTTCCTACCTTTATTATTTTATCGAAAGTTAATAATAGATATGGGCACTTTAACGTAGAAATCGATAGGTTTGAATCCGTTGCGTCAGTATGAAAACACATTATTTTTTTACGCTTTGTTTAATTTAATAAGTATCGAATCCAGGAAACGTAGACTTATTTTTATTATTTTATCTTACTACATGCTGATACCTCTCATAAAATATTAATTTTTACCCCTGGAGCGCTTTTTGCCACAATACGGCACCATTTAAAACACCTCGGATTACTTTGCTGCCAGTTTTAGGCAAATTTTCCAATGATGCATAAAAATTTTTTTTCAAATTTTCCATACTAAAATTCGGAGGTAGATTTTTTTGATGTCAGCGGAAAATATTCAAAATGGTCACCAAAAAATCACGAGCGATCGGAGGAAAAATTTAAAAATTCTACTCTCGCTCGGGTGGTTATCATGCTTCGTTTAAGTCAATGTCAATGTGATGATTTCTTTTTCCGTTCTAACGTTTTATATTTCTTAGAAAATTTAATCATTTTTTTTTAAATATTTATGGGGTTTATATTTACGTGTCTGAAGGGAGTGTGACAAATCAAATAAGTAGATCGTAGTTAAAATACTTAAAAGTTTATTTTACAAATTGCAAACAAAACATAACTATTATAATTAAATATTTAAATATGAACAATTATTGTAATGTAGAGAGCGAACGGCAAATAATATTTGCTGCAGCGCGCGGGAGCGGCTCGAGAAAAGGCTTGAATCCTATTGGTTTCTGGGGGACCAATTAGATCGCCGTGAGACTGCAGAACGGTGTCCTTGTTCGACCTCAACAATATAAAAAAAATGGTCTTGAATTTACTGACTTTTAGATCTGTCGAAGCAACAAACCTCATTATTGAAATAAAGCAAATAACTGAAAAATGTTTTATTACGTTTGGATTTGCAAATTTTAAAGTAATTATTATATTATGGTGATTATTTTTTGGGGTTTTATGCCGTATTGCGCTATCTCCTTTAGGGAAACTTTGCGGACAGAGTGTATCCGCCATCAGGGAAGATGTTTAATCGATGGTGGTAAAGTAAAAAATAAATCATTATAATACCTACCCTTTGCCGTGAAACCTAAAATCATATTAGCATTTCTTCTTACTGAAACCTGGCTTGATCCTGATGTTCACACTGAGGAACTTGGTTTTACATCTTACAACACCTACCGCCTTGACAGAAATCCAGCCACCAGCAATAAAACCAGAGGAGGAGTTCTCATATCCGTTAATAAATCACTGCCAACCACTCGATTAATTTGCAAACATCTAGACGTGGAACAGGTATTCGTATTACTGAAATCTAAACCAAGTAAAATTCTACTGGGATGTGTCTACATTCCCCCAGGATCCAACATAACAGTCTACAGAAATCATATTGACCTCGAAACTTTCAAAAACAAATACCCTGATGCCAGAACAATTTTATTTGGTGACTATAATACCCTAGCATTGATTGGATGAATAAAAACTCTTATAACAACCTAAGCCTGCCAGAAAACGCTCGTGAAATAATAGATATGACGAACTTACTCTCTTTACATCAAGTCAATCAAGTCTACAATAACTATAATCAGCTGCTAGATCTGGTATTCTGTAGTGATCTCTCAATTCATATTGTTAAATCAGTTGACGAGCTCCTCCCTCTAGACTGCCACCACCCCGCTCTAAGCATAACCATCACGACGAATAACTCACCAGACAACACAACTATTCTGCCTAACCTTACTTATAATTTTTCCAAGCTAACTATCCCAATATGAACCAATATCTTGCAAATGAAGACTGGTCATTTCTTCATCACAACAATAATATTAACATAATCTTGAAATATTTTACACAATTATTAACAGGGCCATTGAAAACTATGTACCACTTTCACACTTCAAAGAAGCGAAGTTCCCGAAATGGTTCAGCGGAGAGCTAATTAAACTAGTTATCTGTAAAAAAATTGCACACAAAAACTTTAAAGAATTCAACTACCTTAACGACTTTAAGATATTTCATAACTACAGAACTCAATCTAAAAAACTGTCAAAAATATCGTATTTTAATTATATAAATGGAATCGAAAATTCGATACCCTCTAATATTCAAAACTTTTTCACACATGTTAAATCTCTTAGAAAAAACAAACAAGGTCTCATCTCAATGCACTTTGAAGAAAAGAGTAGCACTGATATGAAAGTAAAGGTTAACAATTTTGCTGAATATTTCTATGACAAAGATATCCCAGACAATTATATACCACCTTCTTCTCCTAATGAGAGCATACATATCCCTGCTGTTCACATCAATATAAACGACGTTAAAACTAAAATTAAATCTCTAGACAAAAACAAGAAGGCCGGACCTGACAATGTGCATCCCAATATCCTTATTAATTGCATCCATTCACTTGCTGAGCCGATTTGTACATTGTTTAACCAGTCCCTTGACTTAGGTTGCTTCCCTGACATTTGGAAACTTTCTTATCTAACACCTATATTAAAAAAAGGGTAATAAAAGAGATATCACTAACCACAGACCTATATGTAAGCTGTATGTAATCCCGAAACTCTTCGAAAAACTATTACTTGATCAAATTTCCCCATCTATTAACCATCTCATTGTTTAACAATGCGAATTCAGATTTAACAGTACGAATCAACATGGATTTTTGTCAGGTAGGTCAACTCTAACAAATCTTTCGTTATATGAAAATTATATATCAAACGCATTAGCTAACAGAACTCAAGTCGATTCCATATATACGGATTTTATCAAGGCATTCGATATTCGATAAAGTATGCCATAAAATTCTACTGGTTAAGCTACGTAATCTAGGTATTGATGGAAAACTTTAAGACTGGTTTGCAAGCTACCTATCTGATAGAGTACTACTTGTAAAAATTAATTTATTCCTTTCCAAACAATTTATAGCTACCAGTGGTGTACCACAAGGGTCTCATTTAGGCCCAATTTTATTTTTACTGTTTATAAACGATATTGTTGATATATTTGATAAAGATGCAAACATTTTGCTTTTTGCAGATGATTTGAAAATTTTTAAAATAATTAAAACGGTCGAAGATTGTATCTGTCTACAAAATAATTTAAACAAGTTTATTAATTGGTGTTCTCTTAACAAACTTTTTCTGAACATAAATAAGTGTCATTCAATAAGATTTTACAGAATAAGTCAACCAATATTTCATCCGTATGTACTTAATAACTCTCCCCTTACCTCTGTCGAAGAAATTAATGACCTGGGAATAATTTTCGACTCTAAATTAAGCTCTATATCCCATATAAACATAATCACTAATAAAGGAATAAAAATGCTTGGCTTCATTTATCGAAATACCAGAGGTTTTAGGAATATTTCGACTGTAAAAAATTTGTGTATATCCTTAGTACGTAGTCAAGTCGAATATAACTCCTCGATCTGGTCCCCTCATTTTAAATTACATTCAGATACAATCGAAAAAATTAACACAAATTCCTAAGATATATAAATTTTAAACTCGGTATTCCCATTGAAAACATAAATTGTAATTACTTGATGAAAGAATTAAATTTATTAAAACTCTCAGATCGAAGAATTATATCCGACTTAATATTGATGTTCAAAATTGTAAATGGTAGAATAGACAGTCCTGATTTAACTAAGCTCATCGAATTTCATATACCCACTAGAGCAACTCGCTCCAAAATCTTGTTTCAATGTAAGAACAACAGGACTGAGTACACGAAACACTCGCTTTTACCTATATTATATGACGTTAGTAATAGATACGCAGATGTGGCGGATCTATTTAACTGCACGGAAGCTAGGTACAAGAAGGTTATTCTATCATATATCTTCAATCAATATTAATTTTATTTTTACTGCAGTATTGAATGTAATTTTAGCCCTTTGTGTCATTTCGTAATCAAATGCCACAACTAACTTAACTCTTTTTTAAAATTATTTCCTTTGTACCTACAACTAATATTTTATGACATCTAATATGTATTTATGGTATATTTATACCGTTAATAAATAAATAATATCTACTTGGTATATTATTTATTAGAATTTTCTACCCAACAATAAAAATTATAATTTTTTTACGGAACAATTAATACCCATATTAAAAACACACATATTTTGTGAGGTTAACAAAAACTTTAAAATCTCCTTAACTTTCTGTGAAAAATGCACTGAAAAGATAAATTTTTGATATGCCCTTTAAGGTGGTCACAAGAAATCAATGTTGGATTTTTTTGGGGGGGACCCCCTTAAAAGTTGCCAATTGGATAAGAAATGAGATTGGTGAAGTTTCAACTCAATTGGATAAGGTTAACCCGTGCCTCGTCAAGATTGAAGTTTTAACTTTCTATAAAAATGTTATTTTTTATAAAATACCTAACAATATTGCAAGATTTAATTACATATGCTGTCGAGATTTTGCTTTATTTATTTTCTCAATTGGTACATAAAAAGGGGTGTAGTTAAAACTGTTTTCAAAGTAAAAACAGCACAATCCAAATTGAAATTCATGGATTAAGAGCGTTTCACCAGCCAGCGGACGAAAATCCACATTTCGTCGAAAGTTGTTCTTACGATCGTGCAGGGCGGTTACAACGAGAAAGATTAATTATTCTCCGTACCAGCTTTTTAAAATTATAACTCAATATCGAATTTATTTCAATTCAAATTAGCTTTAATTTATACCTTCATCCAAAAATGCTGAAAGGTGTGATGATAAAACTATTAAAACAATGTACTTTTTGTAATTATTTTTTTATTATAAGTATTTATCATTTTTCAATAATGTCTAAATTTAATAAGAATGTTAAAAAAATCTGAAATATATTAGTTTGTAAGTGCGCAAATAAATACACAAATGGACCAATTTTCATCAAGAAACACATGTACGTACATATTGTTTAATGATTTTATTGAAACTAAAATTAAAATTCTAAAACATGCGTTTGCTAGATAAAGTATTGATTTATTTTACTGCATGATTATATTATTTGAAATGGGTGTGGTGTAATACAAAATCTTTTTTGAAAATTTAACAAATCTGCCAACGACCTATGGAATAACCTTATTATACTAAAAATTAAAAAAAAAATCTCAAAATTTATTACATGCGAATGCTAGATAAAAGAACAATCTTTCGAAATCCATTTATATTTTTTTGTGGAAAAGAGTCAATACGTCTAAAATCTGATTTGAAAATGACATAATTCTGGTTTTCTCTGGTAATGCCCTCTTAAGGATAAAAGAAAAGCAAAAAGGTATAAAAAAACAAGAAGAAATAATGTTCAAAATTTTATTATACAAAATATAAAAAAGAAAGTACTATAAAAGAAAGAAGTATCATTAGTATTATTTACATTTATAATTAATTATCAGATTAAGGTGATAACGGCTTAGATAACGTGGCTTTTGAAGAGTCAGGAAAATTTTTTCTACATTACGTTACAACTTGTAATAGAAACTGTCGTTGATATTCGTCTTTTGTCAAACAGGAATTGAATTAGTTTTACCCCTCTTTCAGCTGTGTAATTGACAACCTTGAAACCGTTCACCATTTTTTTTTTGCTTTTAAATGATGTGCATTTTCACACCATATATCAGGATCCGTATTTAAAAATTCTGTATCACTTTCAAACCTTTAAAAAAATTTAGAGTTTGATGAGAAACAAAAAAATCAATATCTTTGTCCAATAAATTATTCACTTGATGGAGACTGAATTGAACATTATTTCTTCTTGTTTTTTATACCTTTTTGCTTTTCTATTCTCCTTAATCCATCATTTTCAATTTGGATTGTGCTGTTTTTACTTTGAAAACAGCTTTAACTACACCCCTTTTTATGTACCAATTGAGAAAATAAATAAAGCAAAATCTGGACAGCGTATGTAATTAAATCTTGCAATATTGTTTGGTATTTTATAAAAAAAAACATTTTTATAGAAAGTAAAAACTTCAACCGAATGAGGCACGGGTTAAGCTTATCCAATTGAGCTAAAACTTCACCAATCTCACTTCTGAGCCAATTGGCAACTTTTAGGGGGGTCCCCAACAAAAAAATCCAACATTGATTTCTTGTGACCGCCCTAATGCCCATTCTAGCACACACGTCTGCTAAAGTTTCATTATATATTTATTTAGTTTATTATTATATATTTATTATTTTACAGCTTACGATTTTCATAAAGTACTAACAAAAGAAATGACTGCATTTGAAAGTGAAGGAGATCGAGGAGAATACTTGTCTGCTATTCAAGATAATTTGTTGACAATAAGGCCGACAAGTGTAGAAGCTGAAGGGGCCTTTTTGACCGCTGGCTATATATGTGTAACTCTTTTTCAAGTCAATTGGCAGGTGACACAATTAACACTATTACCATTTACCGCTGACCTTTCTCTGCATCAGACAACAGATTTTCAACTACTTCTACATTATTATACCCACCAGATAAAAGCTTTCCCCAATTGTGCAGTACGGTAGGTACCCACGTTAAAGAATTTTGTAGGTATTACATCTCAATAAATAAGAGTAAAGCGTTGAATTTGGATGGTTAGAAGGGCATTTTGGAAAGAAAAACGGGTCTTCTCTTAAAATGAAAAGGTCGTTTTGTTTTTCTCGTCCAAACCCTATTTCATCGCTGCGTAACAAATCTATGCATTGTTAAGCTAACTACGGAAACATTATAATTTAATTGGATGATTTAGGCGTGATAATTAATATAACAGGGACCCTTTCCTTCGGCGATAAATTGAGAAGAATGAAAGAATTTGTGATGATAAAGCTTAAATTAAATAAATATCTTTTAATTTATTATTTCCACATTCTAAAACGGATTAGAGCATCGGTTCTTATTGTATTCAAAATGTTTTTTTTTTTTTTAATTTTTTTTTTTAAACTTTATGAGTAAAATCTCAAATTATAATATTTAATTAAATGAAGACAATATTAGCGAAACTCAATCGAAAATCTGGAGACAGATAAATCAGAAAAGATATTGGCTCCGCTGGGACTCGAACCCAGGACCCTTTGCTTACATGGCAAGAGCTCTACCGATTGAGCTACGGAACCCATATAAATTCGGTCAATTTTAACTGTATCATATCTTCGACTAAGAACTACCAACATTATCTTAATTTTCTTAACGCACATAACGCTGCTATCTTTATATACAAAAAATGTAATTTTTTTTTTCATAACAAATTAATTGAATAATTTTGTAGATATGTTTTTCAAATTATTTCCAACAAAATACTTGTGAGGTAAAATATAGTAATTCTTTTTCTCGCAATATTATCGGAAACGAAAATATTTAAAATAAATTAATTATTTCAAAGAAGGAAAACAAATTACTTTTACATTATTGGTCGATATAAAGATATCCTGAATTTATTATCAGAAAAGTTAACGAAAAAAAAAAATAGAAATTCCCACGCTATCTGAAAAATAACTAAATTATTATTTGAGTTGAGGGTAATGTTCGTAACATCCTTGTTAGGTGTGTAATTCTTATTAGAATAATGCAAAGTGATGGTGGATTTATTATGTCAATTTTTTCAAACATGTTTTTTTTAAAAAAAGGCCAATTTGTGAATTAACAATCAGGATGCTAAGAAAGAAACAAACAGAAAGAAACTAGACTGAAGAAAGCATTGTGAACAAGATAAGTATGATTAGATGGAGGTAAACGGGAAAAGTGATGGAAGAATATAAGACTTGAAAGTGAATAGTGGAAGAAGTCGGGGACGTACGAATAGGACTGACGCGACCAAGTGAACTAGTTTAATTCGTCTGATAGCAAGAGTCAGAATAACAGAAGAGTAAAGTTTGATGCACGAATGATAATGAAGCAAGAAATGTCACAGAGTTTCTCCACCCAGGAGACCCTGAGGAAAAAAAATCCCTCAGGGCCTATGTCATCTTTGGTAATGCTGGATGGAGGGTCTTCTAGGGGAAGGAAGGGGAGGTTCTGGGAAGGAAAAATGTATAAGGGATGGGCAGAAACTGGGGTTCTATATGTTCAGGTGTAACGGACGTCCATCCCTTCCAATGGCTGGACAGGTGTAGTTTAATCACCCTCAACAAGTCTCTCCCGATCCGGCCCGCTTCGCAATAAGTGTGCAAACGATTTCGCCGCCCCAAGACCTATACAAACCTCACCCCAATCTAAGCCACCAAACCTAGCGAAGGACTTTTGGTTTTTTTTTTAACTTTTGTTGGTTATCGGCGGTACCCATAATCGCCTCCCAAAGTGGTGGGGTCTATTCTCTCTGCCCACCCCCTCGAAAAGCGGCATGATGGTTAGTTAGTTTGTTAGAATATATCGTAACGTCATCATTCTGTTGCAATTAGATGTCAAACTTAATAAAATTACGGGCAGTTTTTTTATTTCGAATCTGATGCGGTCTGAACGGTTTAAATTAAAGATCCCGACTTCGAGTAAATCTCTGACGCCGCGCTTCTTGCAAAACCATTTTCGTAAGTGAAGTTTGTTACAAAGCTACTATCGTGGAGCGGGTTTTTAACTGATAGTCATAATTGCTTTCTTACGAAATTCACATCGCTAGAAAAATCTAATTAGAGTATATTGTTAATTATTCTCGCTCTCGTTAGTCCGAGCCGATTGCATTTATTGATTGCAATATTCATCGGTCCGTCCCTAGACGGAATGCATAAATGCACTTTATCTGGCTTCGAACTCAGACCATTAAAACACTTCACTAAATAATTAACCGCTCTACCAGCGCTGCCGAAATATCCAATCGATAATGGGAAAGTATATTAATATTCAATTTCACTCAATAATGAACAGGCCTAACCTTTGTCCGGCGGCGTTCACATTGCTAACAGATGGCAAAGGTACAATAAATTGTACTTTCATATATTTTTAAGATGATTTTCAAAAGTTTTTAGATTTTTTTTTGAATTCTATTAGAATTACTTTACTTATACCGTAATATACATAATACTAAGGATGTATTTTTTTTCACAACTTGTAATCTTTAATAATTCACGAAAAAAAAAACCTGAAGGTACCTTCAGCCTGTTGAAAAACTATTTTCTATACAAGTGTACAACGATAAATTCTACACAGGTAAAGATCTTTGCCAACATAATCCTATTAATATTATAAGACGAAATTTTGTATGGATGTATGTATGTTTGTTACTCTTTCCCGCAAAAACTACTGATTGGATTTTAAAAATTCTTTCACTAATGGAAAGCTACATTATTTGCGAGTACTATAGGCGCTATATGTATTGGTAAGCTCTGGCGTTATGAAAATATTTACTATACGTTTATTGTCCAGACGAAAAACAAAGCGTTGCTAAGTAATTGTTTGACGTGCGCTATCATTTTGTTATTTGTTTAGGTTACTATGGAGATCCCTTTGATAGTTAAAATTTAGTACGCGTGTTTGATTGTTACGTTTTAATAGGTGGCACGCGAGCTGTTTGAAAAATGAATGTAACGGGGGTGGTTGAGGGTACGGGGGGGGGGGAGGGGGAGAGGGTGATCGGCGCGTGCGAAGCCGGGGTAAAAACCTAGTCTTACATAAATGTTGAAATGTCACGAAATTTCAGCTCCCTACAACAACTAAAAATAAAGTTATCTCAATTATAACGATAAATTATGATTCGCATATTTTGAAAATCAAATTAGCAGTCTACTAACAAGACTTTTTTTATATGAATACCTTACAAGAGTCCCGGCTGCTCCCGTCTGAACCCAGTGAGACTATGACATCCCCAATTAGGATATGAGCTGGGAAGGGGAAGGAGATGGAGAAGAGGAAGGCGAGGAAGCACTTGGCTATTCAGATCTGGTCAAAAAATACGTTGAAGCCATTCCAATCAACGTTTAATTCTGAATGATGGGCTTACACCACGGCGATACTGAGAGTAAATTCTACTCTGGAACGTTTCGCAAATGAACTATATATTTTTTAAAAGTAATTAATTCAAAAGCCTTCAAGAGTCAAGAGCCTTCAAAAGCCTTCAAAAGCCGTTAAAATTGGGGATTAACATCTACGCTAACCATAATGTTAATCTTATTTATTTTTCATGGTAATAAATCTGTGAATGTTCCAAAACAATAAATATACATATACATTTTTTTTGTGAATACCGCACAAGAGTCTCAGCTGCTCCCAACCATCTGGAACCAGTGAGACTACGGTATCCCCAGTTGGATAGAGTATCCAATGTTATGAGGCTTGAGATAGAGGGAACGGGATGGAGATGGGGGTTCCATGCCAACTCAGAATCAAGTCAACTCAACGCCTCTTTGAAAAGTCAGTAAAAGCTACGAAAAAATATTTTTAAAAAGTACAAAACTCTAACCTAACGTAACCTGTCAAACCAATTTTTAATATATTTTTTCATCACTTTTAATGCCTTTTCAAAGGATGTTCTAAGTTGATTTCATTCTGAGTTGTCCGGTCACCGGATATGGAATATTGAAAGATGGCGAAGTAACACGCAATTTTACACGATATCGGAAGTATCTTCCACTCTGGAACGTGACGCAAGTATAGGTACTACAATTTATTTTAAAGAAAAAATTAAATATCAAAAAATTCATGAAATAAAATTTAATTGCAACGTCGCGGGCAGGGATTTGAACACGCGACCTTCGGAATGCTGGTCGAGAGCCTCACCCCTCGTTCGGAGGCCGTCAAGTTGTGTTAATAATAATAATAATAATATTTGGATAATTTGTTGAGTGCCGTTTTTGTTAAAAATCATCTCAAGGGCGCTTTACAATTTATTATGAATTCTTAGGCTCTATCTAATTTTATTATTTAAAAATAGATACAGAAACATACTTATCTGCAGGTCACTTACGATAAACAAACTTTATTAGAAAGTTTATGCTTGGGGAAGATACGACTTTGCACGCGGAGGACATTATATTTAAAACACTGGACATTGCATGGCACCTTTGCTACCCTCATCACTGTTGGTTTTACGTTTATGTATATAAGAAGATTGATGTCAAAGTTTAGTTAATATTTATTTTGAAAGACTGAAGAATTTGATGCAATATGTTGAATATGTTAAATAAGTTAAAATAATAATCGTAACTACGCCGTTGGACAAGGGTTAAACGAATTCCATTAACACTCCCGAAATGAGGTCGGCTTTTCGTAAGTGTAAATTGTGATTTCGATTTGCTTGGTATGATTAATAGTCCCGCATGGTGGATGGGTGTCGAATGGCTTTTCCCAAACTAACGGCAAAGCGTTGACATATTTTATTACATCTATCAATTCTGTACAAAAACCTTTGATGGATTGTTTGCTCCAGCTGGAGACAAAGGCGTATCTAACAGACAGATTTTGAAAAAAAATATTATAAACTAAGTATGAGATAACTATGACGTACATAAATCAAAATAATTAATAGCTTGATAGAAAAAAACAGCACTTTATTAATTCATTTTAGGATAATGACTTTTTTGAGGAGTGAGAATCGGAAAGATTTAATCAACGTTTTTATTAATTAATCGTTTGTACTTTTATGTGAATTAATAGATTTATTATAATCCCATTTTAGAAGCTTAATAGCAGCGGTTAGCAGCCGTTTGAATGCTGAAATAGATAAATAATCTTTAATTAAATGAAGACAATATTAGCGAAACTCAATCGAAAATCTGGAGACAGAAAAATCAGAAAAAGACATTGGCTCCGCTGGGACACGAATATGAATACACGACAGCCAATATCTTTTTCTGATTTTTCTGTCTCCAGATTTTCGATCGAGTTTCGCTAATATTGTCTTAATTTAATTAAAAATTAGGTAAATATGCAGTTAGTCCACCTCACGGATAATGCGGAACGTTCGTGTTGTCGAAGTTTGATGCACGGATAATACGGAATGTTTTTTTTTTAACTAATAGACAATCAAATATGACATTTGTCGGAAGTACCAATCTTATAAAATAAATTCTCTAAAATAAACTCGCTTTTCATCATACTTTTAAAAAACATCCCAGGTTTTGAATGGTTTGTTTGGCTATGCAGGGTTTGTCTAGCGGGTTTGTGTAATTATTTTAATACATTTCTTTCCATGTTCTACTGTTATAAATACAGGTACAAATTTGTCAATGATGCATTCACTTTGTTTTACGCAAAAATATTTTTTCTATTTATTGATTTTATTTACTTATTTATTGTTTCTTTACACTGCAGGTAAAAATGTTTATAATACAATTTGTTACCTCACTAGGACAAGCCTGTGTTGAGGTTAACAATAATTATACAAGTTAACAAAATAACACAAAATTATACAGATTTTGAAAGAACAATATTGTTGTATTTCTTACAGATTGAGATTAGATTATGGGTACCTACTGGTACCTACTAAACTGATGGCACCAGGTAGTACATTAATGTAGACTTTTAGGGTGACCATAGTTTTGAGATCTGATTTAAAATAAAATAAAATAAAGTTTTTTTTTTTTTAAGGATTAAGTTGTGAATAATAAATATATGTATACAATTTAACATGCTATAGATTTGGCAAGAGGAAGATGAACAAAAACGGTTTAAACAAAATTTTATGATTGACAGCATTGTCTATGAAATGTTAAAATAAAAACGATGGATAAACAATGGCGTTACCGCGAGAGTGAATTAATTTTAACAAAATTAAAATGTTAAATGCATATTTTTTGCATGTTTTTTGATCTCCCCGACATACTCACTTTATAAATTACTCACTTTTCGTAATAATAAAGCTAAATCTAAGTGTTTGGATAAAAAGTATCCCGTATTAACGAGTAAGCGGTTTAAGTAGGGCGCACAAGCCCTGCTTATTTATGGGGGTACATCAAATACATGTATTATGTAATTAATTATTGTAAAAAATATATTTATGTATCTTTTTGTAATTAAAAAAAATAAATAAAAAATACATAAATAATTAAAATTATAATTTGGGATTTTAGTCATAAAGTTTAAAAAATTAAAATAAATAAATAAAATAAAGATAAATAATCTTTTATTTTTTTCCTGAAATGTGAATTTTTTTATTCCGATAATTAATTACGGAATTTTCACAATAAAAACAATAATCAATTGATAAAACATCCACTGATTTAGAATAATAGGACTGACATACAAGCTCATAAATGCTACTAGGTATCATTTGCTCATTATACTACGGACACATATGCTCATTAGTCACATGCTCTCTTGCTACTAATGAGCAAAAGATATCTAGAAGCTTGTGCGACACGCCCAAATGAGCATGCTCACAAATCAACCGGCTGATGATTTGAGAGCATGCTCATTGATTCGTGGGTGGAATTGGGTTTATGAGCATGCCATAGTACCACTATGCTCTAGACAGCGAAGAGCGCGGCTTCGAATCCCGGCTAGTGCAATTAACTTTTATTTGGTTGATTTGTGTTATTTCACAATTTATTAATATAAAGTAATATATTGCGGCACCTTTCAGAATGGAATATACTCTTGGTATCGCCCTGATGACCACCATCCATTTTTAAAATGTTGCTTGAAATCGCTTTAGCCGTGTTTGGTGACCAGATCTGAATACCACCCAGGCACCTCCCTCTTCCCCATCTCCTTAACCTGTCCACTATCTTCAGCCTTACATCTCTATCTTTACATATTATAAATTAAAGTCCCCCGAGTCATCTGTCTGTCTGTCGATAAACTCGAATAAACTCGAAAACTACTGAACGGATTTTCATGCGGTTTACACCAATAGATAGAGTGTTTCATGAGGAAGGTTTTGGTATGTAATTTGTCAAGGATTTGTGTAAATTGGTTGAAACATAACGATAATTGTTAGAAGTGTTGGAAAAAGTCAAGCCGCCTGGTAGCTTTCATCGAAAACGCTGCCTAATCCTTTTGGGATATAACAAAACAATGCATGGTGGGATATTCCTCTTTTATAGATCTACAAAAAAGTCTGCGAAGGCATATATCTATCTTTTACGGATAGCTTACTATACCCATTCTATCTTCTAAAAAAATGGTCACGTACATTAAGTATTAATCCTTATTAACTTAAATACGTTAGTTACCCCAAGCATTCATGCACATTATTATAATCTTTCGCACCATCTCTACGTATTATAAATTAAAGTTCTCCGCGGCATCTGTCTGTCTCTTCGCGATAAACTCAAAGACGGCGGTGGTTATAAAGGTTGGATAATCATCCAGTAGATGACGTTGTGTTTTATTAACCACAGCAACGCATGGCCGGGGCAGCTAGTCATATACAAATTGGAGATGCCATAGTCTCACTGTGCGCCAGACGGGAGCAGTTGGGACTCTAGGGCGGTATTAAAAAAAAATAGAAATAAGAACTTAAGCAGGTTTACACCTTTTTTTTCAATCATTTTTTTTATCAATTGGGGGGTTGATTATGGGTACCGCCGCCCAGGGAACCATTTATTGGATAACCAACTGCTATAAGTCACCCTAAGTGGTAGGCTACTTTTTTCGACTTAGCAGGGGTACCCGGGTTCATTTTAGGTCTTGGCGGCGAATGTGTTTACCCACCTACCGCATGGCGGGTTGGATTGGTAGAGTGTGGTATAGAGAGACCTAAACTTGATCTCTCCAGTCGGACTCTCTCGACCCATCCATCATCTTACATTGCAGTGAGAGGGATGAATTCATACGTCCATCACTCCTAGAAAAATTGACCCCCAGATTCCTACCCTCATACCTTTTTACTTCCCAGAACTTCCTCCCCTTCTTTTCCTCAAAGAAAACCTCCACATAAAAGATGAAATTAAGATGACTTCCTATGTAGAGCTAATGAGAAAAAAAGACACTTTAATAAATGCTTTGGCTCAATTTCGGTAAAGTAAACTACATTTTTTAAATATATTTTAAAATTCGCGAAGTCACTTGAAGTTTATTTCAGGTGCTCGAGTATTTATCAGTTACTTTGGCAAATAGGCCAAATGAAAATCTAAAAATGAAATAAAATAACATATCACAAAGCCATTCACGGAGTCTTTTGCCGGAGGCATTCGTTCGTAGACACTCCAGCCTCGCATATGCGGCGCAATATTAAATTTATTCAATTTATAAGTAATTTAAAGCAGGGCAAATCTTTCACACCTACTTTACCCCGTATGCTGTATGTATCCTGTTCCCGCTTCAAGTCTTCGAGCCCCAGGCGCTACTCATATTTTGACTGTAGACACCCCCCAACCGCCTGGATCAGGATGGTATAAAATGAAAGAAATTTAAGAAATGTGAGAAGGAACATTTTGCCGGTGAAACCTTCCGAATAAACGTATTGGATCAGTTTGGAAAATTCTCAGAAATTTGGTCTTGGCAATTTTTACACATTCAGAAGGGGGGCCGCGCTGTTAGCTATCTCAAAAGTGTTTTTATTAGTCACGTAACATGGGTATTTAAATTCATGAGTTTTATACATAGTTGTTTCGCTTTAATATATTCTTATTGTATATTTGGGAGGCTTGGAAGTAATTGGCGAATATTCCCCAAATTTTTATTCCTACAGAGTAGGTTCATAGTTTCTGCTCCTTCCGTACGTTGCCCGATTGTAACGGCTTGTCGTATTACATAAAATATGATGATTAAATGCTAGAAATAGATATAATCGTCTTATACGTTTAAAAAATCACTGTGCTAACCTCGTCATGCCAGCATTTCTCAACATTTTTCGCTACTTTGGTTTTCACTTTTATGTTAATCAGGCGTGAAAACATTATTTTATTTAAAATTAGCTATTGGGCTTTTTCATTAAATATTTACAATTAATTATCCATCTGGCTGTGCCAGTTTAACACTTTCTTCACAACAAAACGATTTGTATTTATTTGTACTGAAAACTATTGTAGTCGGCAAGGAGTGTGTAAGAAGACCTTGAGGTCAAAGTCCTTTAACAAAATACCTATAAACTGATAACTATAAACCTAACTGCTAGCCCACATCGGTTCTGAACACTGACGGGCAAACCCACATACTACCGACATCTGATCTATAACCACTAAGTGCCTCCGTTCATGGAGATACTTACAAGATACTCGATCCTCGTGCGCGTATCATACGCGCCGATCGTAATTACCCGCCGCACGATTTTGCTGGTGCCCGTTCACGGCGCTACGCGGTGGCTGTCGGTTTCCAATCAGTATCACGATACCGACAGTGCTGATCGCGCGCGACGCTCGCATCATTTGTGTCCGATATTTATTCGTTTGACGTTTGACAGAAATGGCGTCGGAACATGAAAGTAATGTTAGATTTGTTATGGAAGTGGAAAAAATGCATGTTTATATAACTATACTTCCAGAATACGTAAGAAAGGATTTAGTGGAGAAGGCATGGATTGATGTTGGAAAAAAGTCATATGACATCGATTGACAGCGTGTTAACTCCACGGCTGCACGTGAAAAATGATCAAGTTCAGTATATTCAGGATAGCGCCGTGTACGGAGACTAGCATTAAAAAGTAGTATATCAGCAGGGTACTTGTGGTTTCGTCACAATTACGCAGATCGTAAGTATCTCCATGAACGGAGGGCCAAGTTTAACCAAAGATTAAATACACTAGAGCCATCTATATCTTCTAGCTGTAAGCTGTAACTACCACAATATAGTTTATATATTTATGAAAAGCACAGAACAAAACATACCTTCCTAATTCCTAGTTACGGTACATTTTGAAGAAGCGTGAAATTTCAACATGGACCCGTCGAAAGTTCAATAATAAAAGTAAAAGTTTGTAGTATGACAATGCAAGTACATTTGCCTTCTCTATTATTTTATCATAAGTGCCACTAAGGGCCAGAAGTTGTTTGTCCGGCCGCCACATTTAACATTTTCATATCAAACTAATTTGAGTTGATTGGTCTCAAAAATCAAGCGAACGCTAAAGCTTCGAAAGTCAAAATATAAATATAATCGTCGATTTGTGACGACGTCAAATGTGAAGATCGGTCAAACAACCAATTTCATAAAATGTTGTAAATGCTACATATTTGCAGACGATACTTGCATTATATGTGCTGACAAAAATCCACAAAAAATTGAGGAAATTTAAATAATATAATTAAATGGTCCCACGACAATGGCATTATTATCAACGCAAAAAAAAACAAATATATGCTTATACATTCACCACATGCAAATTGTCAGGATAAGGAATTGCACATAAAAAGTCATTCATATGCTTGAACACAAAAAACCAATCCCTGCAGTGCAATTGCCCGAATGTAGAAAAAGTGTACCAATATACATACCTTGGTCTTATAATAGATGTCAATTTTAACTGGTCAATTCATAATGAAAATGATTTTTTTTTTTAAGTAGATATATTTATTCAGTTTTTTTAAAATTTTACAATATTAATCTATAAAATCTTACAAAACTGATCAATCAGTTTGATTGTAAGAAATCTCTCATTTGTCCTATTTAATTAATACTATTATACTTTTATGTTTTACATTGTAATAACTGTGTAAAATCTAAAATACTAATTATCCACTCGAACGATCGCGCGTCAAAAATCTTTTTTCTCCGATTGCTCGCGGTTTTTTGGCGACGATTTTGAATATTTTCCGCCAACATTAAAAAAATCATACCTCCGAATTTTAACATGAAGACATAAAACTGATTGTAGTGCTTTACAGCCAATGAATTCACCTATATTTTACTAATTATCCTATATTTTTAGAATTCATAGATAAATTATTAAAAAATCTTAAACTTTATAAATGCGCGAAATTTGTGTTTTTGTGATTTGAAATTGCCGCCATTAGCAGTTTTAAATATCTTTATTGAATATTTTCTACGTTTTTATGTTCTCTATGGCCTGTTTGATAACCACAGATGCAAGAATATAATAGAGAAATAATTTTTTGGATGTTTATGATCTCTTCAAAAGTTTGGTCGGAAAATGATTTTGTAAAATTTGAGTGCGTGACGTGCAAAATTGAAATCACTGTATTATAATATTTAATGAATTTACCACAAAAACTGGTATTACATTAGGAAGATACATTAACTGCCTACAATTATTTATAAGGATAGTTGCCGTGTTGGCATTATTTGATTCATTTGATGAATTATACAGAGAGCCTATTTCACGATGTCAAAATCATGGTGATACTTTTTCAATAATTGTAAATTAGAACTGGAGATTTGTAACCATGTTTTTATATAACGTGCAAAACAAGGAAATAAGGCTTAAAATGAAATACATATCATAGATATACACATTGCCAATATTTCAGAGGGATACTTTGCAAGTTGATGAAATCCACCAATATTTGACGAAAAATCACTTCTGACAGCTACCTTAAGGTCAATCTACATAGGGTAAATCAGAATATGTAAAATGATGATGATAAAATTGTATATATATCAAACCTTTGTATGAGCGTCGAATGGCAAACAATATCATTGTGATAATTTTATATCTAAAAGCAAAGGTATCGAAAAAAAATGGTGGAGGGGAAAATAATTGATGGAACCCATAATTGATTTATTTAATTATTAAGCCCTAATATTCTTTTAAATCAATTAAATTAATATTACAGTTTTAGTTTTTTTTTTTTTTTTACATTAACTCCACACAGGAGGCCCTGAGGAAAATAATTTCCCTCAGGGCCTATGTCATCCGGGATGCTGTGTGGAGGGTCTTTTTGAGGAGAGGAAGGAATGAACATTGGTCTTGAAGAGACTCATGTTGTAGGACGGAGGAAACACAATAGTTACAATGAAAGAGCAGTATATTGATTTAAACATTATTTACACACTTTATCATAATAAAAATGTATTCAATTTATATTGGTTTATTCATAATTTAAGAAAATCAATACATAATGTCATTGTGCCTCGATGTAGAGTGAGACTCAGTATCAGTGTTGTGTCGTCCGTCATATCTTCCGTTATGTCTTCCGTTATGTCTTCCGTCATGTCTTCCTGGTCTGGATTTGTCGATTCAGCCTGTCTGGAAATGGTCTTTCCCGTATAAATTTGGAATTTCCAAAGATAGCCAGTCTTGGACTCACAAAGCTCGTAATGGTAAGCCCACACTGCGGCCAACGTTCCAACTTCAAACGTTTGGACGATCGTGTGGAGGGGTGTTCGTACGTTGGAAGTTCGAGTTGGAAGGTTGGAGTTCGCGTTGGCCCGGGATCGCCTTCGAGGCGATCCCGACGGCCAACTCACACGAACCAGCCTGCCGCAGCTGTCCACACCGTGCCGCGTACTATTAAAATGACTATATTATTACGGAGAGTGGTATAATAATTGTTTGAAAACATGTCGTGTATATAATTATATGATTATACGTACGTAATAATTGTAGGCAACTGAAAAAGATACAGCGTAGCTACAGCTGTTTCATGTCCGCCATTTTGGAGTACGGAATTCGGGGTTGGAGGGTTGGCCGCAGCGACAACACGATGGGCCAACCTTCCAACTCCGAACTAAGTTCGGAGTTGGAAGGTTGGCTTCAGTCTGGACGTAGCATAAGACTTTATACCCGCGCTGGCCGCTTTGGTTTTGATCACCTGGACGAATCCCTAACGGCCTTTATAGCAGAGTAAGGATTCATCCAGTGAGATGTCTTGCTCGGGCAGGTATAAAGTCTCAAACTTATTTGAGAGATGGTCCAAGACGGGCTGAATCTTTTGTAATCTTCGCACAGATAACGGTACACCAGAAGAAAGACTTTTATTGTTGGTGAAGTGAAGGAATTTTTTAATTGGAAGAAAACGATTATAATCCATGGCTCGGCTGAAATAAGGCATGGCGGTGAGTTTTTTTTTAATAGAAGTAGTCTTTTTCAACAGGAAGGGGACTAATACCTTGATACATTAAAATTGCCAAGAATACATACATTTCCTCTTTATTCGTGGGAACCCATTTATTGGTACGCGCATGGCGCTTAAATTGTTTTTTCGCAATCCATTGATCTGCATACTTGTTGGTCTCTCTCGTGATCAGTTCAATGACATCTGCATCAAAGATTTTAAGAAAGGCATTCACAAGTTTGCCCATTTCGTCGGTATTGAAAGTTGGTCCTGGCGTGCCTGTGAATGTCTCCCTTATCCCAGTAAAACGTGAGATATCTTTGGACCAATCGAAAGAGTAACCTTCAGGCGGCAGAATCGCATGCATTGCCTCACTATCTACCTGGTCTTGGCTACTTAAGTCTATGGCCATAGCGGAGTTAGGTGAAACGTTGATAATATTATGATAAGGTATTGGTGGCATGTAGAAGGTATCCTCATCGCTCTCTTTGTGGTCGACGTCGCTCATTCTGTCCATATCCATTTCTGAAACAACAGAAAACCCAAATAAATTTAACGTGTCTATATTACGATTACCCACTGCCTCTGGTACGGCTTTTGACTCGCAATACGATGGTCGCGGGATCGAATCCCGGCATGGGCAAATAAATTTGATTTGAATAATTAGTGTTATTTTCACACAAAATTCATTTAAAATAATATATAGTCTATTTGCGGCACGTTCCAGAGTGGAAGATACCCTCAGTATCGCCCTGATGTAAGACACCATTCAGAATTGAAAAGTTGCTTCAAATGGCTTTACCGTGTTTGGTGACCAGTTCTGAATAGCCAGGTACTTTCCCACCTCCCTCTTCCACACCTCCTTCCCCTCCCCGCTACCTTCAGCCTCACAACATACCCCGATTGGGGATGCCATAGTCTCACTGGCTCCAGCTGAGGCTCTTGTGAGGTATTCATATAAATAATAAAATAAAAAGTTAATCAAATACTTGAGGCGGGCAATGTCAGGAGTCAAAATAGCACAGTCAGGTAGGTATGGAATGAAGAAAAGAGTGTGTGTGCCAAGAACGAGTTGCATGGCGGTCCATCCTCTCTGCCTACCCCTGCAGGGAAATGGCGTGCAGGTAAGTTAGTTAGTTTTATAACTCACGGTTTCCAAGTACCGACTCTTCTTGATAGAGAGCTTCCTCGTCCACGTTGTCGGTTCTGCCCATGTCTGACTCTGAAATAATAGAAAACACAAATTTACAGTAGAATTCGGATATAATGACTTTGCATTTAACGGTCTACCGTTTTAAGCGACGATAATGGAAACTCTGGTAAGGTTTCATAGCTTTTAGTAGGAAAACATATCTGTTTAAAGTGACCAACTACTTAAAGCGACCTATTTTAATGATAATTTGTCCGGTTACAAAACCCAACTACCAACACAGCCTCGCTTTTGACTAGGAAGCTCGACACAATGAGTCCCGTGAAGCGAAAGTGTTTTTTCAATTGATGAAAAAAGTGCTGTATTACACCGTTTCAAAGCCGGTGAATCACATGTAACCCTCGCAAAGGAGTTCGGCATGTCTCATTTCTTATTCTACAATACCCGTTACAGAAAAAAAGATAGAATCCCTGTTTAATGCCAATGTTTTGAAATGTAAGGCCCTCCGTTCATGGAGATACTTACAAACTATATGATTGTGACGAAACCACAAGTACTCTGCATATATACCACTCTTTAATGCTGGTTTCCGTACACGGCACTATCCGGAATATACTGAACTTGATCATTTTTTACGTGCAGCCGTGGAGTTTACACGATGTCATATGACTTTTTCCCAACATCAATCCATGCCATCTCCACTAAATCCTTTCTTATGTATTCTGGTAAAGTATCGTTACATAAACATGCATTTTTTCTACTTCCAGAACAAATCTAACATTACTTTCATGTTCCGATGCCATTTCTGTCAAACGTCAAACGAAAAGTATCAGACACAAATGATGCAACGCGTCGCGTGCGTTCAGCACCGCCGCGCCGGTTGCGTGAAACTGATTTGATACCGACAGACGTCGCATAGCGCCCCGTACACGGTGCTACCAGCAAAATCGTACGGGGGGTACTTACGATCGGCGCGTATGATACGCTCACGAGGATCGAGTAGCTTGTAAGTAGCGTCATGTATGGAGGCACTTAACGTTTCAGGACATTAACTCAAGTACATATATATTATGCATTGTCATGTGTGAAACTATGATGTCGGTATTCACAATGCTGTGCGAAGTTCTTACTATCGAACAAAAATTAGCCAAAAAAAACTCAAATTTCAGACTTTTTACGTTAGTAACTACATATTTACTTGCATAGAATGTAGGTACATCATATCTTTTTGGATTACAGTACATTTTGTATGTTTGTTATGTGGAATTTTTAAGTACTATGCTTATCTCCTGCCAATATACCAACAGTGAAACTGTGCTAGGGACATCAATATAAAATATAGATAATTGATTTTATTTTGAGCCCCTGGTATGACATTTCAAAAAATAAACTCACCGTTCCCAAACGCCGACAATTCTTGGTAGAACGGCACGTCCACCCACAGCTCGCTGTGGTAGCCGGCTTCCGGAGAGAAGAGTTCCCCACACTGGAGTTCCCCACTCCGCGATGTCCCAGCTAACGGCTCCGGAGATGCTGCCTGGATTGGCGTAATTGGTGCATTGGGAGCCATTGATTGGGTCTGTGCGGGAGTGGACATCCACGGTGGTGGAACGGGTCTTGGCAATGGTGAAGGTGTCCCTTGTGAAAAGGGACACGTTATTCTCTCCGGAGAAGTAATTCTGAAAACATATACATAAATCATATGAATTGTTCTCATTCACGTGTGAAATAGTAAGTGCAGTATGTAAATAAAGAATAAAATTAGAACTCTGTACAATATGCACTGAATGTGCCAAATGGACAGAGCGCTGATCTTACCAACTCTCACTGTAACAGTGGAACTCACTGTAGCCGGAAGGAAGCAGGCAGGGCCCTAACAGCCTTTAGGGCCTTGACGCGATCCTCTCGCACCAGTAGCAAAGCAGGGTCACCGTTTAAATAAATACAAATATATGATGAATTCAACGGCCACAGCAAAGTACTTTCATAAAAAACATTAAAAAATACTAACACTCCAGACGAGGCTGCAATTGCAGCTCTGCGTTGACTCTCACGTCCACGTGCAGGTAGTCCGGCACCAGCTGGTACTCCATCTGCAGCTCGTACCCCACCTCTCCCTCTTCCTCTGCCACCTCTTGCAGTCAGCACCACTCTATATATTTTAAATTGAAAACAATTAATGTAGGTAAGTACTTAAATGTTTAAATTTTGTTGCAGTAATAAATTTTTTTAAAATAATTATTTAAACCTGGGTCGTGGAGTGCTCCCTCTCCCTGGACGATAGCTGTTTCTGCACAAATTTGGTAAAAGTAAACAAATTAATTGATTATACAACTAAATAACCAAATTTTTATTGTGCGACGAAGGCTTTACACCATTTTACATCTAAAAAAAGTCTGACTTTTTGACATATGACTTTGTATAATTGGACAGCAAATATCTGTATTAATAATGAACCAATTCAAATAAAACTTATATTTATCTCTTTGTTATGAATCACTCTGATTGAATAACTATATTTCAAATGCGCGAGTGCAGTATTTATGAAATTATTGTAAATCAAAAACAGATGACGTCTTCAGTCGACGCATTTTTACACAAAACATCGAAGCAAAACAATATGAACAAACAACAAATGAATTAAAAACGCATTTCAAAGATAGATAATTCAATCATGATAACACAGATATATAATTATGCGTTAAAAACCCAATAAATGAATTACTTACGGCATTTTAGGTAGAGAACATAATTCGTCTAAATAGTCAAAATCTTTATTTTGTTTTTTGACAGGACGCCTTAGAAAACCGCGAAAACTCATTGAATAACACTTCAAAGACAACCGATAAGGTCATAGACATAAAGAATATTTTATCAGCTATTCGATAAAACAAATAGCTGGCCATGGAAAGGTTTTAAATAATTATAATAAATATTTTACGAATGGTAGAAAAATCGGTCGATTTTTCGACCGATATCAATCGCAGAAAAATAAAAGTGGTCGATTTTTCGACCGAAATCGTTCCAGTGGTTATTATAAACTACTAATTATAATGTTTTTGAATACAGTGTATGATAGTAATTTCCAGGTATTTGATCAATATTCGATCTGGGTATTTGTATACAATATTATTTGCTTTCATGTTCTACGGAGATAGAATGATTTAATTTTTTTTTTGATATTTGAATAAGACGTCTCATTTTTAATAGTTCAGGTAATGCAATAGATTAAGATCCATATTAAGGAAATTTTACCACCTAAAAAACTTTGTTAATAAAAATATGTTATACTGTATATATAACGTAACGCAGAATCAATATTAGGATACGGAATAAATAGTTACGGATTAACGGAAAAAAACATACTTAAATGAAATAGAACAACTACAAATCCGTTTCCTAAAATTGATATCAGGCAAAAAAAAGTTCAATTATGTGATGGCAATTATAAAAAAATGTTCTCCTTGTGTAATGTGCTCTCTATACATAGTAGGGTAGATTACCAATTAACGCTAGATGAATTCTGGAATACAGAATTCAAAAAACCTGTAAACCACAACTACCCTACTAGGCATAGAGAAGCAGAAATGTTTATTATTAATATATCTCAAAATGTATACGGTGATAGAATAAAAAGGCATTAAATTCCGGAAATATAATATACAACAACATTTCAATCACTCTCCTAATAAAGCAGCTGCTTGTGTTTAGGAAAGGATAACTAAAAAAAAAAAAATTACATTTGTTTAAATTAAAACAAAAAATATTAGTTATTCAACAAAAAACATTAGTGATTTTATGAGAAGATTCCTTAGAATCATAGTTCCATGGGAGATACAGATAAAAGTAATAAATTAATTAAATATTTAACGCACTTCCTGAAAATATTAAAAATGAGACATCATATTCAAAAATCAGAACAAAAGTTAGATCATTCTACTTCAGTAGAACAAAAATATTGTATACAAATACCGAGATCTATGACAAACAAATAATATTGAAAACAAATAATATTGTGAACGAATAGGTACCTAGATCTTTTAACCATTGTTCAAAATAAAATTAATATTATAATAAGCATTAAAATAATTAGTTAAGTGTTTTAATATTAAGTATTATATTATTAAGTAATTACTAGATATGTATTACACACCAAAATATCAAACATTTTATTTATCGTAAGTAAATAAATAGGAAAAATGAGAGATTTCGTACAATCAAACTGATCGATCAGTTTTGTAAGATTTAAGTAAGCTAAATTATTGTACAATTAGGTAATAACTAAATAAATATATTTAAAAAAGAATGCCGCAGGATTTTTTTCAAAACAAACATTTTCGCAGGGTAACTAGAGAGTGAAAATAACGTTGTCAGACTGCTGGCTTACCGATTTAAAGTTTTACCTACTTTAGGACAGATTTTCCCTTGAAAATTACCTTATATGAATCATTACCAAGGGACCTACCTTCCTTCTGAATTAGTATCATTCTTTCTCATCATTTTTTACAATGTTAAATATTCCACTTTAACGAGGTTCCTAAGGTTAGATTTTGCCATTTTAAAAATTCGCCGGCTTTATAACCTGCTCAGAAAATACAGTTTCAATTTTCATTACCGAAATCTTGCGGAAAAATGGTAAGCGTGTAAACGCGGAAAACACAGCACAGGTAAAATACATTTTAAGGTCACGTCTATCTCACCTGAAAGAATTGAGAGTTATGATACGTCATATTTTGTTTGCCGTGTAAACACATAAATATTTTTTCTCCTTGTTTATTCTAGCCAACATCTTGTTAAGAAGAATTTATCTACTCATCCATTTTCAGGATGTAAGAAATGTAATATGATAGATAGGCCGAGTAGAAAATGAAATAAATAACGCAAAACATGTTTGTCATCAGTGAGATGTTTGGAATTTTTAACGAATTTGATCCGGAAGATCAGCTCTGTTCTTTCATCAAATTTCAAATTTGACCTAATGGTTTTTATATGAAACTAACAGACATTTCTTGGAATTGTCCGGTGTTTAGAGTGTTTTGAAGTGAGGTCCGGCGGGGTGTGGTGAATATATTTTCCTTAGGGTCCTATGAGCGTAAGCGAAAAAAAATGGGGGGAGTATTAGGTGATCAAGAAGGCTTATATTTCCAGCCGTCAAGTCCTAAAGAGACATTATGGAAATTTTGAGAACAGTGACGAAACAATACCGCAATATAGGATGAGGAGGGTTGGTGGGTAGGTGTTGTAACGGAGAGAGGAAAGCAAGGGAGGAATTTTGGTCAGGGGAAAAGGTTTTTTTTCGTTATTTGTTTTTGGGGTGTTATGCCGTGTTGCGCTACCTCCTTCTTTGCCAACGTTTCGGACATCATTGCAGTGTCCATCATCACCGGATCTGCTGGATCTGCCCTGATGATGGACACTGCAACGATGTCCGAAACGTTGGCTAAAGAAGGAGGTAGCGCAACACGGCACAACACCCCCAAAACAAATAACGAAAATGCATTTGGCCGTGAAAATCTTAAAACGTATCAGGGGAAAAGGTGTCTAAATTGTAAAAGACTTGGCTTAGTTTTCTCACATACTACATACACCTGTAATTTATGATAATAAATGGAAAATAAAATTCATGGAAAGAATCTACGTAAGAAACACACGTTATCACAAATATTTGATCTCGATTCGAGAATACGTATTTATATTATAACTTTCATAACAATGTTACTATGTCACCTTTACTACTTTGAACCTCTATACTAACTTTTTGCAAAAGTACGAAAGTTAGTATCTTTGCCTGCGTAACTATAAACAACCAATATACCAGCTTGATCAAAAATTGCTAGGACCGGCCACCGTGTGACACGGTCACCCGATTGAAATTCATTTTTTTTAGGTTACCACATCTGTCATTGACACTTTCCTACAAATTTCAGCAATATAACTTGATTTTCGTTATTTGTACCTTCTTCTTTAGCCAACGTTTCGGACATCGTTGCAGTGTCCATCATCAGGGCAGATCCGGCAGATCCGGTAGATGTGTAATTTTTAGTCGTGAAGTGTGTGCTTATTTACTTCGAAGCGATACCGTGTCGCCAGCACCACTAACTTTCACCAGTACAAAATACTCGTGACAAGCAGTGGCGTCATCGCCGCGGAACGGAATAGAAAGTTCATTAAAACGTGGTATTTAATATAACTTGATGTTTTTAAAAGTTACTCTGTACTGAGTACCTCAACTTTTGTGCGTGTTTTCGATTTTTTATAAGTCTGAAAATGGCATCAATTTTGCACCACAATAACGCACCATCGCACAATGCGATCCTTGTCCGCGAGTTTTTGACCAAAAACAACACGAATACTATCCAGCAGCCTTCGAATTCACCTGATCTGGCTCCCTGAGACCTTTTTCTGTTTAACTGACTTAAAAAAACACTTGACAAAAACGCGGAGCGCGTTACAGCACCCGAAAGAATGGGCGTCTACTAATATCTAAAGGAATTCCAAAAACTAAATAAATCGGACTAATATCTATGAGAACCAAAATGCGTACGAATATCTACAGCTCAAACTGCTGACTAATATCTACGGGAACCAAAGTGCGTACGAATATCTACAGCTCAAACTGCTGACTAATATCTATGAGAACCAAAGTGTGGACGAATATCTACAGCACTGGCAGAGGTTGGATTTGCAATTATATATAGCATATTGGAATAACGTAATATTGCGTATACAGTTTAAAAAATTTATTTTATGTATTTATGTAAAAATCCCTAATATCGGACTACTGGACACATTTAGCTGATTATTAAGGATTTGGGTTTTTGTTTTTGTTTTAACAGCTTTCTTTATTTCGAGTGCTTCTAAATTATTTAGTCTGTTACCATGACCATTTCTATGTCAATTAGGTTAGGTTAGGTTTATGTATTTCTAAATAAATAAATATCTTTATATCCATGTTTGTTCAATAAATTATTGTCCTCGTAAACAGCAAAATACGTAATATTATGCAAAAATTTCATGTACATACTTTAAACGTTTAAGCCTTTACGTAATTAGTAATTACGTAATTGAAGTAATTTATGCCTTTCCGTACAACCTCTTGCTCAGCTGCCCTCTGTAGATATTAGTCCAACCTACGCTCCATAGACATTAGTCACCACTGGAACCGTCATAGATATTCGTCCGACCTTAGCTCTGTAGATATTAGTCCAACCTACGCTCCATAGACATTAGTCACCACTGGGACCGTCATAGATATTCGTCCGACCTTACATAGCTCTGTAGATACTCCGAAGTTCATAGATATTAATCCAACAAATGAGCTGTAGATATTCGTCCGACATACAGGCTGTAGATATTAGTATCTGAAGTCGAAAGAATGTCATGAAAAAATCGAAAACGGCTCTGATGAACATACTGAAAATTAAATACCAGCGGTGTTTCTAGGATTAGATCAAGCGCTGCATGAGTGGTTGCAGTTGACAGAGAGAACTTTGAAGAGAACAATATCGATTTTGATGAATAAACTTGTATTTTGTGAATAAAGTCATAAAACTTTTTGATCAAGGTGTTATTCATCACAGACCTGCCGGTCGTAGGAAGTAAACAAATTTTGACTTGTTTAAAAATTTATTACAGGCGCTCTTTTTATTCACTATTTTTCTATATTTCTCTGGTCTTTTAAGTAATAGGTCACATTAATCAAATAAATATCCAATATCAATCTCTTCCTTAACTCTGACATCACCCTCTGTTTTTTTTTTAAATCTTTTTTCCTCCAATAAATCAATCTATCGGTGGTACTTCTCCATTTGAGATTATTTATAACTCTTAAAAATGGAGCACATTCATGATTGTAAAAGATCAACAAGCAAGGGCTTTTGCCATCTTTGGGAATTCTGTGTGGATGGTCTTTTAAGGAAAGGAAGGAGAGAAAGTTCTGGGAAGGAAAAATATATGAGGGGTGGGTAGGAATCTGGGGGTGAGTGTGTCCAGGAGTGGCAGACGTCTGAGTCAATCCTTCCCATTGCAGTGCAAGGCGAGAGAACCCTGCTAGAGAGGCCAAAAGGTATCCATCAACCAAATTGAAAATTGTGTGCCAAGACCGTGAAACAGCTGTCAACACTTAGTTGACCCGTCTGTTTATCATGATTTAATTTGTAAAAAAACCAACATATTTCCATAACTATTTATCCCTGACGGCCGGCGTAGTGCAGCGGTAAGGCGCTTGACTAGCATTCCGAAGGTCGCGGGATCGAATCCCGGCGTGGCAAATAAATTTTATTTGATTAATTTGTGTATTTCACAATTTATTCATTTAAATAATATATAGTATATTTGCGGCACGTTCCAGAGTGGAAGATACTCTCAGTATCGCCCTGGTGTAAGACCACCATTCAGAATTGAAACGTTGCTTGAAATGGCTTCTGCCGTGTTTGGTGACCAGATCTGAATAGCCAGGTACTTCCCCACCTTCCTCTTCCCTGTCTCCTTCCCCTCCCCCACTACCTTTAGCCTCACAACATACCCCAATTGGGGATGCCATAGTCCCACTGGCTCCAGACGGGAGCAGTTGGGACTCTTGTGCGGTATTCATGTAAAAAAAAAAAAAACCCTGCTTGGTTTGGTTTCATCCATAAACCACCTTTAGATCCAACTTAAGGAGTCTGCCTCTCTGGCACGGAGGTCGTCAAGATAATACATATAACAAAATTGCCTGAGTCCGCCTTAAATTATATTGAATCCTTGAGAGTGAATTGTCTGCACGTCTGACCCTTAACGGTATAAGATTTTTTCACCCGTCGTGAATCACCGCCGAGAATGTTCCAGTTAACACCATATGCCTCCGCAATAAACTACTATAAAAATTGCCATGAATTAGGTGACGTCACAAAATTCTTTCTACCAGATGTTGTCAATCTGTTAAACCGTTTTTCAGGAATTTTAGTTTATTTCAACACTAGCTGAAGTCCCCGAACCGGGCTTTACTCAGGGTATTTAGAAATATATATATATATGTTATGATTAAGGTTTTCACGGGTGTAAGATGTAGAACAAGTTAGTTTGGGGTAAACGATTAGTTTGGGGTATTTTCATCGATTAATCGATGAAAATACCCCAAAAACGGCATTTCCAAAATTACCAGTAGTGTCTCCAATTAGCTTCACCAATCAGGTATCTACTGTAAGCCCCGCCCCCCACCCCCTCCACCATCAATCACCTGCAACCCGGGTACTTCGTTCTAGACATAAGAAGTGACTTGCACTCACTTAAGTTTTAGCTTTTGGACCGAACAGACATGCGAAAGCTATCAGTTTGAGACAAAAACTCAAGACATAAGGCCTCTGAAGATGGACAGTGTGATCTGTCCGAAACGTCAGGAGTTAAAAAGTCCTTTTAAAGACTACGTTACGCGGGTAAACCGAGAAAATTGTTCTACATATATATATATATATACATCCCGCTACAGATTTGGCGTCCTTTCACTTCGCATCCTTTTGGCTACCACTGCTTACGGTAGGTTTTTAAATAAAATTGCGGTGAATGTTCACATGTTTTTAGGTTGACAAAAGAGTGATAGTAAAAGAATTATCCAGAAATTGTGTTTTGAGGGTATTCAAATTTTTGATAGGTACGTATACTTTAGAGTCTTTTGGGCGTCCTTTCAAATTGCCGCCGTTTTGGCAACCGCGTATATCGTACGTATATCACACTTCATTCCATATTTAGGGCGTCCGTTCATTACGAACATTTGACGACCTCCGTATATTCCTGTATGCAGTACGTTTAAATTACGATGCTTTCAGAATCCTTTTAATTCGTTCTCGATTTGCCAACGGTCTATCTATCGTAGGTACATAATGATTGGTTACATAAATATTATTTTGAAGGAAACCAAAACAGAATCCCAAGAAGTCAAAACGGTAGACTGTTATTATATCATTTTATATTTGGGAGGAAAAACAACAATCAAATTAAAAATTTGGGAGGCAGGTGTGGGTACCGCCGCCCCGGGAACCATTTACAAGATAAATAACAGCCCTGCCATAGGTCACACCAAGTGGTTAGATATGTTTGGTGTCTTAGCGGGGGTGCCCGGGTTCACGGGGTGAGCTGTGTCTAGGTCTTGGCAACCTATGCATTTGCCCACCTACTACATGGCGGGCCGGATCAGGAGAGACTGGTTGAGGGAGACCTTTTCATCTCTCCAACCGGACTCTCGATCCACGCCTTATATCACAGTGGGAGGGATGGATTCATATGTCTGTCACTCCTGGACACATTGACCCCCAGATTCCTAACTACCATTCATACTTTTTTCTTTCCCAAAACTTCCTCTCCTTCCTTTCCCCAAAAATACCCTCCACACAACATCCCCAAAGATGACATAGGCCTTGAGGGAAATTGTTTTCCTCAGGGCCTGCAGTGTGGAGCTAATGAAATAAAAATATATAGAGTGAACAGGAACTAGGTTATTTTAGTTACCAATAATTATTTGGGATGCATAAAATTGGCTCCTTATTGCGATAGGTAGCAATTGACAAGTGCAATAAAGGCACAATTTTTTTTTAAGAAAGACAATCATTATTGGGTTACAAATAATCAGTCACTAATTTAAAATCTCGTACTTTTTTTTTCTTTTTTTTTTTACATGAGCTCCACACAGAAGATCCTGAGGGAAATTATTCATCTTAGGGTATGTTGTGCGGAGAGCTTTTGAAGGAAAGGAAGGAGAGGAAAATTATTTTAAGGAAAGGGGTTTAAAAGGTGGGTAGGAATCTGGGGTTCAGTGTGTCCCGGTCATCCGCCTCCAAGACCTAGACAAACCTCACCCCCATTCTGAAAACGACCTTCGTTCGTCGTTTCCACAAAACTTTAACGTATTGACCAAATCCAAGAAGAAAATTGATAAAGAAATAACAAAAAAAAATACAGGGCGCAGTTCACACGCCGTAGAAATGAAACCTTCAGAAAACGAAAGTAGACAAGAGTGGATAGGCTACGAAGCACCGCACAAAGAGAAGCCCGATTATTATCTTATTCTCTTGTAGTCCTATAGATGTATGTTTTAGCCTCTTTTTAGTGTTGCTATTTTTAGTTTCATCGAGTTTCAAATCACAACGGTGCTACAAAAGTTTTCACTTCAAAAAAGGTCGAATGCCGGATTTTTGTTTTTATTTCGAAAAGGACTCGAGGCATATTTTCAGAAACCACGAGATAGAATGTGAAATTCAAAATATCCTGACAATAATGAATGGCAAGGAAAGAAAAGGTCTTCTGCTAAATTGCATAAAACGGGAGATTATGTACAAAATTATCAGGAATACAAAAAATCCATTACAAGAAAATACCATTCCTCATTTAATGATTATTTGCCATGCCCCAAATGCTTGGGATTTTTTTCGATTAAACAATATGAAAACATAGAAAACTATGCTTAGATATTTAATTTAAATGTACCTAGACAGATAATTTAATATGTATGAAGAATGAGTTCATGATGAATGTAAGTAAGTCTAAAATCGTGGTGTTTGATACAAAAACAATGTGAAACTTAGTTGTGAATGATGAATACTTGGAGCAGGTGGATAAGTTTTTGAAGTATGTATTGTGAAGTATATTTGGGAAGTGTGTTTACGGTAGATGGGAAGGCTGATAGAGATATGTGAAACAAGGTTAAATGTAGGTAACTCCATTAACGGAGGATAGAACGCTAGTGGCGCCAACAAAAAAACTGTCCAAAGAAGCGAAGCCAGCTATCCATAATAGAGTGCTGGAACCGACCCCCATGTATGGCTGTGAGGCATGGAACTGGTAGAGGAAGGAAGAGGAAGGAAGCAAAGGAAGGAAAGTAGGCTGAATGCTGTAGAATTGCGATTCCTGAGGCGTGAGTATGGTAAAACCATGTACGATCTTGGGAGAAACGTTGAGATCCGCGAAGAATGCAAGGCCAATGTAAACGTAATGAGTAAAATTACGAAAGGAACGCTCGGATGGATTGTAGAGCGAATGAACGAGAAGACGTGTGGCATTTCAATTTGGGAGGCGGGTATGAGTACCGCCGCCCCGGGAACCATTTATTGGATAACCAACACCTCTGCCATAGGTCACCCCCAAGTGGTTCACTACGTTTGGTACTTAGCAGGGGTGCCCGAACTCATTGGGTGAGGTCTTGGCAGCGGATGCGCCTGCCCACCTACTGCATGGCGGAGAGAGACTGGTTGAGGGAGGCCTTTCGACCTTTTCAGCAGGACTCTCTCGACCCATCGCTTTGCACAGCTATTGGAGGGATGGACTCATACGTCCGTCACTCCTGGATATACTAAACCTCTGATTCCTACCAGGCGCGGCCGGTGCCTCAAGTTATAGGTGGTTCACCAAGCCATTCATAAAAAACGAAAGGTTGATATTATATTTAAAAAAAAATCTAGACATCATGCATAATTTTACATTACTTGCTAAGTATCTAAAAATATCATGTAACTGTAATAGTAAAAATATCGTGCGATGTAAAAACATGCTGATGTCTAGAGTTTAATATAGTCAATTGACCTGCCAGGTAAGTAGGTATGTTTTATGTATCTGTTTGTAAATTCAAATAATAAAAATACATATAGCCTAGGAACTCATAATAAATTGTACAACCCAACATAACTAAAACGGCGCTCTAGTAATTATCCAATTATTATAGAATTATTCTGGTATCAATATTTTTAGAAGCATTTTACACTCCATTACTATTGATATTACATCTATTGGAAGATTAGTGGAAAGGGTGGGTGTGATATCCATTTAAAAATACTCAACCTTCCAAAGATAATAATAATAACGCAATAATCCAATAATAATAATTAACACACAAGAAACACTCTGCGGCGTGGATCGCCAATATCGCCATTTACTGTCGTGACAACTTCGATCAATGGGTGACAAACAAATAATAATGTCAAAAAGGTACATCCCAAGGGCTCGAACAAGATAATGTCACACGAGACGCATAGCTGACCCTTTGACTAATGGTTACATTTTAGAAGAGAAATGTTATTACTTAATATTATCTTGTTCAAACCTTACTACCGCTGGAACCAAAGCTTCGGAATATTTCCGAAGAATGCCGAAGCTCTTCGGGTCGGCCATGCGGCACGCGACAGCCGATTTTTAGTGACATGCATGTTTCTGACGTTTTGGGATTTTTTACTACGAGCATCATTCAAATTACGGGGCGCTTAGCTCTGGCGCGCGGTTTGGCATTGTACCTACCTCGGTTCCTCGCTCCTAGCGGGTACCCGCCGTAACTGGCGGGTGGGAACAATGCGTTTATTTGGCCGTAATACATTGTTAATTGTTAGATTGATAATTAATTATAATTTAATTTAAAGATTGTGCTCAATTTTATCAATTTAATAAATAAACACATTACGTAGAAATACGATGAGTTGTAAAATGATGTTGAAAGACCCTCCTCACTGCATCCCCTAAGATGACATAGGGCCTGAGGGAAATTATTTTTCTCATGGCCTTCTGAGTGGAGCTAATATAAAAAATGGCAAGACCAAGTGAATCAGATACTTGATTCGGGCTGCATCAAGAGTCAAAATAATAGAAGAGGATGTGTGAGACGATGTATGAATGTGAACGAGGCAAGGAGTGTGTGCCAAGACCGAGTTGTTTGGCGGCCCGTCCGCTCTGCCTACCCCTGCGGAGAAACGGTGTTATGGTTAGTTAGTTAGTGAAGGATGATTTTATATATATTTTTGACGTCGAATTCTGGTGCAACTTTTGCTATACATTGGGTCATCATATTAATAATTATGGTTTCTTCTTGGTGTGGTTCATTTTCATTTTGTGTGGTTTGAAGATTGAATATTAATTTTGCAAAAATTAAAACGTTTTTTATTTTATTTTATAAGACTCGAACCCACGCGGTCTGAATTGTCTGGCCACTAAATTCGTGAGGCGCTTTACGCCGCTGGACTATGGGAGCCTTGAGTGAGAGCGAGGATTTACCGTACTTATTATATTAGAACTAATTAACTATTATATTAAAATAATAATAAATTTTCGTGACCCATTTCTGTTTCATTTGAATTTCAAGTCGCTAGTAAGTAAGTATCTAAAACTTAAAATAATTAACAAAATTTATTATTACACTATGAATGAAAAAATAAAAAAATGAAAAAAAGTACTTATTTACTTATCACTTCTGAGTGATAAGTATAAGAGATTAGATAGACTAATCGGTCTCCTCATTGTGCGGTGATTCGTAGCTATTCGATCTCCCCTTCGTGCGGTGCTTCGTAGCTTCTTCGCTCTTGTCTACTTTAGTTTTCTGAGGTTTCACTTCTACCGCGTGTGAACTACACACTTGTACTTTGAAGTGTTAACTTCTAGCACCTGCAAATCGCCTAGTACCGTTGTGATTTGAAACTCGATGAAACTAAAAATAGCGACACTAAAAAGAGGCAAAAGCATACATCTACAGGACTGCGAGAGAATGAGATAATAATCGGGCTTCTCTTTGTGCGGTGCTTCGTAGCCAACCCACTCTTGCCTACTTTAGTTTTTTGAAGGTTTCATTTCTACGGCATGTGAACTACGCACTGTATTTATTTTTCGTTATTTCTATATTAAAGACGTGGTAATATCGTGATAAATTTTTATGTTTTCACCTACCGATATTTGTTTATTCATACTTTAAATCAGTAAAAACAATACAAAAAACATAAAAATCGTTTTAGAAATTTTATTCTCTACAAAACTGTACTGAAAAAGAGGTACGTACAGAAAACCAAACCAAGTCGTGCAATTTACTTGTTTTTATAAACTTATACACATTTTTACGGCTGTGTATCTCAATACTTATTAGAGGTAGAAGACATTTTTTTTAATAAAAATTGTAGATAATTTTATGTTCTACAAAACTTGTGAAGTTACCTTAGCCAAAATTTTCATTGAGAACGAAATATTTGAGAAAAACTAGATTTTGGCGCGATTTCGGCAGGTTTTTTCAAAACGGCGGCGAAAGCTCAAGTGACCGAAGGTCGAAAACTCAGATTTTTCATCAGGAGATGAGTGTATAAAACATATAAAAAAATTGGGGCTACCGAAATAATTCCGATCGCGACCCCCTTTTTTGCACTAATTGCACTGTCCTATAAGTCAGGCGAGATCAAAATGCCACAAAGAACAAATAATTATTTTGCGGATAGGCCACTTGCATCGCATTTAAAAAAAAAATCCGGTTTAGGTAAATATTCTAAGACATTCGGCATTTTTTTTAAATCGTATTTTTGAAACCCTGGCGATTTTTTGAAAATTTCAATCCGAAAAATCAGACCATTTTTTATAAACCGGAAAGACGGGACATAATTTTATGGGTGCGAAAAAACGATAATTACATAGCAGAAAATCATTTAAAAAAAAGATCATGTTCCACAAGAAAGGGCACAGGAGAATAGCGAGGCATTCCAAAAATATTATATCTCATAAATATTTTTTTTCCTTGATCCATCTTATTGATCATAAATCATTATAATGTTCAACGTCTATATTACTAAATCCAATGAAATATACTTGTACTTGTAAATTATAATAATAAGAAGAATATTATAAAATTTGATTTTGTTAAGATCAGCACCACTACCATTATACCTCTAAACACGTGCAGACATCGTAAAATGAACGGGGTTCTCTTCATAACATATGTCAAAAAGAAACCAAATGATAAGTTCGCAGAGAACAAACAATAATTCTACTGAACGTTAAATGTCAAATTCAAAAATTCGCCTGAAATCAAAGTGCTGCCATATAAAAAAAATAAATCAGTGTGGAATTTTATAAAATTAATAGGAACATTTTCGGCAATTATTATAAGCAATAATTATCAGCCTGAAACACTCATCAACATTGAAAAATCTTCCGAGAAAAGATACTTGCCGCCAACGGCGTTGGCGGCAAGTATCTTTTCTCGGAAGATTTTTCAATGTTGATGAGTGTTTAAAGCTGATAATTATTGCTTATAATAATTGTTACCCTTTGTGCTATGCATAAAAATCTTGTCTAAACGTTAGTTTATAAATTAAAAATAATAATTAACATTTTCGGCGATGGGACATTTTCATGTAGTGACGTCACGGGCCTAAATAATGGATTTATTTATTTAAAAATAAATTTAAAAAAACTGTACATTTCTAAAAATTTTTACTAACATTTTCGTAATCTTGGTAAAAATATTTATCCACACGATTTTTTCAAAGTCGTTATGAAATCCATGCAAGTGGCCTATTGCTTGGGTAGGTAGTAGGCAAATCAATAAAGAGTTTGAGGTACGCAAAAATTCCTCCGTCGATGAAACCTTTGCAGTCACGTGGAGTATCATTTAGGGATGACGAATGACAAAAGATCCAACAAAATATTTAACGGGAAGTTACCTAGTTATTTTTAGCAAAAACTGAAAAAAAAATTATAACTCCCGCTAGAAAAGTATTTCTTTCGAAAACTCTTCACATCTTGTTAGTATTAGGTAATTAATATCCACCTGATTAAATAGAAATTCAACAATATTATTGTTGGGAAAGTGTGTTTTTAAAAAGAGATTTGTTTTTTTATTTCTATTCTTGCCGGGAAAATTCCTCCCTCCAATTTTTGATCACGAAGTGTCTTTATATTGGTGTTAGCTTTATTTAATCAAAAGATCCAACATTTTTTTTCTTTTGGTACATGCTTTTTTGATATCAGTCAAAAATATCGCTCCGGAAAAATCCTCCGTCCAATTTTTTTAAGTCAAATTGATAGGATAGCTATGTTAAAATAATTTCTGCAAAGATCCAACTAAATTTTCAACGACAACCTATTTTTTTAAATTGATTTCGATTGCACGCAGATTCCACGTGACTTTTGTATGAACAGGAGTCCGCGGGGTAAGGGAAGCGGTGGGGCTAGTCGCACGGGGGGCAAGCAAGCCGATCGGCGCGGGATAACAGCTGTGTGGGTGAGGTGAAGGGAATCTTGATAGGGAATTCGGCCGGCAACAGCTAAGTTTGTGTGCGCTTATTGTTTTGAATTTCGTTAGTGTGCGTGAGCTTGGTTTCAATGCGATAAAGTAGATATAATGAAATAACGCTGATGCGCAGGTTAAGCGAAACCGGTCGGTATAAAAAAGGTTAATGGATGAATCGTGGTTACAAACTAAGTGATTGTTTTATTTCAATTAATATCTTTGTCAAACCACAAAGTGACTGCTTTCTACCAAAGTAAAAAAAGGATTTAATTATCACTTATAATGAATGTTCATCTTCTTATGTACATGAAAAGATATAAAACGTTTAAAAAGAATTAAAAAAATATAATAAAAGGTAGCTAAATAGGTATCCGAAACAATTTAAAAAAATCCGAGTACGCAATTAAAAGTGAAACCTTCAGAAAATAAATTAGAATACAGTGGGAGGAGTGGCTACGAAGCACCGCACAAAGAGGAGACCGATTATACTCTTATTCTCTCGTTGGCTAAATTCCATAGATGTACGAGCATTTTTTTATTATGTATATCATACTAATTTTAAAAATTTAAATATTTAGAGATGATGTAGGTACATAGATTAAACTCGAGTACGTGTAAACTTCTTTAGCACCGTTGTGATTTGAAATTCGATAAAACGAAAAATAGCAACATTAAAAAAAGATAAAGACATACATCCATAGGATTAAGCCTGCAAGAGAATGCGATAGACTAATCGGTCTCTTCTTTGTACGGTGCTTCGTAGCTATTCAGTCTCCTCTTCGCGCGGTGCTTCGTTGTCGTCTCCCCACCCTTGTCTAGAGTTTTCTGAGGTTTCACTTCTACTGCATGTGAACTGCACATTTGTATTTTGAAGTGAAAACTTCTTTAGCACCGTTTTGGATTTGAAACTCGATGAAACGAAAAATAGCGACAATAAAAGGAGTCAAACACATACACCTATAGAATTTAGCCTGCAAGAGAATGAGATAGTATAATCGGTCTCCTCTTTGTGCACTTCTTCGTAGCCTTCCCGCTCTTGTCTACTTTAGTTTTTCTGGAGGTTTCACTTCTACCGCGTGTGAATTGCGCACTCTGAAATTTTTTACTGTAGAATGTTTACTCGCGACTGTCTGATAAGTATTTAAGAAACTTTTAAATGGTTGTGATGCATTTGATGTGGTGGGTTCTGGTTCATTTCAATATTTTCACCTACGACCTAGTCATCTAATGATTCATGGGGTGTGGTTTGTTCGGGTCTTGGTGGCGAATGCGTCTGCCAACCAGCAGCATGACAGGTCGGATCGGGTGAGAGTGGTTAAGGAAGTCCCTTTAACTTCTCCAGCCGCACTCTCTCGGAACATTGCCTTGCACCGCAGTGGGAGGGATGGATTCATACGTCCGTCACTCCTTGACAAACTGAACCCTAGATTCTTACCCACCCCTAAAATCCTTTTCCTTCCCATAGCTTCCTCCCCTTCCTTTCCTATACGCAGCGTCCACAAAGATGACATAGGCCCTGAGGTAATTATTTTCTTCAGGGCCTCCTGTGTGAAACTAAAGTAAAAAACAAAAACATTTATATTAAATTTAGTCGCATTGTTTTCGATGTTGTTTCCTCGAATACAATGTTTCTGAAAACACGCCTCGAACAATTAAAATTATAATTAACGGGTTGTTAAAAAAAATGACAGATTCTTCAAATATTTGAAGTTAATTTTCACAATCTGTGCAAGTTGTATTCAAGTTCATTGTTATAACAACAGAACTTGAATAGAACTTACACAGAACGTGAAAATTAACTTAAAATTTTTAATTTTTGATGACTCCTACAAATTTTTAAAACCACCTGTCCTAAGTCCTTTTCGAAATAAAAACAAAAATCTGGCAGTACTATTTTGAAGTAAAAACATCTTTAACACCGTTGTGATTTGACACTCGATGAAACGAAAATTAGCGACACTAAAAAGAGGCAAACACATACATCTATAGGATTTAGACTGCGAGAGAATAAGGGGGCATACATTAATAACGTGAGCAGTTAATTTTCCAATTTAACCCCCCCCCCCCCTTTGGTGAGATTTGGTGCCCCCCCCCCCCTCTCCCCTCACGAGACATCAGTTGTGTATCTGGGGTCCCACCCTATCCCGTCCCGCCCAATGCTATCCCGTTACGCCCCCCCCCCCCCCGTTGTGGTAAATATGATCGCGACAATATGCTGAAAAACTGTTCAAGATTTGGTGAGATTTTACTGGACCCCCACCCCCCATTTTGAGCTCAATTAATGTATGCCCCTAAGATAGAATAATCGGTCTCCTTTTGTGTGGCGCTTCGTAGCCTACCCACTCTTGCCTACTTTAGTTTTCTGAAGGTTTCATTTCTACGGCATGTGATCTGCGCACTGAATTTATTTTTCGTTATTTCTATATCAATTTTCTTCTTCGATTTGGTCAACACGTTGAAGTTTTGTGGAAACAATGTTCGTGGGTCGTTTTGATTAGATGAATCATCCATGCAATATTTTTATTTTTTCGATTAAAATTAATTGGTGAGCTCGCCTTTTGTTTCACACATGGGATTTGGGTCGTATCCCACCATCACCGTCAGAGTAAGTGAACTCCTGTAAAATAAGAATCGGGAATTTTAAAGAAGTAAATTTGACCGTATAAATGACCGAAAAGAAGAATTATTAATTGAAGGCAAGTACCTCAGATTATCAGAATTCTATGTCATAGGTAGGTATGACTCCAAAGAATCATCTTGATATTGCATTTCTGTTATTCTTGCAATTATTTTGTTCCGTTTCATTGAGTCAACCGTAATCAATAATGTATTGTAATTAAGACACTAAAATGGTCGGTCGCCAAATACCTACACTCCAAATCACATGTACGTTAATGCTCGGTATACGATAATACGATTGATCACGATAAAATTTTAAAAGGCAAAACATTCGAGGCAACCGAGGCTAAATAAGCGCGGCGGCAACGTCGCAAAACACGCCACCGCCACGTGCACCTCAACTCTTGTACGGGAGTTGGAATTAACCGGCAACGTTGTTTCCCAACACATTTGCCAACGCCTCGGTGGCGGGTAAATGCTAGGAATGAAAGGCGGCATGTTATGTCACACCGGTCGCCTAAATGTCGGTAGGATGAATGGTAGTATACATGGCCGTGTATATCACCTAGCGCCTAGCTGCGTAGCGACAGATGGCGGAACTTTAATATTCGAAATCATCCACTTCACGCCCAATTTGGCTACCAGGACAATTTTTGCCAAAATGCTTGTGACGACATGTACTATGAACTGTGTAAAAATTTCGAAAAATAAAGTGGCGACCGTATATCGGTCGCCAAATGTCGGTGGTCGCCACTTTAGATGCATATTTGCCCATGCTGGTCGCCAAATAGACGGTGTTATGTATATATATATATATATATATATATATATATATATATATATATATATGTGTAGAGGGTATTTTTGAGGAAAAGAAGGATAGGCAGTTCTGGGAAGGAAAAAGGTATGAGGGATGGGTAGGAATCTGGGGGTCTGGGAGTGACAATCCGTCCCTACCACCGTGGTACAAGGCGTTAAAGTATGGCAGGGGTGTTGGTAAATAACTGATTCCCGGAGCGGCGGTGCCCATACCAGCCTCCCAAGTGTGCAGAATGTTATCAAGACGTATCATAATTGAGTCCTATAATTTCAATACCCGCTTTATCCGATTTTTTGACGAAATGATCTGAGTATGACATCTTGTTCACATTTTTGCGAGGAACAAGACTAATCTAAAATTAAGTTTCAAAACCTCCTTTATCATGACCAAAAACCATGTTAAAACTGCGAGTGAGAAACAAAACCCGCTATATCATTCAAGAAGTTGTTATAACCCGCTATATCGGAATTCAACCAACCACAAGCCAAGATTTTGCCAAGATGGCGGGTGTAGAAACACGCCACTCAGGTCAGTTGAGTTTCAAAAGCCTCTATATTCCATATAAATTACGAAGTGAGTATCAAAATCCGCTATATCCATTTTATTTATCCAAATTACTTAAATATTTCTAGACACACATTGAAAAATGAACACTTGTCGAAAATATATTACTCCAATTCCTTATATAAAAAAAACAAAATGCAATTTTTTATTTACGCTAGAGATGACAGTTTTTTGCGGTTTTCTCCGAATCACTGAAAGTTGATATAACGACTCAATTCTGCGTTAAGATGCAGGTAATTTTTCAAAATCTCATATAAACAGTGGAGGTAATCCACCTCTTACCCGCCCTGGTATAAGTAACTGATGGTTACTCCTTCAAGGCTCTCGCAAGATTCTAATTTTTTTGATTAAACGAAGCTACATTTATTTATTTTGAACGAATCTAGACCTCCAGTGTCCATGCATACGTTGTTAGTAAGCAGTATGCCAGTGCTTAACAGGAAAAACAAAATGCAAAAAATAGGAAAGTCTCATATAAACAGTGATTTTATTTTGTTTTGAAGTTCAGATGTGGAAATTTTCATCAATCTCGAAATAACATACACAAAATTATACTCCACGCCGCTCGCCGGGTGCCCGCCTTTTCTATAAATATATAATTACAAAAACAATATGCATGGCTTAGTTCAATTTATTATAAATACAGTGAACGAGAATATTAATATTTAATGATGGCAAGAAATAATTTTGAATCCATCAATTCATTATTTTTCGTCATTTCATTAGTGAGATAATCAGATTGATAAACCATTCAGCTATATAAATAAGCTTAAATAGTTGTTCGAAAATACCCACATTTTCCATGCAATAAACAACTTTTGTATGGTTGAAATATCGTATTAATCGTAACTTTTTCACTTCAGGGAACACTTTTTAAATGTTCCACTACAATGTTTTTAACCGCCAAAAAAATTAAACCAATGAGTATTTCCGTGGTTGGCATTTTATTACGTCACCCATCGTGTTTATTGTTTGAATGGGTGACTTATGGTTATTTATAACATAACATAACATAACACCAATAAAAGTATTAGAAAAAAAAGTGAATAAACCATAAATAAACTACTTACCTAAATTTTATGAAAACACTTGCAAACCTTCTTAAAGAAGGATACTTTGATTTTAAAATAAAAAATAAGGCCAAGAACACACCACAAATTAAAAAAAAAACTCTGTGTTATCTTAGATATTAATTAGTCGAAGAGCTTACCCATAGATGGCACTTGATAGTAATTTATTACGTCATTCATAGATGGCGCTTTGCTGTCGATAATGCATTGATTCACGGTATAATAAATACGGCAGCAACCTTAAGGTTGGGGCCCAGATAATTCCTACCCCCTCCTAAATAAGACATCAGAGCTCAATTGTCATTTGTCACGAATAAGATCCAAAGTATTTTGTTGAACCCGGAATTTTTTATTAAATAGAATTTGTGAGAAAATTTGTAATCACAACTTACTCGAATAGAACACTCGATAAAATATTAAACGTTGGAAAACAAATCAAAACCTTTCACACCTGGAAAAGCAATTAAATTGTCGGTATAAAAGTTAGTTCACGCTTTAAGTACAGAGACCTAGCCATTAAAAACTTTTTAACTATCTCTGAAAGATACGTGCTACTACTAACCAGTCTTGTTTTGACATGCACATCACGATGCAAATGCTAGAGTATCGGTACTGAGGCAAAGTTTTCCCGTGGCCGTAAATCCTGCAATAAAGCTATCACCATATAATCCACGGTAGGTCTCGGAGCACCTCGGATAGAGTTCACATTTTGGAAAGCGTATTTCCAATAGGGCCTTAGGCGACGGTTCCATGGTTTTCTCCAAGTCAAGAGGCTGTACTTAACCGTTTATGGCGGAACTTTTGTTATTCTTGGGCGTTTGCCCACTTTCGCCATATTTGTCACGGTTACTGCTCTATTAAGGCGTTTGTTATGATTTCGGGGCGGATTGAGCCAGCGACACATTGTGGCAGGCTAGTGTGTAAATAAGGGAGCAAATAAGAGTAAATGGGAGGCTCAGCCGTGCGTGATGAATAACACGAGGTCAAGCTGTGGTAATACATTGTTGAGACAAAATGATTCCATTCTGGACGAAATGTCGAGCGCTGAGCAAACTGAACGTCTTGAAAGAAATAATAATAAGTACAGATACTTCCGTTTGAGGTTTAGGCGCCTTCTACAACATTTATTTTTAGATAAAACAATACTTTTTGCGACGTGGAAAATTCTTATTTGTTTCTTATTGAGGAACGTTTTCACAAAGAGAAAGAGAAATATCGTAAAGAACTTTTTTTTCATCAGACTGTTTTAATTTATTTTTTACATTAGCTCCACGTAGGAGGACCTGAGGAAAACAACTACCGTCAGAGCCTATGAAATTTTTGGGGATGCTGTGTGAAGGGCCTTTTTAATGAAAGAAATGAGAGTAAGTTTTGGGAAGGAAAAAGGTATGTGGGGTGTGTAGGAAGTGTGTTCAGATCATCCGCCGCCAAAACCTAGAGAAACCTCACTCCAAGAACTCTGTTAAGTCACCAAACATAGCGAATCGGGAAGACCTATGGCAGAGGTGTTGGTTATCCAATAAATGGTACCCGGGGTGGCGGTACCCATTTGCGCCTTCCGAATTGTGAATAATCTAGCGGAGTCAATATGTTATGATAATCTTTAAATGCTCATTCAATTAAATTGTTGGACATGTTGAATAACAAGAAAACTCAAATCATTATTGTGAAAAGCTAAAATTTATTTAATAAGAAGCACGAAATTGCGATTTAAAAAAAAATAATTTCATAAATTAAAAAAAAAAATTCACAAAGCCAGATACATTTTAGTTCTAACATATTTTTTTTACTTAAAATAAGAATAGTTGTTTGCATTATTATAAGTACTTGCCACACATTAACATTATTATAAATACCACACAACATTGTTATAAATAATGTTTATGTGCGGTAAGTACTTTACTAATGTTAATTATAAATATTAGCAAATAAAAATAAATAAATTATACTGGCCGTTCATACATCCATATAAAAAAAATTTAGAGTGTATAATTCACACGCGATAGAAGTGAAACTAGAAAGTCGCCAGATGTAGATTTCTTTTGCCTGTTTCTTATTTTTTATTTTAGTTTTTTATTTATTTTAAAGTGGTTTTCAAGATTGGATATTGATTTACAAAAAAAAAAATGTTTAATTTTTTTGGATTTCGTAGGATTCCGCGTAGCCACTGAGATTTGCGACGCACTATACCGCTGCGCCAAGGGACGCGCTCGGCGAGGCGCGATTTTTTTTTTTTTTTTTTACATGAGCTCCACACAGGAGGCCCTGAGGAAAATAATTTCCATCAGGGCCTATGTCATCTTTGGGGATGCTGTGTAGAGGGTTTTTTTAAGGAAAGGAAGGAGAGGAGAGTTCTGGGAAGGAAAAGGGTTTAAGGGGTGGGTAGGAATCTGGGGTTCAGTGTGTCCCGGTCATCCGCCTCCAAGACCTAGACAAACCTCACCCCATGAACCCGGGCACCCCTGCTAAATTATGCATTATATTCCGACGACCTCTCAGACCTATCGTCGTTTCCGTTTTATATCTTAACCAATAGGAGCCTTGAGCGCAGTTTGTTGCTCCGCAGGTGCCGTAGTGCGTCATTTCCGTTTCATCCGAATTTCAAATCATTCTAACGGGGCTAAGGAAGTTTCACTTCGAAAATTGTAAGGGAATCAGAAATAAAGTTTATTTTTTCGTGTAAGTGCTACTCAGATACGTTGAAATAAGAAAAGAATGAATCTTTTTTGTAATGACGGCCTCCGTGATCGAGAGGTAGGCTCTCGACTAGCAATCCGAAGGTTTCGGGTTCAAATCCCGGCATGCGCAAGTAAATTTTTTTGATTGATTTGTCTTATTTCACAATTTAATCATTTAAAATAATATATAAGCTGTATTTGCGGCACGTTTCAGTATGGAAAATTTTCTGGATATCGCCCTGGTGTGACCACCACACAGAATTGATGCGTTGCTTGAAGTGGCTTTAGCCGTAATTGGTGACCAGATTTGAATAGCCAGGAACTTCTGCACCTTCCTTTTCCCCATTTTTCTCTTCTCCATCTCCTTCCTCTCCCCGCTATCTTCATCCTTACAACATACCCCAATTGGAAATGCCATAGTCTACCTGGCTCAGGAGGTTGGGAGCAGTTGGTGTTCTTGTGCGGTATTCACATTACAAACCTACCTAGATATTTCTATACTAGTATGTTTTTATATACTAGTATGTTGATGTAGATTTGTGAATATTTCACTTTGTGAACGAACATTCGTAATTTTCTGTTACATTAAATTATAAAGTAGGTAAATTTATTATTTTTTGAATATCTGAATAAGCCATTTCGTAGGTACCTGTACAGAAAAAAGGAATAATTAAACCGTTTGGGATAGAATTTTGTGAAAATGCTCCATAATTAACAAAATGTTAAATTGATAATATTTTAATGGTAGGCACAATTTGACGGGTATGGGTACTGCCACCCTGGGAACCATATTAGATAACCATTACCTCTCTGGGTTCCCGGGTTCATGATGTTAGGCTTGCTCGGATCTTGGCGGCGGATGCATCTGCCCACAGCTGCGTAGCAGGCCGGATGGGGAGAGGCCAATTTGGGAGATATTTGACCTCTCCAGCAGGTCTTTCTCGACCCACTATCTTGCACCGCAGCGAGAGGTATGGATCCAAACGTCCATCACTCCTGGACACACTGATTAGATTTCTACCCACTCCTCATACCTTTTTCCTTCCTAGAACTTCATTTTTTTCATTAAAAAAACCCTCCACACAGCGTCCTCAAAGTTGACATTGCCCCTGAGAGAAATCAAAACATGGCAATCAGAATTTTCTTAGGAGTGTGAAAGAATTTTGATTCTTGTTTCTATTTGAACAAATGAAGGAGGAACAAAATGTTTGTCATAATTTCTGTTATTTTTAACTAATGTAAACTACATTACGAGTTGAAATCTATAAAAAAAATTAGGGTATGAAATTATAAAATCGCTAGATGTCGCTTTCTTTGCCTGTTTATTTAAAGAGGTTTGAAGTTTGGATATTGATTTACAAAATCAAAAATGTTTATTTTTTTGGATTTCGTAGGATTCGAATCTCTCTCCGCTGGATTTCTCTGACCGCTGAGATTTCCGACGCACTATACCGCTGCGCTATGGGACGCGCTCGGCGAGGCGTGATTTTACGCATTATATTCCGACGACCCGTAAAAAATCAAACTGGCCAATGAGCGCTAATATCGTCGTTTCCGTTTTATATTTCAATCGATAGGAGCCTTAAACGCAGTTTGATGCTTCGCAGGTGCCGTGGTGCGTCATTTTCGTTTCATCCGAATTTCAAATCAAAGGAAGTTTCACTTCAAAAATAGTGTTTATTATAAACATTTTACTCACCTTATAAATATTTCTTACATCGCAGAATTTTGTCAACTTTGCAAATATCTTTTACAGCCTTTAATCTCTCCTAAAACACAGGAAATACTCTCACTCCACAAACTGGAAAACTAAACCTCTTATCCACAATATCCAAACGTTTATTTAAAGTGCATTTCAACAGCTTGTTCCTGATGCATTCGGATTCTCAAGTGAGCGAATATTTCTCCAGTTGTGCGGTCAGCATTGCATTGTAATTGCATTTCATGCTCACTTTGCTGACGTGGCGGTTTCAGGCAGAAGTTAGGTACTTCAAATACTCACGTACACTCCTGTATATAATATACACACACTCATACATTGAATGCTCTCCCTGATTTTGGAGATATTCTGCTAGATTTTACAACACTTGAATGTGGAGATGAGTTTGAACAGAATCTCTCTCATTATTGTGATGTGATTCGAGATGTTTTACGTCACTCATTGCTTGGGTATTGCATGTAACGCATAATATATTATAGTTTTCAAGTTAGAGAAATCGAAAAGCTTGCACCAGGGAACGTTTTATTTTTCTACAACGTAAACGACTTTGACATTGCGATTGCAATTAGTTGCAATTTTACAAGGTTTTAGTCTATTTTATTGGAAGGTCAAAATATTTCCGTTTTGCAATAAAATCGAAATAAATGGAAGATTTCTACACGCATCCGAAAACTAAAAACTGTTTTAGAAAGGTAATGTAATACGTTTTCAAATTTTATAGTTCGAAATAATAATTTTGAATGCAATATAAAAAGTTTTAACAATGGCTCACTTAACTTTTTTTCTAACTTATAACCAAAAAAAAAATTAAAACATACACTTATTTTATTAGGCAAATGTATTATAAACTTTATTTTAATCTCATTTTTTGCCGTTTTACATAAAAATAATTACAATTTTTTTTTTTTTTCAAATTGCGCTCGAAACTTTGGAAAGCTCGAAATTTTAGATTTGAATATGAAGCGTAGTGTTTTTGCTTTCTAAAACCGTTTAGAACACATTTCTATCCATGATAGTAAGGGAGACACAACGATTTTTACGAGATCTATATTAAGTTTCTCCGAAAACCGAACAAATTAGCCCGACGGGTTGATAAAGCATGTAATGGGAATATATTCATAACACAACTAACAGAAAGCAAATCATCGAAACTTTATTTATTTTTATTATTTATTTATTGCAGATAATATATTACAAAATTATTACATAAAATTTATAATACATTACTCCTAATGAGTTTAATAAAACTCATTTCGGGAAGGACAACATTATACATCTAAAGTTAAATTATTTTTACATAAGAACACGGAAATCAATGAACAATACGTAGATTTTTAGATGGACTAGACACACTTGATACAGGTACTTGATACAACTTCAAAGAGAATTGTTCATAACTCGACGAGGTCTGGTGTTATCAAATTCGCACGGTTTCTAAGTATTTTCGCTCGTACTGTAAAATAATAAAAAATATGTAGACTAATCATTTGTAGGTACTACTTAAATTGAAAAAATAAACAGAATTGCAGTTTTGTAGATTTCAGGTGTAGTAATTATTACCAGTTACTAATAAACGTCGATTTCTTTAAAAATTGCTGTAATGTTTCGTGTTAGGAAGGATTTTTTTTTATAAATTTGGAAAAATTGTTGTGTGCTAAAAAAATAAATGTTCTCTTGATGAAAAGAAATTCGTCGGCCTCTCACATTCTCGCATTTATTATGCTGAGATTACCTTTATTACATCATTTTCACAACACATTACTCCAACCAATCTCAAAACTTTCATCCCACTGTACCTACTAGTTTTACTCTGAATAGCCAAGTACTTCCCAGCCTTTCTCTCCCCCATCCCTTCACTACTCCCTTCAGCATCACAACATTTCATCGCGGACGGTATAGTTTTACTTGCTGGTAATCCTTCTGACAAAATAACTGATTTTATTAATTTAATTCAGCACTGAGAAATATCAAAAGAATTTTTTTACATGTGTAAAGTTTTTTTTAGTTTTAAGTATAAAGCACCTACCCTACGTCAGTCTGAGATAATCACCTTTAAGTGTTGTATTTTCTCCATGTGTTTTCTCCAATAACAGTTGAAAAATTTATCATATTTCAGAGTTAATTTTCAAGATCTATGAAACTTCTATCCTACTTCTGTTACGAGTATTAGGTATATCAGTGTATGCCAGTTGCTTCACAAAACTGAAATGATAATATAACTTGAATAGATCTTTCACAAAACTTGAAAATGAATGTGATGAACTGTTCAAATTCTCCGAAACAACCCGTATTTATTGTAGTTTTGCAGTAGGAATAACGTTCTAATTATTATTATTCTTCATTAAGGCGATCCCATAGTCCAGGAAAAAATCGAAATCGGAATTCACGCCCCTTTATGGGAGGTGTTTGAAAATACTTAAGAAAAAGCTTTTGGAAAGGTTGGAAAAGGTATTTGAGAAAAAAAAAATTACAGGTGGTTTTCGTAAAAACCTGTAAAAAACATTAACTCCCTTTTTACGCATTGTTTATTGTAATAAAACGGAAATTTAAAATTGATTTCACGAAATCAAGCGACACGTCCATCTCCCGCTCCGTTCGGGGCGTGACTGATACGAACTAGGTTTGGCGACTGTGGCATGGACAGTAGTTCTTTGGTGGACGCTCACTTTGAAAAACCGAATTCGTCAACTAGCGGCCGTATTGTAAAATAACAACGCGAAAATGCATATTTTATTTTATTTTGGGAAGATCGGGAGTAAATATCAACTTTTTTTGCGATTATTATAAAATAAACTGAATTTGCTACATTATACAATAAAACCATACCCGAAAAGGGGTTTATAAATAGGAGAGTTTGAACTTGAAAGTGTGTTTTTTAGACCATATACTTTATTTTTCTAAAGGTTTATTAAAAGACTTATAAAAAAATGACCGATATTTTTAAGGGCCAAGGTATGCTCTACGCTCAGTATTTAATTGAAGCATCTATAATACTTCTAAGCGATCAAATTTTCAAAACAAAAACATATGATTTTGTATGATTTTGCATTATTTACTATGGCTTCATCTTAAAAAATTAATAGAAAATTCAAAAATTTAAGTAAAAGCCACTATCTTGAGAGTGCAGAGTGAATTTCTAATTTACTAAATTAAATTTAATTTCAATTGAATTTCCATTTCAAAATTACAAATGAAATATATTATTTTTTATACTATAAAACAAAATAATATAAAATTCCGATGAAACAAAATGACTTCACGCAATAAAGCTCATTGCATTTCGTATCATGTTCTTGTATGTGCTTTGTTTACAGATTTTTTTAATTCAAGGTGAGCTTATGTTTGTAAGTAATATCATTGGGTGAGTGAGCTTCCTTGTATGAAATTTAATAAGATTCATTTTTGTAATAGGTACTAATATTGACCAACATTTTCGTAAGCAGTGATTTGATTTGAGTTGTTTTAATTTATTAAATAAGAAGTTAATAATTCTACCGCAAAAATATTCTGAATACTTCCAAAATAATTGTATTTACATTTACACCCACTTCAAGAGTTATAGATATTATCTCGACTCTGAACTTTTACGAAAGTCCTTTTATTTTCTCTAACACACAAATTTGTGTTTTTTAATGTGGGCTATCAGGTAACTTCTTATAGGTTAAAGGAGTCAGGTTTCATCCCAGTTAAGCAAGCTATAAATTGAACATACTTTTATTTGTTTAAGTAAGGCGGAAGTTTGAGTGGGGGAATCTGTTAACAGACGATAAGATCAAAAAAGTTTGTTCTGAACAATCCGGCATCTTAAATGTGAGCATATTTTATTTTAAAGAAACACTACACATACCTAGACAAAAATGATTTTTTTAAACACTTCGAACTAGATAAGAAAACTGTTTAATTTAAGATGCCAACAGATGTCTATGTGGTTCCATTTAATTTTCAAAATTGGAAGATTGCTGTTTTGCCATTGTAACTATTTATCTTCATACAATAGAGCCATTTTTGTAGATTCCTGTATTATCATCTCCTTTTTCTTTTGTTTTTTTAAGACTTAATTTTCTCCCTTCAAATCTGCAAACTCATGGAACAACAGCTTGGGACCGAACCGTGCTACTGTTTATATTATTGTCAAAGAAAGAGATTGAATAAAAAATGTGATTGACACATCAAAACAGTGTTGACGGCCGGTGTAGTTCAGCGGTAAAGCTCTTGTCTAGCATTTCGAAGGTCGCGGGATAGAATCCCGGCGTGGCAAATAAATTTCATTTGATTAATTTGTGTTATTTCATAATTTATTCATTTAAAATAATATATAGTATATTTGCGGCACGTTCCAGAGTGGAAAATACTCTCAGTATCGCCCTGTTGTAAAACCACCATTCAGAATTGAAACGTTGCTTGAAATGGCTTTAGCCGTGTTTGTTGACCAGATCTGAATAGCCAGGTACTCTTCCCTATCTCCTTCCCCTCCCCACTACCTTCAGCCTCACAACATACCCCAATTGGGGTTGCTGGCTCCAGACGGGAGCAGTTGGGGACACTTGTGCGGTATTCATGAAAAAAAAAGCTCTTTATTCAACAATGACGTTATTTGATAAATTGCTAATCCTTATATAGATTCGTCAATAAATTGAATTAAACGTAGGTATGTAGCGAAAGATAAATTGTTATCTTGATCGAACCTTAATCTTTAATATGATGTCACATAATATGGACTGGACATACCACTACGGTATGGAGCAGATGTTAACTTTGCTTGATAGCACAAAACAAAAATCATAGATGCTTTATGAGTAACACTAGCGTTTGTTTCCTGCGATTAATAAAACACAGAACAGGCGGAAACATTTTCAAGGGAAATTTTTCGACTTCGTTATCGTGTTATAAAAAGAATACCAGTCTAAATTTATTTTAGGTTGCACCTGTAAGCACGCGAGCTCCCGGTATTTTTGTGTCGATCCAGCTATGTGCACGCCACTTGATTACCGCAACCGATCAGTAGTGAAATGTTTAGCTTTCTGTCGGAACGGATTGACTTGTCGACATAATTTGTTATCCCCGTGAAACTCCACGGATTACACCTTCAAGTAAATCTATTCACCAAGCTAAATATAGACATCGGAGTAAAAATGTTTTTCAATTATTCAAATGCTTCCCTTATTGTAACTATTAATTGTACCCCTTTTTTTAAACATCCAAACTTAATTGAAAATGTTTCTGCGTCAAGATCTAAATGATTTTTTATCGAGCTTTTAGCTTGGACGAAACTCTGGTATCTAACTGAGAAAAAGCAATCATCTCACTAAGCATTCGGTATTTTTTTTCTGCGTAGAATTTTAATTTTGTAATGAAAACGTATTTATTTAAGCAACTTTTCCACAACAATAATTATTATAAAAATTAAAATAAATTTCTCTCGTTGGAACAATGTTATTTTTGAATTGCCGAAATTGATTGAGATTTTGCTATACAGATGAAATTAAAATTCACTTGCACAATATATTTTCTTGTGATTGTATTTTTAAGACATCCTGTTTTTCAAAACCGACCGTACGCCATGTCGATTTGTTTTAATTTTACGAAGAATAATCAAAACATTGACAATAAATCGAAGGAAACTTTTTCAACATTTTGCGAAATGGGGATCCTGAATGTTTTATGCAGAATAAAAAAACAGACATGAATGCAGTGAATCACAGAAGCCGTATTTTTCACTTTGTTAGCCAGCTTCGAGCTGTAGAATAACGCTCAATTATTAAGGGCGAAATTATTGAATGTTGATGAATAATTCATGAATAATGAATTTCCAACCCAAAAATAATATTCACCCTCTTTATAAAATGGGCTTACAGCACAAGAAGCAAAATGTATTTATTTATTTAATTAAAAAGGCAAGTCGCAGATAATACAAGCACAAGAAAACACTTACAATATTTTTTAAAAATAACAATTAAGTTTGGTATGTGATCGTAAAATGACATTGGAAAGTATAAAATGAAATAAAAGCTCTAGAAAAGTAGACTTAGATACATAAGTAGACTTTAAAAGTGATATTGATGGAAACGATATGACAGCATCTTGTGTCTTGTGTCTACCTTCCGTGTAGTTAAATAAATCCATCACATCTGCGTGCATATCGAGCGTCCAGTTGATTAGTAAAACATCTCCGAAAAATTGAAATTTGAGTTGAGTATGCAGTTGAATGTAAAAGTGTAAACTATTCCTGGTGCAGTATCTACACAGATTACTCATAGACACCATCAAATCAATTGTAATTCTGAGAAAATCTGTGCAGAAACGGGTGGTCCGTTTGATGGATTCTCCCATCTTAACAGATGGATTGCAATATTTAGAGCACAGGGTGGGAATGCTATCCTTGTTCTACCAGTATTTCAATGGAAGATGCTCCGGGGAACTAGCATCATTGATCCCTTCAGCACCGGTGCTTAGTCGGGAAACACGCCAAACGCGTGCCCAACATATGTACACGGTTGACATTTGTCACATGAGAACGGGTCGCTTCTTCGACTCGTTCTTGTGTTCAATGGCTCGGCTGTGGAACGATTTGCCGGCCTCCGTGTTTCATTCTTCCTACAACATGGGTCTCTTCAAGACCAATGTTCATTCCTTACTCTCCTCAAAAAGCCCCTCCACACAGCATCGCAGATGACATAGGCCCTGAGGGAAATTATTTTCCTCAGGGCCTCCTGTGTGGAGTTAATGTAAAAAAGCATATGTTTATAATTACATACCTCCCAAATTGAATATGTCATCTATTATGACGTTTACGTAAACACTAAAGAAAAGATACGACCATCATATTGCCATCACCAATTAATTACATGTAAATAAACACCAAATAATTTACTATTAAAATGAGCAATATAGAATAATTTACTATTTAATGTTTAATACAAAAATTACGTGTTCAAGTCACATACAAAACGGTCGTGTACCAAAAAATGTAATTATTCTCAATGAGTATCGCCTCCGTTATTAGTTATTAGGCCCTGTGTACTGTGTACCCGGTGCGGGTGTCCGCCTCGGTAATTTGAGATTTACGAGCGGAGCTTTTGAATAAAGAGTTGGAATTTAATAAAACGTCATGGGGGTGTGAGGGTATTATTAATTTATGATCATTGTGACCGTGCGGCCGCTTGGTGCAAGTCGGGTTAATATTAGTTATAGTTTGCCGTTGCGGCCGCCTGGTCTTGTGGTGGTGTGTAGTCTTGTATTATCTTTTATGGGGAGCACATTGGCAGGGCTCCGCGACTTTTTGACCTGCGACAAAATATCCCCGACCAAATATCCTATGTACAAAACATCCCCCTTCAAAATATCTACTAAAACCTACCCTAACCTAACCTAACCATACAAAAAAGTGGACAACATTAATTCCAACATCCTATAAAGACAATAAATTATTTGTTATTTTTAATTGTTACCTACACTAACGTTTAAGACAAGATAATATATAAATTATTTGTTTACGTTTTAAGATTTTCACGAGGAAGGGTAGGGGTGAAGAAGGATGAAGGGGGAGGGGGGAGGGGGAAAAGGGGAACTCGGAAGGTAGCGGAGGGGAGGGGGAGGAGGGAGCAGGGAGGGGAACTAAAAGCCGCCCGCAGGGCCTAATAGCAAAAACCGCTAGTAATATATATAACATGGTGCTTACAAAGTTATTTGTTTACATTAAATTAAATGAATCATCGTTCAAAAAAATAGTAAAATGTAAAATAAGGTTGGGTTAGGTGAGGTTAGGTTTTAGTAGTCATTTTGTTGGAGTATGTTTTGTTCGTAGGATATTTTGTCGGGAATATTTCGTCAGGGATGAAAACGCGATGTACCCATTTGCAGAGAGTACTCGGAACGTCTGTACACGTACAGAGTGCACATTGCACAATTCTTGTGGCTTTATTGGACCATATTTCCAGCCACAGTCGGTTGGATGCATGGTTCAATAAAACCATCTTAACTAGCCAACAGTATTTGTCAGGATTTTTTTTAAATTTGAATACATCGTAGGCTTACTATTGTTTGGAACCTTTCAAGACAAGCCAATTCCAGGAAATTGATTAAAAGGCGATGCAGAAAGATAAGTAAGACAAATATTGGGCCGTATTCATAAAAAAAGGTTATGCTTATACTTGCAGAATACAAAGGAAATCTTTCAGCTTGCATTCATAATATTTTGAGTAAAACCTTATACTAATAGAGTATGAGCATATCCTTCACCAAAAGTATTTGGTTATTCATAAACGTTATCTTATAAACAAAAAGGATATCCTTCAATAATTTCGAGTGTGGTGTGGAGTAGCAGACTCAGTTGTAGCGATGACAGATGTTGTGGAACTGAGAGAGGTTAAACACTACAAGCAACGTTCATCAACGCCTGTTCGTGATTACGAATGAAATGCTTATACTCCTACCTTTTTCTTCAACTCAAAATCTTATACTTCTACCTTATACTTACAAGGATATCCTCTAGTTTCACGAATTCGGCCCATTAGATTTGGTAAGGTTTTTATTGGACTATTATTTTTCTAGGTTGAATGTATGGTGCAGTAAAGCGACCACCAGTATTTTTCAGTGAATATTTCCATTTGAATACCACCATTGCCAATTTTTTTCATCGATGCCTCAAAAAGGATGTGATATATATGTAAGGCCTCAAAAGATGCCACAAATTATCAACGCGCGCCAGACACATAAATCAATGTCATATTATTATGTAATTATAATAATGAACACCGGCAAAGCGAATGGACCACCTAGTCTAATTGAGACTTAAATAAATCTCGACACCCTTCAGAAATACTTCGGAATTTGTTAGTTTGTCAAAAAAGAGTTTTTTTGTGTGAATACCGCACAAAAATCTCACCGTCTCCCATTCTATTTCAGGTTAAAGGTAGTGGGAAGGGGAAGAAGATGGGGAATAGGAAGTACTTAGCTTTTTTTTTAAATTTAATAATTTTATTATTGAGTTCTGTAAGTATTTTAGTTTTTTATTATTGTGATAGATGTTTCGGCTTACAAGGCAATCTGCCAGTTACTAAAATACTAACTTAATAATAACATTATAATATTTGATTTAACATTAAATTATCAAAATATTAAATGGAGTTGTACGAATTAAACACAAAAAAAATCAATAAGTACCTAGCTACTCAGATCTGGTCACTAAATACAGCTAAAGCTATTTCAAGTAACGTTTTGATTCTTAATTGTTGACTTAAACCAGGGCAATACTGAGGGTATCTTCCACTTTGGAAGGTGCAACAAATATACTATATTATTAAAGACTAAACATGATAAATTCTTTGTTCTTTGGATACTATATTTTTTTTATTGAATAGTTTGTGAAATAACTTAAACCATTCAAATAAAATGTACTTTTGCACGCTCGAATTGAACTGTGACCTCCGGATTGCTAATCGAGAGCCTTACCCCTCGACCACAGCGGCCGTCACGTTAATTGTATTTGCAAACCCCTAAATACCACAACTGGTAATTGAATCTCTCCATTGAAAGCTAAATAATTGTACTCGTATTTCCATAACTATTTTAGCAGTTGTTTCATTGGACCTACATTCCTTTTCGGTATAGTGATATATGTATCACAACAACTAGTCAATGTACAGTTTTTTCGTACTTCTGGAAACATGGGACCGTTAAATGGATAAATTTTAATTCTGAAACATGGCCGCCGGGCAAAGCTGGTTAAACATTTGCGAAAAACAAAATTGCTTTATTTATCGACCGTTAATCAACGACATATTGCATGCATTATAAACGATGTTTTTGCTCAGGTCGCTTGTATCTCGTTTTAATCACAAGGCCTCTGGTTGAAATAATCTAAATAATTGGCTAAAACTAATTAACCAATGATTAGTGTGTTTTGTGCTATAAATTTCAATTAAACATATTATTTGAGTTCCACTGCGGCCTCATATTAAATGAATGCTAAATATTTGTGTTTCAAAATATTGCCATAAATCTGACAGAAAATAAATATACATAATGTGCTTGATGCATTTATGCATTTACGAAACACTCAAAATTGCACTATTAAAGTTATTTATAATAGAAATAAAACATTTTTGATTGAGTTGTTCTATAAAAAACACTAAAATATTTAATATCCTGAAATTATTCTTACTGCAAACCATCAAACGTGTATTTAAAAATAAAAAAATACAATTGGCAAAAAGATTAATAACGTATTTTAGACTCTCCAAACCAATACCAAATTAATGCAAACACAAATCAGTTATATTGGTCCTGGTACATTAATTCTAACAAAAAAATTAAATGACTAATAAAATATCAATTTACATACATAAAAGAATTAAAATTATCGCAGCAAAATTCAAAACACTCTTTTTATAAACTATTTGTAATAGGCCACTTGCATGGATTTCATAACGACTTGGAAAAAATCGTGTGAACAGATTTTTTTTACTAAGATTACGAAAATGTTAGTAATAATTTTAGATATGTACAGTTTTTTTTAAATATTAAATTCATTATTTGGGATCGTGAAGTCAGTACATGAAAATGTCCCGTCTCCGATAATGTTCTATTAATTTTATAAAATTCCACACTGATTTTTTTTTTTATATGGCAACACTTTGATTTCAGGCGAATTTTTGAATTTGACATTAAACATTCACTAAATTTATTGGTTGTTCTATGCGAACTTATCATTTGGTTTGACGTTTTGACAGATGTAACGAAGAGAACCCCGTACATTTTATGCCTTCTGTACCCGTTTTAGAAGTGTAATGGTAATGATTTTAACAAAATCAAATTTTATAATATTCTTATTATTATTATAATCTACAAGTACAAGTAAATTACGTTGGATTTAGTCATATATAGACGTAGAACATTATAATGATTAATGATCAAGAAGATGGATCAAGAAAAAAAATTTATGAGATTGTAGCGCGCCGTTTTTACGCTTGCCACTACACCATCTCTTTCCCCCGTACAGCGCCATCCTGCTCACCCAAAACTAGGCGAACCAGGCTGCGCAGACGCCTTCTGCGCATTTCCTACTCTCGAGTCGCTACATAAACCACGCCCCGCAACAAGGAATGGCCTATATAAAGAGCTGCGAGCCCTAAATTAAACCAGTTCGTCTGTAGCTCGCTCTTGACTAGTACGCTCTCTTAGTTGCGCTTCGTCCTTTGGCACGACCCTCTAAGGAGTATTCTACTACCATAAGTAAAGCACCAACCAGACCCCGACTGCTGCCTTAGTTGCGCTTCGTCCTATGGTACGACCCTCTAAGCAGAACCACAGTCAGTTTTGTTGTTCCCAAAGACTAAACAGGAAGGTTCCCTCCGATCCCTTGCTCAGTTAATTATTATTATTGTGAATTGATACATTGTGACTATTTTTACTATATGTGATCTGTGAACTTACTTTAAATAAATAACATTTTACCAACAATTGTGTTATAAGATGTAATACTTTTGGTATGCCTCCTGTGCCATTCTTGTGGAAAACGTTATTTTTTTAAATGATTTTCGGCTATGTAGGTAATTATCGTTTTTTCGGACCCATATAATTATGACTCGTCTTTCCGGTTTATAAAAAATGGTCGGATTTTTAGGATTGAAATTTTCAAAAAATCGCCAGGGTTTCAAAAATATGATTTAAAAAAAACGGAATGTCTTAGAATATTTGCCTAAACCGGAAAAAAAAGTGAAGCAAGTGGCCTATTGCTTTCACTTTCACTTCCTGTTTTCACCAAACTAACTTTATATTCTTACTTTTATATATATTCTCTTCCTTACGTCATAACTTGCTTGATGTTGAATGTTGGCAATTTATTTTATTTAAGAAAGAATATTTTTATTTAGGTCATAACTTCCATGATGTTATATGAAGGCAATTTATTTTATTTAAAAAGTATATTTTTATTTTATTAGTAATAAGTTATATTACCCACCCACTAGCAATGGGTTTCCATTACTTACATATATTTTTATAATTTATACCTACGTAATTGTTTTTAAATGTTAGCACTTATGTGATTGTAAGTTACATAAAATAACTGGAAAAAAATGTATGCCAGTGTCCTCCTGGAAACCTTTGTAAAATGAGATACGCGGTGTTTTAATTTGAGCAACGATATCTAATTACCATGACATAATGATCGACGCATTTACACAATAGTCCACGATATAATATATGTAATCTGATAATGACTTTAGGTAGGTACTACCCATATAGCTTAGCTATGTAAATTAGGTTTGCAACTGTTCACTAAGAAACAACGAAAACTTTTGTTTTTATTTCTATCAATTGCTCAAACTCGTTTGACATAATGAAAACGGTAGTTAAACGGTTAATGTTTCTGTAACTATCAAATACCTTAATCCTTGTTACGACTTATGACCCTCATGAACTCCTAGTCGATGGCTGCTAATTTAATATATTACATCTCTGATCTCTAATCAATTACTATATATACTATATATTATGTCTGACGTGAAATGTGTAAACCTTTATAACTCCTTAATTAAAGTGTACTTTTTTCATTGTCCACAGGAAACAGCTTCGAATGTGACTGCCGACTCTCCTGGATGCACATGCTCAGGAACGACACCAAAAGTGAGAAAGTCAGGTCCTCTTTGGAGCAAGTCACTTGCCACCTGGAACCCGAATTCCCCAACAATAAACTCCTCAACGACCCACAGAGCAAACCATCTGCACAACATTCTGTCAAGAAACAGATTATCCACCAACACGAAAACCGCATCCACGAAAAGACACACAATTCAATGACATCGGAAGAACAGAATCTTAATAGACAAGACAACACAAACCAAGACAAGGAAGAATATAACGACGATAACTACGATGATGCTCAACAAGATGGAACCAATGATGTGGAAGTTCCAACAGAAGCTAAAGAAGAAAAAGATGATAAAAAACATCTCTTTCAAATTCCACTCAATCTCCTACCATGTCCAGAAGAACTGAGAGATGCCACAGATTCACCAAGCCCTAGCCAAGGAGAAGTCAAAGATTATAGAAACAAGAGCAGCGTTAGAAGTTCTTCGCCAGTAGTATTCTTCACAGCTTTACTTTTTGTGATTTTGGTTGTGCGAGTACATTCATAATTCAATGGTAGTGGAAATATGAATATAAAAAATACAAATTTCTTGTAGCCTTTCACGTACAATCTATAAAAATGGACAAATGAACTCAATAACACACTGTCAAAGTTTCAGACCATTTCAGACCACTTTCAACAATTATTGCAAATAGATTTAACGTGAATTGGCTCATGACATTTGTCTGACTTTCCAGAGAAAAGTTAAAGTGCAAGTTGCTGGTTCTTATGACCGTTTTATCTTTGAGTAAGACTATTATTTTCATATAGTTTTCACACTGGAAACAATTTTCTAAAATTTGATGTGTTCCTTCTACTTTTATACCTACGTAATGTTTAGATATTATAATTCAACACGTCGTTTGTGATTAATTTTTGCACTATGTAAATATACAGTTTCAGTAATCTCAGTGACTATTATTAAAATCGTAGAAATTTAAGATTTTATTTTATTACTTTAGTACGTAATAGTAAACGTTTATTATCAATTAATTAAATACAACAAAATCTCAAATAGATAATTATTTAATATTGATTATAACAATTGCACAAAAATCTACCGTTAATGTTTATTTTTTAACTTATACTATGAATAACTTTTTTGGAATAAAGCTTTTAGGTTTTTTTCATGTAAAATAGGGGAAAAATAATGCAAAAAATTATTTCAAATCATTTCTAATGGATTGAATCAAAACAATGTATTTATTTTCAGTTAGATTTGAACTTAGACATTTAAACGATAGTTTTAGACAAATAAGTAATTTATTTTGTATTTTCCATTTGTTTTTTAGCCGATTTTTCATAAACTTAGTGTTACCATTAAAAATAATATGCCATGTAAGAATTTCATAAATATTTTTCAATAAAGTGTTAAGATGAGTGCTGTGATTTATTTTTTCATTTCTTAACTGACGCAATCAATGAAATATTTTTGTTTGTAAAAAAGTAAAACAGGAGTCTTTTTTTCAGGAATTTGCTTTTAGGAATCTAGGAATTCTAAACATGATAATTGTCATGAAATACTTTCTTGAATTTTTCTTTGCAACCCCTGTACGATGATTTGCGCCAGGTACTCGATATTAAATATTTTTTTTTATAAGTTAGCATCACCGACGTGCCTTCATTGGCCAAGATTTCGATGGGAGGGGTAAGGGCAGGCAGCCGGAGACTGCGAGAGCCCTACGCGCTTCTCTCTGGTTTCAGCTTTTCTACGAGTTGGTCATATGGTACATTCGCCTGGTAGACCGTTTGTATTCAAACAGTTGTTTTCAAAACGTACTTTAAGAATTAGAATCAACTCTGTGATGTTAACCCGGTGACGGGGTAAATGGACATAAATCTTATATAATATGTTTTCAAATCAGCTCTATATTTAAGAATCAGTAAATTGTAGAGTTCACATTGAGTATTTAAGGCTTTTCCTAGAAGCGTCGAGTCGTAAATAAATTCCCAAGATATTTAAAAGCTATAAGAGATCTTTTAATTTATTATAACCCTACATGTAGTTATTTGTTCTATATGACTAAGCGCTAGTTGTCTTGAATCGAGTATGCAAACGAACTTTAAAAACGACCTCCCGGAGGAGCTAGCTGTGGAGGCTTGTGAGTATAAAGTTGGTTGTGTAAGTATTTAAATTGAACATTGTGTAGTTATTCTTTTTTAATTTGCCTATAAATCCGTATTCAGGCAGTTTGATACCGTTATTACGTGACATAATACTTTCTTGTTAAGGAGGTGAGGCGTGTTTGGTAACCAGATCTGAATATCCAGATATTTCTCTACCAACTTTTTCCATACCAGCTTTTTCCATGCCATCTTCCCCTCCTCATTCCTTTCAGTCTCACCTTTTTCAATTTGGGAGGCGGTTATAGGTCCTGCCGCCCCGGGAGCCATCTATTGGATAACCAACACCTCTGCTAGAGATCACCGCAATTGGTTAGCTACATTTAATGACTTAGCAGGATTGCCCGGGTTAATGGGGTAAGGTTTATTCGGGTTTTGGCAGCGGATGCTCTCTGCCCACTTGACCGAAAGAGACTGGTTGAGGGAGGCCTTTTGACCTCTCCAGGCGGACTCTCTCGATGTCTAGTTGGTGGGATGGATTCATACTTCCTTATTGATCATACTGACCTCCAAATTCCTATCCACCCCTCATTCATTTTTCCTTCCCAGAGCATCCTCTTCTTCCTTTCCTTAATAAAAACCCCCACAGAACATCCTCCAAGATCACATAAGCCCCGTTGAAAATGATTTTCCTCAGGGCCTCCTGAGTGGAGCTAATTAAAAAAAACAACGACATACTCCAGCTGGGGTTATATATTGGGGAAGAGAGTGTAAATTTGAGAGGCGGGAATGGGTACTGCCGCCCCGGGAATCTTAATTGGATAACCAACACCTCTACCATAGGTCACCCCAAGTGGTTCGCTACGTTTGGTGGTTTAGCAGGGGTGCCCAGGTTCATGGGGTGAGGTTTGTCTAGGTCTTGGAGGCGGATGACCAAGACACACTGAACCCCAGATTCCTACCCACCCCTTCAACCCTTTTCCGTCCCAGAACTCCTTCCTTTCCTTAAAAAACCCTCCACACAGTATCCCCAAAGATGACATAGGCCCTGAGGGAAATTATTTTCCTCAGGGCCTCCTGTGTGGAGTTCATGTAAAAAAAAATATATATGTATAATAATACCAATTGGCTCCAGCATAATGGGGAGGTACGGTATTCGCATATAAATATAGGTATTATGTGCTCATTATGCAGAATATTGATTTTAATTTCATCACAATCATAACTGGTCAAAACAATCACAATATTCAATTATTGCTTTATTCGCGCATGACAATCGATCTGTCATCAAACATTCTGATTAAAAACAATTGATTTACAAAATGACAAGTGAACCAGTTAACACACAGTCAACAAAAAAAGTCTCGGTGATTAAACGGTAATGCCGATATCTGTTAAAATCATTGATTGTAAAGCCACTAGGAAATGTCAATAGTTCGGAGCCTTTATTGTCCCAGACCGCACAGTGGTTCGTACGAAGTTTCTATTCCAACCAATCCATTAGAGCAATAATGTTAATAATGAATCTTTTGTGTACAGAGTGAAGGACGACAGTCGCTACTTAGTAGATTGCTGCGGTCTTGGCCGCTCGATTAAATGTTTGCAATATGTTTTATTGTATGTTTGCAGTGCTATATTTATTGGAAATATGTAAACATACAGGAAAACCATTTTTAGGGGGCACGTATAACCCGTTTAATCACAGGAGACCATATTTGTCCCAGCTCACATAGGACTCAGATAAATCGTTGTCTCCCTTTTTACATTATTTCCACACGGGAGGCCCCGAGGAAAATAATTCCCCTAAGGGCCTATGTCATCCTTAGGGGAGGGTTTTTTAAGAAAAGGAAGGAGAGTAAATTCTGGGAAGGAAAATGTTATGAGGGGTGGGTAGGAATCTGGGGCCAGTGTATCCAGGAGTGACGGAAGTATGAATCCACTCCTCCCACGGCGGCGCAGGGCGATCGATGTTCCGAATTAGTACGGCTGGAGAAGTCAAAGGGACTCCCTCAACCATTCTCTCCCGATCCTGCCTGCCATGTAGCTGGTGGGCAGATGCATCCACCGCCAATACTCGGACAAACCTCACCTCATGAACTAAGCTAAGCCACCAAACGTAGCGAACCACTTGGGGTGACCTGTGGCAGAGGTGTTGGTTATCCAATAAATGGTTCCCGGGGCGGCGGTACAAACACCCGCCTCTTAATTTGGGAGGCGGGTATGAGTACCTTACCATCATAGTGAGAAGTATGAACTTAACGGTATTGGAAAGAAAATATACCCTTTATTTCAAATATAAACCACAAAATAATTCAAATGTATTTGTCAAAATTTGACAAAAAATTATGAAACTTTGTGAATTTTTTAAGAATTATATTTACATGAAGCGACGAAAAGGTGAGGTGATAATTGATTTATAATTCATTTGTCTGATAAAATATGTGTACTTTTAATTTTTTTTTCGTTAATCAGAAATTTTAGTTAAAAAACCGTAAGGTGAGCCATTTTTTTTTTTTTTTACAGTGAATACCGCACAAGAATCTCAACTGCTCCCGTCTGGAGCCAGTGAGACTATGGCATCCCCAATTGGGGTATGTTGTGAGGCTGAAGGTAGTGGGGAGGGGAAGGAGGTGGGGAAGAGGAAGGTTGGGAAGTACCTGGCTATTCAGATCTGGTCACCAAACACGGCTAAAGCCATTTTCAAGCAACGTTTCAATTCTGAATGGTGGTCTTACACCAGGGCGATACTGACAGTATCTTCCACTCTGGAACATGCCGCAAATATACTTTATATTATTTTAAATGAATTAATTGTGAAATAAAACAAATTAATCAAATAAAATTTATTTGCGCATGCCGGGTTCGAACCCGCGACCTCCGGATTGTGAGTCAAGAGTCTTACCCACTGGACTACGGAGGTCGTCGTTGCATTAAAGAATTTTATATCAAAAACTACTTTTAATTTTCCCCATATTTCTATATGGTGTGGAAACATGGACACAAAGGCAGCAAAACAAAGCGGATAGATGCCCTCGAAATGTACAAATGGACAAATGTGTCCATTCTGGAAGAGTTAGGCATCCTCAATTAATAGGCTTTCAAATATCTGCTTACAACGTACTTTAAGACATTTTGGACACGTTGCTCGACAAACTGAGGACTCAACAGAAGAAACTGATAGTCAATGGCAAAGTGTTTGGAAAAATGAGCAGAGGAAGGCCACCAATGTGCTGGAGTGACCAAGTATTACTGGCGTCCGGTATGTCGGTGCCCGTTGCTCTCCACACAATGCAGAACCGCGAGGGCTGGAGAAGCCTTTCTACCATGGAAATTGGAGTAGGGGTCACAATCCGCAGCAATGAGGAACCGACTTAAGAAGAACAATCAAGTGAATTAAAAACTAGGTATTTTTCCAGAGTTGGAATCATTGATGGTAGGTAACTACACGACAAATATACCTACTTATTCATTAAATCATTACAATAATATATTTTGTGTCATTTCGTAAATGAATGCTCTATTTTTAATCAAAAAGCTAATATTTGAGTTAATTATTGCCGTGCACAAATTATAATTGGGTTTTATTTTTAATGAATTCATGCAACCAATTTTCGTATGTACTTATGTATGTCAGATTGATACGCGAGTGGTGGGAAAAATTGTCGGTAAGCAAAACTATGGATGGTTAGTCAGTTATCAAATTAAATTAATTTAATAAAACAAAACTGGTCACTGCCTCAGTGGTCCAAGGCGTCGGGTTCCCACACGTACTTCATCGGTTCGATTCCCTAATTATTATTTTGTCCTCCATCAGTATCTATTAAAGAGGAAGGTTGGGAACTACTCTGCTATTCAGATTCGTTCACTAAGCATCGCTAAATGACTGCCTCTGTGGTGGAGAGGTATGGCTCTGGACTAGCAATTTGGAGGTCACGAGTTCAAGCATGAAGAAAAATTTATTTTGTCGATTTGTGGTATTTCACATTGCACTGATTAAAAATAACATATAAATAATTGTGGCTCGTTCCTGAGTGGAAAATACTCTCAGTATTGCCCTGGTGTAAGATCACCAAGAAATAGCTTAACCTTTATCTACCCACCTTCTTCCCTTCTTCCTTCTTTCTTACTTCTCCCAACTACCTTCTTCCTCGCAAGATACCTCAATAGGGTCTCTCTGGCTCTTGGGACCAGTCAGGAGGTTTGCCGTATTCACATAGAAAAAAGCCATTTCAATTTGTGTTTCGATTCTGTAAGGTACTGAGAGTTGTTGTTTTATGAAAATCGGTGCAAACATTCATGTCGATTCTAAATTGCTAAAACACTTGAAGCCAGATTTTTTCGGAATGTTTATTTTCAGTGTTTCCATAAGGAGTCTTTAAAATGCCACACATGGTAAAGTACTATTTTGTGATTAAAGCAGTTTTAATACTAAATTAACGCGTGCAATTTGTTTAAGGTTATTTCATAGAAAATCGTAGACGAAATTACTCAACACTCAAATGATTCATTACTATAAATGAAATTGCAATATTTTTGCATTCAAATTTAGAAAAAAACTATTAACCATTTTTATATAAACTTTTTGAAGTGAAACTTCTTTAGCCCCGTTGGTGGTTTGAAATTTGGATGAAACGGAAATGCGTCACAAAAATGTATTATACGACGGACACTCGGTTCTAATACAATGCAGCAAATTCACAACCTTGCACGAGCATCCGGTGGCGCAGGGGTAAAGCGGTATATAGGGGTATCGCAAAATCTCAGCGGCCAGAGAAATCTAGCGAACGGAGGTTCGAATCCTACGAAATCCCCAAAAAATAGACATTTTTTTATTTGTAAATCAATATACAATCTTCAAACCACTTTAAAGTAAACAGGCAAAAGAAAATAAAGCGACATCTAGCGACTTTCTAGTTTCATTTCTACCGCGTGTGAATTACACACTCTGATTTTATAATAAACATACCATAAACAATAATAACCACCAATAATAACCAAACTACAACAATTGCGGGCACAAGCAAAAGAAAATACTGAAAGTACTTAAAAAAATATCAATTGAGTGTGGCATTTGATCGTATAATGACATCAGAGAGTGTAAAATGAACAAAAACTCTAGAAGGATATCAAAGTAAGAGATACACATAAATATGAAACATTTTTTGTTTATTTTTTATTTATTTTTTATTTAAAAAAATACATACATATACAGATTTAAAGTAAAACATTTGGTTCTTAAAACTAATTACAATATATAAATTTCTTTTTAACGAAACTACACAATTCAAAAGAGAAAAACATTTCTTGTGTTTGAATTTTGGTGTAATGCCATTGTAAAATGCGAGTAGGTACAGAGATTATGTTATTACAAGTACTTATATTAAAAAAATACATACATACATAAGACAAGTCGACATAGTGAAATTGAATTAAATAAGAGTTAAATTGGAATATACAATATAAGATAATACAGGCATAGATATATCAGAAATAAAAATAATATTATTGTATTTACTTAATAGGTTGATAGTTAGTAGGTTTTTGGTACATAGCGTTGGTTTAAAAACATTGAAATGTGCAATGGAAGGGCTGACAGTATTGCAAAAATTAGGTACATATAATAAAGTTGTAAGAATTTGGTGCCTACAAATAAAGCGTATGTACTTTGCTTTCAATTTAAAATGCTGAGTAGACTAACACAAGCATGGTCAGGAAACATAATTAAACTCATCAAAAAATGCATTGTATTCTTATATACTCGTATATACACATAGAATGAGACAAAACATAACATATAATAAAGAAACAGTGAAATAGGAAGAAATTGAATTCTTACATAGAAACGGAAAAAGATAATCTCTACTTAATGGGTTACTATTATATTATATTGATCATAGAAATTTGAAACGCTATAAAGAACAAAACGTTAATTGTTCAGAAGAGCTTCAAGAAAGTTTTTTTTATTTTTTCCAAAAAATCATATCTCCTTTTTTTGTTGACTTACTATAATATTTTAATAATGAAATAACATTGAATAGATCGTATTAAAAACCAAATAAAAGACTGTAGAAGCTATTCCGGTCCAGATATAGATAGTGACCATAATATGGTAATGGCCAAAAGCCTTCTAAAACTGAAAAAATTAAAAAAGAGAAAAAATCTCAAATGGGATACAAAAGTATTAAAAATAAAAGAGATTAGCGACAGTTTTAGGGAAAAGACGCAAGAGTGCAACCTAATGGAAGAGGAGAACGTGAATGCGATCTGGAAAGTGATAAAGACGAAGATTATAACTACGGCAGAGGAAACTATAGGCAAGGAAAAACCCCAACCACGGAAGGAATGGATAACCGATGAAATCTTAAATATGATAAAGGATAGAAGAGAGCTCAAAAATGATAAAAGAGCTGAATCACAAGAGAAATACAAAGTGCTGAGAAACCAAATAAATAGAGAATCAAGAATAGCCAAAGAAACATTCTACCAGAATAAATGCGATGAGATAAATGACGACCTAAAGAGAGGAAATGTAGAAAGAGCTCACGCTGCGGTGAAAGACTTCTTTGAGATGAGAGTTGGAAAGGGTAATGCAATAGAAGGAGAAGACGGCAAAATACTTTTCGAAAATCACCAAATAGGAGAGAGATGGAAAAGATATCTCGAAATGCTGTACAATGGAAAGGGAAATAATGACAACGAAACATTGATAGAAAGAGAAAATGAGGTAGACGCAGATGATTTGGGAGATCCAATCACTAGAGAAGAGTTTGACCTCGCACTGAAAAAATCTCAAAAACGGGAAAGCACCCGGAATCGATGACGTTCCGGCTGAACTAATTAAGCCAGCAGGAAAAGGAACTATAGATGCCCTGTTTAAAATGATACAGACAATGTATAAGACTGGAAAGATACCAGAGGATTTCGAGAAATGCCTAATTGTCGCATTACCAAAGAAGGTGGGCACGACGAAATGTGAACAACACAGAACTCTTAGCCTTATATCCCATGCCTCAAAAATATTGACTAATATCATTCTAAAAAGAATCGAACCAAAAGTAGAGAACATCCTTTCCGGAGACCAGTTTGGCTTTAGAAGAGGTGTAGGAACCAGAGAAGCAATATTGTCGCTACGATTACTACTAGAAAAAAGATTAAAAAGAAACCAAAACACATTCATCGCATTCATAGACCTGGAGAAGGCTTTCGACAAAGTAGAATGGAAAAGACTCTTCGAGATTCTGAAGAGAATTGACATCAAATATAGAGATAGACGAATAATCCAGGCGCTATACAAGAATGAGGCCGCTATAATTAGATGTGACAATGATACAAAAGAAGCCAGTATAAGACAAGGGGTGAGACAGGGATGCTCTCTGTCACCTGTTCTTTTTAACGCATATATACAAAGTGCGATTGATGACTTGAGGGAGAGAATGAGTCACAGAAAAGGTGTAAAGATACACGGGCAAAAGGTGGATATGATAAGGTTTGCTGACGATATTGCTTTGGTTGCTGAAAGCGAAGAAGAACTGCAAGAGGCCTTAACAACCATGCAAAGCATTCTTCAAAATAATTACAACATGAGGATAAATAAAGACAAAACAAAGCTGCTGACTGTAGGCCGAATGCAACATCAGACGAGAGTAGAGATGTCAGGAGTTCCACTAAAGAACACCAAGGAGTTTGTGTACCTCGGGAGCAAAATAACATGGGACGGTCGGTCTAAGAGCGAGGTCGTTAGCCGTATACACCAGGCTAGGCTTGCATTCAATAAAATGTCGAAAATAATAGAATCGAATAATATAGACCTGAAACTGAGAATACTCCTCATCAAGACCTATGTATGGAGTATCTTGATGTACGGCTGCGAAACATGGTGCTTATCCGAAAGAGATAAACGGAGACTAGAGGCTTTTGAGATGTGGTCCTATAGAAGACTACTAGGAATTTCCTGGAGAGACCACATCACAAATGAGGAGGTTCTCCAAAGAATCGAAGGAGGAAGGCACCTGCTCAGGACCTTGTCCGAAAGGCGCGCAAGATGGATCGGCCATGCAATAAGACAAGAAGGCCTCTTGCATGCCATAATGGAGGGTATGACCGAGGGGACAAACGCTAGGGGACGCCCACGCCGAGAGTACCTGGAGGACCTGCTGGTGGACGTGCGCTGCTTATCATATGCAGAATTCAAAAGAGCCGCACAAGACAGGGAAGAGTGGAAGAAACGAATAGATGAAATTGCTGCAAACCAATCCCAGGATTGAAACCAGAGAGAGAGAGATCGTATATTTTTATATAAATATTTCAACGAAGCATATCGAAAGAAAAAAAATGTCAAAATTGACATGTTTAACTGATTTTTCATTTCATTTTTGAAATTTCGGCTAACCATGTATAAAAAGACAAAGCTTCAAACTGAAGAGGAGACTAAAATATAAAGTTTTATTAGTTTATGGGAAATATACCTAATATGAAATTTTTTGTACTTAAGTAATTATAAAACCTAATACCCGATAGCCTTGTATTTAGAAAAATTCAATAATATAATTAGCTGATAATAACAAGTGTACTAGTGCATTCACTATCCACCATCACGGATGGCGGAGGGACAGAGGGTCAGAGGGTCAGGAGGAGGGGGTGGTAGCCAGGCTGCCGCAAAGCCTTCGGGGCCGTCCAACAAAGTGCCACCACGGGGCAGTAACAAAAGCCACCCCATAGCGAAACCACATCACAGCGCTATGGACAAAGTGAAATGAGTTAAGTTTCAAATTGTATCGTTAGGGAGGACTACTATTTCAAAAGGACGATTGTAAAGTTTGCGATAAAAGCATTGTCACGTAGTGTCCTCTGTTTATAATGCCTGCTTGTGAAATTACACGTGAGGAGCTTTAATGACAGTTAACCGTAATGTGGCGGGCGGACTGTCATCAAAATAATACAGTTTTTTTTTTCTTTCAGTTCCCTGCTGGTACATGCTAAACATGCACGTGAGAGTAATTTTTAGTTACAATGAGGTGAGGTTTTGTAAAAATTACTGTAGATTTAAATAATACACATTGAAGATGGAAAAAAACAAGGTTTATTGGCATTGTGGTTCACGTTTATCAGGGATTTCTAGAATACGATGTGTTGTTTGTATTGTTTGTTATCAACTGTTATTAAATTCTTAGGCCTTGAGCTTATTTTTTCAGATTGTCAGAATTGGAATATTTTCAAACTTATCCAAAAACGAAAAAATGTTTTTGACCGTTTCTGTGCCAAGAGCGAGATTTCTCGCATTCTTGGCCATATAAAAATAGCGAGTTATCTCGCTATTCTTTGAGCAAGTTTTTTTTTTTTTTTTAATAATTTTTTTTTTTCAAGATTTTCGCCAACTCATTTAAATATCCTTTCAAGGTGTAATGTTTTTAATTTATAAAAATAAGATTTAAAAATGATTTATTTTTATTAAAATTCACGGCCTGCGCTGTTCACAGCTACACTCCTACATACTGGCATTTAAAAGGAAAAGGTGATGAAACATGCTTTCAAATTGTATTATTAGAAATAAGCATAATAATGGTTGAAATGTAAAAAAAAATAATGCAAACGTTAAAATAGTTTTCAAAATAGCCCACCTTACGTTTATTTCTAACTAAAATTACTGGTAACGAAAAATATTAAAAAAGGATGTACATTTTATTTGAGAAATGTATTATAAACATTATTATAACCTCACTTTTTTGTAGTTTCATGTAAAAATAATTAATAAAAATTACAAACTTTTTTTTCATATCGCAGTCGGAAACTTCGGTTTCATAAAAGTGTACATTTTCGTTCTATTGCGGTTAACTTTTATATTTGTGTGGTTTTTTTTTCTTTCTAATACCGTTTATATCAAATATCTCACTATGATGGCAAGGAAGACAACGATTTCTATGAGACCCATATGAGATGTTTCCGAAAGCGAACAAATTAGTCTGAGGGGTTAAGGGATTGGTAGACAAAGTAAGAGAGAGATTTCTTCTCTCGGATAGACAAAATGACTTAATGCTCCCTATGACTATTGGGGTACATTTTACAACTATTTCCAAATGTGTGGTTTTCTACACGTTAGAACCAACAAATTTAATTTACACACATTTGCAAATACGATACTGACGAGTTTGTGTAATTGGGAGTACGTTTGAGAAATTGGATGACTAATGAGGACATTGACAGAAGGGTGAATACAGGAAATTCATTTATTGAAGGGTTGAAAGCATAGTCTCTAAATTAAGTTGTCGTATGAACCTAAACCACAATGGAGTTTTGATACCGCATCTGTATGGGATTGGTAGGTATGTATTTGCAAAGACTCAGTGGAGAGCAAATGTCAACAAAAATCCTGCAATTATCCTACCTACCTAATCTTTCCATCCTTAAATGTCACCATGAATGATATAATTGTGGCAAGGAAAAACCTAACTTTATAAAAGCTGACAGTATAATCATCGAAGAGAGCTGTCAGATGGATGTCAGTCTAAATTAATATCTGGTACAGAGCGGAGGTGTTTATACCATAACAACGATTGTGGAAGAAATATTGCAGAGTTTTATTTCAATTTATATATTACTAGCAGACCCGGCCACACGTTGCTGCGGCTAACGAAAAACAACGCCATTACCCAACCTTTATAAAATCCACACCAGCCACTTGCCAGCTGCCCGCTGCCCGAATTGAATATTTGAATTTCTCAGCTTTTCTCTACTATAATAAGCATGTATTATATATATAAACCTTCCACTTGAATCATTCTATCAATTGGTGAAAACTGCATGAAAATCCGCTGCGTAGTTTAAAAGATCTATGCCCACATACATTTTGAGCGACTTCATTTTATACTGTGTAATGCAGTTCGAGCGATCGCCACTAATTAATTATACAATGCTTGCAATGCAACACTGGATATTTGAAAAGGGAAAATCAAATACCTAATTACTCTAGGACATCTATTTTCCAATTTCTTCCGTAGAACGAATTTCAAAATTGACTATAGTACGGCCCGCCAGCCGTTTTAAATCGCACAAAAATATGTTTTCTTTGAATTTCTCGGCTTTTCTCTAATATACTTTACATGTATTTTACATTTAAACATTCCTCTTCAATCACTTTATCTATTGGTGAAAGCCGTATGAAAATCCGTTGCGTAGTTTAAAAGATTAACGCGCACATACGTTTTGAGCGACTTCATTTTATACTATGTAATGATTGTGAATTTATTTTTTATTTTTTTATTTAAAAAAATACATACGTATACAGATTCATAGTAAAACATTTGATTCTTAAAGCTAATAACAATAAGTAAATTTCTTTTTAATGAAACTACCCAATTCAAAAGAGAAAACATTTCTCGTGCTTGAATTTTGGAGTGCCATTGTAAAATGCATAGTTACACAGAGTATGTTATTACAAGTACTTATATTAATAAAATATATATTCATGAAGACAAGTGGACATAATAACTGACAGTATTGTCAGAGTAGGTACATATAATAAAGTTGTAACAATTTGGTGCCTGCAAATAATGCGTATGTACTTGCTTTCAATTTGATATGGTGATGAAATATTTTTAGAGATTATGTTCTAGTTTATTTTTTTTGTTGTTATTATTGTGATGATGAATTTAAAACTTATAATTAGTGTCGGGTTTATCTATTAGTGTTTTTATTTGGGATTTAAAAACTTTATAATTCGAGATCGTGGTCGGTTGTTTATGTTTGTGAATGTTGTTGTTGATGGATTGAAATGATCTTTATGAGTTTGCAATAATGAGTTCTTTTTGAAAATTTTATTAAGACTGAGAACCCTAAAAGAGTCAAATAGCTGTGTTGTTGGAAATACAGATGGTGTATTTCCAATATATATTATTATTCAAAGATTCATATTGTGAAGTGAAGCATCCAGAATCTGGAGACGTATGGCTCCAACTGCGATGGGTGAGTTCTTGTTTCCTGTACTCCAATCTGTTATCTTATGTTCCAGAAGCCCAAATTTTAACCATTGACTAATTACTGCCCAGCAGGGTTGGCGAATGCATACTAATTTAATCGTCCCATATAAACTTAGCGGTTGATGTAGTTTTGGGACTGGTTCATTGACTGTGTGGCGTAGGGCTTGGCTTGGCTCTGCAGCACCTGAAACACCTTTAATACAGTGAAGCCTCAGTTTCGCGACACCAGATACCATCCCTAGTATAAAGTAAGTATGTTGACTGTGTGGAGTAAAAACAAGGTCGCTAATTCATATCTGTGAACAGATTCAGAACGATGCTGGTATTTATTATTTGGGCACCCTCTGAACAAAACCATATCCTAGAAATAGAAAGAGTACAAAAAAGGTTTATGCTTTACCTGTATATGAGGGAATATACATAATACCCATTCCTGTATCCATCATTGTTCTTAACAGGAATGCTCGATCTTAATACATTAGAAGCCCGCCGAAAAATATTTTTGGTGAAACATTTTTTTAAGCTGATCTCCGGTACTGTACTGAATCCACCTACGTTGAAGGAGACTAACCTATATGCCCCTGACGTGTATACTCGTGGGAGATCCCACGCACTTTTTATGCTCCGAAAGCGAGAACTTCTTCCTTTCAGAATGCCCCATTAAATAGAGCAATTCAACTGCTTAACGATTCTGCATTGAACATTGACATCTTCAATATTACCTATAGAGAGTTCAGTAACTATCTTTTGACATACGTCTCAACATAGTGAAACTGCTCCCTTGGACTTTTTTTTTCTCGTAAAATTTTGCAATATTCTCCGTAATAATTTGGTGTATAACTGTTTTATGGAAAACCTGAAATTTTTTTTTATTTACATACGCCTATGTGGGCATTTACGAACATTGTGGTAAGCATAATAATTTTGTGGGACAGTAATCATGACGTAAAATATGTAAATCAAAATATATAGAACCCACGCAGAAGAATAGTAGGTATTATGCTAATATTGATTTATTAAGGTATGTTATTATAGCCTGCTTGTAACCTTATTCCGTGCAATCGAACACATTCGGAGAAAGCATTTCCAATTGCTTTTTTGTGAATATCGCGCAAGAGTCCCAACTGCTTCCAGCGGCCTGGAGCCAGTGAGACTATGGCATCCCCAATTTGGTTATGTTGTGAGGCTGAAGGAGAGTGTAGGGAGGAGGAAGGTAGGGAAATACCTAGATATTCATACCTAGTCACCAACCACGCCTAAAGGCATTTCAAGCAATGTGGCATTCCGAATGGTGGTCTTGGTGACGAAACTGAATCGACCTTCCACTCTGAAACGTGATGCAAATATACCTCATAATTTTTTATATGATTAAATTGTGAAAACACAAACCAATCGAATCAAATTTACTCACGCCGGGATTTGAACCCGCGACTCACTCTGGATCGCTAGTCGAGAGACGTGCCTTTCTGCCACGGTGGACGTCAAATGGCACGGCATGCAATCTAGGTACAAGTGAATATTTAAATGACTCAGTTCTGATATTGTTATTGCAATTAACAAAAAGTTTTATATCGAAGAGTTCTTGTTTGTATACGGAAGGTAATTAAGCTCAATATATCAGGGTTATGTGACGAAACCGTTATTGCACGGTTTATGTATTCTCTCTCTCTCTCTCTCTGGTTTCAATCCTGGGATTGGTTAGCAGTAATTTCATCTATTCGTCTCTTCCACCCTTCCCTGTCTTGTGCGGCTCTTTTGAAGTCAGCATATGATGAGCAGCGCACGTTCATCAGCAGGTCCTCCAGGTACTCTCGGCGTGGGCGTCCCCTGGAGTTTGTCCCCTCGGTCATTCCCTCCATTATGGCATGCAAGAGGCCTTCTTGTCTTTTTATGTATTAAAACACTCTCAAAAGACTTACCCGTTCAAAATATTATTGCAAGGTTCATATGGAAATTTAGGGAATAGAAATTTTAAAAAAAATATGGTTTTCAAATGCAGTCGGGCAGCAAAAAAGTCATGATGTTCCAGTAAAGCAAGGCTGGAATTATGTTATGTGGAATTTTATCTTATTTTCCAAGTATTATTTTCCTAATTTTGCGTGAAGATGGCATCACGCAATTTTGAGTCTTTGAATTCAATGTCACAGAGAAAAAAGTCATATATTCAATATTAAGGCGAGACAAAACCTTGTTTACCGGGGGTTTGCCCAAGGCACACATTTTAATTTATTTTGGCGAATTCGTAATTGAATTATAATTTTTATTTCCATGCCTCACAAGGGAAGCTAGTTATTTATATTTTAGATTAATAAAAACATTACGTTGCCATCATTTGTTAACGTCCAACGCCTTTAAAAAATTGTAATACGTTGTACAACTAAAGTGAGCGGTGTAAACCAGATTTTTTTTTTCTAGACAATGAATTAATAATTTCGGGAGGTATTCATTTAGAAACATCTTCAATATTAGTAACATGTTCTTCAGAATTAATTAAAATGAACCCGGCGTTATTTCCAGGCCTGCTAGAGTGAATTTGACCGTACGTCCGTCCAATACGCCGTGCCGTGGGCGCATATATGTTTAAACCCTTTCTTCACTTACATCGTTAAGATTCCCACATTATTTTTCTTCTTCTTCTTTTCATTGATAGGGCACATACACGGGTCGCAATTTATAAATACGGCTTCTTTACCTACGTCGCGTCGCGTCGTTAAGATTCTGAATATATTTTTAATTAAAATTTAAAAGAACGGTATTCTAAACTAGTCCAAGCTTTATGACCACTGAACAAAAAATAAACAGACGTGTAATCTACGACGTAATACCTTTTGACTCGTAAGTCACAGACAGTTCAATGAAAGTGATCGATGCGTTTCTATAAAGATATTTGAGATATCCCCTCTTTCGTCAAGCATCATCTAAAATTACTTCCCCTCCGTTTCTTCCTCTCATCTCTTCTAAGTCTGAACTGGACTCCAATCTTCCATATAATTATGATATTTGCCCAAAATTAAAATTAATTCATAAATTCACCTTCCCTCTCTCCATAATTTGAAATGGTGGCTTATAACACCCTTGACGGGTGAAAGCCACAAACATTAGAAAAATAAGTTAGAAAATTTCGCCGGAATTAATCGGGCCCACTGATGATGTCAGAACACTCTTCTTTCCTTGTATTGACCATTTTAAATTGGGGAGGCGGATATGGTTACAGCCGTCCCGGGAACCATTTATTGGATAACCAACCCCTCTACCATGCCCCAAATAGTTCGCTATGTTTGGTGACTTAGATGTTGCCGGGTTCACGGGGTGAGGTTTATCCGGGTCTCCCACCAGCTGTATGGCAGGCCGGATCCTTTTGACCTCTCCAGCTGGATTTTCTCGGAACATCGTCTTGCGCCGCAGTGGGAGGGATGGTTTCAGACGTCCGTCACTCCTGGACATACTGATCCCCAGATTTTCCGCCAGAACTTCCTCTCTTTCCTAAAAAGACCCTCCACACAGCATTCCCAAAGATGACGTAGGTACTGAGGGGAATTATTTTACTTACGGCCTCCTGCGTGGAGCTATATTAAAAATAAAATCGACACTGTATCATTATTTGATGAGTTTGAAAAATTGGTAAACATTTATGTTTTTGAATCAATCGGAAAGGCAGTAAAAACTACGACAATATTTTGATAAACCGTAAAATCAATTTAGCTTTCAGACGGAGGAGATAAATGCATTTATAGTTCGCCGATAATAATTGATTTATTTATCGCCACGCTCATCCAGGCGCAGGCGGCACGCTTAGGTCAACAGAGATGATAAATGAGTTGTCTACTTTATGTGGGGCTTTCTATGAATTAATAAAATCGAAAAATACAAAAAAAATATGTGGACGGTGGCAGTTTTTTATTCAAAAGATAGCTGATCATACAATCATACACATAGATTTGTTTTTTTTTTCATTTGCTAACTACACAATGAAAATCTCTGATAAGGGATTACAAATGTTGGGATTTATATGCAGGCTAACTAGAAATTTCAACAATATGTGTATTAAACTTTTATATTTTGCCTTTGTTAGAAGTCAACTTGAATACAATTGTCCCGTGTGGAACCCACATTATAATATTCATGTAAAAGTTATCGAAAGAATACAAAATAAATTCTTACATTTTCTAAATTTTAGAACGGGTGTTCCAGCAATTACGTTGAACTACAGCACTATTTTAAATATTTTGAATATGCTTAAATTGTTGGAGAGAAGGATGTGGAACTGTCAGAGAGAAGGACGATGACTTGGTATTTATATATAAAGTTAGTATTAAATGATGTAGTCCAGAACTGCTTGCGTTGATAAGCTTTCAGATTCCACTACGTAATACCAGCAGTCGGGATTTATTTCAGTGCAGAAATTCTGAAATTAACTACCAATGTGTGTGTATTGCTCTTTGCCCAGAATACTATTAAAGGGGAATAATTATGCCAATTCAGTGGACATCTTCAATTTGTCGCCAACCAAATGTAAAATGTTGTTACTGAAGCAGTTCAGTTACGTGCAATTAATACTGTATAATATCCATGTGTAGAAGCCCCCTAAAAAGGGCATTCATAAATACGTAAATAGTGTAAGACAATACAAAATTTAAATAATATGAATATCATTGGTGTAGTCGCATATATTGACAGCGAATCTATTTGTGTTTTTTATTTATTTCTAAGGTGGATTGTAATCGATAATTTTTAAAATTGAAACAACCATGTGGGAGTTGGTAAACATTTGTAACTAGGTCTGTCTTCTGATACTGAGTTATGGTGAATCGATATTATGATCTCAAGGAACACGGCTGGTGGTAGTCAGTGCACAAGCACGTCACAGATTCGTAGTAAACGCACTATGGCATCAGCTGAGTCTACATTAAATGCACTGAGAGATCACTAAGGTGCTCATTGCACAGGTTGCTTTAACAGAGTGATTGAACAATTATTGATTATTGTAAATGTCACTCAAGTAGGTATATTGGCCACACACATTCAGATAGGGACAGGTACATACATAACAGGTAGGGTGGAGGAATGAGTGAACATTCGTTAGAGGGGATGCGTATATATAAGTAGTTGCATCAACAATTGAGCCCTTGTCCGGAATAACGTTGGTTCCAAAAATATTATTATTTTTTGAAAAAATATTATATAAGATACCAGATATGTTTTATTACATTTTATATTTAAAGTACAATAAACGTACGATTCTGTAGTTATGTTAGAAAAGTAGTAAAGAAAAGATATTAAATTAGTACCTAATATTCAATTAAACGAAGACATTATTAGCGAAACACAATTGCAAATCTGAGACCAGAAACATCAGAAAAAGATACGGTCACATCTGAGATCCCAGATGAGACCGTATATTTTTCTGATTTTTCTGTTTTCTGATTTTTCTGTTTTCAGATTTTCGATTAAGTTTCGCTAATATTGTCTTAACTAACTAACCATCACGCCGTTTCCCGCAGGGGGCAGAGAGGACGGAGCTCAAAACAACTCGGTCTTGGCACACAATCTTTGCCTCACTCACATTCATACATCGTCTCATACATACTCTTCTATTATTCTGACTTTTGACATGACCCGACTCAAGTATCTGATTCACTTGATCATGCCACGTCTTCCTCGGGCGTCCCCGTTTTTCTGTGGCTTGTTCTTTTCATATTTTTCCTTCAGACTTATTTCATTGATGGGTATGAAACATTTAAATACCAAGAGTTATTCCAATAAAAAAATTAAAAAACTATCATTTGCACTTGGATAGGTAACAAATTTTATTAATTATTATCAATTTCAAAAAAAAAAATTAGCATTGAGAATAGGTGAAATGTAAAATAACAATAAATTATGTCTACATCCCTGTGTGATAGATACTCTCAGTGTTGCCCTAGAGAGAAAACAAAAAAATCAGAAACGAAATGTTGTTTGGTCGTGATTGTGGACCAGATCTGTATAGTCGTGTACTTTCACACCTTCCTCTCCCCCATCTCCTTCCTTCTCACCACCTTCAGCCTCTCAACATACCCCAATTGGGGATGCCACAGTCTCACTGGCTGCACTGGAGTAATTGGAACTCTTGTGCGGTATTCAAATAAACAAAAAAAAACAAGTTAAGAAATCGTATGCGTGGATAATGATCTATTTTTGTAGATTTTCCATAAATAGATTGCTTGAGGGTGGGTTGACGATATTTGTTTGACAACGCTTACTGAAAAAAAAGTGTTTTGAAAATCACGACACACGAGTATAAAAATAAATTGAAAAGTATGTGCCCAACAAAAAACCCCATAAATTAAATTATTTCACAAGTTAAATCCTCTAAATCCTTGTTTGCTCTGAGTTGTGAAAAATCATCCATAAAACACCCCTGTGAGAATAGAACACGTGACCGTGCCCATAAAAACCACAATTTAATCATATTAACTTATATATGGAGTGCCATAAAACTGATTTATTTAAGTTTCCTCCAGTATTTATTGGAATACGGTTACCATTTTTTCATTTCATTTATTGACGTGTGATTTATCGATGTCGCTAAATGGCACCCTTATCACTTTTATCCGCAAGTAAATTATGGTAAGTAAATATATTAGGAAAGGGATGAATATACTTCCTAAAATTCTTTTCACAAAGTGAAAAGAAGTGTCATCTCAAATAAAAAAATTAACGGTTGATTTCAATTGGTCAAAAATGGCGAAGCTCAGAATGCTGATCTCAGCACTGATGTATCGCCGTGAGGCATGGAATTGGTAGAGTAAGGATGAAAGTAGACTGCCGTAGAAATGAGATCTCCATTCGATTATTCCGTATTATACTCGTATTATGTTTGGCAAAGAGAATATGTAGTTTACGGTGCCATGCCAACTCAGAATCTAGTCAAGTCAATACCTTTTTGAAAGGTCATTGAAAGCTATAAAATATATATTTTTTAAATATTCCATAACCCTAACCTATGAATTTAATAGAAAAATGAAACAATACAACTTTGTATAAACCACTTACATAATGCGTAAATCCTACCGGTTTGGGAACAAACGTTCCTTCTTCAGGGAAAGCTGAAGAAGGAACTTTATAAGCTTTCCCTGAAGAAGGAACGTTTGTTCCGAAACCGGTAGGATTTACGCATTATATAAGTGGTTTATACAAAGTTGTTGTTGACGCAACTATGTATACCTATCTATATACATTGTTCCATTTCTCTACCCATCCTTTGTTTACCACAATTACCTGTCCCTACTGACAATATTACCTACCGTACAACAATAAAATCAATATGTCAGCCAATCTGTTAAAAGAAACTGTGCAACGAACACCATTGTTCTCTCAGTTTTATATAACATTGACCAGTTTATGAAAGCTTGTGCAGTGAGTGACTTAGTGCTCCCTCAGACCCATAATATTGAGCCGAACATCAACCATAAGGGGTAAGTCAGTTTCCTTCCCTATTCATCTGTTTACCATTCCCCATAGTTGTGTCAAAGTATTCACAAGCATAACATTTTTTTTATTATACTTATATTGATACAGTCCACTCCACGTGTCGCATTTGCGATACCAGTTGTGTTGTTTCATTTTTCTATAATGGATAACCACAAAGTTATAGCTACATTCAAAAATATGAATTTAATGTTTCAAAGACCCAATCATGTTTTGATAACGTCTAAAAGGGATCGAAATGAAAATCTAGTCGCCTTCAACGGAAGCAATCTTCCGAAGAGGACCTCCATCGATATACTTGGTGTAACTCTAAGTGACCAGCTCAGGTACCATGACCATTGACCATCAAAACTAGAGTTAAGTTAGCCTCTCAGAAACTGGGCGTACTGTACAGGGCCCGCAGATACTTTAATAGTACACAACTGCTAACCCTGTACAAATCGCAAGTGCGCCCCACAGTTGAATTTGGCAGCCACCTCTGGTCTGGAGCTCCAAAATACCTGAAAAATACCCTCGACTTTGTGCAGAAACGGGCGGTTCGTTTGATAGATTCTCCCATTTTAAGAGACGGACTGCAATCTTTAGAGCATAGGCGTCAGGTGGGAATGCTGTCCTTGTTCTACCGGTATTTCAATGGAAGATGCTCCGAGGAACTAACGTCATTGATCCCCTTGGTACCGGTGCATAGTTGGGAAACACGCCAAACACGCGCCCAACATTTGTACACGGTTGACATTAGTCACATGAGAACAGGTCGTTTCTATGACACGTTCTTGAGTTCAACGGCTCGGCTGTAGAACGATTTGCCGGCCTCTGTGTTTCCTCCCTCCTACAACATGGGTCTCTTCAAGACCCATGTTCACTCCTTCCTTTCCTCAAAAAGACCCTCCTCACAGCATCTTCAAAGATGACATAGGCCGTGAGAGAAATTATTTTCCTCGGGGCCTCCTTTGTGGAGTTAATGTAAAAAAAAATATTTATAAGCCTTTAACCAGCCAGCGGCCGAAAATCCACATTTCGTCGAAAGATTTTCTTAAGATATACAGGGCGGTTCCAATGAGAAAGATTAATTATTCTCGGTACCAGTTTTAAAAAATTATAACTAGATATCGATTTTAATTATTCCAAATTTGCTTTAATTTATACCTACATCCAAAAATGCTGAAAGGCGTGATGGTAAAACTATTAAAATGATGTACTTTTTGTAATTGTTTTTTGATCATAAGTATTCATCATTTTTCAATAAAGTCTAAGAAAAATAAGAATGCAAAAAAATCTAAAATATATTAATTTGTAAGACCGTAAATAGATGGACAAAATAGAGAAATTTTCATCATAAATAAGTGTTCGGATATTTTTTTATTTGAACTAAGATTAAAATTTTGAAACATGCGTTTACTAGATAACGTATTTATTTATTTATTTTATTTATTTATTCTTAGTACATTTACATAACAAAGGTATAAAATATTGTCCTCCACACTAGCAGCCTTACTAAAAAACCCAGTGAAAATTTTATTCAATTGACAAACGGCCGCGGATGTGAAAACATTACTAATTAAAAATTTGTTCATTGAAAGAAATACACATGGTTTCCACGGCCTGAGAGGGTAGTTTATCTCTGTTTTAACCATTGATGTCCGAACGATATTTGTAATTTTTCCATAGTATTTTGAATGTTCTATATATTTCTTATTTTTGAAGATGTTGTAAAAACGAATACCATGTATGAAAACTAGATAAAATTACCTTTTAGATTTGTATATTTGAAATACAGTTTAGTTTTCAAAAACTGACATATTTTAAGATTCAAACTCGGAAATAAATGGAAAAAAATATCTTACCAAAATTTTTTTGACTAAAATGTAGAGAAATTTAAAAAAAACTAAATTTCAAAAACACAGTCCTTTTATGTAATAAATTTGGAAGGAAACTATCACCTCACTTTTTCCTCGTGCATACAACAAAAAATTTCAAAGTTTTTTTTATTGCTAAAAAACTAACCTAAAAATTATACCGTCTTTTATATCAGATTTCTTGCATCTCTAAAGACGTTAATTTCTTTGATGCATTTAGGCACACATGTATTAGATATTATTATTAAAAAAAACCACCACTTTCATAAAATTATCGTAAAATAAAACCTTTAAATGTGAATTTGAATTCTCATGTATCATATAAAATAGTTTTTGACACTTCAATTTTCAAAGTACGATTATTGTTTTATAACTTGACTAAAACTTATGAAAAACCACAAAAGACACGGTAAATATATCAATGATATAAATATAAGAGTAAATTATTCATATTAATAGAAATTAACCATCACATAAGTAATATTGCACACACAAAAATCATTTCGCACACACAGAAATCATTTCGCGCTTCCAGCGTATTTTTCGAGCGCGAACAACGAATGCGCAGGCGCCGCGCCACCGCGCCACTTAGCGGTTATGAAGGAAAACAAACAATTTAGTACTTAAATATGCATTGTTGCCGGATTTACAATACGTTTTAAGACCAAATCTTATTAGTAATGTTATCGTGTTTTAATGAATTTTTGTTTTATTCATGTTGCTGCAATAACACGGGTTATCTGGCGTGCTGTGGTTTTTTTAGTAAGGCTGTAGGATTCACCTGTGTTGTAGAGGACATTTTTCAGTTGTAAATTATAAATTGTGAATAGTAAAACAAAAGAGTGTTATTAGCTAATATAAAAAGAGAAAAAATAAAAATCAAAATATAAAATCGACTTCAATTCGAAAAAAATTATAAATTAAAAGTTGTGATGAACTCGCCTTAATAATAATAATACGTGGATAATTTGTATGGAGCCATTTTGTAAGAGCGCTGAAATAATTTCTGAAACACAAGTATCTACGGGGCTGATTTATGGGTCTGCACAGAGACGACCCCAGCAAAAGCCACAAAAAAATAGACGAAATAATGTAACATTTCTTACAAAACAGTGCCACATGTGAGGGTCGAGACCATTAGGTATGTCACCGGGCTCTGTTTTAGAAAGTGTTCTAGCTTTTCAAGTACATGATAATTAAGTACTATTTTGAAGGTCTGAAACTGCAACAAAAAACCAAAAAAACATGTAACAACGTCAGAATTCTTCGAAAATGGTTATTAAATTTGACAAGTTCGGTCATTAAGTTAAAAATATCGCCATGAGATAATAAAAAAAGGGGATTTGGACCGCACACACGGGCAGGGAAGGAAAAGAAGGAAATCAAATTTTAAATAAAGACAGTCAGGGTAGATTCGACCTCGGGGACGGACGGATTTTTAGAGAGTCAGGAAAAGTTCGCGGAGGACGGTCACTTTGCGGTTATACAGGGGATAATAACAGTAGTTAGTTCGGTGCGGGTGAACTGGAGATAGTTCGTTTATTGGCAGAATTTATTCAGAAAATTGAGTTTTATAAATGGGAAAGGTCATGTGACGGAGATTCTAGTTGAACCTAGGCGCGAGAGTTGGTTTTGAAATGAGTAGTTGCATGACAGTTTGTGGAAATGGCTTGTGTTTTCAAGAGTGCTCTCAGTGTGTTGTGCAGCATGGAGGATTTGGTAAGCTTGTTAAAAATTACATACTTAGTACGGGCCTTGCGAATAAAGAAACAAAAACCAAGGTGTTTAGTGTCGCTCGTTTCCATTTCATCTAGTTTCGAGTCACAACGGTGTTAAAGAAGTTTCATTTAAAAAAAAACAGCTGTCAGCATTTTAGAAACAAAGAATTTACAGTGGTGTAGTTTACACGCGGTAGAAGTGAAACCTTCAGAAAACCCAAGGAGACAGGAGTGGGGAGGCTACGAAGCACCTCACAAAGAGGAGACCGATTAAAGTATCCCATTCTCTCGCAGGATAAATCTTATAGATGTGTTTAGTGTCGCACGTTTCGTTTCATCTAGTTTCAGATCACAACGGTGTTAAAGAAGTTTCATTTAAAAAAAAACAGCTCTCAGCATTTTAGAAACAAAGAAATTACAGTTGTACAGTTTACATGCGGTAGAAGTGAAACCTTCAGAAAACCCAAGGAGACAGGAGTGGGGAGGCTACGAAGCACCTCACAAAGAGGAGACCGATTAAAGTATCCCATTCTCTCGCAGGATAAATCTTATAGATGTGTTTAGTGTCGCACGTTTCCGTTTCATCTTGTTTCAAATCACAACGGTGTTAAAGAAGTTTTCATAAAAAACAAAAAAAACAGCTGTCAGCATTTTAGAAACAAAGAATTTACAGTGGTGTAGTTTACACGCGGTAGAAGTGAAACCTTCAGAAAACCCAAGGAGACAGGAGTGGGGAGGCTACGAAGCACCTCACAAAGAAGACACCGATTAGTCTGTCTCATTCTCTAGCAGGATAAATCCTATAGATGTGTTTAGTATCACTCGTTTCGTTTCATCTAGTTTCAAATCACAACGGTGTTAAAGAAGTTTCATTAAAAAAAAAAAAAACCAGCTGTCAGCATTTTAGAAACAAAGAATTTACAGTGGTGTAGTTTACACGCGGTAGGAGTGAAACCTTCAGAAAACCCAAGGAGACAGGAGTGGGAAGGCTACGAAGCACTTCACAAAGAGGAGACCGATTAAAGTACCTTATTCTCTCGCAGGACAAATCCTATGGATGTGTTTAGTGTCGCACGTTTCGTTTCATCTAGTTTCAGATCACAACGGTGTTAAAGAAGTTTCATTTAAAAAAAAACAGCTCTCAGCATTTTAGAAACAAAGAAATTACAGTGGTGTAGGTTACACGCGGTAGAAGTGAAACCTTCAGAAAACCCAAGGAGACAGGAGTGGGGAGGCTACGAAGCACCTCACAAAGAGGAGGCCGATTATAGTATCTCATTCTCTCTCAGGATAAATTCTATAGATGTGTTTAGTGGCGTTCGTTTCCGCTTCATCTAGTTTCAAATCACAACGGTGCTAAAGAAGTTTTCAAACCAATAACCATAATGGTGTCGCCGAGGTGCAAAGATTGTAAGGGGAGAGGGTCTTTTGGCGATGTTTTGTTAATTTTAACGGACAAAAGGTATTTATGTATCTTACGATTGTGTTGCGAGACATTACATCAGAAATACTAGGTTAGGGGTTATATGGATATAATAAATTACATTACATTAGGAATACCTATTCTCAAAACATTTTAGAATTTACTCAGTAATTGCAGATATTTGTTAGGCAAGGTCTGTACGTATTAGGTATATTGATTTGGAAAAATGATGCATTGCATGAGGCTTCTGTTTACTAACAAATGTATACAATAGAATTCCCATTCCCAAAAAGATAAAACCCCACGCCTTTTACCCCAAATTTCAGAGATCTCAGGAAAACTGTTATGTAAAGACCTACATAAGCTAGCTGTTGACTTCGTTTAAACTCGCGCATGGAAGTGTGCATAGCACTTTACGTTAGGTATATTTTATACAGAATTTACATTCTAGCTTAAATCCTTAGTATTTGCGATTGAACGAGACCAACAGTAGGTATTCAGACATCGCGCGCGACGCGCTCTGCTATTATTATTTAGCAAATTCCCTTCCTTCAAATTTAACCGAACGAGTTACGGCGCTGAAGCTGGTGATTGCTGGAGTAATTTTGAGTTAAGCTTCCCTATTCCATGTATGTAGGTTACACCTATGCAGTTATGATCGGGGGCGAAGTGAACGATTTGCTGGTGGGCTACACTATTTCCCAAATGTGGGGGGCGAAGCAAGCAATGATTACAGGCTTGGTCCAGTTAAATTGGAATCCTTTGTGATGGAGGCTTGGAAACCTGTGTCTCTGGACGGCCCTGAAGCAGTTGAGGGCGAGGCAGGAGCCGTCTCATGATGTCGGCGTATATGCTATCACATGTATCGTCATAAAGGCATTGGGGGACGTCTGGAAGGCAAAGGACGTGCTCCCACAACCCCCCTCTTTAGCCCCCTCCAGAGGTATCAGCTGATAAGAGTCGCTGTCGCGGGAGGTCAATTAAATACAGGACGGAGAAAACGATCTGGCCGGGCTACCTCCGTAATGAAGGAAAAGAAGTGACGAAACTCGCGTTGGCTTCACTACCCTTTGGTTACGCTCGTGGGGAGTTACCTTGTCAGCGGAACGAAGAGAACAGGACATACAGAGTTGCTTTAGCAATCGATCGGCGGCTCATTGTCGGAAACCGGATAAATTTTCATAATCTTCCCCAAAATTAGAATTTGGGCATCATCCAGCATCAGGTTGGGAATGTACTTTGGACGAAAGCGTAGCAGGGGAAATGGATGGGATGGAAGTCGGATTCACGACCCGGTGCCATTCATTCCTGGACCCAGCACGCTGGAAGCCGAGCTTGACATTCCTTCTTCGAGCTGATATTTGAGATGAGCTTGGGGTATCACCTATCGTAGGGCGGATGCCCGTGACGCTAAATGGGGGACCGTCCCCGTCACGCCTGTTTCCGTCATGCGAGGGGAGGTATTTTCATTCAAATCAAATACCGATGATCACCGCGGCTGAAGGCTGACGCATGTTTATAAAGTGCCTAGGAAAACGTAAGCATCATTTCTACTGGTTCGAGGTGGTTTGCTGGACGGAGAACGGGACTGTTGAGGAGCTGTGTGACTGCAGAGGCGAGGGTCGATGACATCAAAATCTACCTTTACTAAATTCAAACTTCACGAGATCAGAGGGGGGAGCGGCTCCACCGACCTCCTGACATTGCCGCTTGTCTAATCCACTTCGGTTTAATGTTCATGTTCGATGCTATAGGAGTGAACGGAACTCTAGTCATCGACATGCTGAAAGACTTCTACAGTATCATCATCATCAATTCGGCTTTGAGGATGTCACGATCTAAAACCTCGTGCCACCCACGCAATCCTGAATACTTCCGGATATCGGCTAACACACCATAATTCGAAGCAGATCCTCACATCAAGCGATATGAGATGACATTTCATCAAGCAACATTAACATTATCACCATTATAATTTGGCGGCGCATTGGTTGAGAATACTCCCACTATCACCCTACGAACTGGAAACACATACCAAACCCTTTCCCGACAGGAAGCAAAACATGTCGATTTTTCATTCGTCGCTTGCGACCATCAAAATATTCTCTGGAGGTGTTGGAATTGGAGACTGACCGGGCGGTTTTAATTGAACCTCACCACGTCAGTTGCGGAAATGGAGGAGTCCAATTGTAGCAAGACATATTTTGTTTCATGTCAATCCCTAGTAATCTCCCAAAAATACCTACTCAAACTCAAAACTAACTAACAAGCTTCACTTACAATGGTGCCTGTAGAATTTGTGCATCCCGGGCTTGTTTTGATTGAATTTTGATTGAAAATCCGTAACTAGAGTACAAATGTCAAGTTATATTTTATGTGTTAGCACCCCAAGAACAGCAGAGGATACGCTGCGTTACGCTAAAGGTAGGATCTTCCCAATTAAATGTATAAAGGCATATTTATGTACTAGGTACTAGGGAGGATGACGCGGGTTAATTCAGAAGAAGTAGTCATCAACAAACAAGTATAGAACGGACGTTAGTAGGGTAGGAAGTTGCACGAACGATAGCATTAGTTATTTTCAAGTTAGCTAGAGTCAGTCATTGTAAATCGGACCCTAGTGAATTGTAACACGCCATACCTAAAAGAACAAGGGTTTACCACAAACAAATTATTAATTAAATTGGATTAACCATATCAAACCTTTAAAACAAAAAATTGACACAACGTTAAGGGGTTAATTACAAGTTGATTAATTGAGAGCATCTCGCCACGTATACCTAAAACGTATTACGTAAAGGGGTGTCGAGGCGCTGCCAAAGGAATAAAGGGGAGAGAAGATTGAGCGACGGAACTACAAGGCTACGAATACGGATGGAGGTGACGAACTCTACGTACAGAGCTTTCGTTGCATGGCCTACGAACGATGTAGAAAGATAGAAACCATAAAATCAAGTTTTAAAAGAAAAGGAAAATTAATTAATTACAGGTGCAAGGGTCGGATTTATTACAGTGGTGCCGCGACCAAGGAGAGAGCGTCCACACCGAGCTTGTTCTAAAGTTTCCTAATTCGAATGTGCTTTGAAGGAACAGCATAAAGCAGTTTTTATTAATTAGGGGGGGAAGAGGAGATTTATTACAAAGTTAAAAAGATTGTAGCCAGTTTCTTATGTTTTTTTTGTATTCAATAATATTAGTTGTTTTATATTGTGTAGGAAGAGAATTGTATAGTTTTATAGCCTGGTATCTGTAGTGTTTTTGTCCAAAGGATGTATTTGTTTTTGGTATTTGTAGTTGGTGAGCATGTCTTGTTCTAGTATTGCGAGAATTTTGTGAAGTGTTAGGTGTGGATAAGTTCTTGTAAAGGAAAGTAAGTATTTGTTTTGAATATAATTTGTGAATTTTCAGCACTGGGAATTTTTCGAATATGATTGAAGTGGGTGTTAGTATTGGTAACTTAAGTATGACTTTTATTAGGGTTTTCCGAGCTTTAAACAGTGTATTAATGTATTTTTTACTGGCACAGCCCCAGGCAATAATGCCGTATTCCATTATGGATTGTGCAAGTGCGAGGTATATATTTTTTATATCACATATGTTTAAAATATTTCTCAAGTTTAAAAAAAAGTAAATCAGCTTCTTTAGTTTTTAGAAATTTAATTAAAATTAAATTTGATAATGTTATTATCGAGTTCTGCAAGTTTTTTGGTTAGTGTTTTAGTTACAGCTGTTTCGACTTGTAAGGTCATTTTCAAACTGTGGTGAAGCCACGTACGGACGACTTATTTATAAGATTTTAAATGTCAATTTTTGAAGGTGTCTAAGTTGATTTATTACCGGTTAAACCAATTTGTAGAGACACTAATTGAGATTGAGAGAGTGCTAATGTGGGATTCGGAGTATTTCCCTTTGGTTTGCCTTGCACTAAGTGTAAGGGTTTTTTTAATTGATTTAGAATGACGTTATTGCTATGACTCATTTAAGTGCATTATATTTTTTAGGTTTGGTAAACATACTAAGTAGTGGGGAATAAATAATTTTTCAAACAAAGATATCTTGATTTGTTGGAACGGCACCAACCGACAGTTAGATATCTTTACTAACTGGGCCAACACCATTAATAATAAAATCTGCTTCACAGTTGAACATGAGATCGAAGGTAAAATAAATTTTTTAGATCTGACAATTGGTAGAAGTAATAATAAACATACCTTCGAAATATTTAGAAAACCAACGTTTACAGATACTACGATAAATGCAAATTCAACTCACCCTTGGTCCCACAAATTATCAGCTTACCATTCAATGGTACATCGACTCCTTAACATTCCCTTAGATAATAAAGCATACATAAAAGAAAAAGAAACTATTAAAACAATCGCGATTAATAACGGCTACGAGGCAAAAAACATTGAAAAAATAATAAAAAACAAGAAATACAAAAATAAAATTAATTTAATATATCCGGTACATAACAAAAAAATAGAACAATTTGCATGTCTCGAATTCCTCGGCCCAATATCTTTAAAAATTGCAAAAGAAATTAAAAAATGTGGTTTAAATATAGCTTTTAGAACCAATAATAATATGGGAACAAGCCTTAAAAACTCAAAAAGTAGAAATCTTAAACTCAATAACGGTGGCATATATGAATTAAAATGTGACCACGCCGACTGTAACGCTACGTACATCGGACAAACAGGTAGGGCATTCTCAACTAGATTCAAAGAACATATAAGATGTTATAAAAATAAAAACACCTCTTCAAAATTCGCCGAACATCTCTTAGTGAATAATCACGTTCCACTTAAAAATAACCAGCCAAAACCATCACATATAGAACGAAAGGGTCTTAGATTAAATTTGCTCGAACAATTAGAAATCAATAAACGAACGAATGACCCCAACATAACGCTAATTAATAAAGTAAGGAAAATTATTTATTCCCCACTACTTAGTATGTTTACCAAACCTAAAAAATATAATGCACTTAAATGAGTCATAGCAATAACGTCATTCTAAATCAATTAAAAAAACCCTTACACTTAGTGCAAGGCAAACCAAAGGGAAATACTCCGAATCCCACATTAGCACTCTCTCAATCTCAATTAGTGTCTCTACAAATTGGTTTAACCGGTAATAAATCAACTTAGACACCTTCAAAAATTGACATTTAAAATCTTATAAATAAGTCGTCCGTACGTGGCTTCACCACAGTTTGAAAATGACCTTACAAGTCGAAACAGCTGTAACTAAAACACTAACCAAAAAACTTGCAGAACTCGATAATAACATTATCAAATTTAATTTTAATTAAATTTCTAAAAATTAAAATGGAGTTCTACGAATTAAACACAAAAACAATTAACAGCTTCTTTAGTTTTCCTATAACCAAATCTATATGTTTATCCCATTTTATATAAATATTTAATATTTTCCGTTTGTGTAATTGGGGGACAATCGCATGGGGTTTGTGTTGATATATCAATGTTTGATTGACAGGAATGTATTTTGAAGTGGATGGTATTGGAGGGTTGGCCTCTTGAATTTATGCTGAAAGTTATGAATTTTGTTTTATCTATATTTAAAGTTAATAAGTTAGAGTCGAGCAATTTTTTAGTAATATTTAAGCCAAGTTCTGCTTTTGTGGTTAATGTTTTCCAGTCTTTGGCCTTAAAGAGTAACACAGTGTCATCAGCAAAACTTATAATTTCCCCGTCTATTTGGAGGTGACACAGATCATTAATATATATATGTAAGGAATAGGATTGGACCAAATACGCTGCCTTGGGGTACTCCATAGGATACTTGTTCCTTGTCACTACATGTGTTTTCTATAGAGGTATACTGTGTGCTATTTCCCATATAGCTTTCAATTAATTTGAGTTCTATTCCCGTGATTCCTAGGTTTTTTAGTTTATCGAATAGGTTTTGATGATGAATTGTGTCAAAAGCTTTTGCAAGATCTAGGAATATTCCAAGGCATTTTTTGCCCTGGTCTATATTTGTTTTGAGGAAGTCTGTTACAGAGGCTATCGCATGTGAGGTACTCATATTTTCCCTGAATCCACATTGATTGGGTGATAGTATATTATTTTTGTTGAGAAAAGTTAACAGATTATTTTTTATATGTTTCTCAAGAATTTTTGAAAGTGTGTTTAATATTGTAATTGGTCTGTAGTTATTTATTTTTTCCTTATTTCCGTTTTTGTGGATAGGAATCACTTTGCCCGTTTTTAAAATTGTTGGGAAAATGCCTTCTTTAATGGACCGATTTATGAGTATAGATTAGGGGGATATGAAGTGCGGAGTTTAATATTTTTAGTGTTATCGGTGAAATTCTGTCACTGCCTTGTGAGTTTGTACTTTTTAGGTCATTTATAAGTTTAAGTGTTTCTTTTCGGGTAATGTATGGTATTTTAAATGGAGCAATACCTGTGTGTGTATGGTGGTTGGCGGATTTACGGGTATCGTAGTTTGTCGTGATTTTACTCGCTAAAACCTTGCCTACATTAGCGAAATAATTGTTTACATAATTACATACTTTTTGTGGTTGATCTGATATTTTAATAATTTCTTAAAAATCCGTTCAGTAGTTTTCGAGTTTATCGCGAACAGACAGACAGACAGACGACGCGGGGGACTTTAATTTATAATATGTAGAGATGTAGAGATAAAAGAACAATCTTTCGAAATCAATTTATAATTTTTTGTGAAAAAGAGTCAATACGTCTAAAATTTGATTTAAAATTAACATATTTCCGGTTTTCTTTGGTCCCTCTTAATCAGTTTTATATATATTTTTATCACTTTTAATGAATTTTCAAAGGAGGTTCTGAGTTAATTTCATCCGAGTTGTTCGTTCACCGTAGTATACAATTTTCAAACACTTTAAATGGAATACGTTTTCAACATTTTAAAGCAAATATGTTTTTTTACATCTTAATGAGTAAAACCTCACATTGTAACGTTTAATCATTGAAGACAATATTAGCGACTCTCAAACGAAAATTTGAAACAGAAAATTAGAAAAAGATTCAGTGGCATGTAGAAATTGAATCCAGAACCTAAGGTCTTAAGGCCTAAGAGTTAAACCCCGCCGGGACTCTGCTGTAACCACGAGTTAATTACGTAAGTTAATTACGTAGTTAACCACGAGTTAAGCCCCCGTAACACTATATGCTTATGTCATATATTCATTATGTGCTTATACTATATATTCACAACAACTATATTTACAGTTTATATATTTATGCATATGTTATATATTTATATCAACTAAATCTTTATCTCATAAACGTACTAATGTCACTACAACTTGGTTGTTAATAATTTATGCGAAACAAAAAACCAGAAAATGGAAGACATAGCAGATTTAATAGATAACACAACACCAATCCCATGTATATCTACCAATGATTCCGAAGTAGTACGCCAACTATTATTTAATTCAACCCTTTCGATATTCTCTATGAACATAAGAAGTATAAACAAAAATTTTGATGAACTCCTAATTCTCCTCACTGACCTTGTCTTAGATTTTGATATAATTGTCTTGAGTGAATGCTGGATTCAAGAAAATTTCATCCCTAAAACGATAAGAAACTACAATCACTATAATACTCTACACAACCAAACTCAGAACGATGGAGTCATTGTATACATTAAAAATCACATCTCACACTCAGTAAAAGAGATCAAAATTAAATCTGCAAACTGTCTACAAATTCAACTTGATAATCATATAACACTTCTTACAATATACAGATCTCCGAATACACATAATATAACCCCATTCATACATTCACTGCATGAAATTTTATCAAACATTGAACACTGCCAAAACACCTTTATAATTGGTGATCTTAACATAAATATAATTAATAAAATGCACCCTCAAGCAAATGATTATCTAAACGCACTAACTTTATTAGGATATTTTCCAGCTGTTACAGCACCAACTAGAGAATCAGATTCAAACACTAGCAGTTGTATAGATCATGTATTTGTTAAGAGTAAACTAGACACCAAATCCATTGTCTATCAATCAACTGTTACAGATCACTATTCAATCATCACTTCTCTCTCGCATAAAAATCACAAATCACCACAAAATACTTCTCCCCAAGAAAAGATCTCATATGAAACTCTCCTAAACAGTGTCTCTAAAGAAAACTGGGAACTTATCTATTCTTGTACCGACGTCACCTCTGCATGTGAATTATTTATAAATACCTTACGTAACCACTTAACCGATTCTACATCATACACAAAAAGTAAAAAAAAACGATCTGACACAAAACTCAAACCATGGGTCACTGCAGGAATTCTCTACTGTATCAGAAAGCGCGATAAGATTCATAACTTCTGTAGAAAAAATCCCCACGATTATGCATCTCTCTTATTCTACAAACGTTATAGAAATAACTGCAAAAAAATAATTGACAGTGTTAAAAGAGATTACTACCATAAAGAAATCAGTGAAGCTTCCGGTGATAATAAAAAAATTTGGAATATCGTTAAAGATAGAGCCAATATTAATAAAACCAATACACCCATTGTTAAGATTAACATCGAAGACCAAATATTACATGTCAATTCCGACCCCGTAAAAAATTTCCGACCATTTCAATCAATTTTTCTCCAATATTGGATCTAACTTAGCAAAAAATATTTTAGACAGACACAACGTCTCAGACAAAGATCTTGCAAACAATATACCCCTCACTAATCTTAGCTATAACCCTTTCCACTTCACTCCCACTACTGACGCAGAAATTTTAGAACTAATCTCATCCCTTAAAAACAGTAACTCTGTAGGTATAGATCACATTTCAACAAAAATCATTAAACATATCCAAAAATATATAGCCTCACCTCTGAAACATATAATCAATCTAAGCTTTAAAACTGGTGTATTTCCTAACTCCTTAAAACAGGCCACAATAATCCCAATATTCAAATCAGGAGACAAACTGTCTGTAAATAACTATCGACCGATATCTTTACTTAGCACAATATCTAAAATCATAGAAAAAGCGGTGAAGAATAGACTCTACAAGTTCCTTGAAGATAACAAAATATTATCGGACAACCAATATGGTTTCCGCAAAGGTAGGAGTACCTCAGATGCAATAGCCGCCCTCACAAAAATAGTTTCCTTTAATCTCGACCTTGGTCGAAAACCGCTTGCTGTTTTCCTCGATCTCTCAAAAGCATTTGATACGGTCTCTCATCCCTTACTGCTTAAAAAACTTCAACAGATCGGAATAACTGGGATACCCTACACATGGTTCGAAAACTACCTAACAAACCGAACTCAACAAACTCTTATCCACTCTGACAAAATAAATAAAAGCAAAAAATTACCCATGTCTTACGGTGTACCGCAAGGCAGTGTACTAGGACCAATCCTATTTCTTTTATACATCAACACACTATGTACCATGGATATTGGAGGAAAGATATTATCATTTGCTGATGATACAGTCTTAATATTCGAAGATGAAACATGGCAAGCAGTTATAAACAAAACTAATAATGGCCTAATAAAAGTGAGGCATTGGCTTGACACAAATCTCCTTACACTCAATATTGACAAAACACAATATATGACGTTTTCCATACGCAAACATAATTTTCCCAACAACTGCCCTAAACCAATAATTCACTCGTGTTCACTAAACATGCACCCACACCCACCCGGAACCCCACCTATTACAAATTGCACGTGTCCTACCCTTAAATCATCTAAGGAAGTTAAATATCTGGGCATAATCATAGATGACCAATTACGTTGGGAAGCACACATAAGTGGCACAGTAAAAAGACTCCGTAAGCTCTGCCATATATTCTGCTCTCTTAGATCCATCTTAGACCTAAAAACCCTTAGAAGCGTATATTTTTCCCTTTTTCAATCCATTGCAACATACGGTATTTTGGGATGGGGTGGTTGCACAGAATCCGTCATTAATCCAATAATTACAGTTCAAAAACTAATACTGAGAATCATATTTAAATGCCAACCTACCCACCCCTCTAATGTGCTATTTACTAAATTTAAGGTCTTAGATATTCGCCAACTATTCACTAAGACAAGCCTATCCTACATACGTAAAAATAACCTACTGGTGGCTCCACAACATCAAGCCAAAACCCGCTTTTCATCAAATCTGGGATGCGTGGTCCCAAAAACTAGAACCACATTCGCTCACCGACAATTTTGGTTCATTGCCCCCAAAATATACAATGCATTGAGCACCGATATAAAATCAAATATTACCATACCTCTTTTTACTATTCGTGTTCAAAATTGGATATTCGAAAGGGGACGAGATTTTTTTAAAGAATATATGACTTCCTAACCATTTTAAAAGAAAAGAAAATAATTAAATTAACTAAATAAAATATCATACTTCACATCTTTTTCCAACCTGACTTCACTGAAATCTAATCTAACCTAAATATATACTCTTCTAGACGATTAATTACCTACATTGACAAACCTCCAGTAAAAATTTTAGCTCTCAAAAAAAAAAAAAATTATAGATTAACATATTTAAATCTTACTTCTTAGTATTCTATATAGTTATATTTTAGTATTTTATATAGTTATAAGTTTATATTTCAGTATTTTATTTTTTACATATATTTTATATAGTATTTTATTTTTAACTTCTTTAAAAAATTTTCTTTTTTATAATCCTTTATATATTTATATATATATATATATATATATATATATATATATATATATATATATATATATATATATATATATATATATATATATATATATATATATATATATATAAATATATGTATATATGTGTGTTTGTATGTATTTATATGTATTTGTGTATGTATGTGCATATGTATTTGTATGTGCATACGTATACATATATCTTGTTATATTTTACCTTAAATATTTTTATCTTTTTTCTTTCTCTTGTTTCTAATATCTTATAATTTCTATTTCAAACCTATATTTTGTTCTAATTCATACACTGTATAACTTATATCATGTATGATTACCTTAACACAGGCATTAGCCTAGTATGGTAATCAAGAAAAAAAACATAAAAGTGTATTTTCAAAAATTGTATGAAATAAAAAAAAAAAAAAAAAAAAAAAAAAAAAAAATTCAACCATATCCCCTTAGTTCATATTTAAGTCAAGCTTCGAAAAAGAACTATTAAAATTATCTCCATTTTCTTAGCGCATTTTTTTATTGGCTGCTAAATATGATTTTTTTTTGTAAACTTATCTTCTTATATATATAAACAATTATATATATAAACAATTATATATATAAACAATTATATATATAAACAATTATATATATAAACAATTATATATATAAACAATTATATATATAAACAATTATATATATAAACAATTACATCAATTGCTGTTCGTTTGTCTGGCTAAAACTCGGGAACGGCTGGGCGGATATAGCTGATTTTGATGTTGAAATATTTTTCGTTGTCCAGGGAAGGTTTAAAAGGTAAGTGGAAATATGGAAACATTGCGAAGAAGATAGTAAAAAACAACAATTTCATTTTCCTATATAAACTGTTCTACCTACATTCCTGTAAAACATTTGACGTTCGTCCCTTCGGTACGGTCGACTGGGGTCCACTCAAGATTGCGATGAAACTTTGGTGAGTCGTTGTGAGCACGCCCGCGAAGTTTTCTATATTGTATACCGGTGAGCTCTGGCATCATAAAATTTGTATAAAAAATTGTAATAGGTGCCACGCGAACTGTTTGAAAGCTGAATGTACCGGGACTGAATGTATGGAATGCGAGAGTGGTGAGGGGGGAGTGCGGGGAGGGGAGGGGAACTTGGGAGGGGTGTTCACGGGAGAAGTGAGGGGAACCCGGGAGGGGAGTTCGCGGGAGAATGGGACGGGAACCCGGGAGGGGGAAGGAGAACTGGGGAGGGGGTTCACGGGACGGGGGAAGGGAGGGGAGTAGAGTAAAGGGGAGGAGGAAGGTGATCGGGACGAATGGGAAAGGACGCGCAGAGAGAAACAATTTCTTTATTAAATGGTCAATCAACGCATGCCGGGTACCAGCTAGTACATAATAAAAATATGCGTTATAGTTGGGACCAGTTGGGACCGTTCCTTTTTATTTTTAACTCTCGATGCAAAACGGACGTTTTTTTTATTATTTGAAAGCTGACATGATCGAGATGGTTTTTAACTATAATTCATGAAAATATGTTCAGGCATTTCAAGGTCATCGTCATCTTTTTTGTATTACTTAAAATTTTGAAAATTTGACTTAATCTGTGTTTTATTATTTTTCATATTTTCCTTTAGATTTATTAGTATTATCTTCTTCTATAATTATATACCTATTACATTGGTGGGTATAACCTTCAAAAACTGTGCAAACAAGAGTTATTCAAATAAAAAATGTTAAAACATACTTCTAACATTTGTGTATTAGATAGAATATTATTAAAATTAAGTTTTCAAGATTGAAATTAAACAGAAGTTGGTTTATTTTGGCATTTATATCTTTAAACCTTTCAGCTAATTTTCTTAATAGACCTTACAAATTCTAAATACAACTTCTTGTTGAGTTTCAGGAATTTACCTCAATACATTAATTTAGTATAATATTCAGTATACAAACAAAAGTGTTGAATTGATAATGCCTCCATTTTGAGAGCTCAAAATTATTACCTGGTAAATGTCAAGCCGACTTTGAAGATTAAGAAATAATTATTTAGAGTTTATTAATAGAATTCAGACAACTTTTAAAATGTTTTCACTGTTGCTAATTTATTCCACCTCTTTTTTTTACATTAGCTTCACATAGGAGGCCCTGAGGAAAATAATTTCCCTTAGAGCCTATTTCAACGCTACGGATGCTGTGTGGAAAGTTTTTTTTAAGGAAAGGAAGAAGTGGAATTAAGAAGTGGAAAAGAAATAGGTATAAGGGGTGGGTAGAAAGCTGGGGGTCTGTGTGTCCAGGAGTCACGGACTTATGAATCCATTCCTTCAAATGTAGTGCAAGGCGATGGGTCGAGGGATTCTGGCTGAAGAGGTCAAAAGACCTCCTCAACTAGTCTTACCCGATCCGGCCCATCACGCATCAAGTGGGCAGACGCATCGTCCGCCAATACCTTGACAAACCTCAACTCATGAACGGATAAATCAAAAAACTTAGCGAACCACTTGGGGTGACCTGTGGCAGAGGTATTGGTTATCCTATAAATGGTTCCCGGGGGACGGTGCCCATACCCGCCTCCCAAAATAATATTTCCTATCTAGGACCAGTTTTTGAGACGTCCTCCGTGATCGAGGGTTATATCACAATCTAATAATTTCAAAATAATATAAGGTACATTATTGGCTCGTTGCAGAGTGGAAGATACTCTCATTATTGCCCTGGTGTAAGACCACCATTAGGAATTGAAACATTTCTTAAACTTTAGTCGCGTCATGATTTCAATTTGGTAGGCGGGCATGGGTACCGCCGACCTGGGAACCATTTATTGGATTACCAACACCTCTGCCACAGGTCACCCCAAGTGATTCGCTACGTTTGGTGACTTAGCAAGGGTGCCCGGGTTCTTGGGGTTATGTTTAAAACCCCGCCGCTGCTGTTGTGCCGGTTCGTGACCGGAAGGGACCGAGCAGCAGCGTTTGGGGCGCATTGGGCGACCTCTCCAGCCGGACTCTCCCTGCCCATAGCCTTGCACCGCAGTGGGTGGATTGGATTCATTTGTTCATCACTATTGGACACTCTGATCCCCAGCTTCCTACCCATCCCTTATACCTTTTCCTTCCCAGACCTTCCTTCTCCCACATCCTATCATAAAAATTAAAAAAAAATCAATAAAATCATGACAACACAACTAACACAAATTAAATTCATAACAGCGGCGAGTAGTAGGAGACCCCGGCGCAGGCCAAGGATGTTGGTGAATTACACCAACATTTGCGACCTGCATACAAATTTAAACTCTGTCCACCACCACCTTTTTTCTCAACGCCCCAACCTACTATTCCTGTCTGAAACGCAGGTAGCTGAGCCTGTAGACTGCCCGGGCTTCACCCTCGCAAGCAAGTTCAGACCTAAAGGAGGTGTCTGTCTCTATAGTCGAGCTGACGTCAACTGTGTGCGTCTGTTGAATCTGGAAAACTCCAGATTCGACGTAATGTGGGTACGCGTCAATCTTGCCAGTACGGTAAGATTCTACGCGTGTTTATACCGCTCACCGAACCTTAGCGAATCAGACACGTCCGAACTCTTCAAACATTTAAGCGACACTACCGATGACCTCTTGCCCCGCTACCCTACGGCAGAGTTTGTGGTCTTGGGGGACTTTAATGTTCATAACGAACCTTGGTTGAAGTTCTCAGGATCAACAGACTCGGCTGGACGACAAGCAGAATCCTTTGCCCTTTGCTACGGATTGGAGCAAATGGTTCAGGAGCCTACAAGGGTTCCTGATGTCCAGACTCACCGTTCCAATCTGTTAGACCTATTTTAACCACTGTGCCACACGGTTACAGGATTGAAGTCACAGCACCTTTAAGATCGTCCGACCACTGCCTGGTGACGACATAAATCCCTGTAAACTTCAGACCGCCAAATGAGAGGCTGAAGAAAAAAGTGTGGCACTATAAGTCAGCAGATTGGTTCGGTCTGCGGGCACATTTTAATGCTTTCCCGTGGTCAGCTGTCTGTTTTCGGACTTCGGATCCTTCAAGATGTGCCCAGGAAATTGGTGAAGTCATCACATCCGCGATGGATGGCTTCATCCCATCTACTGTTAAGGAAACTGGTGTAGGCTCAAAGCCGTGGTTCAGTCGACAATGCGCTGAAGCAGTGCGATGAAAAAACACATCTAGAATATCCGAAGACAGAACAGCTTACATCAAAATGGCAAAGGAAACCAAGAGAATCATAAATAGGTCAAAATTGGAGCACGACCTGCAGATCAGCAGAAAGCTGGCTCCATGCCCGCATGGCAGCAGGCAATTCTGGTCGCTTGCGGGCTCAATAGGCCGCAATTTCTGCAAATCCAGTCTGCCACCTCTTACCAGACCTGACGGCTCACTAGCAAACACCGCCACTGAAAAGGCAAACTTATTAGGTAAAATGTTTGCGGATAACTCAACCCTCGATGACCAAGATGCTGTCCCGACGTCGGTTCCTCACTGCGGTTTTCGTATGAAAAAGCTGAGGATCCGGCATCGGGAAGTACCCCATGTTTTACGAGGGCTAGATGTTAGTAAAGCTAGTGGGCCGGATGAAATACCTGCCCTGGTACTGCAGAGGTGCGCTGCAGAAATGGGTCCAATTTTGACGAAGCTTTTTTAAAATGTCTCTGAAGACTGGCTCTGTGCCCTCTGGTTGGAAAAAAAGCGGTTTTCCATCCTATTCCAAAGAAGGGTGACCGCTCCAATCCGGCCAACTACCGCCCCATAGCGATCACATCAGTTTTGTCTAAGGTGATGGAACGTGTGATCAACGACAAACTGCTCGCATACCTCCAGAAGAACAAAATTATTAACGACCGTCAATACGGATTCCGGCGGAACCGCTCGTGCGGTGATCTTCTCGCGTATGTAACGCATGTTTGCGGGCGGTGCCTGGAACGTTTTGGTGAGACCCAAACGGTTGTACTGGATATTTCCAATGCCTTTGACCGGGTTTGGCACCGAGGACTTGTCTACAAACTGCCTTCTTACGGACTTCCCGCATCCTTGTGTATGTGGATTGGCGACTTTTTGAGGGAGAAGTCGATTCAGACGGTAGTCGATGGTTTCATCTCTTCCTCACACTCGATAAATGCTGGCGTCCCACAGGGATCGGTTCTGTCTCCGACTTTGTTTTTGTTGCACATCGACGACCTTTTGTCATGTGCACCAATTCACTGTTATGCGGATGACAGTACAGTCCATGATAGCTTTTTGTTTGACAAGCCCCCAAAGGGCTCACAAACCCCAATGGCTCCGAGGGCTTTGAAGCAAAGAATGGACAGTTACCTCGAGAGTGTTTTCTTTTGGGGTAAAAATAATCTCGTTAAATTTAATGTTTCAAAGACCCAATCTTGTCTTATTACGTCTAAAAGGGATCGAAATGAATATCTAATATCATGCAACGGAAGCATTCTTCCAAACAGGGCCTCCATTGATATGCTTGGTGTAACCCTAAGTGACCAGCTCAGGTATGGGGGCTCCATCGAAGCCAGAGTAAAGTTAGCCTCCCAAAAACTGGGCGTACTGTACAGGGCCCGCAGATACTTTAATAGTACATAACTGCTAACCGTGTACAAATCACAAGTGCGCCCCACGGTTGAATTTGGCAGCCACCTCTGGTCTGGAGCTCTAAAATACCTGAAAAATACCCTCGACTCTGTGCAGAAACGGGCGGTCCGATTGATAGATTCTCCCATCTTAACAGACGGATTGCAATCTTTAGAGCACAGGCGTCGGGTGGGAATGCTATCCTTGTTCTACCGGTATTACAATGGAAGATGCTCCGAGGAACTAGCTTCATTGATCCCTTCGGCACCGGTGCTTAGTCGGGAAACACGCTGAACGCGTGCCCAACATTTGTACACGGTTGAAATTTGTCACATGAGAACGGGTCGTTTCTTCGACTCGTTCTTGTGTTTAAGAGCTCGGCTGTGGAATGATTTGCCGGCCTCTGTGTTTCCTCCTTCCTATAACATGGGTCTCTTCAACACCAATGTTCATTCCTTCCTCTCCTCACAAAGACCTTCCACACAGCATCCCAGATGACATAGGCCCTGAGGGAAATTATTTTCCTCAGGGCCTCCTGTGTGGAGTTAATGTAAAAAAAAGTATTAATAGCCAGAAACTTCTCCACCATCTTCTCCCCATACCTTCAGCTTGACAACATCCCTAATTGGGGATGCAATAGTCGGATCTAGGTGGAAGGGAGCAGGTTGGGACTCTTGCGCGGTCTACATTTTATCTGTCTACCCACACAATATATTGTACATGGTGTCCGATAACTCGAAGTACAAGCGAGAAACTGTTGAATCTACAACAGGGGTGCTCAAACTTGATCGATCGACTCTGAGAGGCTGCAAGTATGTGTGATGCAGGATTGTCATTCAGGTAGGTAGGGTGTATGGTGGCGCAAGTATAAGTATATATACTCGCATATAGGGGCGTTGCATAATTGCATGGCCATGAACCCACATGGATTTAGTAGGAACGGCAGAAATTAGTTTACCTCAATATGCATAGTTTCAGTCAAGGTAGGTCAAGTTTATTGGTTCTTACAAAACAAACGAGTTTAGTTTTTATACTTAACTAAAGAATGACTTTGGATGTGAAGCGTGACACTGCATATCCTCAGCATACTTTTAATAAGATGGTACGTTATTAGTTATTACCGAGTGCTAATCGTAAGCATGATGACATATTATGTTCGTCAGTTAGTCGATTGCAATATCTTCATTTCAGAAAATGCAGACTCGCACAAGTAAGTTGACCCAAACATTAGCGTCAACTGAAGGGCGATTTGCCTTAGATTCGGAATTATTATTTTCAGATATAAAATACCAGAATTTTTAATCAGATGCTGATTTTGTGGCATAACTGTATTTTATTTGGGCTTTCGTTGTCGAGTACGAAGTTGGAATTTTTAAAGTAAATTTTTCAAATAAATCGTTCGCTAAGAGGTTAATATTAACTGTTTGACGACTTCTGGCCCGGCTCCAAAAGTTTTATTTAACTATTTAGTTGCCAAAAAAAAATCAATTTTTGTTAATTAAAAAAAAAACATTTTTTTAATATAAGTACCTCACAACAGTCTGAAGCCAGTAGGACTACGGAAACCCCAATTGAGTGACTGGCTATTCAGATACAAACATCCAAACCTGGTTAAAGTCATTTCAAGCATCGTTTCAATTCTGAAAAGTCTAACACCAATAATCAAATGAATTTTATTTGCCTACGCCTGGATTTAAGCCCGCGTTCTCTTGGATTGCTTGTCGAGAATCTTCCCTCTCGACCATGGAGGCCGTCTAAAAGGTCAGATAAAAAAATCTCTAGTTTCTTACCAGTTTCCCGCTTGTACCTACTACGAGTTTCTCAACAACATGTTAACAGTTACATTTCAAAAATTGATCAGGAGATAAAAAACAATGTAACAACCTAATTTTTGTAAATTTTTTTCATATGTATACATGTACACGCGTAAGTAGGTTAACCATGATTTTACAAAGGTATTAAAATTTAATTTAACGTAAGTACGGACCAAAGCAAATAAACAGTAATGAAACAAATTATAGACAAGAGGAAATAAGCGGCAACGAGATACAAAAAACAACCTACAATATTAAACTGTAAAATAAATCACATGGGGCACTATCACACAATAATTGAAAACATTAAAAAATAATATACCTACATATATTTCAAGACAGTAAAAGAGATATTAAAAGGCCAATTACTTGGTTGCCTATTGTTGTCGTGATTTCTTATAGAAATTTGCGATGATAACTTGAATTAATATATTATTAGAAGTAAGACAGATCTTTTTCATGTTGATTTTACAAGTCTACAGAATTCACATTACAAAGACAGATATGAGAGAATTTGATTGATTTTAATTGCGATTTTCAAACCGAAACATATCTCACGACAGAAGAGTAATAGATATTATTTATTATTAATCAGCGAGCCTACCCCCAAAGGGAGGTCCCACAACGAAACGCAGCTCCCGTTTACATTTGCTATGTTGTCATAAGGTCTGTAATATCAGAGCCTTCTCTATCCATCACAGGGTAAACACAAAGTTTTGATTGAATGTCTATTAGCTTAATATCATGTTATGGCCTTAAACAAAAGGTTAATGGTTAATCCATCTCAGAGAAAATTCACTAATAGAATTTTTCTCCGCTGTTTATTCTGGTTAATCTTCCGGAGTCGTATTTTTAGAAGCAATTTTTGTATTATGAAAAGGTTAGATGAGATGGGATTGAGAAAAAAGGTTGAGAAGGTTAGATGAGATGGGATTGAAGCAGAGTTTACCTTTGTAATGTTTTAGTCATGTGAGTACGCTGTACAGTGTCAACATTTACGCAAGGAAAAATGTTTGTACAACGTTAGCATAAACCTTTATACGGACATGCACGTTATATGGGTAACTTTCTTCTAGACGGCAGATTGTTATTGGTACAGCACACATATGTACGGAGTTTTTTTTGTGTCCTAGATTACTTTCAATCATTAGTTTTGATCTAATATACGTAATATTTAAATTGCATTTTAAGGGTGTAGGTATTCGAGTTGTTACGTACGCATCTGTTTTCACATACCTACTTAGAAAACTTATGTACAAATATCACACGGATAGGATTTTTTAACATTATCTGCACACATTTTTTAACATTAGCTGAAACTTATTATTTATGTACTTAAACCAATGTAATAATCTGTTAAGTGTATGTTTGCGAATAGAAATAAATAAATAAAAACACAGGAGACCCTGAGGAAAATAATTCCCCTCAGGGCCGATGTCATCTTAGGGGATGCTGTGTGGAAAGTTTTTTAAGGAAAGGAAGGAAAGGAAGTTCTGGGAAGAAAATAGGTATGAGGAGTAGGTAGGAATCTGAGGGTCAGTGTATTCAGGCATAACGGACCTATGAATCCATCCCTCCAACCGCGGTGCAAGGCGATGTGTCGAGAGATTCCGGCTGGAGAGGATAAATGACCTCCCTCAACCAGTCTCTCTCGATCCTGCACACCACGCAGCAGGCAGACGCATTGGCCGCCAAGACCTGGACAAACCTCTCCCCATGAACCCGGGCACCTCTGCTAAGCCACCAAACGTAGCGAACCACTTAAGATGACCAGTAGCCGAGGTGTAGGTAATCCAATAAATGGTTCTCGGGACGGCCCACCAAATTGAAGGATATTAAATTGTTGTAAATAATAATATCTTTATTGTTACAATTTACCAATTATAACTAAAAATGCACGTTAAATACGGTGTACAGTGAATTACAAGTTAGACTCTTAAAATAATATAGATGTAACAGTAAGTAATATGTAAATAATAGAAATACATAGTTATAAATTGAGGGTTCTAGTTTCTCGTAACCCGCCTTCCTAGGTTATCCTGTGTAGAGGCAGTAATTTTGGATTTTTTTTATAATACCTATGAACGTACACTTATAATAAAGTATGTTCACCGGATATTTTGGTTAAATCAATAACTTCGAATTTGGCTGAGTGCACCGGTAAAAGCCCTATAATTACTGGTGGATGCAAATTTTGTTTTGAAATTTTTTCGTTAATCAAAATTTTTATGCTGTCTGGAAGAATGTCGCTAAATACATACCTAAAGTTACGTTGACCAAAATTAGAACCTACGAGTTACTATAAGAATTTGGAGTAAATTACAACATTGGGAAGGATTTTTCAAATCGCCACAATACATGCCTAGACTTACCATACCGGTACCTACTAAAAAAATTAAACAAATTAATAGTGGTTTTAAACAAAGCCATTGTTTTTTTCATAAAATTTATTTTTTCGCACTATAAATTCACTATTCACATTGGCTGGGCATTTACACAATACACGGCTACACTTACTTACATTCATCTATTCACCATAGAACCTGATTTGTAGTTAGTATTGTCACATGCTCCATCCTACCCATCCCTATATACCTGTCATTTTACATTACCCACATCAGTCATTAATCGACCCTCACCGCTTATACGTCTCCGCATTATTCTACATTAATCTACCGTTTATCGCATCCGCAAACCGAATCCCGCATCCCGCAAGTAATCGCGACTGATATAGTCCTACAAGTGCATAATAAACCCAGCCAAGAAAGAAGAAAGTGCCAGTGCAGTAAGTCCTTTTTTCCTCGTTTTCCTTTATGGATAATCTCTCTTGTGCAGTGGTCTTTCACACACATTTCACACATTTCAAAACACATACAAGGTCCTTTGATATCCACAGCCGCATAAAACACATATTACACTTATTTTAATTTTTAGCTCCACTAGGAATAAACTTGTACTGAGGTTGGCAATTTTATAAGCTAATAAAAATATCACCAAAGTGTATTGATAGAACTTTATTATAACAAAAAAATTTCTCGCAAATGGGTATTAAAGCCGAAGGTATATGAGATCATACGAATTACAATGTAGTAAATATATAGGGTGATGCTTACTAGGTATAATTTCTTACGTCCGAATTGCCCGGGCGACTTCTGCGGCGGGAGTCAAAGCAACTCACCGACGTCAAATGAAATAAACGTCCTGCAGGATTGGCTTAAAATAAAAATGATGGTCTTACGAGAGGATTATTTCTGCGAGACTTGCTACGGGGCCAGGGCAATATTAAAGTTCCTTGTTAAGACCATTTCTCTGGGGATGATGAAATATTCTACGACTTAAAGAAGAAAGAGAATTCGAAATAGCACGGGTAAGATGGTTTTTATTTTCAGGAAGGTAGAGACGTAACCTAAAAGGATTTTCTAGAACGTTACCGTTCTGCGCGTATTTATTTGCTCTAAACACAAATTAAAGATCGTGCTACATATAAAAATGAGTTATTTTCATCAAACTTTAGGAAGAATATTTGAACAATCAGCCTCTCTAATATGACCTCGTGGACAATAGAGTTAGTAAAACTACGGAGCCTACGATAAAGCGATTTTAAATGACGGAGTGGTAGGAGGTGAGGAAAAGGTGTGTTAAAATATTACTTTTGAAGAATTTAAAACAGGTGATCTAAAAGTTAAAAAAATATATTTTTTGCCAAAAAATATAGCTTATCATTTTCAACATATTCCTAAAAGAAACCTCTTATCACAGAACTTAAAAGCCCTTAATTGGATGTAATACAAAAAAATTCCCGTACAAGCTTAATAAACAAAAAAAGGACTTGCATCACCAAGTATTTGCAAACTTTCTTAAGAGCTATGCCGGTCATTTAAAAATATCGTCGATAGGTATTGTAATGAATGTCTTCTATTCCACTCCGCGCTCCCCTCAGGGGAACTGAGCGAAAGGGGCAACTGCATATCGGGCCGAAAATACCTAAATAATATCGATGTTTTGTATTCCCCATTTTTCTTCTCCAAAACTGGACCTATTTTAATTTTTTTTTCACTAACTATATTAGAAGAAAATATTCTATGTCGGTACGTTTTGATTTTTTTTTAAATATATTGTTTAGTTTGTATACTGAACGTCTTTTGACGGCGTTTAAACCAGGCAATTTTATTAATTGTTGGAAGGTCCTAACTTCTATAAGAATTAAATTATCAAAAAAAACAAAACGTACCGACACGCTAGTGGTCGATATCTATATTATGTAAAAAAATTTGCTCTAGAGTCAAAATCCAGAGAGATAAACGGGGAATACTTTTGTATGGAAAAAACGCCGCTAGTATTTCCTCTTTAAGTGGCTAACTCTTACAAATTCTAATTTGTATTATTTTTATTACCCGTCTCAGAACATACATCGTAAATGTAACGAAATTTTCTTGCATTTGTAACTATTCGTAGATATTATGTAAATAAACAACGGGGTTGCCGGAAATCACCTATGTATAAAAAAGTACAATATATCTTAATGATTATATCTTAATATATCTTAATTCCGAAACTTTTTGAAAAATTACTTCTTGATAAAATTTCCCCATATATTAACCATCTCATTGTTCCAAATCAACATGGATTTTTGTCTGGCAGGTCAACTCTGACAAATCTCTCATTATATGAAAACTTTATATCAAATGCATTAGCTAACAAAACTCAAGTCGATTCCATATACACAGATTTTATCAAGGCCTTTGACAAAGTGTGCCATAAAATTCTACTGGTTAAACTACGTAAGCTCGGTATTGACGGAAAACTTTTAGACTGGTTTGCAAGCTATCTATGTGATAGAGTTCTACTTGTAAAAATTAATTTGTTCCATTCCAATCAATTTATAGCTACCAGTGGTGTACCTCAAGGGTCCCATTTAGGCCCAATTTTGTTTTTATTGTTCATAAATGATATTTTTGACATATTTGATAAAGATGTAGATGTATTGCTTTTTGCAGATGATTTAAAAATATTTAAAATCATCAAAACTGCTGAAGATTGTGCCTGTCTACAAAATAATTTAAACAAATTAACTAGTTGGTGCTCTATTAACAAACTTTATCTGAACATAAATAAGTGTTATTCAATAAGTTTTTACAGAATAAGTCAACCAATTATTCATCCTTATGAACTTAACAACTCTACCCTTACCTCTGTCGAAGAAATTAGTGACTTGGGCACAACTTTCGACTCTAAATTAAACTTCATATCCCATATAAACTCAATCTATAATAAAGGTATCAAAATGCTTGGCTTCGTTCTTAGAAATTCCAGAGGTTTCAAGAATATTTCAACTTTAAAAATTTTGTATACATCCTTAGTACGTAGTCAAGTCGAATATAACTCCTCGATCTGGTCCCCCCATTTTAAAATACATTCAGATTCAATCGAAAAAATTCAACACAAATTCTTAAGACATATTAATTTTAACCTCGGTATTCCCATTGAAAACATAAATTATAATTACTTGATGAAAGAATTAAATTTACTAAGACTGTCAGATCGAAGAATTATATCAGACTTAATATTAATGTTCAAAATTGTAAATGGTAGAATAGACAGTCCTGATCTAACTAAGCTCATTGAATTTCATATTCCCACGAGAACCACTCGTTCTAAAATCCTTTTTAAATGTAACAATAATCGGACTGAATATACGAAACACTCACTTCTACCTAGGTTGCATGAAGTTACTAATAGATATGCAGATGTGATACATCTGTTTAACTGCACGGAACAGAGGTACAAGACGGCTATCGGCTATGCTATCATATTTTTTTAGTCACTATTAATTTTATTTCTATTATAGATTTTTGCATGTAAATGTATCTCTGGTGTCACTTCCCAATGTATCGTCACAATTAACTGTTATACATACACTGTTTTACCATTACTAATATTTTGAATATGAATTTGTGACATGTAATTAATGTTTATGGCATACTTATGCCGTTTGTATTAAATAAATAAATAAATAAATTATGTCTCAATGTTGTGAAGTCCAAATTTTAGTACATAGGTAATAGAATATTATTATAGTAGTTTTAGAATAGACTTTAGAGTGGCTAACGAGACGTAACGCCATCTATTGATTAAAACCGCATGAATATTCGTTGCGTAGTTTAAAAGCGCACAAGCAAAATACGCACACAAACAAAATCTGCTCAATAGTTTTTGAGTTTATCGCGAACAGAGCAGACGCGTCGGAGAACTTTAATTTATTATATGTAGAGAAGATATACACTAGACATAAGATGTAAAAACTAAATAAAATACGTATATGCGTAATTGTGTTTTGTACCTACATTGGCAAACGACTAGTGGAGGCAGTTAACTGTGTTTTTATCGTAATTGGAAGTTTAAATAAGCACTTCAAATATTTTGAGAAACAAGAATCATGATTTCTTGTTAATAAAGGTCTTAAATCTCAACCAATACTTTAGCAAGAAACACGCTTCCGCTTTTGCAAAATGTTTTGGAATCGAGCGAGGATTTTGTGGCATTTTGACGTCTTATTGATATTTCTTTCGAAGTTACTAAACAAACACATTAATAATTTGAATTTTAATTTAACACAATCAATTAAAAAGCTCTTACAAATAATATATAACATTATTACTGCAGAATATCTGCCGTATTTTGGTTATTCGTTGTAGCACACAATTTTACTACGTTATTTTTTATTTTCATTTTAAATAATTTCCCTCGGCGTCAATGTTATCTTTCGGAATGCTGTGTGGAGAGCCTAATGCTATATATAAAGGTTTAATAAACTTTATTCGTACTATCAAAGAGAAAGTTTTTTTTCCATTCGCTTTCTCACTGATTTCATGTCAATATCTTTGACCACCACAAAGATTAAGAGATCCGAGATCCTTAAAAATATTTTCATTTCGCAAATATTATGGTTAAACCTATTTACATTTTGAATTAATTCAACATCATCAAATTCAGGAAATTTTAAGTGTGCAGTTAACTCCCTAAAAGTAATTAAATCATGGTTGAATTTAAGCTCTCCAACTTTTGAAAAGTGCTTTTTAACAAAGTGAAAACCGTGAATTGTTTGAGCATGTTTATGGTTACTAATGTTAGAGCGAATATGTCGAATTAAAATAGAGATTTTGACTTTACAAAAGATACTTTCTCTTAGATATTTCCATTGATTCGATCGTGGCGTGTAGAAATGTGGGGTATAATAGGATATAACAATAAAATCTCATCCTGAGTTTCAGGAGCTTTTATGTAGTATAAATTGGAAGCTATATTGCTTTGACCTAAAGTGACACTTATTTTATTTTTCAATGATTTAAAGTACTTTCTGTTGCATCTCTCATATAAACTGCAAACATAATATATGTAGGGTAAACTAGACCACAATTGCCCGCAACTTGTGATTGCCCACTCTCACTTTGATTATCATTTTCTCATTAATGTACATATATGCAATTTGACGGCCTCCGAGGGGCAAGACTATCGACTAGCGATCCGTAGGTCGCGGGTTTAAATCCCAGCGTTCGCAGATAAATTTTATTTGATTGATTTGTGTTTCACAATTCAATTATTCAAAATAATATATGGTTTATTTGGGGCACGTTCCAGAGTGGAAGGTACTCGTACTATCGGTAACGCTCATCATTCAGAATTGAAACTTTGCTTGAAATGGCTTTAGCTATGTTTGGTGACTAAATCAGAATAAAATGGTACTTCTCCACCTTCCTCTTCCCCATCTCATTCGTCTCTGCACTTATCTTTAGCCTCACAACATACCCCAATTGGCTTTCACATTTTTTTTCTTAAAATGCAAATATTTCACGGATATCTAAATAGATAATTAGTTTAATGCGGACCGACAAACTGCCATTTCGGCAGCAATTGATTAAAAGTGATATCGGATTTTGTGAAGCACGTCGAATTTTTTTTTGATTCAATGTTTCACCAAAATATTAACATTAATCTTAAGTTCAATGCGTATTGAAAAACAGCCCTATTGGCAGAAATACCCACTGTCAAAAGAGAAATCAGATTTTGTGGAGTGCGTCGAAGTTTTTTTCTTAATTTGTACAGGTATTTCGAACACCATCTTGGTGTTCTGCGTATTATTAAAATTATTGACCAAAAACAAAATAAATCAGTGTACACCATTTTCAGTTTAACCCATTTTTACACAAATTAGGCAATCATTGTCGTCATCGTGGAAATCACTATGAACAAGTGGGCCATCACTGTACATTTGGCAATAATTTTTCTTAACTTAAAAAAACTTCTTGGCGTAATATTCTTACTCCTACATATTTTACTCATACCTGCTCATGCATACGTTTTTCTTCTTTGACGAAGTATGTCTTTGCATTGTATTTACTCGGTGCATTGTCATTTTATCATAGAATTTATGTAACAAGTCAAAAGGGCTGCACTAGTAAGATATAAACGGGTTACATAACTGGGCCAGATCTCCTGAGAAGACGGATGAGGAAAGACGATATTGAACGGAAGAGAAGAGTGTTCAACATACGTGAAAATATTCTACATTCGCTTATATTGATGCAATTCGGAAGTAAGAAGCATGTTTATTGATTTTCTGTATGAATAAATTCTCCTGTGTGGTGAAATTCACATCAAATCGTGATAAATTCAACCAAATTCGAGTGCAATGAAATACCGCATATTTTTGAAGTAAAATTTCATTACGCACGCTTGACTTGGGGAGTAAGCTCGTGAATGCGTGGAGAGCGTTACGAAAAGCGTGATCGGGCGAGGCGAACGGTCAGGCCTTTACTTGAGACAGTAAGCTTGTGAATGCGTGATGAGAGCGTTATGAAAAGTGTGTTCGGGCGAGGCAAACGTTAGTTGAGACGTGTGGTCTAAAGTACACTCGTTTTTTGGTTTATTTTATTTTTTTACATTGGCTCCATACAGGAGGACCTAATATTAAATAATTTATTAATAATAATTACGGATAATAACTTTTTTGTTACAAATAAGCTCGGGAAACTCGAGATGAAATCTTACCTTATGCACAGCACAGCATTTCAAAAAATATTTAAAAAATGTAAAAAATATAATAATAAAAAAAACATAGCAAATTTGTGTGCTACAACGAATAACCAAAATGTCGCCTATATATATTTGAAAATTAGCTCCAAAAAGGAGGCCGCGAGGAAAATAGTTCCATTCAGAGCCTACGTCATCTTTGGGGATGCTGTGTGGAGGGTATTTTTAGCGAAGGAAGGAAAGATAGGAAGTTCTGGGAAGGAATAGAGGAGTGGGTAGGAATCTGAGCGTCAGTGTGCCCAGGAGTGACTGACGTATGAATCCATCCCTCCAAACGTGGTGCAAGGCGATGTTCTGAGCGAGTACGCCCGGAGAAGTCAAAGGTACTACCTCAATCATTTTCTCCCGATCCGGCGTGCCATGCAGCTGGTGGCAGCATCCACCGCCAAGACATGGACAAAACTCACCCCATGAACCCTGATAAGTCACCAAACGAAGCGAACCACTTGATGCTATTGCCACAGTCTCACTGGCTTCGAACAGTTGTGCATCTTCTACGGTAAGCAAAAAAGCATTTGCCGTTAAAATGTCTTAATAGTCATCATTTAAAAACATCAGACGTTACATGCAAAATATAAGCATTTTCACTTTATTTTATTTTATTGCTTTATAAGTATCAAATCGATTTAAACATTTAACTCGACACTGAAAGGGAAATACTTTCTCTCGGGGCTTATTTCATCTCTGGGGATGCTGGGTGGAAGGTCTTTTTGAAGAAAGGAAGGGGTGAAGACCCAAAACAATATTTATCATAAAGGTCATCAAATGTTCATTAAACTTCTTTAAGAGGGCATTACCAGAGAAAACCAGAAATACGTAATTTTAAAATCAGATTTTAGACGTATTGACTCTTTTCCACAAAAAATTATAAATGGATTACGAAAGATTGTTCTTTTATCTAGCGTTCGCATGTAATAAATTTTGAGATTTTTTTTTAATTTTTAGTATAATAAGGTTATTCCATAGGTCGTTGGCAGATTTGTTAAATTTTCAAAAAAGATTTTGTATTATACCACACCCATTTCAAATAATATAATCATGCAGTAAAATAAATCAATACATTATCTAGCAAATCATTAAAAAATACGTACGTACATGTGTTTCTTGATGAAAATTGGTCCATTTACAAACTAATATATTTCAGATTTTTTTAACATTCTTATTAAATTTAGACATTATTGAAAAATGATAAATACTTATAATCAAAAAATAATTACATTAAGCACATTATTTTAATAGTTTTATCATCACGCCTTTCAGCATTTTTGGATGAAGGTATAAATTAAAGCTAGTTTGGTTTGAAATAAATTCGATATTGAGTTATAATTTAAAAAAGCTGGTACGGAGAATAATTAATCGTTCTCATGTAACCACCCTGCACGATCGTAAGAACAACTTTCTACGAAATTTGGATTTTCGTCCGCTGGCTGGTTAAATAATGCTCTTAAGTGTTAAGGAGATTAAAAGTATTATAGTTTTCTTAGGTTATGGCTCGATGCTGTGAAATCCAAATTGTGGTGAGTTGGTGATAGAATGATATTATAGTAGTTTTAGAAGAAAATATGTGAATTGTCGAGTTCCAATATCCTCCCTAATGAATTTTGTTAAAAAATTATGTGTGAATACCATCTGATGTGGTTTCTCACAAGAAAAGTTATTATTTACAAAAGTCTTCTAGTTTCGTGAAACTAGAAGACTTTTGTAAATAAATCGTGTTTAAATACGAGCTTATAATAATTAAAACACATTTTTAAAATATAAATTAAACTATTATTTTTAATTGTTAAACTAACGTTTAAGACAAGATTTTTATGCATAGCAAAAAGGGTAACAATTATTATAAGCAATAATTATCAGCCTGAAACACTCATAACAATAAGACAAGATTTTTATGCATAGCACAAAGGGTAACAATTATTATAAGCAATAATTATCAGCCTGAAACACTCATAACAATTATTGCTTATAATAATTGTTACCCTTTGTATAAAAATCTTGTCTTAAACGTTAGTTGCATAAAAATCTTGTCTTAAACGTTAGTTTAACAATTAAAAATAATAATTAATATTTGACAAGTTTAAGTATTTCCCCAATAAATGAAGACATAATTTGTCTCGAAGCCACCTAGCAACGGATTTAACACTAACAGTGTCTCTCTCGCAAAAATAAAGTTGGTTGTTTTCGGGTGGAAAAAATATAATAAGCAGTAATTGTTGAATGAAACACTAGTATATATTGAATCATTTGGCGGGTATAAGATAAGCCGCCATAGCTCAATTGGGAGAGCAGCTGACCGGCAATCAGAAGGGCACGGGTTCAAGTCCCGTTGGCGTCATGTATCTTTTCTCGGAAGATTTTTCAATGCGGATGAGTGTTTCAGGCTGATAATTATTGCTTATAATAATTAATAAATTAAAGATTTAAATTAAAAATAACAATTGTATCCAGTTTGTACAAGATCATTTTAATATGTAAAAAAATAAAATAACTGGAATCTTGAAAACCAAACAGCCTACAATGCTTTTCTTGATTTACTACATACACTACATGTTTTTCTTGATTTACTCGAAAGTAAGAAAATCAATGAGGGAGGGTTTTGGAACTCAACCATTCATATTAGATATAAGATGTGAAAATTTTATAACTAAATAAAATATACATTGAAAGAGCGGGGAAGTATGAAGATCGGCAAATCATTTAACGGATATGTATTGAAAAACGTGTCGTAGACTACCCGTTCTCACGTGATAAATAATGTTCGGAGCCCTTAATTAACGTAATAAGGTAAAACAAAGTTTAAGAAAGACCAAAACAGAAAAGTAAATCCGATTTTACATCAAAGTATTATTTGCAAGTTAAAATCGTAAGTATCTTCTTTGTTGTGGAGTTATTTTAGTGCCCTAGTTATTTACCAGTAAACGTTCCGGTATATTTATTATTTATTCAGGTTTAGCCCGAGCCCGAGCACAAATCATAAGAAGGTAAACCCCGAAGGGCCTCAAATAACCCCAAAAATAAATAAATTTGTCCGTTGCCTTTTTTGTGATGTAGTATTCTGTACTGCGATAGTGATGTAGTGCGATAGGTACTTTAACATATTTTTTCGATTTGTGATTTTTTGTAAGAGACTGTAGGTGTTGGAAAAAAATCCTGTTGTAGACACTAAAAGTATGGCCCCGATAATAACAATTCAGAATCGAAACGTTGCTTGAAATAGCTTTAGCCATGTTTGGTGACCAGATCTCAATAGCCAGATACTTTTCAACCTCCATCTTTCCAATCTCTCCCCCCTACTTACTTTAGCCTCACGACATACCCCAAATATGGATACCATGGACCCACTGGCTTCTGACAGTTGGGATTAGTTGGGACTAGTCAAATAATTTTCTTTGTTTGTTTTCTAAACATGTTTGTGTACCTATGTACATTGAGCTCCTCAACCCACTCGCCGAGCACCGCTTGTTTTGACTAATTTATACTAATTAAGCTCAGAGATAATTTAAAATGTACTTACCTACACTTAAACAGAGGTATATATCAAAACCCCCCTTAAGAGCGTTTAACCAGCCAGCGGACGAAAATCCACATTTCGTCGAAAGTTGTTCTTCCGATCGTGCAGGACGGTTACAATGAGAAAGATTAATTATTCTCCGTACCAGCTTTTTAAAATTAATTTCGAATTTATTTCAATCCAAATTAGCTTTAATTTATACCTTCATCCAAAAATGCTGAAAGGCGTGATGATAAAACTATTAAAATAGTCTACTTTTTGTAGTTATTTTTTGATTATAAGTATTTATCATTTTTCAATAATGTCTAAATTTAATATGAATGTTAAAAAAATCTGAAATATATTAGTTTGTAAGTGCGCAAATAAATACACAAATGGACCAATTTTCGTCAAGAAACACATGTACGTACATATTTTTTAATGATTTTATTGAAACTAAAATTAAAATTCTAATACATAACTTTGCTAGATAATGTATTGATTTATTTTACTGCATGATTACATTATTTGAAATGGATGTGGTATAATACAAAAACTTTTTGGAAAATTTAACAAATCTGCCAACGACCTATGGAATAACCTTATTATACTAAAAAATAAAAAAAAATTCTAAAAATTTATTACATACGAATGCTAGATAAAAGAACAATCTTTCGAAATCCATTTATAATTTTTTGTGGAAAAGAGTCAATACGTCTAAAAACTTTTTTGAAAATGACGTATTTCAGGCTTTCTCTGGTAATGCCCTCTTAATAATAAACGCGTTTGAAAAATTTACACAATTGACAAACAACCATTTACCCAACATTAATGCTTGTTCATCAGTTGTGTAAAATTAAAATCACTCTTTTTAGTCAGGCCTTAAGTAAGTTATACAATTAGCTCTATAAACCGACATTTTACACGTTTTAAGGTGCATTTACTAATAAAATGAATATAAGAAATCTTTCCGTTAAGGTTTCACATAACATTCAGTAATTTGACATTAAACACTGCACCGGCTCGGCTCCCTGCCTTTCTGAAGGAAATAATTGTCTCCCGTGCGAATAAGAAATAAGAAGAATTCAAGGAATCCTATTGTGTTTAAAAACAACTTGTTTAAAAAACTAAAATCACTACAAACCAACAATTGTCAACTGATTTACAAATAATTCACCATAATACTCTTCATTATAGAGGAAGAGATCTGCTTGATCACATAGTAAGTATTTAACATAAATGACAGTAGGTTTTAGTAAAGCTCCGAACCTAATGCATTTGAGTTTTTACTCTTCATAGGGCAATGGGAATTAAAAAATGCGCTCGGTCGTTTTTTGCCGACATCGTGGGATTAACTTAAATTTTAACAAAGCGATCTCTTAGTTTGATTCCGATTCTATTCATTAGATTTTTTACCGTAATTTCGAATACACGAGTTAAAGCAAAGAGAAAAAAAAATTACACATACCTAATAGTCGTATAATATCATTGACTTTATATTCAATGCCCGGAGGTAGAATTAATTTCAGTTAAATACCCCTGCGCACTCCATACGCTCTTAGGTCCTATTCAGACTGATTATATTACTGATGAGATTATTACATACAAAATGCTTGCTTGAATGGAATACCTATGAAATAATTAAAATAATAATTATTATAAGCAATACTTATGAACCTGAAACACTCATAGACATTGAAAAAATCTTCCTAGAAAAAATACATGACGCCAACGGGACTTGAACCCGTGCCCTTCTGATTGCCGGTCAGCTGCTCTCCCAATTGAGCTATGGCGGCTTATATTATACCCGCCAAATGATTCAATATATACTAGTGATTCATTCAACAATTACTGCTTATTATATTTTTTCCACCTGAAAACAACCAACTTTATTTTTGCCTCAGAGACACTGTTAGTGTTAAATCCGTCACTAGGTGGCGTCGAGACAAATTATGTCTTCATTTATTGGGGAAATACTTAAACTTGTCAAATATTAATTTTTTTTTTTTAATTGTTAAACTAACGTTTAAGACAAGATTTTTATGCATAGCACAAAGGGTAACAATTATTATAAGCAATACTTATCAGCCTGAAACACTCATCCACATTGAAAAAATCTTCCGAGAAAAAATACATGACGCCAACGGGACTTGAACCCGTGCCCTTCTTATTGCCGGTCAGCTGCTCTCCCAATTGAGCTATGGCGGCTTATCTTATACCCGTCAAATGATTCAATATATACTAGTGATTCATTGAGTGTTTCAGGCTGATAATTATTGCTTATTATAATTGTTACCCTTTGTGCTATGCATAAAAATCTTGTCTTAAACGTTAGTTTAACAATTAAAAAATAATAATTAATTAAAATAATGGTTGCTAACTGCACACTCAACCGCACAACATCTTAATTAATAAAATTCGCAATTTAAGGAATACTACTTGTGTTGTTATTTTTTTATTATATTTTGCACTTGAATTGATTTTATTTTGTATTTTAAGATGATAATGTTTTATATTTGAATTGATTTTATTTTATATTTGAATTCCAATATTAATATTATTTGCTTTAATTTGAGTTCTGATTTACATAATTTAATTTCTTTTTATTTAATTTAATTTAATTGTACTTTTTTCATTTTTATTTAAGATGAATATACTCGTGAAATCCTATTTAGATAGTATTTTGATTAATCTTTACGACAAATTGGCTTACAGTATGAACATCAAAAAATATGCTACGGATAAATCAAAGCTTTTACTAGCTTTTCTATGTATTGGAATTACAATAAAATTATTATTTACGTAACGAAAAATATAAGCGTAAACCACAAAAAAAAGTTTTTTCATGACTTAACTATGAAGTAATACAAGAAACAATTTTTGAAAAAATACCCCTTTATGACTCAAACTATTTTTGATGTTTTCCATGTTCTAACTTTTTTTCGTTCTTATAAAATTATGCACAAAATAAACAAAAACCACTTTTTCGCTTACTTGCCTCGTGCAAAAAGACGCTCGATTTAAAAATTTTGCAGGCATGAGATTCGAAATATTTCTAGCGTTTATATTTCTAGAGACACTGCAGAAAACCAGCTACTTTCCGGGAGAAATCCTGAATTAGAGCAGATCAGTGGCCTGTTTGTCAATAGAATCAATGAAGAATGAACTAGTTTAATATTGTAAAAATCTATTGTGAATAAACGTTTTTATTATTATTTATTATTATTATTATTATATTAACCTCCATATTCCTTTTATACCGTAAAGGTTCTTCACGTGGCATCCTCTCAACTGGGCGTACTGTACAGGGCCCGCAGATACTTTAATAGTACACAACTGCTAACCCTGTACAAATTACAAGTGCGCCCCACGGTTGAATTTGGCAACTACCTCTGGTCTCGAGCTTCAAAATACCCGAAAAATACCCTCGACTCTGTGCAGAAACGGGCGGTCCCTGTGATAGATTCTCCCGTCTTAACAGACGGATTGGAATCTTTAGAGCACAGGCGTCGGGTGGGAATGCTATCCTTGTTCTACCGGTATTACAATGGAAGATGCTCCAAGGAACTGGCTTCATTGATCCCTTCGGCACCGGTGCATAGTCGGGAAACACGCCAAATGCGTGCCCTACATATGTGCACGGTCGACATTCATGGTTCTTGTGTTCGGCTCGGCTGTGAAACAATTTACGGCCTCTGTGTTTCCTCCTTCCTATAACATGGATCTCTTCAAGACCAATGTTCATTCCTTCCTCTCCTCAAAAAGACCCTCCACACAGCATTTCAGATGACATTGGCCCTGAGGAAATTATTTTCCATGGGGCCTCCTGTGTGGAGATAATTTAAAAAAAACAAAATCCTGTCTTTTTTAACATCAGATTCTCAAAGGCCCTGAGGAAAATAATTTTCCTTGCCATCTTTGGCGATGCTGTTTGGAGGGTCGTTTTAAGGAAAGTAAGGAGAGAAATTTCTGGGAAGAAAAAGGTTTGAGGGATGGGTAGGAATCTAGGGGTCTTAGTGCCCAGGAGTGACGGACTTGTGAATCCATCCAGACTATGGGGGGGGGAGGAGTTTAAAGTTTCAACTGGAGAGTATAAAGGGTTTCTCTTCACCTCTTGGTCTCTTCTGATCTGACCCGCCACGCAGATTGGCAGGCGCATTCGCCGCCAAAAAATGAAAACACCAAACCCGGGCACACCTGCTAAGTCACCAAACATAGCCAACCACTTGAGGCGACTTATGGCAGAGGTTGTGGTTATCCAATAAGTGGTTCCCGGGGCGTAGGTATCCATACCCGCCTCCCAAACTGCTTAATTATATTATATCTTTTGTCTTTGTATGTAAATAATTGACCGGTCAGTGGCTGAGTTGGTATCGCGTTTGGGTCCCACCCGGGCGTCGCGCGTTCGATTCCTCAACTGACTTAGTCCTCCATCATGACATAAGCATAATTTTCCGCTTAATGTAACTGTAGTAGGAGATTTTAAAATATTTTCAGATTATTCGTAACTAGTCTTTCTTCTTAAAGTTAAAAAATAAATATATTATCAACTGAATAAGAAATCTGTAACAGAACTTTTTTCTGACTCCTCATGAGTTATTTTGTGTTTTTATTTAATTTGATTATAAATTTTTGCTTAATTTTATATTTTTTACTATTAAGGTCATGTGCAAACTGACAAAATAACAACTGTTGATTCCGAAAATAAGTTAATAGCTGTTAATCATAGCAATCACTTTAAATTTGACACTACCAAAGTTTTGAAATGAATCAAAACATCCAGCTGACAGAAATACATCAATCAATTATCGTTTCAGACAATTACTAATAATAATAGGTGTAATCAGCGATTGTCTGTCATCGTGTCATCGCGATTTAACTTTTTTTGTAAGCAAATTTGAAAGGAATCTAATATAAGCGAATTGAAGTGAAGCTCCAATTTCTTTTAGTTCAAATTACATTGAAATAAAACTTACACGCCTCATTGAATCATGTTGATACAAATTAGTGTATTCAATCAGTGCTTACAAATTTATACAATGCAACTATTTCGTATTTTACAGTTGAGATGGTATGGACACATAAGACGGAGACCATCGGACCACACAGTGAAGCAGGCAATGTCTATGGAGCTTCATCGACAGTCATCCAGAGGAAGACCGAAGAACTCCTGGATTACTCAATGCGCCAAAATTCTTCAGAAAAACGGTCTGGATGAAGGCGATACCCAGAACAGGAGAAATTACAACCTGAGAACGAGAAGAGCCTGAGCCCTGAGCCGACCCCAACAGCCTACCTTGGCATTGAGTTGGGACAGTGCAAGAAAGAAGAAGAAGAACTATTTCGTATTTATACCTTCCATCACCTATGTCATCTTCGGGGATTTTTAATTTACCCAAGGCCAATGTCATCTGAGATGCTGTGTGGAGGGTCTTTTTAGGAGAGGAAGGAATGAACATTGGTCTTAAAGAGACCCGTGTTGTAGGAAGGAAGAAACATAGAGGCCGGCAAATTGTTTCAAAGCTGAGCTGTTGAACACAAGAACGAGTCGCAAAAACGATCCGTTCTAATGCGACAAATGTCAACCGTGTACGTATGTTGGGCACTCATTTGGCGTGTTTCTCGACTATGCACCGGTGCCGAAGGTATCAATGAAGCCAGCTCCTCGGAGCATCTTCCAAAAGAATACCGGTAAAACAATAATAGCATTCCCACCCGACGCCTGTGCTCTAAAGAGTGCAGTCCGTCTGTTAAGATGGGAGAATCTGTCAAAGGGACCGCCCGTTTCTGCACAGAGTCGAGGGTATTTTTCAGGTATTTTGGAGCTCCAGACCAGAGGTGGCTGCCAAATTCAACCATGGGGCACACTTGTGATTTGTACAGGGTAAGCAGTTGTGTACTATCAAAGTATCTGCGGGCCCTGTACAGTACGCCCAGTTGAGGGGATGCTATGTGAAGAACCTTTACGGCATAAAAGGAATATGGGGGTCAACATAATAATAATAATAAATAATAAATAATAATAAAAATGTTTTTTCACAGTAAATTTTTACAATAAATATTATTTTTACAATTTTTTTCAAGCGTACAAAGAGAAAACATAAAAACTCCGGCGGTAAACACTACTTTTGGACAAAGACACCATAAATATCATGCTACAAAAGCATTCAACAGTCTTTCACTTGAAACAAAAATTGAGGAAAACAAAAATAAATTTAAACACAAATTTAAAAAAATGGATTAATGAACAAAAAAGACAATAGTATTAAAATTTTATAACATAAAATAATAAAACATACACACGCAACACACAAAACCAATATAAAACACGTCCCTTTTTCGTTACCAACATTATATGTTTCTTTTTTTTCAAACTGTATTTATGTATAAATTATTATATTATAAAATGGGGGCCTCAGCACGGATAAACAACCCAGTGAGGCCAATATTACCGGATTGTACTATGAAATATTGTAAAATAATGTATCAACAATAAAAAAATTAAACCTTTTCATTCTTCAGTGATCCTATTGACAAACAGGCCACTGCTCTGCTCTAATTCAGGATTTCTCCTGGAAAGTAGCTGGCTTTTTGCAGTGTCTCTTAAATGTTACGCAAAATAAATAATTAAATTAAAATAAAATAAATACAATTAAATTAAATTACATGGAACATTATTAAACAAAATATTTAATTCAATACACAATAAAATGCAATATAAATAATTTAAAAAATAAAAACAAATTAAATAATGTAAATCATAGCTCAAATTAAAGCAAATCATCTTAATTTCAAATAAAATCAATTCAAATATAAAACATAATCATCTTAAATTCAAAACAAAATTAATTCCTGTGTATAATATAATAAAAAAAATAATATAATCAAATCAAAAACAAAAACACAAGTAGTATTCTGCAAAAAAGTTAGGACTTGAGAGAAGAATAAGTGGTTGTTTTTTAAATAAAGCACCCTTTAAGAAATTAAATCCATCTTTTATTTTTTTAAATTTACAAGTTATCGACACATTACTTATTACCCACTCAAGTTTAATCAATACTTAATGTTTTCCATGCAAGTTTAGTTAGGGAAGTGTTAATTTTTAGCCAGCGTGGTTATAATTAAATTCCTTTGTATATTGAGAAGGGAGGAAGTTTAAAAAATGATCACACAACAGCGATTCTGAAATTAATGGCGCTATCTTTGGTCTAAATTCTAAATGAATAAACTTGTTGATAATATCTATCACTATTTGTAATCCACAATTGGTTTGAAACTTAACTAGAAAACAAGACACATTCCTTTAATTTCGAATTTTATTAATTAAGATGTTGTGCCGTTGACTGTGCAGTCAGCACCCATTCGCCCCAGAGCTTCTTATCCAGGAGTAAGTCCAGGAGTTTCGATGTATAGGAGTGACGTACGAATGAATCATCCGTTCCATTATGTTACAAGGCGATGCATGGATCGAAAGAGTCCGACTGAAGAGGTCTAGGTTAGGTCTCCCTCAAACTAAGTCACAAATGTAGAGAACCATTTGGGATGATCTATGGCAGGGGTGGTGTACCCTCACACATCTCCCAAATTGATGAATCAGATCTGGTTAGTGAAAAATAATTAGAGTGTGTAATTCACACGCGATAGAAATGAAACTAGAAAGTCGCTTTCTTTTGCCTGTTTATTTTAAAGTGGTTTGAAGATTGGATATTGATTTTCAAAAACAAAAACGCTTATTTTTTTCGGATTTCAAAGGATTCGAACCTCCTTCGCTGAGATTTGCGATGCACTTTACCGCTGCGCTATGGGACGCGCTTGGCAAGGCGCGAATTTACGCATTATATTCCGACGACCCGTAAAAAAACAAAGCGGCCAACGAGCGCAGACCTATCGTCGTTTCCGTTTTGAACCTTGAGCGAAGTTTGATGCTTCGCAGGTGCCGTAGTGCCGTAATTTTAAATCACTCTAACGGGGCTAAGGAAATTTCACTTAAAAAAACTACAGCCACAAAATGCAACGTTTAACTTATCGATTCTAGATCGTGGATTATCACCAGATAGGTATTGTGTGATCTTTCCACTCTGAAAGAAAGTAATTTTGCAATACAGGTAACATTTTTGTTTTATTAAATTTTTTGTATTTAGCTAATATTTTGTTTCCCGTCTCTAACAATCACCAAATCAGACGCAACATGCTCGGTTACCTTTAATTATGAATATAGATAGGAAACTTCCTAAAATCAAGATTATAAGCCAGCCTAACCCCAGCGCTTTGCAAAATAATAACATTATTTTGAAGCTCTTGCGATTATAACGAAAAGGATTGAATTCTGAATTCGCTCTTCAGGCCAAAAAGCATTACTAAACCTATTCCCCATCCCGCCGCCTGAAACTCGTGTTTGTACTTATTTTCAGGTTAACTGATACGTTGGTTGCGTACGGTGAAAATTTCAAGCGTTTCCACGTTACAACCAGCCAACTTAATAACAAGCTGACGTCAAAATAATATTTTCGACATACAGTGACTTTATTGCGTTGTTACACGTAATAATTTATTACATAAGTAGCCACCTAGCACCTTATTGCCCGGTAGTTGGGTTCAAAAAGAATAAGAAGATGGTTTGAAATGAGAGATATGTAAATACGAATGTTAGAGGGATTTCGGCGCTCCCTCTAACATTCGTTAAAAAATTATTATAATTACCGAAAATATTTAAAATATTTAATAAACCATTGCTCGTTTAAAATATTGGCAAAAATCTCTCGACAAATAATGTCGAGAGATTTTTAAAGTAGTGTTATGTTTACAAGTTGTTTTATTCACACAAGCAGGTTCTTCAACTCGTCTTGGAAGGAGATTAATTCTTTGGAATAATAGAATTCTTTATGTTAATCTGGAGTTATTAATACTTTCGTGTATTAAAAAATGTTGTGACTGCGAGTAGTCCACCTAACAGAAGCTGGAATAGATCTGAATTATGTGAGCTCCTGCAAACTGCACCCCGGCTCTCGGCCCCCTGATGCACAAACTCCGAACTAAACTAACCGCCATCTTGCGGAGTTGCTCTTAGCATTGCCCTCTATGTAATAAGCTTGGAAGCTTTTTGATGTACAACTCGTAGCAGTTAAAGATACACTGTGAATTTTTGCATACATTTAAAGTGTTAAATAATGAAACCAAATGTGATTTTAATAATTTTCTGAGCATACTTTGCAATTTTTTTCTATCGAGGGAGTTTCATAAAGAAATTACCGTTTCGGTTTGGCAAATATAAACTTAAAAACTGTTTCTCGGAAGATTTTTCAATGTAAATGTGTGTTTCAGGCTGACAATTATTGCTTGTAATAATTGTTACCCTTTGTGCTATGCATAAAAATCTTGTCTAAGCGTTAGTTTATAAATTAAAAAATAATAATTAAAAACTGTGTTTAAGAGGAATATTTTACATGGCCCTTTTCGGCAGGTTTAATAGAAATCTTAATTTTGGATTTGAGATCAAAATACACAACCAAATTGAAACATTAATTTTTTAATCAAAAGATATATCAAATAACTAATACGGATCTGAGCTACTTTATTTATTTTTGCTTTAAATTAATAGATTAAAGGCCGTCAAATATTTTTAAGGTTTCATGATTTTAGAGGAATCTTGGACAATTATTTGTGAGTAAATTAAAAACATTAAAAAAAATCTGCATTTTTTAATGAAAATATGATGTAGGGTAGAGTGGGGATAGTTGAAACACTTTTACTTTAACGATGTGTAGTAATATTTCTTTCGTATTTATGGATAAGATGTTTATACTGGATGTTCTATGATCCATCTAGTTATTAAATTAAATTTATTTGAAGGTTACAACTCGTACAGGTAAGCTACAATAACCACTTAAAGATGATGGGGAAATCTGTTTCAATTATCCCCATAGTGTGGACGATTGAAACAGTATATGGGGATAATTGAAACACTCGAAATATTTTTGGAATAATTGGAGTAATTTTAATCAATTTTAAACATTTTCTTTATTATAACAGTACTCAATGAGATCATGAATACTGATTAAACATATCGCAAGTATTTTAAAAACTATGAACGTAAATGTCTTTGGAATGAAAAAAACTTTAAATACCTATACTTTTTATTATTTGTGTTTAAGTGCTCTTAGTTATACTAACTATGAGTATTTGGCATATTCAACATTGTTTTACTGCGATATTATCCTGGAGCAGAATAGAACGGTATTAAAAATAAGTTTTTCGCTTTCATACAAAAGTGCTTGTTTCAACCATCAAACTGTTTCAACCATAACAATGTTGAGTTTAACTCTGACTTGAGAGCATTTTTTCTGTGTAAAATTCAGCAACTTTATGAAGCCGAAAAAATAGAAATTAATTGAATTTGTGGTTTGCGATGTGACATCATTATACAAAATATCGGAATATTTTAGAACAAAAAACTTTAAATATTCGATTAAGGGGAATTAACATCCATTAAACAATAAAATAGTATCTATTAAAATAAAAGAAAAAGCTGAATGTGCAATTCACATGCGGTAGAAGTGAAATATATAGAAAACTAAAGTAGACAAGAGTGGGGAGACTACGAAGCACTTTTTGTAATCAATGTGAAGGATTTTTTTTAAATATTTTTGTCGTCGGATTCCAGTGCATCTGGAATTTTTTTTAACCAAAATCGTGTCAGAAATTCAGAATATAAGCAATTGCAAGAAACTTTATTTTTATTTTTCTTTCTTACATTTATATGTTATATTTTTATTTTATTTTATATTTTACATGTACCTACCTGGATTTTATTGTTTATTACTGATGTATACCTAGAATAACACAACTTATATCTGATATTGTACCTAATATCTAAGTAACTCCCCCAATATGTACCATTATTGTTAATTATTATTGAATCCATTAATGTGAAATTATGTACACGCAACCTGCCAATTTGACTGTCCTAAAACGGGAAACCTTCCTAGTTGGACAGTCAAAGCTTCCTTTTATATTGTTATATCTTGTATGTAATAAATGTAATAATAAAAAATAAATAAAAAAGAGTAGGTACCTAACCATCACAAATGATTCAATGACTTAATTATTTAAAAAAAAATTAAGAAAGGATAGGGCCTTTACCAGTGCACTCATCCAAATATGAAATTATTAAAGCAACCAACCTATTGAGTGAATATCCTTTAAAAAGGTATGGGTATGTTCGTAGGTAATTACAAAGAACTAATCAAATGACTGCCTCAAAACAGGCTAGCCCAGTGAGGCCGGTTAACCGGCCGGTAACCTAAACTTATAACTATAAATCTCTAATATTTAAATATTACCCATTGTTCAAGTTTATATTTTTTTCTCTGTTGTTAACTTTTGTAATTACATAATTGATAAAAGAATGTATAATATTAACCTAGATTTTTTTTTAGTTAAAAATGTAAAAAAATCAATAAATCACGTGAGGGCGTTTGATGTCGAATGTGGTCGTATGAGATCGGCTTCATCATCCACTTTCAAGATCACAGAATTACATCTAGTGGGAAGACTTAAGCACCCTTGAGGTGATTTTTCACAAAAACGGCGCTATAGAAATTAGACAAATATTATTATTATTATTATTAATGATTGAATTTCAGACATTTTTCTATTATAACTTTTAAATTTTCTCTCAGTGTGGACGATTGAAACATGGTTATGATTGAAACGTTGCAATCATCCCCATACAAGTTTTTTCAAACATCCCCACGCTGCATATTTTGCTTCAAAGCCAAAAATAATCCTTTTAAATAGAAATTAACGCAACGCAAATTCATTATAAAAATTCTAAAATAGATAAAGGAGAGAATGTAATAAAAAAATTCGTCAACTTGCGAGAGTAAAATCAGTTATAAGATAAACAAAAATGTCTTAAATATTTACATTTTAGTGCGAAATCCAATAATCTCCCCTATGCACGATTGAGTCACTCGCCGGCTAGTGCGACGGAGTTTCGAGTGTTGTATCACACTCTTAGGTATTAGTTTTCGAGTAAATTGAGATGTTTCAATCATAACCTGTTTCAATCGTGCCCACTCTACCCTAATGTAAAAAAAAAACATTAATAAAAGTTATAATTTTGATGGTCGTAAATTTAAGTTACAAAATGCCTATTTACATCGGAACAAATATTTGTCATTTATACAACATTGACATTTATATAACACTAGCTGGCTCCCGGCAAGCGTTACAATGCCATATGCAAAGAAATAAATTGTTTCTCCCTTTCCTGCATCCCCGTTCCCCTCCCGCATCCCCTTCCCTTCCCGCGTTCCCCTTCCAACTTCCCCGCCTACCCTCTCCCCTCTCCCGCTCCTCCGCCGTCCCGTCTAACCCCCTCCCGCGTTCCGTATATTCAGTTTCAGAACATTCAGTTTTCAAACAGCTCGCGTGCCACCTATTACAATTTTTTTATTTAAATTTAAATTTTTCATGATATTACGTATATTCCTTTTTGTATATTATAAGAACAATCAATCAAATTTGTTGCCTAACATGGGTACCTATTTTAAATATCTATAATTTAAAAATTTCACAGACAATTCTTTTTTTTTACAAAAAAAAAACAGCTGCCTGCTAAATTCACATTCATCAAACGCGCGAACTGTCAAACGTTCGAAGTTAAAATAGTCGTTAAGTTTTATGAAATTATCAAATTTTCTGCGCAATTTTCTTAATTTTACCTAACCTTCTACTATTAGAAAACTTAAAAAAAGATGAATGAATCGATAAAGTCGTTCTGAAGTTATGGCGTGACCAAGGGAAACAGGGATTCATTTAATATATATATATTGGACAAATAATAAATAGTTGCTTTCCGTCTCGCTTTATTTCCATTAACATTTTCCAGAGTAGGTCCTTAAATGTTTTAAGGCTCAGGGTAAAATTTCCATTTTCACCTAATGACTTTAGTTATTAATTCAGCTCACTTTCAACCTCCCTGTTTTAAATTCATAACCGCGCGCAGAGATGTGTATTGTATAATATTGTTGGGAAAATCTGCGACCTGCGACTGAACCTAATATTGTTATAATAGAGTTTAGGCAAAGTGACCATTACAAAATAAAATAACTCGCAAATTAACTGATTACTATATTTATTTCGCACGTTAAATAAATACTTCATGAATTTTTATTAAAGAATTTATTCGTGTTGCGAAATAATGTCTGCAAACTTTTTGTTGGTTTTTGAGTTTCTCTTCCCGACTACCTTCACTACCGTGGCATATTCTCAAAGGCTCCAGACGGGAGCAGTTGGGACTCTTTTGCGGTATTTAACAAAAAAAACACGCAATTAAAATTATGTTATTTAACTATTAATCATTCACAAGAAATTTCGCGGTTAAAAGCGTATAATCATTTTCTTTGGGCCAGTTGTTTCACAGAAATCGAAAAATTCATCAAATTTATTATTTTAACTACCGTGAAATATCTATTGCAGTTCTGCTCAGTAAAGCAACTGACTAATTATGATATAATAACAGAACTTGAATAGAACTTTCACAGAACTTGAAATTTAACTTTTAAACTTAATGAATTGTTAAAATTTCAATGTTGAGTTGCATGTTAGATAATCAAGTTTTGGTAACGACTGGTCCATAATGATACAAATATAGAACTTGAATAGAACATTCACAGAACTTAAAATTGACTTTGAAATTTGATTAATTAACACTATTTCAATGTGGATTTATATGTTTTGTTATAGTTCTATTCAAGTTTTGTAATTATTGCAGTTGGTTGGGCGTTTACACAATCATAGCTACACTTACCTACATACATCTACATATATGATAGACTCTGTGCTTGTAGCTTGATTGTCACATGTACTTTACCTATCCATCCTTATCATGTTCCTTTTACCCATCCTGTCCCATCCCTATGAACCTGTCATTTCGTTACCATAACAAATCAGTGTGTCGTCTATCGAAACTCGCCGTGAAAGCATACAATTTTCCGCTCCCACATTCTCTACCCGCATATCACAGTAAATACCGCGAATAATAATTATACAACTGTACAAACAAAAGTCACCCATGAGAGAAGAGAAGTACCACAAAGTTTCACAGTAAGTCCCCTCCTTCCTTTCCCTTTATGTGCATTCATTTTTACTTGTGCAGTGGTCTATCATACATCTCAAAACACATTCAAGGTCCTTCGATATCCGCATCCACACATAACATACAACGTTCAGCAGTTAATAATAAATAATAATAATAATTGGCTAATTTTTATATCGCCGTTTTCGTGGAAAATCACCTCAAGGGCGCTGTACAAATAATATATAAAAGAATTAATATTACTGGCTTAAAACTAAGATTTACAATTACAACTAGTGACTTACATCTAAGACTTATAGCTACTTATATTACTGGCTTACAACTAAGATTTACAATTATAACTAGTGACTTACATCTAAGACTTATAGCTAGTGACTTATGACTAAGACAAATAGATTCTAACCTAAAACTGGTGACTTATTAACACACATATTTACAATTAAGATTAGCGCCAGAAGAAGTAGGAAGTTTTTACATAATATTACAATTCGAGAATACGGGTGCAAAAAGTATAATGAAGGTTAACTGGATTTACGGGAAGGTATAGATATTTTAAATAAATTAATAAATTTAATAGTCAATCTTTACTGCATTAATGTGATTCATCGCTCACCAGTAAACAGATTGACGTTTTACAATTAACAGATGACATTAAACAGATTGAGTTAACTATAAACAAAGAGAAAAGAGGAAAAAAACTACTAAAAATTGCAAAGTTTAAATAGAATGATGAATTTATGGAAAGGAGTATCGGAAAAAGTGAGATTTCAGTTTGGATCTAAATTCCGCTGAGTTGGTTATGCATCTCAATTCCATAGGAAGTTTATTCCAAGCTTCGGGGCCGGATACTGCGAATGCACGATCACCAAACTTAGTGTTCGGATTTCGCTTAGGTTCTTTCAACCTTCCAATTGCAGAAGATGTCGCTGATCTAAGAGTTGACTGCCTAAGACCAATATTTTCCGGAATGCATAGTTCAGAGATATAGGGAGTTCTGTGAAGCAAAAAAAGAACTTGAATAGAAATTTCACAGAACTCGAAAAATAACCTTAAAATTTGATGGATTATTCAAATTCTGTGTAACTACTGGCATTTGGTCATCCTATACCTGAAAAATGTTTTAAATTTACAATTTGGTAGATTTACACATTCACATGCCCGAATGTAAAATCCGTATATGAATAGTTCATAAATGTATTTTATTTGTCGACTATTCCGTATCTTCTCTTCCGTCACTGTATATTATCAATCGTCATAGTTCTCCTCCGTTTCCCATGTCATTTCGTTTTATCTTGTTTTTCTTCTCTTTGAAGCAACATCCTCGTTAGGTTTCTGCCAATTAAGGTCTTCCAGAGATATTCTACTACCCTGATCAATGTATGTGAACGTCAATAAAGCGCCAACGGTACAACATGTCAAAGTTTTATACACGGAATACATGATCGTTTGTGAACTGATGCACGCCATCGAGTGTGTGAGAGCTTTATAAGAGAGAAAAAGACGGAATCATAGGAAAAAATTAAAGAAAATGTAAATCTACGGTGACTTCCGCAATCTGAAAAATCTTTTTTTTTTTAAATGAAATTTAATAATTATCATTTTAAAGTTTTTGTTTCTGAGTAGGGTCCCAGGGTTTGGTCTCCGGACAGACTACCGTCAGGTATAAAGTGAGCAGCTTCATTGACTTCTTTCGTTTCCAAACCCAGGAAACGTAGAGTGAGAGAGGTTTCCCTTTTTTAAGTAAAAACACTTGTTTTGTACTGGGAATATTGTTGTCAAACTTTAGTTTATTCAGATGAATATTCAGTTGAACAGAGTTTCGATTTTATTTTGAGCACTGGAGTTTAAAATTGTATAAAGAATCGTAGAAAGAATGACATTACAATAAGCAACTAGCTTATTTATAGACCAAAATTTAAAGAGAAAGTTTACGAATCCTCAGACAAAGAGTGCTAATAGACAAAAAATGCATTGAAATGTTTCATAAAGGGTGACATAGACGTGAAAGTTATGAGTAAAGGACTCTACACATCGAGATTAAGCAAAATGATAAAATTAGAAGTTCTCAGTGCAAAATGAAGTTAAATATTTGAAATAGGACAATCCCAACCCACAACAGTTTCAACCTTAACAAAGTGAAAATATACATATTTTTTTTAATTTTCATCGGACGACGATTTCCGGTTCTTGATATTAAAAATGGTATAATTGCCAATAATAATGAAAACCCTGTTTTACATTTTATATTTCGTTAACAAAAAATTACTTTTTTGTAATTATTTTTTAAGAACCATATGTTTTTCTTCTGTAAATCTGTCAATGTATGTATTTCAAATAAAAAAATGGTAACAATTATTACAAGCAATAATTGTCAGCCTGAAACACTCATTTACATTGAAAAATCTTCCGAGAAAAGATACTTGCTGCCAACGGGACTTGAACCCGTGTCCTTCCGATTGCCGGTCGAATGCTCTGACCACTGAGCTATGGGGGCTTATCAAATACCCGCCAAATAATGCAATATATACTAGTGTTTTATTCAACAATTACTGCTTGTTATATTTTTTCTCGGAAGATTTTTCAATATAAATGAGTGTTTCAGGCTGACAATTATTGCTTGTAATAATTGTTACCCTTTGTGCTTTGCATAAAAATCTTGTCTAAACGTTAGTTTATAAATAAAAAAATAAAAAAAATGGTTTCCCCCATAGAAATATAAAAACCACAAAGAATTTTAATAACATGCCGCCGTCCCACAGATATTATTAATATTGAATTTATAAAATTAAATTAACTTATTGAAATCGTCAGTAAATAGTTTCCCTTTTATATATAGGGTTTTAAGGGACGTACTTGACTTACCTTAATCAGCGATTCACGATATTATTATTATAATTTTTTTTTCTCTAAAAACATTAAAAATGGTAGGTGTTGGATAGTTAAAGGCGGGTGAGGTGATGATTTGTTAATCGGCTTAGTGACCAGTGACGAAACGTGGAAGAATTTTTTTCTTTGATTTTGAAGAAAAAAAATCTAAAAAAAAGTGTCTTCACAAGTCACTGGAGACCAAAATATCATTTACATTTTTTACTCCAAATAAGTACGTCCCTTAACACCCTGTTTATATATTTTTAACATTTTTTGTCTTGTTTTATTAGTCACAAAAAAGATACATAATTTACAAACAAATTTTCTACAGCAATTAATTACATAATAGATTTATTTGATATATCCGGGCGGGAGCAGATCCCCGGCAATGCTAAGGTCCTGGTTTCAATTTCTATATGCGACGGTATCTTTTTCTGATTATTCTGTTTCAAATTTTGGTTTGAGGTTCACTAATATTGTCTTCATTAAGTAACTAATATTATTATTATGAATAGAATGACCGGTCAGTGGTTGAGCGGCATCGCGTTATCAACAAAGGATACCTTAAACCAAAACAACTCTCTCTATCTCACTGTATGTTCCTTTGTGTGGAACAGAAGGAAGCCAATAAAAGCAGCTCAAATTACACCCTGACTGCAGAATTCTACCTTTGGACAAAGTAAAGATGATGTAAAGAAAAGATGTAGAACAATCTCCCATACGTTATCAAACTAATTAGCACAAAAAAATAAATACGTGTACAAAGAACCCCAAAACCTGGCTTAACGTAGACATTCCGTGTGAAAGCTCTCTTTTTCGCTTTTTTGGGATTTTTTTGGCCAACTAATAATTAAACAAACAACTACCAACTGTTCACGATAATTCATATTTTGAGTAAACAAAACGCCAAAATTCACGATTTTTTATCAATAAGGTGCCAAAAATTAATATTTCAACATTTTTTAATAATCTCTCTTAAAAAACAATTTTTTTTTGTTTCAAATAATCAGAACACCCCCAAATCGTGGTCACCGCAATTTTTTTTATGAAGATGAGTGACTTGGTTGCTGTGTACATGCAACAAGCAAAAAAATTGGCCGGAAAACATTGTAAAGTGTGCGTTAAGGAACTATTAGAAAACGAACTTACCAGTAAGTATATTAAAATATCATCTTGAAAGTTATTGAAAAAACGTGTTTCCAAAAAATAGGCCCGCTCAGCGCAGGATCTCCCAGTGAGGATGACTATGAAAATAATCTACATATATTTTATATGTACGAGTATCTAAAAGTAAAAACGACTGCTTTAACCACACGACTTAAGTAAAACTTCGCCATCTTATATCTCCCTCTCAACTTCCGTTCGCCTCGCCCGATCACACTTTTCGTAACGCTCTCGTCACGCATTCACAGCTTACTCCCCAAGTCAAGCGTGCGTAAAGAATTTTTACTTCAAAAAATAAATGTAGTAATTAAATTAAATTAAATTAATGTTGGCATTCAAATATTTCACTTTGAGCAAATTAATAGTTGTCTAGTACCATAGACATCCAAATAGATAGACAAGAAGATACAGATGAGGGGTAAAACCAAACTATGGAAAGGCGAAGAGGGGAAAGATGACTGTGATTCGTTAAAAAATCAATCTGACAGTATATAGGCATCTCGCATTATAATATCACCATTTAGTTCTTAAAAGAAAAATATGCTTTTGAATGAATAGACCTTTTTACATGGGAGCGCGAATTGCCCGCCATATAACACCCCCCCATACACACAAACCTTGCTTAATTATGGGGGTACATCAAATATATCTACTATGTAATTAATTACTGTATAAAATTTATTTGTAATTTATGTACCTTCTATTACTAATAAAAAAAAATATATATATATATATATATATTATTAACATGTTTGCGTAGTCCAAAGGCGGGAAAGGAAAGTTCGTTACCTTTTTCACAGAGGAATATTTTGTTGCCGTATTTAGTTAAGACACTTTTACAAATGTTTCATAATTTATTTACCCCTGTAACCAGCGACGAGCTCACTGGAGAAACGCCCGCATTCGCTATATTCACATATATTAGGGTATAATGTATAGCACAGGTTCTCATTTTTGTTCGTAAAATGTATGATGTGTGGTTGGCGCTGGTCAGGAAAAGAATGATGACGTCACATTTTTTAGATTCAAGCGAGGCTCTCGTCGATCCGAGCTGGCTCCATGGAACCGTTATAAGGAGGGGGAAATAATACGCTTTTATCACTTAGGGCAGGTGCAGATATATTCATATGTCCATGTCTGGTACACATAAAGCAACAAATATATCAATTTTGGAAAACCTGAATTAGCCATTTCGAAGGCACGTACATAAAGCACACGAATAAAATACAAAAAAAATCCGGTCGGGTTAAAAAAGCATCTTTGTTAAAACGATCCTCGTTTACAATAATCTTTTTCCGGTTTGAGGACTTCTACATTTAGCACAAAAAAAACATTTAATCCATTTGAAAGTGTATTTAAATCTAGACATGCTTTTATTTTGTACGGCACTCTTTCGGTTTCAAGAGCCATACAATCATTCAATTATAAATTTTCAAAAGATAATCTAAAATGGTTGGGCGTTTTAATCACGCGGAAGAAATGGTGAATGGCGATATGATGTCACTTCCGGTGGTGAGAAGGAAACGGAAACTTCCTGCACGCGACCACTTCCTGTCGGAAGCTCGGACTAGCTACGTTCCCTAGTCTTGGAGCTTTTGGCAGAATTTAGTTTTGCATAGGACGGACATAAATAATAGCATCTGACATGAATGCAGCGTCTTACAAAATTATATTCATATGATGATACCAACGTTAAAACGTAAACCATGTATTATAATATTAGAATTTGGGCGGCAGGTTTAGCTGCCACCGCAGAACCGTTTATTGGATAACCAATATCTCTGTTACAGGTCACACCAAGTGGTTCGATACGTTTGGTGTCTTAGCAAGGGTGCCCGGATTCATGGGATGAGGTTTGTGGCAGAAATGTGTTCCTCCTACCAACTGAGCGGTAGGCTTGATTCGGAGAGACTAGTTTGTGAAGAGTTTACAAACTTGCCATAACATGAAAAGTGCTCGAGTGGATCAAAAATGAGAGTGTTCAATTCACACGCGGTAGAAATGAAACCTTCAAAAAACTGAAATAGTCAAGAGTAGGGAGGCTACGAAGCACCGCACAAATCGGAGACCGATTATACTATCTCATTCTCTCGCAGCTTGAATCCTATAGATGTACGTGTTTGTCTCTTTTTAGTGGCGCTATTTTTCGTTTGATCAAGTTTCAAATCATAACGGTGCTCAAGAAGTTTTCACTTCAAAAATTATAATCGATTTGGGTATTTCACAAGATATATAGATAAACCAGAATTTAAATGAAATTGTTAATATTTCTAGGATATAGTGATTTCAACGTTAGAAAATGCTAGAAAATGCACAAACAGATCTAGAAAAAATCAATAGTTGGCTCCAATCAAATGTTTTAACAATGAATGTTAAAAAAACAGGATACATGATCTTAAGCTCAACCCGTAAAATAATTCCTCCTCATGTATCCTTAAAAATTGAAAACAACGACTTGCAAAACCTGATCCAGGAAAAATATCTTGGGTTGTGCATTGATCAGCATTTGACATTTAAACAACACATACAAGGTATTAAAGATAAAATCATCCCCTTAATTAGCGTATTTAGCCGGCTATCATATCTGTTGCCAAATAAATTAAAAATAGGTTTATATTATAGTCTCGTACAATCACATTTAAATTATTTGATTGAAATCTGGGGAAACGCATGTGAAACACACATAAATGAATTACAGGTAATACAAAACAAGGTAATCAAAAAACTATTTAATTACAAGCCCAGAATATCCACAAAAAATTATATATGGAAACAAAACTATTAACATTAAGAAAACTGTATGAATACAATACATGTCTCCTTATATACAAAATACAAAATAATCTCGTACACACAAACACAGAATTCATTAAAACGTCCCAAATACACAAACACTTTACACGACAACGCGAAAACATACATTTAAATACCATCCACACTAACTATGGTAAACAATCCATTGGTTACGAGGGGGGCAACTTATATAATTGCCTCCCAAATGACATTAAAAACGAAAAGAAGCTGGGTAAATTTAAAAAACAATTATTTATATTTATTCTTGATAAACAAAATAATGAAATAGAATAGCGCTGTATTGAAATATTTATTTTTTCTTAATGTGTATAATTATTTCTAGTTAAATGAGTGAAAATGTAATTTTCTTTTAACTGGAATAAAAATAAAAAAAACGTTTTATATTATGTGCTTTATAACCCAAAATGTCTTTAATGCACTAAATGCACCAAAAACCTAATTATTCTTTGAAACGCCGAGCTTGTAAACTGGCCAATGGCCATGTATGGCGAAGCGCTATTCCCATTTAGTTCTAGTACGGTTAAAAAAATTGCTTTATTTTAACACTCATTACTTCGTTACTGTTATGAGCACCGATTCAGGAAATTCTTCTGTAGATATTTGCAATGGGAAGAATATTAACATGTTCACTGTTTAGTTAACCATGTCTTCCAACTTTTTGTACTACAAGTTTTATAATAGTGTGTAAGCGAACAATGCTGCACTTTCACTAGAGATACCTTTCATTGAGCTTATAATATAATATAATATATTATAAGCACGTACGTCAATAGCAGACACGTCAATAGCGACACCTTTTATCATCAGCGACGCGACAGACAGTACCAAAAATCGAATCATTCTGCTTCCGATTGCCGTTGATTCAACTGCTCGCGAATTGTTCCAGTGTCCGCTTCCCCACCTCCTGACAAATAAAATCAATATAGATATACAAAATGCTGAAAAGCGCATCATTAAGAATATGAATAATAGAAATAAAATATTCCCGACCGAGTTATTATTCAAAGAGACAAAAATATTCAATATCCGTAAATTATTTATATTGCAAACAATGGAATATGTAATTATTATTTTTAATTGATGAACTAACGTTTAAGGCAATATTTTTATTCATAGCGCAAAGGCGGCATGTATCTTTTCTCGGAAGATTTTTTTCAAAGTAGATGAGTGTTTCAGGCTGATAATTATTGCTTATAATAATTGTTACCCTTTGTGCTACGCATAAAAATCTTGCCTTGAACGTTAAAACGACAACTTAAAGTATTTCCCCAAAAAATGGAGACATAATTTGTCTCGACGCCACCTAGCGAGAGATTAAATCACCACCTAACAATTCCTCTCTCACAAACACAAAGTTGGCTATTTTCAGGTGGAAAAATGTAAAAAGCAGTAATTGTTGAATGAAACACTAGTATATATTGAATTATTTGGCGGGTATTAGATACGCCGACATAGCTCAGTGGTAGACCACCTGACCGGCAATCAGAAGTACACGGGTTCAAGTCCCGTTGGCGGCATGTATCTTTTCTCGGAAGATATTTCAATGTAGACGAGTGTTTCAGGCTGATAATTATTGCTTCTAATAATTGTTACCCTTTATGAAATGTGTATTTAAAAACAAAAATTGATTCGTAAAAAACGAAAATAGAATTAGCAAAAGGACTAACAATGTGTTTCAAGTTCCCCAAATCAAAATAAAATTAATACAAACACATAACTGTTTTATTGGTCCTCGTACATTTAATCTTCTACCAAAACACATTCAAATGACAGATGAAATATAACTTTACATAAAAGAATTAAAATTATGGCTATCTTTATTTATCTTTTTGAAACCGTAAGAAAAAATCAGCTTGTATGTGTCACTTTGTTACTACAATATTTTCAAAGATACGTACCTATATTTTTAAACTTTAACTTTGAAATTTACATTTTTTACTTGTACCACGAACTTATTGGTGTAATTTAGCACTTTAGTTTATATTACCCACCCACAGGCAGTGCCTTAGTGGGTTCCCATTATCTACTTTTGCCTTATATATATATATATATATTTTTTTTTTTTACTTTTTTACATTATTTGTATCTTGTGTTATGTTATATATATTTTGAAATGTACCAAGATAAAATGGGAAAAAAAGGAAAAATAATACGTACGTTATATGGTTGAATATTGTTTAACCTGAAAGTAAAAATCTCTTAAAAATCATGCTTAATTGATTTACCATAGCTATTTTTCACATTCTCATAATAGTTTTACAATGTGCAGTAACCTAAAATTATTTCAAATATGTTTTAACTAATTGAATTCTTCCCATAGACAAGAATTTGCAGGCTTACTATCAAAACCGTTTGTTTCCAAACCAGCGACATTAAGCCAATAAGAGTGTTTAACCAGCCAGCGGCCGAAAATCCACATTTCGTCGAAAGTTGTTCTTAAGATCGTGCAGGGCGGTTACAATGAGAACGATTAATTATTCTCAGTACCAGCTTTTTAAATTAACTCAATATCGATTTTATTTCATTCCAAATTTGCTTTAATTTATACCTACTTACATCCAAAAATGCTTAAAGGCGTGATGATAAAACTATTAAAATAATGAACTTTTTGTTATTATTTTTTGATTATAAGTATTTATCATTTTTTAATAATGGCTAAGTTAAATAAGAATGTAAAAAAAATCTGAAATATATTAGTTTGTAAGTGCGCAAATAAATACACAAACGGACCAATTTTCGTCAAGAAACACATGCACGTATATATTTTTTAATGATTTTATTTAAACTAAAATTAAAATTCTAAAACATGCGATACCCTGATAATATATTGATTTATTTTACTGCATGAGTATATGTTTTCAAGTAGGTGTGGTATAATACAAAACCTTTTTTGAAAATTTAATAAATCTGCCAACGACCTATGCTATAACCCTATTATACTAAAAATAAACATTTTTTCTTAAAATTTAAAACATGCGAATGCTGGATAAAAAAAACAATCTTTCGAAATCTATTTTTAATTTTTTGTTCAAAAGAATCAATACGATTAAAATCTGATTTAAAAATGACATATTTCTGGTTTTCTCTGGTAATACCCTCTTAAGACACCGGGGCAACCGACAAATCCACCGTGAATAACCAACACGTATCGCTGGAGTTCGCCACATATTATATGGATCAAATTTCCGCAAATTTATCATTATTATTTTTGCATGAAATGTTTTTCATCTTTGTTACTTTTTCCAATAATCTTCCCACATATAAAAGCTGTAATTATCTACTTCATTCTGTCATATGTATTTTCACTGTAATATTATTATTTTCCCACCAAAAGCTTAATATAGAAAACAAGGTCGGGTTAGTTACACTATTTATAACTCGAGATCGGCTGGACCGATTTTGATGATCTTTAATTTGTTGGATTTGTCTCTGCCCCAGAAAACAGAATAACTATTAATACATCGCAAAAATTTACGAAGAAGAAAGTTATGAAGAAAATTAATTTCCTCATACATTTTGTATGGAACGAATTCTCATATTTTGAAAGAACTGAAGCAATATTGTGATAGGTATAATATTTAACTGTGCGTGAATTCCAAAAAATCAAAAATGTCAAATGTCAATGAGCTGATGGTTTTGCTTTTGTTCTTAATCATATAATGCTGCCCCTCTTTCTTACACACTAAATGTCAATAGTCGAAATTGATACAAACGGTGAACGTATGTCTCTGCACCCCTCCAAAGGAAAAACACAATAATAATAAATCTCTAAAATGAACTTAGCACCTATGTCATCTTAGGGGATGCTGTCTGGAGGGTCTTTTTAAGGAAGGGTAGGGTACGAAGTTCTGGGAAGGAAAAAGGCATGAGGGGTGGGTAGGAATCTGGAGGTCAGTGTATCCGGGAATGAATCCATCCCTGACCGGAATTGACCTTTTAACTTGACCTTTCCAGCCGGACTCTTTCGACCCATTGGTCGAGATAAGATAAGATCGATTGGTGGGATGGTATTTTTAAGGAAAGGATGGATAGGATAGAATGGGAAGGGAACGGTGTGAGGGGTGGGTAGGAATCTGGGGATCAGAGTGTCCAGGACGGAGTGAAGAACGAATGAATCCATCCCTTCAATTGCGGTGCAAGGCGATGGGTCGAGGGATTCTGGCTGAAGAGGTCAAAAGACCTCAACCAGTCTCTATCGATCTGGCCCGCCCACCAAATGCAGTGAACCACTTAACGTGACCTGTGGCAGAGGAGTTGGTTATCCAATAAATGGTTCCCCGTGAGATAGTACCCATACCCGCCTCACAAAATGAATATTGATTTATTTATTTCAACGCCCTAAAATGGCTATTACAATCCGGTGATACATGATACACAGTGGTACATAGGAGGGTAATTACGAAGATAATAATGTACATTAAACAAAGTACATATGTATGATAACAACTAGTATTTAGTTATAGAATACAAATATGTTTATAACAAACAAAAAATAATATGAGCTCATACAAAATACACAATTTTATGCAGAATAAACATAAGTAAATAAAGGTGAATTCTTAGAAAAATTCTCAACATCAAGTATAATATACCTACTTTACTTTTATTTGTACATATTGTTGGATTCTAGGAATTGGCTAAAATGGACTAACTTAGTAATGCGATCCTTATTCTATATTCTATGTAGCTGATACGTCAAAATTAAGTTAGTGAAATTAACTCTTTTTTATGGAATATATTTCGAATGTTATGAATTGGAACCTTCGTTACATATTCTCTTTTGCTTTCGGCAGCCATCCCAGGAAACGCGTTATTCCTAAAATGGGCGAATGGGATTGAACATATGTTTTAATTATTCCGTGCTATTGTTTTACCGTTAGTTAAGGCAATTATTGGAGCCGTTAACCCAGTTATTTATTTTTATAACGAAAGGTAAATATTGAGCAAGCTTAAAAAATCAAGGCAAATTATGCAACAAGTGGGGTGTACACAAATGAAAAAAAACAAACACACATTTAAAAAAAATTATTCGAAAAAGTGTGTTTTAAGTCTTTCGGCTTTTAATCTAGATATCTAGAAATCTCTATTCAAACGTTTTTATTAGCATAATAAAAATAATAATACTTTTTTTTTAAATATCAGCTCAAGGAATATCTAGTACAAACATTTCTGAAGATAAAAATTGTAAACATTTCCTTGTTCCAACTACCTATCTAGAAACAATAATGTTTTTAATTAAAATAAGAAAAGCATCAGGTTTAATTTGAGAGGTGGGTATGGATACCGTCGTCCCGGTAACTATTTATTGGATAACCAATACCTCTGCCACAGGTCATCCCAAATTGACCTCTGCAGCCGTACTCTCTCGACTGCCTTGCGCCGCAGTGGGAGAAATGAATTCATACGCCACTGCTGGATACACTGACCCCCAAATTTCTACCCATCCCTCACGCCCTTTTCTTTCCCAGAACTTCCGCTCCTTCCTTTTCCTAAAAATACCATTTACACAGCATCCCCAAAGATGACAACATAGGCCCTGAGGTAAATTGTTGAGGGGCGCTAATGTTAAAAAAAATTATACAGTCACTGTTATGCAGACAATCTATATGCTGATGCAGAAAAATCAGCTGAGATCAGGGGGCACGTAATTAGCACACCTTTTTGTGTCTGGTCAAAACATCATGTCAAGCTTAGATTGAGTTATTTTGAAATAAATAAGTTATTTAGACAAGAAGCCATCTCCTTAATTTAATATTGCTCATTAATTATAAATAGTTGTTAGTGTTAAAACAAGGATTTCTGTTTAAAAAAACAGGGACCTACAGGATGAGACCATGCTTACTTAATTTGTTTCCTTTCGAGCAAATATCAATAAAATGAACCCAAATCTCAGTACCTACATAAAATGCAGGGAAAATGTCACGTTCTCTCATTTTGCTCCTTCGTGCAATCAAAATCTCCAACAACGAAATATATAATCCTTTCGACCATGGAGCGCTGAGATATATTTGATGGAACATTTAATTAAAATTATAATATCGCCGCACTCGAGGTAGTCTCGTGTGCTTTACAAGACTTGTAGTATTAACCTCCCGAGAGGCTCCTTTGTGGGTTTACCTGCTAAACCGGGGATAAATAACCCTACCTAACAATACCTTCCATGAACTGGACTTACAGCAAGGCTCGTGAATCTGACTATGACCGTTTAAAGACGAGCGTGCGAAGAAGGTTCATGGAACTAGAATGATAATCATTACAATACTCAATACTATTCTTCATTCTGCCATTGATCCTTTTCTTGGTAATACACTTTATACTGCTCTTGATACTACTCTTGACACTAGTATTCACTTTTTTGTACTACTCTTGTTACTATACTTGACACTACTCTTGATACACCACTACTTCTCTAGATACTAATCTTGGTACTACTACCGACACTACTTTTGACACAATTATATTTGTATACTACTACTATTGGTACTACTCTAGACACTATTCTTGATACGAATTTTGATACTATTATCGATAGTACTCATGACACCACTCTTGGCACTACTATATATAAAACTGCTTTTAATACTACCCTTGATACAACTAACACTACTTCACTTGATATTAATCTGAATGCTACTACCGATATTTGTTTAGGAAAGTCAAAAGATTATTTACATCTATTGAGTGAGCCGACATATTTGCAAAAAATACTAAATTGTAAATATTAAATTTAAAATAAGAGAAGGTGTAAGAACACAAATAAATGACAATTTATAGGTAACTAACAAACTAATAACCTACTTAACAAACTTCAAAACATAATGTGTTGAAAAATTTATTCTCACTACACAACAGCAATAATAATAACATGTAACCTACAACTAATTGAACACATTTTTATAAATTGGATAGCGGGTAACTGGAAATGATTCAGAGCAACAACATGAAAACTTACAATAGGGTACTTTAAATTAATAACAGTGACATATTTTTAAAGGTTCTTAAATTACAGAAGAAGTGAAATATGCCTTACTGCCTAAATATTATAAAATTTCTAAGGTTACAGGCCTTACTTACCAAAGAATTATAAAAAAACTAACATTTATTAATATACTAATATACAAACACGCGTAAATATCATCAAGGATCTTGGGGTGACCTTTGATCCCAGGCTGACATTTTTAAATCGTATAGTGCAGCTTACTTCGGCTTGCTCCAAAATGCTTGGTTTTGTAATTAGAACTTGCAAACAATTCAGTAACATAGAAGCAATGACCGCCATGTTCAACGGAGTGGTCAGAAGCAAGCTGGAGTACGCTAGTACTGTCTGGATACCTTATCAACTTAAATATATAAATATGATTGAACAAATTAAAAAAAAAATCCTAAGGTATGTTTACATGCGATCATACCGAATATATCCGAAATTCATGCATCACGTGGAACTGCTAAAGGAGACAAATTATCAAAGCCTGAAGACCAAATTATCAAAGTCCGTAATGCCGGACTCATGGTATTCGAATTAAAGTTAATAAAAAACCTTATTGATTGTCCATATCTCCTGTCATGCTGTGGCTTATTCGTTCCTGACAAATACTATCGAACTCGTAGCCACGACCTATTCTACATACCGCAGGGTCGGACAGATGTCATGGCTCAACACAGCATGACAAGAGGTATGATATTGCTTAATGCCCTACCAGCGGATATAGATGTGTTTGATATTACCATACCATCTTTTAAAAAACCTATATACATGTATTGTTAGTTGTAGAAAATTGTACCATAATTGGACTAACCTGACTGTTGTACAATAAAAAAAAATAAAAAAAATATATTTATATATATATTTTAATGAGGGATAAACCACAGCAATGAGCGAGCTCTTTCTTTGTGGAATTCTCAACTTAATAACTAAACAAACGGTTTTACTCACGAACATTATTGTAAATAACTAACAATAAATATTCAAAAATAACCACAACTTTTATGGAACACCGGTGGCCCGTTGTCATAAACAATATTTTTCAAACATTCAAACAACAAAAAAGTTGTCAACGTCAAACACATTTTTATAGCGTTCTAGTTTTATTATCAGTCTACGTCCGAGCTTCAACATTCTTATTTATTATTTTTAACATTCTTGAATACCGCAAAACTTTCCTAACTGTAAGTAGTCAGTGGAACTATGGCACTTTAATATAATACTTTAAAACGGTCAGAAAAGTACAAATCTTGTCACAAAACGCTGCTAAAGTCAACAATAAATGTTTCTATTATGATCGGTGTTATTATGCCACCAGAGCAACATTTAGATTTATCTACCACTCTGGTAAAAATGGCCCCTGTGGTCGAGGGGCAAGTATCTCGACTAACAATCCGAAGGCCGCGGGTTCGAAACTTGGCGTGCGCAAGAAAATTTTATTTGATTGATTTGTGTTATTATGAGGTATATTTGCGGCACGTTACCAAGTGGATGATGCTCTCAGCATCGTCCTGGTGTAAGACCATCATTCAGAATTGAAACGTTGCTCGAAATGTCTTTAGCCGTGATTGGTGACTAGATCTGAATAGTCAGGTACTCTTCCACCTTCTTCTCCCTCGTCTACCTCCCAACACCACTACCTTCACCCTAGTAATATACCCCAATTGGGGATGCCATAATATCACTTGCCCAAGGCGGTCAGTAACAGTTGAACACATCTTATGATATGTTTCAAAGGAAATACAAGATGCATTGTCTTAGAACATCCAGAGAAAAGGCAAATTTGTAAATTTATCGATGACTTTTTTCTGCCCAATCTGTTTGAAATATTTGTTCGGTTCCCGGAACAACTCATATAGGTCTCATAGAAATCGTTATCTCCCTTACTATCAGGGATAGAAACATAATCTAAACGGTGTTAAAAAGAGAAAATACCATGATTTATATTCTAACCTATATGAATTTAAAGTTTCCAACTGCAATTTGAAAAAAAAATTATGAAATTTTGATTTTTTTTTTTTAATTATTTTTACGTAAAGTGATAAAAAATTATGCATGAGTTTTTATTTTTTTTCGTTATCTGTAAATTTAGTTAGAAAAAATGTGAGAAATTAAAAAGCGTGGTTCATTACCCATCCAAAAGAGTTGTTAGATTTTGGATGCATTCTGAAATATTCAATTCATTTGGATTTTATTGCAAAAGGGAAATATTTTTACCCTCTGATAAAATAGGTCGAGGTCTAAGGGATTAAACTTTTCTTCATCATTTTATTCGATACACCTACCTTACTTTTTGCATTAACTAGAATATTTGGTAACAGCTTAACATTTTCTTACTTCTACGTAAATGTCCATATTATATTGGCCCCTGACTAATGTTTTCTATTGCGATTATCACTTGAGGGAATCGCGTGACCCTTTGACGCTGCACGCACTCTGGGGAAAACTGCTGGAAATAAAACACTATTTGGGAGAAGTTTACATTATTTTATAGGTGCGAACAAGTTCTAACGAACTTAATACAAACTCATGCAGCACGCCATGTCACTGTAGGGAATACCAAGTAAATTGCCATAAATCATGGTTCCGTCATGGGTGTAATGCTTCCTTGGCATTATAATATAACATGTAGGTAAGTGTATTGTCCGGTCAGATATAGACAGTTGTACGAACTTCTGGTACTTCCCAATTTAATTAATTACTCGAGATTTCCACGAGATTCCCACAGGGGTCGCTGGCTTGTATTAGTGAATATCTAGTCTGCCTGATGATCCAGAAATTCCTGGACCAAACCTCACAGTGTTAGCTACATGCCTAAGTGGATAATGTTTAAATAATTTATGATTAAACACTCGAAACAAAGTAACGAATATTTTTTAAATCATAAAATCATTTTATAATGGTATTTGGCAATAAATTAACATTTTTGTTATAAAAATCAAATTATTTTATACCGTTTCATTATCTGCGTGTGTATTTGATTTTTATTCTTCTTGCAATAGATATGTATCTACAATTGTTGTAGTATGAAGCAGATACTTTGTGATGTGACATTATAATTTCAAATAAAATAATAACTTTGTAAACACCACTTTTATTTTTAATACTTTTTTTTAAAAGTTTTTATTCCAGCAGGACTGGGAGGGTAGTGCAATCCGAGTCTGCCATATTACATAAACAACTATAAAAGAAAAGAAAAAAAAATGTTTACATAATATTAGGTAGGTACCTAATTAAAACATAAAATGAAAGTAAAATTAATCACATAAATAACAAAAAATAAGCATAAAATTAAAATAAATAATAATTAAACAGAATAAAAAATAAAAAGATATGCCGACCAGGTTTCGCTACAACCGTAGCTTCTTCAGGGCAATAATACACTACTACTATAATACTCAGCAATACTCTACAGTCGAGTATTATACTGACCTGAAGAAGCTACGATTGTATGAGCATTTGTTTCCTAAATACCTCCTGAGTGGAGTTAATGTAAAAAGGTACAATATTTTCTAACCTTATCCCCTCTCACAACTTGCGTATGTAATCTAACTCCGTTTGGATATATTATTTCTCCTGGTATAATGGATCGGTTAGATAATCATTAACGTGTTAATTTAAAGGCTGCCCTGGGGCAATATTAGCGGATCAAGGCTTTATATCAAACGCCATCTCTGGGCGAAGGGTTGGCTTACGTAAATGGACGATATATCGCGCAGTTGCGTTCTAATAAATTATTACGCTAGTATTTTTCTTATCGCTGGAATGAATTTATTATTGTAAATATCGTGGAATATGGTCATAAAAAATTGTTTGAAGTATATGGTGGCTTGCTTATTCAATTAAATGAAAAATAAATCACTTTAGTATTCATATCATGATAAATTAATTATTTTTATCGCAGGTACTCTCTACTTATGTACTCTCTACCAATTAAAGTCCAGACTGCTGTCCAGAAACACGAAGATATTAGTGTACAAAACACTTATCAGACCAGTACTTACGTACGCAGCTGAGACTTGGGTACTAACTAAGAGGAATGAGCGAGCACTGGACGTTTTTGAAATAAAAAATTTGAGACGCATCTTCGGACCGGTTCTAGAAAATGGATTATGGCGCAGACGTTATAACAATGAGCTCTATACTTTGTTTAAGGAGCTCGAAAACGTCACGAAATTTATAAAACTGGGAAGACTTCGGTGGCTGGGTCACGTGGAGAGAATGACCGAGCATCAAGCACCAAAGTCCCTGCTGAACTCAAGACCAATAGGGAGAAGGAGCCTGGGAAGACCAAGACTAAGATGGAGCGACAACGTTCTCAAAGACATATCTATCTTGGAGCTTCTAAACTGGAGAGAGCTGGCACAAAACCGAGATGAGTGGAGGAAGATTCTTGAGGAGGCCAAGACCCACCATGAGTTGTAGAGCCAATAGTGATGATGATGACTCTCTACTTAGTAATTTCTAATAATTTTATTTTTTTTCATTTGAAGCACAAACCCTTTGTGATGTGACTTCAAAATTGAAAGAAAGTAACTTAATTTAACATAAAAGTGAAGGATTTTTTAAAATTCTAAATGGATCTTAATATATATTTTTATTTTATTTTATGAATAAAACCTCAAATTGTAATATTAATGAAGACAATATTAGCGATACTCAATCGAAAATCTGAACCATAAAAATCAGAAAATGAGAAGGAATCATTCCTAGATGTGACCGTATCATGTGGCAGAAAAACTGTAATACGAAAAAGCAAATAGGTACTCCCGAACGGTGAGCTGGCAAATGCGGAAATACATCAACAACGATTCCAAATGTTTTCATAAAATATATCTTTGAAATAATAAAATTTAAAAAAAACTAGGGCAGGTCCGCTAAATTCAAAAACAATTAAAAAAATACAAGTGACAGTTCACATACGGTAGAAGTGAAACCTTTAGAAGACTAAAGTAGGCAAGAGTGTGGAGGCTACGAAGCACCGCACAAAGAGGACAGCGAGTATTCTACGTCATTCTCTGGCGGGCTAAATCCTTTAGAAGCATGTACATATGTGTTTAAGTCTGTTTTTAGTGGTTCCATGCCAACTCAGAACGAAACCAACTCAGAACCACCTCAGAAATAATAATAATAATAATACTTGGCTAATTTATATAGCGCCGTTTTTGTGGGAAATCACCTCAAAGGCGCTGTTCAGTAGGGTGTGTCAATTATTTCAACCTTTGAATTCAGAAACGCCCGGGGTCTCAAAAGTTGCGTCTTACAAAGAAAATGAGAACTGCATTTAAATTTATTTTTTTAAAAATGGTTATTAACCCGCTAAAATGCATTGAAAATCAGAAAACAAACCAAAAAAATTTAAGAAATCCATATTTTAATAATTTTTTTTTTCAATGATTTACCCTTTTAACGTTTTTTGTTATTAAAAAATGCTTATAGCTGATAAAAATGAAGAAAAAAAATCAAGTTTATGAATACAAGTAAGTCAACAAGTTTACTGATTTTATCCAGAAAAGTGTTATTTTCCCCCTTTATATTTTTAACAAACACATCACATATGTTTCCAAAAAATATTTTTTTGCGTTCTTTGTACTGCAGTTATGGAATAAAAATTAAGTTTGGTACAAAATATAAAATATGGGCACTTTGTTTTATTTTTTTTCCAAATCACGAAATCTATTTTTTTTCCAAATTTCCGGCTATTTTAGCGGGCTAATAGTGAACAATAATTTCATTTATTTTTACGTTTTCGAATAGCTACAGATCATACGAAACTTTTGAGACCCCGGACATTTAAAAATAAGGCCATTTTTTTCTCTCTATGGAGAGCGACACAAGCTACTGTACTGTACAAGTAAGTATATTAATACAATTGGTGTAACTATAACTAAGATTTGTAATTATAACTAGTGGCTTATATCTAAGACTTGTAACTAGTGGCTTAATCTAAGACTTATAGCTAGTGACTTGTGACTAAGACTTATGATAGTTGACTTAAAACTAGTGGATTAATGACATACATATTTACAACCGTGACTGCAAGTTAGAGACTTAAAACTAACATGAGTACCAACATTTCAAAATACTTATTGGCCATTGTTGTCAGTGATAATGATAACATTAAAAACAAAACAACAAAAAAGTTCTGTAGGTATATGTACAAACTCGTAACATAGATAAGTTATTGCTGCGAGTCAAAGCAGTTTGAGGATTTATAAATTTTATACATAGGTACATAAACAAATTACACACAACATTCATTTCTCCGAAGGACGTGCACGAAATACAATGATATCTTTTATGACGCTGATATTTTCCATTTGTCCTCAGGCCAATTTATTAAATCCATAATAGAGAAAATTAAAACAAATTGTTAATTACGAACTCTCCAACCCTGCTGCATGTTATTTTTTTTTTTTTTCATTCTCATTATGTTGGTTTTTCTTCTTTTTATTATAATAATAATATTTGGATGATTTATATATCCCATATGCTTTAATTTGTGTGTCTATTTTTTTCTTTCATTTCTGTTGTATATATATATTTTTTTTCTTTTTTTTCTACCACTTTATGTTTTCTTTAATGTTTTAAGCCATGTTTTTATATATATATATATATATATATATATATATATATATATATATATATATATATATATATATATATATATATATATATATATATATATATATATATATATATATATATATATATATATATATATATATATATTATAAATTGTAGCGGAAACTTCGCTGGTTAATGCAATCATGTAATATGTTACTTTCTTATTAAAATATGTATAACTGTTTGTTTCCTAAATAAACTAAAATAAAATAAACATTTTATACATATTATATTCTATTTTTTAGTGTTATTAACGCCAGAAGAAGGGGGTAGTTCTTATATAATATTACTGTTATAGAACATGGGTGAAATAATGATTTTAATGTATTTATCGATGCAATTTTAGATTTCATTAAGAGATGGAGCCACTTCCGTCGGTATCTCGCAAACGGACTTGCCCCTGGCTAGCATAAATACCACGTTTTAATGAACTTTCTATTCTGTTCCGCGGCGATGACGCCACTGCTTGTCACGATTATTTTGTACTGGTGAAAGTTAGTGGTGCTGGCGACACGGTATCGCTTCAAAGTAAATAAGCATACACTTCACGACTAAAAATTACACATCTACCGGATCTGCCCTGATGATGGACACTGCAACGATGTCCGAAACGTTGGCTAAAGAAGGAGGTAGCGCAACACGGCATAACATCCCAAAAACAAATAACGAAAATGCTTTTGGCCGTGAAAATCTTAAAACTTATCTGGATCAACTGCTTGGAAGACCATTATTACACCACCAACTATTTTATTACGGCAAAATAAATTGAATATAATATTGTAATTTTAATAAATTTTACGGTTCTTTTGTATGGGTCGATATTTCTTGAAAGCTGTTCGCCGCTAAATACAGTTGTAATGAGTTCTATGATTTTTTTACTTCTCTCAAAGAGAGGTCTTATATTATACTTTAGCGTGATTTTTTTAATCTTGCCTTTTAATTTTATTTGAGAATTTCATTTCTATTTTCTTGGAAATATCAATTTTGTTCAATTCGGTTTAATTTTAGTATTGATTTTTATTATGGTTTTTATGATTTACGTTTTTTAAATATTGTTTTTATTTTCGTGTTCGCATTTACAATTCTTATTATTTCATTGTAATATACCCTATATTCTTCTGGCTTGAGTCTCGTGTGGTGTTTGTGATAATGCAAATGAATAGTGTATTTGAAATTTATAACGTGAATAATTTTAAAAAAAGGTGAACTAAAAATAAATTATAATCATATTTGTAATTGTTAATTTTAGATCGTCGTCCCATGGGTCGGTAAGTAATCGACTTTCGACATAAACCAAGAGGCTTTTTGAGGTTATGTGTAATGAGCGAGGATAGTCACGAGTTAGTTTAAAATATTATTAAACATAAATAAATTTATTTGATAATACAACTATAATATAATAACAAATATTAATATAATTATTCTATTTATGACGTCTACGAATTTCGCCCAAGTCTTTCAACCGCGTTTCAACAAACGGAGGAGACGGAAAACAAAAAAATGTTGATGGTAATATCAAAGCAGTTGTTAACGCATTTGTTTAAGCAAGAGACTTGCCTGCTTATGCCACAGAAAATATATTGTTTAATTACTAGCTCAGACGCGTTAAAAATCACGGGATAATCCGAATTCTTCACAAAACGGTTTCAATTTTAAAGATTACAATAATTTTTTTTTTGGCAAATTAAGTTACAAGTATTACCTATGTAATTGAATATTACTTTATCGCTTGTCTGAATTCTTCACAAAATCAGTTCCCATTTGGAAAATAACAGTTAATTTCATATTCAAGGCCAATTTGAGTTTATTGAACCAGAGTTTCACGGATAGACACAAAACCGAAATAAGTATCTTAGATTACAATAATAATAATTATTTTTAAATAGAAAATTCTTTTGAAATTGATTGGATTGTCTTCTAGCATTTACTTGACGAAAATATTTGAAGATTACGCGTCGTTTTTAGCGTTGGTATGGATAAGCCGGCTTTAAGCCAGGTTTAAGACCATTTTAACCACACCAACGCTTGGCAACAAGTCAAGTTTTTCACCATTCCGACCTTACATGCCGCGCAACATTCACACCAAGATTGTAAGTAAGGATGCTGAAGTTTCGTAATAATATAAATATCGGTTACGAGTACTCGTGCTAATCAAAAACTCAATATTTTCACCAAAATTCTGCAGGGTTTTATTACTCGTAAGCCCTTCAGCATTACGGAAAATGATTCTGATGTACGTCGAGTTGTATGAAAACTTCTGGTCTTAAATATGATTTGACAGAAACACTAACTTCACTTGACGGGCAAAAGTAGGGCTGGGGTTTGAATTTTTAAAACCAAATTGAACGACCCATAAAAACTTTTAATTGCGCACAAAAGCTTTATTGGGCTTTTTCAAAGCGTTAAATTGTGTGTTTCATTACTCTATTTTATGCAACACGCTAAGTAACTAATTTACCTGTTGTAAAAATACTACAATCATATTCCATTAGCTACACGGCTTCTGAATGCTTTTCCACATGCTAATAAGTTTTTTTGTGGAAAGCATGAAATTTCATGACTTCTTCGAAACCTACGTGAAAAAAACCTGTGGCGAGCACCTACATACAACTGAAAATAACTGTTTCATTCATTAGTCACGTTATTTTCTTAATTTTGCCAACTACAGTGGCCTTACAGCCGCTAGCCGACTCAGTAACGCTATGGTGTAAGACCACCATTCAGAATTGAAACGTTACTAGAAATGTTTTTAGTCGTATACGATTTTAGATTTTCACGGCCAAAAATTATTTTGTTATTAGTTTTTGATATAAATAATTTTTAGTCGTGTTTGGTTAATAATACAGGGTGTCCGGGGGTAAAGTGCATTTACTTCGGGAGGTGATTCTACATGATAGTACAAGTAAAAAAGATAATAAATAACTTTTTTCGAAATTACAACTTTTAGGGGTAGTTTTGAGGTAAAAAGATAAAATTAGTCCAGATTTATTATTTTCCGCTGTTACGATACGGGCCAATCACAATCTAATCGCACGCCCGGCAGGCTCTTAGCAAGTAAGATCGTACCTCACACTAAGGATTTTTAGTAGGTACGTCTTTTTGTATGGGAAAATAAATTTTGGAATTTCTGAAAAAGTTGTTAATCTTTTTCACTTCTACCATCATGTAGAATCACCTCCTGAAGTTAATGCACTTTACCCCCGGACACCCTGTATAATAATAATAATAATTATAACCTTTATTTAGACAGTAAATTACGTTTTATTATTTATAATTTACTTTTCACATTTACAACACTCATTATGCATCGACTCCCTGTCTGTATGTCACTAATTGACAAGGCCCCCTCCAACTGTCGCCATTTCTCTGTCATTGGCTACTTTTGTCCATGTACCACCTGCTATGGCTTTGATGTCGTCAACCCACCGCCTAAATGGTCTACTTCGTTTTCTCTTCTTGTCACTTGTGAACCAATTCAACACTAATTTTGACCATTTTTCACTTCCTCTGATTGTGCGCCCGATAACTTCCACTTTAGCTTTTTTGTTGTTTTTATGACATCTTTTGTTCTTGTTTATTTCTTAATGATTGCAATTTTTGCGTGTTTGGTTACTAGATCTAAATAGTTAGGCACTTCCCCATCTTCCTCTTCCCATCTTCTTCTCTCCTCACTACCTTCAGCCTCACAATATTCTCCAATTGGAGATGTCATAGTCTCACTGGCTCTTGTGCGGTATTCACATTAAAAAAATCATAATTCTCCGGACTATGCGTAACGCAGTAAGCACTTTTTTTTTGTTTTCTGAAATATTGTCATGCAGACGCTTTCGCCCAATTATTTCGGGTTGCAGCATCTAGGGTGGAGATTGTCCTGATGATAATCAAACTTGGATAGGAGAAGACAACAGACAAAGAGGAAAAAGGAAGGAATATTTGCCACAGCAGAGATGTGTGGCATTTTTTCCTCTCGACCTTCTCCTGAGGAGAAAATGGGTGATGGTTTATTAATGGATTCTGATAAGAAAATCGACGTACCTACCTGCGTCATTGTAACTAATATAATTTAAAAACAGCACATATTATTAGTGAGCATCGAATAGTGTTAATACGGTAAAGTCTGCATGGTGAATTACAGAATCTAGCTTCGAGTGCATGTCTGACGCCAATCACGTCACAAAATTTCACACAAAGCTACTGTTATAATTCGGTTTCGAATTTAAGAATTGGTCACAAATGTCGCTACTTCCATCAGCAGGTCCGATCGGGACATCTCCCACCTAGGCATAACTGCTACGAATTTGTAAATATGTAGTATCTCTCCGGATACGGAAAGATTGACGGTAATACAAGTTCAAGCGGCTATATATTACGAGTATATATGACGTCATTGTTCTGTCTCGGTGACTAGCTACACTGGATGACAGTGCACACGCATCTGCTGCCAAGACCTAGACTCCTAGACAAACCTCTCCCCGTAAACCTCAACACCAAGACAAACCTCGGCTCATTCTAGAAACAGATGACACAAATATCTTTGCATCACTTAAAATTAAGACTGAGGGCCATTAACCAGCCAGCGGCCGAGAATTCATATTTCGTCGAAAGATGTTCTTGCGATCGTACAGGGTGGTTCCCACGAGAAAAATTAATTATAACTGAATATCGATTTTATTTAATTCAAAATTTTTTGCTTTAATTTATTGGTGCCTACATTCAAAAATGCTGAAAGGCGTGACGATAAAACTAATTAAAATTATGTACTTTTTGTGATTATTTTTTGACCATAAGTATTTATAATTTTTCAATAATATCTAAGCAAAATAAGAATGTAAGAAAAATCTTGAATATATATAGTTTGTAAGACCGTAAATAAATAGAAAAACTGAAGTATTTTCGTCACAAAACAGGTGAACGGATCTTTTTTAAATGATTTTGTTTAAATTAAATTAAAATTCTGAAAAGTAGCTTTCCCAGATAATTTATTGATTTATTTTACTGCGTGATTATATTATGATTTGAAATGTGTGTTGTATAATACAAAATTTAGTTTGAAAATTTAACAAATCTGCCAACGACCTACGTAGTTTTACTAGATAAAACAACAGTCTTTCAAAATCAATTTATATTTTTTTGTGGAAAAGAGTCAATACGTCTCAAATTTGATTAAAAAATAACATATTTCCGGTTTTGTCTGGTTATTCCCTCGAAGCAGTAAAGTATCCGGTCTAAAATAAGTAAGTGGAAATAACGTTTTTTTAATCAGACTTCAAGACTTGTTAAATTTTGTCGATCGCGTGATGTTGGCATCCTTGAATTCTAATTCATATTCTCGTTTGCAACTGATAGCTCGGAAGGGATTCGCCCTATTCGCGAGAATGATTTAATACAGTGGAAGTTTTCTAATTAGCCAATAAAGTTTAAACTTACACAGACCGGAGTGGTTTCACGGTTCGATGGGGAAACTTCGCAAAAGGCGGCATTGCTGCTTCACTTTTACGGATAAGTCTATAACCGCATGACGCCATAACGGATAATGGCGATGGAACAAGCATTACGACATTGAAGCTGTAATATTGTGAATATTCCACAGAAGAGAGAAATTTATAGAAGTGTGTTGCAGGCGTGTTGCGTTTCTGAAATAAGCTTTGATCAGGCACAGTAGCAGTAACGATTGAAGTATAAACATCACTACGTGATTTAATTATTTTCATTTTTTAAGGTAATCATCAAGTTCTGCAAGCATTTTAGTTTTTATTTTTATAACAGCTGTTTCGGCTTACAAGGCCATTTTCAAACTCTGGTTAAACCACTTTAAGACGATTTATTGGATTTCAAATTTTTGAAGGTGTCTCAATTAATTTATTACCGGTTAAACCAATTTTCTGAGAAACTGAATGAGATAGTAGAATCTATAAACTCTATATTATGAATTGCTAAATTTTAAGGTTTTCTTAATTGTTTAATAATCGTCTTTCACGTAATAGCTTCAATCATTGAATAAGGTAGTAATTAGTAATCAATAAATATACCTTCAGTGCATTCGTTATGTCTCCTGATTTCCAATAATAAGACAACTTAGAATGTATTGGTTATCTTCCAAATAAGTTATAGGTTCGTGTGATGACTAGTTTATTTACTAAGTCATAGTAAAAGTAATAATTAATATGAAACTGGACAGACGGACTTACTAAACTAGAATCTAAATAGTTCTGCCTCTGCGGACTGGAGGAGCCCAATCTCTCCCATGCCTTCGGTAATCATCGTACCCGTTCGTACCTAAGACACGAACGAAGATAGATGATACTCTTCTGATATCATACTGAATTGCCAAGTGTTGGGATATAGCAGATCTTCATATTACTGACTAGCTATGCTATCGACATCTATTGCAAGAAGCTGAAACCACGTGAATAATCAAAATACTACAGTATTCAAAGTGAACATTGTTTTATTAAACATGCACTGTTTCATTTCAGGTAACTGGATGCAGATGACGACTGAGATGGGTAGAGAGTCCAGCTAAAGAGGACAGAGGGTCACGCTTAACCGGCCTCCCCCAATCCGGCCCGCCATGCAGCTGGTTGGCAAGACCTGAAAACTCACCCCGTGAACCCAGCAATCCTTGCTAAGTCGCCAAACGTAGTTAACCACATGCGGTGACTATGACAGACATGTTGGTTATCCAAAGAATTTATACCCACCTCCTAAATTTTAATGTAAATTCTGAGCAAATTGTCAAGTTTTTGGCCTTTCTATAAAATTAGTATGGAAGTATCTGCTCATGGGAAAACACCTACACCTTCACACAGCCTATACTACCTACATAATAATTTATTATACAGCCTAAAACCACTGATATACATGCATATCTATGTGTGTAGGTACCTATATACTACAAAACTTTTCCTGGCAGTCGGGGGCATCGCTACTGAAGTTATTGGGGTTACTTAGTGCATAACAAACATCAATGTACTCAAACGTTATAAATATAGATCTGTGAAATATAAGCTCGATGAATTAACTTATTTCACTCTCGGCGAAAGTAATTTATTAAAAGTAAAATTGTAAACCTTAGGTATATTAGAAATCTGGTGATTTACTCGACTTCTTTTTAAAAAAAAATACTAGTAGGTATTATTAGTTATTTATTTATTATATCTAAAATGTTATTTTATAAAACTACTCTAATATTATATACTACCTACTTACTAAAATTTGGACTTCACAGCATTGAGACATAATCTACGACTGCTTTTTGAAAAATTCTTTTAACTTTCTTAAGATTTACAGGGAGTTCATTGGACATTTTAACCCTGGAAAGATAGTGCACGTAATCTTTACGCATTCGTGTTAGAATTGTTCTCTCGTTCTAATTAGCGCGAATCCTTCGCTGTGCTTTTTAGCGATCTATGCATCTTACTTGCTGCTTGGACTTTCCGTGAGATGTAACGACCGCATGAGTCAAAAGGGGTAATATTGATACGTTCCAAAGCAGTTAAGATTAATTTTTAGATAACTATATGTTATTATTAAATATAATATATCTTAATTGTTAAGTACATTAGTCAAAATGGCTGATTATTAGTAAAGAAATAAGTGATTTGAGAAATAAAAAAATGTTCCATATTAAATAAGTTTTGTTGACTATTGAAGAAGTTTCGAGTTTCGTTTTTTTTTGTCATTATAAAAAATAAATATATATTCACAAATTGTTGTATTTCTCATGTCAGTTGTTTGGAAAAATATATTACCGATTGATTTATTCTAATCAATTAACAAAATAAAATATTACAGCTAGTTAAAACACATGCGTCAATTTTACGAATCTTTATCTTTACCGTATATCAAAATATGATTATCTTTCTATGGTTTTAAAACCTTCATAATAAGTATTGTTTTGTGTTCCCAATAAATTTGTTTTAGGAAGCCGTTGCAGTTTCTCGTAGGATAACAATGAACTGTACTGTTAAATTCTAACATTATTCAATATATTATAATCTGCTAACATTTTTAACATTCATTAACTTATAAATAAATACTAGTATTGGTTAGGCCCACACACATACCTACTCATACACATACCTACATAGCACGTATACATACTGTCACTGCTTGGGATTGGTATTAATTATTGTTGCAAGTTCCTTTGTCCTACCTATTCCCAATTGCCTACCCGCCAATCTTACCCAGTCTGTAAATAACTCCCGCCGCAACATACAGCATTGTGCTTCCGCTTTCGGTAAATCCGCTATCAAAATAACTGCGCCGTGTATTATAAAATAAACCAACTCACGACTATTGCTTTAGACTATTGTGCCTATTGGATGGGAGATGAAGCAGATGATTGCATTGCCAGCATACAAGTTCTTATCCTTTTTCGGTGAGTCATTTCCTTTCTATGCAACATGTATTTTTATTATTGCAAGCAGTGGTAGTAACACAAAATCAAGGTCCTTCGCCAGTCATTTTTACACAAACACATAATAATCCACTCTCACAACATAAAATACCACTCAAGTGTACTGTGGACTAATCGTTGCCACATATTTAGTTGGCGTTGCATGGTTTTATCTTGGTTTATCTGCTACAGCACAATATCTCTGTTCCGAATTATTATTCTTTTAACTTGTGTTTCATTGCTCAGAAAGATTACACTTGTGCTGTAATTCAGGTGAGATCAACATTGGTGATCTAGATCAATTTAATTTTTTTTAATATCTAATTTTCCCTTGAAATTAACTATTTATGCAATTGTTTTAGCTAACATTTCAAAGTTAGTGTAAAGTTCTGTGTGTAAATATTGTTCTTGTAGTTCTGCGAACAGAAGAATTCACGTCCAAACAAGTATGTTTCTAATCGACCACTACAACACTGGCATTAGCGCATGGTAGTCGAAAAATTCTCAACTTGGAATGAATAAAAAAAACAATATTTTCTGTTATTTTAAATCAAAACCAAAATTTGCTCTGAAATGAAAACATTTATTGGTAGGTACTTAAATGCCTAGATTAATTTTAATCCAAGTATTTTATGATACTCTTTTTATTTGAAACTAGCTGGTCCCGGCATGCGTTGCTATGCCATTTAAAAAAGAAATTGTTTCTCCCTGAGTGTCCTTTCCCATTCGTCCCGTTCCCTTTCCGCCTTCCCTTCTTCTCCTGCGTCCTCTTCCCCTCTCGAGTTTCCACTCCGTCACCTCCACCTTCCCTCTTCCCACTCCACTCCCCCCCCCCCTTCTGTCCCGAGTTCCCCTCCCCCCCTCACACGTCTCCTTCCCCTCCCGCGTTCCCCTTCCACCTTCCCCGCCTTCCCTCTTCCCTTTCCCGCTCCCTCGTCCCGCATTCCATATATTCAATCCGAATACATTCAGTTTTTAAGCAGCTCGCGTGCCACCTTCTGTATATTAAATTTGGTACCTATTTAAAATATCTAAAATTCTTGATTTGATTCAAACTATTAGGGGCGTACCTACTTTAAATAAATTTATCAACTTAAAGATTTTCAAAAATAGAATCCTGATTTAATGTTTCGCAAAATGTCATTTTCAAACACGCAAACTGTCAACCGTGCGATGTTTTCTGAAATTATTCAATTTTCTGCGCCATTTTCTTAATTTTTCTCTCCGTAAGAACCATCCTTGTACTTCAAGGAATATTCTAAAAAAAGAATTAGCGAAATCCGTTCAGCTGATCTCAAGATTTGCGCTTAGCAATACATTTAGCGATTCATTTTTATATATAAGATAAGGAATTATTGTTCAAAGATATGTCAACTCAATGACATTTCTTTTTTCAAACTTTCTTCAGAAATACAGGTACCAGGTATTTAAAAATCATAGATTTCATATTTGAAATAATAATCCTTACTGAAAGACGAAATGCTAAATGTCCGAGTTAAATCACGACTTCGCTATGCTCAGTCTATTTCAGTTTTCTAATTTTTTTTCGCGTATTAGTATCTCCTATGTCAAAACCAATAATAATTATTAAAATTTGTCAACTTTTCCATAAGTGGTGAGGTGAAGATGTTTCCCCCTCGTTCACGATTTATAGACGCGGCGGTCAGAAAACATTAATTTTTAAAGCTGTTTCAAAAGCTGCAATACGGAGGTTAGTTTAATATCACAAAAAATCAATGCAATGGTATATGGAATACAAAGATGACAGAATTGTGACATTACGGTGAATATTATCGACTAATAGTAAAATTGGCAAAACATTACGAAATCTATGGCGGTGAGTAATCCTTAGAATATACTTTAAAAATTATGTTATAATTATGGCATAATCGAAACTTTCATTTTGTTTTTTTAATATTCGTAAAGGCCTCCACCTGTGGAACAGCGTGCTTAACCTTTTATAGCTTATCGTATGTAATCGCTTCTAAGAACCCAAAGCGAAATAAATTAAAAGAACTAGCGACACCCACTATTTATTTCGCTGGTTCGTCAAGTTCTTCTCACATCATGGATTGAAAAAAAAAGTAGGTAAGGTACTCGTACAAATTAATCAATGAACCAATTTTCCAAAACATTATTATTTTTTAAAAATCCTTCAGGGCATACGTATACTTTGGGGACGCTATGTGGGGGGTAGTTCTAGGAAAGGTAAGGAGAAGAAGTTCTGTGAAGAGGTGTGTAGGGATGTGGGGATCAGTGTGCCAAGAGAGACAGGCGTATGAATCCATCCACTGCGGTGCAAGGCGACATAATCGAGAAAGTCCGGCTAGAGAGGTCAAATGATCTCTCTCAACCAGTCTCTCCGAATCCGGCCTGCCACGCAGCTGATGGACAGATGCAAGACCCGGAAAACATCACCGCATGAATCCGGACACCCCTGCTAAGTAGTCAAATATAGCAAACCACTTGGGGTTGGCAGAGGTGTTGGTTATTCAACTTTCAATAAAAGTAAAGACTTTGCAGAGAGATAGCAACAAAAAAAGTAAAAACAAATTGCGTCCGAGGTATTTCCTTACAAATGAGATTAGAGCATACAAAGTCTGAATGTACCTTCCACAATTGTTCCAAAATCAATGAGTTTCAGTTCTACATTATTTTGCCAATTATAAATTTTGCAATGAAAATATATTTACATAAACGGAGCATTAGTGCGGCTACAAGTTTGCGAGCTACATAGGTTTTTCGCTTATCCCCGTAATATTCCGAAAGTATTGCCGCTTCCCTTCAATCTTAGTTCCATGGGTGGAGCCGTTGCTAGTTATTAATGTAGATTGGGTGGGTAGGTATTAATGTAGAGTGGGTGGGTAGGGGAACAAATCCATGATTGTGCTATAAGACATTATTTTTAAGGGATTTTTTGATTTCCAAGGCTTCTAAGTTATATGCCTATATTTTGGTATGCCTAACGAGGCATACCAAAAGTATCACATCTCATAAATATTTTTTTCCTTGATCCATTTTATTGATCATAAATCATTATAATGTACAACGTCTATATTACTAAATCCAATGTAATATACTTGTACTTGTAAATTATAATAATAATAAGAATATTATAAAATTTGATTTTGTTAAAATCAGTACCAAAACCATTATACCTCTAAAACACGTACCAACATCTAAAATGTACGGGGTTCTCTTCACAACATCTGTTAAAAAGTCAAATCAAATGATAAGTTCGCAGAGAACAAACAATAAATCTAGTGAACCAATTAAAAAATTCACCTGAAATCAAAGTGATGCCATATAAAAAAAGTGTGGAATTTTACAAAATTAATAGGACATTTTCATGGAGTGACCTCACGAGCCCAAATAATGGATTTATTTATTTAAAAAAAAAAAACTATACATTTCTAAAAAAATTCAATAACATTTTCGTAAGCTTAGTAAAAAGATCTATCCACATGATTTTTTCCAAGTCGTTATGAAATCCATGCAAGTGGCATATTCGACTTCATGGAAGGTGCCTTTTAAGTTCCTGTATTATTCTCGTAAAAGCAAACATTTTTTACAACACTAACTCAATGATAGATCTTAAAAAATGTACCACGTTTTCGTACTAGAATACAATTTGAAAGTTAGTTTTTCTTTCCTCGTGACAATGGGCATGATATAAAGGGACCTATACGATTTTCATTTAGATTATTATAATAATTAAAGCAAAATAACTTTATTTGAATACCACTTTATTGTATATTTTTAACCAACCGGTTTCGGTTCAACCTGAACCTTCATCAAGGTCATCAAAGCCGCCGAATTTACTAATAAAAACGAATATGTCATTTTAAAAGGCACATCTTAAAATGTTATAGAAGGTACCTACATTATCGTAATTTTTCTGAATCTGATCATTGTGCTAAAAATATGTAAACTAAAGTTTTCATACAGATTGACTTGATAAACCGCATATTCCGAAACCGTTCCAACTGTCTACAACGTCATTATGACATAGAAACTGCCACTGGCAGATAAGACGGCCGTCACCAGCATTGCCCGGCGTGATGTCAACGCCGCCGATTTAACGAATAAAAACAAACATGTCGTTTTGGCGGCAAATCTAAAACGGCGCATTTTAAATCGCTATAGAAGATTTATTCGTCAACATGAAAATTCCTTCAATCGTAATTTTTGCGAGAATAAAAATAAAACAATGAAAATACCCTACTGTGATATAAAGTCATCAAAATACCATTTTTTAAGTTTCATAAAAAATAACTGTTTTGTTTTAAATAACTAATTGGGTAGTGTAAAATATACATTAATTATTCCGTAGCCTTTCATTAATGACTGCAATCTGCAATGTAGTTGTGAATAATTGATTTCCATTCAGCAAGCCGTGCTGCTTTCGACTACATAACTCGTGTAATAATAGCTTCATGTAACCCCCATCCAGTCGTGCTCGCTCCGAATCCCGCGTAAGCACCAAATCAATACATTACCTTAATTGAAAGTCAGTCCTAGTTACAGACCGCACCGATTGCAGCCGAAAATAGCCCAAATACCTGTATTTGACCAGAGTGGTTGTGGACCTACCAGACTAAGTAACTATTGCGTGGAATCGGTTAAGCTAAACGCTCTCCTTTAAGCGCTGTGTTGCGGTGATTGGGTAATTTGGCGAGCTTTAAAGAAACAAGACCTAACAGGAGCTTTTACCAACCAGGATATTCACCGTTGAAATTAAGTGAAAATAATATGTTTTATGTAAATTATATGCGGTGAGAAAGAAATAGTATTTTTTTATTATTTAATTTCTTTATTTTTTGTGTACATTTTTTTACATTTTTTTATAATTAAGTCCCCTTAAACTTATTAATATCGAATTAAATGAAGACAATATTAGCGAAACTCAATCGAAAATCTGGAGATAGAAGAATATATTGGCACCTCTGGGACATGAACCCAAGGCCTTCTGCTTAAATTGCAAAAGCTCTACCAACTAAGCTAAGGTGTCTATATCCAATTCGGTCACTTTTAAATGTATCATACTTCGACTAAGAACTACCAACATTATCTTCATTTTCTTAACGCACATATTATTGGCTGCGATCTTTATACATGATTGAAAGGTTCAAATCCTAACTAAATGCTATCTAGATAGTGTCTGGATAATTTTTATATATTTTATTTTTAATATGCGACATCAATTTGGGAGGCGGGTATGGGTACCGCCGCCCCGGGAACCATTTATTTGACAACCAACACCCCTGCCACAGGTCACCCCAAGTGGTTCGCTACGTTTGGTGACTTAGCAGGGGTGCCCGGGTTCGTGGGATGAGGTTTGTCTAGGTCTTGGTGGCGGATACGTTTGCCCAACCACTGCGTGGCGGGCTGGATCGGAGGAGACTGATTGAGGGAAGCCTTTTGACCTCTCCAGCCGGATTCTCCCGACCCTTCGCCTTGCACCGCAGTGTGAGGAATAGATTCATACGTCCGTCAGTCCTGGCCACACTGACCCCCAGATTCCTACCCACCCCTCATACCTTTTTCCTTCCCATATCTTCTTCTCCTTCCTTTCCCTTAAAAAACCCCTCCCCACAGCATCCTCAAAGATGACATAGGCCACTAGGGAAATTGTTTTCCTCGGTGCCTCCTGTGTTCATTTTTAACTTTTTATGAGTAAAATCTCAAATTGTAATGTTTAATTAAAGTAAGACGATATTGGCGAAACACAATCGAAAAAATTGATATCAGTTTGCCGACGTTGTTTGTTTTTTCAATAAAAATATAATTTTACAATTTGGTAATATTGAATAGATAACAGAACAAAAAATAATAAATTCGTGTCGGTTTTGAAAAATCTACATATTGGAAGGACATTTTTAACCCTACCGCACAGAAGGGGGGTAATAAACGAAAAGTTTTGTTCGATATCTAGGTTTAATTTGAGATTTTCACTCCCAAACGTATTATCGTAATTTATTTTTAAAGTATTATGCGCTGTTGCGCTACCTCCTTCTTTAGCCGACTCGGGTAGTATTACAATGTCCATCATCAGGGCAGTAGTATAATGGTATGTAATTACACATCTGGCCTGATGATGGACACTGCAATGCTGTTCGAAACTTTGGCCAAAGAAGGAATACCCAAAAAATAAATCACAATGATGACCTTGTTGTTTTCTTTCATCACATACTCTTATACTCAATAATTTAGGCTTCCTAGAAAATCTATTTGCTAATCGATTTGATGAAAAAGAGGAATATTACTATTTTTATTGATAATAATCGTTAATATGTATCTATTTTGACGAAATTACTGACCCCCTCCTCCCCTAGATCCCAAACACTTTTTGAAAAAATTCCTCGTCAAAACAAACCTCGAATGCATTTTACTAGAATGGTTATATCAAAGAATAAAGTTATACCATAGAATAAATAATAAAACAATCGGTGCCTTGTGGGAGTGTTTCGTGACTCATGGCCTATATTTCTATACAAAACTGTGTTTCACCATGATTACAAAATTGAAATGAGATGACGATATATTACGTATAATTTCAGGCTAGTGTAAGAGAGACAGAACGCATTCTAAATGGTCTAAAACCGAAAGGTACCAAGTCGAAGCACATTTGTTTCCATTCAGATTTGTACGGAAGGCACTTCTGACCCTCTAGCATGGTCGATGGATGTAGGTTTTATCTAAAATGTCGGTAACTTGAAATCGCTCCCGAGCATAACTGCAGGTCGCTTACGAAGAAATAACAGTTCACATCAAATAAATTAGGAACCATTAGTTGTGAACTGTTTTTTGTTCGTTAGCGGCCTGCAGTTGTGCTCGGGAGCGATGTCAAGTTACCGACATTTTCGATAAAATCTATATCGACCGACCATGCTAGGACCCCAGGATTATTTATCCTATGGTTACAATGAGTTTGAGTTACTTGCGGTTTTGTACTATCACCTTTTGTATCAATTTGGAAGGCGGTAATGGGTACCGCCGCCCCGGGAACCTTTATTGGATAACCAACACCTCTGCCATAGGTCACCCCAAGTGGTTCGCTACGTTTGGTGATTTAGAGGGGTGCCCGGGTTCATGAGGTGAGGACTGTCTAGGTCTTGGAGGTGGATGACCAGGACACACTGAACCCCAGATTCCGACCCACCCCTTAAACCCTTTTCCTTTTCAGAACTCTCCTCTGCTTCCTTTCCTTAAAAAAACACTCCACACAGCTTCTCCAAAGATGAAATAGGCCCTGATGGAAATTATTTCCTCAGGGCTTCCTGTGTGGAGCTCATGTAAAAAAAAATACCGTTTTGCTTTACTTTAACAATTAACTGCTGGGAAGATGGGCGATGTCCAGATACAGTAGGTATACGTAGAAAAATAGTAACTAATATCTAAGTTTTAGTGGAAAGGGCAACAGCAATATTAAAAGACATGATCGCTGGGACCCTAGTGACCCCCTTTCCGATGTTTTACCTTCAGGTACATATAGATTAATAGTTATAACGCAATTTCTATAGGACGATAAGAAGTCGATATAAAACACTACACTACTCGTACGTACTCTGTCTCGGCGCATTTATATATTCCCTCATCCAAACTCTTTCGTTATTCTAATTATAACCGACTCAAGTGATTGATTGATTATGTTGCGTATTCAAGGAGGGTCCCCGATTACCTATTTATCCCGATAATCCTTTCTCCCACAAATGCACTCCAAATTCCCAAATCTTCTGAGCGAATCGACCAATGACCTCATTCAGTAAACCTGTCGTACAGATCGAGAATCCCTCCCCACTATCGTCAGCCTCACAACATATCAAAATTGGGAATGCCATAGTCTCACTGGGTCCAGACGGTTGGGAGCAGTTGGGACTCTTGTATTATAGTCGGATAAAAAAGTTATATCATATGATTTTTTTGTATTTTTACGCTGCTCTACAGTATATGCAGGTTTACTCTTATTACTTGAAATGGCTTTAGCCGTGTTTGGTGACTAGATCTGAATTGCCAGGTACTTTTTCCACATCTAGTTCCCCTCCTCGCTACCTTCAGCATCACACCATACCAAAATTGGGGGTTCCATAGTCTCACTGGCACGAGACGGTTGGGCTATTATTATTGAAAGATTTATCAATATACAAACTTTATTTAATTAAAGCTGTTTGATTATAATCAAATTTACTTTGAATGTTTATATTTTTCATCGATGTCTACTTCCGGATTTTTGAAATATGTTTTTATTACGTAGGCACCTTACGTATTTATTTTTTTTGGTTCATAATATCTTGTATAAATGTATATGAGGTTTTCTTTTTCTTCATATTTGTATTTAAAATAGCTTATTTTACCATTATATAGCTTGGGAGCAGTTGGGACTCTTGTGTTATATTTAGATAAAAAGTTATATTATATGCCAGTAGGAATCTTTAGCGGTTTTTTGCTAAGCCGACTGCACGTATAAGCTTGTCGTATTTTGTTATTGCTGCATGCTTCTTCAGAGAGTTAAAATTATTGTTAGTAAAAATATTTTAACAGCGGATTTTCACTCAAGATACCTTCAGTAGAAGTAAATCGACTTTGGTTGTACGGCCATATATCCTCTTTGCATACTTACTTGAAGAAAAAATCTTCTAAAGGATCAATTGTCGGAAGGATAAATTATCGGGAGGATCAACCGTTGGCTTGACCAATTGTCGGAAGGATCAACTGTCGCAGGATCAACTGTCGGGATGTCTCTTTATGTAGGTAGTTACAATAATACGCCTCAGTGTTGTTTTTTGCTTTCACACCAGGCATGTATCTGTCGGGATGTCCCTTTGTAGTTACAATAATACTCCTCAGTCTTGTTTTATCCTACCTACACCAGGCATGTATCTGTTGAGATGTTCCTTTATAGCGGTAGTTACAATAATACGCCTCAGTATTGTTTTACACTGCTGTCCCACCAGGTATGTGTCTGTCGGGATGTCCCTTTACATAGGTAGTCAAAATAATACTCCTCAGTGTTGTTTTACCCTCTTACACCAGACATGTATCTGTCGAGATGTCCCTTTACATCAGTAGTTACAAAATACGCCTCAGTGTTGTTTTACATTGCTTTCACACCAGGTATGTATGTATCTGTCGGGATATCCCTTTACATAGGTAGTTACAATAATACTTCTCAGTGTTGTTTACCCTTTTATACCAGGCACGTATCTGTCAAGATGTCCCTTTACATCGGTAGTTACAATAATACTCCTTTAGTGTTATTTTACAATAGATATGTACGTCTCAGTGTTGTTTTACATTGCTTTCACACCAGATATGTATGTATCTGTCGGGATGTCCCTTTACATAGGTAGTTACAATAATACTCCTGTAGTGTTATATTACAATAGGTATGTATCTGTCGGTTCCATGACCAGTCAGAATCATGGAATTTCAACACCCCTTATACTTGAAAAAACCCAATAATTTAAACTAAAGTAACCTTTAACATATTTAACCTATTTTGCATATATTTTTTTCATCGCTTTTAATGACTTTTCAAAGGAGGTGTTGAAGTTGCACGACTGTTGTCCGGTCACCGTATCTGTCATGTTGTCCCTTTACATAGGTAGTTGCAATACGTTATTATATACCTCATTATCAAGTGACTCACGATTGTCCCGTCATTAGTCAGCGCAAGTTGGTCCTTAATTCGGACCTAGCATCCGCAAAGTTGGAGCAATTATCATTTACCAAATCCATTGTCAAAACAAATTAAACGCAGGGTAACTAAGACTACAGCCGCAGACCGCGATTAGGGCAAGAAGTGCGGGTCTGGAAAAATAATTCACCCTCGTACCGTCTCTACCCAGTACACTACCCTTATACATACGTAAGCTCTACACTTCGTAGGGTCAGGTCTTAGTTGTTTAGGTAGGGACCTACAGACCCGGCCCCGGTAATCCCCCAACTAATGCTCGGGATCCCGAACCTAAGGCCCGGTCTTTGGACCTCGCCGGTCAAGATCTAACCAAAATGCTCGATGATATGAAATAAAATGGTTTTAAGCATGAGATTAAATTTTCCTTGGGTACGGATTTCAAAGGTCTGCATTTTGAAAACCACTAAACGTTAGTTGAAGTTTGGGAGGAGTCCTCGGGAAACTGTAATATACCAACTTGTAATACACGTGGTTGGTTTAAATATTTGATCATATTTAAACTTGTGGTAAATGTGAACAAGTCTACATAAAATATATCTTACACCATTTATAACTCAATAACGGCTCGACCGATTTTTATGATCTTTGATTTGTTGGATTTGTCGCCGCCCCGATAGCAGAATAGCAATTAAAACATTGGAAAAATTCATGAAAAAAAATTATAAAGAAAATTCTTTCCTCTTTCATTTTGTCTGAAACGAATTTTCATCTTTTGAAAGAGCTGAAGCAATATGTATAGTATTGAATAGTGCGTGAATTCCAAAAATTCAAAAACGTCAAGTGTTTGCAATTGTTTTGCTTTTGTTCTTAAACATATAATGCTGCCCCTCTTTTTTACACACTGAATGTCAACAGTTGAAAATGAGACAAACGGTGAATGTATGTCTGCACCCCTTCAAAGGAAAAATACAAAAATTATAATAAATCTCCCTCACACGTATAAAGAAAATGAAACGCAATTTCCATAAGTAGTTGGAAAAGTAAGAAAATCGCAAAAAATATAAATCCGTACACAACGCCATCTCTGATACTCACTAAAACAAAACACGGACAGTTGCGCATCGATAATGGCTTCATTGTGTAATTTTTAACTTAATAAAAAAACATCATTTTATTCAGCTAATAAGTTAACAAAACAGTTATTATTGATTTTGAGGCAGTACGAAGTTAGCAGTACGAAACTAGCTGAGTTAGGTATATATTTTTGAAATCTGAACTTCCATTAATAAAATTCTGACAGCATTGGCAAAATAATATATATTTTTGGCTGGTTCTTATTTATTTTTATTATTATGGTGGGATGTGGTCGAAATTAACGATATTGCTGGCTGAAAATAATTGCAGTGACGTATAAATTTTGCAATAAAAGTCTTAAAATTTTTTAAGGCTTAAAAACCTTAAAATTTTTGATCGAGAGTTATTGCTACTTCAACAGATTGCCTGCGTTGTGTATTTCTATCATTTTTTTAATTGTAAATATTTATATGTTAGTTGTAAATCTCTAACTTTAAGTCATGATTGTAAACATGTATGTCATTGAGTTCAGTTTAGGTTAGCGTTTAGTTCAGTTTAGGTTAGCGTTTATATGTCTTAGTCATAAGCCACTAGCTATAAGTCTTAGATGTAAGTCACTAGTAATAATTGTAAATCTTAGTTGTAAGCCAGTAATTTTATTATTTTATGTATTTATTTGTACAGCGCCCTTGAGGTGATTTTTCGCGAAAACGGCGCTATATAAATTAGCCAAATATTATTATTATTATTATTATAAATAAAAATATATCATCCTTGATGATGGGTACTGCAAACGATCCGTTGACTAAAGAAGGAGGTAGAGCAACACGGCATAAGACCCCAAATATAAATCACGATAAAACAAATGCGTCTAACAAATTAAAATCTGGAGAGGGTTCAATTGAGAGAAACAAAAAACGTGATATTTACTGTGAAATACTTCTCTGTGCAAAATTTATTTACATTCAGGGTATTAAGGGACTTACTTGACTTACTTTAACCAGTGATTCTTGACATTATTTGCAGTAAAAAATGTAAATGAAATTTTGGTCCCCGGTGACTTTTTCGATGACTTTTTTTTCTTTTTTCAAAATTTTTTTCTTCAAAATCAAACAAAAAAAAAATTCTTCCACATTTCGTCACTGAGATAGCCAAGTAACCGAACAACACCTAACCCTGTCTCCAACTGTCCAACACCTACCATTTTTTATGTTTTTGTAGAAAAAAATAAATTAAAAAAACATCAAAAATGTCACCGGATACCAAAATTTTATTTACATTTTTTACTCCAAATAATGTCAGGAATCACCGGTAAAAGTAAGTCAAGTACGTCCCTTAACACCCTGTATATGTGGTGAATTAAAAAAACGAGTGTGCTTTAGACCGCACGACTGAAGTAAAACTTCACTAACTTATATCTCCCTCTCAACTTCCGTTCGCCTCGCCCGATCAACTTTTCATAACGCTCTCGTCACGCATTCACCAGCTTACTCCAGAAGTCAAGCGTGCGTAAAGGCCCGACCATTCGCCTCGCCCGATCACACTTTTCATAATGCTCTCGTCGCGCATTCACCAGCCTACTCCAGCGTGCGTTAAGAAGTTTTACTTGAAAAAGTTTGCAAAATTAATAATAATAACTTATCTTTATTGAACAAAAATTTAAAGATTTATAACTACAAAAAAAGTATACAATAGTTTAAAAGTTGCATAAGTACAAAAGTTAATAACGGAAAACAATATACATGTTAACAGTAGGTACTTAAAGATTAGAGATTTATAATTATAAACTTTTTTTTATTTATTGAAACATAACAAGTTTACAATTTTACAACATAATAAAAACATCAATATTTCAACTACTCTCCTAATAAAGCTGCTGCTTGTGTTTAGGAGAAAAATTACATTTGTTTAAATTAAAACAAAAAATATTAGTAATTTAACAAAAAATATTAGTGATTTTATGAGAAACTACAGATAAAAGTTAAAAAGATATAGGTTAGTTAATAAATGATTCAAAGAATGGATAAGGCAAAAACATATTTCTAAATAATAAGTAAAGTTATGAGGTGGTACTAGACTATTTTAATTTAAAATTTTTTTACATTTTTCGTAGCTTTTTCCGATCGTATATCAAGGGGTAACCTGCCTCACTAGGCTAGCCTGTGTTGAGGCAGTAATTTTACGTCAATTTATAATACTGTGAACATACCTACACTTATATTAGAATATAATCGCACAATAGATTGGTTGCATTAATAATAACAATAACGTAACTAACTAACTAACTAACCATCAGGCCGTTTCCCCGCAGGGGTAGGCAGAGAGGACGGACCGCCAAACATCCCGGTCTTGGCACACATTCCTTGCCTCGTTTACATTCATACAACGTCTCATACATTCTCTTCTATTATTCTGACTCTTGACATGGCCCGACTCAAGTATCTGATTCACTTGGTCGTGCCATGTCTTTCTTGGGCGTCCTCGACTTCTTCTACCATTCACATTTGCGTCATATATTCTCCTTGCACTCCTTTCCTCGTTCATTCGCTCTACATGCCCAAACCATTCCTTTCTTGAGCTTACTCATTACGCTTACATCAGCCTTGCATTCTTTGCGGATTTCCACATTTCTCACACGATCTTACATGGTTTTACCACACATAACATTGGTTCAATAATAACAGCAATACCTGGATAGCTTCATGAAAATCAAAGGAAATGTTTCTAACGAAAATTCAACATTCTTATGTAAATGAAACCCGATTGCAAGAAAACTTCTTGATAATATTTTAATAATAGGTCAAATTTCAATGCTTGATTTCCAGAATATTAAGACAGGTTCACGGGTAGCTACCTACTCGACTACAAAATTTATATTTTTGTTAAAGTTCAAACCTTAACGAGGTCTACCAAATTTATGCCTTTCTTAGGCTATAATATAGCCCGGGACTTTCAAAGAAGTTTAATTAAATATTAATAAATCTTAAAGTTTTCAGGTCTTTTGAATAAATACGCTTAATGAAAGATCAAAAGGATTTAAAAATGAATATTGGCGAGGCGTAAAATCCTAGTATTTGAAGGGATTAATTAAAAACTTCATGATTTCGGCCGAAATGCGGAAAAATTTCTGCTCTTTCAGACGTTTGCCTTTCCTTTGGATACGGTTCTGGGAAGAATGTGTTACAATTGAATAAGAAATTACTCCTTCAATCCTTGCTAATTTTATTTTCTTTGTGGCGTCATTTTTAATTAAATGGAAACAAATCACTTTGTAAAACACAACTTCTTTAATAAAAATTATCTACGTTTTTCAAAAACAAAGGTTTCTTCTTTGGGATAAAAGAGTTTTTTATTATTATTAATAAGTTAAAGGAAATATAATATTTCGCTTTCTTAACTTAAATACAGAGCATATAAAGTATAGTACTACAAGTATAGTAAAAATATTTTAAATTTTGTTCCAACATCTTAAGTTAAAATAGTTTTTTTTTTTAAAGGTTTTTATATTCTTTTCCGTTTTTAGGTTATCTGGAAGGAGATAATATGTGAACTCCCTCGTGGCCAACACTTTTCTTGCCACTTTCACTTTGCCGTCTTCACAGTATTTGTGTACAATTTATTGTGTTGTCTAGTAGGTATAATGTTCGTGTACTTGTGATATTTTCTATAAATGTTGTGTTTGTGTGTACCTATAAGTCCATTTTGTATTTTGTAGATTAAAAGACATATGTTATATTCGTACAATGTTCTTATTTTCAATAGGTTCATTTCCTGGTATAGTTTTTTGTGGGAGTGTCTGGGTTATAGTTGAAGAGTTTTTTAATAACTTTGTTCTGTATTATTTGTAAGTCGTTTATGTATATGTTTCCCCATATTTCTATTAAATAATTTAGGTGGGACTGGATTAAGCTAAAGTATAAGCCCCTTATTACCTCTGTTGGTAGAAGATGAGCAATTCTACCAAATACACCAATTAATGGGATGATTTTTGTTTTTACGTGTTTAAATGTCAAATGTTTATCAACATATAAGCCCAAGTATTTTTCGCTATCTAGAATATGTAGGTCGCTTTCTTCTATTTGTAATGTTTTATGCGATGGTATTATTCTTTTAGGTGAGCTTAAGTTCATATCACCGGTTTTATTAATATTTATTGTTTTATTATTTTTATTAGCCAATCGTTTGGTACATTAAGTTCCGTTTGAGATAAAAAAAAAACGAACAAGTTAGCTCGTCAGGCAAACTTGTTCGGTTTTCGGAACACATACAGCTCTCACAGAAATCGTTGTGTCTCACTTACTATCACGGTGACACAAAAAACCCTTTGAAAAATAATTTTCCTCAGGGCCTGTGTCATCTTAGGGGATACTTGTCTGGAGGGCCTTTTTAAGAAAAGAAAGTAGAAAAAGTTCTGAGAAGGAAAGCGATATTAGTGGATAGAAATCTGGAGGTCAGTGCATCCAGGAGTGATGGATACGTGAATTCATCCCTTTCATCATGGTGCAAGGCGATGGATCGAGAGAGTCCGGCTGGAGAGGTCAAAAAACCTCTCTCAACCTTGACTTGACATAAGAAGTAAGTGAATAAATTTAAGTAAAAACAGTTTGTATTCAATACGAATGAAAGGGTAGACACTGCAGATTAGATCCAGTAGCTTTCACTTGGTATTAGGGGAGAGTCCCCCCAGTACCGGATGGCATCCAGTAACGGCCAGTTGCAAGTTCAATAATCCTACAATAGATGGCGATACGATTTTTACCGCTGTTAGTTCGATACGCCTACGGAAGTATATGTCGCGACCGGTTTCCTGGCAGTGCGAAGATTTCAGAGATCCAGTTTAAAGCTCATGAAGAGGATTGGATACAGTGTGGAAACTGCAAGATTTGGGTCCATGAGGCTTGTGCAAACTTATCAGATCTATCCGATCAGTATATTTGCGATTATTGTATTGTATAAATGGTTACCCATATTTACTGGCCGGTACTGGAGGCCAGTTTTCCAGAGTCTGATATTTCCTAGTTTTCGAATTGCATCATAGATTATTATTACTTATGATTATTACCGGTAACCGACGAGTTTGTCAAAAATCAATTCATCGATAGCAAATTCAGCGAAAACGAGTTCATCGAAAATCGATTCATCGAAGGCAAATTCATCGAAAACGAGTTCATCGAAAATCAATTCATCGAAAATCAATTCATCGAATGATCAATTCATCGAATCGCCAATTCATCGAAAAACTTTTTTTTTGTAGATATTAGAGCTGTCAAAATTTAATACCCAAAAAGGTCTGTTTAACTGAGTTAAATGTGTTCAGCAACTGTCAGTTTCGTAGTGACAATATAAAATTTATAGGTTATGTCTTCGATTTCCGATTGTCTGATACTGCGAAAAAGGGATATCTAAGGAACGGTAACCAGACAACTCATAATGAAACCAACTCATAAACACCTCAGAAAGGTCATTAAGAGTGATGATAAAAAAATATTTAAAAATTGGTTAAATAGGTTAAGTTAGGTTAGGTTAGGTTAGTGTTCGCGGATTTTTATATGGGATTGATTGGGTATTGCATTCGCAGACTTGGTGGGTAGATATGTCAAAATCCTGAATTTATCCCACCTACCTAATCTTTCCCTCCTAAATGTCACCATAAAAATTGTTTCAAGAAAGTACTCAACTCAGGAGAGGTGACAGTGTGCTTTTATGCTCAGTGCAAAATAACATCTCAGACAGGGCGCATGCATCGTAACCTCTTGTTATAAGAATATTTCGAATTTTAAAATTAAAGAGTCAGAAGTGTACACCAAAACTGGAGATCAGCGAGGCCCCATCTGCAACGGTGAGTCCAATTTTCCTTATACCAATCTGGGCTTATCTAATTTTCCAAAAGCCCAAATCTGAACTATCGATTGACTATCCATCACTACGCATGGACACTGGAGGTCTAGATACGTTCAAAATAAATAAATGTAGCTTCGTTTAATCAAAACATTAGAATCTTGCGAGAGCCTTGAAGGAGTAACCATCAGTTACTTATACCAGGGCGGGTTAGAGGTGGATTACCTCCACTGACTATCCATCAGGTTTTGCGAGTGTATGAGTGATTTCACGTAGTTTCGGGACTGGTCCTTCGAGGGCTGCATAGGCTTTGCTCTGCAGCATTTACCGCCAATTAACAGTGGAGTCGCAGTTTCACGACACCAGTTAGGTTAGGTTTGATTAGTTTAGGTTGACCAATGCTTTTTTAACTTCTCGGTCCGCTCGGCATTTCTTTCAAATATCAACAAAATATATTTTTTCGATGAATTGGTTTTCGATGAATTGATTTTCGATGAATTGGTTTTCGATGAACTCATTTTCGATGAATTTGCTTTCGATGAATTGATTTTCGATGAATTCGTTTTCGATGAACTCGTCGTAACCGACGAGTTCATCGAAAATCAATTCGATGAATTTGCTTTCGATGAATTGATTTTCGATGAATTCGTTTTCGATGAACTCGTCGTAACCGACGAGTTCATCGAAAATCAATTCATCGAAAGCAAATTCATCGAAAAAGAGTTCATCAAAAATCAATTCATCGAAAGCAAATTCATCGAAAACGAGTTCATCGAAAATCAATTCATCGAAAATCAAATCATCGAATGATCAATTCATCGAATCGCCAATTCATCGAAAAACATTTTTTTTGTAGATATTAGAGTTGTCAAAATTAAATACCCAAAAAGGTCTGTTTAACTGGGTTAAATGTGTTTAGCAACTGTCAGTTTCGTAGAGACAATGTAAAATTTATAAGTTATCTATTCGATTTCCGATTGTCTGATACTGCAAAAAATGGATATCTAAGGAACGGTGACCAGACAACTCATAATGAAACCAACCCATAAACAACTCAGAAAGGTCATTAATAGTAATGATAAAAAATATTTTAAAATTGGTTAAATAGGTTAAGTTAGGTTAGGTTAGGTTAGGTTAGGTTAGGTTAGGTTAGGTTAGGTTATGTTAGGTAAGTAAGGTTAGGTTTGGTTAGGTTAGGTTAGGTTAGGTTAGGTTAGGTTAGGTTAGGTTAGTTTAGGTTGACCAATGCTTTTTTAACTTCTCGGTCCGCTCGGCATTTCTCTCAAATATCAACAAAATATATTTTTTCGATGAATTGGCGATTCGATAAATTGATCATTCGATGAATTGGTTTTCGATGAATTGATTTTCGATGAATTCGTTTTCGATGAACTCGTTTTCGATAAATTTGCTTTCGATGAATTGATTTTCGATGAATTGATTTTCGATGAATTCGTTTTCGATGAACTCGTCGTGAACCTATCGGGATACGGAGCGCGACAGTAGTAAATAACGGGACAATTTGTTTGGCTTGCTATTCTATAGACTAACTGGGTCAAACCATTACTCCGGCTTTTATAACGCCGTGGCGGAGGTAACGTTTTAATAATTCGGCTGGTAATATCGAGAGAATGCGGCACGTTTCTCGATAGTTCTAACGCCTAATATACAGGGAATTTGAATGCTCTGGTACTTTCCATAAGGTGCGACGATATGCCAAATATTTCAGCGCAGGTAGGTAAGTACTTCTCCGTGTTCCGTTCTCAGTCGTGCCAGGCGGCGACGTCGCCGTATTGCACAGGTACATACCTTAAGTAGGTACGTACCTGAGCGTTGGCTCGCCACATGTTTATTGATAGTTCAATATATCTTTTACATATTAGGAGGTATTGAACATGCAACCTTAGGTATTTCGATTTTTTTATTGATAATCCTTAAGGTGACGGTACTGGAAGAATCTGCCCTATACTGTAATCACAAGACATTTTAAAAGGCATTTGGCATGAATTATTAAACATTTTAAAAACAAAGTGAACACTTTTTATTAATTGCCTATGTACATTTTTCGTCTTAAGTTGTATGGGGGAGTGTGTATAGTCGCATCTTGGTGCTTTTGAAAAACGTAGTCACTACCTACTGCATTTCCTCGTAGAAAACTTCTATTCACGTAATTATAATGCTGTTATTTGATAATTTAGTAGTTAACAACCAACGCGCGACAGTACAGAATAAATAATTGACACTATAAATTTCGTAAATGTATTATTCGTTACGGTGGTGGCCAACCACCATAGCAATAATGTTCAATTATTAAGTATCTTGAAGCACCTTGCGGGTTGTCACAAATTTCCATGTATCGTACTGGCCGCACTATGCGACAGTAAATTAGTATTAACTGCGCTCGATAACACCGGCGACAAATTAGGTGTTACCACGTGGACAACAACGGGAGACTCGAGATGAATTATTAAATCACAACGTAATATATATATATATATGTGTATACCTACTCCTAATAATGTAATAATATAGAGCTGCTGTACTCCAGTAATTGGATCACTCGATCGTGTCATGTTTTAATTTTTTTAATCTTACTCATTATGCTTACATCAGCCTTGCACTCTTTGCGAATCTCCACTTTTCTCACACGATCACACGTAGTTTTACCACGCTTATGCCAGAGAGATGTCATTTCTACAGCATTCAGTCTACTTTCATCCTTCCACTGCCATTTTCACGCCTCACTGCCATACACCAGGGAAGATACAAGCACTCCATTATGTACTGCTGGCTTCGCTTCTTTGGGTAACTTTTTTGTTAGTTCCAAATGCCTTCGGTTCTCCATCAATGGAGTTTCCTGCACTTACCATTCTTTCGTTATCTCCATTAGAATTTCCATCTTTCGTAATCTCCGACCAAGTGTTATTTTAGAGTGTGTCAAGCGTTAACCCTTCAAAAATTTGGCATTTTTTTCGGATGGTCAAAATATTTTCGCTTTACAATAAAATGCAAATATTTAGAATATTTCTGAACACATTCAAAAACCAAAAACTGTTTTAGAAAGGTGATGAAATACGCTTTCAAATTATAGAATTCGAAATGTTTTATTTTTTTTAAATTATAAAATTTTTGCATACAAACATAAAAAAGTTTTCAAAATGGCTCACCTTATGTTTTTTCTAACTTAAGTTACTGATAATAAAAAAAAATTAAAACACATACATATTTTATTACACATATGTATAACAAACACATATTGTAACCTCACTTTTTTGTCGCTCTATGAAAAATAATTTATAAAAAATTCCCGAAGTTTCATATTCTTTTTTCAATTTGCGATTCAAAACTTTGTGTACATAAAAGTGTACATTATACTTTTTTGGTGGCTGTTTTTTAGATTGGAATATAAAGCATGATGTTTTTCCTTTCTAACACCGATTAGAAAATATTTCTAACTATGATAGTAAGGGAGTTACGGCGTTTTATATAAGACCTATGTGCGTTGGGACAAATATGGTCTCCTGTGATTAAACGGGTTAAGGGATGTAACTTGACTACTTTACCAGTGATTCCGGACATTATTTGGAGTAAAAAATGTAAACGAAACTTTGGTCTCACATAACATTTTTTATGTTTTTTTTTCACGCAGTTGGTGGCAGTTGGCGCCAATCCGTCCTGTCACGTATCCACCGCCAAGATCCGGACCATTGTAAAAAAAAAAAAAATGTTTAAAATTTTCTAGTATATTTGTGGAAACAAATAAGATATTGCTAGAATACTGAATGAGGAAAAAATGGGAGTTATGTAAATATATCAAAACATTGCGAAAATAAAATAGGATTATTTTCTGCATTCCCCTTGAATCATTTAACAATTTATTTGTTTTCGTAGCTGTAAATATGACATTACAAAGATTAAAAAAACACACCCAATTGAATATTACGCCACAAACAATACTAGATGCCTATTATACATTTCGATCGCATATTTAAATAAACTTAAGTGGTTTTTAACTTATCTACCCAGGGGTGAATCATACAATAAGGGGGAATAACTTAAACATAGAACTTTTACCCTAACCTCGAACAGTTCACAAAAGAAGTGACCCTAACTGAAAAATACGTTATGCATTGAAATATGAATGAAATTATGATAATTCGGAATGTTATTTGCACTCTCGTTCTTTGAAAATATTTCCAAACACCACTCTGAAAGGGGCTGAACTGTGATTTTTTATATGCTTTGAAAACACGATATTATTCAATATAATTTCAAAGCAAGCACCTGTGTTTGCATAATATTTATATTTGGGACTGTTGGGGTGGGGGGTTATTATTGTGCATTATTTAAATTTAAATTAATAATGAAAACGGATATATTTCAAAGGTGAAAGATATGCACCGATAAACCGGTAATTTGATAAAATAAGGAATTAAGTTATCGCATTGAAAATTCTGAAAGGTATTTTATTACTTTTGGGGTGGTCCGGGCTAGGTAAAGGTAAAATGTTTCATTCACGTGAAATCTTCATTTTTGTGCACCATGACAAAATTTCACAAACGCGGCAAAAATAAATGTTGGTCAACTTAGTCGAATTATAGAAACACCGTTACTAACATTAGAATGGATAGTGGCCGGGTGGAAAAATGCGTCAGACTTTCACCCTCGGTTTAATTCTTCTGATGGCTAAGTCCATTATTTGATGGCCTCCGTCGTCGAGGGGTAAAGTTTTTGACTCTCAATCCTGGGTTCAAATCCCGACATGCAAGTAATTTTTTTTTTTAAATTTGTGTTATTTCACAAATTATGCATTCAATTTGAGAAACTCGAATGGATACCGCTGCCCCGGGTATCATTTATTGGATAACAAACACCTCTGCCATAGGTCACCCCATGTGGTTTGCTACGTTTGGTGATTTGGCAGGGACGCGCTGGTTCAAGGGGTGAGATTTGTCCGGGTCTTAGCGGCGCGTATGTCTCCCACCAATCTGAATAGCCAGGTACTTCCCTACCTCCCTCTTCTTCTCATCTCCTTTCTCTCCCTATTTCCTTTAGCCTCGCATCACCCAATTGGAAATCGGATAGTCACACACATAGTGACTCCAGACGGTTGAGAGCATTTAGGACTTTTATGCTTTTGTGTTTCGTATACTTTAAACTTAATAATAATTTCACAATTTTCCCTATAAACGGTGAAAATAAATATTTCAAACATCGCCAGGTATTAAATATTCGTTTGTATTTCTTTTGAGAAAATTAAAAATAAAACATTCAAAAATATATTTGTTAAAATAATAATATTATTTAGTAAAATATTTAAAAAATATATATTTTTCTACGTGAATTTCGAGAAGTTTTTAGAACTCACGAGAGAGTTTGATGTTTCAGTCGAATAAACATAATGATGTTACGAAAAATAAAATACCACCATATTTCCTAGTTACTTATTGAAATACAAAATAACAATGAAAATAAATCACAATTTTCATGAAATTCAATTATGTGGTCTTCTCTACTCAAAGCAATTACTGTTTTTTTTTCCATTTAACAATTCGCTCTCGTGAGTTTCATTTAACAGAAGGTTTATTATTTATTTTACGCTTTTGTGAATGAATTGTTTTTGTGAAATGAATACCCAATTATCGAACTCAACCGAATCCGTACAGGTAACACGGTCGTTTTTTCAAGTATTTATAAATTGATTAATAAAACACATACGAGCCATAGAAAAATAAATATGATACCAAGAAATATTTTTGCATGATATTAATATATACTCTATCGGTTATCAAATAAAGCTATCTTAACCTATTTTGTTGTGAAAATAAATAAAACATTAGCCACTGGTGCGACAACGCATTTTTAAACTTTCGCCAACATTAAAAAAATCAACCGTTCGAATTTTAACACGTACACATAAAAACTTATTATAGTGCAATATAGCCAATGAAATAACCTGTATTTTACCGTTTATCTCATATTTGTAGGATTTATAAAAAAAATATTTTAAAAATCGTTAAGTTTATAACTGAGCGAATCCTGCGTACTTTGAAACTGCCATGAGAGGTACTTATTCGAGTCAAGAGAGAATATTTTCGTTTGGTATATATTATCTGTGGTGTACTTGATAACGAAAGGTGGATTTCTATGGAAAAGGGACTTAATTTTATCCGTAAACAGCTGATCAGAAATCCTGAAAAAAACATTCTTTTTAACATCGTTATAAAAGAGTCTAAAAAATTCTGATTTGCGAAATCTATGGTCATAATAGATAAAACATATCAATATCTTCGTTTTAAGTCAAAAATAACGAGCTACTATTAAAAAAAAAAGCCGAATCAAGGAGATAATTGCGCTTTTTATCCGAAAATCGATCAGAGACATTTAAAATGGCGCCAATATATGGCAAAAATTGCTCCAGTGGTTAATAAAAATAACTACAATACAATAATTTTCTACTTTCTTTTTTACAATGGCTTCACAAAGGAGAGCCAGAAAAAAATAATTTCCCTCAGGGCCTATTTCACCTTTGGTTTTCTGTGAGAGGGTCTTTTAAATGAAAGTAAGAAGAGGATGTTCTGGGAAAAAAATTTATGAGGTGTGGGTAGGAATCTGAGGGTCAGTGGGTCCAAGAGAGACGGACCTATGAATTCATCCCTCTCACTCCTGTACAAGGCGACGGGTGAGTCGAGAGTCCTACTCAACCATTTCTCAACCAGTCTTTCTAGATCTCCCTCTACCAGTCTCTCTATATCCGGCCTGCCATGCAGTGGGTAGACGCTTCAACCACAAATTGCAAACCACTTGGGGTGACCTTGGCAAGGGTGTTATCCGATAAATGGTTTCAAGGGCTGCGGTACCCACACCCGTCTCCCGAATTGAAAACGCTTTATACGCATTTGGTTTTTTTAAGCTTATCTTTAAAAAAAAACCGTAATGAACTTAGTGATCCTTTTCAATAAAAAGTAACCTGTATTTTTCATACTACAGAAAGTTATTGTAAAACATGGAATGTAGCGATAACTATGAAAATATCCCTAACAATGAAATGAAATAATATAACTTTTTTCAACTACTACACTTAGTTATTTTATTTTTGCTTTTAATTATGAAATATGGTCAACAAAAGTTTCAGTTTTTTTTTTTTAATAATTACTGAGGCAATCGTTTGTGATTGAACATTTTAACATTTTTATAGTGATAAAATAAAAATAATAAAAACGGTGTTCAAAAGGTATTTTATCAAATTTGAAAACCAATTGATTGATTTTTCTCAACTTTATCAACATGGCCATGGGTGAAAGTTCCGTGAGCTGAGTAATTAACTCTTCTTCCGAAATTAAATATCTCGGTGTGGTCATTGATCAAAACCGGAAGCGGAATAGTCACATTGCAGAGCTAGTGAAGAGAATAAGGAAATGTATATGTATATGTATGTAAAGGAATACCTACCTAGGAATGCATAGGGATTTCTTCGTATTCAAATAATGAATTACTTTTCAAAGGTGATTCATTTATGTGTTGTCAGGGTGACATACAAACACATTATTATTGTTTTTGACGAGCTATGTAGCAGAGATTCAATTAATCAAGATATCAGAAAAATAAGTGTTAAAATGTTATAATGTTTTTACGATCGACAAATAAACTTCAAATGTAGTTTCTTTGTTAACAGAGCAACACATGATTTGTTTTGTCATTACCAATAAAGAAGTACAACCAATAGACAAATTGTCTTATATATATATTTTAGGTTAAGAAATATTTTAAATGAAAAATTAATGAAAAATGTGTACTTTTCCCTTGTTCATTCTTTGTTTATTTACGGTAGGTTGGGGAGGATCTAACAAAAACAACTAAACTCATTAAAGTAATCATTAAACAATCATCATCAAAGTAATATTTTATAAAAATCTACCTTCTTAACAGAATCACCTTTTAAATTGTTTACAGTACCAAATATCGATGACATATTCAAGCCTTTATTCAAGCAAGCTTTCATTATAAAACTGTGTAAAGAAAAAAATAACAAAGAATGCCAAAAATTTTACGAACTAATGAGAAATGTAAACCAATTTATTACACCTAATTTTAAAACAACTCAAACGCAAAACCATTACATTTTCCAAGCCATAAAATACTATAATACCTGAATTACGCTATATCATACTGTCATACCTGAATACTTTTGAATTGCGCTATATCATTAAACAATCAGAACAAATATATAAAATTAAACATTACATTTAAAAAAAACTTATAGTAAAAAGTAAATATTTTTTGCATAACATAATATTATGACTTACAGCCTAAGTAAGAATCGTGGCTTCCTTATCAGGCACAAGAGCTCCTCTTTTCTGGTAAGGTATACATGACTGTATGAGACCACTTATTTGTTCCATACAAATACTATAAACAATAGGGCGCTGGACTCCGACGGTCACTTCGGTTTCAGAAGATAATAACAACTCAGATACTTCTTGGGTAATAATAAAAATCTTTATTTTCAGACGGTTTTTATACTAATTTTGCGTACACCTGTGTTGAAGGAAAACATAAACATGTTTTTCATATCTGCACCTGCTGTTTATCTGGATGATCCCAGGTGTTCGAAGCAGGTGTCCGGTATATTAGTTTGCTATTTTGAATAACAAACTAGTTTGGACACGAAGTGTTTTCTTGCATGGGTTGACCTCATTTCTCACCTGTTGTTTGTGATAATGCAATGTGTTTTGATTTTTGAATAACACGTGCAGTTTTTCATGTAACATTTCGCAAGAATCGACTTGTCAATATGTTGTTTACTCTTCTCTGAACAGGTGGTAGGCAATAATATTTTAAAGGAACACGTGCGGCGACCAGCTGCCAATTTTCACGTAAACAAGATCTGGTGCATCAAGACGTCTGTTACAATGACCAAACACGACTTTTATCATAAAATTTTGTAAAATATACTCGTACCTAATGTTTTTTATATTAAAATAAATAATAATAATAATTTTGACGAACCCCGTTTTGCAAGGACCTGATTTCTTAGTATAGATTTATTTATGTCTCAGGGTTGAACCTAAAAAAATAGGTAGTGAAAACAAGTAAAAATAGCTATTTCTTACCTTCTTATAATTAATTTGACTTGAAGACATCCAACACAAATTACCTGCATTTCTGCGCACTGCTGATCAAATCATGATTCCGACCACACCCCAGTCATCTAAAGAGACCTCCTTTGACAGGTTCATTAACTTGAGTCCAGTGAAGCCATTACTAGCAGTGACATCCACATCCGTGTGGCATTTAAGCCACTTTATGTTAGACGGGGTGCAATGATGAGCCTTCAAAGCGCCGCACAGCCTACACGGCCTGCAAAGCCTATAAATGATACCGCTACGTGACTCTGAAGGCGGTGGCTGATTTGGATTAGAGGACATGCAGTTTGCAAGTGAGGGTTGGACAGGGATGGACCTAATGTAAGGGAAGGAATGGCGGAACCATTGGCTTTTACTAGTTGTATTATTTATAGCGAACATCTACGGTGTGCTTGATGGAAGTGATTAGAATGTGTAATTGTTTCGGGAACCTCCTTTGTACATTTAAGTACATACGTCGATACTTCACGATTTTGTAACTCACCTCCTAACCTACAAACACGTAGTAATAATTATGCCAAAAAAGACGTGATTAGGCATCAGTTTTTTTTTCTGAAGCGAAATAAACTGTTTCGATTTGTGAATATCTTTTATTATATATTTTTTAATATATTTTATTTTGTCTATCATTTTTCATTTAATTTATTTTATTTATACTCTCGAAAATTTATTTTACAGATAATAATAATAATAAAAAATATATTTTTTTTTAAATATTTATATAAAGGGATCAGTAGGATTTATAGGTCCAATTAGGAGTTCCACAGAGCCGAACCCTCTGATATGAAAATATCTGGAGTCGGTGAATTATTTTCCCATTTGATCTCTGGTATGTTGACATGTTGTTCTTGTATCGTTTTGTATTTATAATACTGATATAGTGCAATTGCATAGCGTGGATTGACTAGATGATCATTTGGGGAAGTGTGTGAAAGGGTTTAGTTTTTCCTATTGTGGGGAAAATTTAACCCGAACAATCGATAATGATAAACAATAACGCTCAATTGGACCTAGAAAGTTCGATTAAACTATTAGTAACATCTAGATCTGCTGACCTTAGCTTAGAGTAAGCTGTTTATCGCTTGAGTTTTGTCGGACACATAGTTCCAATATACAGGCTAACGCCATTCATTGCAAGGAATTAGGAAGGAAGGCTTTGAAGGTCATTAAGAAGATCTTGAACTCAATTCTTTCACGGCATCGAAACCAATGAAGGCGATCCCTCAGAGGCGGGGTTACACGACAATACTTAGGTTCACCAAAAATAATTCTCGCCGCAGCATTGAAGATGATTACAGTTTACACAGATAATAGTTCCAGTAATACAATAAATGTTAATAATCAGTAAATAGGAACTAATTCTTGAGGTATTCGAGATGTGGATCTACAGAAGAATACTTAAAATTAGCTGGATGGACAGGATTACGAATGAAGATGTTGTGGTTCGGATGAATAAAGAAAAATAAGTTATTAAAACTATAAAAATCCGAAAATTTCAATGTCTTGGACATGTTTTTTTTTTTTACATGAGCTCCACACAGGAGGCCCTGAGGAAAATAATTTCCCTCAGGGCCTATGTCATCTTTGGGGATGCTGTGTGGAGGGTTTTTTTTAAGGAAAGGAAGAAGAGGAGAGTTCTGGGAAGGAAAAGGGTTTAAGGGGTGGGTAGGAATCTGGGGTTCAGTGTGTCTTGGTCATCCGCCTCTAAGATCTAGACAAACCTGACCCCATGAACCCGGGCACCCCTGCTAAATCACCAAACGTAGCGAACCACTTGGGGTGACCTATGGCAGAGGTGTTGGTTATCCAATAAAGGTTCCCGGGGCGGGGGTACCCATTCCCGCCTCCCAAATTGAAACATGTGATGAGATATCCAGAGAAGTACGAGATCTTGCATCTCATAATGCAGGGAAAGATTGCCGGAAGACGGGGCCCTGGAGGGAGAATCTCATAGCTGAAAAACCTGATACAGTGGTTTGGCCAGTCTACTGAAGAGCTGTTCCGGGCCGCCGTAAACAAAGTCCGCAGAGACAACGTGTTAGACAACGTCCGTTGAATGGACAGGACACAAGAAGAAGATCTATCGATGATATTAGTATAGTAATGTTTTGTAACCTCATTAGGAGAACTAGTGCTGAGGTGTTGGCGTATTTTAGATAATTTTACAGTGTTATTCTACCCTCATACATAAAAACACAGTATCCTCCATCCACAATATTATAATAATTCTTTTCCCACCAATTAAAGTGGAAAGTATTGGTTTTTTAATGGCGGGTTCAAATTTACCATAAATTACCATAAAATTTTAGGCAGGTATCTTGAATTCTCGTAACATCAAACAAACATAAACGATGCCGCCCACTGTATTATTTACCACATAATATTGTACATATATGAGTATATCGCATTTACATGTCGATCGTCCGTTGTCAGACATCTCCGAAATATCAAAATTTGTATTGAGTATGCAGTTATACGTAAATTGTACCCTCTATCTGGTACAATTCTCAGATTAGTCATAAACACCACCAAATCAATTATTAGTGAATTATAAATAAACGATATGTTTTCTGGGTCACTAGTAGGATATTTCAGAATGTCATACTAACTTACCGGACCGTTAAGCCTTCCGGTGTTATTTTATAGCATATTTAAAATGTAAAATTCAGATAATGTAAATAATATTTGATTTACGGTGAGCTTTCCTCATTATCTCAAAACTTTGTATTTGGAGATGTCTGACTAGTCAACTGGATGATCGTAACAATAATATGCCTATTTTAGGCTTTACCCATCTAAAATTATGTACTTACCCCTAAATTATTTATTGAATAACCAACAAAATATATAATATCGTCTTATATTATATATATAGTCATTTCTCTTCATTTATATGTGCTCTCTTTTCACTGTAATCTGTGTTTCTTGTTCGTGTTATTATTATATTGTTAACAATTATTATAAGCAATAATTATCAGCCTGAAACACTCATCAACATTGAAAAATCTTCCGAGAAAAGATACTTGCCGCCAACGGGACTTGAACCCGTGTCCTTCTGATTGCCGCTCTTGACCACTGAGCTATGGGGGCTTATCAAATACCCGCCAAATAATTCAATATATACTAGTGTTTCATTCAACAACTACTGCTTATTATATTTTTTCCATCTGAAAACAACCAACTTTATTTTTGCGAGAGAGACATTGTAAGTGTTAAATCCCTCGCTAGGTGGCGTCGAGACAAATTATGACTACATTTATTGGGGAAATACTTAAACTTGTCAAATATTTATTATTATTTTTAACTTATAAACTAACGTTTAGACAAGATTTTTATGCATAGCACAAAGGGTAACAATTATACATTGCTCAGTGGTTAAGAGCAGCTGACCGGCAATCAGAAGGACACGGGTTCAAGTCCCGTTGGCGGCAAGTATCTTTTCTCGGAAGATTTTTCAATGTTGATGAGTGTTTCAGGCTGATAATTATTGCTTATTATAATTGTTACCCTTTGTGCTATGCATAAAAATCTTGTCTACGTTAGTTTATAAATTAAAAATAATTATTATTATATTGTTAATGGTTATGTCAATGTTGTACGTAAATAATAAAAAATTAAATAAAAATAAAAATTAGAGTGTGTAATTCAAATGCGATAGAAGTGAAATTATAAAGTCGCTTTCTTTTGCCTGTTTATTTTAAAGGGGTTTGAAGATTGGATATTGATTTACAAAAACAAAAATGCCTATTTTTTTTGGATTTCATAGGATTAGAACCTCCGTCCGCTGGATTTATCTGGCCACTGATATTTGAGACGCACTATACCGCTGCGCTACGGAACGTGCTCGGCGAGGCGCAGGCAGCAGGCGCACGTACCGTGGTGCGTCATTTCCGTTTAAATTAATTATTAAAAATCGTCAAATAACCCATTTTTTTACATGAGCTCTACACAGCGGCCCTGACGAAAATAATTTCCATCAGGGCCTATTTCATTTTTGGGGATGCTGTGTAGAGGGTTTTTTTAAGGAAAGGAAAGAGAGGAGAGTTCTAGGAAGTAATAGGGTTTAAGGGATGGGTAGGAATCTGGGGTTCAGTGTGTTCTGGTCATCCGCCTCCAAGACCTAGACAAACCTCACCCCATGAACCAGGGACCCCTGTTAAATCGCCAAATGTAGCGAACCACTTGGGGTGTATGGCAGAAGTGTTGGTTATCCAATAAAGGTATCCGGGGCGGCGGTACCCGTTCCCGCCTCCCAAATTGAAATGTTTAATCATCAAACCTAATAATATTTGATTTTATCCCTTTCCAATCTGTTGAAAAACACACAGCCATCCTGATTTTAATCATACTCATCAAAGGAGAAATCCAACCATTGACCGTATAGAAATATCCAATATAAACTTCAATTTTGTTTCAGAAGGGGCAGAAAACACATATGGCAAAAATGACTACCCCTAAAAAACAAACAGCCACCTACCCTTATTTGACCAAAGTCAATCACCACTTTAGCGCCGAAGGCTGTATTCCGATTGAATTTATATAACTACATGTTTCAGTCAGGAGCGTGGACTACGCGAAACATGAACACGGGTGCGCCCAAATCTGCCAAATGTTAAAATTAAAATAATTGAACGGGCTGGGCTGGCTTTAATGGTGATTGAAAGGAACTAATTTGTATACCTATGGGTTCAAATTAAATTCTGTCTAATCAATTAATAATTAGAAAGGATAATTCTTTAAAACGTTTAAATTAATTTTTCTTTCCATTTTACAAATAAACTAGGGCAGACCCATGAAAAATCGTGGACTGTTATAATTATTGCAGAATTTGTGAAACTGAATTTTTTAAATGAAACTTCTTTAGCCTCGTTAGTGATTTAAAATTGGGAGGAAACGGAAATCGTCACAAAAATTTATTATTTGACGGTCCTCGTTTCTAATATAATGCGGTAAATTCTCGACTACGCGCGGGCCTCCAATAGCGCCGCGGTATGAAGCGCCTGACTTTCAGCGCCCAGAGAGACATCCAGCGAACGGAGGTTCGAAGAAATAAAAATAAAAATCATTTTTATTAAATCAATATGTATCCAATCAACAAACCACTTCAAAATAAACAGGCGAAAGAAAAAAGCGACATCTAACGACTTTCTAGTTTCACTTCTACTGCGGTAAAAACCAAAAAAAAAACAATTTTATTTTTATGAAATCAATATGTATCCAATCTACAAACCAATTTAAAATAAAAAAGCCAAAGAAAAGAAAGCGACATCTAGCGACTTTCTAGTTTCACTTCTACTGCGTGTGAATTCTACACTCTGATTTTTTTTTTACAACCATCGCCTTTCGAAAATAAATATTGTTAATTGTCTATATAATATGATGGAACGACGGTCAGATGTTTCCCTATTTAGTTTACCTAGTAAAAAAAACCGAGTATGCAATTCCCAGGCGGTAGAAGTGAAACCTTCAGAAAACTAAAGACTTCAAGAGGGAGGAAGCACCGCACAAAGAGCAGACCGATTATACTATCTCTTTCTCTCGCAGGCTAAATCCCATAGATGTATGTGTTTGTCTCTTTTTATTGTCGCAATTTTTTCGTTTCATCGAGTTTCAAATCACAGCGGTGCTAAAAAGGTTTTCACTTCAATAACGCATTCTTGAAAATGGAAAAAACGCTAAAAAATCAAGAAACCTTAATTATCACTTAGATTTAGATGGACTCCAAAAAATTTACATTAAAATATAGAAAATATTTTTTTAGTACATAAATTAAATAAACAAAAACAAAAACGAGTGTGCTTTAGACCACACGACTGAAGTAAAACTTCTTTAGCTCTATCTATATGATAGGAAGAGAGAAAGAAAATGTGCGCGCGCACCGCTCTCTTTTGCTCCCACAGTGTGATACAGACAATAGGCCTGCACTGTGTCTTAGATATAGGTACGAAACGTAACTCTCTCTCTTTCTATCTTCACTAACTTATATCTCCCTCTCAACTACCGTTCGCCTTGCTTTTCGTAACACTCTTGTCACGCATTCACCAGCTTACTCCCCAAGTCAAGCGTGCGTAAAAAAATTTACTTAAAAAAAATTGCACATAGTCTTGTAAGTAGGTATTTGTCTGAATTCATCAAACAATCAGTTCCATTTATGAAAATGACGCTCAAATTCAAATCCAATTAGGATTACTGAGCCACTTTTCACCCGCAAACAACCGAAATAAGTATTTTTGATGGCATTACACTAGGTGTCCGGGGGTATAATGCAATAACTTCGGGAGATGATGGTACAAGCATAACAGACGAATTAAAACTTTAAGTGCATATTTTTTCGTCTTCCCCGACATAAATATTCGTCTCTCGTAATAAAAAAGCTAAAACCAAGGTTATTTTTTTTGCTTATTTTAACCGTGCAGCGGAATTCAAAACCATTACTTTTCTAAATTTCAACGTTTTCAAGACAAATTTCAGAATTTAAAAAAAATTAAACTAATTACTTAGGTATATCGAAATATTCGATGTTCTTTATTGTGTTGTGTTTGTTTGGTTTTCATTGTGTAACGGCGCCTGGCCCGCTTTATTGTTGTGAGGGTAGTAATAAGGTGTGACTGGCAATTCTAATATTTTGTATCATAAAATAAGATGATGGTAGATGTGGTAAATACCTTGTGGCTCCTTCGTACACAGCTTTGAGGTTAGAACCTTCGCGCCATAACTGTAAAGTTATGCCGTGTACTCCGGATGCTCACCCTTCTGTATTGTTAATTGTATTCAAGAGACTCTATTCAAGTGGTGGGCATATTTGAATCATTCGCATTTACATCAGGTTGGCAGGCGTGTTAGAATGAAACACGATAGTTTTTACATTTAAAACAAATTAAATACTGTATTTCTTAAAAAACACAAATGATGACATAAGAGTTTCGAACTTACCCCCCATCATTCCAGACCGTATGATTACTATTCTAAGCTATCTAAATTAACCGCTGGCGATCGACTGCAGCTCTACCTGGTCCACGGCCGCATCCGGTCGAAGCGCTGGAATCGGGCGGACAGCCCGCCAGGATCGCCCCACGTCCCGTCCTGTGATGTCCCGCTTATGAGTCCCCCGAGCTGGGCGGATGGTCTCCAACAAAGATCCTTCTAGAACGCCAACGCGCCTTCCAGAGTGAATTCGGCGAGAGCAAAGGAGCGGATTCGCCTCTCAAATACTGACCACGTCCGGTTGTAATCTGTTACTTATACGATCTCGGCATATTAACATACCGAAGCGAGCGAGGATGACTTTTAATGATGATAATGCCGGTTTTTGGTTCGCGGCTCGGAACTTGCTTGCTTCACAATTCTATTATATTGCACCGATTGAACGTGATTGTAGGAAAGGAATGCATTTACAGATATTGTACTTCCTGTCTTGTTAAAAGAATTGTTATGTATAAAACATAGGTTAATTGTCGTTTTAAGTAAGAACTGGAATCTATGAGGCGGCACGATAGCATTGTCTATTGTTTTTCATCCTGGCAACACCAGAGAGGAGCGGAAATGTGATGGTGGCACTTCCCCCGGCGGGCCTTACGGGGAGAGTTTTTTTGGGAGATAATCGGGCAAGATGGAGTGCATCGGTGCCTAATCAGAGATTCGAGAAGTTCCCGTAAAGTTCGGGCGGTTATTATAGTGCCGTTACAAGTTTATTTGAGTTCCCGTTATGGTTTCGATCCCGCGAGTCGCGCTCCGGAAATAAATGTTGTGTTCACACAATGGCCGAATTGTATTTTGTTTAGGAATAGGAAATTTCAAACTGGACAGTAAACGCCCCTGCCTTTAGTCCCAGAAACACCGTGGGCTAGTATGATTTCCGGCCAATATAATGTTCTACCCGATCTCCGCCAGGAAATCTCCTGGTGTATCAATTCACGATACACGTGCGTGACTCTGTCTATTTGCCATCCGCGCCAGCTTACTCCACCGTGGGACGTGGAGTAGCCTTATTTGCTCGCGCCAGAGTATTTGCTCATGCTGCAGAGGACATCGTTTGCCATCCGCGCCAGCTTACTCCACCGTGGGACGTGGAGTAGCCTTATTTGCTCGCGCCAGAGTATTTGCTCATGCTGCAGAGGACAACGTTTGCCATCCGCGCCAGCTTACTCCACCGTGGGACGTGGAGTAGCCTTATTTGCTCGCGCCGGAGTATTTGCTCATGCTGCAGAGGCCAGAGGATTCCTGCCACCAATATAGTCAGCTCGCATCACCGTGGGACGTGGGCAGTTGCACCAATCTTAGTCACCGGGAGGATCCCTCATCGTCTAAACGACCGCGTTAATAGTCAGATTACTTTAGCTTTAGTTATCGGTTATGGTCTGTGGGGGTAAGTTCTTTCCTATCTGTATTATTATTTGCAAAATTTGAAATAAACCTATACGGTTAGTCCAATTATAATTAACCTTATTTTATTTACAAAACCTGGTAATTCCTGCCTATGCCTGACAACTTAGAACATAATTCCCCGCTCTGGGAGGGGGGTACTCTGCTCTACCGCTGTGCTGGTCGATTTGGCGGGTCTGATGCTGAGGATTCCTCGGGATCAGATCCTGGCGCATCCGGTACTAACCGGCAAAGCCATTTCGACCACTCACCTTAATTAAATCCCTTTAATAAATAGCCAACTATTGGCCTTTCATTTGACCCTAACATGGCGCCTACAACTGTGTCCTGGGCTCGTATAATTCTTATTTGTCTAGGTTTTGGGTTGGAGTTACTATAGTTTTGTCTTGTAATCGATCAATAATTGTTTTTGTTATTTCGAAGCATCTCACATAAAACATAACCTTTAAATGTCATTCCGGTATACACGTAAATATTGCGAAGTTATCAATCTGTCAACAATGCAGCCAACTTGATAATAACACTGTACACATTATTATTATATATTTTAATTTGTTTGTGGGTTAAGTTATTCGGACTTACGGGCAACACGAATACTAAGTGTCAATTTGACAGACGGCTATGTCAATCGTAAACAAACATTGCATTTTGACAACAACTGTCATAATGTAATTACACCTTTAAGTTTTTAAGATTGTCGTGTACAATAAATACTATTAAGTGCTTATAAATATGATTAATTATATAATTGCTCTGCGGGTAAGCAATATATTCGTAGCTATCGTTACTAGCTAATTTATTAACATTCTACATTTAATTATTGGAATTTTACAATTATACTTTTCAAAATGTCGACTACAATAGACAACATCAATAGTACATCGAAAGATGAACTTTCTGCGGAACTTTTATCCAGGAATATAACACCAGACGGTACTTTAGAAGAAATGCGGATTCAAGCCAGAAGGCATAACAAAAATATTAAAATATCTGAAGCTATCGAGCATCATGAGATAAGTGTTAACCCAGATAATGACAGCGAATTTGGCTCAAACTACATTAAATATACAAAAGTTATTTATAATGAATCAAACTCTTCTTCATCTTCATCCACAAGTACTATTAATAATTGGAATATTAAATTTGATGGTAATAGTTGCGTAAGAGACTTTATACTGGAAATAGAAGAGAAATGTAGAATTAGGAACGTTCGTCATGACGATTTAGTGAGATGTTTTCCTGATATTTTAGATGGATTGGCATTATTATGGTTCAGATCAATTTATACACCTGATTTGACTTGGAATGAATTATCTATATTACTTATAAAACAATTCGAAACAAATAATAGACAGATTGAATTAAAATCACAACTTTTCTCTATGAAACAACCAGCTGGTATGTCAGCCTTTGAATTTACGTTAAGAATGCAGAAGCACAATAATATGCTTGATTCTAAATTACCACTCTCTGAACTTTTACAATTATGCATGAGGGCATTACTACCCATTTATATCAACCTTCTGGCATCTAGAGATTTCAACTCATTTTCAGAACTTACCGAAGCTACAAATAAACTGGAGTCTTATTCAACGTCTAATTTGTTAGAAAATAATTCTTCTTCTTTTTCTAATGATAATCCACTTAAGGATAATAAAAAAAATTATTATTTCACTAATTCACGGGGCAGTAATAATAATAATTTCAATTCTAATCGTAACTCTTCTTATCGTGGTACCTACAATAATCGTTCTACGGATTATAATTATAAACAAAATAATAATAATAATTATAATAATAATATAATAAATATACTATAATAACAATATAGTGGCAATTCTGCTATTGTTTATTATAATAATAATAAACAATATAGTGGCAATTCTGCTAATATCAATAATACTCGTTTTTTCTATAATAATCAATCTAAAAAGAATACTTCTAATGATTATAGAGAAAAGGAGATGTGTCATCCTGAACCGAATTCTACCAAGAACAATATTTATTGTTCTTTTTGTAAATTAAAAGGTCATTTACCATCGGATTGTAGGAAGAGAAAACAAAACAATTCCAATCCGAAAGTTGCTTCTGTTAAACATGGGGATTCAAAAAACTAGATGTGAGTCGCTCTGCTCACGCGCCTTCCTTTGCGCAGAGGAAGTGCGAGTGGCAGAGTTGGCTCCGTCAAGTTAATCAGTTTCTTTCGGACTCGAGTTCTGAGGTGGAGGTACCGCCGCCGAAGGATCCCGAGCTTGGAAGAGATAATCGACCTTTCGCGGATATCCTTATTCTTAATAATTCTTATAAAGCACTGCTCGACAGTGGTTCTTCAATCTCCTGTTTAGGAGGAGATATTCATTTAGTATTCTTACAATCGGGTTATGAATTAGTTAATATTGATTTCAATATTTCAACCGCTGATGGAACAAATCAGCAGGTATTAGGTACAATGACGTTGCCTGTTACGTATAAGTCCACTACACATAAAGTACTTTTCTACGTCGTCCCTTCTCTATCTCCTAATTTTATTTTAGGGGTCAATTTTTGGAAAATGTTCCAGGTCGCGCCGGAGCTTTTCCAAAAGGATCCAATTCCTCAGCGAATGGGTCAGGTCAATGAGTTAAGAGCTATTCAGCCAGCTACTTCCCTAACCAAAAAGGAAAATAAAACTCTTACCAAAATTATAAAGAAATTCGAATCCATTTCTTATGAAAAGAAAGGCTTAGGGTTAACACATTTAATAAAACATAAAATTATTACTACGAGTCCTCCGGTTAAACAACGATATTACCCTCTTTCTCCTGCTAGACAGAAACAATTAGATAAGGAAGTAGATGAAATGCTCAAATTAGGAGTCATTCGTCCTTCACGTTCACCTTGGTCTAGTCCAGTATTAATAGTCACAAAAAAAGATGGAACGGGACGTTTTTGCCTCGATTCCAGAAAAATTAACAATCTGACGATCCGTGACAGCTACCCTTTGCCGTATATTTCTCGAATACTCGATAAACTCGGTGGAGCCAGATATATAAGCTCAATAGATTTGTCTAAGGCTTTTTGGCAGATCGCCCTGGACGAAGACTCTTGTGAAAAGACAGCTTTTGTCGTACCCAGTCGCGGTTTGTTCGAATTCACTAGGATGCCCTTCGGGTTAAAAAACGCTCCGAGTGAACTTCAAAGACTAGCAGACGCTCTGTTTGGACCAGAGTTCGATGAAAACGCATTTTGTTATTTGGATGATCTAATCTTAGTGTCGGAAGATTTAGAATCGCATTTTATACTGCTAACTAAAGTTTTTGAACGATTAAGAGACGCAGGCCTAACGATTAATTTAAAAAAATGTGAATTCTGTAAATCAGAACTTAAATATTTGGGGTATATGGTCGATTCCAAAGGTCTCCGCACCGACCCAATTAAAATTGAAAGTATAAAAAATTTTCCAATTCCTAAAAATGCTAAAGGAATACGAGCTTTTCTCGGTTTATGTGGTTATTTTAGACGATTCATAAAAGGATTTTCTAGCATAGCTGCTCCCTTATCGAAACTTACAGGATCAAGAAAAGGAGTAAGTTTATTTAAATGGTCGGAAGAAGCTGAATCAGCGTTTAATAAATTAAAGGAAGCACTTACGACTGCTCCTGTCCTTAGTTGTCCGGACTTTACTAAGCCATTTGCTATCCATTGCGACGCAAGCAATATCGGTATAGGGGGTGTTCTTATTCAATCAATAGAGGGAATGGACCACCCTATTGCTTATTATTCTAGGTGCTTAAATACACATGAACGGAATTACGGAATTACGGAGCGTGAACTGTTAGCAGTGTTAGACTCGGTCACTCATTTTAGACCATATATAGAAGGGGCACATTTTTCTGTTATCACTGACCACTCTAGTTTAAAATGGTTAGGATCTATATCGAACCCTAGTGGACGTCTGGCACGTTGGAGTTCTCGCCTTTCACAATTCTCCTTCGATGTTATACACCGTAAAGGCACACAACACATCGTCCCGGATGTGCTTTCAAGAATGGACCTCGCTACAATATCGGTCATTGATGCGAACTTGTCCACCGATAAGTGGTACACATATATCTGGAAAGGCTGCATAGATTCTCCTCAGCGTTTTCAAAACTTCCAGATACGCGAAAATGAATTGTTTCGCCATACAAAAACACGTTTACCTCTTTGTGAAGACACGTCTTGGAAAAAAGTAGTCCCACTAGAAAATAGAAGGGAAATTTTGTCAGAATCACATGAATCCTCTCGTGCTTGTCATCCTGGAGTCTTTAAGACTTATAAAAAATTACAACTCCGTTACTTTTGGCCAAAAATGTACCAAGAGGTGAAAAGATTTGTGAATCAATGTGCTGTCTGTAAAGCACACAAAATCAGTACAGCCCCGCCGAATGGAATTTCATCAAATTATAAAAAAGTTACGAGACCTATGCAGATGTTATCAGTGGATCTGGTAGGCCCTCTGCCTAGAAGTTATTCAGGTTTTACCGTTATATTGTCATGCGTGGATGTTTTTTCTAAATATACCTGGCTATTTCCGTTACGTCAAGGTACCGCGAGAAGTATTATTAAAAATTTAGAAGAAAATATTTTCCTTGTACACGGAGTACCGCGTACCATTGTATGTGACAATGGGCGTCAGTTCATTTCGAAAGAATTTAAGGAACTATTACAAAGCTACAATATAAGCCCTCCTTTTTACAATTCACTGTACACCCCTCAAAACAATGTTGTTGAAAGATACAATCAAACTTTAGGCACGGCACTATCAATATTAACGGAATCTGATCATCGTAATTGGTCCAAATTTCTCCCACAAATTCAATCGGCAATGAATAAAACTGTAAATTGTACTATCGGATTTACTCCTTTCTTTGTTATGCACGGTAGAGAACAAATATTAGATGGGGATCTCCACCGTAATCCATTGGCAGATGATGAATCCAGTCCGCAAGATTCCTCTCATCTCAAAGTTTACTCCGACAGATTAAATGGACTGTCATCAATTTATGAACAAGTTTCAAACGCCCTTTTTACGGCATTTAAAAAGGGCGCTAATCACTATAATTTACGTAGAAGAAACGTTACCTTCCAGGTAGGAGACGTAGTCTGGAGAAGGAATTTTGTATTATCTAATGCTTTGAACTATTTTTCACAAAAATTGGCACCTCGTTTTGTTCAAAACATTGTAGTACAGAAAAAGTCAGATTTAATTTATACCCTGTCTGACTTAAATGGAAAAGTAACAGGCGATTTTCATGTTAAGGATATACTTAAATCAGATAGCATACCAGCTTAGTCGGCTATCATAAAGCATCTTCACAGGCGCTATCTTTAATTTAAACCTCTTCAATACAGCTCATTTCAGTTCAGCCTGATCATCCGGATTGCTTTGACCAGTATTGGACATAAAATACATAAGTAAATAATTAATTTTTAAGTGGTCTTTTGTAGAAAATTAAAATCTTACTCCAGTTGATTACTCGAGTATAATTTCACATTAAAATAATAATTAAGATTTGTTAGTTTATTTATGTACAATTATGAGATGCCTCGAAGTACAAATACATATATGTATATATATATATATAATAAGTTCACTATGGTTTATATTTATCTTTAAGTTTATTTCCTTGTCAACTCAGAATGCATGACGATATGAACCCGCTTATCCTTTTGTATTCTGAGTCCATACAGTTTAACATACTCTGTATTTGTCCTACTAAGTTTTTGTCAACTTGGAATATACGATAATATGAACCCGCATATCCTCGTGTATTCCAAGTTCAATCTCATATGAACTGTGTTCATATACTTTTATATTGCATAAACGTAATTAAGAACATTAAGAGGTATTCGCCCAAAATTTCAATATGTTCTCAATTTAATAATGTTTTAACTACATTTGCTAAACAATAAAAATAACTTACTATAATTATTCAGAAATTTCATTAATTCGAACAATTTAATCAATTCCCAAGCTATGAGTGTGATTGATTAGTTCCTGCGAGAACTTCAGTAATTAGTTACGATGCACTAATACTATAATTTCTTGTTGCACCTTCTGGTACAAAAGTCACATACTTAATTAATTGGCACCATTTTTTTTTAACGATGGTTGTTGACTATTGATAGCACCATTTATTTACGATGGTCGCTAACCATTCTATTGTCACCATTTTTAACAATGGTTGAATAATAAATAAATTGGCATCATTCATGCGATGATTGTATGACTATCCTTAACACCATTCAGTTACAATGGTTGGTTATATCCTGTATTTCATATACAAATGTTCTAATAAACTTATATTTTGTTTTCTATTATATAACTGTCAGAAAAACTTATCCCACGAGACCAGTTAGAGAGTTAGATAGGTAGGCTCTTCTAAAGAGGAATTCTTTTATCCATAATGGATTTAAAATCAGTGTTGAAGTGCAGATGGTACACCATCTAAGTGTATAGCCTACTTTGGCTTACTTAAAAGTGTTCTGAACAGTGATGCTTTACGCATATTTAATGTGTTGATGTTTATTGATGTCATATCTTGGTGATAATATCTATTCTAATATTAAGTTCTATTCTGTTATAGATGCTACGTCTACGGTAGTCCCAGACGAGAGTCAGAATACATCACCCAGCGTCTTATATGCTGTGGGTGATTACGGGCCCCGTTCACGTATCTTCTTATTGTCTACAAATTGTCTACAATTAAGGTCTTTAACTCTAAGTACTGATTTAATTATATCTAATTTTCTAACTTCGAATGGATGCGTCGCAGACTCTACCATCATGTCTTCAGCATGATGGGCGCGACTGATTTTGTCACGCACCCATTTGCAAGCATACTGTTGCTAGTAGTTTTGTTTTTTTTTCTGATGTACAACTCATTTTTATGATATTATGTTTATGTATGTTTTTAGGAACCCATCAGACCAAGTTAGGGTATCTCTTAGCTCAGGCTTTTCTTTTGTTCTCCTTGTGTTTGAGGGCAAACACCTTGGGGGCGAGCGGGGTAATGTTATGTATAAAACATAGGTTAATTGTCGTTTTAAGTAAGAACTGGAATCTATGAGGCGGCACGATAGCATTGTCTATTGTTTTTCATCCTGGCAACACCAGAGAGGAGCGGAAATGTGATGGTGGCACTTCCCCCGGCGGGCGTAAGGCCCGCCGGAGGTGGGGAGAGTTTTTTTGGGAGATAATCGGGCAAGATGGAGTGCATCGGTGCCTAATCAGAGATTCGAGAAGTTCCCGTAAAGTTTGGGCGGTTATTATAGTGCCGTTACAAGTTTATTTGAGTTCCCGTTATGGTTTCGATCCCGCGAGTCGCGCTCCGGAAATAAATGTTGTGTTCACACAATGGCCGAATTGTATTTTGTTTAGGAATAGGAAATTTCAAACTGGACAGTAAACGCCCCTGCCTTTAGTCCCAGAAACACCGTGGGCTAGTATGATTTCCGGCCAATATAATGTTCTACCCGATCTCCGCCAGGAAATCTCCTGGTGTATCAATTCACGATACACGTGCGTGACTCTGTCTATTTGCCATCCGCGCCAGCTTACTCCACCGTGGGACGTGGAGTAGCCTTATTTGCTCGCGCCAGAGTATTTGCTCATGCTGCAGAGGACATCGTTTGCCATCCGCGCCAGCTTACTTCACCGTGGGACGTGGAGTAGCCTTATTTGCTCGCGCCAGAGTATTTGCTCATGCTGCAGAGGACATCGTTTGCCATCCGCGCCAGCTTACTCCACCGTGGGACGTGGAGTAGCCTTATTTGCTCGCGCCAGAGTATTTGCTCATGCTGCAGAGGACAACGTTTGCCATCCGCGCCAGCTTACTCCACCGTGGGACGTGGAGTAGCCTTATTTGCTCGCGCCGGAGTATTTGCTCATGCTGCAGAGGCCAGAGGATTCCTGCCACCAATATAGTCAGCTCGCATCACCGTGGGACGTGGGCAGTTGCACCAATCTTAGTCACCGGGAGGATCCCTCATCGTCTAAGCGACCGCGTTAATAGTCAGATTACTTTAGCTTTAGTTATCGGTTATGGTCTGTGGGGGTAAGTTCTTTCCTATCTGTATTATTATTTGCAAAATTTGAAATAAACCTATACGGTTAGTCCAATTATAATTAACCTTATTTTATTTACAAAACCTGGTAATTCCTGCCTATGCCTGACAACTTAGAACATAATTCCCCGCTCTGGGAGGGGGGGTACTCTGCTCTACCGCTGTGCTGGTCGATTTGGCGGGTCTGATGCTGAGGATTCCTCGGGATCAGATCCTGGCGCGTCCGGTACTAACCGGCAAAGCCATTTCGACCACTCACCTTAATTAAATCCCTTTAATAAATAGCCAACTATTGGCCTTTCATTTGACCCTAACAGAATTTTTATACGCTCGACTTTAATACTTTTTTAAAACATGGCCCCGTGACGTTTTACTCGAGTCGGTGTGGCTCCAGTAGAAAGTGTCGTTACCCGTCAAAAACTTATTTTCTCCCTTCTCGCGCCGATATATGGTTGTACAAAAAAAAACATAGACAATTATAAGATTGGTAATCTCAGTACCTAATCGCAGTTGTTATGCAATTATTAAATATTTTCATAACAATTGATGAGATCATGAATAGTTGTGCGACGTTGCCACTTTTCACTATCTCTTTAGTTATTATATATTTTTCTCCATAAAACAGTTTTATGTTCATGTCGATCACAAAAAAGAATAGTAATTGAGCAATGGTAAAAAATATAAACAAGAAATATAAAGTCGCAATAACTGAAGTAAGTACCAACATAACATGACGTGTGTATTGACAAATATGTAAATACTAGCTGACCCGACCACGCGTTGCTGTGGCTAACGAAACACAACGCCATGTAATGAATGATTACCCAACCTTTTAACTCACACCACCATCTGTTAATTTGCGTACAAATCAAATCGATCAATCGCTCCATTTATATTATTATGCCGAGTTCCCGGTATGCGTTGCTAACTTAATAAAGAAATTGTTTCTCCCTGCGTGTCCTTTCCATTCGTCCCGTTCCCCTTCCGCCTCCTCCTTTTCCGCGTCTTATTCCCCTTCCGAAGACGGAAGACGGAAGACGGAAGACGGAAGACGGAAGACGGAAGACGGAAGACGGAAGACGGAAGACGGAAGACGGAAGACGGAAGACGGAAGACGGAAGACGGAAGACGGAAGACGGAAGACGGAAGACGGAAGACGGAAGACGGAAGACGGAAGACGGAAGACGGAAGACGGAAGACGGAAGACGGAAGACGGAAGACGGAAGACGGAAGACGGAAGACGGAAGACGGAAGACGGAAGACGGAAGACGGAAGACGGAAGACGGAAGACGGAAGACGGAAGACGGAAGACGGAAGACGGAAGACGGAAGACGGAAGACGGAAGACGGAAGACGGAAGACGGAAGACGGAAGACGGAAGACGGAAGACGGAAGACGGAAGACGGAAGACGGAAGACGGAAGACGGAAGACGGAAGACGGAAGACGGAAGACGGAAGACGGAAGACGGAAGACGGAAGACGGAAGACGGAAGACGGAAGACGGAAGACGGAAGACGGAAGACGGAAGACGGAAGACGGAAGACGGAAGACGGAAGACGGAAGACGGAAGACGGAAGACGGAAGACGGAAGACGGAAGACGGAAGACGGAAGACGGAAGACGGAAGACGGAAGACGGAAGACGGAAGACGGAAGACGGAAGACGGAAGACGGAAGACGGAAGACGGAAGACGGAAGACGGAAGACGGAAGACGGAAGACGGAAGACGGAAGACGGAAGACGGAAGACGGAAGACGGAAGACGGAAGACGGAAGACGGAAGGCGGAAGACGGAAGACGGAAGACGGAAGACGAAACGGAAGACGGAAGACGGAAGATAGAAGATAGATAGAAGATTTGAAGATAGAAGAGAATATAGAAGATAGAAGAGGAGATAATTGATAGATATAATCAACAGTATGTTTCAAGTACTTGAGTATTGTGATAATAACTGCTGAATCGAATACCGTAAGCCTGAGCCCAAATACGAATCTGCTTGTTGAACTCCTTTGTACATCTTACTTATTTGTGTTGTGCCTGCTTATGTCTTTCATACTCAGTTTAATATTTATGTACTGTATACTTGTTATGATGCCCCTTATTATTTACGTAATATAAATTGTTTGTTATGACTTACTAATGTTACATGTAAAAGTCATCAAGGCGTAAATCAGTAAATCAACACACGAGAACTAATTTACTGTGTTTTATCTAGAAAGGGCTGATAGGAAATAGAGCAAAGTAGAAGTAAAAAATATATCACGGGACAGCTTTACTATTTTTCAACATGTTTCAAAAGATATTTGCTAAACTCGAAGTGATGTATAAAATGTCAACCGTCTGTGCAGCTTCAGAAGTTAAAGCGTTCTGTTGATTGGATTGATAAAAAATGTAGGTAATTTTGAACGTACATTAGAGAATTGTAATAATTTATTGAAAAAAAAATAACAGGAATAAAATTAATTCATAGGTGTTAGTCTCTATGATAATTAACGCATGTGTATTTTACACGTACTCTAAACTTAGCTGGGCTAAAACGTATCACCAATAAAATCTAATATGTAATCTACAATCTAGTATCAAATATTAAAAAAATCAAACTATTGTAAATTAACATGTGCACAATTTACTTATATAATTTAATGCATATTGGAGAAGAGAAAAAACGTATTCGTGCCTTGTGGCAACCCCCACCAACCTTCTACTGTTCAGCTATATTATTATATACCTACGTAATTATTTTTAATGTCTGGGCTCGGGCCTTTCCAAATCCACAACCCCTCGGTCCCTGTTCAGGTTCGAGTAGGGGCTACTACCCCCGTAACTTAATTTAAATTTTATAATATAATCATGTAAGCAAAACACGCCCTGTTGTGCAACACATCTACCTGTTCGTATCTCGTAGTACATGTATAGAAATAACGTTTCAACACTGCATTCAATTTATGAGTTTCATTAAAGTTTGTGGCTGTTTCCATGTGTTTTTACGGCGTTTGTTTACCGTTTTCGCCACCCGGTTTTAATATCATAATGAACACAATAAAACAATGAAATAATAACTTTTCTGCACCATGATAATTAAATCATATACCACCATTAACGGGACAATCACGTTCGGAAAGCAGATAAATAAATATTACGGTTTTCCGCTCATTGTTTTATTGAACATAGCATATAAATGTTATGACCTGTACATACGTCAGTTTAAATAGCACTTAAATAATAATATACTTGCATTATTAAATAAATGTGTAGGTATTAACAGTTTTTTGAGTTAAACTGCTCAGCTAAAGCTTGTAGCTTCTCCTTTCTTTTTTGAGTTCAACTGCTCAGCTACAGTATGTATGTAGCTCCTTCCTCTCCTTAAAAATACCCTCCACACAGCATCCTCAAAGGTGACATAGACCTCGAGTCTTATGTCAAAATCACTTAGTAAAGTGAAATACTCGACTCTGTGCAGAAACGGGCGGTCCGTTTGATAGATTCTCCCATCTTAACAGACGGATTGCAATCTTTAGAGCACAGGCGTCGGGTGGGAATGCTATCCTTGTTCTACCGGTATTACAATGGAAGATGCTCCGAGGAACTAGCATCATTGATCCCTTCGGCACCGGTGCATAGTCGGGAAACACGCCAAACGCGTGCCCAACATTTGTACACAGTTGACATTTGTCACATGAGAACGGGTCGTTTCTTCGACTCGTTCTTGTGTTCAACAGCTCGGCTGTGGAATGATTTGCCGGCCTCTGTGTTTCCTCCTTCCTACAACATGGGTCTCTTCAAGACCAATGTTCATTCCTTCCTCTCCTCAAAAAGACCCTCCACATAGCATCCCAGATGACATAGGCCCTGAGGGAAATTATTTTCCTCAGGGCCTCCTGTGTGGAGTTAATGTAAAAAAAAAAAAAATACAATTATTGAATTAATTGAGACATTTTATCCGAACGTTGAAAACATTCAATTTTGACAGGCAAGAAAACGTATGTCTTGTCAAATTAATTTCTCATTAAAATTGTGATATTATATTTTCTTTATTCCTCAATGTTAAACAGACTTCATTTGAATTAATTAATATATTATAACAACTTATCTGGCAATTAAATAATGCACCTGGAATTGTTTATTGATAATAGAATAACAGCAATGAAAAATTGGCATCAGCTGTTAGACGCAAAGGCAAAAATAAAATTTGAATACAAGGTTCTTCAGTATTTTGTATCAGAAAAAAAGCATAAAACAGATCTCTACATAATTTCGAACCCTACCATTAACGCTTTCCTTTAATTATTGCCTCAGTTCAGTCACACACGCGCTGTGTGCAGAAGATGATAATATATTTAAACCTTAAACCCTTACAGCTTACAGCAGCCGTTCTCACCCTTAAAGCTTCATCAATAACATGTTAACTCTTTCACGGGGAAAAATGTCTTAAGTCAATAATATCTATTGTTCAAGAGAGCCAATTTGTCTCTGCAAAACAAGTAAACTGTCCGTAAAATATCAAGAATCCAACATTTACAATGTTTATTCATCTACTTACATATTATATTTTAATAAAGTTCATCAACTTTTTTTAAACTTTATGGATTTTTAGTATTATTTTAGACTTAAGTCTTTTTGAACATAAAGATATACATACCTTAATATTATTTTATATGTAAGGAAGATTATTTTTATATTTCGCATTTTAAAACAATTATTATTACGTCTTTTGTATCAGAATATATTTATGTTTGTCTTGATGTCATAAGTCGACTAACGACTTTTGGATTGGACGACAACGACTACGGTTGCAAAATTTTTATTAGACTTACTGGTCATGACAACTCAGCAAAGTGGCATTTGAACACCAATTTGAAAAGTTATTAAAAGTTACGAAAAAAACAGAGTGTACAAATCACACGCGGTAGAAGTGAAACCTGTGGTAAAGAAGCCTGGGCACTTAAGAATAAAAAAACCTGTGCACTTAAAAAAAATCCCTTAATTTAACCTAACGTAACCTAACCTAACTTAACCTTTGACTGGTGATATGGTTTTTGTGTAACGTAACTGGTGACGAACGGCCCTAGAGGCCGCTGACTTATCCGGTCTACAGTATAGAAATTAGGTAATGTAGCTTACAACAGTCTTTAAAAACAGTTTAATAATATAAAAAAACGATAAAATAAAACTAATCAATAAACTCTAAATGTAATTTTTAATGAAGAAATTGTCATTACAAAGTATGTAGTAACTAAAATCAAAAAAACTAGAGGTGAGATCAGTAATCACAAACAAAAACAATTATATTAACATATTATAACAAAAATACTTATTTTTCTTACAGTTAAGATACTAATCAATAAACAAAAAAAAATAATGCTCTAATCAAGTATCATTTTACAAAACTGGCAATGGTCAAACATTGGTTATTTTTATTGGCAGTCAGGGGATAATTGTTTGGCACATTGCAAGCACACATGTTTTTTACACAAATTAAATTGGTAATTTGATTTGCGATTTAACTTCGGAGGACAACTAGCACATGTTTTTTGTATTTTTGAACCGTCATTGGAGTTTTGTGGATCAGGTGGCAAATCAGAACCCAAAATACGCACGAATAAAAAGTTACGTAACTGGTGACGTAAAGTCTGAGAGACCGCTGCCTAACTTTACATAGTAATTTACCGATTTGGGACTGCGCGAGGCGACTGTCCTTCTCTACGGCCCGGCGTGGACGCAACTAAAATCGAAGGTACTCAGGCGTACCTTCGATTAACATTAATTAATTAATTGTAACAAAGCAAGCGCGGGGAAGGGGGTGAAATGACTTTTCACTGACGCTGCGCGGCCTGTGAGACCGCTTGTTGCCAGTTAAAGGTTAATGTAACCTATTGAATCATTTTTTATTTTTATTTCATCATTTTTAATAACTTTACAAAGAGGGTATTGAAGTTGTATGTTGTTGAGTTGGACAGTTACCACTTTGAATATGTTCGTATGTTCGTAAGACCAATAATTTTTCACCAAAAAATATTTTAAACCTCCTCACCAAGAATTTACATACAGATATGTATTAATTTACCAAAATATGCGTAAAAAATCAGCTTCGCGACTAAAATCTTATAATGCACACTGTCATTTTCTGACTTAAGACTATTGTACCATCCAGCAAAGAACTATTAACCGTCCGAGACAATGTATCGTAAACAGTTTGCCATTCGATTCAATTTCGCTTCCTTTGAGAGGAAAGAGAAGCAGCTTTCAAACGAAACATTTCCCTTAGTGCCTATCCCTATACTATACAGGGAGTGCCTAAGACATAATATTGTTTTAGATTCGTCTGTGGTATTTACTAAGGGATTATACGCTTGGTCACTTAAGCTCTATTCCTGTACACACGTAGGTATTGTCATTTTCATTCAAAATTAATAGAAAACTTAGTTTTAACCAATTTTATTGTTTACAAAACCAACATATTTCGTAAGCAATCCTTATTCCATCAGGGTTTACTTAAAACTAATAATAATAGTCTAATATTTTACTTAAAACTAAGTACAACAAAATCTGAAGTCTAAAAAATAAATTGTAATGATTGTAGATTCTTTTATACGGGTAAAACTTTGAGAAACTTTGAAATTAGGATAAAGAAACATATAACGTGTTTAAACGATAATATTGTTTTGAAGTTTGTCAATCATTTATTAGAGACGAATCTCACTTTTGATTTTAATAACGGAATAGAGTTCTATATCGGTATTAATTTAAAAAAAAACTAGAAATGTTAGAAATTAGAAAAAGCGTAAGATAATTAATAATAAGTTAAATAATAATAATTATTAATAAATTAAGGCATATTAGATTTGTCAAAGAATTTATATATAAAAATGCAAAAATCAGTAATTTTAAATACATGTAGAATAACAAAAGATTTTTTAAATATTTATATTGAGGGATCAGTAGGATTTATAGATCAAATTAGGAATTCCACAGAGCCGAACCCTCTGATATGAAAATATCTGGTCGGTGAATTATTTTCCCATTTGGTATCTGGTGCCTAATGCTGTTCTTGTATTGTTTTGAATTTATAATACTTATATAGCGCAATTGCATAGCGTGGTTTGACTAGATGATCATTTGGGCAAGTGTGTGAAAGGGTTTAGTTTTTCCTGTGGGGAGAATTTAATCCTGACATTAAGTCTGGTGCGTAAAAATTGGGGAAAATTCAACCCGAACATTTAAATATATTCTTATTCCAAGATGTGGGGAGGATAGTGCAATCCCACACGACTCATATAGTTATACATATTTATATATTTACACCGTAAATAAACAAGAACATAAATAGAAAAAAATAATTATTATTAACCTTTCCCATACCATGCTAAAAATACCCTCGACAAACCGTCTTGTAACACAGCGTTACTCTATGGGATTTGGAAATTATTTCGGGTTTTTTGTAAAAATATTGTTGTGAATATTTTTTATTTGGCTTATATTAATTTATTGTAAGAAAAAAATATTGATTTTGTGCCCTAAAACTGAAATATTAAAAAAAAATCATTCATAATAAATAATCAAATATTATTTGAAACGCCCAACAAGGCGGGCCGGCTGTGACAGCGACCGCCTAGGGTCACGTTAGCCCTCAGAATAACACCATTGTTTCAGAAAGCCACATGTGGAATGCGCTAGGTACTAGTAAGGGCTGACACCGACCTACTATCGTTTTTTAAATACATTTACAAAAATACTTTATCATAAAGAGCTTTTTACGTTTGCTGATCTAAGTTAATACCAGATTGAATGGTTTTAACGCTAGTTGCGAAGAGAAATAGATTACAAGAAAAATACAATACTTAAAGAACACTCGAATTGTAATTTTTTTACAGTTTTACGCAAAAGCAAACCGCGAAAAAAAAACTATAATTGTTTTGAAGTGAAAAACTTCTTTAGCACCGTTGTGATTTGAAACTGGATGAAACGAAAAAGCGACACTAAAAAAAACAGTTAGCAAACCACGAAAAAAATTATGTTATAATTACTTTGAAGTGAAAACTTCTTTACCACCGTTGTGATTTGAAACTGGATGAAACAAAAAAGCGAAACTAAAAGAAACAATAAGAAAACCACGAAAAAAATAATTTTATAATTATTTTGAAGTGATAAACTTCTTTAGCACCGTTGTGATTTGAAACTGGATGAAACAAAAAAGCGACAAAAAAAAACAATAAGCAAACCAAGAAAAAATAATGTTATAATTACTTTGAAGTGAACACTTTTTTAGCACCGTTGTGATTTGAAACTGGATGAAACGAAAAAGCGACACTAAAAAGAAACAATAAGCAAACCACGAACAAAAATAATTTTATAATTACTTTGAAGTGAAAACTTCTTTAGCACCGTTGTGATTTGAAACTGGATGAAACGAAAAAGCGACACTACAAAGAGACAAACACATGCATCTATAGCATTTATAGAGAATGGGTTAGAATATTCGGTCTCTTATTTAAACATTAATCCGACGTGTTTAACATAACAAAATATAAGTAAAAATGTAGATGTAAGAGATTTTTACAAAAAAGCAAAACAAAGACTTTGTTTTGCTTTTCAAAACCATGAAACTAATCTATTTGTCCCTGGCTGAATCTAATGTGAGATATGGTATAACGTCTTGGGGGCACTCATGTAAAACAAATATCCAACATGTACAGTCAATTCAAAACGCTATGGTCAAATTACTCGTCAGCAAAGCAGTTTATGACCAGCGGCAAAATATCACAATTATGTATAAATCCATAAATGTGTTACCTATTAGAGCTCTTTTTTGGTATAAAATCTGTATGCAACATATCTTAGATAGCCCATACAAAACAATGGTGGATTACATGTATAATACTAGGCTTACACAAAATGAAGGGATGATAGTACCTAGATTTTCTAATAAACATGGCCAGCGAACTCTTGAACACATTGTACCACTTATTTTTAATATGCTGCCATATGATTTGAAAAAATGTTGCTCGACACCTAAATTTGCACTATTGTTTAGAACATGGCTATTGGAATCAGATTTTATGTATTGACTTGACTCCTCGTGCATTTTTAATTATTAATATGTTTTTATTATGTTTTTTATTAAATTGCAATATTTTTTTCTTCTATTGTAAAACCTTGTATATTGTATCATGTTGTTGTCCACACTATTTTCCTGCCGACAAGCTACTTGCAGTAGCTTTGCAGGTGCAATGTAAACAAGAAAAAAAACTATTTTTCTGTTAATAAAAAAATAAAAAAAAATATATATATATGTATTTACCTACCTATTATGTAATGCATTCGTCTATAGTAAATCTACATTAAATTGTAAAATGGCGACCACGCGCCATCTAGTACTATACGAAACTATAAGAACTTTAGCTGTGGATACTGTAGTGCAGACATACAGTTTTTTTTTTACATTAGCTTCACACATGAGGCCCTGAGGAAAATAATTCCCTTCAGGGCCTATGTCATCTTTGGGGAGAGGTCTTCCTGGTGAAGAGGTGAAAAGGTCTCCCTCAACCAGTCTCTCCCGACCCGGCCAGCCACGCAGAGCCAGTTGGTAGGCAGACGTACCCGCCGTCAAGATCCGGAACCAAACCTAACCCATGAACCTGGGCACCCCTGCTAAGTCATCAAACGTAACAAACTACTTGAGGTCACTTATGACAGAAGTGTTTTTTTTTACAGTGAATACCGCACAAGAATCTCAACTGCTCCCGTCTGGAGCCAGTGAGATTATGGCATCCCCAATTGGGGTATGTTGTGAGGCTGAGGGTAGTGAGGAGGGGAAGGAGATGGGGAAAAGGAAGGTTGGGAAGTACCTGGCTATTCAGATCTGGTCACCAAACACGGCTAAAGCCATTTTCAAGCAACGTTTCAATTCTGAATGGTGGTCTTACACCAGGGCGATACTGATAGTATCTTCCACTCTGGAACATGCCGCAAATATACTTTATATTATTTTTAATGAATTAATTGTGAAATAACACAAATTAATCAAATAAAATTTATTTGCGCATGCCGGGTTCGAACCCGCGGCCTCCGGATTGTGAGTCAAGAGTCTTACCCACTGGACTACGGAGGTCGTCGTTGTTGTCTAATAAACGGTTTCCGGGGCGGCGGCGTGCCGTTATTATGAAAAATATGCATTTTAGAAGATGATCGAAATAGCAAGTTAAACAAAGACAGTAAGCGTTCTAAAATAGTAAAAAAAAATAATTCTATAAAAAAAAATTCTCAAAATCCTAACATTCATTGCAAGAATAGATTTAATTCATTGAAACCTAACCATTTATATTTATTGCTACTTCCTTCCATGTGATATAATATTGCTAATATTGCTATTATTGCTACTTCCTTCCATGTGATGTAATAATCATTTGTAAAGACGTCACTTTGCTACTGTTTCAATGGAAAGAAAGTCCCTTTTTAAAATAATTATTTTATGGGGTAGTTTTGGTAATAAAATAGGTAGGTAAGATTCTAAATATTGCACCCGACCCTCACAAAAGAGTTTTATGGTGGTGCAGTAATGTTTACAATCGTATTTTGTATGAAGTATTGTCTTCGATTCCGAAACTACATCATGCAGCAGAGAGGATATACCACCAAAACCCTCTATTTCGACAAATACTTCCTTGCTTCATTCGCATTCTTAAACCGTCTAATACTCGTCCAGATAAATCTGAATAAATAAATGCTTGGTTGCGTTACGGTGCACTCTATCGGAGGACTACCGCGAGGTATATATATATATAGGTAAGAGATACATTCAAACGTGCTCTTTTTAAAATGATTTATCTGTATATTTCTATTATTCTGTCTCTTGGCGTGGTCCGACTGAAAGTATTCGATTCACTTGACCATGCCGTGACTTCCTTAGCTATTATTCACTTCGCGTCATATCTTCCTTTTTGAATGCCCTAACTAAATAAGTGTACCTTTTAATCCCATGCATCAAGTACACTTGTCGTGACTTTATCACTAAACGGCGTTATAAGAAGGTGGAAATTATTATAATTTTTATCGGCCTTATATCCCTTCCAGATCTCCACAAATTAACATGGCTCTACCTATAATCTAACTATATGGTTTTACAACACACAAATATCAGGAATCTCATTTATAGAGCATTTTAACAATTATCCTTCCTTTGCCAGTTCAATGCCTTACTTTTCAATTTGCCGCCGCCCCGGGAAGCATTTATTGGATAACCAACACTTCTGCCAAAGGTCATTCCAAGTAGTTAGCTACGTTTCGTGACTTAGTAGGGGTGCCCGGGTTCGTGGGTAGAGATTTTACCAGGTTTTGGCGGCGGATGCATCTGCCTACCAACTGCATGGCAAGCTGAATCGGGAGAGAATGGTTGAGGGAGTCCCTTTGACTTCTCCAGCTGTACTCTCTCGGAACATAGCCTTACACCGTAGTGGAAGAGATGGATTCATACGTCCGTCACTCCTGGACACAATGACATTCAGATTCCTACCCCCCCTCTTATATCCTCTTCCTTCTCAGAACTTCCTAACCTTCCTTTCCTAAAAGACCCTTCTCACATCATCCCCAAGGATGACATAGGCCCTGAGGGGAATTATTTTCCTCAGGGCCTCCTGTGTGGAGCTATTGTAAAAAAAGCACTGCATTGTCATTGTCTTAATCAAGTCTTCCACGAAGAGATTATTTGATAAAAATAAAATGAAATTAATTAAACATATATTACTTCTGAACTAATGTGGCATGACCCTGCAAATAACTCAAAACCCATAAAACTAAACAAAAAACATCCCCCGTCATCTGATTGTATACAATCGTAACATTTTGTCGTTAATTTTAAGGAAATACGCAGAAAGGGATTAAAAAATGACTCTGGTTTGAGGATCAGGTGGTCGGTTGGCCGAACCTTCCGAAGTGGTTCCTTATTTTTTTTGTGGCTCTTTTTCTAATGAAAACGAAATGTCAAGCAACCCAAGTTTTTTTGCAGCAAGATAATTAATATTGTCATCTCTGTTTTCAGACATTTCAAATTAATGCTTTAGAAAGCGATGACAAACGTATTATGATGTCAACTTTGAGAAGTAAAATAATCTCTACAGATAGGCAAAAGGTTTTGACGTTTTATTTTACATCTCTTTTTGTCATACATAACTAAAAGGAGATCGTTATATTGGACGTAGGTTAATGAGGTTGGAATGAATTAATGTTTTGTCTTCTCTGTTATTCCCATAGAAATTTAAAATTTGTTGTCTCATCTGACATAGAAATGTGTCGACTTTTAGGAAAACATTTTTTATTATTTTATACTGAATCGTCACAATTTTTTAAATATTTTTTACGGATGCAAAAATATATTTTTTAGGAATACCTAAAATGTTGATTTAATGATTGAAGCCTTTCAGGAGTTATTGATGTTTTAAAGAGCCTTGTAAACTATAATCGCATCGTGGATCCGGGAGTGTTAAAAAAATATTTTTATTTGACCCGTTATTAAACATGTTCTCATTGTTAAGTCTATTTTTGTAATAGTTTTAAGTAAACCCTAATGAAATAAGCATTTCTTACAAAACATGTTGGTTTTGTAAACAATAAAACTAAGTATTCTACTAATTTTGAATTAAAATAAGTTTGCTGTTTTTGAAGATATTATCACGTCGCGTCGATGAAAAACAAAGCACAACGAAATCTCAATATCTGCATCTCTAAATATTGGATTATTGCATACTTTGCAGAGTTTTCAGTTCCTAAGACCTACAGAGGAGGCATTTTTCAAAGTACGTTTGTGCATGTAACTCCCATAAAACAATTAGACGAACTTGAATTATAATTTAACCACACCTTCAACAGCACATTATTCAAAAGTCGAGCTAAAAATTCACCCGTCCGTATTGTTACTGCCCGAGAGCTAGTCCGAAATGAATCCCATACGTGCGTTATGAACTCAGCTACTGTACAACTTTCTGTTCTAAGAAATAGTTGGTACGAAACATGCGACTGGCGCTACAGCGGTAAGCCGCGTAAGCGTGCAAACGTAAGGAATCTGTTAGTTGTCCTGGTGCGCAGTGCGCAGCGACTATGATATTAATTTGTTAAGAACCTTAAGAATATGTTCGCGTGCGCGGCGACAAATTTGCATGGAAAGGTATTTTGCAAGAGTCAAGAGAGATTTATTTTTAAAAATAATTGATTATTACTGAAGATGTTACTTTTTACACAAATTAACAGTCTCTAACGGATTTTCGTATTTAAAATTATAGTTTTTAACCTACCTAAGCCATTATAATATTGATTACCCACAGATGTATCTAATTGTTAGGCCATACATTTCTGGAGCAGCGAAATTTTGAAATTCCCTTAGATCAAGGGAAAAGTATGTATAATTGTGCAAAAGAACAGAATTGGTTATATTTTTCTTCTTTATTCAATAATATTAGTGAATTTTTTTCACTTCTGATCTTCGATTGAACTCTCAATATCTCAAATGAGATAAGTTACTAACCGCCATTAAAGAAAACTGACAGTGCTTTGAAAGGTTTATTTTTAGGTAGGTATTGTTACTCCTACTACCACCATTGTAAGCAGAAAATCTAGCTTTTTCAATGATGGAGGACTTAGTTTGCAGAGGATTGCACCCGCGACGCCTGGGCGTTAACGCGACACGTGGATCAGTCAGCAACTTTAAACTTTTAACCCCAAAGATCGTATACTTGAGAATAAATGTTTTTGTCACTTTTTAAATATATCTATTTGAATTTCACTTCTTTTTCTTAGTTGAATGAATGCCGAGGAATCTTAGAAGTAGAAATTAACCCACTTTCCGACGTCCGATCAAGCTGCAACTCGGCCGGTATATTCGTTGTCTACTGTCTATTCCATTCTATCTACTTTTGGTGGCAACCACATAAACATGCGCGGACATAATATACTCATTTTTCTGAAAATGTAAAAAATTAAAGCACATAATTATAAGCAACTAGCTGGTCCCGGCATGCGTTGCTATGCCATTTAATAAAGAAATTGTTTTTTCCGTGAGTGTCCTTTCCCATTCGTCCCGTTCCCCTTCCTCCTCCCCTTCTTCTCCTGCGTCCTCTTCCCCTCTCGCGTTCCCACTCCGTCACCTACACCTTCCCTCTCCCCAATCCACTCCCCCCCTCCTTCCCCCGTCCCGCGAACCCCCCTCCCGAGTTCCCCTCCCCCCATCCTTCCGCCGTCCCGCGAACCCCCCTCCCGAGTTCCCCTCCACCCCTCCCAGGTTCCCCCCCCCTCCCAAGTTCCCCTCCCCCTCCCAGGTTCCCCTCCCCCATCTCTCCCTCCCTCCCGCTTTCCATAGTAATAGCCGCTTCCTCGCGTGCCACCAATAGCAATTTATTTATACAAATTTCATAATGCCAGAGCTCAACGGAAGATTTATAAAAACCTTGTCCTGACAATAATACACAAAAAAAATAATTATAAAGATATATGTGTCGACTCTAGTTAGGTAGTAAGGTTCGATTCTCAGTCAGACCAAAAATACCTTTTTTAAGTTTTAATGGACATTTGGAAGTATATATGCATTATATTAAAAAAAAAAGTTCAGGGTTGGTTTTTTTATTTTAATCGCTTCCTGACCGATTCGTTTATTGTGTGTGTAATGTATTTTATTGTGTAGGTGTCGCACCCTTTACGTGTGTACTAACTAGTATGTGGCGATGTTTGTTTTATCGTAGAAACGGCGTGAGTTTTGTGGATTTAGAACATAAGGGCGGTATAAGTTTACGACAAGTGCCGTTTTATGACGCACCTCGTGTTGGAAGGGAGTCTTTCTTATACTGCAATGTACACAACTTGCTTTTATTGCGTATCATATACGCCGTATTATACTGCTTTATTCAGTTTAAATTTATGAAGTATGCCATTCTCTCGGTTATTTCACTGGCGCTTTCAAGACGCCGGAAACTTATTTTAATGTAGACTTAGAATAAATTAAGGCCGTGATAAAGTAATGAATACTTTTCTTACTAGATGGTACCACTGTCTTTCTACCTTTATGTATGAAGATGATACAAAAAATATGTTTTATTCGGCGCTCAGTCTGGTTTGAAGGTACCTCAAGTTTAAGTTTTCTCAAGGGAAAAACGTGTTCTTCTTGTTAAAGTGCCTCGGGATCGCTGTCGGAAGTTAACCATCATCAGTACAATATTTTTCTTTTAGGCTTCAACTGTCACATGGATTTCTAATCTTTACACAGTATAAAATAAAATCGCTCCCGCTGTGTGCGCGCTTAGATCTTTTAAAATATGCGACGGATTTTCATGCGGTTTTCACCAATTGGTAGAGTGATTCATGAGGAAGGTTTTTAGGCTTATAATTTGTCAAAGTTTTGTGTAAATTGGTTGAAATAGGGCTGGCAAGCGGGCAGTATGGATTTGATTTAACAGATTTCGTTTTTTTTTTTTTTTTTACATTAACTCCACACAGGAGGCCCTGAGGAAAATAATTTCCCTCAGGGCCTATGTCATCTGGGATGCTGTGTGGAGGGTCTTTTTGAGGAGAGGAAGGAATGAACATTGGTCTTGAAGAGACCCATGTTGTAGGAAGGAGGAAACACAGAGGCCGGCAAATCATTCCACAGCCGAGCTGTTGAACATAAGAACGAGTCGAAGAAACGACCCGTTCTCATGTGACTAATGTCAACTGTGTACAAATGTTGGGCACGCGTTTGGCGTGTTTCCCGACTATGCACCGGTGCCGAAGGGATCAATGATGCTAGTTCCTCGGAGCATCTTCCATTGTAATACCGGTAGAACAAGGATAGCATTCCCACCCGACGCCTGTGCTCTAAAGATTGCAATCCGTCTGTTAAGATGGGAGAATCTATCAAACGGACCGCCCGTTTCTGCACAGAGTCGAGGGTATTTTTCAGGTATTTTGGAGCTCCAGACCAGAGGTGGCTGCCAAATTCAACCGTGGGGCGCACTTGCGATTTGTACAGGGTTAGCAGTTGTGTACTTTTAAAGTATCTGCGGGCCTTGTACAGTACGCCCAGTTTTTGGGAGGTTAACTTTACTCTGGCTTCGATGGAGCCCCCATACCTGAGCTGGTCACTTAGGGTTACACCAAGCAAATCAATGGAGGGCCTGTTCGGAAGATTGCTTCCGTTGAAAGAGACTAGATTTTCATTGCGATCCCTTTTAGACGTAATCAGACAAGATTGGGTCTTTGAAACATTAAATTCAACGAGATTATTTTTACCCCAAGAAAAAACACTCTCGAGGTAACCGTCCATTCTTTGCTTCAAAGCCTTACGAGCTGTTGGAGTTTGTGATAAAATAAAATCGTTGGTTATAAAGGTTGGGTAATGGCGTGGCGTTGTGTTTCGTTAGCCACAGCAACGTGTGGCCGGGTCTGCCAGTTAATTAGAATTCAGGAAAAAATCTTTGAAGATCAATAAACCATTTTTTTTATTAATTTTACTTAAACATATGATTTATGTAGTAATTATTATTATAAGCAATAATTATCAGCCTGAAACACTCATCAACATTGAAAAATCTTCCGAGAAAAGATACTTGCTGCCAACGGGACATCTTTATCTTTTCTCGGAAGATTTTTCAAGTGTTTCAGGCTGATAATTATTGCTTATAATAATTGTTACCCTTTGTGCTATGCATAAAAATCTTGTCTAAACGTTAGTTTATAAATTAAAAATAATGATTTATGTAGTGTTTATTATTAGAGTAGTACTAAATTTATAGTATTAATGTACGTTTGACCGGTCAGTAGCTGAGTGGGCATCGCGTTTGGGTCCCACACGGGCGTCGCGTGTTCGATTCCTCGGCTGGTCCTCCCACAACACAAGCAACATTTTCGGGTAATAATGATTCTATTAACAATCTGAATCTTAAGTGATTCTATTAACAATCTGAATCTTGTAAATAAATAGTTTTACATCACAGTTGCAGAATAGAAAATAAAGTCCTTTCTTTTGGTTTGGTATTAATTATTATTACAAAAAATTTGTTCTTCTCTACCATGAACTAATTTGGTTAAACAAATAATTAAAATGGAGCTATTATTATTATTTGTCACTCTATTTTCAGACCTTTTCATTGTTATTCACAATTCGCTGATATTATCTACAAGTAATTCATTTAAATAATTTAATATGTTAGTTTTCAATTTATTCATTTAATCATTAATCCTGACCTTCGACTAAGTATAAGATGATCGATGCTCGTGACAGATCCACTCAAGCGGCCTAATGTAAATATACATGTGTTTTTTCTTTGAATTCGCTAAATCTAGGTACGTTTTTAATTTCACTCGGAACCAAGCTGTACCCCTAGATTCTTTTACGCAGTAGGTAGACAATTTTGTGTTTTTGGTTTGTTAATTTTTTATAGTCTGAGGTTTTCTTTCTATCTTGTATAATATATTATTGTAATGCAGTTTGTCTCTAAAGTAAGTTGGTAGTAAATTATTAAAAAACTTTATAGATTCAAATTAAAATTATAAAAAAATCTTGATGTATTGATTTATTTTTATAACACTTAAACATTTATCTCGTTGCTCTGGATTATTTTCATTTTTTTTAAAGCTCCTTCATTACTAAACTAGATAATACGAGAACAGTAGTCCACTTGTGGTGCATAAATTGTTTTATAAATTAGTACGTTAAATTTTTCTATCAAATTTTATAAATTCTTCCAAAGAAAGACACCGTGTTATACAAATTTTATTGAATTATTGTTATACGAATTCCCTCAGAGCTTAAAAGCATCAATCGCTGAAGGCTTGTTTACAAGATTTCCGATAAGAATCGAACAGTTAGCGACAAACACAAATATACAATATTTTCCAAGAGACTTCTACCCTGAAGAAAACATGCGAGCGAGTTCGCTTGACATTTTCTACAAGTCCAATTTAAGTACATAAGCTTCTGGCTCTAAAACTTGACGATGTGTGCTCACCCCAAATATTTATTCCCTTATGTTTGCTTAATATTCATGGTTCCTTGTTTGAACATATAAATCCGGGAACTAACTTACACTCTAATAAAGAAGTTTAATATATTTCTAGTCATGTTTGTCTAACAAATGTTAATCAATTTCAATGCGATATTAAGAATTCATCAAATAACTTTTATGAAAATCAGTGATATAAATTCGATTTTGAGCTGGCTGTTTTTAATTAATTCAGTTGCCACAGGCGCCGGGCAAACTATTCCGACAGATGTTATTGAATGAATCGTATCAATATACACGCGGTTCGCTCATGTAAATTCAAATACCCCTGTTTATTTTCAACGGGATCTTTATTTAATAAAATCGTTATTAAATGGTATGATATTAATTCCTTCCGTTTTTTTTCTACAGTGAAGTGCATCATTTCTCGTTGAATAACGAGTAATTGCCTTATGAAATTAGTTTTTTTTAAAGATTCCCATATAAATCCCAACCAAAATCATGGGTTCATTATTATTATTTAAATTTTTTTATTTAATACTACCTGGTTCCCGGCATCCGTTGCAATGCCATATTAAAAAAAAATTGTTTCACCTCCCGCTTTCCCCTTCCAACTTCTTCGTCTTCCCTATCCCCTCCCCCGTTCCCCCGTCCCGTCAACCCCCCTTTTGCGTTCCATATATTCAGTCCCAGTGCATTTAGTTTTCAAAGAGCTCGCGTGCCACTTATTGCAATTTTTTTTTGTTTAATTTAAATTTTTCGTATTATATTACATTTATTTTTGTACATTATAATAAAATTCAATCAAATTTGGTACCTTCCGCCGGTACCTATTTAAAAAATTCATAGACAATTCTTTTGTCATAAAAAAAAAAAAAACAGCTGCCTGCTAAATTCATATTCATTTAACGCGCGAACAATCAAACGTGCGAAGTTAAAATAGTCTTTAAGTTTTTTCTGCGCAATTTTCTTAATTTTTCTTTCCGTAAGAACCTCATACGAAATATTAGAAAACTTAAAAAAAAAGATGAATGAAATAGGTAAAGGAGTTATGGCGTGACCAATGGAAACAGGGATTCATTTTATATATACATGGGGTTTTACAATAAGTATGCATTTTTTATAAGTTGTACAGTGTTGTAAAGGAATATAAAAATAGACTTTCCTCACCATAAAGAGACAAGGCTCCTGTGTTTGGTGAGGGAAAAAATGCTCAATTATCATGTAAGTAAGTAAATATTGTAAATAATAACAAAAAATTATGTAAGAAAAACTCAAGATTTATCTATATATATAAAAATCAATTGCTGTTCGTTTGTCTCGCTAAAACTCGAGAACGGCTGGGCCGATTTAGCTGATTTTGGTTTTTAAATATTTGTTGTAGTCCAGAGAAGGTTTGAACTGTGAGAAAATATGGAAAAATTGCGAGGAAGATAATAAAAACAACAATTTCATTTTCCCAAATAAACTGTTCTACGTACTTTCCTATGAATTGCTAACCGTTCATTCGATTGCGATGAAACTTTGGTGAGTTGTTGTGAGCACGCCCGCAAAGGTTTCTGTACATACTGGTGAGCTCTGGCATTATGAAATTTGTATGTAAAATTGCAATTGGTGCCACGCGAACTGTTTGAAAACTGAATGTACCGGGACTGAAAGTATGGAATGTGGGAGGGAGTGGCGGATGGGAGAGGGGTGAAGGATGAGGGAGGGGTGGGGAGGAAAACCCGGGAGGGGGAGGGGAACTCGGGAGGGGGGAGAGGAACACAAGAGGGGGGTTTAAGGGATAGGGGAAGCGGGCGAGTGGAGTGAATAGAGGGAAGGCGGAAAAGGCGGAGTGGGAACGCGAGACGGGAAGGGAATACGGGAGAGGAAGGAGAGGTGGAAGGGGAACGGGACGAATGGGAAAGGACACGAGCTCGTGCATCGTGAAATTTGTATAAAAAAATTACAATAAGTGGCACACGAGCTCTTTGAAAACTGAATGTATCGGGAGGGGAACCCCGGTAGGCAGAGGGGAACTCGGGAGGGGGGAGGGGATATCGGGAGGGGGATCCGTGGGAGGGAGGAGGTGATTATGGGAGGGGGGAGGAGAACGCAGGAGGGGGTTCGCGGGACGGGAAAGGGGGGGAGTAGAGTGAGGAGAGGGAAGGTGGAGGAGGAGTGGGAACGCGAAAGGGGAAGGGGACGGGGGAGAGGAAGGGGCGGAGGAAGGTGAACGGGACGAATGGGAAAGGACGCGCAGGGAGAAACAATTTCCGTATTAAATGGCATAGCAACGCATACCGGGTACCAGCTTGTTAATAATAGATTTCATGATTTAAGAGAAATAATCATAACATGTATGAACACTTACCTACAGGTAATTTTTAATTTAAGTTGGTATTCATTATTATTTTCGATAAATTTTAGATTTAATGAGAGGTTGTTGAAATAAGTTATACTTTCACAGAGATTGGTATTTTGAATATGCTTGGTATTAAATTTTATTGCTAGTTATTTTACATGGCTCCGTTTAGTGAAGAATTACAGGTCAAGGGCGTTTTTTTTTGTGAAAGACAAACGTTCTCGGGCTACGAATAATCAAACGATATTTGAAAATCTCTTACTACCATCACTTGCACACGTTGCTCGTATTGTGATGGAGGTCTTAGCCAGATGAGGAATCGTACATGCGACGCCTGGGTGGGACCCAAACGTGATGTCCATTGCTAAGCAATTCAATTTTGCACACGTGATGGATGATACGTTTTTAAATATGGTCAATTTAATGATTTGGTGTGCTTAACTTGCCACACCGACATGTGAATTGGGATAATAAGGCCGGGTTTATTCACAAAATTAAAAAAATTCACAAAATTTAATATTCAAGAGCTGTGAATGTCCTAATCAAAGTACTGCGAAACAACCGACCCTTGATGAAATAATTACAGAACTTTAATTTTAGCATTGAAATTCGACAAATTAATCAAATTTCGTACAACAACCCGTCTTTAAAGTCAAGACATTGATTTTTCCGAAGCAAATGCAAATAACCCACAAAACTTTCAACATTGTTGAAATATTCATGACAATTTTTAATTTCCAAATCAATTAAAAAAAGGTTTGAACTTTTTAAACCGAAGAGTCTATAAAGCATACAAAAAGCTATCTTTCAGTTGCAAAGCGCACAGGTAACTTATTCATTCATATTAATATGTTTAATTATTGAAAATCTCTCTCTGTACAAAAATCCTTGACGAAATGGCTTGAAATTTGCTCAGAATTCAAGAAGAAAGGCTTTCGACCAGAAGTCTCCTGCTGTTCAAGTGGAACATAGTTTTGTGAATTACCTTCAAACAGGCAGGGAAAGATAGACGCATAAACCATTTATAGACTTATAGAGTCTAGGCCTGCGTTAGACCAAACCCACCAGAATAGCGCAATACAGGAACGCCTGAAGGCACCTAGTCGAGGCAATTGTTGCCTAACCCTCGGAAAGGGGGATGAAAATAATTATGATTGTACGGCGAAGTTTCGCTGACTTTTCATATAACTAAATAAATGGGTCCTGCATGTAATCAAGTCCCCGACGAATAAACTCTTCCCCTTGGCCCTAGGCACTTTGAATGTAGAACAAAGCCCCCCCTTTAAAATTTCCACTCACGTGATCATCTTTCCCTACAACAGTTTGATGCGCTATGCTAATTAATAAATGATGCATTAAATATAAACGACGAATTTACATAATATTTTTGTATTCGCTGATTTGCATTCTGTCACTGATTCGAAACAAAACAATGTTTTGTAATGCATCACATTACGAATGTTCATTTTTTAATAACGTTATATTATGTTCATTGGATTATTGTGTATCTATTGGGAATGTGAACACATTATCTGAGAAAACGGGCACTGACACTGAAAGTCCATTTCAAACGAGTTCTCTGATTTTGTTGAAAGTCCAGTTCAAAGTAAGTTACGGCGACGTCATAATCAAATTATTTAGGGTCATAGGTACTAAGTTTATGTTTAATGTCTATTTCTTTGTGATTTTTTAAAGAGATTTTTGTCTTAACCATTAGTACTGAACCGTATCTCAGTACTATGTTGTTTGATTATAAGACTTTGGTCTTTGAAATCGCAGTGACTGTTTATTGATAATACGCACAATACAAATATGGTTTAAGATTGATACGCGTACTTATTACTCGTTAGCTAGATTTGTTTGGTGAGCTCTCAAAAAAAGGAATGACTTAACCCTCTCCGATCGGCTCTGTTCGACTCACGTCGTAACCGACATCATGTGACCTGAGCATAGTATAAGCAAGAGAAGAATGACGGACCTGATCATTACTTATTTTTCGATATATTACGGTTACAATATACGATCAGATTAATTTTATCATATTTCTAATCTGGAAAACTCTAACACATTCCCTCTTAAAATTTATGATTTCTTCTAAGCTCATTGCAGAGATTTGTGGTCTATATTTCATTTGACTTGATGAACAAGGCTCCTTCACTCTGTTATGGTACGCCCAAACGACAAAGAATTCAAACTCCTAATTCGCCGCAAACTACACAACACCCTGCTCCCCCCCTGTTCCCTGCTTCCTACTTCCTATCCCATCCGCCCACCCGCACGCGATCCCTTCCTCAGTTGAGAATTGCGAGCCGCCTCGGGCACACGTTAAGCCCGCGCGTGGATTCCCACTGTTCGCGCCCGGCGTACTATCGCTCGAATTGTACTCAAATATAACCTGCAATGTTAATTCAATAACCTACGGGTTTAGCGCTGATATTTCACCATGCCTGTGTAAACTTCGGTTCTGTCCTAAACTCGGGAGGTCCCCCTGGAAGCCGGAAGACGAAGACCCCCAACATCATGTAAGCTGTACAATTGTTTCCTCATTTGATTGTGTCCTTTAACGATAGACTGTAAACTCCCGCGCAAAGCCATCACTCAGAGAGTTTCGTTTAGGGATCTTGAGGTTATAAACACGATAGCTAGGATTGTGTAGTATGTATTTCTCGTGTTGAATTGTACTGTAATGACCTATGTACTGTGTTTTAAATTTGCAATACATGAATCTAGTTAACTCAATCCTGTTATTATTCTGCTACGGCAGGAGGGTTTCCTAGAGGGGGAGTATCCTGCCAGACGACTGAGATGCGAAGGAATTTCTGAAGCCTCGAGCGACCCACCACCTGAATAGAGGGTAAATCATGCCTCCCCTGAGAGCTAGCTTGGGACATGTTTGGGGGCCCGCTCCTAACACTGGCGTCCATAGTGGGGCCCAGAATTTTTTTTTTCATTTTTGCCATTGTCTCAGTCGCCTTACGGAGTGCTCCCTGTCGAAATCTTCCCCGCATAGGAACTGTTTGTAAACATTGATTGTACTGTGTCTTGGTGTTTTATACCCAGTGAATAATGAATTCTGTGGGAAACCACAGAAATCCATGTGCAAGTTAAGTCCATAACGCAGATTTGATTGCAATTATAAAAAAATTGCGTCAAAGTTGAAAACATGGCCATTTTGTATCAACCAGAAAGACGGCAGCATTTAAACCGCGAATCTGACTGCGCACGCGCCGACCCCTTTGTTCACAAAGCAGCGGACGAGCAACAGTAATTCGCGCCAAATCAACGGCCCGATGTTTCACGCGGTAAATACATACCTAATCTCTGAGTTGCGCGCGCACCCACGCGCATCGAAGCACAAAAGTGCGTTTATCGCGCCAAACTCCAACGGCAAAAATCTGTTTGAATCAGGCAGAACAATTCCCTGTCACTATGCAGTGTTTTGAATAATAAAATCGCCCTTCTGTCACTAAGGTCGGAAGCAATGGAGATCGCTATTGTAAATTTGGTTTTGGAATTCCAATTACCTTGTGGATTCTTTAATTAAAAAATCTCACACTCACGTTTTTTCTTGCACAATATACCGATCGGCCCACTTGTTGTGTCTGTCAAATTAGTACCACGTATATTTCACCAAATGGACAAAATAATGACTTTCTTTCCACATTCTACGTTATAGGTACCGCATTTTTTTCAGCATAAGTGTAAAGTGAATTGTTTTTTTTCCTTACATAAAAAAAGTGAAATAATAATAAAACCAATGATTGGTTCCATGAAAAAATAAAATAATTTTAATGTGGTTTCGTAACAAATCCCATATTCAGTTATTTTCATCCGGAAGTTTGTCTTTATTTGCCAGAAGAGTGCCTTTTGTGAATTTTAGTGCCTTTCTCAGTGCAAAGTGGTTTGTGAAAAATAAAAAACCCGTTTTCTAAAGGTCAGTCCTGGCAAAATTTTTTGGAAATAAATAAATACTTGTGAATTTCACAGTTTTCTCAAAAGTGGTTTGTGAAAAATAAAAAACCCGTTTTCTAAAGGTCAGTCCTGGCAATTTTTTTTTGGAAAAAAAAATAAATACTTGTGAATTTCACAAGTTTTCTCAAAAGTGGTCAGTGAAACACAAAAACCTTTACTACTTAGGTCTTTCCACGCAAAATTTTTTCTTGTGCCTTACTTTGACAAAGATTCTGGTGTCATATATACCAAATTGTAGTATGGAATACAGTTTTCTATAACTATTTTAGAAATACCAACCAGTGATTACCAAGTGAAAAGGGCCTCACAAAATTAATTTTGCGTTTGCTAAAGAAGACCCCTGGCAATTTTTTTTCACCACCTGGGAAACTCACAATGGAAAACAATCAAGCTATGGCATCATCCAATTTGGGCATCATTCCCAACGTGCACAACTTATCCAAAACTCACTTACAAACTGCTTTAAGGGATAGAGGACTCTCGCCATCAAGCAAATCTAAACCTACATTAAAGGCTTATGCACTTTTATTCAACAAAAAGTACATTAAGAGAATAAACCTCGCCCCCTCAAGCGAAAATAATTCACGCTCGGCTACGCAAGTTTTGAATAATCTTGTTCCTAACGAAGAACCTATGCCACAAGTAATGATAAAACAGGACATCGCACCCACCTTGACACAAGATAAAACCTACGATTTATCCTCTTGGAAAATCAAATATAATGGCGTCTCCGATGTACTGGATTTCATTGACCGTATTGAAGAAACGGCTACAATCAAAAATATCCCATTCGAGATTCTACGAAAAAACTTCATAGAACTCATCTCCCCAGAATTGATACCCTGGCACCGCATTCAAAAAACTAAATGCAAAGATTGGAATAAACTCAGATCTGCCCTAATCTCGAGCTTCGGAAAAACGGAAGCCCAGCACCGGATCAAATTATCTTTACTATCTATTAAACAGCTAGTAAATGAACCTGTAGCAACATTCATAGAAAGGGCTGAATCCATTAACATCAAGCTTTCACATCCCGTTTCGGAAGCTGAACTATTACCAGTCATAACTGATGGCCTTTTAAGCAAATACGAGAACATCATTACCTCACAGAAAATTGCATCCCTAGCCCAGCTAAACGAAGTCTGTCTCCTTCTGGAATCGTACCAGGATAGGAAAAACATAAAGAATGTGTCAAATAATGTAGTTGTGCCAAGCCGTTCGTCTGGTTTAAAACCAGAATTCAACAACAAAAAAGTGTGCTCTTTTTGCAAAAAAGTAGGCCATCTGGCCACTACTTGTTTCAAGCAAGCAAGGTTTCTGGAATCTAAGGAACCCCGAACTTTCAAGAGGCATCACTCTAGGGACCGCTCTCCTCCAAGCGACGAACTGCGCAACATTTTCAAGAAATCAAGGCACAACATGGAAAGGTTACAAAACCCAAGCGATGTCAGACCTCAGGTGGATTTCTACAAGCCCCCACCAAATTTCTACATGAAGAGGCCAAAAAACTAAATAATAACCTCTCAGGCACCCATTCTGAACCAAGGTCTAAAGAATGGACTGATTGGTTAGCACACATTAAGTATTTTAACCAGACCTTAAATGTTTCTTCGGTTTGTTGCAAACAAGCTAAAGATGGGAGACCCTACGCTTTTTTCTCTGTTAACAATGTGCCCTTTTCCGGATTACTTGATAGTGGTGCATCTGTCAGCTGTCTTGGCAACAATGCTCACCTGCCTTTTGTTAACAGTGATTTTAGAATTTCGCCCCAATCAACACACCTGACGACTGCGGATAATGTTTCCCAACCGGTCATCGGTGCCCTTGCCCTGCCAATTAATTGTAACAATAAAATAGTTACAATCAATTTTCTAATAGTGCCCTCTATATCCCAGAATTTCATCCTTGGCGTTGACTTCTGGAAGGCATTCAATGTTGCTCCCCAAGTATTTAATACTCTTGGCAAAACCTCCACTGCTGCTCAAATTAGTGAGATCCGCACAATAATACCTCACGAAAATTTAAGCACGGACCAGGCTCTCCAACTAAAAGTAATGGTCAATAAATTCGAGTCAATATCTTTCGAAAAATGTGGATTAGGTTTGACAAATTTGGTTGAACACCATATCAAAACCAATGGCCCACCCATCAAGCAACGTTATTACAACTAAGCCCCCCAAAAACTTAAACTTTTAGAAAACGAACTTGATGAAATGTTAAAAATGGGTGTGGTGGTTCCCAGCAGAAGTGCATGGACCAACCCAACTCTTTTGGTTTCTAAAAAAGACGGCTCTGCACGTTTCTGTCTCGACAGTAGACGTTTAAACTCTTGCACGGAAGCTGATGCGTATCCCTTACCTCACGTTCACGCAACCTTAGACAAGCTGCGTAACGCCAAGTTCATCTCTTCTGTCGATCTCAGCAAAGCGTTTTGGCAAATACCCTTGGACGCAGAATCGTGCGAAAAAACTGCTTTCGTTGTACCTGGTAGGGGAATGTTCCATTTTAAAAGATTACCCTTTGGTCTAAAAAACAGCCCCGCCGAGTTACAAAGACTGATGGACAAACTTTTCGGTCCTGAAGTCGATAACAGCCTGTTTTGTTACCTTGACGACCTCATCATCGTCAGCGATACCTTTGAAAAACACCTATTAATGCTGGAAAAAGTTTTTCAACAACTCAAGTTCGCTGGTTTAACCATCAACTTGAAGAAGTCTGAATTCTGTAAGTCCCGTCTACGTTATTTGGGATTCATTATCGACGAAAAAGGTCTAAGAACAGACCCCGCTAAGGTGGAAGCCATGGCAAATTTTCCCCGACCCAAAAACGCGAAGGAAGTCAAAGGTTTCCTTGGACTTGCAGGTTACTACAGGAGATTCATCAAAGACTTTTCCACTATCGCAGCCCCCTTAAATAAAATTACCGGCATCCGTAAAGGTGTCAGCAATTTCCGATGGTCTGTCGAAGCTGAAGAAGCGTTTACAACTCTAAAAAATGCCCTTCAAAAAGCTCCCGTTCTGAATTACCCGGATTTTGCACTCTCTTTTACCCTCCACACGGATGCCTCCAATGTAGGAATCGGTGGAGTCCTTACTCAAGAATTCCCAGATGGCGAACACCCTGTAGCGTATTTTTCCCGTACATTAAACAAACACGAGAAAAACTACGGAATTACCGAGAAAGAGTTATTGGCTGTATTGGATTCTGTTCACCATTTCCGCGGTTACATAGACGGTAGCAAATTTACTGTAGTTACAGACCATAGTAGTTTGAAATGGTTGATCTCTTTAAGTAATCCCTCCGGTAGGCTCGCTCGTTGGTCCTCCCGTTTGTCTCAATACAATTTTGATGTTGTTCACCGTAAAGGCGCGGACAATATTGTTCCCGACGCCCTTTCAAGAATTGAACTGGCTTCATTAAATGTTGACACAATTGCCCCCCCTCCATCTACAAAAGATGAATGGTACTTGAAAATCTTCGAAGGTTGTAAAAATAACCAACAAAAGTTTCCTAATTTTATCATAAAAGAAGGACAACTATACCGTAATTGCAAGGTACCACTATCCATCCTCGAAGATTACTCGTGGAAACTTGTCGTTCCCCTCGAAGGTAGAGAACAAATAATTATCGACAATCATAGTGCTCCCGACTCCATACACCCAGGAAATTTCAAGACGTATAAAAAGATCTCCTTGAAGTATTACTGGCCTGGTCTCTTCAAGCAAATTCGCAATTACATCTCTAAATGTGAAACTTGTAAAGCCTATAAACATAGCACGGCAGCACCTGCCGGCCTAATGGGTAATCCCAAACGTGCCGACAGACCCCTACAATCATTGTCAATGGACCTCGTCGGACCCTTTCCCCGAAGTTATGCCGGACACATGCACATACTTAGTGTAGTGGATGTTTTCACTAAATTCTGTTGGATCTTTCCTTTAAAAAGAGCCAACGCGTCCGCCATCATCAAACTTCTGGAAAAACACATTTTTATACCTTACGGAACACCCAGAACCGTAATTGTTGATAACGGAAAACAATTTATTGCCCAAGAATTCAAAGATTTTCTTGCCAAATACGGAATCAAGGATATTTACTATAATACCTTGTATACTCCACAAAATAACACCGTCGAACGTTATAACCAAACAATCAACACAGCTCTGGCTATTCTAGTTGATAAAGATCAACGTACTTGGTGTAAAAACCTAGATAAAATTCAGGCTGCAATGAACAACACTGTTAATCTGGCCACTGGTTACACACCTTTCTTCTTAAAACACGGTATGGAACAAGTTGTTCATGGTTCTCTACATAGGAACACAAACTTTCCTACGTCAATTGCCACCACAAGCAACCCTACCGCGGACTATGCCCATCGTCTGGAAGAACTGTCGGCCATCTACAGTGAAGTCACTGATGCTTTGCTCCTGGCTCATCAAAAGAGTGCGGACAGATACAACCTACGTAGGAAACATGTCACCTTCAATACAGGAGACATAGTTTGGAGAAAGAACAACACACTTTCCCAAGGAGCCATGTATTTCTCTGCCAAGCTGGCACCACGTTTCGTGAAGGCCAAAGTTCTAAGAAAGATATCAGATCTAGTGTACTCCTTGTCTGACTGCTCTGGAAAACACATTGGTAATTACCATATTAAGGATATCGCAAAATCTGGAAGTGAGGAGTCAAGTAAAACTGCCCCCACTATCTCAGCAAACTTAAAATGATCCAGTGTGTATCACCACAACCTTTTTGTAAGCACACCAAGTCTTACAATGGCTGGCGTGTAAAGTGTCAATTACATGCCCACCCTTTCGTTGATAAAACGAATATTGTTAAAAAATCATTTTTGTAAATTTATGTACAATCCACGGTGTAGTTTGCCCCGTTCATGTTCGTGAATTGGCAACCACCGTAATTTTTGTCTCACACGTTTTTTTATTTTTATTTTTTTTCTTTCTTTTTTCTCACCTGTTCCAAAATTGATCACTTTAGAGCAGAGACACCCCTCGAGTGACAGTGTTCGGGAAGTCATGAACCCAATCATTGCCTCTCAACCCCTCACACTACGCAACGTTCATGCCATGGCACGCTTTGCCATGTAATGCAATATTGTAATTTTCACCATTTTTGTTTGTTGTTTTTTTTTTCATCATATCGGAAGGAATCTCTTCATTTTTTTTCTTTTTATGTTCTGTAAATACTGGAGCGTCGTTCTAAAATCGATTTGGTAAACTCCAAAGCGTTAAATCACGACCCAGGACTAGTAAACCATCTCAACATGCTCCATATTTTACCCATCATGGTAAAGATAAGTGGTTACTCACATAATCACATTCCTTGTGTATAGTAGTTTTCAATTTTTTCTCAAATGTCAAAAATTGATGGCGTCCTACCCGAGCTCTTTGCTAACAAATTGGATTTTGACACATCCATTTTGAAATCATATGTATATAAATAAAGGAAAAGCCTTTAAATTGGTCTTTCCATCCTTGTACAAATCCTCATGGACTCGTTTCAACTAAAGTACGTAAAACCAAATACTCGGTCTTTTGTTGTTATAAGAAGTCCTCGATTTGTCCCTCTTCACAACATGTATGTCTTGTATTACATGCTTCAACCCTTACGGAAAAGGTTAATAAAACCTAACGGCAGCCCTGATTTCCGTACATAAATAACCGCAGTTTAACGTAAATCATCAATGTTTTGTTTGATCATCGTTTTACAAACATAGGCATTCAACTCCTGTTTCGCCATTTAACCAAGTATTTGCAACCTAAATTGCACATAACCTGGTATGTTGTAACCGCACAAAGGGTATGTAAAACCACAATTGGTCCCTTTTATTTGTCCCCACTGAAGTTTGCTGCAATAGACAGTATGTAAAACCATGTAGGTCTGTCTTTGTTTGTCACATGGTGTAAACAGAAATGTACTCTGTCATCACCCCGCCTTTATAACATACAAAGTGACATTAAATTGTTTACCTCCTTGTTATCCTATCGTACGCTCCTGGGCTACGGAGTTAGTTAATCTAACAAATCTTTATAAACTGTGTTAAAACAAGCATAGTTAACGTTTATTGTGTTGTATTTAAACGTAACCCTGTTACATTATAGGAGAGATCCTTAGAACATCCACCATTATAGGAGGGATCCTTAAAATACCTGCCGCGATACGAGAAGTTCGTCATAATCACTTTTTCTCATAGCTAAATGTTATTGAGCTGGTCGTGTGACATATTTGTCATGAGAACCATTTTGTACATTCTATTTTGGTCGTGTGCCATTCATTTGTCATGAGAACCATTTTGTACGTTCTATTTTGGTCGTGTGCCATTCATTTGCCATGAGTACCACCCTTTTCGTATAACCTGTTCCGGTCGTGTGTCATTTATTTGTCATGAGTACCGCTTTTATGTATAACTGTGTATAAACTCTGTACACGAGACGTGGAGACGTAATAACAATATTTACCGTGATTCGTGTGAACGACATAATATCGGCTTTGCTATCTTCTTTAGGATGCATTGTATAAACTCTTTGACTTCTGTCTATAATTGAGTTATATCTTGTATGTACTTACATATTTTGTACACTATACGTGGAGACGTTAAAACACTTACCATGAGTCGTGCGAACGAAATAATATCAAACCCTTTGTGTGCGATCTACGAAATGTAGTCCACAACCCTTTGTTGTCATTCAACGCCAATGCCCGTGGACTTCCTGTTTTTTTACTTCTTTGCAAAAAGGAAAGAAGCCCAGGAATATCTACTATCCCAAAAGGACTAGTTTTCAGCTTCACTGTCAATTATGGGGCATAGTGCTGTGGGAGTTAATCGATTGAGCACAAAAAACCACCTAACTCGTTGTCTGGAGAACGAACAAGAAAACCCCCAGGTTTGTGAAATTGGAGCAAGGGTCTGTCTTTTCTCACAATCATGTAGAAGTTTTTAAAATGACCCCTAATCTTTTGCCCAATACACGCGAAAGATTAGCCTCTTTGATATAATGTGTATTCAAATGTCTCCTCATCCTTTTTGATAAATGTAAAGAGTCAGGAAATCTGCTGGTTGATTATGTTTCATTTTCACATAGAGTTTGAATCGGAAATTGGTCCAGTCTCTAGCAAGTTTCGCAACTCGTCTCCCTTCTCCCCTCCTCCTCCCATTCCCCATGTTTCAGACTTATGTTATGAAGTGTAAAATCTGTCGTTGACCATATCTCGCCCTCACTTGGAGTTCGAATAGGTAACTGTCCGGTTATCTACAGGTTTTCCCCCTCAATCTCTGCATATGTCTCACCAGTTTTTTCTCTCTTTTCTTAATTCCACGAAACACATTCATGAATGTTGGATATGTACGATATGCACTTGGCGTACCGTCTGTCTCCTTTTGACAACCTTTATTCATGAATTGGTTTCCCTTTGCCGTGACTAGTTCACGATTCTTTGTCTCGTTCTTTGAAATTCTACGAAAATGTTACCATCTCATGTTAGCATAGGCCATAGAGGGCCGGTTGTTTTTTAACCAAGACATATTGTCACTAGGCAAACGCCAAGTCATCCTGGCAAAAGAAAATGTTCATGTAATCACAATTTAGTTAGGAATCTCTCTTCGTCGCTCTCTGGGTCGGTGGTTAAAATTTCGTTATTTCATTATCTGGACACATTTTGTTTCTCTCCAAACCTTTTCTTCATTGGTCCCTAGGCAGGTAAACTTCAAGAATTTTGCTCTAATAATAATTCCTCCCGGATTTAAAAAGAAGCCCAGGCGGATGTCATCACCAACAGCCAAGCTGAGCTTCACTTCCTGACAGCACGCGCCGTGGTTACAAGGTCTCTCCTGCTGCCATTTTCTACGCAATTGTTCCTGAAAGCACAGACCATACCGCCCATACGTATGTTGTCTTGTCGTGCCACAGCAAGCTGAGTTGTCCCACTATACTTTATGACACTCTAAACTACCTTTTGGGCACGCTAGCTCTTAGGTTTGTTCTTACTCTTGCTATCAATGCCAACCTTGTCGTCTCTTGCTCTGTCATGCAGTGACGCATATATCGTCATGTGTAAACCATCATTACCTTGACCCACCAGTATTCGCTGAATGCGCACCAATACAAGTTATCTTGAGCTACATTATGCTTCAATAACCATTATATACGATCCGTGTTTACCATAATAACACTTAGGATTCGCACTGGCATGTCTGCAGATACTGGATTCTTCTCTTCAATGACCTCTGTAACCATAGTCGCGGCACAGCAACCACAGTCTCCACTTCGTGAACTTCGACGTCTTCAACAAAACCAAATGTTTTCTAAGGCCCAAGTGTACTCCTGAGCGTTGTCTCAAATGGGTCTGATTACAGTGATAATGTAATCCTTAGAATCCGTGAAGTCACGTCCTTTTCTTCGAAATTCTCCGAAACCAAACAAATCCACGCTTCACAAACTTAGCTCCAAGACCAATGAAACCTTAGAATCACACACTTTTTCTCTTCTCTTGTACAAATGTATTGTCATTCTTTCAATTGCTTAACCATGTGTATTGTCATTCTTTCAATTGCATAACCATGTGTATTGTCATTCTTTCAATTGCATAACCATGTGTATTGTCATTCTTTCAATTGCATAACCATGTGTATTGTTATTTTCAATTGCATAACCTTGTATGTTGTTTTACACCATGTACTTTTCCCAAATTTGTCTTGTCCAAACATTGTATGCACCCCCACCCATTCCCTACAAACATTGTGACCCAAACTATAGCATAAAACTGTATGTTCTAGCTAGGAAATCTCTCAAGCAACGAATCTCTCAAAACCCCGATGGAAGCATAAGAGGATTTTTTTTCCCTACAGCTCCATTGCCACGTCGCTTTTTTTCCAAGCGCGGGGGGAAGTGTTATGGTACGCCCAAACGACAAAGAATTCAAACTCCTAATTCGCCGCAAACTACACAACACCCTGCTCCCCCCCTGTTCCCTGCTTCCTACTTCCTATCCCATCCGCCCACCCGCACGCGATCCCTTCCTCAGTTGAGAATTGCGAGCCGCCTCGGGCACACGTTAAGCCCGCGCGTGGATTCCCACTGTTCGCGCCCGGCGTACTATCGCTCGAATTGTACTCAAATATAACCTGCAATGTTAATTCAATAACCTACGGGTTTAGCGCTGATATTTCACCATGCCTGTGTAAACTTCGGTTCTGTCCTAAACTCGGGAGGTCCCCCTGGAAGCCGGAAGACGAAGACCCCCAACATCATGTAAGCTGTACAATTGTTTCCTCATTTGATTGTGTCCTTTAACGATAGACTGTAAACTCCCGCGCAAAGCCATCACTCAGAGAGTTTCGTTTAGGGATCTTGAGGTTATAAACACGATAGCTAGGATTGTGTAGTATGTATTTCTCGTGTTGAATTGTACTGTAATGACCTATGTACTGTGTTTTAAATTTGCAATACATGAATCTAGTTAACTCAATCCTGTTATTATTCTGCTACGGCAGGAGGGTTTCCTAGAGGGGGAGTATCCTGCCAGACGACTGAGATGCGAAGGAATTTCTGAAGCCTCGAGCGACCCACCACCTGAATAGAGGGTAAATCATGCCTCCCCTGAGAGCTAGCTTGGGACATGTTTGGGGGCCCGCTCCTAACAACTCCTTACTATCCTGCGCTGCATGGAGAGCAAAGGTCACCGACGTTCCGGAGAATGTGGTACATTATCAGTCCAACATATTAGTGATCAACACATTTATTTATTTTATTTATTTATTAGAGATAATATATTACAAATTTTTTATTTTTTTATTTTTTTATTAAGGAGAAAATACAGATACAGACGTCAATTGACAATAATATACAAAACAATTAATAGAGAATTCGACTGCATCCAAACTATTTCTCACGAATTAACATTGACAGCAGATAAAAACATATACAAATATTTTTACCGTTAAATACGGAAAAGACGTATGTATATATATATACATAAGTAAATATTATTTTACAGAGAGATGAAAAAAAAATGCGCAATATCCTTATAAAAGTTTACAAATTGTTTTTGGAAAAATTTTGATGGTAAGACCAAATATATATATATGTAAAGGAAATATATTCCCTTTAAATTTGAATCCTATAATGTCAATTAGAATGCAATCATCGATTGTCATTTGTTTTGTTATTCTATTATTTGATTGTTAGAAAAAAACCATTCAAAGTGATATTAATAAACATAAATGTCGTTTCTTAGTTAAAAAAAACTTTGCAACACAAGTGTTTTATTTAGAAATTAATAAAAAGGAATTAAACCTATCAACATATTATAAAACGACATTTCGTTTTAAACCAAAAATGGAGAAAATTCAATTCGAATTTACGCTATTACCTGGATGCGATGGCAGATCAAATATTATTAGCATTACAAAAATAGTCACAAGTGATGGAAAAGTGTTTACAATACCAGAAATGCTACGATCCGCCAGCTATCACGAGGAAATAATGAAAACTAGTGCTTTTGGAAAAATAAAAAATAGTTTGAAAAAAAGATACCAGGTTAGAAGAGTCTGGTTAACCATGACAGAAGAACTAAAAAAAACATATGTAGACGAAGATGGAAACCTACAGTTTGGAGACCAATACCTCGAAGAATTGGACGAAAAAAGTTTACAAGTACATCAAAAAGAAGATGCATTAGGAAAATTAATTGAAAAGTTAATGGAAGATAAGCAACAGAGCTTAAAAAACATTGCTGAGAAGTTTGTTATAGAAAAATTCTGCACTAAAAATACAAATGCAAGCCAGTGGATGGAAGTGTTTGAAAAAGAATGTTTGCGGTTTGATGTGACCATGGATGGAAAAAAAATAGAAATACTCAGATTGTTCATGGATAAATCTTGTATAGACTGGTACAGTTCCATGATTATAAAACTAACAATGAACTCAGAGTGGTCAACATGGAAAAACAAATTCTGTGAATCATTTGCAAACAAAGGATGGAACCCTGTCACATACGCACTATCATTTAGATACAAAGATGGTTCTCTGTTGGATTATGCTATGAGAAAAGAAAAACTTCTATTGGATGTGAGAAGATCAATTGACACCGGTACTTTGATAGATCTTGTTGCTTCCGGACTACCAGAATTCATACTTAACAAGATCGATAGAGAAGGATTACAAGATACTGTAGATTTGTTTAATGAAGTAAACAAGTATGAACATATGGTCAACAAAAAAAGATTTATGAATAAGAAAACATTTGGAAATGCAGAACATAATAAAAATGGGGGTAAAAATCCATGTAAAATTTGTGAAAAATTGAATAAGGGCATTCGTTACCACCCTGAAGCTACATGCTGGTTCAAAACAAAAGAGGATGAAAAATTTAAGAGAAATGCCATTAAACATGTAAACAATTCAGTGATAGAAACTGAATTAAATGAAAATGATCAAAAAAACTAATAGTAACACCATTAATAAAAGTCAAACTATTACTAAATGATAAATTAAAAATATACGGAATTTATGATTCAGGTTCAAATGTTTCTCTAATTAATTCTAAATTATTGAAACTAAAAGGAAAAGGAAACAATTTGAATGAAGCAAATTTAGTAACGATTAATGGTGTTAAAAAGACGAGTGGTTTGACAACGTTAAACATAAAAATTTTTGAATTGGAGAATAAAGTTGATGTGTACATTATTGATGAACACAATTTCAAGTATGATTTTTTGATTGGATTAGACATGATAAAAGACTTCAAACTTATCCAAAGTGAAGACTTACAAATATCACAGAAACTCTGCCTAAATAATACAAATAAAAAAGAAAAATATTCTACAGATATGAAAACGAATACTAAATTTAATCATATAGAAAAACACAGAATTAATTTTAACGAACATGTTAAAGAAGAAGATTTTAAAATAACAATGAATCATTTAAATAATGATCAAAAAACAGAAATAAATGAACTAATAGACAAATACACATCAGTGTTCGCGAAGAGTAAATATGATGTTGGTACTGTCAATGGATATGAAGCGAAGATAGACTTATTAGTGGATAAATATTGTAGTAAGAGGCCTTACAGATGCAGTGTAGAAGATAAAAAGGAAATAGAAGAGCAAATAGCAAAATTATTAGACAATAAACTGATAGAAGAGTCGTACAGTCCATTTGCTGCACCGGTCACTCTAGCATTTAAAAAAGAAGAAAACAAAAGATCCAGATTATGCATAGACTTCAGAGACTTAAATAAAATAGTAATACCTCAAGCTCAACCATTTCCATTGATTGAAGACCTAATGACAAAGACCAGAAATTGCAAATTTTTTTCAACGCTGGATATAAACTCAGCCTTTTGGTCTATTCCATTGCGGATTGAAGACAAAAAAAAAACAGGATTTGTAACACAGGAGGGACATTATCAATGGACCTGCCTGCCTTTTGGATTGAAGACTTCTCCGGCAATTTTTCAGAGGATATTAAGCAATATATTGAGAAAATATAAACTAAACGAATTTGCTGTCAATTACATAGATGACATTCTTATTTTTTCAAAAACTTTTGCTGAACACATTGATCATCTGACAAAGCTGCTGAATGCAATCAAAACAGAAGGTTTTAGATTAAAATTTACAAAATGCACATTTGCATCAGATATGGTAAAATATCTGGGTCATATAATTCAGAATAATTCAGTCAAGCCAGTAAAGGATAATTTGATTTCAATAAAGAATTTTCCTATTCCAAAAACACAAAAGAATGTGCGACAATTTCTAGGAAAAATCAACTTTTATCATGAGTACATTCCGAAGAGTGCAATAATACTAGATCCTTTGCATAATTTATTAAGGAAAAATCAAAAGTTTATTTGGACTGATAAATGCCAAAATGCTTTTGAAACGATGAAAAACCTAATATGCTCACAACCGATCTTGGAAATTTTTGATCAAGATTTACCAATTAATATATATACAGATGCTTCTCTAGAGGGTGTTGGAGCTATTTTAAAACAGACACAATCTGATGGAAAAGAAAAACCTGTTGCTTACTTTTCGAAAAAATTAAACAGCGCACAGAAAAAGAAAAAAGCAATTTACTTAGAATGCTTAGCTATAAAAGAGGCAGTGAGATACTGGCAATACTGGTTGATAGGAAAACCATTTACAGTTTATTCAGATCACAAACCGCTGGAAAATATGAATATCAAATCTAGAACCGATGAAGAGCTTGGTGACTTAACATATTACTTATCCCAATATGATTTTCAAATTAAATATTCTCCAGGAAAGTACAATATTGAAGCTGATTGTCTAAGCAGAAACCCAGTCTTAGAACCAGATGAGAACCAAGATGAGCAATTAAAAGTTGTCAACTTAATAAAATTAGAAGATATCTTAAAAGATCAGGTCAAAAATGAGAAGATACAGTGCAGAAAAGATAAATTGATATCGAAGAATAATGTTTATTACAAGAAAGTAAAAAAAAAAGAAAAAATAATTCTATCAGAAAAATTCAGCATAGATTTTATCAAAAATGTTCACACAGACCTAGGTCACATAGGAATTAATCAAATGCAAAAAATGATAAGCTCATGGTACACATCAGAAAACATGACAAACAATATAAAGAGAACTTGCGAAAGTTGTGCAGTATGTTTAAAGAACAAATCAAGAGGTCAAAATAAATATGGATTGATGTCCTACTTGGGTCCCGCAACAAAACCTTTTGAAATATGTTCTATTGATACGATAGGTGGTTTTGGGGGTTCACGGTCAACAAAGAGATACTTGCACCTGCTATCAGATCATTTCACGAGGTTTGCATATATTTTGACGTCAAAAACTCAAAATACCAACGATTTCATCAAACTCTTAAACTCCACAGAAACTAATGACATTGGCATGATACTATCAGACCAATATCCGGGTCTTAATTCTAGAGAATTCAAAAAATTTTTGGATGAAAAAAATATTCCAATCATTTTTACTGCAGTAAACTCGCCTTTCTCAAATGGATTAAATGAAAGATTAAATCAAACGCTAGTCAATAAAATTAGATGCAAAATCAACGAAAATGACTTAAAAGTGGCTTGGACAACTATAGCCCGTAATTGTGTAAAAAACTATAATGAAACGGAGCACACTGTCACTGGTTATGCGCCTCAGTACCTACTTAACGGCACAGATGTTACGATTTTGCCAAATGAGTTAAAACTTAAGAAGACTGACATCGATTTGATTCAAGACAGAAAAAAAGCTCTGGAAAATACTATAAAGTCACATAATTACAACAAGATGATTTACGATAAAACCAGGAGACATATTAACTTCAAAGTTGGTGATACTGTTTTTGTGGAGAATGGAAACAAACTTAACAGGAAGAAGCTCGACGAATTGAGAATCGGACCCTACAAAATAATAGAAAAATTATCAAACTCAATTTACAAGATAAATACTGGTCGAAAAAAATTAGAATCAAATTTTTTCCACATCTCGAAATTAATTCCAGCACCTGCATTGATGAACCATGAAGAGGATATCGAAGATGAATGAAAATTTTTGCAATAATTTTCTGTCCCGCGGGGGGGGGGAGATGTAAAGGAAATATATTCCCTTTAAATTTGAATCCTATAATGTCAATTAGAATGCAATCATCGATTGTCATTTGTTTTGTTATTCTATTATTTGATTGTTAGAAAAAAACCATTCAAAGTGATATTAATAAACATAAATGTCGTTTCTTAGTTAAAAAAAACTTTGCAACACAAGTGTTTTATTTAGAAATTAATAAAAAGGAATTAAACCTATCAACATATTATATATAGATAAAAAATAATGTCATACAGAAATTTAAAAAAAGAAAGGTAGTTAAAATTATAAACCAAGCAATGTCTAAGGTATTGTACTTTGTAGGAAAACGGCCTTCAATTTTCTACTAAAAGTACTGCGTGTATCAAAAAATAAGTCGGAATCCTTGATGTTTTGATTTTGATTAAACGATTCGCACATTCTTCTGATTGGATCCCTGACACCAGCATTTGTACGCATCCGGCTAATGTGGAATAAGTCGTTAAGCCTTGTTACTCTGGGTGGTATTTTGAAGTTTATTAGTTTCAGTAGGTCAGGACAGTCGATAAAGTTATTGCAGATTTTATAAAGCGTCATGAGGTCAAGGTATGTTCGCCGGTTAGTTAGAGTGGTGACGTTATAATTCGAGAGCATATTTATGTACCCCCATTTAGGTGCGCTCATTCTGAAATTGAGGTATTGCAGAAATTTCTTTTGAATACTTTCAATGTTGACTTTATAGACACCGTAAAGTGGTGTCCATATGGAGGTGCTGTATTCAAGTTGAGAACGGACCAGCGTGTAGTAAAGTAGAAGATAAGTTTCAGGTTTTCGAAATTCGCGGCTGTTTCTGATGACAAATCCTAGCATGCGGTAAGCTTTATTCACAATGTTCTTAATGTGCGCATCGAAATGGAGTTTAGAATCAAAAAGTACGCCTAGATCTTTTATACAGTAAACGCGCTCGAGTAAATAGTTACCAATACAATAATTGTGTATAATAGCGTTGTGATTTTTAGTGAAGCTTATTTGTTTACATTTGTTGTAACTTAGGTAAATTTTGTTTTCATTGCAAAATGCTTCGAACCTTACTAAGTCGCTTTGGATGAGCAGACAATCGTTTAAATTCCTAACAATGGCAAATATTTTTATATCATCGGCGTACAAAAGAAATAAACAATGCATGAAACATTTAGTAACAGTTTTAATAAAAAGTATAAATAACAGTGGACCCAGGATTGACCCCTGTGGTACGCCAGAGGTAACTGGTTCCCACGTAGAAGTATGTCCTCGTAATGATACAGCTTGCTGTCTTTTTGTCAAATATGAGACAAACCAACGTAATAAGTTTCCCCTAATTCCATTGAACATTATTTTTTTAATAAGAATAAGGTGGTCAACCTTGTCAAAAGCTTTTTTGAAATCGCAGTATATTGCATCTACCTGGTGGCCTCGATCCATGCTAGTGAATAAGAAATTTGAGTAAATTAGTAAATTACTCATGGTAGATTTGCCTTTTACAAACCCGTGTTGTTGTTCTGTAATTTTGGCGGCAAACTGGGGATATATATTATCATGGACAAGTCTTTCCAAGAGTTTAGGGATCGCCGAGAGAATGGATATTGGCCTATAGTTTTCGACTTTTTGACGTGAGTCACCCTTATGGACTGGTATAATATAAGCCAACTTCCACCTATCAGGGAAAACCCCGTCACTCAGGCATTTATTAAATATTATGGTAAGTGGAACATACAATGACGACGCAGCAGATCTGAGGAAAAATGCCGGTATTCCATCGTGACCCGCACCTTTGTTTATATCTAACGCCTTTAAACTTGATTGCACTTCTTGTTCCGTTAGTCCAATGGTGTGAATGTGCGTAAGTTCAGAGTCCCGAACGGCCTCAAGTTGGTCAATGTTAATTGAGTCATTGATAGAGGAGGGTTCAAATGTTGACTTGAAGAACTCAGAGAACATATTACAGATTTCTTGGGCATCATTAGATTTGCGCCCTTCGAAGGACATAGTAGCAGGATATCCATCAGATGATTTTAATGAGGATATGTATGACCAAAAGCATTTAATATTATTTTGCAATGAACTTTCGATGTTTTCAAAAAATAACTTTCGAGATTCACTAGCCAATTTTTTGTATGTAGCACGTAAGAAGGAAAATTTACGATAGTCAGAAAGACCTTTATATGTCTTCCATTTGAGCCAAACTTTATCTTTTTTCCGTGATAAGCTAATAAGTTCGGGAGTAAACCATATGGGGAATTTGTCATTTCGTCTGGCCAATACTGGAATAAACTCATCAATTATATTGTTTATTATTACATAGAATCGGTCTACTGCTTCTTCTGCTGATAAATTCGCGATTTCTGACTTCCAATCAATACAATTAATGTCATTATTAATTTGAGTATAATCAGCTTTCCTGAAATTGTGCCTACGCTCTTTGTTGTTTTAATTTTTGGTTGAATCGCGGATGATATTTCAAATTCCAGGGCTGGATGGTGTCTGTCATCTGAAAGGAGAGGGTCGTTGCTATGTGTAACTTTTGTTTCGCGACTGTAAAATATAAGGTCTAAGAATTTATCGTTGTGGTTAGGTATACAATTATATTGAAATAAGCTCATCAATGCCATTGTTTGAAGAAAAGTTTGCGATGCAGCCGTGTTTGAGGAGGCAATACCATGATTGCAGCCTTCGGAAAATGTCCATGTAAGAGTAGGTAGATTCAGATCTCCAAGAACACAAAACGTATTATTTGGTTCTGATGAAAAGACGGATTCCAGGTTTTTGGAGAAAATATCATAAAGCATTACTGGCGAGACAGGAGGTATATATACAGCACATATGGTGAGATTTAGAGACCTTAACGGAATTGATATAAAGATTTGTTCAATTTGATTTTTTTCCCAATCGTCGAGACGGGAAGCTGCGAGTTCCTTGCGCACTGCCACTAACACACCACCTCCGTCCATCTTACCGGTAATTATACGGTTCCTATCTCGTCGGAATACCGTGTAACGCGAATCTATGAATTTGGCCGTGTTTACACTTGCTACAAGCCACGTTTCAACTAGAACTATAACATCATAGTTATTCGATGAAATATTAATAAGAAACTCCTGAGTTTTGGTCTTAATACCACCACAGTTCTGGTAATAAACAGATATAGATGATGAGGTCATTTTTTTAGAGTAAGAGTGTTATTCGACATATTCCACATTTGCGGGAGTGATAAATTAATTAGGACGTATGATGCATCAAAATTATATATAAAACATTGATTACTTAGTGTAAAATATGAATGAAAATGCAGGAAATATGATAGTGCTATATGATTATGGAGGTATTGCGCTATAAACAAATATATTGAGTAATTTTGCAAGAAAAAAATGAATGACCAAGAGTACAGGATAGTGATAGAAAGCTGGCATCGATAGTAGCAGTAACGAGTTTGTTCTAGTAGTCACATATTTTGTTGACCATGAGTGCTGATTTTTTTAAGGTCTCCCTCGCAACGAATGGTGACGACTCGAGAGAGATCATTCCTCTTTGCCAGGATACTGCCATTCCTCACCCATGTGTATTTATAGCCGTTTTCTTTTCCGGTGGCACGTGTTTTGGCAAAGAGTATTTTATTTTTTAGTGTCAGGTGCTCATTTACGTAGAAATTAGTGGTGGGAGCTCCAAGTCCTAGTTGGTCCGTTGTGAGGCCGCGGCGAGTCCTTACCGCAGCGATGACATCATCACGGAGACGCTTTGTCGTGAGATGGACGACTATGTTGCGTGGACGGTTGGAGGGAGACGAATGGCCGCGAGCGATGCGGTGCACCGACACCACAGCGCTACTAGGAAGTGGCACGTTGATAGTTGATCCCATTCTCTCCATTAGGGTGAACAGATTTTCACCTTTCACCTCGGGAATGCCGTGGACATCTAAATTACACACTCTGCTATGCTGCTCCATGTCATCTTGAGCATCACTGAGAGATTGGATTTCTTGTCGGAGGCTGGCATTTTCTTCCTGAAGAACAGTCACACACCCCATGATTTTGGTGTACTGGTCCTTCCACTCATTTGATAAAGTGTCCAATTTTTTATGAATAGCATCAATGGCATTCTTACTCTCAGTACGCATTGTTTCAAGCTTCGACTCAAAGAAGTTGATAAGGGAGTCGGTGTCAATGTTTATCATTGACTGGTGCGTTGCCGACGGTGATTCCATAGTGCCAGATGCGGTCAATAGAGGCAATGATAGTGTTTTCTTCACACTGCAAGTCTTGCTGCGAGATTTAGACATTTAGGTTATTTATTATATTTATATATATATATTTTTTTAAATTTGGGATTTATGGTTTTGCTCCCCTGAAAAGTTTGTTAACACCAAGTAGGTACCTATATAGGCAAACTCGAGATAGTAAGGTTGACAATGTGGGTAGTAGTTTGAATTTAACAGATATTTACACAGATTCACTTTTAATTTTATTTTGTTTTAACTTTTGAAACACTATAAACACATATATTATTAAGATGTAAGTCAAGTTAGATTAGTGGCCAATTTAAGCCCCGTTTTAGTATAGTTTTCACTGCTTAGAGCATAAAATTCACTGTTTTTTTTAAATTTGTGTGGAACGAATATTTAATGTGCTTGCTGTGTCACTGTTGTTATTGTGTTATTCTATTATATACAATTTATAATACATTACTCCCAATGAGTTTTATGAAACTCATTTCGGGAAGGACAACACTATGCATCTAAAGGAAAATTATTTTTTCATAAGAATACGTGGTTGAGCTTGAGAGTCTCCAAAGAATCTTAGTTCTCAGAACCTGTAACTATGGGTTGCACCAAAGATATTATTATATTTAAATATTTTTGGGTTGCACGTATGCGACGGATTTTAACCAGCGATTCCTGAGCATATTTGGAGTAAAAAATGTATCTAGTTGTAATTTTGCAGAACGATGATATATATTTTTTTACATCTTGCCCTGCCACATGTCGCAACGAATCACGTGATACGCACTCTGTCTCGTCTATACGGTGATTTTGGAACGAAACGGAGTGCATATCACGTAACCAGTTAGCAGGGGCGGATCAAGGATAATTTTCTGGGGGTGCTCAATGATGTTAGGATTTTTTTTCTGGGGGGGGGGGGCACAAAGGGCGGACGGGGAAAAAAATCAATAATTACTCTTAGGATTTTTTTCAGGGGGGGGGGCACAAGGGGCGTACGCGCAAACAATCAACAATTACTGTTAGGATTTTTTCTGAGCTGGCACAAGGGGCGGACGGGCAAAAAATCAACAACTTGAAGTATCATACTTCAAGTTTTTTTTACAAGTTCAAGTATGTATAGGGAGATTTATGAAAGTGCCAAAACAATAGAAAAATTAAATGTTTAAGGGCGTCGCGTGTTCGATTCCTCGGCTGGCGTCAAATCAAATCAACTCAAGTAAAAAAAATACGGTTGTTTTTATGATAAAAATAAAATAAAACATTTTTTAAACGTCTAATTTTTAGGGATGTGAAAATTATGTTTAAGAAAATCAACCCGGTTCGATGTCTCAGTTCCAGTTCTCAGTTCCCAGTTCCCAGTAAGTCACCGTAGGACAATCATATTTACGGTCACCGGATACGCAGGCGTAATGTCGCCACTCCGGTGGGCTGTTTCATTTTATTGTCAGCACTAATGGAGCATTTGCAAAAGGACATTCGATTTTATTTCATTAAGTTCGGTACCTTTACTGCCGTAGCTACAAAAATACCCAACGCCGTTGTTTGAATAAAACGTAATAACGGGTATCAGCGATACCAAATTACCACCTATATTTTATTCAATTTTGACCCACGTTTTATATTAAAGGTACAACGGTGAAAAACAGCTGCTTTTGTTATTTTTTTCCGGATAAAATGGTAATATCGTGTTAAAATTATCGGGTAACTTCTACGTGATTGAAAAAATTCCATTACTAAAAAATGTACGTAAAGGCGAAAAATCGCTCTTATTCAATTGTAAATACTGAATGGGAAGGAAAATTTTATTTTGTGGACCCCTTATGATTACCATTAAAGAAGAAGATAACATTAATAATCTAAACGAAAATATGAAAGAGAACAAGACCCAGAAAAATAAAAAGGTCGCGTCGCGACTGGACGCGATTATAGTAAGTTACTTACAAGATACATTGGTCGTTGTGGCTATGTTCCAGACGATTTTTAGAAAAATCACGGGATAGTCTAAATTTTTGACAAATCAGTTCCAATTTTGAAAGTGACCCTTAAATTCAAAGCAAATATGAGTTCATATTTCATGTATGAATAGCGGACATCACAGACAATAATTAGTATTTTGAAGTCAAGGCGCACATTTGCCTTGGTGATGAATACTAGAAGGCGGTCGAAAACTTCGCCTCACAAAAAAAAAGTATCGAGCAGTGTAAAAGTCATAACCCCGGTATATTAATTGATTTTAAGCTCGGCTGGTTGGAATGTCGAGCTTAGCGGTGCTTGGATCATAATTCGTATATAGGACGCAAGCCTAGATTTCACCAGTATTAAACGGAATATCTATGATTTCAATAGAGGAACGTGTTTCTTTTTCTTCGAAAAACCAAACTACTGACTACGTGAGCGCTATAATATGCTTTCTACTGTCTTCGAGAAATCGGGATCTTTGAAAATGTTAACAACGAAATTTTAATTCATGAATATAAAATATTTTTGGGCGGGTTGTTTTTTTTTTAAAGTTCCCCATTTTAATCAGCTTGGTGCTAACTGCGAGGATACTATCATGTAATTATGTTTGCACATAATTTATTAGGCATTGTAGTTCTAACGAATAAATAATAAAAATTAAAAAAAAAAAAAACAATATATTATTACATACACAAATTATATCTGATTTTGAAAATTTTAATATAGTTTCTCTTATAAGTGTACTATGTATTATAAGTTCATACTTCAAACACATAACCTAACATAACATCATATCTTTATAATCTTCATGTAATTCCTCCAACTTGTTATCAGGTACCTTGTTTATACTTTTCAATACTTACAACTAACTTACCTGCTTATCTCATACACTGTAAATCCGAATATATTATGCGTTAAAAGGTTAATTCGGTAAATCCGAGTGTAACAGACGTCTTGATGCACCAGATCTTGTTTACGTGAAAATTTGCAGCTGGTCGCCGCACGTGTTCCTTTAAAATATTATTGCCTACCACCTGTTCAGAGCAGAGTAAACAACATATTGACAAGTCGATTCTTGCGAAATGTTACATGAAAAACGGCACGTGTTATTAAAAAACCAAAACACCTTGCATTATCACAAATAACAGGTGCGCTCCCGCACCTGAAGAAATGAGGTCAACTCATGCAAGAAAACACTAAGTGTCCAAACCAAATTGTTATTCAAAATAGCAAACTAATATACCTGCTTCGGAGCACCTGGGATAATCCAGATAAACAGCAGGTGCAGAAATGAAAACATGTTTACGTATTTTTTGTTTGTTATGTAATTATGTACATTTCTTGGAATAATATGAACTAAACCTGTCAATTTGTCTGTCCTGGAACGGGAAACTTTCCTAGTTGGACAGCAAAGCTTCCTTATATGTTATTTGTACTTTCTTTTGTATATTAAATAAATAAATAAAAATAAAATAAATAAAATAGAATTTGTTTGCCGGAGTCGTGCACTATTCACGAAATTAACCGCTGAAAACAATCGTCCTGTGGTTGAATTTTTTATAATCCTTATTTTTGAAGATCTTGTAAAAAAATACAATTATAAAAAGTAAATAAAATTACCTTTCAGATTTTTATATTTGAAATATACTTTAGTATTTAAAAGTTGGCATATTTTAAGCTTCAAACATGGAAAAAAAATTGAAACAAAAATCTTACCAAAAACATTTTTAATCAAATTGTAGAAATTTTAAAAAAAATTCAAAATTATATAAACACAATCCTTAAATTAAACGGATTTGGAAGGAAACTGCCTCCTCACTTCTTATCTCGTTCATACATTTAAAAATGTAAAAAAATTATAACAAATATTCCAAGAGAGTAATTGAAAAATTCTGACACTTTAAATTCATTTTTAACGATGTAAACGTTGATAACTCGAATTAGGTATTTATTTACACACGCACATGCCTTTTATGGTATTAAATGATATTGCTTTTAGGGAAGTTTTATTAAACTTAAGTGGATAAAATATAATTTATTCGAAATAACCTATATTTATATGATAACAAAATTAAAGTAACAACATAGATATTATGAAACCACAGAAACTGACAAAAATATTGAAAATAATAGAAATTATATTCTTTTATGCTAATCTAATAGTGAATCGCCCATTTAAACGGTAATCATGTTTAAAAACATTAAATAACTGCGCATGAAATTTCAAACGTTATAAAAGAAAATAACCCCGAATTTATTGAAAAAAATATGGCTGCCGCATGTTCCAAAAGATGGTCGCGCATGCGCAGATCAAGATCAAGCAAAAACAATGCAACCAACATAATAATTTGATCATGTTATTGGTAAAGGTCTAAAAACGCAGGTAACCGCGCAAGCAACAAATATGCCGTCTAACGATCGTTAAGGCGTTTTGTTATTAGTAAGGCTGCAAGCATTTAATTATATTATTAAAAGAAAATAAATAGGAAAGATGAGAGATTTCTTTCAATCAAACTGATTGATCATTTTTGTAAGACAAATATATTTTGTATGATAAAATATTGTAAAAAAAAACGAATAAACATATTTAAAAAAAAAATACATCAATATGTACATATTAAAAAAAAAAACTTATAAAATTAGTCAATTTCGGTAAATTTCAGTATTATTTACGTAGATGTCAGTTTTGACATGTGACTACCAGCTCCTCAGTGTTTAAAATAATATGAACTATCTTCCGGCTTATCAAGGCTCTAGCCGGTTTAAATTTGAGCGATGAATGTCGTACACAGCTAGGATTCAAACTGGCTGATATAATATCTTATATCACACTTCACACAGTATTCGAATAATAATATGGTATCTAACCGTTTAAATCACTGAGGAAACTTTTCAATATTCATGTTTTGTGTAGTGATAATACTCGTATATGATCGCGGAATGTTATTTTTATGTGGCGCAGATCATTGGCTGAGGGCTTCAACTGATCGGTGTCAGATGCAAAGGAAATAGGTGAAATGGCGCTCGTATTTCCAAGGCTAAATGACGCCCATTTGTCAGCGGCCGAGGGATAATCCTGGCTAATTAGTCGGGCTATAGACCTTTGATGAAGGTCTTACCAAGGCCGTGATTTCCTACTCGTAAATAATTTAAGTCTATCAGTCCGGAATTTAATTGGCACCCTAAACTCGGCGGGTGAGATAGATAAGGCTGAATAATGGCGTCCGATTTCAATCACAGGCGTTAAACGAAGGGAATTTGCACACTTGGCTAAAAAGAGGCAATTTATCCGCGTTATAATTGAATTTTGAGAATGTAGAACAACAGTTAGCCACGAGAAAGGAAGATTTTATTACATCGTAATGTATACTGACCCCTCTTTATTCGCACTGAACCCTTTCCGTCAGTACATCCAGACAAGTACTACGTTCAAAGTTTAATCATATAAACTTTATATAAAATCACAGTAGACATAAACAAGATTAGTGTTAGGGTTCAGAGCTCGGAATACTATTATGGTAAGAATAATATATTGATTAAAAAACGTTTGAAGTACAACAAAGACGTTACCACCTATTATATAGTGTCTGATGAACTTTATACACAATGGCTTACGTACAGCAATTTGGGGGATTTGATAACTTGAACACCGCCCGATAAAATCATTATTTACGAGTGGTAAGTAAAACGTGTACGGTGAAAAGCAGATACTTTGCATGTGAAAATATAATTTAAAATTAAACAATACATAGTAAGCACTGCTTTCATTTACTATACAGGGTGTCCGGGGGTAAAGTGCATTAACTTCTGGAGGTCATTCTACATGATGTTAGGAGTAAAAAGATTAACAACTTTTTCCGAAATTCCAACATTTTTTTCCCATACACTACGTTTTCCCGTACCTACTAATAATCCTTAGTGTGAAGTACGATCTTACTTGCTGAAAGCCTGCCGGGCGCCCGACTCGACAGTGATTGGCCCGTATCGTAACAGCGGAAAATAATAAATCTCGCCGCACATGCCGGACTAATTTTATCTTTTTACCCCAAAATTACTCCTTAAAAGTTGGAATTTCGAAAAATGTTATTTATCTTTTTTACGTGTATTATCATGTAGAATCACCTCCCGAAGTTAATGCACTTTACCACCGGACATCCTGTATACTTAATGCTGAACGGTTTTCGCTACAACCGTAGCTTCTTCAGTGGGTCTTCTAGTTCAGAGAAATCGATAACCTATATAGTACGGATGGAGAGGCGTAACTATCTAAGTCTTAAACCATTTTCTCGAGCACGGCCGCACTGTTTATAGCCACACCGATATTGACAGGGAATAAAGTAGAAATCCAAATACGATAGCAACACTGGCAGATCTATCTATTTTTGATTTTTATTTGTAATGTCAAACTAACGACTTCGTTAAAATTAAAAATATTGAACGGATAATGTTAAATAGAAATACTAACTTTTATATACACTGGTGGTTCGCCTGTACTTTTTGAGACAAACAGGAGTTAATTAGGTCTTTAGTAACAATATTTTAATATTTTAACCACTTCGCTTCTTCAAGAGAGAACGGAAAAAAATTGATTGCATCCTATATGAATTATTTAAGTCTACGGATCGCTTATACGATTTCTTTCAATTCCATGAGCTTTGTTAATTCACCTCCATTCATTAATAAGGCAGTTATTTTGCATAAACAACGAACATATAATTATTTTGTATAGCTTCAATAATAAGCTTCAATAATGACTGCGTTTATCTGACACTGTCAACTGACTCGTCCATCGTCGGTCGGAATATCTCTTACAATTGTTGACTGACATATATTATAGGTACATGAAATATTGATAACTGACCATAGATGACAGATTTAAACAATATCGTATTGATACCTATAGGGTTTTACCTTGACCACCTCAATAATATACAAGTGCAGAAACAATGAAAAAGCCCGTCCCAAAACTATGATTTGTAAAGCTGAGAGTATTTACATTTTTTTTTCCTCAGAAATGATATAGTACCTTTCTAATTAACACCGTTAGTAAACCTTAAAAATCCTTAATGATTCAGATATAGATAGTTGATTTTTAGCAGATTTTGCAAAAATTTAAATAAAAGAAATACACATTTCAAATAGGCGTAGAAATATTATTGGCAACTACTGTCGACCGATACTTGGTCGAAGGCATTTACCTACTTATCGCTTTTTCCCCATAAACAGTTTCAATTTTGAAATTTGTTTAATTGATGATTTGACGACCTCCGTAGTCCAGTGGGTAAGACTCTTGACTCACAATCCGGAGGTCGCGGGTTCGAACCCGGCATGCGCAAATAAATTTTATTTGATTAATTTGTGTTATTTCACAATTAATTCATTTAAAATAATACATAGTATATTTGCGGCATGTTCCAGAGTGGAAGATACTATCAGTATCGCCCTGGTGTAAGACCACCATTCAGAATTGAAACATTGCTTGAAAATGGCTTTAGCCGTGTTTGGTGACCAGATCTGAATAGCCAGGTACTTCCCAACCTTCCTCTTCCCCACCTCCTTCCCCTCCCCACTACCTTCAGCCTCACAACATACCCCAATTGGGGATGCCATAGTCTCACTGGATCCAGACAGGAGCAGTTGAGATTCTTGTGCGGTATTCACTTAAAAAAAAAAAAATTGTTTCTTAATTTACAAAAAAAAATACTACAATTAATGTATGAGGAATTGAGAGAAAGAATCATTCCCGTTTCAATTTTCTAAAAGAGTGGGTCGTTTTTATTTTAGTTATTACATTGTTCAGAGTGGTAGATACTCCCAGTATCACCCCGATTAATCACCAAACAAATAAAATTTAAAAAAACATTATAACACGTTAACAACGATTTACAATCATAAATATAAGATACTCCATAAATATCGCCAAACTAACATTATGTACTATGAAAATTTTCACCATTATCCTAACAGAAGTTGCCGAGATTTGATTTTGACACAAAACAGCGTCTTTTACAAAGGCAAAAACTTTATGATAACCTACCAAAAGCATTAAAGGAAGCCACAAGTCTTTGCACTTTTCTAATCATATTTGGATAATTCGAGGTTGGGTGGTTACTCGGGTGAGTGATCAGTGACGATACGCACAAGACATTTTTTTTATTGATTTTGAAAAAAAAAATTTAAAAAAAAACATTTCGAAAAAGTCCCCGGAGAACAAAAATTCATTTAATTTTTTACTCCAAATAATGTCAGGAATTAATGGATAAAGTACGTCCCTTAAATCCTTCCGCCTTACTCATAATCGCAGAACAATACAGAAATACGTACAGGTTATCTGAAATTGTCGCACAAATTTCACCTAACCCGTTCGTATTACCGTGGTATTATCTTATTGTACGATTATGAGTAAAGTGGTATGTATAAAAATAATGATGAAACCGAGGTGTCTACCAAGATGTTTTAGTTACTTTTATACGAATTAAACCTAAATTTTATTTTTATTTTATATTTTTATTTTGAATTTTATGTATTTTCTTCGTACCAGATACATGAAATCTTGCATTATATCTAAATAAAGATTCAAAGCAACAAAAAAGTTTCGAGTAAATAAATAGTCTGTGATAATTATGGGGGTCTTTAGATGTGACAAAACCAAAATATCTCGAGATAACAGGATACTGAATAACATCCATTTGTAAACGTCACATTGATCGAACAACATCAGGAGATCACTGAACTAATGAAATCCTCACATAATGTAATTAGCGTCCGTTCACTGCTAACTGAGGACTTCAAGAGTTTTGGTCAATGAGTCACTCTGTAGTTAACAAAATTGATGTTTCGTTTTACTCTGAAATTGATAATTTTCTATCAACGACATTTTTGAAAATTCGTTAAAATTAAACATGATTTTTTGAGGTTTTCAAATTTTCGCAAATTAATACACAAAAATTATGTTATGTATTGACGGTGGAATGACAGATAACAACTAGGTATTCTCTGTCATCATGTTCACCATAATATTTATTACGATTGTGATCTAAATGTAGTATTCATTATTCATTATAAAACTCAGATTGACGTTTCAATTAATTTTGACATGCGTTTAGCGGGCAGCGAAATTCAAGCCTTAATACTACGTACCCACAAACGTACTTATATCACAAAAATAACATAAAAACTGTTTTGATAAACGGTTTTACTACTACTGGCTATAAAATAATAATAATAATATTAAAATAATAATTTCTCCAAACGTAGCAAACATACTTTGTGGCATCATTATAATGCCTTTATCCAGAATGTCGAGACTTGTCAACACAAATCAAAGCATTGAATTTTTTGGTGTAAGCCTAAGAGACTTTCGGCAGTCGTTACGCAATGTGGTTTTTTAAAGTCTTTTTAAATCCATCTTCAAGCTACTTGTAGTTATCTTCTCTATGTACTTTTATATTATATGTATTTTGTCAATGCTCTTCATCTATATGTAATCTCCTTTCATTGTGATCTCTCTTTTTTCTTTTCTGTTCGTGTTATTGTTATATTGTTAATTGGACTATTTGTCCGTAAATAAATAAATAAATAAATAAATAAATAAATAAATAAATAAATAAATAAATAAATAAATAAATAAATAAATAAATAAATAAATAAATAAATAAATAAATAAATAAATAAATAAATAAATAAATAAATAAATAAATAAATAAATAAATAAATAAATAAATAAATAAATAAATAAATAAATAAATAAATAAATAAATAAATAAATAAATAAATAAATAAATAAATAAATAAATAAATAAATAAATAAATAAATAAATAAATAAATAAATAAATAAATAAATAAATAAATAAATAAATAAATAAATAAATACATAAATAAATAAATAAATAAATAAATTAAAAATAAATAAATAAATAAATAAATAAATAAATAAATAAATAAATAAATAAATAAATAAATAAATAAATAAATAAATAAATAAATAAATAAATAAATAAATAAATAAATAAATAAATAAATAAATAAATAAATAAATAAATAAATAAATAAATAAATAAATAAATAAATAAATAAATAAATAAATAAATAAATAAATAAATAAATAAATAAATAAATAAATAAATAAATAAATAAATAAATAAATAAATAAATAAATAAATAAATAAATAAATAAATAAATAAATAAATAAATAAATAAATAAATAAATAAATAAATAAATAAATAAATAAATAAATAAATAAATAAATAAATAAATAAATAAATAAATAAATAAATAAATAAATAAATAAATAAATAAATAAATAAATAAATAAATAAATAAATAAATAATAATACTAGCTTTTTCCCGCGGCTTCGCTCGCATGGCATTAGGGGATTTCCACTCAGCCTCCTCCACATTCCCTCTCCCCACTCCACTCCCCCCCATCAATCCCCTCCCCCTCCACCCACCCCTCCTCCCACTCAACTCCCCCATCAACCTCCTTCCCCCCACCCCCTACCCCTCCCCAAAACCTCCTCCATCCTTCCCTTTTCCCCTTCCTTCCCTCCCTCCTCTCCCTCCCCCTCTCCCTCCCCTAACCCCCTTCCGCCCACCCTCCTCCCCCTCCCCTTCCCCCCTCCCCACTCCCCCAACTCACCTCTCGCATTCCACGCATTCATTCCCGATACATTCAGTTTTCAAACTGCTCGCATGCCACCTGTTATAATTTCGGTAAATTTACGACTAGACGCCGCATGCCACTACACTTTTAATAGGCATATATTTAAAAAAATAAACTACCCTTAAACTTAATTACCACAAGAACCATCTGTTTCAGCCGAGAACGGCGGAAAAACGTGCATTTAAATTTATATTCGTAAAAACTTTTAATCGCGTAATTTTCCGTTTTGACGCCGACGCCATATTGAATCTTGTCCATAGAAACCACATAGTGATAATTCATAGTAAAATAATTTGCACACATTAAAGAAAGTGCCCCCTTTATACCGCCTGCTCGCGTCAAGGCAAGAAAAACATCCCAGTTTTCAAGTAGTTTAGCGGCTACGCTAGGTTTGTGTAACATGGTTTGTGATACAAAAGAAAGTGCCCCTTTATAACGCCTACTCGCGTCAAGGCAAGAAAAACATCCCAGTTTTCAAGTAGTTCAGCGGCTACGCTAGGTTTGTGTAACATGGTTTGTGATTCTGGCGTACAATCTCACAAGACGAAAGCTAATTTTAATTTTATGTAATCGAAATTTAGAATGACTAAGTTTAAAAATAGTGTACTTTCCAAAATCTGTGCCTATTAAAAGTGCGGCGGCTTATTGTAAATTTAATATAATTTCTTATACAAAATTCATAATGCCAGGACTCAACGGTAGTTTTTATACAAAAAAAACGAACAAAAAAAGAATTATTCAATTTGGTTCAGTCGTTCGGGTTTATAAATGCGCATACATACATTTTGGTGATTCATTTTTATAGATAGTTATTAAGTACAAATTATTATTCTTCTTTTTATATTCTACCGAAAAATCCAGCACGGCAGTTTTATACTTAAAAAATGCGATACCTGTCTATCCAATTAAAACAATAATTGTTGTGTGACATTATGTAAAAATTTGAGAATGACTTTTTGCAAAACATAGATTCTTAAATAAAAATTCTATTTTAGAAAATATTTAAGCGAATTTATTTGAAGTACCTACTTCCATAATAATTTGAATCGATTTAAGAATTATAGATATCTTACTAATCGTGCCACCTATTGCAATTTTTTCACACAAATTTCGTAATGCCAGAGCTCTGAGCTATAGCCAATATGTTCATATTATTGTAAAGTTTCATTAAAATCCATTCTGTAAAGTAGGAATTAGTATTTTATACATATTTGAATTTTAACATCAAAGGGATGTCCATAATAACCTAATTAAAAAAAAAAACATCGTTTCCAAGGCGACAATTGGCGTTTGCAATAAATCGATTTCGTTAGCAACAGAAAACGTATGATAAATAATTTCATAACGCCAGAGATTATTCTTAACGCCAGAGCTTACCAATATATATAGCCTATAGATCTCGTAAATAATGTAGCTTTCTATTAGTGAAAGAATTTTTAAAATCTATTCAGTAGTTTTTTGCGTGAAAGAGTGACAAACATACATCCATACAAACATTCACCTTTATAATAGTAGTAGGATAATGAAAATCAAATCACTTTGTTTAAACCACTATATAATTATCAATGTCAATATGTTTCAATAACAACGTTATCTTCATCAGGACGAGATGTTCATTTAATTAATTTAATTTAATTTTAATTAATATAAATTATCATCTCGTCCTGGTGAAGATAACGTTGTTATTGAAACATGTTGACATTGATAATTATATGGTGATTTAAACAAAGTGATTTGATTTTCATTATAAAATAATAATAATTAGATTTGTCAAAGAATTTATGTATAAAAATGCAAAAATTAATCATTTTAAATACATGTAGGATTTCGAAAGATTTTTTTAAATATTTATATTGAGGGATCAGTAGGATTTATCGGTCCAGCTAGGAGATCTACCAAGCCGAACCCTCTGATATGAAAATAACTGGAGTCGGTGAATTATTTTCCCATTTGGTCTCTGGTGGGTTGACTTTTTTTTTTTTTTACAGTAAATACCGCACAAGAATCTCAACTGCTCCCGTCTGGAGCCAGTGAGACTATGGCATCCCCAATTGGGGTATGTTGTGAGGCTGAAGGTAGTGGTGAGGGGAAGGAGGTGGGGAAGAGGAAGGTTGGGAGGTACCTGGCTATTCAGATCTGGTCACCAAACACGGCTAAAGCCATTTTTAAGCAACGTTTCAATTCTGAATGGTGGTCTTACACCAGGGCGATACTAGTAGTATCTTCCACTCTGGAACATGCCGCAAATATACTATATATTATTTTAAATGAATTAATTGTGAAATAACACAAATTAATCAAATAAAATTTATTTACGCATGCCGGGTTCGAACCCGCGACCTCCGGATCATGAGTCAAGAGTCTTACCCACTGGACTACGGAGGTCGTCATGACATGTTGTTTTTGTATTGTTTTGTATTTATTATACTTATATAGTGCACTTGCATAGCGTAAATTGACTAGATGCTCATTTGTGGAAGGGTTTACCTTTCCCTGTGGGGAAGATTTAGCCCGTACATAAAGTGATAAAAATAGTATAGCTCCGTTTTTGTGAAACATTACCTCAATGGCGCTATGTAAACTTATAATACATTTTTTTACAATCTTACTTCTAACTACAAACTAGATAAACCATTATAACAACTTATGGCGAAAAATTGCATCCACCGGTTCATCAATCTTATATATATATATATGTGTACAATGATTTGACTAATGAACGCGATGCTGCGTAAAAATGTACTGTACTGCAGAAAATATACAGGCTCGTACTTAACTGGGAGGTCACTAGAGATTTACACTCGTTTGATCAGAAACATATTTTTTCGGTCAATAGATTTAATGGAGTTTTATGACGCTGCATCCTGAGAATATTGTGTTGACCCAAAAAATGACATAAGTGCAAATTTCACAATAGAGATCGCCGTTAATAATCAAATGTGTTCATACAACAAGAAAAAACAACGAAAAAAAATCTACTCCTTTCCATTTTTTTTTTAAATTTCGTTTCCCTTGCCTAGTAAGATATTAAAATAAGTAGGGTATGTCATGGTGAACATGTTATTTTTGACACGATATTTTTCGCCTCAAAAATGATCTAAAAAATAAACATAAAAATTGCCGTCGCCGAAAAAAATAATATACTCTAAATAATATGATGATGGGCTCGATTACGAGGCAATCTTGAAAACATATTAAGGCGCCATCTAGCGGGGAGCGTTGAAGATATCTCCTAGAATTCCAGGCGTTTTGAAAAATAAGCCTGAGAGCATTTAAGAAATGACGTCCCTTTTTCATCCTTTAATGCGTATCCCTTCGCGCTAATGCCTGTTCCGGCGTTGCCCCTATTGTTTACTTGTAGTATGATAAATTGAACGATTAACCCTATCCTGATCTTGCCATTATTCCACAAAGTTTTATACCACCACCTAAAAAGTATAACCAACAATACGAAAGTCTTTTAGTTTGTTAGGAATTGTGTTTCCTTTTTGGTGATGTGGCTGGTTTTGAAAGGGTGGGTTAATTATTTGCGGACTGTGAATTGGTCAGTTGGAATGCATCGAACGGTGTTAAATCTTCTGGATGTGACGGTCCTTTCGAATTATTTATGGTCTTCAGTTCTACCTTCGGTCCGAGCTATTGTACACGCAATGCTTTGGCAGGTATCAGGGTGAAAATGGGATAAGTTATTTAAATATTTCATTCTGATTTGAAGGGCAAAGATCAAAGTCCGAGTCAGGGCGAAAAATATGCCACCTGGTAGCTTTTTTAAAGCTTTGAGACCTGCACACTCGAAAAAAATATGAAAAATTCAAAAGAGAGGTCAAGTCCCATATTTGTATTTAAAATAAACATTATCCATAGACAACGATCTTTCTTCGACAAAAATGAATTTAAATTCTTCAAATTATTTAAAATTGACATCTCAATAGACGTGACTAATAAATGGGCACTGGAGGCTATCCACCACCTACCCGCCCTGGTATAAGTAATAAATGGTTACTTCTTCAAGGCTCTCGCAAGGACTCTTTTGAAAGAACGAAACTACATTTAGTTTAGAATAAATCTAGACCCTAACTTCCCTGAATACGTTGTTAGTAAGCAGTATGCAAGTGCTTACATAATAAACTTGATACATTGGTATTAATAAGGGGATATATAAGGGGATATATTGGTACTAATAAGATATATAAGGGCATGGAAAGACGATAGAATGCAAGACGAAGGACAGCAGCTCGCAGGGGAATTGTATCTTGCGTACGCTGCAAGTACCTGCAAGAAAGGGTTAGGAGAAAAGACAAACATGGTTAGATAATAAAAAATGGGAAAAAAAATAGGTTCACTCTCTGTTAGGGTTAGGAGAAAAGACAAACATGGTTAGACAATAAAAAAATGGTCAAGAAAATTAGGTTCACTCTCTTAAACACCGTTTGCATTCCGACCAGTATGCCAAACAACACTTAAAGTCGATCCACCCCGCCAATTGCTTATAAGGGAAAATAATTACAGTAGTACTTATGTGTCAATTTTAAATACCCTATCTTGCAAGTTCTCGTATTGTTGCGGGCAATCCTTTCCAGTTACTTGACTTCCAATTTATAAACTTGTGTTCACTTTAGTTTGTAGTTACACATTATGTTATTATTGCTATTGTATAATGAGGATAACTTTTTCGCTATATTAGGTTATGAAATTTATTAAGCAGGTTATTAGTTATATACAAATTAATATTTATTTTTGTTCTTACATCTTCTCTTATTTTTTATTTAATATTTACAATGTTTTTTTTTTGTAAATATGTTAGCCCACGAAGTCGTTTAATATAATTTTAAGTTTTGTGAAAATCTGTGAGAAGATTTTGTAGCAGGTAGCTACTGAATGGTTCCGCATTGTGATAACTACGCATGTTTATTCCCGACGGTGGTACGCCTGAGTTTTGGGGTTCGATAGTTTGAGGGATATCCGCAACCGTCAGTTGGCGTGGAGAGCCGGTGAAGTGAAGGTCGTGCCCTACGCACGCAGCTGGGTGGTTTCTGGAAACTTCGATTACGCGTGAGACAAATGAATATAATTATAATTTAGATTATGGTCACTGTTTTAAAAATATGTCAGGTTGTTTTTCCCTGGCTGGCGCCCTATTGATTAAATTCTCCATAGCTTTGATGGCATAGATTTCCTACCGTTTGCTATTTAAATGTTTAACCTCTATCAGGATCCTTCCTGACACGCTTTGAGAATTATGTTTCTTGCTCTACCTGTTGTCATGCTTATCAATAAATGTTCTTATTCAACAGCAGTCTTATTATTTGATTGATTAATGTCGATTTGGTTCCTTCTTGCCAGTGCGTGTTGTAGGTAGATTCTACTCATATCTTATCACGCACGCGATAAGGTTACAAAATGGCGCCCAACGTGGGGCCGCCATTTTGTAACCTTATCGCGTGTACGACCTTCCCTTCACCGGCTCTCCGCGCCAACTGACGGTTGCGGATATCCCTCAAACTATCGAACCCCGAAACTCAGGCGTACCACCGTCGGGAATAAACATGCGTAGTTATCACAATGCGGAACCATTCAGTAGCTACCTGCTACAATTTTATTTGAATTATTAAGGTTATTGTAATAGATGTAAATATTTGTTGATTTTCCAAAAAAAAATCTTATTTTTGTATTAAAAGGAATAAAGAACCAATCCGTGATCCTGAAGTTCTTGAACCACAACACAAAGATTTCCTACCCGTTAGTAAAGAAAAATTCAAAAATTTACAAACCTTGAGTCTCATTCTTCTTTAATAGTAATAATTAAATTTACAAGTAATTTTAATGTAATGGTGTCAAAATGTTCCGAGTCTACTAGTTTTTAGTTTGAAAACAATAAACCTCCTAACAAACGAGACATAATGTTTTATTTGATTATTTAGAAACTAATTTTCACTGATCAATTTGATCTTTCTTTTCACTTACCCTTGAATTTGTTATTCGTAAAAGTATTCTTCTAATTTTTCCAGAAAAACGAACAGTTAATTGACGAGTGGGAAATTATATTTTGAACCAGTTATATAGTAGTTTAAAGAACTCAAATTTGCTTTAAATTCCGTGTATTTTTCAAAATTGGAACTGCTTGTCCAAAGAAAGAAAAAACACCACCTTTTTTAATCAATTATGAAAGTTAACCACAAAATAATTAAAATCTTCACCTTTATGAATTTGTAAAAAAAATATGGAATATTGAGAATTTTTTATCAATTATTTTTTCATGAAACAACAATTTGCAAAAAAAAATTATGAAACTTTTGGAATATTTTATTAATTAATTATTTTTACATGAAACCACAAAAAAGTCAGTCGGTGATAAACGTTTATGTCCAATGTATAATAATATTTAAAAAATGTAATTATGTGTGTTTCATTTTTAACCCCTAAGGCCTCGGTCGTGTTTTGTCGGAGAATTAAATTCAAATGAATGGAATATTTCTGAATGTATCTGACAACTAATAACTTTTTTAGAAAAGTGATGAAATACGCTTTCAAATTTTATAATTAGAAATAAACATATATTTTTTTAAAATGAAAAAAATTTTGCATGCCAACTTTAAAAAGTTTTCAGGCTCATCTTACGTTATTTCTAACTAAAATTACTGATATGAAAATAAATAAAAACACATACATAATTTATTAGGTAAATATATAATGAACGTTATCGTTAACTCACTTTTTTGTTGTTTCGTGTAAAAATAATTAATTAAAAATTCTCAAAGTTTCGTAATTTATTTTCAAATTTCCGTCGGAAACGTTGGATTCATAAAGATGAACAAAATAACTATTCTGCTGTTAACTTTTAGATGTGAATATAAAGGGTGGTATTTTTTTTCTTTCTAGAGCCGTTTATTTATATTTGTAATTATGATAGTAAGTGCTCGTACACATAAACACGTATCGTACCGAATGCATATTCTTTAAATCTCCTCGCTCGACTCAAGCGATAGTTAAAAATTCTTTTTTCTACGTTCGTTATGTGTACGAGCCCTAAGAGAGGCACAACGATAGTTTCGAAACATACGAGACCTGTATGAGTAGTTTCGAAAACCGAACAAATAAACTTACGGGTTGAATGCAGATTTGTTGAATTTACAATTTTAAATATTGATTTATTATGTTATTGTATAAACTTACCTTGTAAATGTTGTAAAATAAACACATACAAAAATTATGCAGTTTTATCGCTGCGTTAGTCAGAGAGAATGAACCGTCACACGACTCTGTCTTTACACACAATCCATGCTACATGCATATGTAATATCTCATCCCTATATTCCGTTTTATTATTCTGACTTGTGACATGGTCTGACTTAAGTTTTTATACACCGGCCCGACTTAAGATTTATTTGATGGTGCCATGTCTTCCTCGTGCGTCTCCGACCATTTCTCATTCGGTCTGTCATAAAGTTTCGTTCTAAATGCCCAAAATATTTCATTCTTATCTATCAGCGTGCCCTGCAACTCCAAAATTACTGAAAAAATCCTTGATTCTGTGATCCGTTTTGTGGATTCCCCTGTCTTCGTAGATGGATTGCAATCTTTGGAACCCAGGCATCAGGTGGGAATGCTGTCCTTGTTTACCGGTATTTCAATGGAAGGTAAACCGAGGAAGTAGCTAGTCACTGATCCCCTCGGCACTGGTGCACAGATGGAAAATGCAAAACGTGCCACAAAATATTATTATGTACACATTTGACATTTTGTCACATGAGAAAGAGCCGGTCTCTGCGTCTCCTTGCTAAAACGTGGGCCATATCTTGAAAACCCAAACTCACTCCTTCCTTTCCTCAAAACACATCAACTACACTACATCTCCAAAAAAGACAAAGGCGCCGAGGGAAATAATTTTCAACACGACCTCCTGTGGGCATTTAATAAAAACGTTCCTTTTTTAACATTATTTATTACTCTTACATCAGCCTTGCATTCTTGAAGGATATCTACATTTTTAACACCGTCATATCTACAAATGATACGCCTCAGGGATTTCATTTCTACAGCGTTCAGTTTCCCATTTTTCTTGCCACCACAAACATTCAGGCTCCTCTGGGGATATTTCATACTATTTGATCAGTAAATGTCAAAGTACTAAGTCCGACTAACTTGTTTTTATTAGTTTTGTTTCAGCCATGAAAATTTTTATCTTAAAACATTTGTAATAAATAAGTTTAGTATATGATTTTGTATTCTGCACGTACAGACATGTCAACCCAAAGTTTAAAAGTATTGCGATATCATGGCTGGCACGTGACAATAGAAAAAAGGCTTAGTAAAAGCGTTCATTATGTTGTTCAAGGTTGGTAGATATCGATTTCTTGAAAGTTATTTGAACAACCAGAATTTTGTTCTACTCAATAAAAAAATCACTTTTAAACGTTTCAGTTTCGAATGAAATGGAATATATTTTAACGAAACTAAATTCCCATTTTTTTCCGAATACGATTGATGATTTTTTTTCCATTCCGCCGTTTACAATTAAAGGGGAATAACCAGACACAACTGGAAATATGTCCTTTGTAAATAAAATTCTATACGTATTGACTTCTTTACACAAAAAGTATAAATTGATTTCGTAAGATTGTTATTTTATCTAGTAACGGTATGTTTTAAATATTGAGAAAAAATGTATATTTTTAGTATAATAAGGTTATAGCGTAGGTCGTTGGCAGATTTGTTAAATTTTCTAACAAAAGTTTGTATTAAACAACACATACTCCAAATCATATAATCCTCCAGTAAAATAAATCAATTCTATTAAAGGGAAAGCTACTTTTCAGAACTTAAATTTTAATTCAAATAAAATCTTTAAAAATATGATCCGAACTCGTATTTTGTGACGAAAATACTTCAGTTTGTCTATTTATTTACGGTCTTACCGACTAACAAAGGTATATCAGTTTTTTTTTTATTCTTTTTTACTTAGACGTTATTGAAAAATTATAAATAGGTACTTATGATCAAAAAATAATTACAAAAAGTACGCAATTTTAATAGTTTTATCATCACACGCTTATGCATTTTTGAATATAGGCATATATCAAATCAAATCCTGATTGAAACTAAATCGATATAGAGTTATTATTTGAAAAATGCTGGTACGGAGAATAATTAATCTTTTTTCATCGGGACCGCCCTGTACAGTTGCATGGGTACAATTGAAATTAATTCGCCTTTAATTAACTGATATTAGAATGAATCACCCAGGGACGTTTTGGAACAAAAACTCGTCGAACTGATTTTCTCTGGTGATCAATATTTCTCGCTTCTCAGGTGATCGTGAGTTGCAATTATACTCGGTTCATCAGGTTGTTTATTTATCATCTAGTTAACAATGAATATATAACTGGATCAAACGTCCGTTATAACGGATGCTCTGTGTATTTTCGAAGCGACGGTGAAGGTATCCATCTGTCGATCGGACATCATCGGCTATTTCCGAAATCGTTCGAGTATTAGACACGAACGGCGACAGTTGACACTCTCCTACAGTTTACTGACATCTATAGAGACACATCAAAACTACATATTGACGACATCTGTTGAAAGACCTTAAAACTACATACATATACACTATACACAACACATACCAAATGATGCTGAAAAGATAAACACATAGCAGTAGCGTGTTGTGGTCGATCTTTTTTTACACCAGTTCCACACAGGAGGCCTGAGGAAAATAATTTCCCTCAAGATCTATGTCGTCTTTGGGGATGCTATGTGGAGGGTCTTTTAGGAAAGGAAGGAGAGAAAGTTCTGGGAAGGAAGAGGGTATTAGCGGTGGGTGGGAATCTGGGGGTCAGTGTGTCCAGGAGTGACGGACGTATGAATCCATCCCTCCCACTGTGTGCAAGGCGATGTTCGGCTCTAGAAGTCAAAGGGACTTCCTCAACCATTCTCTCCCGATCCGGCCTGCCATGCAGCTGATGACCCGGAAAAACTTCACCCCATGAAACTGGGCACCCCTGCTATGTCACCAAACGTAGCAAACCACCTGGGATGACCTATGGCAGATGTGTTGGTTATCAAATAAATGGTTGGTTATCCAATAAGAGGTCAAGAGGATGGCTGCTTCCGGGTCCTGTGGGTGGGCCAGTGTGAATCTGTCATGATGATGGTAGCGGGTTCACATTGATGGTTATCCATTTATAATAAGTGGAAAGCGAGGAGGCATGCCATTGCTTTTTGGTGGTGGATTGAGTGCACAACCTTATGGTGGCTATGTATAGTGAGTTGTGTATACCCATTCCCGCCTCCCAAAATGCGGTAGATGCCAAACTGACCATAGATGATGGATTTGGTCAATATCGTATTGATATATGATTTTATCGATCGATCATGCTAGACCACCTGCTCGACCAATAAACTCGCCACTCTTATCCTGCATGTAAAGTTGAACACTGGCTTATTTAGGTACTTTACGGCAGCGGTTGGCTCACTTCAGATCACCGAAGTATCAATGTTTCTCTCTGCACTTCAACTAGTAGCAGCCAAAACATCGAGTAGGGAATATGATAACATGCAGTTGCCATGAAGTGAGCTATTCAACTCTGTGTAATCGGCACTCTCTGACCGTTAGAACTTGCCGCGATTTTACCTAAGAGCGAGCAGCGTGTAAATTCACCGTCCAGTAATCGAACCCCCACCGCACCACCGACGGGAAAGATAGATAATAAATTGTTGAACTATTTACTCAGACTGACCGAGAGCACTTATAGGGTGTAATGTAAATTCATCTACAAGGTGGCGCAAAATTAATCACCCTATCGGAAGATGTTATAATTTTTGCAAATGGCGTCTTTCGTCAATCATATTTGACATTTGTGAACTAGACAGCTGCAGAATACAAACAGATAAGCAATGGAGCGCTATACTCCGCAAGAGCGTGGAATAATTGTGTCGATTTAAGCTTTAACGCTTTTAGCGATTTTGTGTCGGAAGTCATCATGAGCGACAAGGCGCATTTCCACTCAATCAGTTACGCCAATAAGCAAAATATTTGTTTCTGGGGCACTGAAAATTCTCGTATAATGCACGAAAACCCATTACATCCACTCAAAGCCACTGTGTGGTGCGGCATTTACGCGGGAGGAGTGATTGGGCCGTATTTTTTGAGGACGCCATTGGCATTACGGTCACTGTTACTGGCGAACGCTACAGGGCCATGATAATCGAGTTCTTACTTCCGGAATTGGATGAGCGGGGCTAGGTGAACATGTGGTTTCAACAAGATGGTGCAACCGCGCAAACAGCACGAGCCACAATGGATATTGTGAAGAAAGTGTTTCTTGGTCGCGTAATCTCTCGTTTTGGCGATTTGGTATGGCCAGCAAGATCATCCGATTTAACCATCCCAGACTTCTTTCCTTGGGGCTATTTGAAGTCGCGGGTTTATGCCAACAAGCCTCAGACAATCGCACCCCTTAAGGAGGATATTTGATAGGAATGTGAACATTTATTACCGGAAATCTTGCGGAAAGTCGTGGAAAATGCGATAAAACGGGCACAAATATGTATCAACACTGGCGGCAGCCACTTGACGGATATCATCTTTTCCACTTAAGAGAAAAAGTTGTAAAAGTCCACTGGAGGTTGCCCACCACTTTCCCACGGCGTTCTAAGGAAACAGATGGTTTCCTCCTTCACCGTACACGTCAGGACTCTAATTTTTTATTTATAAAGAAGCTATTTTTTTATTAAAATGACTCTAGACCTCCAATGTCCGGGCATACATTGTTAACAGGCAGTATGCGAGTGCGTACATGGTGTTAGTTATTTATTTCACAGTATCATGTCTCATCTCCGCCACTGGATATAGCTGAAAACAAAGTTTATTAATAGAAAAGAGGGAAAGTTACTAGAAAAAAAAAAAAAAACATTATTATGATGAGATTGTACGACCTAACCAAAGCAACTGAGTTGCAGTCGTCCGGCAGTCCCGCCGAGGATAAGCGGAGCCATCAGTCCAGTCGCAAGCGGGACTCGGTGTCCGCGCCCCTAAGCCGGCTTCCCAGTACGCCCTCGAAGAAAGTGTTGGAATTAAAGAGGGAAAGACCTGAAGACCCTAGGGATAAAAGTGAGCATCGGGTCACCGGAGGCAGGGCGGAAGGGCACCGGTCCGCAACGGTTGGTCTTCAGGCCCGCTCATGGCGACGGGGGAGGCGCGGGCGGGTTATGCAACCGCTGCCTTGGGAGTCATCTCCTCAGTTGATGCACGGTCATAGGTCTAGTCCACCCCCTTGATGGGGTGTAAGACAATACAAAATGATTAAATGGTAGTTCCGTTCCGGCTCCTTACGATCCGGCTCCTTACTCATGCAAGTCCAGACACGCAAAACTTGATTGAAATATATCTTAGATTTAGAAAAAAAAGAATAAAATGAAAGTAGCAAGAGTAGTATATACTGGTAAGGTTATTAATAATATCAAGTTAAGAGAGAGAAAACAATGATTAAAAAGCAAGAAATAGAGACAAATTTTAGATTTTAGATTTTAAAGAGGCTGTTGAAGGTGGTACCTAAGAAAGCATGATACATAAATACATGAATAAACAGTTTCAGTGCGAAATAATAAAAATCCGGGCAATAGTAGTAGTAGAAGTATGATAAAAGGGTGACCATGGATTCCAGGAGCAATTACACCTGGATCCTAAACACACAATGAAGTTAAATTTAATCATCGACTCTAAGTTCAGGCCATCTCTCAACCCAGATCCTTGTAAATTTCCTCAGGCATTCGAGATTCTCCTTGTTCGACACGAGATCTGCATTCCATGCTGGTCTCGTAGTTACTTTCAGACCTTCCAACATTTCATCTCTTGCGTCCGTCAAAATCTCACAGTGCCACAGAATGTGCTCGGCTGTTTGGTTTGTGTCACCACACGCACAGTTCGGATGGGGAGACAGGGTCAGGCTGTGCAGTCTTCCCCTGAATTCTCCATGACCTGAAAGTATTTGTGTTAAGTGATGATCCAATTTGATGAACGCCCCTTCCATTCTGGCTTTAACTGACGGGAAGAAGGAGAAAGTCCATCTGCCCGTATTCGATCTATCCCAACGTTTTTGCCATTCATTAAGAGTGAGTTCACGCATCTCTTTCAGCAGTCGAGGGAGAGGTACTGCCCCACCTGGTGTTAGTTCAACCCCAAGATGGACGGCTGACCTTCCTCTAATTAGTTTTTTCTTAGTTAACACTTCCCTTATTTCTAGATCAATGGGCAAAATACCGGCCAGAACCGGCAATGCGTCCGAAGCTACAGTCCTGTATGCGCCCGAGAGCGCCAGCAGGGGAGTTCGCTGGCCCCGCTTAAGTGCCGAGTGGATCAGTACGTTGTCTAGGCGATGCTCCCATACAGAGGCTGCGTACGTGACTTGTGCCACGTACGCTCCCCTATACAGTAGGCGAAGTGCCGGAGAGCGTAATCCCCACTCCGCAGTTGAGATTCTTCTCAGTTTCATGAACAGGGCCTGGGACCTGCTGGATACACTCTTGACATGCGCCAGGAAAGATGAAGAGCGATCCAAGATAACGCCTAGGTATCTTGCATTTTCCACAAATCGGATGTTGGAGTCTCCCATTTTTATAGTAGGATTTCTTCCTCTATCGAGGAAGCCCTTCATAAGGAGACCCATGGTCTTTTGGGGAGCGAAATTCAGCCTGTTTCTCTTACCCCACTCAAGGATTACTCTCAGACCTTCTTCAGCTTTGCTTTCAACTTCTCTCCTGCTGTTCCCCGAGACCAGTAATAATTTGTCATCAGCGTAGTCGACCGAGATACATCCTTCAGGCAAGGGCAGCCTGGAGGAATCGTCGAAGAGTATATTCCAAAATTCTGGGCCAAGGACTGAGCCTTGTGGGCAACCCATATTCACTTCCCGGTTGATGGTGATATCACCATATGTTAAGGAGATACTTCTGTTGTTGAGATAGTCAGAGACTATCTTAAACAACTTACGAGGGCAGTTACGGTTTTTTAATTTCGACAGTATCATCGGCCACCACGCATGATCGAAGGCACCAGTGATGTCTAAGAAGACTCCAATCACGTACCTCTTTGGACAAACCCTCACCCATTCAAGCGCAAACTTGATGGCGTGCTCCGTGGATTTACCCGGGACGAAGCCGAATTGACAGTCGTCCGCTGGAGACAGGGTTTGGTATAGGCGGTTTCGTATAATTTTTTCTAGAATCTTCCCTAGAACAGGAAGCAGCGTAATAGGTCTATAGGCCTTGATATCCGTCTTTGGCTTATCGTTTCCCTTGGGTATAATACGGAGCACCCCTTTCTTCCACTCTGTGGGGAAAACCCCTCTTCGCAGACACGTATCCATGACTTGGAAGAGCTCCTCCTTGGCATGGACCCATACTTTCTTCACTATTACTCCGTTCAATTTGTCAAAGCCAGGTGCCTTCTTAGAACCTAAGCCCTTAATTATTACCTCCAATTCTGCTTTACTTACAGGTGTAATCTGGTCCTCCTGGGAGAGGTTTCTAGGGAGAAGCCGTGAAAGATTTCGAATCTGTTGGTGGTGGTCGCTTTCCCCAATGACTGAATCTATAGGAACTAATTTTTCGAGAAGTGTTTCGAGAGTGGAGGCCACGTCAGCAGTCTCAACATTCCTCTCATTATTTTCAATAATGACGCTAGTTAGAAATCTGTCAGAACCTTTACCCGTTTTTGCAATAGCGCTGTGGATTTCCCACGGGTTGGCGTTACCCACATCTTTAACCCAATTATGCCATGCAGCTCGTTTCGCCGAGAGTACAGCCGACTTGAAGGCATTACGGGCTGATCTGAGAGTGCTCAGAAGGGCAGATGTCTCCTCCACCGTACATCTACCCTGCTTGGACAGACTCAGGGCCCTGTGAGCCCTCTTGTAGACTCCCTTCATTGAAGTCAGCTCACTCGACCACCACGGCGTTCTTATGATCTTCTTTGGGTTTGATCTTCCCAAGGAGCGATCTGCAGCTGATACCACGGCCGCATTGAAAAAGTTCCCCAAATTGTCCGGATCTCTAGCAGCTACGTCATGAAATCCCCTTAAAGTATCTCGTAGCGCTTCCCCAAAGCTATCCCAGTTCGCCTGTGTGGTTTTAAAGTTCCAGGAGGATCTTGGAATTTCGGTCTTCTTGACACCCACTGTAAATGTAATTAGCCTATGGTCGGAGGCAATCGCACGATCATGAACCATCCACTCAGATATCTTGGCCGCAACTGATCCAGAGCAAAGAGTTAGATCTATGTTGCTCTCGCCTTGGGTGCCAGAGAAGGTAGGTAGTCTACCTGGCTCATTTAAAATAAATAGACCTTGCGCAGCAATAAGGTCTTCGACGGCGTCTGAGCGTTCCGTCCGAATTCCTCTATTGTCATACCACAAAGGCGAGCGAGCGTTAAAGTCTCCTCCTATAACTATGTTACGACCTTTAAGCGCGTTTAGGGCACGCGTCAGGCTCAAGATATGTGGTCCGACGGGGTTCCCGTATTTAAAATAAACCGAGATCACAACGATCTCGGTTGAGCCAAAGTTAAACGTTACGCAGGTTTGATACTCGTTCGATAACCCCTCAAGAAGGAGGGGGCTGACCAACGAAGTGTTAACCAGAACACCCGCCCCCGGGGAGCTACCTACTTCGAGCACCGCTCCCGGACTAATAGTAGGCGTTTTACCTTTCCAAGTGTACTGCTCCTGGATTAGCAAGATGTCGATGTGTAGGTCAGTCATGACCCGCAGCGCCTCGATCGTGGCCAGTCGGGATCTCTGCAAGTTGACATGACCTATGGTAAGGGTGTCTTTAGTGGCCATAATCAGTTCGTCTCATTTGGGCTTCTATAGCAGCTTGATGGGCCGGACAGGACCTGTCGCCGGTGGAGTGAGCAGATGGTTTCCCGAACCGCTTGCAGGTCGCACAGACAGCAGGATCCGCCTTCCTGGGGCAATTCTCCATGTCATGACCATTCTCGGCACAGTGGCGGCAGGTGGTGGTGGTCATAGTACAAAATTTACTAACGTGGCCATATAGATGGCATTTGAAACATCTAGTTGCTCCCAAGAAGTCGCGGACGCGGCAGGCGTTCCAACCAAGGAAGCAAAGCCCGCTGTCTATGAGAATTTTCCTGCTCTCCGGGTGGCAGGTCACAATCATATTCATTGTGTTGCCTTCCCTTTTACCAAAGAGTGAGACTCGTCGCATGGTTCTAAGGTGATCCTCCTTAGAGAAGTTTGTTTTACCTGAGATATTGTTAATAAAAATTTCCTCAAAAAGGGTTTGGTCACCATTTGAGTCTGCTTTAGGCACATCGTAAATCACTATCCTCGGGAGGTTCCCTTGAGGGTGCACCATCTTGAAACCACTAGCCTCGATTTTTGCAGCCGCTTTTTTTATATTATCTAACCCGCCCGTGCTAGAGGTCTGCAGCAACACTCCCGCACCTTTAATTTTTCTCGTTCTGACAGCCTGGAATCCGTCCTTGGATGGATCCAGGACCTTCATGAGGCTCTTTTGGGTGTCCTCAGAAGTTTTACCCTCTGGCACGGTTGGGTAAAACAATACCGTTGGCTGCAGCGGTGGCACCCTTCTCTCCGATCCGTTGACGACAAGCGTCTGGGACGCGGGGGCCTTTGAGGCCGCACTGGCATATGATTTTGCTAATGGATCCTGTTGGTTGACAAGGGGGGCTCTGTTTATGAGAGTATCAATTTTGTCCGTTAGACTTTTTTGTACCTGTATGATCTCTGAGAAAGCTTGCGCGCGGGCTATAGCCGCTGCATGTGAGACTGCTACGGCAATTAAGTTCTTTTTGATATCATCCAGGTGGTCGAGAATGGACGTCCTGTCTTCCTTAGTGATTTTACTTTTTCCAAGGGTTCCTGTGATATAACTAATATTTTTCAATATAGGAGTGAGGGTTTCTATATCGAAGGAACTGTCGCCGCCGCTGAGAAAAGATTCCTCTCCTCGCTGTCGTTTGCGATTTGCCTGGTTGGGGGAGGTTCTAGTTTTATTACTAACCTGAGTTTCTTCCATGGTACATTCAGGTTCTTGGGGTGCCTCGCTAGTAGACCCAGCCTCCAGATCCGATGCAGCCTCGAGTAATAAATTGCCATGGATGCTAGTGTATGGTGATATAGGTTGTTCCCGGGAAACGTGGGGGGTTGGGGGGTCAAGTATTGACATTAGATTTTCAAATGCTGTTAGCCTGGGGGATCCTTTCCCCTTCGCCTTACCTTTACACCCCTTCAATATTGTTCTCGCTAGCTCCTTCCGCGAGTTATCTTCATCATCCGTATCAGACGACATGTTTCTTTTCTACCGAAAAGAACCGCACTGAAACCTCGCGAGTGTAGTAGTAATTAGGCAAACAAAACAAATTAAAAATAAAACAAAAACAGATTTAAAAAAAGGATTGAAATGTATGTATTGAACTACCGAATGAAAAAGTCCAAATAAATATTTCTATTACTCAAAATAATATTTTTTTTATTTAATAAAAAAGTTTTTCAGAAACAAAATTAGATGATTAATTTTGCGCCACCCTGTATTAGCTGCGAAAGCAGCCATTCCCTTAGATTAAATAAATTAAATTAAATAATAAATAACGTCACGCTTATCCGCTTTTGAATTTTTAATAACACCACGCTTAAATCGATCGAAATAATAACTCACGGTTATGAAAAATATGTACCTACATAACTCTCATTTGGATTCTTGGACATGTGACATCGTGGGTAACGATATTTAAGCGGATTTTTTCGCAAAAAAAGGAGCACCTTTTGATACTCTCATAAACCAAATTCCCCTATCTGACATTTTTTCCGTCCTCAAAGATAGACTACGCTATATTTGGACAGAGTATTGACGCAATGCTGATCATTCCAAGGGCGCCTGATTTGCTTCGAAACAAAGGACATCCCATGACACCTGTGGTTTCAACCATTTCCCAATTTGGAATAAATTCGGTGTTTGGGTAAAATTCCTAAAAAATAAAACTAGTTATTTTTATACTAATTTGGGGTCGGGGAATCCGAATCTGAAAGAATTAGGCGGCGGCAAGCAATATTAACTGAATTAAACGACTTTAAAAAAATTTATACGCATACAGGAAAATAGCCATTTTAGAAGCATTTTGATTCCTAGAAAATCAAACTAGTTATTTTTATACTAACTATGGGCTGGGGAATCCGAATCTGAAAGAATTAGGCCGCGGCAAGCAATATTAACTGAATTACACGACTTAAAAATTTTCTATACACACACACTTGAAAATAATCATTTCGGAAGTATTTTGACACATGTAGTACAAAGATCATAGAAAAACAAGAAATATACAAAAACATGTGCCGGCAGTGTTACCAGCTCTCAAAAACATACCTTATAAATCGACCAAGTCTTCTTCGTCCGTCGTATTAACACATTAACCTGATAAATTACGACTATCTCAACGGCGTATTCTTAAATCAAAAGTATGAAAATTCGTAGTCTTAAAAATGCGTAACCTAACCTAACCTAACGTTAGGTTTGTGTAACATGGTTTGTGCCCCTTTATACCGCCTGCTCGCGTCCCTAACCTATCCTAACCTAACGCTAGGTTTGTGTAACATGGTTTGTGCCCCTTTATACCGCCTGCTCGCGTCACGGCAAAAAAACATCCCTGTTTTCAAGTAGTTTAGCGGCTACGCTAGGTTTGTGTAACATGGTTTGAGCCCCTTTATACCGCCTGCTCGCGTCCCTAACCTATCCTAACCTAACGCTAGGTTTGTGTAACATGGTTTGTGCCCCTATATACCGCCTGCTCGCGTCACGGCAAAAAAACATCCCTGTTTTCAAGTAGTTTAGCGGCTACGCTAGGTTTGTGTAACATGGTTTGAGCCCCTTTATACCGCCTGCTCGCGTCCCTAACCTATCCTAACCTAACGCTAGGTTTGTGTAACATGGTTTGTGCCCCTTTATACCGCCTGCTCGCGTCACGGCAAAAAAACATCCCTGTTTTCAAGTAGTTTAGCGGCTACGCTAGGTTTGTGTAACATGGTTTGTGCCCCTTTATACCGCCTGCTCGCGTCACGGCAAAAAAACATCCCTGTTTTCAAGTAGTTTAGCGGCTACGCTAGGTTTGTGTAACATGGTTTGTGCCCCTTTATACCGCCTGCTCGCGTCACGGCAAAAAAACATCCCTGTTTTCGAGTAGTTTAGCGGCTACGCTAGGTTTGTGTAACATGGTTTGTGCCCCTTTATACCGCCTGCTCGCGTCACGGCAAAAAAACATCCCTGTTTTCGAGTAGTTTAGCGGCTACGCTAGGTTTGTGTAACATGGTTTGTGCCCCTTTATACCGCCTGCTCGCGTCACGGCAAAAAAACATCCCTGTTTTCGAGTAGTTTAGCGGCTACGCTAGGTTTGTGTAACATGGTTTGTGCCCCTTTGTGCCCCTTTATACCGCCTGCTCGCGTCACGGCAAAAAAACATCCCTGTTTTCGAGTAGTTTAGCGGCTACGCTAGGTTTGTGTAACATGGTTTGTGCCCCTTTATACCGCCTGCTCGCGTCACGGCAAAAAAACATCCCTGTTTTCGAGTAGTTTAGCGGCTACGCTAGGTTTGTGTAACATGGTTTGTGCCCCTTTATACCGCCTGCTCGCGTCACGGCAAAAAAACATCCCTGTTTTCAAGTAGTTTAGCAGCTACGCCGGGTTTATGTAACATGGTTTGTGATACAAAAGAACGTGCCCCTTTATAACGTCTACTCGCGTCAAGGCATAAAAACTCCACAATACTAGTTGGTGTACCTTCCTAAAATATTTGAGAATCAATTATAAAAAATAAGTACTTAAAATATAAACATGTTATTTTACGTGATAAATATTACTGCTTAATGGCAACACTTAATTTTGTGTGGTAAAAACATCTATGTTATCGTGTTTTTCTATGATCTTTGTACTACATGTGTCAAAATACTTCCGGAATGATTATTTTCATGTGTGTGTGTATAGAAAATTTTTAAGTCGTGTAATTAAGTTAATATTGCTTGCCGCCGCCTAATTCTTTCAGATTCGGATTCCCCGGCCCATAGTTAGTATAAAAATAACTAGTTTGATTTTCTAGGAATCAAAATGCTTCCAAAATGGCTATTTTCCTGTATGTGTATAAAATTTTTTAAAGTCGTTTAATTCAGTTAATATTGCTTGCCGCCGCCTAATTCTTTCAGATTCGGATTCCCCGACCCCAAATTAGTATAAAAATAACTAGTTTTATTTTTTAGGAATTTTACCCAAACACCGAACTTTAGCCCCCAATTTTTACAAAAAAAACGAATTTAACTTACTGAATTGGATCTTTTTAATATTTATATGCTTGACTCTCCAGATTGTACTTATGTGGTCTAGAAATGGAAACTTTGGATCACATATGTAGCAATCAGATGTGCTACGTAAACGTGTAAATAAAACACTAGATTTAACTGTTCATAGTTTTTTTACTAAGCAGTAAAATTCACAATAATATCGGAATACCGGAGCGTGACAGAAGTAAAAATAATGGGACCATTTGTTTTGGCTTGCTGTTCTAAAAGAATGATGTACAGGGAATTTGAATTCTCCGGTACTTTCCGATAGGCCGAATATTTCAGCGCAGGTAGGTAAGTTGGCTCGCCACACATATATTTTGCTTGTCCTTTTTCAATCAAATATCTGTTTTGAACTATTGTTGACATAATATAGACTACTAGCTGACCCGGTAAATGTTGTTCTGCCATGTAAATTATTTCTAGTAAATATTTATTTTATTAAATAAAAAATAACGAATGTATCGTAAGTGAGTGGAAATGGGATTTATGACAGAAAGAAGAATGGAGCACTGTAGACGATGACTGTCGATAAAAACAACAAAAAAAACACCAACCATTCATTTTCTCAATTCAATGTATTTCATTAAAGTAACGGACATATTCATTGTTTGGTTTCATAAAAGTTAAATGTAAAGTGAAAAAAGTAATATATTTTTCTTCCTAATGTAGGAAAATGAAATAAAGAAAATCAATATTAATTTCGAAGAGCAATTGAGTGTATGATAATTTTTTTTTAAATTTCGTTCGTTTTTTAAATCGCGATTAATAAATGGGAGGGTGGGGGTAGTAGAGTGGAAATTTGGGGTTATATGTATTTTTTGATGCCAAATAAAAAATAAATAAAAAAACTAAAAAAAAAATTGACAAAGAACAAAAAGAAAATCTGGATAGGGACACCCTAATCACCTAGTGGTATGAAATAAACCTTACGACCTATGCTCATACCTACCAAATATACATTAAAAAAATCATAAAAATCGGTCAAGCCGTTTCGTAGGAGTGCGACCACAAACACCGTGACACGAGATTTTTTATATATATAGATTCCACAACAGGCGTATTTTCTGAAAGTTACCCGCACGAGCGTTAATAAAACACAATCAAACAACTTTCAAAATATAAAGCCATTATCACTTTCTTTCCAAAGTTTCGGAAAACACCAATTATTTGAGCGTCAGGTAAGTTCCGCGAATGGCGATGGACCGCCAGGGGTTCCACCATTAAACAGCGAGGGTGGAGAAATTTCTGTTAATATACTGCTTCCCCCGTGCATAATTAAAATGCAATCTAATTACGGCGGGAGGTTTTATGATTTTTTTATTAGGAAACTTTTGGGACGGGCCTTGGAGGACCGGGGACATTCATTTCAATGTAAAATAATTTTCACGTAACAAAAAATGGTACCCGACGCTTAATTGCAAAATTATTGCTATACGTGTTAATTATAAATTCATTTTTATCAGAGGGTTCCTGATGTAGAGATAGAGAATACTCTCTACAATTAGAATACTTATTCTGCAGTGGGTAATTGCTTTTTAATTTTTTGAATTGGGAAAAACATTGCCCATTTTTTAATGGTCAATTAGCCATTTTCAAATTATTCGTTCAGAAGCGTTTTCGCAAAAAATATTTTTTCGTTGAACAGTTTTAAGTGAATAATCTTTAGGGGTCAATATTTTATGATAAATCTTAAAATGTGCATTGAATTAACTGTTAGACAAGAGGAATAATGTGAAAAATTAATTCATTTGTGTAAAGCCATCTTTATTTAAATTAATTTAATTTATTCTAAAACCGATACGTTTTAAGATTTTCACGGCCAAAAGCACTTTCGTTATTTGTTTTTGGGGAGTTATGCCGTGTTACGCTACCTCTTAAAGAAGGAGGTAGCGCAACACGGCATAACACCCCAAAAACAAATAACGAAAATATTCTAAAACAAGTTAAAAGTTGCTATTCTTTTCGTACGAGACCTAACCATATAAATTTATAAAAAAATTCACATAGATTTTCAAAAGAGGTGTATGTTTCTGAGTTGTCTGGTCACGAAAAATGGGACCACAAATAAAAAAATATAAAAAATGTTCGCAAATAAAAAAATTATATACAATATCAAAGATATTAAAATACAACAAACATACAAAATATGCAAAAGTTATGCCTAGGCAACATGTGGAAGGAAATCGGAAAATTTATTTTTATGTATAACTAGGATTCTACTCGGATACTTTGAAATAAGTAATAATGCATCTTTTACAGTATTATTATGGGAATCGCTACCCCGGGAACCGTTTATTGAATAACCAACACCCTCTGCCACAGGTCACCCCAAGTGGTTCGTTACGTTGGTGACTTAGAAGGGGAGCCCGGGTTCATTGGGTGAGGTTTGTCTAGGTCTTGGCGGCGGATGCATTTGCCCGCCTACTGCGTAGCAGTCCGGATCGGAAGAGACTGGTTAAGAGAGACCTTTTGATCTCTCCAGTCGGATTCTCTTGACCCATCGCCTTGCATCCCAGTGAAAAGGATGGATTCATACATCCGTCACTCTGGACCCCAGATTCCAACCCACCCCTCATGTATTTTTCCTTCTCAGAACTTCCTCTCCTCCCTTTGCCTTAAAATACTCTCCACACAGTATCCTCAAAGATGACATAGACCCTGAGGAAAATTGTTTTTCTCAAGGCCTCCCATGTGGAATTAATGTTAAATTTTTTTTTTAAAACTACCCTCGTAGTTATTTCACTTTTATATAAATGTGGGTATCTAGATCGATATTTCATTTTGTGAAAATTTATCATTTTCTGTTACACATGAAGCTGCAAAATATTTTTTTTTTAAAATCTGAGTTAGCCATTTTGTGGACACGTACATATATAGAGAAGAGGTATTTTTTTTAATAAACCTTTTAGAGTATACATTTCTCTTTGTCAAGACGCTCCTCATTGGTCGGACCTTGAATAAAACTATCCATTTTTTTGTGGGCTGTTGATAATTTAATTTATAATATGCTTTCAGTATCCAACTAGTGTAAGAATCCGAATCACCATTCAGAATCAAAACGTTGCTTGAAATGGCTTTCGCTGTGTATGGTGACCAGATCTGAAAAGCCGGGTACTTTCCCACCGTCCTCTTCTCAATCGCCTTCCCTTCCACACTACCTTCAGCCTTACAATTGGGGATGCCATAGTCTCACTGGCTCCAGGCGGTTGGGAGCAGTTGGGTTCTTGTGGGGTATTCCCGTAAAATAAAATTCAGTTCCAATTTTGTATTTGACATGAAATTTGAACCAGAGTTACACAGGACATACAGGCAACCGAAATTAGTATTTTTGGTGGTATGTATTATTTTTTAAATTTTTTAATATCCTTTATTCACTGGAGCGATCACGCGAAATAAAAAAAAAATGGCCTCGATTGCTCGAGATTTCCCAGAAGATCATTTTCAAAATTTTTCGCCGACATAAAAAAAATCATACCTTCGAATTTCAACATGAAGACATAAAAACTTATTATAGTGCTATAAGAAAGCCAATGAATTTAACTGTATTCTACTGTTTATCTTATATTTGTAGGATTTATATTAAAAAAATATAAAAAAATTGTAAAATTTATAACCGCGCGAATCTTGCGTGTTTTTTACTTTGAAACTTTCGTGAGGGTCAACGAATCTTTTTTTTTGTATATTATCTGTGGTATACTTGATAATGAAAGTATGAAAGGTGTATATCTATGGAAATAGAATGTAATTTTAACCGTAAACAGCTGATCAAAAATTCGGTGAGAATTTTTGTTTTTTTTAATATCGTTCTAAAATAGTCTACAAAGTTCGGATTTGCGACATCTATAGTCATAATAGATAAAGCATTTCATTAGATTCGTTTTAAAATAAATGGCTGGCCAATGAAATGTTTTAAATAATTACAATAAATGTTTTACGAATGATAGAAAAATGTGGTCTAATTTTGAACCACTATCAATCGCACAAAAATAAAAGTGGTCCATTTTTCGACCATAATCGCTCCAGTGGATTAAATTATTAAGACATTTTTGTTAATACTTCTTATTGGCTTCTGCGGACCAGATAAATTAAATTGTTATAATAATTTACTTTTGCGCTAATCTTAATTGAAAATATGTATGTTATTAAGTCACCAGTTTTAGGTCAGAATCTATATGTCTTAGTCATAAGTCACTAGCTATAAGTCTTAGATGTAAGTCACTAGTTATAATTATAAATCTTAGTTGTAAGCCAGTAATATAAGGAGCTATAAGTCTTAGATGTAAGTCTCTAGTTGTAATTGTAAATCTTAGTTATAAGCCAGTAATATTAATTATTATATATATTTATTTGTACAGCGCCATTGAGGTGATTTTCAATGAAAACGGCGCTACATAAATTAGCAAATTATTATTTATTATTATTATTAATAATTTATACGGTGAACCTTACAGACTGAGTTAAACAAAAAAAAATGCATTCCTTATAAAACTGGAAACGGTTAAGCCTTTTGAAAATTCGCGAATCTTTACCCGTCACGTCTAGACAGTTAAACTTTAGGCAAATTGCGACCCCTAGTAGACTTGTTATGTTAACTAATCACTTAAAAATAGCAAACCTCACAAAATTAGTAGCAATTTATTTCTGTAATATAAACTCCGAGAATTATTTTCAATAATACTCGGAAATGAATCACCCCTGTTTTCCTAACCGCGCCGTTATGTTGAATAAAGAAACACTGCGATGTTTGTTCATACAGGAATATATTAACCCCTCAAGCTAATTTGTTCGCTTTTGGGAAAAACTGCTCACATGGTCTCGCAGAAATTGTTGTCTTCTTTACTGTCATGGTGAGAAATATCAACTAAACGGACAGAAAACTCTCGCGCTATTCATTCAAATCCAGAAGTTCACCTCCCATGAAGTAATTGTACACCACTATAAAATCTAAGGTTATGACCGAAATTTGAAATCAAAAAAATCAGAGTGTGCAGTTCGCATGAGGAAGTGAAAACTTCACTAAACTAAAGTAGACAAGATTGGGGAGGCTACGAAGAACCGCACAACGACACAATTTGGGAGGCGGGAATGGGTACCGAACGCCCCAGGACCCTTTATTGGATAACCAACACCTCTGCCATAGGTCACCCCAAGCGGTTCGCTACGTTTGGTGATTTAACAGAGATGCCCGGGTTCATGGGGTGAGTTTTGTCTAGGTCCTGGAGAGGGATGACCGGGATACACTGAACCCCAGATTCCTACCCACCCCTTAAACCCTTTTCCTTCCCATAACTCTCCTCTCCTTTCTTTCCGTAAAAAAAACTCACCACACTGCATCCCCAAAGATGACATAGGCCCTGAGGGAAATTATTTTACTCAGGGCCTCCTGTGTGGAGCTCATGTAAAAAAAAGGAGAAAAAAAAGGCAAGACCTATTATTCTCATTCTCTCGCAGGCTAAATCCTATGGTTTAAGTGTTGTCTCTTTTTAGTGTCGTTTTTTCGAGCTTACTTGTATTTTTTATTTATCTGTTTCGTTATCAGTAAATTTTGTTACAAAAAACGTAAAATTCAACCAAGAGACATTTAAAAAAAAAACGTGTTTGTCTTTAAAATTTTTGAGGGAAAATATTTTCCCTCAGGGCTTATGTAATCTTACTTCTTAGAAAAACATTTGATAGCGTCTTTCACCACTTTCAAAAAGTTTTAAATATTCCATTTATTTTGATTTTTTTGTCAAGATTCCGACCTTCTGGTAGAATATGTCAAAACGAAAAAAAAATTAAAACACATATAAAGCATGGTGGTTTTTAATTGTTACACCGTTTAGAATATTTCTAACCATAATAGTAAGGGATTACTGAGAGGGTAAACTTTTACTGAGGGGTTATCGTTCGGAATGCAAAATGGTCATCTGTTCATAGCAAAGTAATTATGTATTTAAAATGAGTTTTTATTCATATATTACTTTTGATTTGCTAAATAATATTTGTCTTGCGATTGTAAAATAATATTACACATCTTTATGTAATTTTAAGGCCCCGCATCCGCGCTCAAAAATGAGAAGATGGAGAAATATGTAATTATGAATGTTAGAGGAGCGCGCTAATGTTTAAAGCGATAAAATAGATGCGAAAATTGCTAAAATGTTTAATAAAACACGAATCGTTTAAAATAGAGCAAAAATCTCATGAAAGGTATCTTAACTAGCATTTAAAAAACACTGCTTCACAACTATAACTTGTAAAATAACTGAAACAAACGTTTTCGTTATTTGTTTTTGGGGTGTTATGCCGTGTTGCGCTACCTCCTTCTTTAGGTAGATGTGTTACACATCTACCGGATCTGCCGGATCTGCCCTGATGATGGACACTGCAACGATGTCCGAAACGTTGGCTAAAAAAGGAGGTAGCGCAACACGGCATAACACCCCAAAAACAAATAACGAAAATGCTTTTGGCCGTGAAAATCTTTAAACTTATCTGAAACAAACGTGTTTATAATAACTTTCGGAGCATACTTTGCCTTTTTTTCTATCGAGAGATTTTATATAATTTGCGTTTCGGCGTGGAACGTATCTAGACATTATCTTCAAAAATAACATATATTTTTTTAAGAGTTTAAAAAGTTCAAATGTTTAAGGGAGATGTGTAAAAATTCGTTAGAAATTCGAGTAGCGGCGCGGTTCATCACAGTGAACATTGCTAAATCCTTATAAAATATTCTCCTACTCGATATGTTCATTGTGGTTAATATTGCCAAATCCTGCACAAAAAAGATTACTTTTACATCAGGTCGCTAGCGCATGCAGTTAATTAAACATTTAAAAACACTTCATATTATAAATTTAACCATTATCCAGAAACACCACCCGTGGAATAATTGTGTGGCACTTTACTCGTGTTTTAATCAACCCCAGTTGACGGTACATGGGGCTGGTTGCTGTAACAAAGTGGTTTCGTCGGAATAGTTCCACAGATCCACCAGATCGGCGCGTTGTAAGATTCATCAGCCCCCCGAAAGGTAATAGGAATCTGCGGTGAACCATTTGGATCTTGTGGATTCTGTGGATTCTACGGCTTCTGCGATTTCTGCCTGCAGCCTCGTAGAAGCTAATCGCATCACTTTGATACGCGAGCGAAACGCTTAACAGGGACGAAAATTCATTGAACGAGAAATAATATAATGATTCGCAAACTGTTTACCAAAAAGTGATAGCTCCAGTAAAAACGTAACTTAAAAAGGGTCCGTAGCAAACCATCACCCTAAGGCGGCGCAGAGTGGACTAAATACAAAAAAATGTTGAAATAAGAAATTTTACAAAAAAAAAATATCTCTTTTTTTACTAAAAATAAGCTATTTTATTCGTGATGATTTTAATGTTTTTAATTCTTATCTACCTGCCTTCCTTAAAATATTTTACGCTTGATGTCAAATTTCTTCTATATACATTTTTTTGTCGTAAAACTTCTTTACGTACGCTCGACTTGGGTGGTAAGCTGGTGAATGCGTTACGAAAAGTGGTGATTGTTTCGAAAAGTGGTGCTTGTTACGCAAAGTGGTGATTGTTACGAAAAATAGTTATTGGTACGAAAAGTGTGATGCGAACGGTGATCTATGGCGAGGCGAACCGTCGGGCCTTTACACACGCTTGACTTGGGGAGTGATAGGATAAGGATAAGGATGAGGATAAGGATAAGGATAAGGATAAGGATAAGGATAAGGATAAGGATGATCACCCCAAGGTCGTAGGTCGTAGGTCGTTCCAAGATCGTAGGTCGCCCCATGGTCATATTTCGCACCAATGTCATATGTCACCCCTAGGTCATAGGTCACCCCGTTCGCTAGTAACTTAGCAGGATTACCTGGGTTTGTGGGCGAGGTTTGTCTTGTAGTTTTACTTCAGTCGTGTGGTCTAAAGCACACTCGTTTTTTTTACATTTTTTTACAGAAGGCCCTCAGGAAAATAATTTCCCTCAGGGCCTGTGTCATTTTTGGGGATGCTGTGTGGAGGGTTTTTTTAGGTAAAGGAAGGAGAGGAGAGTTCTGGGAAGGAAAAGGGTTTAAGGGATGAGTAGGAATCTGGGGTTCTGTGTGTCCTGGTCATCCGCCTCCAAGACCTAGACAAACCTCACCCCATGAACCCGGGCACCCCTGCTATATCACCAAACGTGGCAAACAACTTGGGCGCCTTCATTTTCTGAAGTACTTATGTCTTGAACTTATATGTTCAATAATAATGCGTTACTTGAGGCTTTTCAGAGGTTTGACGAAAATATACCTAGTTGGGTTATTTACACAGTACACCCTCATTTACATACACCTACATTCTTATATCATATTATGAAACTTTATATTTGGGAGTTAATATTGTTGCATATCCCCTAATCGTTCCTACCTGTTCCTGTGTGTACACGGTCAGTTCAAATTTGATCTCAGCCTGATAGACGACCGCTATACAACACACTTTCCGCCGCCCGCCCGCTGCAAAAGTACTCGTACATCATATTGCCGAATAACACATATTCGAACAGTTGGTTAGTGTCGTACCGCAAAAACCGCAGTTGCAAATAAATGCCGGGTAATGCAATCCAGCTAGAGGGAAGAGAAAGTCCAGCAGTAAGTCATATTTTTCCTTACTTGTATATGACGTATTTCTCGTGAGTAAAATGGTTACAAATTTCGTTACAAAGGTCGTTTGACAAATGGAATTACATAAAATTGTACAAAAATACCTAAATTATTTCTGCACAATATAAAACTTATTAAATTTCCTCGCAAATTTTCGAAGTCATCAATATTTTGGCGGATAGTTGACACTGTGAGTAGTCCACTCAGTTATGTCATTGGAAGAGTATTCGATTACAGCGAGGACGTGTTGAGAAATGCGAATGTGTTGAACGACCAATTCCAGGTAATCAAATATTCATCTAACCACTCAGTTAATTAAAACGTCAAAGACATTCTAGGAAGAGAAGTTTAATTATTGTTCGGTAATAATAATATTACCTTCAATATTTTAGCACAATACCTATGATTACATTTTATTAAAGTATTCTGGGGACTGAATAATTATTTATTTTAGAATCGTTTCCTAGTTGCTGAAACTTCTCCGTCATTAGTCCGATGATATTAATCCCTCTTAATCCTGTACCGCTAAGAGAGCCGTGGACAATAATTTTGCTTTTTAATAATTTTTGATCCGGCCCTGATGATGGACACTGCAACGCTGTCCTTGTGGTCCTCTTCCGATGCATATGCTAGTATGGCATAATTATTTTTGAAGTGAAACTTCGTTAGCCCCGTAAGAGTGATTTGAAATTCGGATGAAACGGAAATGACGCATACGGCATCTGCGAAGCATCAAACTGCACTCAAGGCTCTTATTAGTTGAGATATAAAACGGAAACGACGATAGGTCCGGGCTTATTGGCCGCTTTATTTTTTTACGGGTTGTCGGAATATAATGCGTAAATTCGCGGCTCACCGAACGCGTCCCATAGCGCAGCGGTATAGTGCGTCGCAAATCTTCGAATCCTACGAAATCCAAAAAAAATAACTTTTTTTTTGTAAATCAATATCCAATCTTCAAACCACTCTAAAATAAACGAAAAGGCAAAAGAAAGTGACATCGCGTGTGAATTACACTCTAATTTTTTTAAATTTAATTGCCGGCAAACCGGGCGATGACAATAATATTATCATATACAAACTAGCAAGTAACCCGCCTCACTAGGCGATGTCTATTTTGAGACCGGTACAATTGTAAAGACTTTTTTGATATTAACTGACTTGACCGGTCAGTGGTTGAGTCCCACCCGAGCGTCGCGTATTCGATTCCTCGGCTCGCTAAGTCCTCCATCACATTGTTGGGTTATTCGTAACCCGGGAATGTTTGTCGTTCTTTAAAAAAAAAAAAAAACCTTACACAAGAGGCCCCGAGGAGAATAATTCCCCCCCTCCAGACCTATCTCATCTTTGAGGATGCTGTGAAGAGGGTTTTTTGGGGAAAAGAAGGACCGGAAGTTCTGGTAAGGAAAAGATACTATTCAGGGGGGTTCGCAGATACTTTAAAGTACACAAGAGAATTAAAATATTTAGCGGATAACAAGCGGATTGCAATCTTTAGGACATAGGCGTCAGGTAGGTATGCTGTGCTTGTTCTACCGGTATTTCAACGGAAGATGCTCCAAAAAATTTGCATTATTGATCATTTCATGGGGTGAGGTTTGTCTGGGTCCTGGAGGCGGATGACCGAGATACACTGAACCCCAGATTCCTACCCACCCCTTAAACCCTTTTCCTTCCCATAACTCTCCTCTCCTTCCTTTCCTTAAAAAAACACCTCCACACAGCATCCCCAAAGATGACATAGGCCCTGAGGGAAATTATTTTCCTCAGGGCCTCCTGTGTGGAGCTATTGTAAAAAAAAAAAAATTTCAGATCCATTACACAGTTGACATTTGTTATATGAAAACGGGTTCTACGACTCGGCTGTGAAACAATTTGCGGGCCTTTGTGAATCTGGGGGTCAGTGTGTCCAGTTAACTCTCCCACTACGGTGCAATTTTTGATGTTCCGAAAAAATCCCGCTGGAGAGGTCAAAAAGTCTCCCTCAACCAGCCTCTCCCGATCAGCTCTATCCAACCACGCGGTTGGTGGGCGGGCGAATCCGCCGCCAAGATCCAGATAAATCTCCACCAGAACCACCTATAGCAAAGGTGTTGGTTATCCAATAAATGGTTTCCGTGGCGGCAGTACGCATTCTCTTCTCCTAAATAGAAAAATAAATTAATAACAATATTTTTTTATAATGGTATCACAAGATTCAGCAGATAGTCACTTGAGCATGGTAAACAATAGGTTTTCTAAATCTTAAAATCTCTGTTCACCTTGGAAATAGAAACTACTTACATTATAGGTAATTACAACGGTATGTATACAATGAGAAGATAGGTATGCGAATTAAAATAAAGGGTTTTAAACCTAATACCCCTTTTCTCCTGATCTCACCGCACTTACTTATTTTATTGTCTTCGTGAAATTAATTGTCATTCAACGGCGTAATACTTTGTATGAAGGCAAGTAGTCCATTCCGCTAAAGCTTCATAAAAAATCCCTAAAATTCAGCATTTATTTACGTGCGGTCGGCAGACTGCGAAAGCTCCAGGCAAAATTCCCCTGCTCAAGTTCTCGATGTTTTACAGAAAAAAAACACGGCGATTAGCATTCATATGTCAGAGGTATTTCCACGAGCACGTTTTTCAATTTCGCTCACATTATCGCTTCGTCCCGAAAAACGCTCGAGTCCTCATGAAATATTTAAACTCAGTACAGGGAGCTTAGAGGTCGTTAAAGAAGCTTACTGCCTAACCACACGTGGGCTCGGCACGACTACCAAGAGAGAGACAGGTTGCAAGGATTTATTCCGTGACACTATAATTACGAATCAAAAGTTCCTACATAAATACGCTTTTATAAAACTGAGTAGTTTAGGCAAATTTCATATGATATTTCGAAAAGGATTTTAAAGGACTTACTAGATAATAAAAAAGCACATAAGCTAGACCCCTGCTTCGCCGAAGCAAAGAAAGGAGAGGAAATTCTGGGATTGAAAAAGGAAAAAATTCCAGGAAAAAAAATTAGGAGTGGGTAGCAATCTGGGGGGTCAGTAGTCAGTAGGTATGTCTAGGAACGACGGACGTATGAATCCGTTCCTCCCACTGCGGTGCAAGGCGATGTTCCGAGAGAGTACGGCTGGAGAAGTCAAAGGGACTCAATTAACCATTCTCTCCCGATCCGGCCTGCCAAAGTTTAAAGACTAAAGGTCTTTGAACGTGTGAATAGAGAATATAATGAGCACAATGACAAGATATATATCGTCGCCTCAGTTCTTAATTGTCCAAACGACCATTTTAGTTTTTGCTCAATCTCCACTTTAAAACTATAAATAAAGTATAAAAAATGATAGTTCATCACTTAACTAAGAATTATTTAAATTGATGAGACCTTTGCCTTTACGGGAACACCTTCTTCTTAAGCACCTACCATAATGTTTCATTGAAATAATGAAAGAAAACCTTCTCCTCCTGTAAAATTTTCAAATGGTCGTTTGGACAATTAGGAACTAAGGCGACGATATGTAAAGGAAATATATTCTCTTTAAATTTGAATCCTATAGTGTCAGTTAGAATCCAATCATCAATTGTCACTTGTTTGGTTTTTCTATTATTTGATTGTAAAATATGAGTTTTTGTTAGAAGAAACCATTCAAAGGAAACTGTTTTAAATAAACATAAATGTCGTCTTTGTTAAAAAAACTTTGCAGCACATTTGTTTAATTTATAAATTAATAGAAAGGAATTAAACCTCTCAACTTATTATAAAACGACATTTTTCGTTTTTTCGTTTTAAACCAAAAATGGAGAAACTTCAATTTGAATTAACGCTATTACCTGGAGGCGATGGCAGGTCAAATATTATTAGCATTCAAAAATAGTCACAAGTGATGAAAAAGTGTTTACAATACCAGAAATGCTACAATCCGTCAGCCATCACGAGAAGATAATGAAAAGTGGTGGTTTTGGAAAAATGAAAAATAGTTTGAAAAAAAGATACCTTATTAGAAGAGTCTGGGTAACCATGACAGAAGAACTAAAAAGAACATATGTAGACGAAGATGGAAACCTACAGTTCGGAGACCAATACCTCGAAGAACTGGAAGAAAAAAGTTTAGGGTAAAGTTCGGTTTATGGGCCAAATTCCTAAAAAATAAAACTAGTTATTTTTATACTAATTTGGGGTCGGGGAATCCGAATCTGAAAGAATTAGGCGGCGGCAAGCAATATTAACTGAATTACAGGACTTTAAAAATTTTTATACACATACAGGAAAATAGCCATTTTGGAAGCATTTTGATTCCTAGAAAATCAAACTAGTTATTTTTATACTAACTATGGGCCGGGGAATCCGAATCTGAAAGAATTAGGCGGCGGCAAGCAATATTAACTTAATTACACGACTTAAAAATTTTCTATACACACACACATGAAAATAATCATTCCGGAAGTATTTTGACACATGTAGTACAAAGATCATAGAAAAACACGATAACATAGATGTTTTTACCACACAAAATTAAGTGTTGCCATTAAGCAGTAATATTTATAACGTAAAATAACATGTTTATATTTTAAGTACTTATTTTTTATAATTGATTCTCAAATATTTTAGGGAGGTACACCAACTAGTATTGTGGAGTTTTTATGCCTTGACGCGAGTAGGCGTTATAAAGGGGCACGTTCTTTTGTATCACAAACCATGTTACATAAACCCGGCGTAGCTGTTAAACTACTTGAAAACAGGGATGTTTTTTTGCCGTGACGCGAGCAGGCGGTATAAAGGGGCACAAACCATGTTACACAAACCTAGCGTAGCCGCTAAACTACTCGAAAACAGGGATGTTTTTTTGCCGTGACGCGAGCAGGCGGTATAAAGGGGCACAAACCATGATACACAAACCTAGCGTAGCCGCTAAACTACTTGAAAACAGGGATGTTTTTTTGCCGTGACGCGAGCAGGCGGTATAAAGGGGCACAAACCATGTTACACAAACCTAGCGTTAGGTTAGGGACGCGAGCAGGCGGTATAAAGGGGCACAAACCATGTTACACAAACCTAGCGTAGCCGCTAAACTACTTGAAAACAGGGATGTTTTTTTGCCGTGACGCGAGCAGGCGGTATAAAGGGGCACAAACCATGTTACACAAACCTAGCGTAGCCGCTAAACTACTTGAAAACAGGGATGTTTTTTTGCCGTGACGCGAGCAGGCGGTATAAAGGGGCACAAACCATGTTACACAAACCTAGCGTTAGGTTAGGTTAGGTTAGGTTAGGTTAGGGACGCGAGCAGGCGGTATAAAGGGGCACAAACCATGTTACACAAACCTAACGTTAGGTTAGGTTAGGTTACGCATTTTTAAGACTACGAATTTTCATACTTTTGGTTTAAGAATACGCCGTTGAGATAGTCGTAATTCATCAGGTTAATGTGTTATGTGAAGAATTATCGTGTCGGAAATTATTGATATAGAGATAAATATTTTTGAGAGCTGGTAACACTGCCGGCACATGTTTTTGTATATTTCTTGTTTTTCTATGATCTTTGTACTGCGTGTCAAAATACTTCCGAAATGATTATTTTCATGTGTGTGTGTATAGAAAATTTTAACGTCGTTTAATTCAGTTAATATTGCTTGCCGCCGCCTAATTCTTTCAGATTCGGATTCCCCGGCCCATAGTTAGTATAAAAATAACTAGTTTGATTTTCTAGGAATCAAAATGCTTCCAAAATGGCTATTTTCCTGTATGTGTATAAAAATTTTTAAAGTCCTGTAATTCAGTTAATATTGCTTGCCGCCGCCTAATTCTTTCAGATTCGGATTCCCCGACCCCAAATTAGTATAAAAATAACTAGTTTTATTTTTTAGGAATTTCGCCCATAAACCGAACTTAAGCCAAAGTTTACAGGTACATCAAAAAGAAGATGCATTAGGAAAATTGATTGAAAAGTTAATGGAAGATAAGCAACAGAGCTTAAAAAACATTGCTGAGAAGTTTTAGAAAAATTCTGTACTAAAAATACAAACGCAAACCGGTAGATAGAAGTGTTTGAAAATGAATGTTTACGGTTTGATGTGACCATGAATGAAAAAAAAATAGAAATACTCAGATTGTTCACGGATGAATCTTGTAAAGACTGGTACAGTTCCATGATTATAAAACTAACAATGAACTCAGAGTGGTCAACACGGAAAAACAAATTCTGTGAATCATTTGCAAACAAAGGATGAAACCCTGACACATACGCACTATAATTTAGATACAAAGATGGTTCTCTGGTGGATTATGCAATGCGAAAAGAAAACTTCTATTGGATATGAGAAGATCAATTGACACCGGTACTTTGATAGATCTTATTGCTTCCGGACTACAAGAATTCATACTTAACAAGATCCATAAAGAAGGATTACAAGATACTGTAGATTTGTTTAATGAAGTAAACAAGTAGGAATATATGGTCAACAAAAAAAGATTTATGAATAAGAGAAAATTTAGAAATGCAGAACATTATAAAAATGGAGGTAAAAATTCATGTGAAAAATTGAATAAGGGCACTCGTTACCAACCTGAACCCACATGCTCTTTCAAAGCAAGAGAGGATGAAACATTTAAGAGAAATGCCATTAAACATGTAAACAATTCAGTGATAGAGACTGAGTTAAATGAAATTGATCAAACAAAATAATAGTAATACCATTAATAAAAGTCAAAATGATAAATGAAAAATATATGGAATTTATGATCCGGGTTCAAATGTTTCTCTAATTAATTCTAAGTTATAAAAGGAAACAATTTGCAAGAAGCAAATTTAGTAACGATTAATGGTGTTAAAAAGACGAGTGGTTTGAAAAACATGTAAGATAAAAAAATTTGAATTGGAGAAAAATTTTGATGTGTACATTATTGATGAACATAATTTCAAGTATGATTTTTTTATTGGATTAGACATGATTAGAGATGTCCAATTGGGCAAATCCAATGTGCAAATCATATTTCTTTGTCTATTTTTATTTTTCTTTGACCGATTGGCCAATTACGATGTGCAAAATATAGTAAAATTTGTAAATTAGACTAATCCTTTGTCCAGTCTCATAGATATCTACAATAAATTTCCTTAAATATTAGGTTCTTACATATGAAATTGGCGTTTTGTATGGGAGGAACATAAAGTCGATCTTTGTAAAATATAATATATTTATTTAATCAAAGTATGTACCATTGCTATCTATGCACTTTTGCCATCTCATAGGTAGTTCATCGATCCCTTTACTAAAAAAACCATTCGGACGGGAATCAATAAAATCTTTGAAGGCGGTTTGGACTGCCCCATCGGAGTTGAATTTTTTCCCTTGCAAGAAGTTATCCAAATTTCGAAAAAAATGGTAATCTGTTGGGGCAAGGTCTGGAAAGGTATGGTGGATTTCTTAGACATTCCTATTGAAGCTCCTCTAATTTGGTAGCCGTCTGTTGTGCAGTGTGTGGTCTAGCGGTTAACGCCCGTTTGTTGATTTGCTTCACTCAATTCGTGAGGTACCCACCTTTCAAGCTTTTTCACCTTCCCAAGTTGCTTCAAGTGGATTAAAACAGTTTTATCACTAACACCGCAGCCTGCAGCTAACTCGGACGTTCAATTCTTCATTATCAACTTTGGTCTCCGGCCGTCCACGGGGCTTGTTCTGCAGGTCGAAATTTCCAGAACGAAAACGTTGGAATCAAAAACGCACAGTGTTTTTTTCTTTTGCGGCACCGTTGCCGTACACATCATTAATCCTTCGAGCCGTTTCTGCAGCACTGGTGCCACGGTGGAACTCGTAATCGAAAATAACGCGATATTTCAAGTTTTCCCTTTTGTAAACTAAGTGACGCAAAGAAAAAAAACAATTAAGGAAAAAACAAATGAATTATAATTTTCGAAACTCAAATACATGAGTAAATAGCTGTATAAATTTGAATTTGGAATTCCTAACCAAAGAGAAGATATTTGAGATCAAAGTTGCCAGTACGGCAAAATGCCAATTTCATATGTAAGGACCTAATATCCATGTATATCCATAAATAATCATAGATATCCACATTAACACCATCAATATAAATAAAAATATATTTAACAGGAAAGAAGGTCACGATCCTCGGCAATGAGACAATGAATAAAAAAGTAGAATACTTTTCATGAAAGAGAATTATTACAGACACTGATGGAGATTTTGAAAGACTGGTAGATGCAAGTCTGTCCATTAATGAAGTATTGAACACTGTTGGCGCTAATAAAAAACTCTCCAAAGAAACGAAGCGAAACGAAACGAGCAGTCCACATTGGATTACTGGTATCTACCCTGGTGTTTGGCAATGAGGCACGTAATTGGCAGAGAATAGATGAAATAAATTATAAGGCTTCTATGGTAAAAATAATACTAAGCGCAATGAGTGAGATTAAGAAAGGGACGCTCAGATGGTTTGGACATGGACACCGAATGAACGAATAAAAAATATAAGGAGAATATATTTGACCCAAATGTGAATGGTAGAAGAAGTCGGGAACGTCCGAGGGAGACATGGCCGACCATGGCAGATACTTGAATCGGGCCATGTAAAGAGTCAGAATAATATAAGAGTATGTATGAGGTGATATACGAATGTGAATGAGGTAAGGAGTGTGTGTTAAGACCGATTTGTTTAGCGGTCCGTCCTCTCTACCTACCCCTTCGGGGAAACGGTGTGATGGTTAGTTATTTATGCTTTAAGCATCTCTTTTGTGGATCTAACACATTTGCACTTCCCCATTAAAGTACCTGCAATTCCGTGATCCTTATGGCCGTTTTACAACATCTCTTTTTTCAGCCCTGTTCCACTTAGAGTTAGTCAAAAAATTTCGCTTTACGCGATCGCTATTTTCAGATCTACGATTTCAGTTGGCATCACAGCAAACAGCATGGTTCATGTGTTGTTTGCAGTGTGGACAATTGAAATCTTAGATATGAAAATAGAGATGAAAATATGTTGATCTTGTAAAAAACTTATTCCAAAACTGTTCCTAAACATATCTGTTTTTCTGAAAACCTATGAAATTGCTAAATTTTTGTATTTTTATGACTTGTGTGCTTTTTCATCAAATTTTATTTATATTATTTCTGTATATCTTTAAAAATAATCTGTCATGAATTATTTGTACTACCAAAATGTAAAAGCCCTTTGGGCGTTAAATAAATAATAAATAAATAAAAGAAAAAAAAATAGCGATTGCGTAAAGCGAAAAATGTTGACTTTAGTATTGGATGGAAGAGATGATGTAAAACGGCCATTAATATTAGCAATACTGCTTGGCTAGCATAATGCCAAAGTAAGAGGAAAATTATATTTATTTGTCAGTAAAAACCAACCAACTTCAACTGAAATCAAACATTTGAATCAAGGGTCGAAATTCTCCGTAGCTGATACATTATATGAAAGATAATGGCTTTAAAGAAAAAAAGATACTCAAAACAATCAAAGGGTATCGAAAATTCTGCATCAATAAATTTATTTCATCAATCGTAAAAACTGGCTTTCAGAGTATCCCGCTGCCCCCTTTTTAGATAATAAAATTGAATTTTTATTTTAAAGCTTGTTTTGAGAAAATCCCGCAAAAGGTAAAGCAGAGCTCGTTTGAAAGTCTAATAAGATTTACATTACATTTTGCGTGCTCACGGATGAGATTTCTTTTCCATGTGTATATTTTCTGATCCGCCTTTAATACAATCCGTGAAAAGAACTCAACAATTCGTGCATAAAGCCGAAATAAAATATCATACATTTCCAGTTCTAAAACACTATTATTATTATTATGGTGTGTATACATTACCGTAGTATTTTAACGTGGGTAGATTATACTGCATCTCAATGGCATAAGCTAATGTTGCCTACAATAACGCCTATCGCCAACTATTCCACCTACCGAGATACTGCAGCGCTACGGAAGGACGTGTGGACATTTTAAGAGCAATTCTTCGCCACCGCACGGGAAGCTTATGGTGCAGACTGCACCAATCGAAGAATATAATCATTACTGCCATAATTGCCCGGATGGAGTCCCCCTGATGGCCCTATTATGGAAAGGGAAACGGTCAAATATCCTCCATAAACGTTTGCTTGCATTTATTTTTGTGTTTAGTATTTTTCAGTTAGTTCAGTTATGCATTATTATTTACTTTTAAGAAGTATCTTCTGATTTTTTGTCTAATTAATTTTTGTTATTTTGTTTAAAAGAATTTAAATTTTCAAAGTACATTTGTTACTTTATATTTAATATTTTCTGCTACCGGTTTCGACACCTAATTTAATCATTTTTGTACTTGTATAGAATTTTTAAGTTAGTTTTTAATATTTTTGTTATTTTGAAATATGGAATGTATTGCGTTGCACTACCCCTGCATACATTATGGTGTAAACTATTATTATTATACCTACCTGTACTTAGAATTTCCACGTAAAACGTTTTAAAATTTGGAGGAATAACATGTTATTCCTCCTTGGTTGTTTTTACAGGTACCTGGTGTTGTTCAATGGTGTTTTTATAGGTACTTAGTGTTGTTGAATGGTGTTTTTATAGGTACCAGCCCCCCTAGCATGGTCGATCGATCGATCGATATAGGTTTTATCGAAAATGTCGGTAACTTGAAATCGCTCCCGAGCACGACTGCAGGCCACTAACGAAGAAATAATAGTTCACGTCAAATAAATTAGTAACCCATAGTCGTTGTAAACTATTGTTTGTTCGTTAGCGGCCTGCAGTCGCGCCCGGGAACGATGACAAGTTACCGACATTTTCGATAAAACCTATATCGATCGACCATGCTAGGACCCCTGGTGTTATTAAATGGTGTTTTTATAGGTACCCGGTGTTGTTCAATGGTGTTTTTATAGGTATTTAGTGTTATTTAATGGTGTATTCATAGGTACTTGGTGTTGTCGAATGGTGTTTTTACAGGTACCCGGTGTTGTTCAATGGTGTTTTTATAGGTACTTATTGTTGTTGAATGGTGTTTTTATAGGTACCTGGTGTTATTAAATGGTGTTTTTATAGGTAACTAGTGTTGTTCAATGGTGTTTTTATAGGTACTTAGTGTTGTTGAATGGTGTTTTTATATGTACCTGGTGTTATTAAATGGTGTTTTTATAGGTACCCAGTGTTGTTCGATGGTGTTTTTATAGGTACTTAGTGTTGTTGAATGGTGTTTTCATGGGTACTTGGTGTTGTTGAATGGTGTTTTTATAGGTACTTAGTGTTGTTGAATGGTGTTTTTATAGGTACCCGGTGTTGTTCAATGTTGTTTTTATAGGTACTTAGTGTTATTGAATGGTATTTTTATAGGTAACTTGGCGTTGTTGAATGATGTTTTTATAGGTTCCTGGTGTTGTTGAGAGGCAGCTATAGCAAACATGTAATTTAATATATTTTATTAAATATATTAAAACTACTTTATGTGTGACATATAATACTGCCACAAGTTATTTAGTAGATACCATAAAGTGTGACGCCTTTGAGTTGATTTTTCACAAAAACAGCGCAATATAAATCGTCCAAATATCATTATCATTATTATTAGTTTATCTAAATATTTAATCTCCTTTTAACATAATCTGAACACAATGAACCTTCTGCACGTGTTTAGTATGCTTTTCTTCCATATACTGGCGTCAATGATGCACCCTTAGTTATTCGAAGTACCTTCCATTGAACAAACTGAATTTTCACCTGACTTGTATGATTAGATTGAAGAAGTAATCTATCACCTAAGATCAGTAAACGAGTTGAACGAGCTACGGATATGTAGGAACTAAAAACCTTAGGTGATGAAAATTATAATTTATCATCAGGAATAACGGAAATATGGAAAGAAATAAGTAAAATAAAACAATAGGTGTCTGTAAGTATCCCAGATTATTATACATATTAGGTTAGAATACCAACAAACTTATAATTTCATTAATAAATTGATATTAATTGGTTTTATGACCAATTGATGGTTTTAATGTTATGTATGGTATAGAATATGATCAGCATACATTGGATTTCACTACTTTTAGGAGGTTGCTCAACAGATTTACTGGCATCTAAAGAAATTGGTTTTCCAAGAGTTGATATGTCATGATTCTGATTGTAGTATGATGATTCTGTGTTTTTTAGAACTTTAACATTTTTCTTCTTAACCCTTCACTAAGAAGGTAGCATCATTTGCCAAGTGTACAGAATTTAAGCAAGAATATAAACAATTTTTGCCGTCTTATTTATTCGCCTAAAACATTGAAAAAAATATATCATCTTTGAGAATGCTGTGTGGCGGGACTTTTTGAGGAGAGGAAGGAGTGTTGTAGGAGGGAGGAAACACAGAATCCACCAAATTGTTGCACAGCCGAGATGTTGAACCTCCTGTAATTTTTTATTGGTACTGGTTTTACTAGTACCTACAGTTGGTACTGGTTTTACTATTTGGTTATTGATACCCTTTAATGATTATACGAGTATAAACACAAAAGAAAAAATCGTGGGTTGGGTGTTGACGATATGTGATTTTTTGTTTGTATTTGAATAAAAGAACGGGGAAAAAACATCAAAAAATGTCTCCCGAGACCAAAATGCCGTACACATTTTTTTCACTTCAAATACACTATGGAATTGTGGGATAGTTTGCCAGGTACGTAACTTAACACCATGCACATTGCACAGCATATGGCATGTCATAATAATCGGCGTTATTATATCGGCGTGATTTTTATATAAGCCTATTTATTACACTGCCAGAATTACAAACGGATGGAATTACATGTGGAAAGAATTACTTCTACTTACACGTCAATAAAACCTAACCCAACCTAACCTAACATCACCAAACTTTGATTTTTTTCGATATTAAGTGAATTGATTTTGAACACACTATTTTCGTATTATTTATTCTGTTAGATGTAATTTAAGGCTCTGCAACCGGGATCGAAAAGAAGATGGAGAGATACGAAATTACGAATGTTAGAGGAGAGCGCTAACATTTACAGCGACAAAATCGATGCGAAAATTGCGAAAATGTTTAATAAAACACGACTCGTTTAAAATAGAGCAAAAATCTCGCGGGCATTATCTCAAACAGCATTTAAAGAAACTGTGACCCGACAATTCGTCCTGCGACAATTCATCCGGCGACAGTTCATCCTGCGACAGTTCATCCGGCAGACAGTTCATCCTGCCGACAGTTCATCCTGCCGACAGTTCATCCCGCCGACAATTCATCCGGCGAGAATTCATCCTGCCTAATCATTTAGAAGATTTTTATTAAGTAAGTATGCAAAGAGGATATACGGCCGTACAACCAAAATCGATATACTTATATCTGAAGGCATCTTGAGTGGAAATCCGCTGTTCAAATATTTTTACTTACAATAATTTCGACTCTCCGAAAAACCATGCGTGAATAACAAAATACGACATACTTATACTTATAGGTTAGGTTAGGTTAGGTTGAATTGTCAGGATGAATTGTCGCCGGATGAATTGTCGGCGGGATGTACTGTCGGCAGGATGAACTGTCGGCAGGATGAACTGTCGGCCGGATGAACTGTCGCAGGATGAACTGTCGCCGGATGAATTGTCGCAGGATGAACTGTCATGGAACCAAAAAAACACTGTGAATTTTTTCATACATATAACTTGTAAAATAACTGAAACAAACGTGTGTATAATAATTTTTGGAGCATACTTTGCGATTTTTTTCTATCGATGGAATTTTATATAATTTACGTTTCGGCGCGGGTAAAGTCTAGGTATTATCTTCAATAATAACATATATTTTTTTAAGAGCTTTAAAACTTATCGTGTTTAAGGGAAATATGTAATTAATCGGTGGAAATCCGGGTTGCGGGCCCTTAAGTAATTGTAAATCTTTCACTGTGTGATGTTTATGAATGTGCAATTATTAATTTTTATATATATTATATCGCACAAGAGTCCCAACTGCTCCCAACCACCAGTGACACCATAGCAAATAACAACCCAAGTTGGGGTGTTTTGTGAGGCTAGAGATAGTAAGGAGATGGCAAAGAGGCAAAGTGCAGAAGTACCTGGCTGTTCAGATCTTGTCACCAAATATTCCTAAACCAATTTCAAGCAACGTTTCAATTCTGAATGGTAGTCTTACACCGGAGCGATGCTGAGGGTATCTTCCACTCTGGAAAGTTTCGCAAATACGACTTACATTATTTTTTAAATGATTCAGTTGTGAAATAAGACAAATCGGTCGAATAAAATTTACTTCGCACTCCAGGATTTGAACCCGCGACTTCCGAATATTCCTCGACCATGGAGGCCGTCGAATATTTCGTATTATATTACTGTTTTCATAGTTTTTAGCGACCTGTCTGAGAGCAGATAGTATTAAACTACAAAGTAACCAAATAAAAAATAATTAAACGCTCGGGTTACCGGTAATGAAAAAAAAAAACAATTAAAAAAAGCGCATGTGGAAATCTCGTTTCAGGCTTTTACGAAATATTCGATTAGATTGCCTTATTTACTACCGATTGATACCATCTGAAAAATGTTCAGGGAACGGGAGAAGAATCGGAATATTCCAGATATTTCTTCCACCTTTTGAAAGACAGCCCCCATCATTGAAAACGGAGAATACCTTAATTTAACTATCAGAGGGGTGGATAATTGAATTTCCCTGATGATTTGTATTGTGCGCGAATGGGGAGGGTAAACCTTTTTGGTTTGAATCATCGATGTATAAAATACTAGATGGACGATTGCACAGACAGGCTCTCCATTCATGGAGATACTCGTACTTGCAATCTACGTAATTGTGACGAAACCACAAGTACCCTCCTGATATACTATTTTTTAATGCTAGTCTCCGTACACGGCGCTATCCGAAATATACTGAACTTGATCATTTTTCACGTGCAGCCGTGGAGTAAACGCGCTATCAAGCGATGTCATATGACTTTTTTTCCAACATCAATCCGTGCCTTCTCCACTAAATCCTTTCTTACGTATTCTGGTAAAGTATAGTTATATATAATGCATTTTTTCCACTTACAGAACAAATCTAACATTTATTTATTTATTTATGTATTTATTTATTTATTTATTTAATCACATATGCATATATATTACAAAACATTACAATGTGATACTTTGTCTGTCCAACTGGGAAAAATACCCGTTTCAGGACAGCCAAATTGTATATTTAGTTCATAATATTCTTAACAAAGGAATGGTTTCGTTCTAGATATCACGGAAATTTGCTTCTGTCAAGACAACTTTTGAGAACATTAAGAATTGTATATAATAAGGGATGGTTTCTTTATATTTTTAAAAGAATCACAAAGATGTGATTTTTTTAAGGTCAATTTGGAGAACATTAATAAAAGCATTCAGAGTGAATGCATTTATGAGTGTATTCTTTAGTGAGATCACAAGTAGGAGATTCTTTCCAGGCCATTTTAGAGAATATTTATAATTGCATAATCAGAATTTGCACATTTATAAACCAATATTTGACAGATGAATTCCCAATGTATTTATTACTATTTAATTTTGATAAAGTACTATAATTTTTAGAATTTCTTGAATAGTAGAAATTACACAATTATAATCCAAATATAGTTTAGATAAAGTTACGACGGGTATAAAAGTATATAAATTAAATAAATATATAAGCAAAAAAAAATTTTGTACAGTGATATATATAATATCAATATGTTACGATCTTTGATTTTATAGACATTTATATAATCAAAGGTTACGTTTAAATATACGTTCATAATATAAAAATACAACCATAAAAAATTTACAATTAAGTGATTGAAGGTTTGCAAAATTGCAACATTAATTATGGCTTTAACACCTATAAGTATGCTTCACTGTGACAACATTACTTTCATGTTCCGATGACATTCCGTCAAACGTATAAGTATCAGACACAAATGATGCGACGCGTCGCGTGCGATCAGCACTGTCGGTATCGTGATACTGATTGGAAACCGACAGCCACCGCGTAGCACCGTGAACGGGCACCAGCAAAATCGTACGGGGGGTCCTTACGATCGGCGCGTGTGATACGCGCACGAGGATCGAGTATCTTTTAAGTATCTCCGTGAACGGAGGCTCACATATTTGGTGAAACGAATACGATACTACCCAACAAATAATATCATTATTTTATCACTAACTAGCAAACCCGGCCACACGTTGCTGTGGTTAGCGAAGCACAATGCCATCTACTGAAAACACCATTACCCAACCTTTATAACCAACGCCATCTACTGAAAACTCCATTACTCAACATTTATAACCAACGCCATCTGCTAATTTGCATACATACCAAATCCACACCGCCCGCTTGCCAGCCCGCTCCATAAATTATATAATTCAACCAAATTACAAAAAACCATATATACCTATAAACCTTCCTCACGAATCACTATCTATTGGTGGAAACCTAATAGATCTAAGCGTAAGGAGCGACTTTGCTTTATACTATGTAAGAAGATGACTGTTGACAGCCCGTTGTATGCGGACGTCACATCAGTTGGGTTTCGTTCATGGAGGTCACAACAGTTGGATTCCGTTCATGGAGGTCACAACAGTTGGATTCCGTTCATGGAGGTCACAATAGTTGACCTGCGAATATGTATCAATTAAAAAAGTGTCGTGAACAAGGAGGACAAATCTGGAGACACTAAAAAAGGCAAAAGTTGGTACGCAAAATCATTGAACTATCTGTTTTCATTCATTTTTTAAGTGAAAACTTCTTTAGCACCGTTGTGATTTGAAACTCGATGAAACGAAAAATATTTATACTAAAAAGTGACAAACATATACATCTGTAGGATTTAGCGTGCGTGAGAATGAGATATTATAATCGGTCTCCCCTTTGTGTGGTGCATCATGTCCTCCAGGCTCGTGTCCACTTTATTTTCCTGAATGTTTCGCTTCTATCGCGTGTGAATTACACAGTCTGTTTTTGCGGTTCCATGACAGTTGATCCGGCGACATTTGGTCCGGCGATATTTGATCCGGCCGACATTTGATCCGGCCGACACTTGATCCGGCGGACAGTTGATCCGGCGGACATTTGATCCAGCGACATTTGATCCGGCCTGATCCTTTAGAAGATTTTTTTCTTCAAGTAAGTGTGTAAAGAGGATATACTGCCGTACAATCAAAGTCGATATACTTACATCTGAAGGCATCTTGAGTGAAAATCCGCTGTAAAAATATTTTTACTAACAATAATTTCGACTCTCCGAAGAAGCATGCGGCAATACAAAATACGACATACTTATACGTGCAGTCAAAACTAATTAACTAAATTAACAAAAAAACCGTAAAAGATTCCTACTTGCGCATAACTTTTTTATCTGAAAATTACACTAGAGTCCCAACTGCTCTCAACCGTCTCGAGCCAGTGAGTGCCAATGGCATCCCCAATTTTGGTATGGTGTGAGAGGGTAATGGGAAGGGGAAGGAGATGTGTAAAACATACCTGGCTATTCAGATCTAGTCACGACATTTCAAGTAATCCGATTAAACCTACATACACTGTACACCAGCGAACAAATTACAAAAATCATATGATATAAATTTTTTTATATTTTTTAGAACTTTTATCAAAACACAAGAGTCCCAACTGCTCCCAACCGCCTGGAGCCAGTGAGACTATGGCATTCGTAATTTTGATATGTTGTGAGGCTGAAGATAGTGGGGAGGAGAAGGATATGTGAAAAAATTTCCTGGCTATTCAGATCTAGTCACCAAACACGCCTAGAGCCATTTCCAGTAAAGTTTCAATTCTGAATGAATACTGACGAATAGCAAAATACGACATTCTTATATGTGTAACATCTACTTAAGATTTAGGAGGCGGATATGTTTATCGTCGCCCCGGGAACCATTTATTGGATAACCAACATTCCTGCCATAGGTCATCCCAAGTGGTTCGCCAAGTTTGGTGAATTATAAGGGTTGCCTGGGTTCTTGGAGTGATGTTTGTCCAGGTCTTGGTGGCGAATGCTTTTCTCACCTACTGCGTGACGGTCCGGATCGGGAGAGATTGCTTGAGGCAGACATAATCTATATCTCTCCAGCCGGACTCTCTCGACCCATCACCTTGCACCGGAGTGGGGGAGGTGGATTCATACGTCTCTCACTCCTGGACACATTGAGCCTAAGATTCGATAATGCTTCTGATTTATACTGGAAGGTTATTTAAGAAGTATTTTCCTTGGTGTGTATAATGGTGTTGGGCAAAAGACGTGTTCAGTTTCAAAAGGTCGTTGATGTGCCACAATAACAAAGTCGGAGACAGAACCGATCCCTGTGGGACGCCAGCATTTATCGAGTGTGAGGAAGAGGTGAAACCATCGGCTACCGTCTGAATCGACCTCTCCCTCAAGAAGTCGGCAATCCACGTACACAAGGAAATAGGGATAAATTTATCCAAGACACTATCTAGACGTGTTTAGTTCGGATAGCATCTTGCAATCATGCATAAAGATAGCAGCCAAAAAATATAAGTTAAGAAAATGAAGATAACGTTGGTAACTCTCAGCTGTTGATGTGTTCGAATTGGCTCAGTGTTAAGAGCACCCCGGTAAGGAAGAGGTCCTAGGTCCATTCTTTCATGCGACTGAATCTTTTCTGTTTCACATCTTTCATTTGAGAGTCGAATTGTCTTTAGTTATGTAGAAAGAATTTCTTTAAATTTAGGGAATAAAAGTCAACACAAATAAAATAATATTTTTAAATGAAATAATTAAAAACACTTTGTTTTTACCACTATAATCTTTATTTAAAAGGTCAACATCTTTCAAGAACGATGTTCTCTTCATCAGAACATTATAAGTACTAAAACTAAATGATCAAATATAGAAAGAGATCAAATATTCTTAGAAACAAATATGATCAAATATTCTTATATTCGTATATAGTTTTTAATTATTTCATTAATAAAATGGTGCCACAAAGTGAATTTGCAAAATTTGAAGAAGTAATATTTTTCAATTTAAATGAAAACGGTATTGATGTAACTGAAAAAATTTAATCAGAGGTACCTACTTAGTTAATATTGTCCGGCAATAGTTGTCCGAACCTACTGCAAATAATTAAAGATTTTTAAACGCGTAACCGTTAAAATTTCGTATAGATGCTGAAAAAAGTTTCAACAAATTATTTATTAATTTCAAATAACACCAACCGCGATGGTAGGAACCATTGTGATACCCACATAATCTTTACAGAAATCCTGAAAATTAAAAAAATGGCATCCTTGGGATGAATGAGGTTTGTTTTCACTAATGTATATGTCACCCAAATCACTTTTTGAAATTGTTTTAGATACACGAACGTTTTGCGTTGCCAATCTGGTTCATTATGTGCCAATGGTTTGAAAGCTTAACACAGGTTTTACGCCAGGAGGCGTGGAACACTGCCCCTGTTTGGGCTGTTTTACAATACAACTTTTCCAGGAAAGAAAATAAATAAAGAATTTTCAAGGAAGCCATGTGTCATGTTTATATTAATTTAAAGCCAGCGGAAATATGTGACATCGCATGTGAGTTATTTATGGACTGCACTTAAAACTTACTTACAAGATTTTATTAATTTTCTTTGTGTCTGCTGTTTTTTGTTGTTATTTTATGTTGGTGGAAAAATAATATACTTGTAAAGGAAAAATCCTAAAGAAAGGAATTAAACCTCTCAATTTATTTTATACTTAACCTTGATCTGTTGACGTCATGACTTGACAGCCGGAAAGTTGAGTTGTGTGTTTTAAAAATATACCATAACTAACAGAACCCATGTAGACATTGTTTAGAAATCAGGATCGTTACGTGCTGGATAGTGGGCGTATAGTATGGATAAGTAAATTTAATTAAATAAGAACTACTAGTACCTAATTTAGTCCATCCTACTAATATTATAAAGGCGAAAGTTTGTATGGATGTTTGGATGTGTGGATGTATGGATGTATGGATGTATGGATGTATGGATGTATAGATGTATGGATGTATGGATGTGTGGGTGTATGGATGTATGGATGTATGGATGTATGGATGTATGGATGTATGGATGTATGGATGTATGGATGTATGGATGTATGGATGTATGGATGTATGGATGTATGGATGTATGGATGTATGGATGTATGGATGTATGGATGTATGGATGTATGGATGTATGGATGTATGGATGTATGGATGTATGGATGTATGGATGTATGGATGTATGGATGTATGGATGTATGGATGTATGGATGTATGGATGTATGGATGTATGGATGTATGGATGTATGGATGTATGGATGTACGGATGTATGGATCTTGGCTGAATGATTTTTTTTTAAATAAAAAGATAATTAAAATGTAATTATTCGACACTAAATTTTAGATTAAAAACTCTTTAAAACACAAATTAATAGATTACTTTGTATTAACCACTTAATTATTTACAAATACCGACATGTTTCGTCAGCAAAGCTGACTTCTTCAGATTTTTTTTACAGAACTAATTTTAAAAAATACACATACGTACATAGGTTATAGATAAAAATAATAGACATAAACAATAATAAAATTTTAAAGAAAATAATGTGTAGGAGATAAGTGGCAATATAGAACAATTAAAAATTTAAAAGGGGAATAGATTTAATAATGGGTCATTTAAAAACAATATTTGATTATTAATAATATTTAAATTTGCAAAAAAAATTTTTTTCTTTAAAACAAGTTTAAAACTTTATCAGCCTTACTAAAAAAAAACCACAGCGCGACCGATTAACTGTGTTATTGTAATAACATAAATAGAGCTCGTATACACTAAAATACGTTTTATTACCACTAACGTTTCTTTCGTGGTCACGCTGTTAAAACGCATTGAAGATGTGACAACGTTGTATATGGTTTTAATTTACTAGGAAACAATGTTGTTTTAATTCTTCTCCGCTAGGGGCATTATTGGTGCACCTGTGCATATCGGCCCGCGATGACAAAACAGTTCGGTGTGTTTATGGCGGGATATGGAAAATTTTGTTAGTGCCTAAATGTTGCGATTTTACTAAATAATTTCTATTGTAGTGACGAATTTACTCTTCTGTTCACATAATTGATATATTTACCATATTATTTGTGTGGTTTACATCAGTTTAATCAAGTTATTGTACAAACGCCGTACTTTCAAAGTTGAAATGTCAGAATATTGTTTTTTATAGGTTACTTAAGATAAAATTTTCATTTTAAGATCTTTATTTTAAGAGAATTTGTTAAAAGTGATAATTTTTTATAATATTAAAATCTAATAAATGTGTTCGTAAACGTATCAAAAAAATTAACGTCTTTAGAGATGCAAAAAATCTGTTTTAAATTTCGGTATTATTAAGTTATTTTTTTGGCAATAAAAAAAACTTTGAAATTTTTTATTATTTTTTTATTGTATACACGATAAAAAAGTGAGGTGATAGTTTCCTTCCAAATTTATTACATAAAAGGACTGTGTTTTTTAAATTTTGATTTTATTTAAATTTCTCTACATTTTGGTCAAAAATGTTGTGGGAGGAAATTTTTTTCCATGTTTTTCCGAGTTTGAATAATAAAATATGGCAGTTTTTGAAAGCTAAAGTGTATTTCAAATACTCAAATCTAAAAGGTAATTTTATCTAGTTTTCATAAATGGTATTTGTTTTTACGACACCTTCAAAAATAAGAAATATATAGAACATTCAAAATACTATGGAAAAATTACAAATATCGTTCGGACATCAATGGTTAAAACAGAGATAAACTACCCTCTCAGGCCGTGGAAACCATGTGTATTTCTTTCAAAGAACAAATTTTTAATTAGTAATGTTTTCACATCCGCGACCGTTTGTCAATTGAATAAAATTTTCACTGGGTTTTTTAGTAAGGCTGATTAAGTTTATCGCTGTTAGATGTTGCACAGTCGAACTCATGATATTAAATTAAATTTTGGAATATTAGGGTTCAACTTAAGTTCAACTTAATTCGTATACGATGATACGTACTTAAATAAATCTTTTTAAATAATTTATTTTGATCCATTTACCCTGTACAAGAAAATAAATAACAATAATACTGGTAGTTATGTATGTTAATGCCGATAAGGTTTTAATGTCCGCTTAACAACAACTTTTTTTATAAATATATCGGCAAAGGAGACCCCGAGGAAAACTAATTTCTCTCCGGACCTATATCTTTGGAGATATTGTGTGGAGGGTCTTTTCAGGGAAAGGAAAGATATGAAGTTCTGGGAAGGAAAAAGTATGAGGGGTGGGTATCTGGGGGTCAATCTATCTAGGAGTGACGGACGTAGAATCCATACCTCCCACTGCGATGCGAGTCGATGGGTCTAGAGAGTCTGGCTGCCCTTTTGATTTACACAAGAAGAAAACATCGCCAAAAAGTGCGTTTTATTAAATTTCGCGTACAAATATTTAAATAATTTTCCACATTATGCAATAAAACCATAACACAAAAGGGGTTTGTAAGGAGGAGATTTTTAAATTTCAAACAGTTTTTGTAGGCCTAATACTTTGTTTTTCTGGGTTTATTAAAAGACTTGTCAAAAAAGTGTTCGTCTAGCAGTATTTAATTAAAACATCTCACGTATTTCAAAGCGATTAAATTTACAAACTAAAAACACTTGATTTTGCATTTCTTTGTAGTGCTTTGCTTAAGTTAATAATATTAATAATACCCACGCACAGAGTTTATATTATAAATATGTATCAGTGTAACCCTGTACTTTTATTTTTATAACTGTTCCAAACACACGTACCATGTAATGTTTTTTAACCACTGGAGCGCTTTTTGCCATAATATGGCACTATTTAATCACTGGAGCGCTTTTTGCCACCATATGGCACTATTTAACCACTGGAGCGCTTTTTGCCACAATATGGCACTATTTAACCACTGGAGCGCTTTTTTCCACAATATGGCACTATTTAACCACTGGAGCGCTTTTTGCCACAATATGGCACTATTTAACCACCGGAGCGCTTTTTGCCATAATATGGCACTATTTAACCACTGGAGCGCTTTTTGCCACAATATTGCACTATTTAACCACTGGAGCGCTTTTTGCCATAATATGGCACTATTTAACCACTGGAGCGCTTTTTGCCACAATATTGCACTATTTAACCACTGGAGCGCTTTTGCCACAATATGGCACTATTTAAAATACCTCGGATTACTTTGCTGCTAAGGCAAATTTTCCCTTATTTGTAAGTAATTAGGTAGAAGATTATGATTTTATAATATTTATTTTATAAATCCCACGAATGTGTGATAATCGACACAAAACAGGTGAATTAATTGGCTATATAGAACTACAATCAATTTGTATGTCTCCGTATTAAAATTCGGAGGTATGATTTTTTGGTGACCGGCCAACTCAGAATGAAACTAACTCAGAAGCACCTCATAAAGGTCATTTAAGCGTCGATGACACAGGGCTAGTTTACAAGCTACTATCTGGGAAATTCACTATCTGTTAGTAAACTCGCCCAGTGTCATCGTATCACTTGCTAACTAGCAGCAGCTAGCAGATTGTTGACAATCTACGAAAAAAAGTTGAAAGGTCGTCAACTTTACTCGTCTTCACGCTTGCTCCGCTTGCTCGTGATTGGTTTATTTATGTTTCCAACATGGCTTCCGATAAACAGCTGATTTCGACTGTAAAACATTGAAGAATTAGTTCACGCAGTCGTCGTTATTCTTGTTACTGGCGCTAGCAGCGGCCTCAGTTTCCTACGCTTCTGAGCGAGTGGACAGTTTTGTGTGTCATCATGACAATCTCACTCGCCGATTTACCCGCTTTTAGATAGTAGCTTGTAACTCGCCGTGTGTCATCGAGGCTTAAGGTCATTAAGAGTGTGAGGTTAGGGTGACCGGCTATTTTAAAACTATTTTTTCATAGCTTTTAACGACCTTTCTGGAGTGGTTCTGAGTTGGTTTCATTGTGAGTTGATATGGAACCGAAAATTTTAATGTGGGCAGAAAAAAAACCTTCAAAAAATCTCGAGCAATCGGAGAAAAAAGTTATAAATTGCGCTGTCGCTCCAGTGGTTAGAGAGGATTTATAAGCGTTGGTTTGGCAGCCATTTTGTTAGAGTAATACGAAGTAAGTATAATTATGTTATTGGTATTGAAATAACAACGATTTTATATTATCGTAATTTAATATGTTTCCATAAAATATACAACATGAAAATATACTTGCTTTATTATCAGGTATCCATTGTTGAAAAACAAAGGAACAGTCCTAAATAATTTCGTTGTCAGCTTTCAAATCATCAATATCAATTCCATCTAAATTACGACATTAGTGATGATGATTCTTACATAATCTACAACGAAATTATCATTTTGTGTCCAGTCAATAATTTGTGTGGCGGGTATGGGTGCTGTCGGAGGATCATTTATTGGATAACCAATACTCCTGCTATAAGGTACTTTAAGTGGTTCACTACGTTTGGTGGCTTACCAGGGTTTTTGGGTTTAGGTTTGTCTAGCTCTTAGCGACGAGCTTCTGCATGGCGGGCCGAACTGGTAGAGACTCGTTGAGGAAGACCTAACCAAGACCTCTCCTGCCTGACTCTCTCGATCCTTCGCCTTGTGCGGCAATGGGAGAGATGGATTCATACGTCCCTTCCACGACACATTGACTTTCAGATTCCTACCCATCCCTTATATATTTTTTCTTCCCAGAACTTACTCTCTTTCGTTTACCTAAGAATACCCTCCACATAGCATAGGACCTGAGGAATTTTTATTTTTATGTAATATTGGCACGTACAACTTTTTTTTAATAATGCTCATTAATTTGCTTAGATTCAATGAACTAACAGTTTTTGTGTGCAAAGTTTAGTAAATGCTATTCTAATTTATTATGAGTTATTATCCTTACTTCATAAAATATATTTCTCTCATAAAAAGGTATTACCTGCCTTAAATTTAAACTCTTTTAAAATGCATAACTAAATAATTTACTAGGATTCTAGGGATGGGGATTAAGTAATACTAAACAATATTAAAAAATATCTTATTAATTTATCTAAAAAATGTGCCTTTAATGCTTATTTCTTTACCTACCTTTTCTGAAAGTGTATTTCTTTGGAAAGTAATTTTGTAATGTCACTTGTGATAATTTTTCTCTGCTCGAGAGCTTTTCATTGTGTGCCTAACACATAAAGCTTATAAAACAAAGAAAGCTTACAGCGACTTTTAAATGCTAATGTAAAGTTACGAAAGAAATAAAGCCTTCAAGCAGTTCCTACCTACGTACCTACCCAAATGCTTTTAAAGATTTTTATGTTCGTAATAATTTTTTTGTTAATTTTAAATAAAGAGAACACACCGTACAGTGGTGATATGTGTGAAAAATAATATTTAAATTAAGATTAAACTTAAAAGACAATTTTAACAAAGAATCCGTACAAAGAAAATAACCAACGTAATAGCATATGTAAAATTTCTGATTTTATTTACTTATTTGTTTATTAAGACATACACAGTTTACACAGTATATTATAATACAAGTTATAAGATGTTAAATTTTTACATAGTTATGTACCTATTACGTAAGTCATAGAATGTCATTTGGTAGTTACGCCTGACATATGTAATAACGTATTTTAAAACTTAATTAGTGAATGAACAAGTAATAATAATAAAAAATAAAGAAAGGGAGGGGGGGAAGAGATAAATATGCATTTAAAAATCAAGAATTATATGCTCACTTAATTGTAATTGACTGATTAAGGTTTAGTGAAAGGTTAGGTGTAAGTAGTTTTAAATATATATGTAATATGTATTTACATCACGCTAAGAAATTTAATAAATTAGTTTTGTATGTTAGCAAGGAATCATAGAAAATATCTAAATGTAGAAATTTTTTGTAGTGGGTATACGTTGTGATTGCGCAAGCAATTTGTGAGTTACTTACTGCATTAGTGTTATTAGCTTCAATATGAAAAAGGGAAGTTTGCCTGGTACGCCTCATTGGGACATTTAAACTAATGACGGATAGCAATTCAGGACTATCTATTTTATTATTCAGCAGGTTATATAGAAACAACAGATCTGTCAATGTGCGTCTTTTTTGTAAAGTTGACATATTATTTGTAGTTTTGTTGTATTTCTTGATTAAATGTTTCCTTAATTTATTCTGTATACTTTCCACTAAATCTACGTAGGTATACCTTATATCGAGGATTCCATGTGGTTGATGCATACTCCAGTGGACTTCTGACCAATGAACAAAACAACATTTCTAGGGTTTTAGCACTTTTGAAAACTTTACATATTCTTAATAGGAAACCTAGCATCTTGTTAGATTTTGATATAATTTGTTCAATATGCTTATCAAAAATTTATTTGCTGTCTAAGTAAATACCTAGATCTTTACATGTAGACGTAGATTGTAAGGGTTTTTTATTCAAGTTTGTCACATAAATATTATGTGACTAGTGCAGTTCTTGCCTATTTGGTTTTTTGTCTATGGTGTTTTTTTTTGAGACTGGTAATTTTTTGGGAAAGAGAGAAGCTCTTTTTGTTTATGGTCACTTCCTCCCGGGCAGCGATGGGCTAGCTGTTTGTGAATTATTCACTCACTTGAAAAGTGTTTCAATTTCATTATATCATGTGGATTTAAGTCGATCTTATCTTAAAAAGGCGCGGGGTGTTTTTTTACGTAACACGAGAAGTTCGTGTACGGTATTATTTTTAGTGGATATGTAAATCCCACCTTTTTCCGTTGTTGGCGGTTGGCCATTTTGTGGAAATGTGTTCTGGAAATGAACTTGTAAAGGGATTGGTCCTTGAGGTGGCAGAATAATATGCCTTTGTGACCCCGCATCGTGAAGTCACGGATGGTTGACGGTTCTACCGAGAGACGCAGGTCTTGGTGATCAGTTGGGACCACGTGCTTTTTTCATGGAGCTTGTTAAGATAGCCCTTAGCTAAATACACTCCTTGGAGGCGTAGCAGCCTTCTTCCTACAAAGAAGGATGACCTAGGATCTCGGGATTGCGCGACGTCCCCGGTTAAGGACCCTGGAAGTGTCTTCTCGTCTTCTCTCTACTAAGCAACTTCGCGGTCGTCATCCGTCGTAAATTCGTTTAGATAGGTTAGCGTGTTCAGGAGTCCATCTGGTATGTTATTGCTTTGTATTTTTAAATTTGCACTCTCATGTTTGTTTTTTTTATTGCATACAATATAGTTTTATAAGATTCATCTTCTTTTATTTTCTGATTTCTCACCTACTTGACAGAAAAATACCTTTCCCATAATCCTGAGCCCTGGTCTCTGCTCTGCCGTATAAAATTACACTCCTATTATATTGTACCAGAACTTGATTCCCTTTCAGTGGCGCCCAACGTGTAAAATCAGTTATTTTCCGTGCCCGAAACGTACTTTTCTGTCTTGTGGGGTGAATTTTCAGAATTTTTGCTGATAATATAAGAGATGAATCGGTGTGTGTGTGCATATATTTGGTTATATATCTATCTTGTTGATATAGAGCTTGATTAACTTATTATTATTATTTATTAACTTATTATTATTATTATTTGATTAGCTTCTTCATCCCGTCAAATGACATTAACCGGTCTGCAGAGACACTGTGTGTCGTATTATTGTTATTAATTATTGTTATTACCGTCAAATGACATTAACCGTTCTGCAGAGATACTGTGTGTCACTTAATTGCTATTAAGAAAATTAAATTCTGAAATTACATTTCATTATGTTATGTTCTGTTTCTGTTGAATATTTTTGTTTGTTTACCGATTTGTAAGGCATCGGATTACTTTGACAGCAATTTTAAGTGTTGCCATTAAAATAATGTTAAACAGAAAATTAATTAATAATATCTCTAGAGGTGTTAACCGAATTGTTGTTGGGAACATTTTTTCAGTTTACTGGCAATTTCATTTTTACTGTCAGCTGTCTATTTTTCATCTATGTAATTCTTTATCGGAGATCGGAGCCGAGCTGTCAATTCTTGTTGACATTTGTCAGGTTATGTGCATTGTTTACTTAAAAAGCCGCGGAAGTTCATTATTAAATACATTACTTTTGTTTTGTAAACATCAGATGACTTGTGACAGACATTTATCATAAGTAATTGTTTATTGTAATTTTAAATATTTACTGCATTCTAAGGTGATTTTAAATAAATTATAAATGGCTTTGTCGTTATTGAAAATCAATGACTATTTATTGAGTTCATACGTACAGGGTGTTTGGTAATTGACGTGTTACAAATAAATAATTATTTATAACAGTTTGGTTAATCCTATTATTACCCTTAATTTCATATAATTATTTGAGAATAATAATTTAATTATAAATTAAATTAAAATTTTTATTTACATGGTTAGACATTTATCATAAATAACCGACGATCTTTTGCGTTCTGTGCACAAGGATGACAGAAGGTCGTCGTCAGTTACACAATATGGACGCATATATTTTGATGTCAAATTTTGGCGAGGATTTTAGACCTCATAAGTATATTTTGATTAAAATCCTAGTTTATTTATAGGTATATATAAGTAGTCGTTCATACATAGTTAGCTATATTTATTTATAAGTATACTTATCTTTATAATTAATACTATGCATATATTAGTATTAGAATAATACTACCTTCATATTATTAGATATATTAAAAACTATTAAGTTTTTTTTTAATATTTTCTTTTTTATGCGGTGGCATGAGGGAATACCAAACCTTCATACTGCTTCATTTAATTACATTTGTTTCTTTTGTGATTGTTCTGGTCTCATGCTTTGGAGTTTGGTACCTCCAAATCTTGTGCTCAGTACAGACACTTAATTCTAGTTCATTGACGATAAACCGTTTATTTACCCTCGGTAAACTGGAATGTGATCCTTGTGGTCACTGGCGCCCAAATTTTGTTAGTTAAGTCTTTCTTTCCTCCGTTAATATGCTTTTCTGTTAATAATAACATGCACTAGTTTCGAGTTTTTTTTTTGTATTATTAAACGTATGATTATTTTGGTAATAATATACTTATTCCTTGTTCCATCTGTTTAACGGATTTAGTTATAATGCTATTATTTTTAAGTTTATGCCCTTCTTTCTTCAGTCCACTGGAGGCTCTTTTATTGCCCATAGCCCATAGAACCTCCAGGGAACTTGAGAAGAAATGTCTTGGAATTTTGTGTTTCGGAGACTTGAGCTACTTTCTGATGCACAAAAGTTCTGTTAATTCTACTATTGATAGTTAAGTATTCATAAGTTTAAGTATTGCATAGCTTTCCTAAAAGTTCTTTATATAAATCTTAGTTCATAAGAAAGTTGTTTCTGTCTCTAACAAGGAAAGTACTGCTTTGGCATGCTTAACTAATAATTAATTCCTTTGGAATTATCGCTTCGCCTCTAATACAGGAAAGTGTGTTCTGTATAGTTTTAACTCTAAATAATATAAACATTAGTGTCTTACTGTTAATATCATTATTAAACTTTAAATTAAGTATTACAAGTGTCATTCATTAAAATTTTGAATTGATCACACCTCGAATAGTGTCAACTCACTGAAAGCCATAGTTGATCACACGTTTTGTTTTGTTTGTACAAGAAATGCTGACTTTTGTGCACACGTGGAGTGTTTTTTTAAGGGATGCCAGCTTGGGTATTACCGTGGTCTCATTTTTTTTACAAACAATGTCACTCTTTTGAGTTTTTGATGCAGGTTGTTTAATGGATTTTTGGATATCCTAAGCTGCGAGCTTAACTTTCTGTTTTGCTGTTAAGTACCAATTGACTTTTGTCATGATCTGATAGGTAGGTATTGTGTTATGTAAATCCTAATCTGACCACCTTGATTGGCAGGTATTTATTGTTTTATAAAACCTGACCTGATTTGATTTTTGAAAATTGGATAATTTAAATATTATTCTAGTTTGACGACCTTTTTACAAATAGGTATTTCTTCGGAATTGTAAATCCTGGTTCAATAATGACAGTTAGATGATCCAATGTAAGATCCCTACTCTGTCCACGTCTAATAGACAGTTTGTATACTGATTCTATATTACTTATAACACAGAAAAGTATTTTCTTGTGTCCTAGTTTTGCCAACATTGAACTCCATTGTTCTGAGTTGAAAAATGTATATCTATAAAGATATTTTCATAATTTAGGCTTCTTTAATTTTAAGTATTTGTTTAATTTTAAGTTTTATCTTAAGAATGTTAAACCGGATGGACTTAGTTAGATAGGTTGCTTTTTTTTTGCTATTCAAATATAGCGTAAACTCAGTGCGAGTGAGGGCTGTTTAACCCTAAAAAGTGAAGCCAAATTGGCCTTTATTTCCTGTATAAGGAAAAGTGATCAAATTTTTTTTTTCTTTTCTACAATTTATTTGGTTGTGTTTTTTCTTAAAATAAGAAATGTTGAGTATTTTATAAGTATAAATCTTGTTAAATTGACACGAAAACAACAGGTCTCCTTTTTTAAGTAAATTCAAAACTTTGTTTAATTTAGTAGATGATGGTTGACTCCTTGTTTTCGTGCCTTTCTTTTCTTGTTTGTTCTTTATTATTAAGAAATTTATTTTTAAGAGATTTACCTTTAAGAAATTTAGTTCTAAGTTGTTATTTTAATTACTAATTTAATGTTTTGTTATCATTTTTCTAGATACCTGATGGACTCATAGTTTAGTTAGTTTGTGGACTTAATTTTTCATGTTTGAGGGCAAACATTTTCGTGGGAAGGGGGGAATTGTCACATAAATATTATGTGACTAGTGCAGTTCTTGCCTATTTGTTTTTTTTTGTCTATGGTGTTTTTTTTTGAGACTGGTAATTTTTTGGGAAAGAGAGAAGCTCTTTTTGTTTATGGTCACTTCCTCCCGGGCAGCGATGGGCTAGCTGTTGGCAGTCAAAATATTTCATGAATAATGTAATGTAAGTCTTGTACTAAAGAAATAAATCTAAACACTGCAATCTGCAGCCTTAATAGTAACAATAGTAACCCTATTTTAAGAAACAGTCAGTTAAATTTTAAAGATACGGTCATATCTAGGAATTGAATCCAGGACCTTGCCCGGGCTTTGCTCTAGCCACTGAGCTAATTAGATTTACAGAAAGGTCAATATACGTTGCACATTAAAATTCAAATTATATTTATCCAAGGCACTATCTAGATTAAATTTAGTTCGCGAAGAATCTTGCAATTATACATAAAGATAACAGCCTGTGCTCGTATGGTCGAAGTATGATACAGTTTAATCTGATAAAGGTTAATATTTTCGTTCGATGATATTGTCTTTTAAATTATCTATTATATAAAAATGAATCGCTGAATGTGTTGCTAAGCGCATAACTTTCGAACGACTGCACCAAATTGGATAATTCTTTTTTTGTGTCTTCGTTATTGTCAGGACAAAGTTTTTATAAAACTTCCGGTGAGCTCCGGTATTATGAAATTTTCTATTATGTAAAAATGAATCGCTGAATGTGTTGCTAAGCGCATAACTTTCGAACGACTGCACCAAATTGGGTAATTCTTTTTTTGTGTGTTCGTTATTGCCAGGACAAGGTTTTTATAAAACTTCCAGTGAGCTCTGGCATTATGAAATTTGTATAAAAAAATTGCTATTGGTGGCACGCGCGGTTTGAAAACTGAATGTATGGAAAGCGGGAGGGAGGGAGAGATGGGGGAGGGGGGGGCGGAGGGGGATGGGTGGAGGGGGGAAGTAGGGGAACGGGGAGGGGGGAAGGGGGAGGGGGAGGGGGATGGCGGGAGGTGGAGGAGGCGGAGTGGGAACCCCCCCTTACACCATGCGAGCGTAGCCGCGGGAAAAAGCTAGTTGACTCATAATTTATGTTGTGCAATATCATTTTTAGTAACTACTAATCGGGCTCTCCAAAAAGGTTATTTGTTCGTCATCGTAATATTCTAGAAATCAATGAAACTCACTTACTACCATCATGCTGTAGGGGTAGGCATAGGGAATAAACCAACAAACAACTCTGACTCAAAAAAAATTCTTCCTTTATTCAAATTCATTTATTGCCTTGCACGTACTCTTACGTCATTCTGACTCTCGATTATTACATACTAGCTTGTTCCTTGCATGCGTTGCAATGCCGTATTCAAATAAATACATTGTTTCTCCCTGAATCACTTTTCCTGTGCGTCCCCTTCCTAGCAAACTTTATAAATTATGGCCAATATGTTATTCTGAAGTATGAGCTATATTATTGTAAAGTTTCATTAAAATCTATTCAGTTGTTTTGCGTGAAAGAGTAACAAACACATACACATCCGAACAAACTGTCGCGTTTATAATATTGGTAAGATAGTATAGAATAGTAAAAGATAAGATTAAAATAATAAAATAAATTCATGACGTAGAGCAGATGTGTTTTCATGATCGTATTTTGGTATCTAAAGAGTTGTGGGTTTTGGTTCATGTTTATTAACAAAATACAAGCGCATTCTCTAAACGGCGCAAATTATAACAACCAACCTCAAATAGTCATCCAAAATGCTTAGAAGTTCATTATGTTGCATTTTGAGGTTCGTTAAATTTGTATGCTAATAATTTTGGTCTGAACTAGCTCTGAAGAAAAAATTAAAGAGGATTTAATTAAATTATTAGGTAAACAGTTTTTACCAATATAATGTTACTCAATTTTTCACGAGAAAAACTTTCTTTTTATAACTTTTGAAGGTTATTCCCATCAATGTAATATATCACTGAAGACGAAGATAACAATAATAAAAGAAACTAAGACACAGAAAAACAGAAAAATAACTATGGTCGCAATTGGGACTCGAACCCAGGCCTCTCGTCTATCCGGGACGTGCGCGTCAACCAATTTCGCTATTGCCACCTTATTAGTACCTACCTACTTTATCGCGTGGCTGATATGAAATTCCAATATCCAATTAAAAGGTCAGTATACTTTAATAATTATCATTCGCATTACGCTGGAATATTTCACATTATTTACATTTAACAATTATTTGAGATTACTAACTTACCAAAAACCAAAATTAGTATCTAGTCTTAATTTCTTAATTGAAAGAAAGACAAACATTCCCGGTTTACGAGTTACGAATAACCCAACAATGTTTTAAAATCTCCTACTACCACCACATTAAGCGGAAAATGTTGCTTGTGTCGTGATGGAAGACTTTGCCAGCCGAGGAATCAAACACGCGACGCCCGGATGGGACCCAAACGCGATGTCCACTCAGCCACTGTCCGGTCAAGAATTATTGATTCATAAAATAATTTTGGTATCTACCTACTTTATCGCGTGTCTGATAAGAGAAGTAGCTCCAATTTTGACAATAAAAATTTCAGTGTAACTACTTAAATAAAGTTATGCATTATGCTCAAATATTTCACATTACTTACTTACACATAGACCAACAACCGAAATTAGTATATTTAATTAATAATCGCAGATTATAATTTTAGCCCAGATGTGTGACCTGTGACGATTTGTATTAAAACTGATGGCGAATTGTCATAATTCATTTCGACAAATTAATTTCATGCTCCGGAAAAAATTTCGAAAATTGAAAAAATTAACTAAGGAAAAACTGAGCTCACTTCGGGTACACGGTCATGTACACAACACAGTGTTTTCATCGTCATTTTCAATCCACACACAGTTCTGTTATCAGAGAAGGATGAGTATTTCCATGTGAAAATTTGCGGTGTTCACGAACTACGAAACTCTCCACAAGCAGCTTTCAGAAGTTACTGAAGCCCAAGAATTAAATTTTACAACCGTAAACATTACCTATGTTATATGCAGATGCAAGTCTGTGCATACAACAAAAATATGAAACATAAAAAGAATTATGTGCAGTACCCATATGACTGGTACGATCGAAGTGAACTGATTTATTCTGGGCTGACGAAGATTGCCTCAATGATCGACAATCTACGGTAGAAGATGGGAATATAAAATATATGTGAGTGTAAATAACGCCAAACTCGCAGGGCATAAAACTCTAAAAATTATTTGATTACTGAATCTCCTCGCGGACATTAGAAGGGACCCCACCAATTTCCAAACGGCGTTATAAGGAAACTTACGACACTTCTTTTTTTATTGAACGAAGCTATATTTATTTAAACGACTCTACACCCTCCGATGTCCATGTCCTTACGGAGTTAGTAAGCAGTATGCAAGTTCCTACATTAATATTATACAAAAGATAATAGAACTGGCAGCCCGTAGAATATAATAAGGTTACCTGGCTCTCTCCTCGCGGACTAAAATATTTCAACAGAATGGCACTCAGCAGATCTAAATTTACGCAAATATTAACCTTATAGGGCGACGTCTGCTGCATAGACGGCCTTTAAGTTATTTTCCACATGTTAGAAATACACATCAAATTGTGCAGCAGCGCAATTTGATAATATTTTATGACTGACACCGATTATGTTAAGTTGATTAGGTTAAGTTGATCCGTAAAAGGATGAGTAAAATTCACAATGATTTTCCCAATGATGACAATCTGCTTTCACATTTTGTATTGCAAGCACACTTCAACGACATCTTTGGTCTGTGGTGGTCTATTCGCAGTTGAAACGGGCACAATACATTTTAGTATCCCTGAAAGCACATAGAGACCGCCAAACAACTACTTTGTGATATAACTAGTTTTAATTTATAATCGAGATAAAAAACTAAAACATATTATGATGCCTAACCAAGATGGTACCAAAAGTATTTATTATAATAAAACAAATAATGTTTTTTTATTAAATAGTTAGTTAATTTAATAAATAACATTTTGCAAAGTTTGAAGAAGTAATTTAATTTACTTTATTTAGGAAAATTAAAATACTTATGAGATTTTACTATAATACTTCTCTTCCAAGGAAGCGTCAACTTGTTGATTGGTAGAGAGGGTGTAAACTGTGTAGAGCAGTGGTTCTTTACTTTATTGGATGTATCGACCCCTACCAGTTTCATATGCGCGTTCGCCGAACCCTTCTCACCACTACTCAATCACCGAATCATATGAGTCGGGGGTGTGTCTTGACATCCGCCGAACCCGCGCGATTGACTCACCGAACCCCTGGGGTTCGATCGAACCCAAGTTAAAAACCACTGGTGTAGAATTTATAGCAGTTATTTATCGGTAATTAATAATATCATAGGCACGTGTTGTATATTCTCGATAACATCCATGGTCACAAATGATGGAATTTTGTAAGTTTTTTTTTTCAATGAAATTTTTGATTAGCAGTACCATTTCAATATGAAAATTTCTAAAAAAATTATTCCTTACCAATCCTTACCGTTGGACGACACGCGACAGCCTAAGATTTGTCAGCAAATCGATAGCATCCGGCATGGCATCGTGAAGCACTAATGTAACCCTGGGGAGCTAGTGGATTGAATCTTCTTCGACAATGTGCTCGTGGTTTGAACCTGTCTACATTCACACAATGCTAAGTCCTAATGTCCCCATTTGCGCGACATGTACATATATACCGTACAGGGTAATAGTCTGTGACTGAATCGGATGCGGTTTAATGTCATTCTTGCTTTCTGGGGCATAAAGAATTCTGGTGGTTTTGTGGTGGATCCACAAGATTGGTATTTCTTTAGGTGGAATGTAAGTAAAGTGTTGTTTTCTGAGGTCCTATGCTGCCGAACCGTTTGAAATTTCGAATTCTTACTAAAAAATACTATTTTTTATAGGAATCAATCAAAAAATTTGCAAAAAGTAGCATTTGTGCAAAAATCATCAATTTAATTGACGAAATGAAAGTGGTAGTTATAAAGACTATTAGGTAGTTATAATGAAAGTGGTAGGTATAAATACTATTCGTTGGATTATTCTGAACTAGCTGAAGTCCCTGGCAATGCCGGGCTTTACACAGAGTTTTCGAAATCAAATGTAGTCAGTGACTTTCCTTTGCATACAAATCAAATCCACATCACCCGCTTGCCAGCCCGCTCATCCACCACTTCTTCTTCTTCAATTCTTTTCATGGTGAAGTATGGGTACAATACGAATCTACCACCTTGGGTGAAAAAAATATCCTATGTTCATTATTGAGTATGGTTATTTTCTATAATATATGTAGGGGGTTTGTTGGATTTTCATAATATTGTTTTCCTAAGAATATACTCGTACATATAGATATATAAATATGTGTCGATTCTATTATACGTACATATAGATATATAAATATGTGGCCTTTCAGTACGGCGACACATTAAAATATATTAATTTTTTATTTTTTTTTACAGTGAAGCCGCACAAGAATCTCAACTGCTCCCGTCTGGAGCCAGTGAGACTATGGCATCCCCAATTGGGGTATGTTGTGAGGCTGAAGGTAGTGGGGAGGGGAAGGAGTTGGGGAAGAGAAAGGTTGGGAAGTACCTGGCTATTCAGATCTGGTCACCAAACACGGCTAAAGCCATTTTCAAGCAACGTTTCAATTCTGAATGGTGGTCTTACACCAGGGCGATACTGATAGTATCTTCCACTCTGGAACATGCCGTAAATATACTATATATTATTTTAAATGAATTAATTGTGAAATAACACAAATTAATCAAATAAAATTCATTTGCGCATGCCGGGTTCGAACCCGCGACCTCCGGATCGTGAGTCAAGAGTCTTACCCACTGGACTACGGAGGTCGTCTATTTTTTATTTGATGCAATATATATTTATTTATTTGATGCAATATATTTACATTTTATACACAATTCAATGACGTTGGCCTCACTGGGTGGCTTACCCGTGCTGAGGCCTCCATTTCAAATACACAATTATACACAATACATATTCATATATATATACATACATTTACACACATATTTACATACATTGACATACATATAAATATGTATATACATATACATTCAAACATATATAATATTGGTGAAAAAACGGAAAAAAGTAAATAAAAAACATACGATTAAGATAAATTAAACTTACAAAGTAGAGATTTTAAATTAACGTAAATGTATAAATAAATAATATTATATAAGGTTAAAAACTATATTTTTAATAAGTGTTGTGTGTTTGTGTTTTATGTTGGTTTTGTGTGTTACTTGTATCTTCTTTTTTATATTGCCCCTTGAACACATATTACTTACAATAAGGCACTCCAGTCCAATTTTTTATTTATTTTTTAAGTGAATAATGACCTTCTATTTTTATAGATAGTTTTAATAGTTAAAATAATTATCAAAGTTAAAATTTTTCAAGATCTCCCGAAGACCACCGTATATATTATATATGGTTAATCGTGTGACGTCATTACATCACTCCAAAGTATCATTTATTTTCAACAGGACCTGTTGAAAATAAATGAAACTTTAAATAAATGAAATACCTGGTATTGTCATTTTGTATGGAAAAAATTATTCAATATATAAAAAGCATTAGTTAGGTGGAATTATTTATTTATCATGTTATATTTATATATTATATTATTATATTTTTCGACATTATTACGGGAGAGTGGTATAAAAATTATTTAAATAATATATTATTTTAGCTTTACGAATCGAAATCAATATTATGGAAACAAAAACATAGCCTGCACAAATGTACGCAACTGATAAGATACAGCATACAGCGCCGAATCAGCTGCACGACGTCCGCCATTTTAGAGTTCAGAGTCGGAGGATTGCGAGTAGCATTAATATTATTTAATAAAACTTATATATTCAGAATCAGCGTTTATTGGCCTGTACGAACATATATTTTTTAAAGCCATTATGTTTTTCCTGGAGTTCATTATTGATTAGTTATTGTTGGGATAAAATGTTGGGATTTATTTTAAGGGTATCTAGTGATTTCAATAATGTCAATACTGTAAAAACATTATATATGTCACTCGTAATGAGTCATTTAGAATACAATTCCACGGTTTGGTCCCCAAATTATGAGGTTCATTCACATGCGATTGAAAGAATCCAAAATAAATTTTTAAGATATGTGAATTTTAAAATGGGCATTCCTAATGAATGCCTAAAGTACGATAACGTACTTTGTTCATTAAATTTAATAACAGCTTGGAAACAAATACTCCGATGTTATTGATGTATTTAGTACCTACATCAATTTTATTATATAAGCATACCTTATTGAAGTTTTTTTCATCAAATAGGGGAATATTTTGATAAAGCTATTAAAATTAACTAACACATTGACAGTATTTTGTCGGCTGAAAGAAAAAAACTATTTCGAATTTTTTATATTTTGTACCTACATACTGTGTGGTTTAAATTCAATACCTAATATTTTTACTTTGTATTTATTTTTGTGCAAGTGTTTTAAACAGTAGTTTCCTGCACTATTTACTAGTATTATTTTATATATGTATGTAAAAGCCTAAAGAGGCATAAATAAATAAATAAATGCAACTGACCATTCGGTGGCTGACTTGGCATCGCGGTAACACCCAGGGGTCGTGAGTTCAATTCCTTGACTGGCCAAGTCCTCCATACGACCAAAGCAACATTTTTTGCTTGTTGTTGAAGTTGTAGGATATTTAAAAATATTTACCCGGGTAAAAAATGTATAAATGTATCGTGTATATGCAACATGTGTAATAATAATGGTCCATTTTGTTTATTATTGAAGTTATTTGCTGGCTCTGTGGATTAGTCAGATATCTCCAAATAATAAGTTTTGAGATAATGAGGTAAGCAATGTTCGAATGCTCACCATAAAACAAATATTATTTACACATTAAATATGCTATAAAATATCACCGGGAGGCGTAATAGACCGATACATTAATAAGACAATTTTAAATATCCTAACAGTGAATCAGAAAACATCAACATTTTGTTTACTTTACTTTGTACAAGTTCTTTTGCGTTATATTTAATTGATTTGGTTTTGTTTATGAGTAACCTGACAATTGTATCAGATAGAGGTAGAGATATACATATAACTGCATCTCAAATCAAATTTCGATGTTTTTAAGATGTCTGACTAATCAACTAGAGTCGGAAACATGGGTCGGCAACCTTTTGTTGTAAAAGGGCCAAATATTTTATGTGGGGATTATTGCGGGCCGCACTTGGGTCACATGGCATTACAGTTTGCCCGGGTACTTAGCACGGGTGCCCGGGTTCATGCGGAGTGGTGTGTCCAGGTCTTGGCGGCGGATGCGTTTGCCCAACTGCCGCGTGGCGGGCCGGATCGAGAGAGACTGGTTGAGGTAGGTCTTTTGGCCTTTCCAGCCGGACTCTCTCGACTCATCGCCTTGCACTGCAATTGTGTATCAATTTTTCCATCACTCCTGGACACACTGATATCCAGATTCCTACCCATCTCTCGTACCTTTTTCCTTCCCAGGATTTCCTATCCTTTCCTGCCTTAAAAGAACCTCCACACGGCATCCTCTAAGACGACATAGGCCCTGAAGGAATTTATTTTCCTCGGGGCCTCCTGTATGGAGCTATTGTAAAAAATATTCTAAAATAAATATTTTAGTTTTAAAAATAAAACGCTTATTGTATATTTTTATAACATTATTGTAGTTAATAAAAGCAATGAGATTTTTGTGGTTTTATTTGACTTGCAAGTTTTCTTATATTTTGCATTTTTGAAGTAGAGTCGCTTGGTATTGCGTCTAAATGTGAATCCGATATCCGAGAACAGTGTTTGTTTTCTCGATAATTCAGAATTAAAAAAGCTTGCTCACAAATTTATGTACCACCAAACATAGTAATTATTTGCTCAGCAAACCATTTTAACTTCTTGTAGTTTTCAGAAGGCAAACCCTCATAGTAATCCACCTTTAAAAACAATTTTAAGTGTGCTATCACTTTGCGAACCTATCACGTTGATTTTCAAATCGCTCCCCTTTCGTTATCCCTTCGCTCCCTGTCACTCCGTTGTGTATAATATCATCCGTCACGTGCGTTGTGAAGAGAGTCTTGCGGGCCGCACCAAGACGCCTCGCGGGCCGCAGGTTGCTGACCTATGAACTAGACCATCGATATACTCGCGCTTACATAATATGTCGTTTATGAATAGTGGTCTTTCAACAGAGCAATATATGTTATCTAACGTTCTTTAATGCGTCGCAAATATGCAAAATGTATATTATTGAGTCTGGTTATGTGCTACCAATGTAGTTTGTTGTTTGAATTTTCGATTAGGTTTTCCTACAAGAATACATACATAATACGTACTGTGTCTTCCTAGTACCATTCCCGGATAAAGTGATTATGAAACGCCATCTGGCGGATACAGGTGCGAACGGCAGAAATGCTTTTCAAGATGAGAGCTCGTACGGTAAGTGTTGCCGTCGAGGCAATAAAAGAAAGAAAATTCGAGTTATGCTAACGTGACTCAGGACGTTTACTTATTTACTTTACATAAATTATTTCGAATACTATTTGATCGTTCTCTTTATTTTTACGCACTTATTTTGAGTGTTAACTGTAATTTGATTGTCTTTAAAAATGGCTTTTCTTTTTGAAAGTGTGATATAATAATCCATTACCTTGTGATTTGAAACTCGATGAAACGGAAACGAGCGATACTAAAAAGAGACAAACACATACATCTATAGGATTTAACCGGCGAGAGAATGAGATAGAAATGAAATATTTATTTAGTTCACTCGGTACTCGGTTCCAATATAATACGATAAATCCACAGTACCACGCAAGTTTTCTTAGCGATATAAAGCGCATGACAAATCTGTGCAGACATTTAGTGGACCAAATCGAAAACAATTAAAAATAATTTTTATAAAATCATTATTCAATTTTCAAACCACTCCAAAATGAACAGTCAAAATTAGACGACATCTAGTGACTTCAAAGAAGAAAAAACAAATACATAGTAATAAGATGACCAACTGCATATGAAAAAGTGCACTGGAAATCACTTTTTTTCACTATTACAGCGTGTGTCACTATTTATGCTGTGTTTCGCTTCCTTCTTTTGTGGCCAACTTAACAAGATCCAGTATCAGGGTAAATGTGTGGATTATGGTGAAGTGTGTGTTTTATGTGTATTGATTGCAAAAGTATTACCGTGCTGCGCGTTCAACCCCTTGGGGTCGGTAATTCAGTGCAACAAATTAGTGAAATTAAGTAGTTAATATGTAGTTTTCGACATTTAGTGTTGGTGTTTCTGTCAAGTACCGGATACCAAGAACTATTTTCTGAAACATGATCAAAAGATCTGATGAAAATTAATAGAATAATTGTTTTTAAAATTAGGATTATTTTTTCAAGATTAGACCTCGATTATATGTAGTTTAAACCTCGTTGTAATATTTAATAATTGAACATAATATTAACATCTCACCATAAAAATAAGAAAATAAAACAAGACAACAAAATAAAGATGACGGTCGCAACTGGGACTCGAACCCGGATCCTCTAGTGTTGTCGAAATCAAAACTTGGTATCAGTTGAGATACAGAGACCTAATTAATCGAAAAATAAAATACGTAATAAATAATTTGGAATAAATAAATAAACAAAAATTCGGGTTCATTTTAGAATAACTAACCTTAATTAATTATTTATTATATATTTAATTTTCCGGTTTGAAGAAGGAGGTAGCGCAACACGGCACAATAACATATTTTCAAATCATATTTCACAATTAAAGGTATTTGATAATACTTTTATAACCAAGCGAAGATTCGGCTTAAATATTTTATTATCTAACATTACCTACATTTATTTTATGTAGGTAATGTTAGATTGTCAGGATTTCAATGATGTTGTATAATAAAACAACGATGTTATGTAATAAAACAACGACAATATGTAAGAAAACAACGATGTAATATAATAAAACAAAGATACTAGGTATGTAATAAACGACCAGTATATAGTATGAGATATTTGCAGTTTTTGATAGTAAAAAATGAACAAAGACAATTCTAGAAAATAATGGAAAAATGACTTAAGTGCATAAAAATTGTGCATATTTCAGTTTTAATTTTTTTGAACTTGAAATTTAAATACGGTTTATACACATATTGCATGATTTATACCTTATAAATATAAATTTTCATTTAAATAAATTGAATTCATTTTTATTCTCGGGTCGTTATCTTATTTATGATATTGCCACTCCAATTGAATTGTCAATTACAATAAAAATACAATTTGATCACTGCAAGTGCTAAATATTTAAAATACGTAATATTTGAAAAGTTATTGGCAACCCTGTATCCGCCTTACAAGGATCGATACATACACACTAGTGCCCCACCGACCGCCCCAATGCGCAGTGCCGATTGTCTCCCGACCCTGACAGGGCTGGCAATATTTCCGTCTGATTCATTGTCTCGCCATGATTGATATCCCGACACTAGATGCCGACTGAGAACTGTCAGACCTTACATTCTACCACGATAATCAGGGGCTCAGGGATGAAATAAATTTCTATTGACGAAGATTTTCAATGACACCATCGAATTTGCATACAGGAGTTATTCAATACATTTCAGATAATCTCTTGAGGCCTTACTAATAGACGTATTTTAAATTTAAATAACTGATAAACAACTATTTACTAGACGTAATTCGTTGTATATCAGTTGTGTAAAATTTACACACCATTATTACTAATAATAGGATAGAAGTTTAATCCATATTAATGCGAAAGAAAACGGTATTCATGAGATGTAATTAATGACCTTGCTTGAATAAGAAATCTTGAACATGCTTCTGGTATATGGAAACTCTCACAATATTATTAACAAAATTTACCTTTAAGTTGTTTAGCGACATTTATAATTATGTAATACAACATTAGCACGGACTCGTCAAAAAGGAAAATTTACAAAAAATATGCTCCTTTGGGACGGGTTGTTTCAAAAAATTTGACGATTTCAACAAATATTTGAAGTTAATTTTCACTTCAAGTTCTGTTATATTATAGGCCAGTTGCTCCATAAAACTGAAATAATCACAGAATTTGAATAGATCTTGCACTGAACGTGAAAATTACCTTACAATATTTGACGAGTCCGTCAAATTTTTTGAATCAACCCTTCTTAAGTGATTTTTTTTAACCATAAATTTAAAAAAAATGGCGTTCTGCGAATTAATAATAATAATAATTTGATGATTTGCAGAGCGCCGTTTTTGTGAGAAATCATCTCAAGGGCACCGTACAATTTATTATGAATTCCTAGGTTGTAACAATTTTTTAATTTACAAATATATACCGAAAACACGCTTACCTGGGCGGTCACTTCTGATATACCTACTCACTTTAATTAGAAAATTTACGCTTAGAGAAGGTACAACTAACATTATCTTTAAGACAATGGACATTGCATGACTATTCATTTGCTAACCCCATCACTGTTGAAATAACATAACTAAAAATATTAGTGCTGAAAGTTGATTTAATATTTATTTTGAAAGACTGGAGAATTTAGGAATCTTTAGGACTGGAGTATTTTTATGAGATGACTTTTACAAAAGCCTACAAATAGAAGAATTTGCTTACATTTTTACACTATTAGTTATTTAAAATGTCGCGGGATGTGAAGATGAAGGTGAAAACGTGATTTTAAAGATTAGCTATAAAATGAAACACAAAAATAATAAATACATTGTAATATATTGTTTAATATAAATGAAAGAAAATTCCGATCAACGGCTGTAATATCTACACATATACGATAAAAAGTAGTCATTCTCAGTGTCAATTCTTTTGGAATTGAAACGTTGCTTGAAATCGCTTTAGCCGTGTTTCGTGACCAATTTTAAATGGCAAGGTAGGTACGAGTACTTCCGCAACTCTATTTTTCACTACTCCATCCCCATTAAAAACTGCATTTCCCCTCAGGTTTTGGAAAACTAGCGCTGGATACGTCCCATCTATTAAGACTTTTTTTTTTTTCATATGTGCTCCACACAGGAGGCCCTGAGGAAAATAATTTCCCTCAGGGCCTATGTCATCTTTGGGGATATGAGGGTTTTTTTAAGGAAAGGAGGGAGAGGAGAGATATGGGAAGGAAAAGGGTTTAAGGGGTGGGTAGGAATCTGGGGTTCAGTGTATCCCGGTCATCCGCCTCCAGGGCCTAGGAAAACCTCAATGCAACAAAGTTAAATGTTAAATTCAACAGAGACATTATAATGCACACACTTGTTTTTCGAAGGCCACTTTGACTAACGCGTCGTCCATTCAACGAGAGCGACGATACCATCATAATAAAAAAAACATCGTTGTTTCGAACTAAATCCACCCCTACTCTTTGGTGAATGTTGTGACAAATAGGTCGTAACGACTACCCGCAGTCGACAACTGCCGCTGTCAGGGAAACTGGGTGTCAGGGTCTCGTCAGTCGTTGAGTTATTCGCTGACATTAGCCGACAAGTCAACACAATCCATTCCACATCCACATCTTGTAACTGGGCGAACCTTGTCTCTTACACAAAACAACGCACGGGGGTATTTACGATACATCTAGCGAATTATTCATTGAATCCTAGGACACATTTCACTGCGAGGGATATCATAGTATTTATTCACTTATCTTCTATGATAGTTTTACGTATATGCTTTTTTGTTCCATTAAGAGAGAATAACCAGACACATTCGGAAATATGTCATTTTTAAATCAAATTCTAGACGTATCGTAGATTGTTATTTTATCTAATAAAGTTATGTTTTAAAATTTGAAAAAATATACTTATTTTTATTATAGTTATACCGTCGGTCGTCGGCAGTTTTTTTAAATTTTCAAACTAAATTTGGTGATCTAACACACATTTCAAATCATATAATCATACATTAGAATAAATTAATAAATTATTTAAAGAAGCTACTTTTCAGATTTTTAGTTTTAATTCAAATAATATCATTCAAAATAATCTGCGCACGTATTTTGTGACGAAATTACTTTTGTTAGTCTATTTCTTTACGGCCTAACAAACTAATACAATGCCAACAATACATTTCAGATTTTTATTTCAAACTTTTTGCTTAGCCATTAATGAAAAATTATAAATACCTCTTAAAAAATATTTTCACAATACAAATAATTTTAATAATTTTATCATCACACGTTTGAGCTTTTTTAATTGCTAATTTCAATGTAGGTATATATTAAGGCCAGGGGTCCTAGCATGGTCGATCGATATAGGTTATATCGAAAATGTCGGTAACTTGGCATCGCTCCCGAGCACGACTGCAGACCGCTAACTAACAAACAATAGTTCGCAATGACTAGGGGTTCCTAATATATTTGACGTAAACTGTTGTTTATTCGTTAGCGGCCTGCAGTCATGCTCGGAAGCGATCGCAAGTTACCGACATTTTCGTTAAAACCTATATCGATCGACCATGCTAGGGGGCCAGGTGTACCCGCTCAAAAAGAAGAAGCTGGAGAAATACTTATATAAAAACTAATGTTAGCGGAAGCGCGCAGATAAAATAGAGCCAAAATCTTGTCGGTGATGTCTAAAATAGGGTTCACGACGAGTTCATCGAAAACGAATTCATCGAAAATCAATTCATCGAAAGCAAATTCATCGAAAACCAATTCATCGAATGATCAATTCATCGAATTGCCAATTCATCGAAAAAATATATTTTGTTGATATTTGAGAGAAATGCCGAGCGGCCCGAGAAGTTAAAAAAGAATTGGTCAACCTAAACTAACCTAACCTAACCTAACATAACCTAACCTAACCTAACCTAACCTAAACTAACCTAACCAAACCTAACCTAACCTAACCTAACCTAACCTAACTTAACCTATTTAACCAATTTTTAAATATATTTTTTATCATCACTCTTAATGACCTTTCTGAGTTGTTTATGAGTTGGTTTCATTATGAGTTGTCTGGTCACCGTTCCTTAGATATCCCTTTTTTGCAGTATCAGACAATCGGAAATCGAAGAGATAACCCATAAATTTTACATTGTCACTACGAAACTGACAGTTGCTTAACACATTTAACCCAGTTAAACAGACCTTTTTGGGTATTTAATTTTGATAGCTCTAATATCTACAAAAAAAAATGTTTTTCGATGAATTGGCGATTCGATGAATTGATCATTCGATGGATTGATTTTCGATGAATTGATTTTAGATGAACTCGTTTTCGATGAATTGGTTTTCGATGAACTCGTTTTCGATGAATTTGCTTTCGATGAATTGATTTTCGATGAACTCGTCGGTTACCCTAAAATAGCATTTAATGAAACACTGTTCATGCATATAACTTGTAAAATAATTGAAAAAGACATGTTTATAATAATTTTCGGAGCACACTTTGAGATTTTTTTCTATCCAGAGAATTTCATATAAATGCCGTTTCGGCGTGGGGAACGTATAGATTATAGATATTATCTTAAAAAATAACAAGTATGTTTTTAAGAGCATTAAAATTTTAAGTGTTAAAACAAATATATAATCAAAGGTAGAAATGCGGGAAGCCGTTCCTTAACATAAATTTTGAATGAAATAAAATCGATGTTGAGTTATTTGTTAAAAATTCTGGAACGGAGAATAATCAAACTTTATCATCGCAACCGTCCTGTACAGTTGCATAAAATACACGGTGTTAAGAGACCTATTTAATTAATGATTCCGGACATTATTTGGAGTAAAAATATAATCGAAGTGTTGGTCTCCGGCGACTGAAGTAGGTATATGAAGTTTTTTATTAAATTTTATTTTCTTCAAAACCAAACATCAACAAAAACCTTCCAAATGTCTTCTTACTCGTCCGAGTAACCACTCAACCCCTTACCCGACCCTAACTGTCTAATTCATTCTTATTTTTATGTTTTAAGTTGAAAAAAACAACAACAATGTCACCAGATACCAAAATATCCTTTTTATATTTAGTCGCCAAATTTTTTTTTTGTGCATTACAGACTCTGTGTCCATTTACAATACACATGTGATAAACTATACCCTTATGGGTAAATATAATAAAATTTAAATACATACATAATATTATAGTGGGTAATGAGTAGCACTTAAATGCCTCTTGAATTCTTCAAGGCTACTGTGAAAGATGTCCACAGTTTTGGAAGCGTTATTTAACAACACCATACCTCGTGTCATGCAATGCCGAGCCAGTACGTCCCAGTATGGGATACATAGAAGATCGTGGTACCGGCCCTGGACATAGTTGTTCGGTACATACAACTTATAACATCCCAGGAGGTATGGGCTATCTATTAAATTATTAATAATTTTGAACGCCGTTACTGCAAGGGCCCCACTCCTCCTCAACTGGAGACTTTGGCAACGCGTTTCTGTGAGCAGATCTTCATGATGCATGAATCGCGGGTGCATTCTCGTATACAGGTATCTAAGAAACTTTTTTTGAATCTGTTCCAATTTCTCAATGTTTTTTTTCTGGTATGGGGCCCATACAGCAGAGTCGTATTCAATTTTAGACCTTACCTTAATTTGAGTTATACATAGCCATCATTGCTTCAGGTTTTGAAAACTGTTTGCATGATCTTATGACAAATCCTAGAAGCTTATAACATGCTGTTGTCAACTGCAATATATGGTCTGAAAATAAAAGTTTGGGATCAAAGACCCCTAGGTCCTTAATCACTGGTTAAAGCAAGTCAAGTATCGTAGGTCCCTTAACGTCTCTTGTATTATGATTTGAAAATATTTAAATTTATTTAAATGAATACTTGGAGCAGGTGGATGAGTTTGTGTATCTGGGTAGTATGTTTACTAGAGATGGGAAGGCTGAAAGAGATATTGAAAGAAGGGTGAATGCCATGGTGGTAACTCCATTAATGGTGGACTGAATGCCGTTGGCGCTAATAAAAACCTGTCAAAAAAAGCGAAGCTAGCAGTCCACAATGGAGTCCTGGTACCTACCCTGATGTATGGCAGTGAGGCATGGAACTGGCAGAGGAAGGATGAAAGTAAACTGAATGCTGTTGAAATGAGATCCCTGAGACGTATGTGTGGTAAAACAATGTATGATCGTGTGAGAAATGTGGATATCCGCAAAGAATGTAAGGTTGATGTAAGCATAATGAGTAAGATTAAGAAAGGGACCCTCAGATGGTTTGGGCATGTAGAGCGAATGAACGAAGGAAGTAGTGTAAGAAGAATATACGACGCGAATGTGAATGGTAGAAGAAGTCGGGGACGCCCGAGGAAGACATGGCACGATCAAGTTATTCAGATACTTGAGTCGGGTCATGTCAATAGTCAGAATAATAGAAGAGAATGTATGAGACGATGTATGAATGTGAGTGAGGCAAAGAGTGTGTGCCAAGACCGAGTTGTTTGGCGGTCCGTCCTCTCTGCCTACCCCTGCGGGGAAACGGCGTGATGGTTAGTTAGTTAAATTTGCGTGCCTGAGCTTCATAAATTTTTAAACGTTTGTTTTAAAATCAACGTAAGAGATGATTATTTTTTAGTGTTTCTCTTATATTTTTGCTGAAAATGGTAAGAGAAGGATCGTAACTATTTTAATATTATGTAAATCTACGAATATTGATATTTTTATTGCTTACTTAGTTAAATTATTATTATTAAGTTGAGTGTTGATATCCAGTAAGAAAAAAAAACTTAATTTAGAGAGGAAAATGATTATACACGCCGAGGTTAAGATAATACTAGTAAAACCAACATACTTAGGTTCAGAAAGTTAATTAGAATCTGTAGTAAATATTGGAAACCATTTCTAAATTCCTGTAATATCAATACACTGCGTATTAAATTTTAATGTGATATTTGATTGCAAACAGAGCCTCCCGAGAGGGGGTGTAAAACAAAGGGGTGGTTTACTTACCAGGAGCACAGAGATTGGGGTGGGTAAATGAGTTAACTGTAAGACGGTGGCTGAATGCCTTTTAAAGTAGATTCGGGCCTTACAAAGTAAGGGAAGGTAAACACAATTATTGTCATATTTTATGAAGTTGGATACTTCGGTAAGTTTCCCATTGTTTACGGAACGCTGATAGAGTCGCTCCGGAATCGGGGAATTAATCTTAATTTTTATCTTTGTGAATAAATACGGCTGGTGATATTTCGGTTTTTATTATGAATGTTAAGAGCGTTTAACCAGCTAGCGGTCGAAATTCCACATTTTGTCGAAAGTTGTTCTTACGATTGAGCGGTTACAATGAGAAAGATTAATTATTCTCCGTACTAGCTTATTAAAATTATAAATCATTATCGATTTTATTTCATTCCAAATTTGCTTTAATTTATACCTACATCCAAAAATGCTGAAAGGTGTGATGATAAAACTATTAAAATAATGTACTTTTTATAATTATTTTTTGATTATAAGTATTTATCATTTATCATTTCTGAATAATGTCTAAGTTAAATAAGAATGTTAAAAAATCTGAAATATATAAGTTTGTAAGTGCGCAATAAAATACACAAACAGACCAATTTTCGTCAAGAAACACATGTACGTATATATTTTTAATGCTTTTATTTAAACCAAAATTAACACTCTAAAACATGCGATACCCAGATAATGTATTGATTTATTTACTGCATGATTATATGATTTGAAATGGGTGTGGTATAATACAAAATCTTTTTTGAAAATTTAACAAATCTGCCAACGACCTTTGGTATAACCTTATTATACTAAAAATAAACATATTTTTTTAAAACTTCAAAACATGCGAATGCTAGATAAAAGAACAATCTTTCGAAATCCATTTTGAATTTTTTGTGGAAAAGAGTCAATACGTCTAAAATCTGATTTAAAAATTACATTATTTCTGGTTTTCTCTGGTAATACCTTCTTAAGAGTCATGACGATAATACATTAATTTATTAAGAAACACTGTTGAGCAAGATAACAAAATATAAAATATTATTATTGTATTTTATTAAAAAGATAAATACTTGGTTTTTATCACTTTAATTATAATAAATGTACACAATCTAGATGTTTCGTGAACAATGTTCACGTCATCAGGATTAAATGTACACTGAATTTTAAATTTAAATAATACAGGGTGTTAAGGGACGTTCTTGACTAACTTTAACCAGTGATTCCTGACATTATTTGGAGTAAAAATTTAAATGAAATTTTGGTCTCCGGTGACATTTTTGATGTTTTTTTTATTTTTTTTTTCTACAAAAACATAAAAAAATGGTAGGTGTTGGACAGTTCGAGGCGGGGTAAGGGGTTGGTCGGATTCTCGGCTGAGTGACCAGTGACGAAGTGCAGAGGAAATTTTTTTTTGTTTGATTTTGAAGAAAAAATATTAAAAAAAAAAAAAAAAAAGTTGTCAAAAAAAGTCACCGGAGACACAAAATATCATTTACATTTTTTACTCCAAATAATGTCAGGAATCACTGGTTAAAGTAAGTCAAGTACGTCCCTTAACACCCTGTATATTCACCTATGGAGAGGAATGGGTAGAAGGAAGGGGGAGTGGGATGAGTAGTGGAAGTTTACTTACTCTCCACCTACTTACTCTCCACCTACTGATTTACAACTCTCCACCTACTTACTTACTCTCCACCTACTACTCTCCACCTACTGCTGTATTCATGGAAAAAAGGCACAATACCAAGGGCATAGCTATCACATTCACATGGGGGGTGGGGGTTGGGTGACCCTAAGGAGGGGGGGGGGGGGGGGTTCGATCTCTACTTTCTTCGACCTCTACTTACCACAACTTATTAATTACAAGGCATTGATAAAAAGAGGTTCAAAATATTGTTTTGTTTTCCGGGAACGTAATCTATGAGTACTATTCTCTTTTTGCCTACGAAATATTTAGGCCGATGAGGAGGCGAGGGGGAGGGGGGTATGGGGATAAACCCTCTAAACCCGTGGTAGTCAAACTGCAGCCATATTTCATTTTTTGAATTATACGGGGTGTCCGGGGGTAAAGTGCATTAACTTCGGAAGGTGATTCTACATGATGGTAGGAGTAAAAAGATTAACAACTTTTTCCGAAATTCCAACATTTTTTTCCCATACAAAAAGACGTACCTACTAAAAATCCTTAGTGTGAGGTACGATCTTACTTGCTGAGAGCCTGCCGGGCGCCCGACTCGATCGTGATTGGCCCGTATGGTAACAGCGGAAAATAATAAATCTGGCCGCACGCGCCAGACTAATTTATATATGTTGCTTAGCAACGCTAGCCTCGACGTTTGCTTGTATTTTGGCTCTCTGATTTTTTTATTGTATCAGAAAGAAAAGAATTAGCTTTGATCCCAAAACATATAAATATTTGAAAATAAGTATATTAGATAACCTAATAAATAAACTGCCAGTCAACCGTATGATATTTAGATAAATAAATACGATATAAAATTTTTCCTTTTGTGAGGGCTTCAGTAACCAAGGTAAACAACAGTATTTTGAGATTACTTTGAAATATATTTTGCAGGTAAATTTAATTATATATTTTATTTTGATAACATTATTCTAAAATATAATATTTATTATAGATTTGTAGTATTGAAGGGTAGTTTACATTAAAATATTTAATTTGGCCAAATTGAAAATTATTTGTTGACAAATGACAGTATTAGGTAACGACGACAGTTGCTTGGTTACTGGAATGTAGGAATAATAATAATAATCATTTCCAAGTTGTTTTGAACGGTGACAAATGTCATTTTCAACCAACGGAAATGAAAATGGGTTGATTATGTCATCTTTACAGATGAACATTGATAATCTGAGACCCCAAAAAACAAAAGCAGGTATTCCTAGGCAGAGAATGAAATGGACGAACGATGTCAATATGTTCATCGTTCGTTCATATTTTTATGTGACGAAACTAGAAACAGATATGTTATTGTATAGGAAAAAATTACATTTACTTTTCTCACAAAATTATCCGGTTGCCCAAGTAAACGAACAAAGATTAGCTGACCAAAAAAGGGCAATTTTCAAAAATAATTTAATCCCTGTAGTAACATTAAATCAGATAAAAAAGGAAATAGGAGATAGATTGCAATTAGAGAAAAATTTAGAACAAATTAATACGAGTAGTAATGTTATATTAGATACATTGAATGAAGACAGTTTAGATAATATTCTAGTAGAAGAATCTAATGATATTACAGTAGATTCAAATAACTTAGACGCTATTCATAATCTTAGGGAAATCAACATTGCAAATTTAAACTTACTAGATGATAATGTAATAGAATTAGCTAACTTGCTTCATAATAATATAAATAGATATATAGATATAGAGCCCACAGTTAGACCAAAATTACCAAAATTGCATACGTCAAAAAAATTATCTAAATTAATTTCTGAATTAAATAATTTAATTTTACCAAAAATAATATTTGACGATATTAGTTTTTTAGATCTTCATACGTTAGTGTACGCTAGTGCTATCACTATATGTACTAGGTTAGGAGTTAAATTAACATCTTCTGATGATAGATCATATAATTATAGTAAACCAGAATGGCAGATTAGATTAGAAAATGATGTAGTATTTTTAAGAAGTAGTATAGCTAGAGTAATTGAATATAAAAATGGGAATAGAAGTAGAAATATTTTGAGACATGTAGATGAAATTGGGAGAAAATTTGGTTATAACATTGGTAGTAATAATAATGAAAATATAATCAATGATTTATTAGATTTATTAAAACAAAAATTAGGTGTAAAAGCTAGTAGATTAAAAAGATATAATTATACGTATAATAAAAGAAATAATAATAGATTATTTCAAAAAAATGAGAAAATATTTTATGCCAAACTTGATGATAAACAAAATATTATTTCGAATAATAATATTCCGTTGCCATCTGAATCAGATATGCGCGATTTTTGGACAAACATTTGGAGTAAAGATATAAAACATAATGAGGCAGGTTCATGGATAGAAAATGAAGAACTCAATTGTTCAGACATTGAACAAATGAGTTTTTCTGATATATCGGTTGAATTGTTAGCCAAAATTATAAAAAATACTCATAATTGGAAAGCCACGGGTTGCGATTGGATACATAATTTTTGGTACAAACGTCTAACTACTTTACATCCTCTTTTTGCAAAAAATCTTTCAAAACTTGTCAAACAACCTCAAAATTTTCCTAATTTTCTAACTAAGGGCATTACTTATATGTTACCTAAAAGCGAAAATATTAATAATCCCTCTCAATATAGACCCATTACATGTCTACCGACAATATACAAAATTTTAACCTCTTGCTTGACAGATTTAATATATACTCATTTGGATGAAAAAAATATTTTATCTGAACAACAAAAAGGTTGTCGCAGAAAACATATGGGATGTAAAGAACAATTAGTTATTGATTCTGTAATTTTAAAACAAATTCAAAATCAAAAGCGTAATTTACATACTTGTTATATAGATTATCAAAAAGCTTTTGATAGTGTCCCGCACTCGTGGCTAATAAAAATATTAAAAATATATAAAGTTAACCCAATTATAATTAGCTTTTTGAAAAATATGATGTCCTTTTGGAATACAGATTTACTAGTAAATTTAAAAGGTAAGAAAATAGTAGTACCGGGAATTTCAATAAAAAGAGGGATTTTTCAAGGAGACTCATTGAGTCCTCTTTGGTTTTGCTTAGCATTGAATCCTATGTCTAAAATGTTAATTAAAAGCAAGTTTGGAATAAAAATTAAGGGTAATACAAGAGAGAGTAGTATAGTTTCACATCTATTATATATGGATGATATAAAATTATTTTCAAATTCTGAATCAAATTTAGAAAAAATGATTAAGGTAGTTAAAATTTTTTCAGATGATATTAAAATGACTTTTGGTTTAGATAAATGTAAAACGATCCATATGGAGAAAGGCAAAATTGTAGATGGAGACGAGGGTATATTTAGAAATTTCAAAATTAAAAGTATGAAAGGGGATGAGGTTTATAAATATTTAGGATACCCGCAATCGAATAGATTAGATCACACTAGTATTAAAAATGATATTAGGATTAAATTTCAAACTAGGATCAGAAAAATTTTAAAATGCAATCTATCTGCTAAAAATTTAGTAAAAGCAATAAATACTTGGGCAATACCTTTATTAACGTACTCATTTGGCATAATTAAATGGTCCAATACAGATTTAGATAGTTTAGAACGATTAATTAGAACTATGTTAACAAAGTTTAATTGCCATCATCCAAATTCAGCTATAGAACGAATTAATTTACCTAGAAATTTAGGAGGTAGAGGTATAGTCAAAATAACACCTTTGAAACACAATCAGGTAGAAATGCTTAGAAATTTTTTCCATAGGAAAGCTAATAGCTCAGAAATGCACAAAATAATTTGTAAGGCAGATAGAAACATTACACCTTTAAATTTATATGACGAGAATGCCAACATTCTTATAAATACTAACCAGGAATTATTAGATTCCTGGTCAAATAAAATTATTCATGCAAAACACTTCAATTATCTCAACCAAACGTATGTTGACAAACTTTCGTCAAACAAATGGTTGAGTATTGGAGAGTTGAGCGCAGAAATAGAAGGATTTATGCTTGCCATTCAAGATAGAGTCATTAATACTAAAAATTATAGGAAGCATATAATCAAAGATATAAATCAAATTGATGATTTATGTAGAAAATGTTTGGCTTTTCCGGAAACTATAGAACATATTATATCGGGATGTTCTATATTAGCGCCGTCCGAGTATACATTTAGGCACAATCAGGTTTTAAAAATAATCCACCAAAGTTTGGTAATTAAACATAACTTGATTGACTGCCGTAATATAGTACCATATTATGAATATGAACCAAATTCATTTTTAGAAAATGAATTTTATAAAATATATTATGATAAAACTATACTAACAGACAGAACAATTAGTCATAATAGACCTGATATAGTTTTACATGACAAAATTAAAAAAATAACTTATATCATTGATGTAGCTATTCCAAATTCCTGTAATATTCAAAAAACTGTTTCTGAAAAAATTAGAAAATACACAGATTTAGGAAATGAGATTAAAAGAATTTGGCATTCTCGGAATATAAAAATATTACCATTTGTTATTTCGGCTACTGGCATTATACCTAGGTCTCTGATTCAAAATTTAGGCGTATTAGATTTGTCAAAGAATTTATACATAAAAATGCAAAAATCGGTAATTTTAAATACATGTAGGATTACAAAAGATTTTTTAAATATTTATATTGAGGGATCAGTAGGATTTATAGGTTCAATTAGGAATTCCACAGAGCCGAACCCTCTGATATGAAAATATCTGGAGTCGGTGAATTTTTTTCCCATCTGGTCTCTGGTAGGTTGACATGTTGTTCTTGTATTGTTTTGTAATTATAATACATATAGTGCAATTGCCTAACGTGGATTGACCAGATGATCATTTGGGAAGTGTGTGAAAGGGTTTAGTTTTTCCTGTGGGGAAAATTAAACCCGGACATTTAAATCTGGTGCGTAAAAAATAAAATCTTTTTACCTCAAAACTACCCCTAAATGTTGGAATTTCGAAAAAAAGTTATTTGTGTATTTTACTTGTACGTATGTAGAATAACCTCCCGAAGTTAATGCACTTTACCTCGGACACCCTGAATATTTCTATTTTTTTATGTATAATTATATTAACCTGCTTTTTTCAAATATTTTGTGTACGTACTAACTTATGATTTTAAAACGTTGATTTTAATTGATTGACATTTGATTTCAGGGGGGCAGTAGATGACCCAGAGAAAATTAGAGGGCGTTGACATCCTGAGCAGGTAAAAATTTTTTTCTAAAAAAGACAATAAAAAACAGACTAATCACGTACTAATAAAGCAAAGTAAACTTTAATACTGGTTAATTTTTGTTATTGTATGTATTGTAATCATTTTTGATTACAATACATGAAAATTGAACTTCAAGATTCCAATACAGACCTACATAATTTTTTTTTTAATATAATACTAGCACACCCGGCCATACGTTGCTGTGACTTACCCAACCTTTATAACCAATGCCACCTGTTAATTTGCATACATGCAAATTCACAACGCCCGATTGCGACTTTTCTCTATTATAGTATTATAAATATTATAAATTATTATTTTTAATTGTTAAACTAACGTTTAAGACAAGATTTTTATGCATAGCACAAAGGGTAACAATTATTATAAGCAATAATAATATCGTCCCGTTGGCGTCATGTATTTTTTCTCGGAAGATTTTTCAATGTGGATGAGTGTTTCAGGCTAATAATAATTGCTCATAATAATTGATATATATTATACTTAAACCTTCCTCTTGAATCGCTCTATCTATTGGAAAATCCGTTGCGTAGTTTGAAAGATCTCAGCGCACATACAGCGGGAGCGACTTCATTTTATACCATGTAAAGATTATCTCTTACGTGTATTATTATTAAGAATTGAAACTATATCGTGAATACAAGAAGGAAGAAAGTAGCAACTCGGTTATTAAAAAATAAAATAATTGCTTTTTTAACTTGCTAAAAGGTACAACATCAACCCCCCCCCCCCCTCCCCTCCCCACCAATTCATAAGTCTGCGGCCCGCGGTGATACCTCACATTGTCCTATGTGGCCCTTGACCAGAAAAGTGTGACGACCGCTGCCTTAAACCCTCCTACCCTCCCTTATATATGTCCTTGTACCATACGAGTATAAATAACATCAACAAATACATAAATATACGAAATTGTGGGTTGCCCTTCATTCTTCTACGAAAATTAATTTTGTTGGAAGTTTTCAAGTGTGTTGTTAAAATCGTTTTGAAATCTACTAGTTGTTTGTAATTAGGTTATTATCAACTGAACCATCGAACGAAATGAAGTTGGGATTAGTATTGGTAATTTACAAAGGGTCAAAGGACATTTATCAGTATTCCATATCTGCCCTGCTAACTGCTTTTGCATTTTGAATTCAAAATAATTTTCAAATTTGGAATAAAGGAAACCGCGTTTGCCGCCACAAGCGTTTTCAGCCTGGTTTCGGCTCGGCTGTACAGAAGGTTCCGAAATTCACAAATCCAAAATTAATAAAATTAATTAATTTTCATTTCAACGATAAAACTATTTTATTTTTATTTTAACTTTATGGGTAAAACCTCAAATTGTAATATTTAATTAAATGAAGACAATATAAGCGAAACTCAATCGAAAATCTGGAAACAGAAAAATCAGAAAAATATATTGACACGATTTCGATTGAGTTTCGCTTATATTGTCTTCATTTAATTAACGATAAAACTATTCTCAAACTACCCGATTAAGCTTTTGTTGTACATTTAAGTTTTTAAGACATTTATTTTTTATTTATTTATTTCCATTCTCTTAAAGAAAGAAAAATTTTGAGGCACATCTTCGAACCGGTTCTAGAAAATTTATTTTGGCGCAGACGTTATAACAATGAGCTCTATACTTTGTTTAAGGAGCTAAACGTCGCAGAATTTATAAAACTGGGAAGACTTCGATGGCTGGGTCATGTGTAGAGAATGACCGAGCATCAAGCACCAAAGTCCCTGCTGAACTCAAGACCAATTGGGCGAGCCTGGGAAGACCAAGACTAAGATGGAGCGACAACGTCCTCAAAGACATATCTATCTTGGAGCTTCTGAACTGGAGAGAGCTGGCACAAAACCGAGATGAGTAGAGGAAGATTCTTGAGGAGGCCAAGACCCACCAGGGGTTGTAGAGCCATTAGTGATGATGATGATGATTTCCATTCTCTTACATAAATTTTTATGTAATAAGTACCAGTTTTACAATAATTTTTTTACATTTAAAATATTAATCAGTGTAGCTGTATGTTCATACCTCACCCCACTAGGAGAACCTATGCTGAGGTGTAAATTACTGTGGAAATTAAAAAAAAAAGACATCCAATATTTTATATACAATGGAGTTGTAAATAAATTTTAAATAATTGAAACAATGTTACTTTCTTTGAACCACTTATATATTTGAGTAAAGCCGACCGGTTTCAGAATGACCGTTCCATCTTCAGGGCAAAGCTATACTGATTTGACAGTTACAAATTAGTGGATGGGAACAATGTATTATTATTGTAGGGGTGAAGCCGTTGCTCGGTATTGAAGAGTGGATGGGTATGGATACATTTTATTTGATTAAATTTTGTTATTTCACAATTAATTCATTTAAATTAATAGACCACACAGTGAAGCAGGCAATGTCTATGGAGCTTCATCGACAGTTATCCAGAGAAAGTACCCCTGGATGACTGAATGCTTCAAAATACTTCAGAGAAACGGCCTGGATGAAGGCGATACTCAGAATAGAAGAAACTACAACCTAAGAACGAGAAGAGCCGACCCCAACAGCTTACCTAGGCAATTCAATTCGATTCAAATTATTTATTCTTTCAAAAACATTACAAAATTAAAAATTTTAATGTGTTTTTAAAATACAATTGTAACAGTATTACATTAAACATAAATGGTATGCTAAAAACTATACTAGCATTAATAGAGCTTGCCTTTTAAAAGCAGCTTCACTAACGCTAAATATGTCGATATCCGAATTAATTCTATTCAATAGCAAGATTGCTTTCTCGACCGGCATGACCTTTGGCAAGTTAGTCCTGCAGGCCGGAAGACAGAACAGTCTATGCTGTCGGTGGCGAAGATAACCATCGGGAACATAGAAATGAATGCTCTCCAAGATAGCTGAGTTTTCAAACCATCCGCGAATCAGTCTGAAGAAATGCGTAGCAATGTGTACATCCCTTCTGACTCGTAGATGGTTCTTTCCGAGCATACCCAAAAAAAAGTCGGTAGGATAGAGCCACGGGTAATAGCCGTACTCCCCCATGTACAGAAATCTCAGAAATTTTTTCTGAACTCTCTCCAACATGAGAGAATATTTTACTTGGTGCGGACTCCAAATTACCGACCCACTTTCAAGTCTACTCCTTACTAGGGAATTGAATACGATTATGAGAACCCGGGTATCTCTAAAATTCCTTGCAGTACGCAGAACAAAGCCCAGCATTCTCAATGAAGTGCTACAAACCATCTGAATATGAGTATGAAATGTCAGCCTACTATTAAACATGATTCCAGGGTCCTTCATGGTGGAGAGACGTTTTAGACTTCGGGCGTCCATCGTATACCGGTAATACCAGGTATGACACGCCCTAGTGAATGACAAAATTAAACATTTAGATATATTGAACTCAATCCGATTTCTTTTACTCCAGTCAATAATTCTATCAATATCTGACTGGAGTCGATTGCAGTCTTCTAGGGTTAGTATTTCTAAGAATAATTTCAGGTCATCAGCAAAAAGAAGAAACATGGAGTGCAGAATTACTTCTGAAATATCATTAATAAATATGGAAAAAAGGATTGGGCCTAAATTAGAACCTTGGGGTACTCCCGATCGTACAAAAAATAGAATAGACTGGAATAGTCCATGAGATACAAACTGTTTCATGTCTGCAAGATAGCTAGCAAAAAAGGTGAGTAGTCTCATGGAGAATCCTATTTCAGCCAGTTTATTGAGTAAGACGTCGTGATTAACAGTATCGAAAGTTTTTGAAAAGTCGTTATATGAACAGTCTACCTGATGACCTTTATCCAAAGATTTTGATACGTAATCAGTAAACACTAATAAGTTGGTTTCTGTAGATCGACCTTTTCTAAATCCGTGCTGTTCTGAAATAAAGTACGGCTCCACTTGTGGCAGTGTATATTTATGAATAATCGATTCGAACAGTTTGGCCGGTGCAGATAGTATTGCTACTGGCCTAAAATTTTCTGCAGAAGTCTTTGTACCGCTATAATGAGTTGGGACAGCGCAAGGAAGAAGATGACAATTAATTCATTTAAAATAATATGTAGCTTATTTGCGGCACGTTCCAGAGTAGAAGATACTATCAGTATCGCCCTGGTGTTTAGTGATCAGATCTGAATATCCAAGTACTTCCCCACCTTCCTCTTTCCCATCTCCTCCCCATCCCCTCCCCAATACCTTCAACCCCACAACATACCCCAATTGGGGATGCCACAGTCTCACTTATATTTTATTTATAAAATAATATTCAATTCGTGGTCAACTTTGTTGATTGTTACTTTTGAAACAGGCTGTAGTGTGTTTCAGTTTAGAGCATAGCTCTAATTTGGAGTAATATTGTGTATTCAATATCCACGGTTTGTTCTTAATCAAATTACAATGATTGATCGGGTTTATTTGTTTGCGTCCAAATTGTTCAGAGGGAGATAGTACGTTGTTCCCGCTTACTAATAATTGGAAAATACTAATTTCAATTTTCAAAACGCAAAGTATGATTATGCGCCGGCTGCAGGGTAATTCCCAGAGTTAATAAGATTAACAAATATTAATAAGGATTGATTAAATTTAATTGAAGTGGATACGTTGTTCGTGGAAAACGTTTTACTGTAATATAAATATAAATATTTACCATAGCTTCACAAACACGTAATTATTTATTTGCATTTCATGTTCTCTGTAAAACGATGATACAATATATCACGGAGAAGATTATAAATTTCAAAAGGTTTATGCAAGTGTAGAAAGATATGGGGCAATTTTACTATTCTATGACATGCGTGAAAAGAAAATTGCTGAATTGTATGTAAGTGCTGTCGAAATTTTGATAGTCAATGCTGAATTGTTAAGCAGTTGAGTCGCCCTGTTGATTGGCGCGTTCTGATAGATAGAAGTCCACGCTTTCTGAGACCCACCAGTATAACTGTTAGGGATATAATATAAGCTTACCTCTTTCAAAATAGGTGGATCGAGTAGAAGTCCAGAGGTTAACTTAATTAAATGTGTACCTAAAAATATTTTTCGACGGGAGTCTAAGGTGTTGAATCGAGTATTTCTATTAAGAACAAGGATGGATACAAGAATGAATAGTATGTATATTCTCTCATATATAGGTTAATTTTTAAGGCATAAACCTCTTTTGTACTTTTTCTATTTCTAAGGTATGGTTTTGTTCAGAAGGGGCCCAAATATTGCAGCTATATTTCAGGATGCTGCGAACAAGTGCTTCATATTATGTTCTCCGTATCGCGAATCTATTAGAAAATGATCTCGCATTACGAAAAACGAATCCATGAATATTTTACATTACATTGTTTGTATTAAAAACCACAGGACAAACTATGAACACCATATTCAGATTGCGAATATTTATCAAATTCATACTCATTGCACCTAAAAATAAACCTTTTTTAAATATGATTTCTGGAATCTTCAACGGCACCAAAAAATATCAATTATGGTGGAACAATTTCTATTTGACTCTTCACCAAATTAATACTTGAACCAAAAGAGTATAATACGAAATATGTAATTAATGAATACAATATTAGCGAAACTCAATCAGAATCTGAAACAGAAAAATCAGAAAAAGATAGGTCATATCTGGGACTCGAATTCATCCTAGGCTTTAATTTAAAAGTGGCAGAATGTACTGAGATAGCTATATAAATAGGTAGCTGTAACTATTGGTAATTGGTAGAGCTGCCAATCCCAGCAATACTAGAGGTTCTGGATTCGAGTCTCAGTTGTAGCGCCCGTTACCTATCTATTTTTTTATTTTTTATTTTTAACTTTATGAGTAAAACCTCAAATTGTAATATTTAAATAAATGAAGACAATATAAGCGAAACTCAATCGAAAATCAGGAAACAGAAAAATCAGAAAAACATATTGACACCTCTGGGACCAGAGGTGTCAATATGTTTTTCTGATTTTTCTGTTTCCTGATTTTCGATTGAGTTTCACTTATATTGTCTTCATTTATTTAAATATCTATTTTTTGTTTATTTGTTTCTTTCAAATTTTCATTGAAAGTTGATAATATCATCTTGCTCATCGATCAAATAATATATCGCTATCTACTCGCTTATCCGAATACAAAATGAAGTAAAATACGGAACAGATTTTATTCCTCTGAAAAGCCGTCTTATAAAAAGAAATCGCTAAGCGTAACATTTGCTAGATTCATGGTATTAGTCAAAAGGCTAGAAGTTGTGAATCATAAATTCCGTCCAAAAATGTAGTATTTTTAAAAAAGATAAACCAGATGGAGAAAGCCGCCAGGCAATAAGTTGTAATTTCGCTCCGGAAAAGGTTTCCATCTTAATTCTGAAAGAGCCGAAGAAACCTGACCTAGAAATGGAAACATTTTAATATTTCCGTCTTATATAAAATTACACTTACATTTAAACAAACTTTTTTTTGTCTTCGACAAAAAATTTGATCGGAGCTTTGTGAAAAAAATGATTTAACATATTTTTGGGGTGAGGCTTGGTGGTGAAGCTTTGCGAAGTTACTGAGGAGGTTGTGGCAAGATGAGGCTTCGGGGAGATCAAATTAATTGTATTACCAACTTTTTTGCCAGGATAAACTTTGTTTTGTCTGTCTACTGTCTAGCGAATTACAGGCCCATCCACAAAATTGGATTAATATCACCTGTTAAATGTATTTTAAATTGCGTCGAAGCGTACGACCAGCTCCGAAAGCTTTTTTTTAACCCTTTAGTGGCTGAAACATGAACGCCCGAATATACTAGATTGTCACAAGTAGTACAGTGTTTATTCACTATGTGGAAAAAACAATGATTGCAAATATACGGGTGATGGTTCGGGAGCTCTGTGATATGATCCCTGATGTCAGTAAGACCATTATTGACAAGATTTTGATAAAAATTTGGAAGACCACAAAGTCTGCCCAAGGTGGGTCCAAAATGCTCACCGAATATCACAAACAACAACGGGTTGAAGTAGCCGCAATTTCTTGAGTGCTACGACATCGATGGCGAAGAATTCTTGGATTCAATTGTGACTAAACGGGACGAGACCCCGATACACTACACTACACGACCTCAGAGACAAAGGAGCAATCCCAGTGGCATCATTCAGATTCGCCGTAGAAAAGTTTAAAAACGAATTACAGAGCTTAACTCACACCTGGCGGGTGCGGTGAGTGGAAGCTCCATCGCGAATGGCTGCCACGCCGAGACTAAGCTTCTCAAAGGGTGCAACGTGGTGGGGATTTGACAATGGGAAACCAAGCTGCACGCCAGTGCTGCAGGATTGCGCGTAAAATCATTGGAGCGCCTTGGAGACCTTATTTCACGTCATCCCTCGTAGAACAACTCGACTCAAAACACCTTATTATTGCAACAACACTCTCAGTAATGCAGAACAAAATTCAATAATACATCGCTTACACACTTTAGGTAATGAATTTGCTCATATCGATCATGCCGAAAGTCTGTCATCATACAAAAGATGCATTAGATAAAATTTATTTGCTAGTACTACCACGTAATCATAATAAATATAATCATGTAACCATAATATTATGTCCTACCAGTATGCATTCTAATACCTATGGCTTAGAAACATATCATAGGTACCTATTTTTCATATCGCTTTGTTTACTCCGTAATACCTTCCTTTTATTTATTATATATTTTTTTAAAATTTTTGGTTATCGTCAATATTTGGCTCCTGAGAGCATTTCTTACTGTTTACTTGTCATACTTTTTTTTTATATTTATAACTTCTGTACTTTATATTATTTACAAGGAAGGTAACTTATAGTCTATATTATTTCCTGCCTTTCAACTTTTATCTCAATTTATTACTTTTACATTATACTTTATATTTTATATTATTATTTTTAATTGCTAAACTAACTTCTTTTTTTTATAAGATAAGATTTTTATGCATAGCACAAAGGGTAACAATTATTATAAGCAATAATTATCAGCCTAGAACACTCATCCACATTGATGAAAAAATATAATAAGCAGTAATTGTTGAATAAAACACTAATATATATATTGAATCATTTGGCGGGTATAAGATAAGCCGCCGTAGCTCAATTGGGAGAGCAGCTGACCGGCAATAAGGGCACGGGTTCATGTCCCGTTGGCGTCATGTATCTTTTCTCGGAAGATTTTTCAACGTGGATGAGTGTTTCAGGCTGATAATTATTGCTTATAATAATTATATTTTATAGTTTACACTTTTACTTTATACTTTCATTTTATACATTATAATTCTATTTACTACTCATTACCTTAACTCCTTTTTTACCTTTGGTTTTTATATTTAACTTTACATTTATATGTCACTTTATGTTATTGTATTATAATATATATATATATATATATATATATATATATAAATATAATTATGTCAATGGCACATGTTGTGCCGTATGTTTTGAAATAAATAAATATATAAAAAAAATTAAAATTAAAAATGGACTGTGGTTCCGTATTATCAAAACTATTAGATTTTCACGAAAAAATAAGTTCGATTTATCTTTTTTCATGTCCACGTCTATGTATACAGTGTTATTAAAATGAACAATAGCGATTTCTGTTGGAGACCAGCACATGATCGCAAATAAAGTTAGCTATTTTTGGGATTCACAATAAATCGGTTAAAACAATTCTTAGGGTTTCATTTTGTATAATCAAAAACGTACAGGAAAATCATTTTAAAGAAGACACTTTTGAATGTAGATATTAGTGCTCCAATAGTATCGTCAGTTTCAAAATAGTTTTTGAACTAGCAAACACCCACCCGCAATCCCCTCTAGCCACATAAAAGCCCAAGAATGCTGGGTACGGAGCGACGTTTATCAATATAAAAAACAGTACTCTCCACAAAGAGTACTCAAGTACTAACAGAGTTAATGGTTTAAATTAGAACTTGCGATTTGGGTATAATTGAACCAAATGTTTATATCTATTTATTTATTATTTAACACAATAATAATAAATAAAATGTACCTTAGAAAGTTTTCTGACAGCGACAAAACAAAACCGTATCATCCCGGATACAGCACTCGGTCGACTGACAAGTTGAAACCTGTACGTGCGTATAGTAATTAAAAGAGAAATCGAAAAAATAAGAAAAAAATTAAGATCACTACTTATTGTATCCAGAAGTATTTGTTTACGAGAAATGCCAATATTCGATTTTAGGGAAACTATTCCACATTTCGTTATTTTCCACCATACTTATACGCATTTATTACTTGTGCATTTACTCCGAAAACATAGTAGCACTGAAATACACAATAGCAAGTCTTTCAAAATTTGGAACAATTTAATCAATAGCCCATGGGCGTAGCCAGGGGGGGGGGGGGGGGCCCCCCCCCCCCCCCCCCGAAAAGTTAAGATATCAACATGAATAATATTAAAAGTAAGGAGATGCGAGCGGCATAACTTATTTTATTACTAATTATTACACTAATAATGTATTTTGGATTTGCCCTCTGTACCAATTATCCGATGGTAACCTTTGTACCTATATTTTCGTATCGTCTAGGGAAATTAGACTAGATCTAGGGGAGAAAAATATTTTTTAGGGAAAAGGGAAATCAGCACTAAATCTACGGAAATTTCGACCTGGTAAATTTTTTATTGAATATGACAATATTACTGGTATTATATACCCATATGTTTTTTTGAATTCCCATGAATCTTAAACATTGTTGATGTACTTACAAGCAATTTTTTCAAGAAATGCTATTTTTAACACCGATAACTCAAAATGATATTATGTATCTAAAAAGATAATTGGGGACCTCTGAAAGAAAAAAATAATTTAACTTGCAAGTTCCGTTTTTTCGGTGATTGCGGTTGATTTTTATTTGGAATTCCGTTTCTAATCAGGTGACTGCTTAAAATAAGATTTATTTTCTATATACATTTGTTACTTTGCCAATAGCCTCTTGGTATGCTATAATTTATATGTACCAGACCACCACAGCCGGAGTCAATACCCTGACTATTCGGAGTACCTCAAGGCTGAAAACTATTATGGAAGAGTCCTGCAAATGCTTGTATGGCGACTAAATTGTACTGTAATTGTAATAATATTCTGTTGTATAATAATAAAAAAGAAATGTGATGTACCCTATAAATTGCACCATTTAGGCACTTTATATTTAATTTATAACGAAAAAAAAACAATTTTATTTTGCATCCAAAAGTCAAGCTCTGAAAAGGCATATAAATCTGATGCTTCCAGTATACGGCCTCTGTGGTCGAGGGGTAAGGCTCTTCGAATGTCGCGGGTCAAAATCCGGCGTTCATTCATTTATAAAATAATATGTAGCACATCCCATAGAAAAGTGTCGTAAGTCAAAATGTTCTATTTTACGTTTTGTCTCTAAAAAGTAAAGTGATTGTGAATTGTGATCATATTTATTTATTTATTTATATATAATTTGTACAACATTTATTTATAACAATTACAGGCATATAGCCTAAGACGTTATAATTGTACCATTTATGCAGTGTATATGCAATGCCAAAAATCTTACAAATGCGCTATAGGACACAAAAAATAAATCTATTTTTTTATCCACTGCATTCAAAAAGCACGTAGCTCTCCCCAAAGGTGAGTTCATAAATAAATTAGTGCGGCTTGCTCTACTATATAGGAGGTTGTGATGACGTCCTCGAGAGTGAGACTCTGGTACAAAAAAAATTAATTGGGCCAGTATCTCATTATTAGTTAAGTGACCGTTCATTAGTTGAAAAAAATATTTAAGCAAAGCAATACCTCTACGTGTCTCAAGGGAGTGGTAATTGGTCATGCCTAATATATAAATCGATGGGTAAAGCCAAGGGTAACGTCCATAGAGCCGCGAGAATAAAAACCTTAAAAATTTCTTATGGACTCTTTCAATACGTAAAGTGTATGTTAATTCGTGTGGGGCCCAGATGATCGAATTTGACTCAAGTACACTCAGGACTAGTGTGTTTTATATAATAACGTCAGTGTTTTTGTGTTACGAAATGGATACGAGTTTCTAATTACGAAGCCGAGAAGCCTGTATGCTCTGCTTATTAAATCATCGATGTGTTGGTGAAAAGTTAGTTTGCTGTCGTAAATAACTCCTAGATCTTTGATTTGGTTTAGGTGATGGAGAATAATTTAATTAATTGTATATTCAAATACATGCGGTTTTTTTGATCTTGTATACGAGACGATATTGCACTTGGGTGTACTGAAGTTCAAGCCATTTATTTTGGCCCATTTGGAAACGCATTTAATGTCACGTTGAAGGAGAATACAGTCAAAAAGATTTTTTATTGATATATATACTTCTCCGCAAGATGTCGCTAGTATCTCGTTTCGATAGGACCGCTTGTTCCTCATTTATTTGTTTTCGCTCTCCTGTTAAATGAAATTGTTTGAATTATGACATTTTTCAACGGGATGTGCGATATAGTTCATTTGCACCACGTTCCGGAGAGAAATATACTATCATTATCGCCCTGGTGGAAGACCACCATTCAGAAATGAAACTTTTCTTGAAATTTTTGCCATGTTTAGTGACCAGATCTAAATAGCCATGTTCTTTACCACCTTTCTCTTTCCCCATCTCCTTCCCCTCCCCATTTCCTTCAGCCTCACATAGTACTCCAATTGAGGATGTCATTGTCTCACTGACTCTAGACTGTAGCAGTTGGGACTTTTGAACGCTATTCACATTATGAAAAAAAAAACTACAAAAGCAAGGGTCTCTTTAAAACGATTTACCTGTACCAACACAATATTTAACGAGTGTTTTGAATAAAGAACGAATTTGTACCAATCTCTTTTTATTCTAATTCATCAAAAAAGTAGTCTTTCCGTGACTACATTATTTGTCGCAGAAATTTCTCGTTGATTTTCCTCGCTGTAATCCGGAGTAACAATACTGAAAGAAAACTTCGATCAACAAAGCCATTCTCTCCCGATGGCCGAACATTTTGGCGTTTATTATCGAGGCACAAAAAACTAAAGGAAGTAGCACGCTCCATTAGCCACCATAAAAGAAGATGAAATAAAAATATACGCTTTTTTATTACTGACGCAAAAATAACACAAAAGGAAATAAAAATGTAGGTACTACTTCCAGAAAGTTTAAAAATGAAATTTTTTTCACTGAAAAAATTCACTGATATTTTTTTGATGCCCATAATTTATTTCTTTGTCAATTTTCATGGGAAAAAGAATTACTATATTTAAAAATCAAATAAATGATTCTCTTCTCTGATCCATGTCGTGTAATACTATAAAGGTAGGTTGGAACTAGAAATTACGTTTGGAAAATTTGTCTGTGTTTATGTCTATATGACTGCATTATGGATGTATTTTTTTAACAGGAGGCCCTGAAGAAAAAAGTTTTTGTCACTTTATGGAAGCTATGTGGATGGTCTTTTGTGGAAAGGAGGGAGAGGAAGGAACAAGGTATGAGGCTTGGCGTGACCGGCCAACTCAGAATGAAACCAACTCAGAATCACCTCAGAAAGGTCATTAAAAGTGATGATAAAAATAACAATAATTATAAGCAATAATTATCAGCTTGAAACACTCATCTACATTGAAAAAATCTTCCGAGAAAAGATACTTGCCGCCAACGGGACTTGAACCCGTGTCCTTCTGATTGCCGGTCACTGAGCTATGGCGGCTTATCTAATACCCGCCAAATAATTCAATATATTTATACTAGTGTTTCATTGAACAATTACTGTTTATTACATTTTTTCCACCTGAAAACAACCAACTTTATTTTTGTGAGAAAGACATTGTTAGTGTTAAATCTCTCGCTAGATGGCGTCGAGACAAATTATGTCTACATTTTTGGGGGAAATACTTTAACTTGCCAAATATTAATTATTATTTTTATTTGATAAACTAACGTTTAAGGCAAGACTTTTATGCATAGCACAAAGTGTAACAATAATTATAAGCAATAATTATCAGCTTGAAACACTCATCTACATTGAAAAAATCTTCCGAGAAAAGATACTTGCCGCCAACGGGACTTGATAAAAATATATTAAAAAATTGGTTAAATACATAGGTTAAGTTAGGTTAGGGTAAGCGGCTATTTTAAAATTATTTTTTCATTGCTTTTAATGACCTTTCTTAGGTGGTTCTTAGTTGATTTCATTCTGAGTTGGCGTGGAACCGAGGTTTGGATAGGAATATGGGGGTCAATGTGCACAGGAGTGACGGATGTATGAATCTATCCTCCCAGTGCGGTGCAAGGCGACGGGTTGAGAGAGTCCGGCTGGAGAGGTCTTCCTCAACCCGTCTCTCCCGATCCGGACCCCATGCGGTCGATGGGCAAACGCATCCACCGTGAAGATCTAGACAAACCTCATGCCATGAACCCGGCCACCTCTGCTAAGTCAACAAATGTAGCGAACCACTTGGGGCGATCCATGGCAGGGATGTTGGTTATCCAGTAATTGATTTCCTGTTCATAATCCCGTATTGAAAATGCATGTAGGTTTATCATGAAAGCACTTATCAACATTATAATGAAACTCAATCCTTGGACCTTGTGGAAGGCTTTTTGACTTAAAATTATCTTTCTTACATGTACATTTTTGCTTTACAATTTTCCATATTTTTTCTACAGGCATGCAAAGAAGAGTGTCCATGGGTTTGTTTTTAATATACATCTACAGATTGATGAAATTTTGCACACTTGATCTTCAAAACAAGAATAATCTCACTTTCCACACGAAATTTAAAAAAAAAACGTATTATTATTATTCTTATTTTCCCAACTCTTAGAGCAGAGAAAAACACGAATTTTATCAAACTTGATTTTATTAAAACTCATTTAAAAAACTTTGATTTTTCAACCCTTTAAGAATAGAAAACGGATAAGTACATATTTACATTAAGAAATATCTACCTTATTAACTTTGGCCTTTTAAGAAATCAAACCTCACCGATGAATAAATCTAACTTTAAAGAAGTTAAATAAAACAAAATTAGCAATTACAAGACAAAATACGAAAAGTTCGACAATGAAGGAATCAGTTTTTTTCCTTCTTTTCTCTATCTACTTACTACCATTATTTCAAAGTTTTTACTCTGTTTTTTGCTAGTATATTCGTTGAGTAGGTCCTTTATACCCACAGCCAAGGTTCGTAGAAAATGTATTCAACAATGTTAGCTTTTAGAGGCACTTTCGGAAAAAAAAACGCATCGGGCCGCTCGCAAGCTCATGACGTAGCTTGAAGTCCAGGTTGGATTTCGAAAGGAACGATCTCTTTCACTTTTCACTAGGTAGTTTATAATATTATTTTTTAGTAAATCTAAAATCTCCTCTGCTTTTTACATTGATAAGTTGAATTAAAGTCGATAAAATATTGTTTTTTAACAGAAAATGTGGTACATGATGTGAATGGTGGAAAAAGTCAGGGACACCCGAGGAAGACACGCACTGGGTATCTCTGCACTAGAATGATATATGAAGTCTGTGGCGAGCCAACGCTCAAGTACGTACCTACCTAAGGTATGTACCTGCGCAATACGGTACATACCTTAGGTATGTACCTGGCACTGACACGGAGAAGTACTTACCTACCTGCGCTGAAATATATGGCATATATCGAAAGTACCGGAGCATTCAAATTCCCTGTTCATTAGGCGTTATAACCATCGAGAAACGTGTCGCATTCTCTCGATATTACCAGCCGAATTATTAAACCGTTACCTCCGCCACGGCGTTATAAAAGCCCGAGGAATGGTTTGACCCAGTCAGTCTATAGATCAGCAAGCCAAACAAATTGTCCCGTTATTTACTACTGTCGCGCTCCGTATTCCGATAATATTGTGAATTTTAATTCTTATTAGAGACTATCAACAGATAGTTTTAAATACTTAAATAAACTCATATCAACAGATAATTCTAGTGTTTTCTTTTACGCGTTTACGTAGGACGTCCGATTGCTACAAGTTTAATGAAAGACGAAGTAATGTGTTTTTTTAACAGTAACAATGTGGTACTCAGTAGTGAACGGTAGAAGAAGTTGGGGACGTCCCAAAAATACAAATACTTAAAAAAAACATTTTCTATTGTTAATAACCTTTAACCAGCCAGCGGCTGAAAATCCATATTTCGCTGAAAGATGTTCTTACGATCGTACAGGGCGGTTCCAATGAGAAAGATTAAATACTATCCGTACCAGCTTTTTAAAATTATAATTCAATATCGATTTTATTTCATTCCAAATTTGCTTTAATTTATACCTTCATCCAAAAATGCTAAATGGCGTGATGATAAAACTATTAAAATGATGTACTTTTTGTAATTAATTTTTTAACATAAGATTTTATAATTTTTCAATAATGTCTAAGCAAAATAAATGTGCAAAAAAATCTGAAATATATTAATTTGTAAATAGATAGACAAAATAGAGAAATATTCGTCGTAAACAAGTGTTTTGATTTTTTTTTTTTTTTTTAATTTATTTAATAACAGAATACATTTTGTACAAAAAATTTGAGTAGACCCACAAAGCTGTCATATGGAAGCTTGTCTGGAGGTTCTAACAATTTAAACATTCTTAATATGATATCTAAGAAAATATTTGTAAATACATTTATAGTTTTAAGGAAACATTAGATTATCTTATATGTGAAACTTGGCTAAATAAATCAATCCAGGACAGTGAATTGTTTGACAATAGGTATTATGTATTTAGAGAGGATCGGAACTACTTTTTGTCTGGACAGCAGCAGGGAGGGGGGGTACTAATTGCAACATCCGAATCTCTGAAGGCTCAGAGAATTCCCTGGTCTACGTGTACTGAGGAGATCTGGATATCAGTGCCAATACTAGGTAACAATAATAAACTCAAAAATTTATATATCTGCTGCACATATCATCCACAAAACACCAACTACATCCACAACCTAACTCATCACTTCAACACCACATCAGACCTGCACGCAAATCACCCGGAAGGATTGTTTTTATTAGCTGGAGACTACAATATATCCAAACTAAACTGGAAGTTAACCGAAGGGCAAAACCAATTAGAACCAAATTTTCCAGAAGACACTGCTAGCTGTGCCTTGGTAGACTTCCTTTCATTCACCCAACTACACCAATTCAATTCTATAACCAATACAAACAAACAAATTCTTGATTTAATCATGACAAATATTTCAAAATGTAGTATAACCCATTGTACCGAACCTCTGACGCCTGAAGATTCACATCACAGAGCATTAGACATAGAGTTATCACCTGTTACTGTACCGTCTCTCTCCAGCTCATCTAGGACAGTTAAAATGTTTCACCGAGGTGATTACGGTCAAATCACTGAGGAATTATCCAAAATAAATTGGAAACTCCAATTTCAAGGTAAGGATACCGAAAAAGCCGTATTAGATTTTTACAATATCATAAATGATATTATTCGCAAATATATCCCCGAAAAAAAAATTAACGGTAATTTAGAAAGGTTTCCCCCCTGGTACACTTTACCACTTATTAAAATTGTAAAAGAGAAATTAAAATATCACAAGAAATGGAAAAAATACAAGAACCTGGCTGACTACCAATCATTTTCAGTACTGAGAAATCGTCAAAAGAAGATCGCGTTAGAATGTTATGAAAACTTCATTATGACGGCAGAAGATTCAATAAAAAAGTGCAGCAAACAGTTCTGGTCATTTGTTAAATCAAAGAAATCCTCTTCCGATTTACCAAAGCAAATGTATCTTGGAGATATTTCCTGCAATGATGGACAATCCATATGCGACCATTTTAGTGATTATTTTAGATCAGTTTTTGTAGAAAATTCCAACCCTCGCCTCAATCTTATAAACTGTGAGAATGATGACGACAACTCTAATCTACATATCCACAATATTAACTTCAATCAATCATGTGTACTTAGTTATTTAAAAAAACTTGATCCGAATAAAAGTGCGGGATCTGATTTAATTCCATCCATATTTTATGTAAAATGCCGGGACCAATTGGCTTATCCTCTCTCCTTGCTATTCAAAATGTCATTTGAAGAAGGCAACTTCCCCAACGTCTGGAAACAAGCACTCATTACACCAATCCACAAAAGCGGGGACAAAACTAACATTACCAACTACAGGCCCATCTCCAAACTCCCAATTGTCAGCAAAATCATGGAAAACATAGTTCTTGATCAACTTTTTCCGGCGGTACAAACAATCATATCTAAAAATCAACACGGCTTTTTCAGAAAACGGTCGGTCGAGACAAACCTTCTGGAATACACAGATTTTATTTTAAATTCTATGGGTGGTAAAAATCAAGTAGACTCTATCTATACGGATTTTTCAAAAGCCTTTGATAAAATTAACATTGACCTGCTTCTGAGGAAACTGTTAAAAATCGGGATTAATGGTGACCTTCTCAGATGGATCAAATCATATGTAACAAACAGAAGTCAAGCAGTTAGAGCTAAGGGTTTCTCCTCGCGTTTTTACAGTATACCTTCAGGAATCCCGCAAGGATCACATCTCGGACCTCTCTTGTTTATTTTATATATCAATGATATAGGTAAATGCTTTAAAAATTCCAAATTCCAAATTTTTGCTGATGACACTAAGATTTACAAAAAAATCACTAATATTAATGACAGCCTAGAATTGCAAGATGATATCAATAGGCTTGGAATATATTGTGCTAACAACCAACTGTTCCTTAATCTGGAAAAATGTAACACAATATCATTCACCAAAAGCATAAACCCCCTAATATTCCCGTACAAAATCAATGACGTAGAGATAAAAAGATGTTGTGAAGTGAGGGACTTAGGAATAATAATGGACTCCGGAATGTCTTTCCGAACACATATAAATTCCATCTGTGACAGGGCGTACAAACTTCTAGGATTCATCATAAGAGTGACCAAACCATTTAGGTCTCCACACGTAATCAAAATACTGTACGTCTCTTTTGTTCGCTCAATATTAGAATTCGGATCAGTCATATGGAATCCCCAATACAAAGTAAATATTGAAAGGTTAGAAAGAATTCAAAAAAAGATATTGAAACACCTAGACTTTAAATCCTTTCGAACTTCAGAAAACCTAAAAGACTCATTAACATTCCATAATTTATCAACTTTAGAAAATAGAAGAAATATATCCGACCAAAAATTTTTATTCAAAATCATTAACAACGTTGTTGACAACAACTATCTTCTAGAACACATTAATTTCCACTGTCCAATAAGAAACACAAGGTCAAACCAACTATTCCACATCCCACACTCAAAAACAAATTACACACAACATTCATTTCTCCGAAGGACGTGCACAAAATACAATGATATCTTTTACGACGCTGATATTTTCCATTTGTCCTCAGGCCAATTTATTAAATCCATAATAGAAAAAATTAAAACAAATTGTTAATTACGAACTCTCCACCCCTGCTGCATGTTATTTTTTTCATTCTCATTATGTTGGTTTTCCTTCTTTTTATTATAATAATAATATTTGGATGATTTATATATCCCATATGCTTTAATTTGTGTGTGTGTTTTTTTCCTTCATTTCTGTTGTATATATATATATATATTTCTTTTTTTTCTACCACTTTATGTTTTCTTTAATGTTTTAATCCATGTTTATATATTATAAATTGTAGCGGAAACTTCGCTGGTTAATGCAATCATGTAATATGTTACTTTCTTATAAAATATGTATAACTGTTTGTTTCCTAAATAAACTAAAATAAAAAATAAAATAAAAATAGAATGGATCACATAATATTAGATAATTTAACTTGCAACCATAAATATATAAGATATTTCAATATACCTGCCTAATAACAAGATATGTAGGCAGCTATATTAAGATATTCAAAGATACATGGAGTTTTCGCTCATTAACCATAGTTTTATCATTTTAGGACATAGTCTCTCATTTTTTTCAAATTTTATGTTTTTATTGATTTTATTGAAAATCACTGGTATTAGATATTCAAGAGTACGGCTTCCATATTTATTTAATATTCGAGGAGTTTTTAGGCCCTTTGCTTCTCTAAATCTTGTGGTATGTTTGTGTACAAGTAGGTGTTTGTAAGGGCTTTCCCCCATATTATCCATAATAGTAGTGAACCAGTGGAGACCTTTTATTGTAAGTAAGCTCTCTGAGCCATACAGCAGTTTTAAGTTATGTCTCTGTTTGTAAATATTTGTTGAGACAATTTTTTTTATTATGGCAGTTTGTAAATTTTCAATATATTTAATGTAAGTAGTGCTTGCATGTCCCCAAGTTCGAATACCATATCTAAGGATGGATTCTACCATAGAAAAATATATGAGTTTAAGAGTACAATGAGGCAAAATAAATTTTAATTTGTAAAAGTTACTAGCTAAGGATCTGAGCTGGTTACAAATTTTAGCCACTTGTTTATCCCACTTGAAATTATTATCAACAATTATTCCCAGATAAGTATATTCATTTGTGAAATCTAATTTTCACAGTCACAAACATTAATAATTCCTCTATGTATACAGTCAAAGCTATGGGCGGTTATTTTAGGAACATTCCACATTTTCAAACTTGGTGATTTTATGTACATGCATTTGGTTTTTTTTACATTAATAATTAATCCTACATCATGAGCCCATTTGAGAAGCTCGTTAAAATCTCTTTGTAATTCTTGTATAGCTATTTCAGGATTTTCATTTGATACAACAAGAGCAGTATCATCAGCAAAAATGAATCGAAGAGCTTTTTTGAAAATCTTACACATAGCAATTACATATATAATATATAATTTTGGACCTAGAATTGACCCTGAATTGACTTAATAATATTAGAATTGACAGAATAAGAGGAGTTTACCCCGGATACCTATAAATTCAAGTACTTTAATTATTTGTATATGACTAAGTGTGTCGAAAGCTTTTGAGAAATCAATAAATAGAACCAATACATGTTTTTTACAGTTTAGTTGTGAATGTGAATGATATATTTTTTAATGATTTTGGTAATTATCGGTTCGGACTGGCCACGCTTATTACGAATAATTTTTAGAAAAAAACTTTAGATTCGCCTTAATTACTATAAAAGGAAACTTTTTGGCTTTGGGGCGGCGGAAAATAATGCATTTTAATTTTCAATTGCATAAAACCAAAATTCACTTCGCGAACCGACGCAGCGAAAATCCGCGGCTGTAGCTGTCACTTGCTGTCACTGTTATGGACTGTAGCTGACTTCGTGGGATACCTACATGAAATACCGCGAATCACAAACCATGTTACACAAACCTAGCGTAGCCGCTAAGCCACTTGAAAACTGGGATGTTTTTCTTGCCTTGACGCGAGTAGGCGTTATAAAGGGGCACTTTCTTTTGTATCACAAACCATGTTACACAAACAAGCCCGCTAGACAAATTTCATAATTACGCGCCTTATCCCACGAAGTCGGCTACAGTCGTATTAGCTCTTGTTAATTTATCAAGGATACCAACATCACAGTGACATGTACGGCCGCGGATTTTCACTGTGTCAGTCGCGAAGCGAATTTTGGTTTTATGCAATTGAAAATTAAAATGCATTATTTTCCGCCGCCCCAAAGCCAAAAAGTTTCCTTTTATAGTAATTAAGGCGAATCTAAAGTTTTTTTCTAAAAATTATTCGTAATAAGCGTGGCCAGTCCGAACCGATATTTACCATGATTTTATTTGAACTAAAATTAAAATTTTGAAACATGCGTTTCCTAGATAACGTATTGATTTACAATAATGTATGATTAAATAATATGAAATACTCGTATGTCTTGTAAAATAATATTTTTTATTTGAAAATCAAATCTGCCAACCTTATTATACTAAAAATAAACATTTTTTCTCAAAATATAAAACATGCGTTTACTAGATACAAGAACAATTTTCCGAAATCAATTTATAATTTTTTGTGGAAAAGAGTCAATACGTTTAAAATTTGATTTAAAAATTCCATATTTCCGGTTTTCTCTGGTTATACACTCTAAACAAAAATATTACGTTTTTCCGCCTAAAAACTATACCCAGTGTTTAAGTACACTAGAATTCACGGCCATAAAACTTTACTCAAAACCATTCATAACTCCGAGCAACGCCGGGTAATGTGAGCAATTGAATATTATTTTTGGTAAATCTTTCCACACACTCGTGCAGGTTTGTATTTATAAATAACTACGTACTTTAAACACATCACCATTACATTTGTTTCTGTTGAATTTGGCAGCCACCTTGGTCTGGAGCCCCAAAATACTTGAAAAAACAATTGACATTTCCCTGTCTTAACTAATTGATTGCTTTCTTAGGAGCACAGGCGTCAGGTGGAAATGCTGTCCTTGTTCTACCGGTATTTCATTGAAAGATTCTCCGAGGAACTTGAGTCATTTATACTATAATTGGTTGACATTATTTATCTCACGACTATTTCTTGATTTCAACCGTTTGGCTGTGGAAATTCTTTCGTGTTTCATCCCTCCTACAACATCGGTCTCTTAAAGAACCAGTTTAGAACCACATCTTCTCAAAAAGACCCTCCGCATAGCATACACAAAAATGACCTAGGCAAGAATTCTAAAGAACTTGTCAGAAATTTAATTTCGCCGGGGACCCCTATGTGTAATTGAAGCAAAAAAATGCGGGTATCATTATCAATAACATATTTTGATTTTCTTCGGCATAGTATAATAATTTGGGCAATGTTGGTTTTTTTTTTTTTTAATTTCTGTTTTTGTCTAATTTCTAACATAGGAAAGATCTTTGAAAAAATAGTAAAAAAACAATTGGTAAATTTCCTAGATAGTAATAAAATACTACACAAAAACCAGTTTGGTTTTATTAAATCACTCAGCACACATGATGCAATTGCTAACGTAACTTCATACATTTACGAATCATTAGATAAAGGTAAAAAATGTGCGGGCATATTTATTGACCTCAGAAAGGCTTTCGATAGCATATCCCATGAGATACTATTAAAAAAATTAAATGGTATTGGCATAAAAGGCAACGCGATTAAATGGATCACCAACTACTTAAAAAACCGCCCTCAAGTGGTAAAAATCAATCGTATTAATAGTGATCAAGAGATTTCAAGCTTTGGAATCCCCCAAGGTACAGTGCTTGGACCAATCCTTTTCACCATATATGTAAACGATATTTTTTTTCAACATCTACATGGTCAAATTACATCATACGCCGACGATACAGTTTTAATAATAAGTGAAAATACTTGGGAAAATGTAGAATTACAGGCCACAGAAGACATCAATACGCTTAAGAATTTTTTCGACACTAATTTACTATCACTAAATAGTGAAAAGACATTTGTGATTCCATTTGCAATCCATCCAAACGACGCTCCCAAAAATTTTAACATTGTCATACACGATAACACTAAAATTCACAACCAACATTATTGCAAATCAAACTGTACAATATTAAAAACAACAAATAAAATTAAATATCTCGGCGTAATTATCGATAAAAATCTGAAATGGAAGGAACAAATATGTCAAGTAGTAAACAAAATCAGAAAATTAATATATATATTTTTAAGAATTAGAAATTTTCTGTCGATAAAAAATCTATATTTAATCTACTATGCCTTAGTTCAATCCACTCTACAATACGCTATTATTAGTTGGGGATCCGCGTATAAATGTAACCTTCTTCCAATAGAAATTGTACAAAGAACAATTATTAAAATTATATTGAAAAAATCCTTAGACTACCCAACAGAACGCCTGTTTGAAGAATTTCAAGTACCCACATTTAAAGATTTATATATTAAAAATTCAGTAATTCAAATAATAAAAGAAAAAGATAAATATCCATTTTTAAATGAAAACAGAACTCGACTTAAACATGTTTTTCTATGCCCAAAACTAAATACGTCTTTTGCACAGCATCATTATACTTATCAGGGAAGAACTTTTTTCAATCGTCTACCAGAGGAAATCAGAAGCATCAATGATAAGGCCCGAATGCTGCTCTCTGTCAAGAGACATTTTAAAGATGTTCTTAAGAAAAGAACTACTGTCAATTAATCTTACAAATATCTTAGTTCTCCATAACATTCTTTCTTTAAAAAAAAAAAAAAAAAACACACCATTATCAAATAAATACTGCAGCTCACATATATTTATGTACAATTAATTATTTAAGTACTAACTTATACCTAACTAATAACTAATAGCATTTATGTACACTCCCCTTCCATACACAAGCAAATGCTTTTAATGGAAGGGTAGTAAAAAAAAAAAAAAAACCTGTAAAAAAAATATTTAGTTGTAAAATTGTAATTATAATAAATGTTTCAATAAATAATTAAAAAAAAAAAAAAAAAAAAAAAAAATATTTTCCTTTTCTTCTGGTAAAATGCTAGTTATTGGTTGTCTGATTTTCTTTGCTAATTGTGACCCTACATTAGTAAAAAATTCGTTTACGTATTCGAGAATTTTGTCCGGATGCTTTGCGAAAGAGATTTGGGTATTTTCAATTGTTAATTCCTCCATGTTCTTGTAATGGGATGATTTTGCATTTGTAATTTCATTAATGATCTTCCATAATTTGCGCGGGTCATTGTTACATTCGTCTATTTTCTTCTTATAATAATTTTCTTTGACAGTTCGTATAACATTTTTGCAAATTCTTCTGTACCTTTTGTAGTATCGTTGTATAAAAATATCACAAGGATTTAATTTAGATTTCCTATGTAATTCATCTGTTTTTCTAATGCAATTTATAACGCTTTGAGTTATCCATGGCTTAAGATGTTGGTTTTTATGCGAAATCTTTTTTTCTATTGATTTGGTATTTGATACGATGGTGTATGTTATATATTCAGTGAATTTACTCCAGGCATTATTTGCATCAAGGTTTTCCAGTAGGCTTATCCAGTTTGTATTGAGTAACTGTTGTTTTACATCATTCCATTTGGTTTCTGTCTTTTGCACGATAATTGGGTAGGGCTGCGATCTTTGTATTTTCTTTTTTGTAATAGATAAAATTGTTGTTTAGTGGTCGGTTATAGTAGAGGTGAATATGATAGATTTGGTTGATTTAATAGTCTTACTGAACATGTGATCGATGCAAGATTTGTTGTTATTAGTTACACGCGTAGGTTTATTTATCATACTTTGGAGTCCATGGGAGGCCAGTGTTTATAGATAATCAGTTCTATTGGGATGACCATTTTCTAATATGTCAATATTTATATCTCCGATAAGGAAGACATTTTTTGTGTTTTTTAGAAGATTGAGTTCATTAGAAAGCGTTTCAAGAAACTGATTAATATTAGTTGTAGCTGGTGATCGGTACAGAGCTAATATCGTGGTTTCATCACCCACTTTGATCTTTAAATAGTTTGCATTTGGGAATTTTATTTCATTGACTTCAGTTTTAATGTCATCTTTAATGAACGCTATCACTCCATCATTTTTTGTGTAATTCAAATTGGTTGCATATGACGTGTAATTATTAATTTGCAAGGGTGAATATTTATCCTTTATCCAGCATTCAGTGAGGATAATTATATCTAGATTTATTTTTAGATTCTTAATTAGTATTTGAAGTTCATCGAAATTTTTGTTGATACCTCGTATATTTTTATTTAATATATTAAAATTGTTTTTAAGAGTTGACAGTTCATCTGGTTTGTTTGTAGTTATTGTTTCATTATCATTTAAAGTTGTTAAAGCCTTTGGTTCAGAAGTAATTATTGTGGTATTCATTTTCACAATATAAATTATTAAGTGGATTTAGTAATGTTTTTTTTAAAATATAATTTGCTAAATTATTTTTACCATATCATCTAGGTGCTTTATGTAGATAATTTTATCATCTTGTTTTTTACGGATCATAATTTTGCCTTGTTTGTACCAAACGTATTGATAATCTTTTTCCCTGGCTACTTGTTTCGTTTTCCATAATATTTCTTTATGGTACGGGCTCAATTCTTCGCCGATGTAGTTAGGAGATGTCGTCAAATCCTTTATTTCATCATAATTTTTTTCTTTTTTCTTTTCAAGGAGGGAATCTCTTTTTCTTTTATCTGAAAAGATCGCAAGAAGTTTTGGAGGGGTTCTATTTTGTCTGTCTGAGACTCTCGTGACGTCAGTTATATCTGTGTGTAGAAGGTGGATTCCTGCTGCGGCAGCAACTTTTTTTACAATGGTATGGAGAAGGGAAGGAAATGGGGAAGAAGGAGGCGGGGAAGTACCTAAAACAAATGTAACCAAGAAAAATGGATCTTTTTCTGTGATAAATATTGTAGCGAAAAGAAATTAAAAGACTTTTTAATTTTTTATTTTATTTTTAATTTTTAACTTTATGACTTTTTAATTTCTCAAAAAGATTCTTTCTTAACAAACAAATCGGTTGCAGTTGCAATAAATAAGAAAATAAACCCCAAAGCTACTCAAAAATAAGTTTAGAAAACACCCTCATCCACATCTTTCAATTGAAACGTTGAATATATGTTTCACAACCGCCAGAAGAGTAAAGAAATCGCACCAAAAATGTTAGAAACTTAATTTTATTCGTCTGTACGAGTTCTTAAAGAATGTTTAAGAAGTATTTTTACCATAGGAATCGCCCAATACGCCCTTTGCAAGTATTTGATGGTTAAATTACGTACAAGATTCTCATTTCACTCCCAAAAATTTGGATACAAATTGATTTTATTTCATCTAGATGTTATTTTTTAAGGAATTTTATAAACAAAAACCTTTTTCATTTAAGAATTAAAAGAATGTTTGAAGGCGTTTTTTTACATTAACTCCACACAGAAGGCCCCAAGGAAAATACTTTCCCTCAGGGCCTATGCCACGAGTAAAATGTGAGGATTTTTCAAAAGAAAGAAAAGAGAGGAAGTTCTGGCAAGGAAAAAGGCATGAGGGATGGGTAGGAATTTCCATGAGGATCAGTGTGTCCAGAAGGGACGGACGTATTAATCAATCCTACCAGTGCAAGGCGATGGGTCAAGAGTATCCTGCTGGAGAAGTAAAGGGGTCTCCCTAAACCACACTCTCCAAATCCGGCTCGCCACACAGTGGGTGGACAGACGCATCAGCCGCCAAGACTTGGACAATCCTCATCCCGTGAACTCGGGTACCCCTGTTATGTAAACATAGCGAACCACTTAAGGTGACCTACGGCAGATGTGTCGGTTATCCAATAAATGGTTCCCTGGGCCGCAGTACCCATACCCGTCTCCCAACTTGAATGACGAAAGATTTGAGCCGGTTATTGGACGTGAGGGGTTAATAAATTTCCGGATAATTCCGATCTGAACTCTAAACACCGCTAAAGAGATTTTAAATATAACATTTCTTTTCCAAATCGTGGTCATTAAACGGGGTAAAATACAGGGTAGGTGCCTTCCACTCCCTAACGAGGTGAATATCATATTTTTTAATTCATTGAATAAAGTTAAAAAATTTACCAACAAAATTAAATCCTATGTTTGAGACCAGTAATCTACTATTGGATTGGACTAGCTCCAAAGAAAAGTAGAATATTGTGTTTCGATGAAGATTACCAATCCTCAAATCTTAAATAACAAAATACACAATTATCGTCATTATCTTTTGGTTTATTATGCCGTGTTGCGCTTCCTCCTTCTTGAGCACGCCTTAATACGGAAGAAATGGTTATCCACAAAAACCTTATTATTAATTAGGAGATGGCGGGCCTAAGCCGGCTTCACCAAAACCAAATGCCGAAAACTGCATTTATTTAACTGATTATTTTTCTGAAATACTGACGTCAAGTGGATTAACCCGCGCTACACGTGTTACTTCTACATAAATAAATACACACTTTACCATAATCTGCACTTTCATCCACGCTGATGATGGAGACTGAAACAATGTATGAAACGTTAGAGGTATCAAACACGGCATACTAACCAAAAATTACTTTTGATAGTGAAAATCTCAAATCGCACCCAAAATGCCTTATATTTGTCAATTACCGCATTTTTATGAAAATACTAGCTGAACCCGACCACGCTTCGCTGTGGCTTTGTCTGATTTTAATTATTAGAGGAGTTAACAAAAGTTGTCTAGCAACTGTGCATTTTCCAAAAAGACACATTGCTTAATTGAATATCTGCTGTGACTATGCTGTAGTGTAGAATATGAGGGAAGAAAAAAAAACATTCGTAAATTTTTTTAAATTATTTATTTACATAGATCTTAAAATGCTTTTACAAGATCACTTTATTATAGATTATACTATATATATATATATATATATATATATATATATACTATACTTATATACTTGATCATTTCTGCGTTGCAAAACGATATCGCGAGAATGAAATTCTTCTCCAAACATGACAATTCCCACCTCATTAATTATTGCCGCATTATATCGTCTGACATGCTCAATTGCTGGTGTTTGATCAGCACTAATGATAATTTTATGACTGTATGGCGGCATGAGATCAATTGTATTTTTGAACATTCGAATTAAATTATTTTTATCATCCAACAATTTTTTCAACTACTCAACAATATTTCTTTTGACTTTATTAGAGATTTGACAGCGTCCATTCAACTGATTTTGATCTCCCATGAAATATATTTGTAGAAATTTATGTTGATTGCTGTGAAAAGGAAGCAAAGAGCCAGCTTTATGGTAAAATTGTCCCTGAATTTTAAACGTCGGCATAAAATTTAATGTTATAACGTTAGCGCCAAATGAAGTCATCTGAAAACATGAATTGTATTTTCTAATATTTTTGAGGAAATGTTTTGAATCATCAGTAATTCCTTGCAACAAATTTATCAGTGGTGCTATTGGCTGATCAATTTCAGGTAGCTTCACTTTGTCGCTCGCACAACACATTCCTTGAGTTTCTCCTTTAAATTTCATCGCTTTGCAGTGTGGACAAACTTTATCCATTTTACCGATTTGAACAATTTTGCATGAGGTATTGTATTGAATATCTGGTTCGTATGAAAAAGCAATTCGATGGTACGAAGCATGGTTATTCAAAAGTTGCACTTGCATTCGTCTTCGGCGTTGATCTATTTCTTCTTGATGTTGTTGAGATGAATGTGCTGCTCGTCTTCTTCGCGCTTCTACTCGTAAGCTTTTCAGTCTTTCTTCCCGACGATTCGCCAGTTCTTCTGCTCGCCTCTGAATAATTCTAACTCGAACATGCTCTTTATCGTCTAAACGTTCTTGATCAGTGCGGTTTGATCTTCTCTGACGATCTGCGTTTGCGTGTCCAGTACGACAGCCCATGTTTGAACGTGAGCGAGGCATCCCACGAATGGTGATCAACTTTGAAAAAACTTACACATCAATCAACTGGTCACGGTTACACTTTTTTGACCCTTTGAAAATTTGTCATGTATAATTCGATTTGTTAATCTGATTTTTTGTAGGTTTTGCAAAGTTACGAACTGACATTCAGTACAATTATGAGTAAATTTATAACGCACATTGAAAACAAATGAGTGAAAATAGTAATATAATTTGTTAGATATAATTCTACTTTTCAATCCAATTAAATTCTTTTAATTCCTAATTGTAGGTATCATAAATTTTTGTAACTTTTAATAAAATTAATAAAATGGCAACACTGTCTAGAACTGTCATTCCGTTTTTTACTGTGACAAATTATGAGTCAATTTAAAACGCATAAAATTATCCTTTTCCTTTGGAAATTCCAAATAAAAAGTATGTATAAACGCTCTTCTGCTAAAATGAAATGTTTTGTGAAAATGTTGAGTCAATTCCGAGATTAGCGAACGCAAACATACGGAACCTAAATTTTTATATATATAGATTTAACTTAACTAGGTACCTTTTCCTTTTTTAATTTTAAACAGACCGAAAGATGTATATTATTGAAAAACAATGATAAATTACAAAAGAAAACAATTGCGCACAAAAATAGATGTACAATTCTTTTTAGCAGTATAACGTTTTATTGCGACACCAAATCAAACATATTTAATAACTGGCAACAGTTATTGTTATTTAAATGACTCACACTGTATGCATGTGTCCCTTGAAAATTAAACAAAAATATGTTCTGAATTTTTTTCATTGGAACTGGTCGAAAAATTAAATATTTATGTTTTAATTGAGTGATTTGCATTTAAAACGATGATTAATTTTTTTAAATTGCAAACTGATTTCCCGTTTTTCATGCCTTGATGACTGTCGCAGTAAACAATTTATTTGCGTTCCATAGTTTGTTATAGTTTATCGTTTGGTTGATAGACTGGTTCCGACTACTGAAATTATTGCACGCTTAGGTATCCACATTACCACTCTCTTCTTCTTGTGCCCTGTCCGTTTAACGGACGTTGGCTTTCATGTTGGCTATGCGGACTTTGTTTACTAAACTGGCCAAACCACCGTCTCAAATTTTTCAGCCATGAAGTAAGCCTTCTTCCAGGGCCCCGTCTTCCTGCAATCTTTCTCTTCATTATGAGATGCAGGATCTCATACTTCTCTGGATGTCTTATCACATGTCCAAGATATTGAAGTTTTCGGATTTTTGGAGTTTTATTTGCTTCCCTTTCTTTATTCATCCGAACCATAACATCTTCATTTGTAACCCTGTCCATCCAGCTTATTTTGAGTATTCTTCTATAGATCCACATCTCGAATGCCTCAAGTCGCCTAATAAGTTCTTCAGTAAGCTTCCATGCTTCCATTCCATAAAATAATATCGAAAACACGTAGCATCTGACCATTCGCATTCGTAATCCAAGGTTGAGATCATTTTTTTCATTCGGATGAAGGTTGCACGAGCTTGCTCAATGCGGCATTTGATTTAAACTGAAGGATCCCATCTATCATTTACATTGCAGCCCAAGTATACAATACTCTGTACCTTTTCTAGTTCTGTTCCAGCAATATAAGATTTTCATCCAATGTGTTATTTTCGCATATGAGCATGTATTTTGTTTTATTTATATTCAGTTCTATCCCAAAATTCTCACAAGTCTTCACTACTTGATTCAGCAAAAGTTGTAAATCCTCAATGTTACTTGTTAGAAATACTGTATCATCTGCATAACGCAGGTTGTTCAGAATTTTCCCATTTATAACAAGTCCTTGAGTAGCTTCTTGCAGAGCTTCATTGAATATTTCTTCTGAATATAAGTTGAACAGCATAGGTGAAAGAACACAACCCTGTCGCACGCCTCTCTTTATTTCTTCTTCGTCTGTTAGACATTGCTCTACTTTTACTGCTCCTTTCTGGTTCCAATAAAGATTACCTATTATCCTTATATTATTGAATCTGAATTTAAATAATTTTGTCATGTCTAACTCTATCAAATGCTTTAAGGAAGTCAATGAAGAGTGCATGTACATTTGTATTCACATCTCTACATCTTTGGATTAGTACTTGAATACTAAATAACGCTTCCCGAGTACCCAACCCATTTCGAATGCCAAATTGTGTGACACCTATCTTTTCTTCCACTTTTCGATATATGCGTCCATGTATAATTCGCAAAAATATCTTTAATAAGTGGCTCATTAAACTAATTGTGCGGTGGTCACTACATTTTCTTGCTTTTGCTTTTTTTGGGAGAATAACAAAGTTGAAGAGACTCGTCAATACTAGGATGCCTTTATTTCCTATAAGTTTAAGGATTTCAGCCTGTATTCCATCTGGGCCCGCTGCTTTCCCAGTTTTAGAGAGACGAATTGCATGTTCTACCTCATTTGTTATGATTGGTGGGCCTGTTGTAATATTTCCCATATCATATTCTGCGCTTCTATTATCATTGAAGAGTTCTGAGATGTAGTATTTTCATCTTTTTAGTTTTTCGTTAATATCGGTTAAAAGTTTTTCATTTCGGTCCTCCAGTTGCCCTATGTCGGTTTTACGATTTATTCCAGTCAATTCTTTGATTTTCTTGTGCACTTGGAAATTGCCTAATTTTACTTCGAATTTCTGTTTGGATTATTTTGTATTCTTCCTTGTTTCGATTTGGTTTCTTCATACTTTCATGAGGTTTAGTATTTCGTATGTCATCCATTTCTGTTTCTTTTGCAGCGTCTTTTCTGTGAATTTTTCCTTTGCAATCTCTGTGATGATTTTTTTTGATTCATTGCAGATGTATTCAATATTTTCAATATTTTATTCACTATTGTATAGTTGAGTCTGGAGGTTGGCGAATTGTTTTTCTGATATTTGTGTTGCTTCTTTACACAGACCATTACTTTTTAGCTTGTTTTTATCTAATTTCAAAGCCCGTTCTTTTTTAACAATTTTCTTAAAACGCAACCTAAATTCAGCCAGGAGTAGATTATGATCTGATGGTACATCAGCACCAGGGTATGTTTATGCAAACTTAATCGAGTTCTTGTATATTTTGTTGGTGGTAATATAGTCAATTTGATTTCGTACAATTCTCTGGACTGAGTCTGCTGGCGACTTCCATGTATATACCACATTACCACACACAGTTTTATTTTTTTAATCTGTGTTAATTTTTTTTTCAAATGTTTCTGGCTTTCACCCTTCAAGGTGTCCTAGGCCATCATTTCACACTATGGAGAAAGAAACAGTAAATTTTTACATTAAGGCGATCCAATAGTCCAGGAAAAAATCGAAATCTTAATTCACGCCCCTTATGGGAAGAGTTTAAAAATACTCGAGAAAAAGCTTTTGGAAAGTTTGGAAAAGGTATTTGAGAATTTTTTTACAGGTTGATTTCGTGAAGGCCTGTAAAAAATATTATCTCCCTTTTTCCGCATTTTTTATTGTAATAAAACGGAAATTTAAAATTGATATCACGGAACTAAGCGACGCCGAGCCTAAAGTCTATTCCCTGCTCCGTTCGGGGCCAAACTGATAAAAAATGGGTGTGGCATGTCTGTAGTCTTTGGGTGACGGCGTAGAGTTCACTTATCAAATCCGAATTCGTTCTCTGCCGGCTGTATTGTAAAATAACAACGCGAAAATGTATGTTTTATTTTATTTTAAGTTCGGGCGTAAATATCAATTTTTTGCGATTATTATAAATAAAACTGAATTTGCCACATAAAACAATAAAAGCATATCCGAAAAGGGGTTAATAAATAGGAGAGTTTGGACTTGAAAGTGTTTTTTTTATTTTTTTTCTATGCTTATTAAAAGACTGACATTTTTAAGGACCAAGATATGTTCTACACGCAGTATTTAATTGAAGCATATATATAATACCTCTAAGCGATCAAATTATCAAAACAAAAACATGATTTTGTATGATTTTGCATTATTTAGTAAGGCTTAATTGTATTTAAAACGGCAAAGTTCAAAATTATATGGAAGATGGAGTCGAATTCAGCCCAGAAGAGATGATATATTGAATAGAGGGGAGGCAATTTTAGATAAGGTTTGATAGAAGAGAGCATACTGTTTAGATAGGGACAATTAAAAAATATGTGGCCTAAAGTTCGCACTTCAAGATCACAGAATGTGAATTTTAAAAAGGTGAGAAGGAACGGAAAAATGTCCCACTTTTTTTTAATGTAGGAATTGATGAAACCATAGTTTTGACGGGATAGTCATTTGTGTTGAGGCATAACAGGATCCCTTGGATTGACTAGCAATGCGCCAAATACTCTGCCCAAACATTGCGGGATCTGTCTTTGATGATGGACAAAATGTCGTGTAGGGGAATGTGTTTACGAGGGTAACAATGGATTGAATGCATCTTATTTTGCTAAGGAACCCGCAATATCGTTATCCACGATGTCAATGTGTCCAGAAATTCAAATAAGAGTTACGGTTGTATTTTTTGTATAACTTCTCAAATAGTTTAAAAAAAATATTGGAAAATCTATAAAATATGGTTGTTCAAACATCGCCGCAATTATGCGGCCAAGGTTATTTTTTTCATAACGAGCGGCGACCCTTAATAAAATCCTTGAAGTTGTAATAAAATTTCATCAAATCTGATAGATTCTGTTTTTACGACTTTCGGGCTGACGATTTCTGATAAAAGTTAGTAAAAAATTAATCAAGGCGCCACTGATCTGGCTTGATTTTACGATCTGGAGCATAAATGGCTTGTTAAGAGTCGTTAAATCGCTTCTCAGAAAATCATTTTTTGGGAGACGAAATAATCTCGAAGGCGAAACGGCTTCGTAGACGAAGGAACAGTCGTCTTAGTAAAGAAATAACGTGTCAAATATTTGATTCCAGCAATACGAGAAAATCACAATCAGAAGAACACAAACAAAAATAATTGTATAAAATATTACACAACATGTTGACGTTTCAAGCTTTTGTCTTCATCATAATATTGTTAGGAAGCTGAAAAATATTTGAGTTGGAAAAATATTAATGTATTTTCCGCTTTCGACAGAATTTCGCAGTAGAGCGTTCTACTTATTTAATGGCGCGTTGTTTTATTTCATAACGTTTTCATAAAATTATTAAGATATATCTTTTCAGGCCGATGTCAGCCGGGGTGTAGGTGTACAAACCTTGATTCTGGACCAGAATCTAAATATTATGTGTATCTTTTATTACATATTAATGGAAATGTTTTTCACTCGAGAATAATAAACTACTGGGCATGAGGCTCGTTTCTGTGTTGAGAGGGTTATAACAAGTTTCGGCACGAAGTTAATCGAAAAAAAAAAAGTTTTTTTTTACATTATAACTCCACGCAGGAGGACCCTGAGAAAAATAATTTCCCTCTGGGCCTGTGTCATCTAAGGGGATACTATGTGGAAGGTTTTTTAAGGAAAGGAAGAAGAATCTTGGGGTCAGTGTGTCCAAGAGTGACGTATGAATTCATCCCTTCAATAATAGTAATAATACTTGGCTCAGCGCCATTTTCGTGAAAAATCACCTCACCTCTAGGGTAACTGCGGTACAAAGCGATGGGTCGAGGGATTCTGGTTGTAGAGGTCAAAAAACCTCCTGAACCAGTCTCTCTAGTAGGTGGGCAGACACACGGGCGCCAAGACTTTGATAATCCTCACCCCATGATCAAGGGCACCCCTGTTAAGTCACCAAACGTAGCGAACCACTTGGGGGGACCTATGGAAAAGGTGTTGGATATCCAATAATCGGTTCCCGGGGCGGCGGTACCCACACCCGCCCCCCAAACTTTTATACCTACCTATCTACTCTTATAGAATGGTTGCACAGAATGAAATATTCACACTAGTGGGAAATTCCCATGAAATTAATAAGAAACACATTTACGAAGAATAAATTATTTATATTTTCTATTACCATACCAGATTAAAATAAAACAAGTCAATATATAACTGATGGAAGAAGATTTAATGTCCCTGAACATATCGTCTTCTAAAAATATATACTTTTTTTACATTAGTTCCACACAGGTGGCTCTCAGGAAAATAACTATTTCCCTCAGGGAGTATATCATCTTTGGGGATGCTGTGTGGAGGTTTTTATTAAAGGAAATGAAGATATGGGAAGGAAGAAGGTATGAGGGGTGGGCAGAAATCTGAGGATTAGTATGTCCAGGAGTGACGGACATTTGAATTCATCCCTCCTACTGGGAGTCCTGATGGAGTCTCCCTCAACCAGTTTCTCCCGTTCCGGCCTGCCACGCATCTGGTGGACGCATCCGCCGCTACAATTCTGACTTATCTCCCCATGAGTCCGGGCACCCCTGCTAAGTCATCAAACGTAGCAAAACACTTGAGGTGACCTATGGCTGAGGTAATGGTTATCCAATGAATGGTTCCCGGAGCAGTGCTACCCATCCCACCTCCCAAAAATACTATTATTGAAGTTTTCATGCATGGTTTTAAATAATAAGGAACTCCATTGAAAAATATTATGGCTTTAAAAATATGTTCATATAGACCAATAAACGCTGTATCCGAATATATAAGTTTTATTTAATAATTTTAAACGAAGAGTTTTTAAAAAAATTATTAAAAAGTGCATTTAATGATGACGTCACACGATTCACAATATGCGGTGGTTTTCGGGGGATCTTGAAAAATTAAAACTTTGACAATTATTTTAACTATTAAAACTAACTCAAAAAATGCAGTTATTTGAGTTAGAAGGTCATTCATTATTAGATAAAAAATTAAAAATTAGAATGGAGTTCTCTATTCGACACGTGTGCTGCTTTTATGCCGTCATTGTTTTCGCAAAGTTGTACATCTCGGAAGAAACTTTCAAATTTAATTTCAATATTCGGCTGAAAGAATTTCCGCAGGGGAAAAGTTGCACAGGCCGGAGTCTGACGGTTTCCTTTTAAAGTAAAACTTTTGCGTATTTTGTATCAAGATACATTTTGAGATTAAATTTAAAAATCTAAAATCAACGATGCGGATGAGAGGAATTTTTTGAATTCGTGAAACGTAAATAGGAGCATTCAGTTCAAACTTTAAAGTGAATTGTTAGTTCTTTAATAAGATATGTTCGTCTTTGCGGAAATTTAAAAATAATCGAAAATATTTGCAGGGCAGGCAGGCATGTTAAAGAATTTATTTTTTACACGGTATAATTTCCTATCAGATAACTAATATGAAAGGTATATCTATCTATAAGCCTTTATACTATTGAAGCATGATATACTAAATTGGTGGGCGTACTTCGCATTTCCACTGTAGTCCGCTATCTCCTTCTGTATCGTCACAGGAACTTCCCGGTGAGACAGGCAAAAAATGAATTATTTTTACATTTTATCAAGATTAATAAATAACCTATTGTTGTGGTTAGAAAAATATTGATAGTGGTTACCAATATTGCTTACAAAAATATAAATACATGTGTGAACATACTTTTCTTATATCGATTAAAATTAATGCCAATGTAAAGACGATCTCCATGGCTGAGAGTAAGGCTCTCGACTATCAATACGAAAGTCGCTGGTTCAAATCCCGGCGTGATTTCTGATTTTTCTGTTACAAATTTTCGATTAAGAGTCGCTAATGTTGTCTTCAGTGATTAAATTTTGTTTTGTTGTTTGGGTTATTTCAAAATTTAATAATTTCTAATATTATAAGGTGTATATGCAGCACGTTCTAGAGTGGAAAATACTCTCAGTATCGCCCTGGGGTCAGAAATGCAATATGGCTTGAAATGGCTTTAACTATGTTTGGTGGCCAGATCCGAATAGACTGGAACTTCCCCACCCTCCCCTTCCTCTATTTCTTCTTCCCTTCCCCACTAACTACAACATCACAACTTACCCCAGAAGCAGTTGGGACTTTTGTGCGGCATTCACATAAATGAAAAAAAAATGAGAGATAAATAAAAAATCACGTAATTGTGGTTTTTTAAAAGCAGTTGAAATTGACTTCTAATGGTGTACCTACCTACATATTATATGTGTAGTTACATATATTTATATAAACAAATATATTAATTTACAAATTACTAATTACGGACAATTAAAAATTCACATGCTAACCCACAGTGGAAAAAAACCTTTTTCTTGTCCAGACTGCAACTACACATTTTCTAGAAAGGGAAATCTAAAAAATCATATGTTTATCCTCAGCGGAGAAAAGCCCTTTTCATGTCCCCACTGTAAAAAATCATTTTCACGTAATTCAGCTTTAAAGACTCACAGCTGATCAAAAACTGCTCCGCATCTAAAATTAAATTAATTTCATCTTTAGCAAAGTTTGCGGAATATACCTACCAGTTAGGTACTCAAGAGACATTCGGAATCATTCAAAGAATAGCTCGAAACTAACAGATTCTCAGTTTAAAGATCGGATGTAATACCAGGGAACATTCATTATTAAAAATATATTTTAACTTTAGTGAAAATGGCAGCAGATGAAACCCTAGAGTTTTAGGGTAAGAAAAGAGTGGGTATGGCGAATAATGAAAAATAGGTGAAATAGGTATTTCAGATACCTTTGGTACGATGGTTTGTTTGATAATGTGATGTAATTAGAGTGAATATAAACAAATTAAATATAAATTTATTATATAAAAATAAATAAATAAATTTAAAAAATTAAATAAAAGACCAAAAACAATAAAAAATATTAATTTAAAAAAATAAATAAAATAAGACTAAAAACAGGAGGTCAATCCTGAACAGTTTCACTTTAACATCGAACCGGAAACTTGAAAAACCTAGTTTATTATATTATTTACTAAAATATTCATTAGTCTTAGGAAAATGATATTTTTCAAAAAAAGTTTAATTAACCGACATTAAAAAATAAATATTTCCTTTAGCATCGTTGTCCTCTAAATTTACATGTACATAATATTATATATGTGTCGCGTCGCCTGGGGTGGAAGTGGTACATCTTTTTGACGTTTTTTTTAATGTCACAAGCTTATTTTATGACAAAACATTATGAACTAAATAATTGAGATGGTTTGTCTCATCATATAAATTTAAACAAAAAACATTTTAAAAGGATTAGAAAATGTGAAAATTATAATTGGATTGAGAACACAATATCCGTTTCACATTCTAATGCTAACTGGAATATCCATGCTCTTAGGCGGCCCCTAGACGCTACAATAACATTGTACAATATATTTTATTGTTCAATAAGATTGAAAGGCGCTTAGAATCCAAACGATCAATTATATTGCACAATAAACGAATTGCTCAATGTTTTCGAGTTGATAAAATGAAAAATTGGAAAAATAATGTGCAATACTGACCCTACACGATGCAATGGAAAAATATGGTGTAATAAAAATTAAACTCTTATTAATTAATTAATTAATTAATTAATTAATTAAAATAAAACTTTTGTTCAATCATTGAGCAATCTTAAATATTAACCCTAAACGGTCAATGATATTGCATAATTCGTAATATTGAGCAATATATTGAGGAACGTCTAGGGGCCGCCTTTAACCTCTCCGCGAGTGAGTTTTGGCAAACAAAACTGTAAGTGAGGAGTGAGTTTTTTTGGTTTATTTTTTTATTATTTTTTTATAATTTTTATAGATTAACTAAAATTAAAATTTTGAATTAAGACGTGATCGACATCAATCCACGAAAAAAAATAAACATCGAAAAAAACGTGTCATACAAAAAAACTACTTCCTTCCTCTGACGACCGCTAAAAGACGCAAAAAGAATTTTCAAACTAAAACTGTGAAGTTGGTATTGTAGGTATGTCTTCCAAAACTTCAACAAACTACGCGCAGATGTCAATAGAAGCCACTACAAGTCAAATAGTTTCATTAAATAACACGGTATTTGAATAATAGCCGTGGACAAAATGTTTCGCCCATACTCTTCTGGGCATTTTTTCGCTTCGCCGAACCGTTTCGCCCATACGGAGGTTAAAAACCTTTCATTTTACCCTAAATTTATTGAAATAATTCGCGCGGGCCACAGCTATCAAATTTACAATTACAACAATATGGAATATCAATATTATCAATTCTTGGAAGCATTGTTATAATTTTAAAATATATTTATTTGATGATTTTCTTTGTATGATTACGTTCAAAATTTAATTGTGTGAACATTTCACATCAAAATCAATTGGCTTAGCACAGTATTTATTAGAAATTATAACATTTTAAGATATTGTGAAGATGATACGGTATTATAATTTCAACAAATAGAAAATTTAAACGTACCTACATTAAATATTTTTTCAGTGGTCTCATCAATAAATATTAAAAGCCCGGGGGCGGGATCTTATCAAGAATGACGACTCTGATTATAAAATAGATGGTTTCTGCTCGTTCACATACGCTTGATGTATGACGGCCTCTGTGGTCGAGGGGTGAGACTCTCTACTGGAAATCCGAAGGTCGCGGGTTCAAATCCCGGCGTGCGCAAATAAATTTTGTTTGATTGATTTGTATTATTCACAATTATTTAATTAAAAATTAAACATCGTATATTTGCGGCACGTTCCAGATTGGAAGATCTATTAAACTATCTCTACCTATCGTGATTAAATGTAATGTCTTAGTAAATTAATTGATACTATAAACCAGGGGTAGCCAACTTGATTAGACGCAAGATCTACCGTTCACTGAAGAAACCCCGTGCGATCTACTCGTGGCGTAGCGTGGGTTTCAACATCTCACCTTAGCACCTCATTTTATGGCGATTTTTTAATCACATGTGACGAGTACTCTTCAAATAAAAATTATATATATTTATTTACACTAACTCCACACAAGGATGTCCTGAGGAAAAAAATTCCCTCTGGGCCTTTGTCATCTTTGAAGATTCTGTGTGGAGAGTCATTTTGAGGAGAGGATGGAGTGAACAATGGTCAGAAAATCGAGAATGGTATTCGTGTGTTAGGATTTCGCATCTTGAATTTTTACACTGAGTTGAGGGAACAAAGAAGAGATTGATTCTGCGTCCCCCAAATAATAGTTACACATGGAACAGTTAATTTGTCAGAATTTCACAGCATTTGGTATGCAACTCAAATATAAAGCGTCACTCGGTACATGATAAATCTGCAACATGTTATTTTAATCATCGTTATATTCTGAACAAAAAACTGAATTAAATTAGCTTTTTATTTATTCTGGCAGCACATACATAGTGTGCCACTACAATTTTGTAACTGCACTTCGAATAAGAGAATTTTTTCCTTCGAAATGTGTCATCAGATGAATCCACAACTGGAATTTTATATTCTGATCACAAAAATGGTTTTAAATTAAGAGTTAATCTTTACTTTTTTACTTTCATAATATGCGTATGGTTTTCCTACGAATTATGAATTTTGGGGGGGGGGGGGGGGTTATGCTGTTATGGAAATGCGATTAAGTACCCAATTAATTATCCCTAAAAATCTTTAATTAAATCATGTCGTGGCAACATTGATCACGTGACCAATGTAGTTCCTCCAACCGCCGCTGGAAAGGAAGCGACATTCCAGTTACGGGACTTGGCTCTTGAACACGCGCTCAAACATTAATTAATCTCATTTCCATTTCTACCCGCGAAGTATAGAATTGTAAATGTGTCTGACTAAGACGTAATAAATTATAAAACGTGGAGAAGGCTTTTATTGTTATAAATACACGCAATATCCTTCCCTGGAGTTAGAGTAAGTATATCGACGACTTCAAATAAGCCATCCCCACAATTGGTGACCTCCGACGATTAAAAATGGTCACATCTAGTGCCTTTCGACGTTTTAACGCCATTTTTTTCAACGTATAGACCATTTTTAAAATTCTTTTTGCACGTGTTCTCGAGCCGCAGTTCCGTAGCTGGTTTCCTGGGAATAATCTGGTGAGTACCGTTTCAATTTTTATATACTTAAGCAATCTAATATATCCCAGTATTTAAAAAATTTATACCCTATGTTTTTTGGTTTTCAACGCAGAACGAATAATATCACAGATTTGTACAATTACGTAATAAATGAAGTTCGTGTGTTTTCGGGTACCGATTCACACGTGTCTAGCCATTTTGTTCTACCCAACTTTGCTAATTCAACTTGAAATAACAAACTGATGCAAGACTTTGTGGTAAAGCTTGAATATTCTCCAATCTCATGTTTTCACACTCCCAACTCTTTTGTGAATTTGATTTACGAGCATGTTTTTTTTTTTTTTGAACGTTCGGATTCATCACAGGTTATGTTCGTATGCAAACACACGTATAAATATGCAATTTAAAATGACCCTACTTGTGAACACTAATATATGTCCTGTTCGTATCTCGGATTAAGTGCGTGTTACCCTCTATTCTAGGCATCGAACATCTTCAGCAACGCGTGATGCTACATAAGGGAGCTTCTACAGACGAGTCGCCCTTCCTGCAGCCCTGTCTACAGCTGGACGCAGCCCCCATTGCCTGCATCAGCTGCGGACACCCTCAGAACGCGAAAGGGAGCATCTAACTCCGAGTCTCTATTTCTGCAGCCCGATCAACAGATCGACGCAACCTCCACAACCGCAGACATTCTCGGAAACCAGACCAGCATCAGCTCAACAACGTTCAGCCACGTAAATTTTTGACTCAACTTCATTTCATTACATACACAATACACTCTGCAAAATAACATGTCACAATTTATACGACATTTCTAGTAATAATATCTTGCATACCCACCACAAAATTTCACAAGATAATATGTTACAATTCCGAACACATGTTTTGAAATAATAGTTCTTGATACTCACATCAAATGCTATCGCTTATTATGGTTCATTATTTATTATCGCATGTCGAAGATCGCTACTTGAATGCTAAATGTTTATTTTCGTAAAGGTTTGCACCTCGGATATTTTCTAGTAACTTCCGTAGATTTTACATAGATGTCAACATCTCGTAAAAATAATTTTTTCTTTGCGTGCTTATTACCGTTTAAATGTTGAAATGACCTCGGATGAAGAAACTCCGCAACCAAAATCAACCAACATGGAATCAACTGGTGAATCTAGTTCTGCAACAGCAGTACATCACGTGTCCGTGAGATTACCAAATCTGTGGAGGGATCAGATTTCACTTTGGTTTATACAGGCAGAAGCTCAATTTGCGAATTCGCGCATTAAAGAGGATTTCACGAAGTACAATATCATTATAGCAGCCTTGGATTCACAAACCTTACAATGTGTGAGCGACATTGTGACACATCCACCGAACAATGACAAATACGCCAATTTGAAAGCAGCCCTTATAGACCGACTCCAAGACTCGGCTGAGAAACGCCTCACACGCCTACTCACAGGAATACAACTTGAGGATAGGAAGCCAACCGGTCTATTGAGACATATGCTGGAGCTAGCAGGACCTACCTTAGCGGATAACGCAATTGTGCGTACACTGTGGTTACAACGCCTACCACAACATGTGCAAGCAATCCTGTCAGCACTACCCGACAACGACATTAACCAACTTGCCACAGCTGCAGACAAAATTCTAGATGTCTATCAATCAACCGATTGCAGCGCCATGGAAAATCGCAGCTTACCCAGTTCATCTCGTCAGGAACCAGCTGAACAATCCTTACTACTACAACTGCAGCAACAAATAACAGCACTTTCGCGTGAAGTATCCCAGCTACGCATAGCCAAAACCAAGCCCACATCAACCTATAGAGGACGGAGAAACCAGAGCCCCCGTCGTGAACCTGGCCGCTCAAGATCCGGGTCACGCAATCCATCTCCCAATAGGAATCAAGATGGAAAATGTTACTACCATGCAAGATTTGGAGAAAACGCACATAAATGCTCCAAACCATGTTCTTATGTAAAGAAGAAGTCGGGAAAACGACAACGGGAACACCCAGTCGAGACATGTGAGATCCCTAATACCTCTTGTCGTCTCTTCATCTATGACCGGCGAACAAGTCATAAATACCTAGTGGATACCGGCGCAGACGTCTCTGTCATCCCTAGGAACATGACTTTTGAGAAAGGCTACTTAACCTCCGACAACTGCCCTACCACATTATATGGGGCAAATGGAAAACCAATAAAAACATACGGCACGAAAACAGTTGAACTCTACTTTGGCCTACGCCGCACAATGAAATGGCACTTTATAGTAGCCGATGTTTCCAAACCCATCATTGGCGCAGACTTTCTTCACAATTACAACTTGACAGTCAACTTGAGACGAGCAAAACTTGAAGATCAGTCTACTGGATTAAAAATTAGAGGAGCTACCTACAGAGGACCAGCACCGGGCATCGCCACAATTTCCTCTTCTCAAAAGTATCTTGACATATTAAAAAAATACCCTACGTTGACAAGGCCTACTATGCAGACACCGGATGCAATTAAACATTCTGTGACTCATTGCATAGAAACCAAAGGCCCGCCAGTATCTGAACGTGCACGCAGATTAACACCGGCACTCCTTGAGGCAGCCAAGCGTGAATTTAAGTACATGATGGAACAAGGGATTTGCCGCCCTTCTAAAAGCAACTGGGCCAGCCCTTTACACATGGTAAAGAAGCCAAACGGCGAATGGCGTCCGTGTGGTGACTACCGAATCTTAAACTCAAAAACGGTCCCTGATAAATATCCCATAGCGCAACTTCAAGACTTCGCCCACAAACTGGCAAAAGCGAAGATTTTTTCAACCATCGACTTATCGCGCGCTTATCATCAGATACCCGTGGAACCAGAGGACATCCCTAAAACAGCCATCATCACACCGTTCGGATTGTTTGAATTCACCTCCATGCAATTTGGACTATCAAATGCAGCTCAGAGTTTTCAACGATTCATGCATGCAATAACAAGAGATCTAGATTTCTGTTTTGTCTACTTAGATGACATTCTGATAGCTTCCGCTGACGAAGAGGAACATAAAAAACATCTAGATTTGCTTCTCAAACGACTCGCTGATAACGGACTTGTCATTAATATCCAGAAATGTCAATTAGGAGCCGCAACAGTGAACTTCCTCGGACACACAATAACTCCAGAAGGCATGACTCCAATCAAGGACAAAGTCAAAGCAGTGACAGAATTCCCACAACCTAAAACTGCGAAAGAACTACGTCGCTTTTTAGGTATGTTGAACTACTACCGCAGGTTCCTACCAAATTCGATCAACACCCAAGCAATTTTATACGACAGTATTGCCGGTTACAAAAAGAATGACAAGAGGATTCTCAACTGGAACCAGGAGCAGACAAAGGCATTTGAAGATTGCAAACAACAACTAGCGAACGCAGCTCTACTTGCGCACCCAGACCCAAACGCAAAGCTTGCAATGATGGTTGACGCCAGTGACAAAGCATTAGGCTCTTCATTGCAACAATCAAAAGCAAACACCTGGGAACCGCTAGGATTCTTCTCCAAAAAGTTCACTCCTGCTCAACAAAAATACAGCACTTTTGACCGCGAACTTACCGCCGTTTATGAATCCGTGAAATACTTTAGGAATCACATCGAAGGCCGTCATTTCAGCATTTTCACAGACCACAAGCCAATCACCTTCGCATTAAACAAAAAACGCGCGTCTAGCTCTCCCCGGCAAGAGAGACAACTTGATTACATAGCGCAATTTACAACCGACATCAGGTATGTCTCTGGAAAAGAGAACGTTGTCGCGGACACCCTATCTCGCATCGATGAGATCAACTGTCCCACTGTAATTGACTTCGAGCAAATGCGGTTAGAGCAATGCCAACCTGACGGACAATTCAAGGCAAACGATGGCAGCACCCTTGCTCTACGTCAAATGGTGATCCCTGGCACTGACACTCGATTGTGGTGTGATATTTCAACAGGTCATGTTAGACCACTTGTTCCACCCAGCATGCGACAACAAGTCATAGCAAGCATACATAATGTTTGCCACCCTGGTATCTTGGGAACTACAAATACGGTAAAACAAAGATTTGTTTGGCCCTACATGGCGAAAGACATCAAGAGCTTCGTCAAACAATGTATACCTTGTCAAAAAGCTAAGGTAACAAAACATACGGTCGCACCTCTAGCAACGTACATATTACCTGAGGATAGATTCCGTAACATTCACATCGACTTAGTCGGACCACTACCGCTATGCAATGATTACCAATATATACTAACCATGATCGATAGGTTCACTCGATGGCCCGAAGCAATTCCCCTGAAGAATATGTCAGCAGAAACCGTAGCCACAGCATTGACTACGCATTGGATCGCTCGTCACGGAACACCTGACAGCATCACCACTGACCAAGGACGACAGTTCGAGAGTTGTCTCTTCAAAAAGCTCGCAGAAAAGTTTGGCATCAAACACTCAAGAACCACTGCTTACCATCCTCAAGCGAACGGTATTATAGAAAGATGGCATCGTACTTTAAAAAGTTCTCTAATTGCATGTGGAGAACAAAACTGGGTTGAGAACCTACCTCTAATACTTCTCGGTTTGAGAGCTACAGTGCGTGAGGACCTAAAATGCTCCCCCGCAGAACTTACGTATGGCAGGACATTAAGACTTCCCTGCGACTTCTTCTCAGAAACTCCTCGCGAGGAACCCGATACGTATGTAGGACGCCTACAGAGAAAGTTCGAAAGTATCAAATCGACCCCTGCCAGTAATCACAGCGCAAGAAAATTTTTTGTGCACAAGGACCTACCTGTCGCCACTCATGTCTTCCTGAGAACAGATAGCGTAAGAAGACCCCTTCAGAACCAATACGAGGGTCCTTACAAGGTAGAACAACGTGATGACAAAACATTTGTCATATCAATAAAAGGCAAATCCAAACGCGTCTCCATAGACCGACTCAAGCCTGCTTTCGTTCCGGTTGAAGAAAACGTCACGATACACCCACCAGTTCCCGTTACACCGATAACCAAGATCACAACGCGTTCAGGTCGGCATGTACATTTCCCAAAGAGACTGGGGACGTAATAATGCACAAAAAAAGAAATTTTTATTTGGCACTTTTCTCATTCATAACTCATGATTGAAATTAAATTATAAATTTCACCTAGCTTCGTATTGCAAACCATATTCATAAAGTATACTTTTCTTTAAAATACTGCGAACAACACAATATTAAAATGCACAGATTTTTTATGGAAATCCTACCTGTAATATTGTAAATTGTCAATTAACATAATCTAAAACTTAGATCATTATTGTGTATTCACAAGTGTGAAACACCTTCAATACGATGTAACAACTCATCATTTTACTGCATAACTCATGCAATTTAAAAAAACATAACATAGAATCATTTCTAATTAGATGAAAACTTTTCATCATTCAACTGCATAATTAGTGCACTTCAAAGGTACTACAAACACCACTGTGTTTTTACAATTCTTAAAATTTTATAATTAAAAATGTAAAATTCACATCATACAACCGCATTTATGCGTTACTACATGTATTACGGCATTATCGTAATAGCGATTATAATCAACTTTTCGCACAATTAATTTAAATCATCATATTATACATTATGTACCAATGTACACACTATCTACTCTACAAACTATGTACATAGTAGGTGACTCTTTACCACATGGTAAACATTGTTATTTATGCATTTTTGTTTTTTAACCATGCTTCCCTGGATGTACACGGCACTCTTATACATCCAGCGAATCATGTGGTTGAAATTATTTATTTTTAAATATACTTTTTCTTTCACGATTATACACTTACAAGTTAAAGCCACTTTGTCTTACGTACGTAAAGGAACATGGTTATTCGACTTACATCAACAAAAAACACACTTTTACGTACTGAGGACAATGTGCAGCTTCTTTGACTTAAAAATCGTCATTTTTCGCTACAGATTCGCATAAACCTTTATTATTTATAATTTTATGATGAACGCCTAACTAAGGCTCCAAAAATATAATACTTAAGAAAACTCTACTATATCTACTTATGTATCAATTTAAATATTTCTTACACTAGATATAGCTTAGTTTAAAACATACCTTCAACTATAGTTTTCTTTTTCAATATAACTCATGTACAAAATACAGCATTCCGCTATATACAACCTACCATCGAAATGTTTATCAAGTTAATTACAACTTTTAACCACACATTTGCGATTTTTCAAACATGTATAATGTTATTTTAAGGTTACTTTAAGTCATAGTTTTAAATATTTTTTTGTATACAATCAATGTATAATGATTTTACAACCAGCGTTTCTAATTACGCATGACTGGTAAAATAATTTTACTAACTCTGAACATAGTTCATTGAGGCAACAAATTCCATGTACCACTACAATCAGCTGGAATCATATCTCAAATTCCATGTACCACTACAATCAGCTGGAATCATATCTCAAATTCCATGTACCACTACAATCAGCTGGAATCATTTCTCAAATTCCATGTACCACGCTATATTATGTACACCAATGCTCCGAACACCTAGTTCGTCGATGCGTTTAACACTGTAAATAAAGAAAAGAGTTCATAGAGCTTGACAAGTTTTAAAAACATTATTTAAAACTAACTTGTAAATACTCACACCTAAGAATTAACTGATTTCAGCAACAAATAAAATTGTTTATAAGATACAATAGTATAGTAATCTCAACATTACGTTTCATTGTTACACACTTAATTTTATGATTTCATGTATTAGAAGTAAGATTTTCAGTAATTTTTTTTTTGGTTAAACCATTAATATCTTCCAATGTGTTCTTGAAAGTATAACAGCAGTCTACTTCCAAAAACTAACTAATCATTCTACTCTGCTCGAGTAACCTGCACAATTTTCCGAACACATTGGAGACTATTCTTGTTTTGACGGAAGGTGCCGCCGTCAGAATAGGATTAACATCACTGGTATAGTCTCTCTTAACGATTTTCTATTGTTTATGTTTATCGTTAGCACTGGAGGGGAGGCTATGGAAATGCGATTAAGTACCCAATTAATTATCCCTAAAAATCTTTAATTAAATCATGTCGTGGCAACATTGATCACGTGACCAATGTAGTTCCTCCAACCGCCGCTGGAAAGGAAGCGACATTCCAGTTACGGGACTTGGCTCTTGAACACGCGCTCAAACATTAATTAATCTCATTTCCATTTCTACCCGCGAAGTATAGAATTGTAAATGTGTCTGACTAAGACGTAATAAATTATAAAACGTGGAGAAGGCTTTTATTGTTATAAATACACGCAATATCCTTCCCTGGAGTTAGAGTAAGTATATCGACGACTTCAAATAAGCCATCCCCACACTGTGTACCTACTTGTCAGGAATGAAATCGTATGTAATATTTTATTATATTTTTTTTTTCAAATTATGAAATTTTTACTTTTCGACTCTCATAGATGCCATTTGACTTTGGAACGCTGCAACAGTGTTCATAATTTCTGTAAATGATTTATTCTTGCCTTGTCATTCGAGATTTAATGTGCTCAGTTTTCCGGTAAAATCTAAATCGGCTAAAACCTAACCTAAAAAGGCTAAATCACATTGCCAGTATAAATCACATAGTTGCTAATAATCGTCACCCCTCTCTTCAAGAAAATTTGTTATTACGTCCAATCACATGATGGATCAGCATTTGAAAATCACACAAGATGATACGCGCAGCTCTTGTGCGGGTTCTTGTCCGGCTACGCGTCTGAGTTCTTGTGCGGGTGCGGGTTCTATTGGGTTCGAGTTCTTGGCCGGACCCGAGCCCTCGATCGACTGGACTTATGGCCGCGATCGACCGGTTGGCCATCCCTGCTATAAACCATCATAATCTGTAGTATTATTTAGTCTTTTAAAAAAAAAATGATTTAACTTTCTTATCTAAAATATAAATATCCAAATTAGACAGTTCCGAACTCCTATACAGCGCTTTGGCACATAATACTTAGGTGGTTAATGTTGCAATTTTACTCTAATCACATTACTTTTAAATTTTTGCTGTTTGTATTTTTATATCATGTATGTATTTTTATCGTTACTTATCGTTATTATATCTCACTTTACTTTAAATTTTTATTGCTTATAGTTTTATTTCGTTTATGTTCATTTTTCATTTTAATCGTAATTTTATTTATAGGTATTACTATTTTTTTCCCATGTTAAATATGTACTGCCTTTAGTTATTTATGTAAAAGCCCTCTGGGTGTAAAATAAAATAAATAATCTCAGTATCGTCCTGGTGTAACACCATCATTCAGAATTGAAACGCTGCTTAATATGACTTTGGACGTGTTTGGCGACCAGATCTGAATAGCCAGGTACTTAACTTCTTCTTCCCCATTTCCTTCCTCTCCCCATGACATACCCCGAATGGGGGACCATGGTCTAATTGGCTCCAAACGCAGTTAGCACTCTTGTGCTGTGTTCATGTACAAAACTTACATTGATATAATGTATACTAGCTGACCCGGCCACGCGTTGCTGTGGCTGATAACACACAACGTGATCTACTGGATTTTTTTTTTTTTACATTAACTCCACACAGGAGGCCCTGAGGAAAATAATTTCCCTCAGGGCCTATGTCATCTGGGATGCTGTGTGGAGGGTCTTTTTGAGGAGAGGAAGGAATGAACATTGGTCTTGAAGAGTGTGATGTTTGTCTTTTCTACTCTCTCTTATATTTGTCTTTATTTTATTTACTCCTGGGCACTTGGCACCAGTCGTAATGTTTCGTCTTTTCATACTTATTTAACTCTCCTTTCATCGGCAAGACAGTTGTAATATTCTCGCCTTTTCTCTTGGCTCTGATCGATATTTAAATTCTTAAGGCTTTGCATATGTGTGGTAGGGATGGAAAATTCCTCCCCTACGTCACACAAGCCTTTATAAAATTGGACCCTTATTTCCTCTGATAACTACAGAAAGCTACTTAAAGCTCCCTTGTACTATATACCTTTAGCGATATATGTACTTAACTAATAAATACGTTATTTACGACTTTGAACGTAAATATTTTCGTATTTAGGTTGTAATTAAACTCCATCAAACGTTGTGTAATTTTTTGATTTATGATATAGAACTTTAATTACTTTAAATTTTGTGGTAACCCTCTTGATTCTAAACAGAGTGTTGAATTTCAAACTGTATTGGTCTCTCTCTTGCAAATTTAACCTTAAGTAATTTCTCTAAATGAACTAACTTCCCTTTGACGTTTATTATGATTCCCTACATCCTAATGAATTCATGAATAAGCAATACTAATCGAAACTACACATGACTAATTGAACAGATAATTAAATATAACTCAAATGGTTAAATGTTAGTAAATTTGATTATGATTGTATCTCGTATCTGCTGGGCGCCCCTCCGTTTAGATTCAGCTGCTATAAGGTACATATAAAGATGGATTTAGTAGGTTAATGTAATTAGTTAATTGCATATTTGACGAACTCAGAATAACCCTTTTTCTGGCAAAATTTGGCTCCTGCCTCCATCAAGTAAGCCGGGTGATCAGAAGTCAACCCAAAATTCGCACAGTCTTTTGGCACGGTTCAATTGATTGATACCTAAGTTATCGCGTCCCAATTGACCTTCCTTCGCCATCATGCACTGCCTTCAGGTCTTCCTCCAAGCCCAGATACCTCCAAATTCCTACTCCTCCAAAGTTTACTATTTACTTAGGGCGAACCGGTTTCGTCCTATATGCAATCATATACTCACGGGTTTGTGTGGAGTTACGGGTCGTGAATCCTCCCTCCACGTTCAAGAAATGAGACGAGAGTGACCCGACAGGCCTAAAGCACTAATTGTAAGTGAGTTCGTTTCATTCAATGAACAGTACATAAAAAGATATATATGTAAACATACGTTTTGGGAAGGTTTATAACTCGCAATGCGAAACTACTTGCAACGCATCCCGAGCTCGGATCTCGCCCATCAAATTCTGCGAAATTTTCAGATTGATACCGAATATATACGTAAGAATAGTGTGAAATATAAATATATACTAGTACAATAAGATCTTATCTGGCGATGTGTTCTGGAGATTCGCCATAACTCCAAGCTTTTGTTTGGTTTTGTTGACGGTTTTGTTTGAGAGATCCGCCATCTCTATGGTTTGATTAATGGTCCTTGTTACAGAAGCGAACACTGCCTTCTGTTGGTTGAACTGTATTTTTTTTTTTTCTTTCCCTCCCCTCCAATGTTCAACTTTTGATAAACTCTTGCTATCCCGTGATTCTCAATTGAATCATGTAAATCCTCATTACCCCTTATTAAGCTATCCCGTGATTTTTCAACTGTTTCATGTAAGTCTTCAATACCCCTTTTTAACTATCCCGTGATTTATCAACTGTTTCATGTAAATCTTCAATACCCCTTTTTGAACTGCTATAATAAATCTGTTAATTTTCAATTGCTTAGGTCTGTAGATACCTCTTTACGTTCAAATTAAAAATAGTGTTTAAATTTTTTTTTTCTTTTTGTTCCTAATAATTGCGCAATATAATAATTTTATCCCGTTCCTAGAAGTTAATACCTAAGTACGATATCCATTAATCAAGGTCATTTTTTTTTTCTTTTTACTGTATTCGAACTAGTGCCCCAGTAACCGATTTATTTTGTAAACAATTTGAGCTTTGTAAACATTCTCTACGTCCTCGTGACCTAGATTCAAGCGTATGAGGTATGTTTACTTTAGACATTCCGGAGACGTGTGAGATGACTCTAAAATTTTCTTTGTTTGATAATGATGTACTTAGCGCAATTGTCTAGTCTGATACCCGATTACGTATACATATTCATTCATTTATATATGCTTTGTCTCAATAAATAATTTATAATATTGATATGTATATACATAAATTTTATGATTGAAATAATTTCTAATATCATAACTTATTTCAAATGCTCTGGATTTTCTGAAATTATATTAATACATACATAACATTAAATATAAAATATTGATTTGTAAATTTATCACACATAACTACTTTTAATAGTTATTGATGAATTCAGAGGTAGGAATCGATACCCTTTTCCTCTTTTTATATAAGTGTTTTTCTTTTTTTTTTTTTTGATTATAATTTTTCTTGGGAACAAAATTTACATATATATATGTTTATATACTTACATATATAAATATAAAAAATATACTTATTATACTTATAATATTTTAATATAGTTACATATCACATATTAAGCGAGTAATATCTTGGTCAAATAATTAATCCAAATACCAATGTTTGCTCCATTCCGCTTTCTCCTTGGAATCTGTAAAATTTTATAACGGAAAAGACTTACCCCTACCAAGGTTTTTTCCGACCGGGAAATACACGGTAACCTTGCTGCAATTTTCCTAAATTAATTTTTATTTTCCTAAATTTAATTAAATCTTTTTGACTTCAATTTTTTTTTTTTTCATTTAATCTAATTAATTAAAATGATGCATGAACTCTATCGTTCTAAACTGTATTTTATCTCAAAACTCGTTGGTTAGATAACTCTTTAAATGATAGTTACTTCACGATTAATTTAGAGATGGTAAATTGTTGTTAAATTAAATTTTTATCCCTCCGAACTTTTATGTATTAATAAAATATTATTTTGTTTTATTATTATTATTTAAGATAATTAATTTAATTATTTATTATTTGTTAGAACACTTTCACTTAGATTGAACACACGTATTTAATTATAACTCCTTCACGCTAAATTATCACATCACTTCAGTTATTTATTGCACTAATATTAAACGCGAAATTTCTAAGTTTAAAATTACGATATTAGGTGATTATAAAATCCGAATTTTCCACTAAAACAAATTGTATTTATCACGAGCACTTTTATTTTTCACAAGTAATTAATGCGTTGGCTTTATTTTTATTTTTCACTGACTCTAACTGCAAAGTATTTTTCCTGTAGATCACTGACTAGAATGTCAAATTTTTCTAAGTATCAAAAATAATTATCACTTAGAATTTTTCTACTTTAAATCACCCACCGTTTCGTCACGTTCCGCGAACTTAAAACCTTTTCGACCACCACGTAGACTCTCCTCAACTGGCATTTGTCTAGACTTTTATACCCCTCTCAGGTCCAAAAGATCGTATCTGAATCTCCTATAATAAACCAATCTAATTACTATCAACTCGTAATTTCTTGAAACCTCTCCATTATTGTCGAATGCGGTCTCTTTGTACGTTTTGCGTTTGATACTTTCAATTCTGTCTCGTACTCTCATACTTACAAGATCCGGATTTAGTAAGATCCATGTTTAATGGCCCAACTTCCTTTGTCCTGGTGTTCATACAAAATTAGCTTGAATTTAATAATTTTAAAGTTCTATTTTCATATATTTCGTAACATGTCCGTGCGTACGGCATCTACCATATGTTCCAAATCTGTCCCCAAATTCGCCTATCAGAGATATCTTCATGTCGAAGTCTTTCTCGCAAATTGTTCATTTTTATTTTATTATTTTTCCTCGAGTTTTTCTGTATTCTATATGAACCTTTCCATTTAAAACCGAATTTTCTCTATTTACGTCGTATATTTGAATTTTCCATTTTTTTCTCGAATTTTCTTTTATTCACGACACTCTTTCCATGAATTTCCTTATTTATCCTTACGTTATTGTTCATATCTCTATAGGTTTTTATATTTCAAGCCGTATTTATTTTATTCACTGTTAATCTAAGATTTCCTTTGTTTTTCTCTGTCGTATCTCCTTTCCCCTCACTTCCCCGTACTTCCCTGATATAACCATATCGTTTTTTGATGTTTGCTGCCTCTTGGAAAATTTCATTTTCTATTTGTTATTAATAAATATATCATTTTTTAACATCTTTATAGGGGATACCCCCACTTCGGCCCTTAAATTTCTGTCATTTTTATTGCTTCATAGAGAACGCCTTCCAAATTTTGTCCCGTTCTTACGCAAAATCCCATAAACCATATGTCTTGACAGTTGTATACATTAATTCTTGTACCCACCTGGCAATAAATCCTTTTTTATTTCAGTGTCGTTAACTTTTACGAGAATTCTTTAACGTAAATATTTCATAAGACCCATGATAATTTTTATTACCTTTTTAACGGCTAATCGTCCTTATCTAAACAATTTCCATGTTCGACTATTCCTTGTTTATCACAACAAAATACATCTGGGATCGACAACCATTGTAATGCCTCATCTTTATCTGCAATCGCGTACTATGTTACTCTATAAACTCCATTTTAATTACGTAAAATGACTCCTTTTCCTGAGTTTTTCTATCGCAATGTTTTCAGCATTTTCCACTCCCCTCCGTACTGCACTCTATTTTCTTCTCTAACACTTGTTACTGCTCTAGACATCTGAAATGTACCCTCGCCTATTCTTTAAAACTCTCATTTTTTTTGACGTTTCCTCCCTAAATCTTTCATCGTAATATCCTAGCTCCATCTAGAATTGATAACAATAATTTTCCATTGTTTTTTCAACATTTCCATTTCCTTTAGCACGTTTTCCCTCGAATCGATCATCTCCGGTCGTCACAAACAATCGTATTATAGATGGAAATCTCCCTAACATCTTACAATACGTTTTCGTCACTTGCTTTGCAATCTTTCACTTAAACTTTTGCATCGTGTTTACGTGTATCCTTTTTTTCCGCACCTGATATGTTTTAATGCGTTCGAGAACTAGGGTTTCTGATCCCTGGAACGTACCGGTTAATGATAACATTTCTTGGGGTCATCGTTCTTTTGTCCCTGAACAGATTATTTCTTCCCATGGAGTTTATTCACCTCTCGGTTTGGTGGGAACATCAAACTCATTAATCACATTACTAATTGCTAAGTCCAAAGGTCGTTCCTTTGTTCTAAAAATGGGTTCGGCCCTCTTCCCGTTGATAGGCTGAATTGGTTTTTAATCGCTTTTGCTGCAATTCAATTGGCTGTCAATATATCACGTCTAAAGTATATTGGGGAGTCCCTGTGTCTGATTATTTGTTGATACCATCTGTGATCCTTTCATCAATACTCGTCTCACTTTGTCTAATTATAGATCCCTACCGTAAATATGAATTCACTTTACTCTAATCCGATAGATGTCGTAGACGTGTCCGCTTTATAAGTAATTGATATTTTCTTTTTAAATTAAAGTGGGAAGCTACGATATTTCCTAATTTTCACTGTTGATCAATGCAATTCATCACAGTTCCCTCCTCTGAACTCAATTTGCTGTGGCTAACGTTGTATTTTATTTTAATGTCCTCTTCTTTTTTTTTTTTTTTTTTTTTTTTTTTTTTTTTTTTTTTTTTTTTTTTTTTTTTTTTTTTTTTTCGTTAGACACCGAAATTGTGTTCAAATTTAGACTAGCTATCTTCCCCTCCTCATTTGGTTATCCCCTATCTCTTCTCCGCATCCTATTACTTCCTATCTCCCCCTCCTCATTTTGTTATCCCCTATCTCTTCTCCGCATCCTATTACTTCCTATCTCCCTCTTCTCTTTTGCTCGGATTGTTAACAATCTTGAATTTGAATCTCATTGTATTCTTTATTTTCTTTTCGCGTAGATTTTACTTTATGAAATTTTCTTTAATTTTGATAGATTCAAAATTAATTTCTTTTTGCTGGAACACGCCCCTCGACTCGCGTGTTTTGGTGGTCCCCAACCAAATTGGACTAAGACCTCCCTTACAATGATTTAAGTAAAGATTGTTTACAATCTCGCGGCCTTTCGAACAACTGAAAAGCGGGTGGTCTCTTGGTGTGCAATTAATTGTTTTTTGTTTTGTAAGTATGAATATTTTTTGTGAAATGTGTGTTTTCGCACGACCTCACCCAATCCGACAATCAGTGGTATACATGTTTCATATAAATTTTCCAGCATTTTTTTTTTTTCTTTATTTATTTAAACTTTATTTTATAATTCTTAATTTCTAATTATAATTTCTTAATTCATCCAAAGTTGTTCTAGCCTAAGTGTTGTCCACTCTAATATTTAAATTTTTATAAATGTTCTTTATTATCCTCAAATTGGTTCAGCGTTCCTTTTTTCCTTTTTTTTTTTTTCGAAATCTAAAATATTTATAATTAATTCAAATGTTACCTTTTTATCTCTATACTTAATGTCTACCCTATATCTATAGATAAACTTTCTTATTTCAATATTTCAAAAAAAAAAAAAATCCCTAAGCATTGTTTATTTTTTTTTTTTTCAAAATGTCCCTTTTGTGTGCCATATAATATCTCTAATTCTCTCCTTTTGAGTGTTCTTACTTATCTAACATTTTTTTTTTTTTTCTCACTAACACATAAAAAAAAAGTCAATATTTTTTTTTTTTCAACTAGAAAATCAAAATTAACGACTTTATTTGCCTTACCCTATTTCAATAATTGAATATGATTGTCGCTTATTAAGAACTTGTCCACTCACCCTCAAAGACTTAACGACGATCCGCCCCTCGCAAGCAATCTGATAATCTAATATTTTAGTAATTTTCTTTCTTCCCCCTCCCCAATTATAATGTATCCTAACATATTTTTATTTGTATTTCTCAATCGTTTATTTATTTATTAACATTTACAAATATTTGTAAACTTCGCACTCTATTCGTTGACTTCCACTAATTGTAAACCTGATTTTTGTTTCTTATTACTTGTGTAATATCTAGCTAAATGTAAAGCGCTATAATCTCCTTTTATCTCCCGAGTTGGCTGCGACCACTAGCTCCTTCCCGGCTGTAGTTATTGTAGAATTTTCTTTTGGTGAACTGTTAACTTCGGTGCACTTGCTGCAACTAGCGTTTTCGCCCACACTTTCAATTGCGTGTATCCTCCTTTTTATGGCGCGGTAACGGTCACGGTATTTGTCCTTCTTGCTGGATTCCTCCCCACTCCTCTTCTTCATGTTCCGTTCTTCTGGTGTACATACCATTGTATCTAGTTTTCGTAGAAACTCAGCGGCGACAATCTCATCTCCTGATTGCCCCGAAAACCATAGCGATTGAATTTCCTTCGGATAATGTCTCATAATTTCGTCAACTATGCCCAACGGTGTGTCAGTAATCTTTAAAGCCTTCGCTAGCTCCCAATAGTTTGCGAAATGAGTAAGCATGGATATATTTTTCTTGGCATCATATACCCCTTCTGCAAGACGACGGCGAACTTCATTTTTCTTTATGTCTCCCCAATAGGTAGCTAAAAATCTCGTTCGAAATCTAACATAGTCTCCCATCGTTTATTGTACAATTTTGCCCACGATTTAGCTTCCCCTTTCAAATTTTCCCGTACGACGACTAATGGATCCGTTCGTTTCACTTTTCTAGTGTATTCTTTTAAATCTTCCAGGAAACTAATGGGATTTTGATTTCCACCGGAGAATGATGGTCGTTCCTGCTGTGGTAACATTTCCACTACTTGGAGAACGCTTTTCGGCGCACTATCCTCTCCTATCACCGCCACTGTTGCTGGGATTTCCAATTGTTTCTCGAGTTCTTGCATCTTATTGACGAGCGGTGCCAAAGCTGCCTGAATTATTGTAGTTATATCTTCTATGTTTATTGTTGAAGTCTCGGTTGTGACATTTTCCCCGATTGCTGTCACTAAAGCCTGGGCTCGCCTACTTGTTCCACGTTTCCCAACCATTTTCTTTATTTTCCGAGTGCCGCCTGGTTAATGTTTATATTTTATCTTATTAAGCGACAACCTTATAATCTCTATTTTAGTTTCCTAAATTACCTTATGTAAATTATGTTGCCTTCCTTATTCTATTTATTTACTTATTTTATTTTTTTTTTTTTCAATTTTCTCGTTTTTCTATATTTTTTATTTTATTTTTTTATTTTTCCTTTTACTTCGTTAACTTTTCTTGTTCCTTTTCCTCGGGTTTTTTCTGTAACATACCATGTGTGAGTCTCTCTTCACACTCTCGCTTATTTTCGCCCCGTTCCTCCGATTTTGTGTCGGTCTCCCCCTCTGGCTGAACGACTTCTATCATATCCTCGACTCGTAACTTAGACCTCTTTGAACGTCTAAATATCTCCCGTAATTCATCTCCCAACGGTATTTCTTTAGCTTCTAATTCCGTCGCATCCACTTTCCCTTTTTCCGCCATTTTTTGTTTAAAATTTTTAATGAATTTAACTCAATACCAACTATTTATTATAAATATACCTATATATATTTATAATTTATTTTATTTTTTTATTTTTTTTGGAACCTGTCCCCCTATAAAACACAATATTTTTAATTATTTATATTTGTTTGCATGATGATTGTAACCCAAATTAGATCAACTCTACCATCACTCTTCATTTCAATTAAATGTAGGTAATTGCAAAAAAAACGGAATGAATATTGTTACTCCAATGTTAATGAATATCCCGTGATTTTCGTTCAACCAATAATTACTCATTGTTTAGAATGCCAACCATTCCTTCAAGTTCCGCAATACCTACGATATTTTCGCAAAATCTGTTTAGAGTTCGCAATACCTATCTTGATGTTATTTCGTCAAATCCCCTCCTTTTTTTGGTCCGAATGATCAAATGTTCCCTTAAATAGGTATATACCTATAAAACATTCGTCTGTGATATTAAAGCTCTCAACTCGACACTATCCCCAATCAAATATTTTATGTTATTTTTATTTTATGTTCCTTATCTTTTATGTTATGACTTTTTATGTGATAATCCTCACATACAAACCCACAACATTAACTATAAACAAAGGGTCACTTTATGTAGGTAAGTTCCCCCGTTTTTATCTGTAAAGTCTGTTTATTTTTTCCGTAACCGAGTGTTGATATCATTTTCGAGTTTGTTTATTCTACAATCTCTTAAAGCGATGCGCGTTACCCCCGATGTCACCTACTTCAAAATTTTTCGATGCTTTGTTATCACTTTCGATGCTTAGGTTATCAATCTTTCGATGCTTACAAACACCGCGGTATCTCGTATCAGATTGTTTACATTACGGTCATTAACATTCTGGATTCAGGAATGTCAATACCATTATTCTGTCAATTTATGGCCTTGAATAAACTGTTTACGCTTGTATCTGACCTACATTCTTTGTTACGATATTTATAATCTCATAAGCAATCAACAAATTCATGGTCACTTGATTTAAACTTTATCGACACTTTTATAAATTATTTTAAAACATGTAGAGTTTATTCGTTAACACTTTTTTTTTTTTATATTTAAATGTATTGTTTATATATTTATTTTCGTATATTTATTTATTAATTTATATATTTTTTTCGTGTTTATTTAACGGCGCACTGTTCTGATTTTTATTTTATTTTTATTATCACTTCATTTAACATAACGTCCTACTTATTATTATTATTATTTTTTTTTTTTTTTTTTTGCAATAGATTGACCAATAAAAGTTTTTTTTTTTTTTTTTTCTAAAACAACTTGTAAAACTCTGATCTCCTGTCACGGCTGTGCAGTTGTGATGTATGTCTTTTCTACTCTCTCTTATATTTGTCTTTATTTTATTTACTCCTGGGCACTTGGCACCAGTCGTAATGTTTCGTCTTTTCATACTTATTTAACTCTCCTTTCATCGGCAAGACAGTTGTAATATTCTCGCCTTTTCTCTTGGCTCTGATCGATATTTAAATTCTTAAGGCTTTGCATATGTGTGGTAGGGATGGAAAATTCCTCCCCTACGTCACACAAGCCTTTATAAAATTGGACCCTTATTTCCTCTGATAACTACAGAAAGCTACTTAAAGCTCCCTTGTACTATATACCTTTAGCGATATATGTACTTAACTAATAAATACGTTATTTACGACTTTGAACGTAAATATTTTCGTATTTAGGTTGTAATTAAACTCCATCAAACGTTGTGTAATTTTTTGATTTATGATATAGAACTTTAATTACTTTAAATTTTGTGGTAACCCTCTTGATTCTAAACAGAGTGTTGAATTTCAAACTGTATTGGTCTCTCTCTTGCAAATTTAACCTTAAGTAATTTCTCTAAATGAACTAACTTCCCTTTGACGTTTATTATGATTCCCTACATCCTAATGAATTCATGAATAAGCAATACTAATCGAAACTACACATGACTAATTGAACAGATAATTAAATATAACTCAAATGGTTAAATGTTAGTAAATTTGATTATGATTGTATCTCGTATCTGCTGGGCGCCCCTCCGTTTAGATTCAGCTGCTATAAGGTACATATAAAGATGGATTTAGTAGGTTAATGCAATTAGTTAATTGCATATTTGACGAACTCAGAATAACCCTTTTTCTGGCAAAATTTGGCTCCTGCCTCCATCAAGTAAGCCGGGTGATCAGAAGTCAACCCAAAATTCGCACAGTCTTTTGGCACGGTTCAATTGATTGATACCTAAGTTATCGCGTCCCAATTGACCTTCCTTCGCCATCATGCACTGCCTTCAGGTCTTCCTCCAAGCCCAGATACCTCCAAATTCCTACTCCTCCAAAGTTTACTATTTACTTAGGGCGAACCGGTTTCGTCCTATATGCAATCATATACTCACGGGTTTGTGTGGAGTTACGGGTCGTGAATCCTCCCTCCACGTTCAAGAAATGAGACGAGAGTGACCCGACAGGCCTAAAGCACTAATTGTAAGTGAGTTCGTTTCATTCAATGAACAGTACATAAAAAGATATATATGTAAACATACGTTTTGGGAAGGTTTATAACTCGCAATGCGAAACTACTTGCAACGCATCCCGAGCTCGGATCTCGCCCATCAAATTCTGCGAAATTTTCAGATTGATACCGAATATATACGTAAGAATAGTGTGAAATATAAATATATACTAGTACAATAAGATCTTATCTGGCGATGTGTTCTGGAGATTCGCCATAACTCCAAGCTTTTGTTTGGTTTTGTTGACGGTTTTGTTTGAGAGATCCGCCATCTCTATGGTTTGATTAATGGTCCTTGTTACAGAAGCGAACACTGCCTTCTGTTGGTTGAACTGTATTTTTTTTTTTTCTTTCCCTCCCCTCCAATGTTCAACTTTTGATAAACTCTTGCTATCCCGTGATTCTCAATTGAATCATGTAAATCCTCATTACCCCTTATTAAGCTATCCCGTGATTTTTCAACTGTTTCATGTAAGTCTTCAATACCCCTTTTTAACTATCCCGTGATTTATCAACTGTTTCATGTAAATCTTCAATACCCCTTTTTGAACTGCTATAATAAATCTGTTAATTTTCAATTGCTTAGGTCTGTAGATACCTCTTTACGTTCAAATTAAAAATAGTGTTTAAATTTTTTTTTTCTTTTTGTTCCTAATAATTGCGCAATATAATAATTTTATCCCGTTCCTAGAAGTTAATACCTAAGTACGATATCCATTAATCAAGGTCATTTTTTTTTTCTTTTTACTGTATTCGAACTAGTGCCCCAGTAACCGATTTATTTTGTAAACAATTTGAGCTTTGTAAACATTCTCTACGTCCTCGTGACCTAGATTCAAGCGTATGAGGTATGTTTACTTTAGACATTCCGGAGACGTGTGAGATGACTCTAAAATTTTCTTTGTTTGATAATGATGTACTTAGCGCAATTGTCTAGTCTGATACCCGATTACGTATACATATTCATTCATTTATATATGCTTTGTCTCAATAAATAATTTATAATATTGATATGTATATACATAAATTTTATGATTGAAATAATTTCTAATATCATAACTTATTTCAAATGCTCTGGATTTTCTGAAATTATATTAATACATACATAACATTAAATATAAAATATTGATTTGTAAATTTATCACACATAACTACTTTTAATAGTTATTGATGAATTCAGAGGTAGGAATCGATACCCTTTTCCTCTTTTTATATAAGTGTTTTTCTTTTTTTTTTTTTTGATTATAATTTTTCTTGGGAACAAAATTTACATATATATATGTTTATATACTTACATATATAAATATAAAAAATATACTTATTATACTTATAATATTTTAATATAGTTACATATCACATATTAAGCGAGTAATATCTTGGTCAAATAATTAATCCAAATACCAATGTTTGCTCCATTCCGCTTTCTCCTTGGAATCTGTAAAATTTTATAACGGAAAAGACTTACCCCTACCAAGGTTTTTTCCGACCGGGAAATACACGGTAACCTTGCTGCAATTTTCCTAAATTAATTTTTATTTTCCTAAATTTAATTAAATCTTTTTGACTTCAATTTTTTTTTTTTCATTTAATCTAATTAATTAAAATGATGCATGAACTCTATCGTTCTAAACTGTATTTTATCTCAAAACTCGTTGGTTAGATAACTCTTTAAATGATAGTTACTTCACGATTAATTTAGAGATGGTAAATTGTTGTTAAATTAAATTTTTATCCCTCCGAACTTTTATGTATTAATAAAATATTATTTTGTTTTATTATTATTATTTAAGATAATTAATTTAATTATTTATTATTTGTTAGAACACTTTCACTTAGATTGAACACACGTATTTAATTATAACTCCTTCACGCTAAATTATCACATCACTTCAGTTATTTATTGCACTAATATTAAACGCGAAATTTCTAAGTTTAAAATTACGATATTAGGTGATTATAAAATCCGAATTTTCCACTAAAACAAATTGTATTTATCACGAGCACTTTTATTTTTCACAAGTAATTAATGCGTTGGCTTTATTTTTATTTTTCACTGACTCTAACTGCAAAGTATTTTTCCTGTAGATCACTGACTAGAATGTCAAATTTTTCTAAGTATCAAAAATAATTATCACTTAGAATTTTTCTACTTTAAATCACCCACCGTTTCGTCACGTTCCGCGAACTTAAAACCTTTTCGACCACCACGTAGACTCTCCTCAACTGGCATTTGTCTAGACTTTTATACCCCTCTCAGGTCCAAAAGATCGTATCTGAATCTCCTATAATAAACCAATCTAATTACTATCAACTCGTAATTTCTTGAAACCTCTCCATTATTGTCGAATGCGGTCTCTTTGTACGTTTTGCGTTTGATACTTTCAATTCTGTCTCGTACTCTCATACTTACAAGATCCGGATTTAGTAAGATCCATGTTTAATGGCCCAACTTCCTTTGTCCTGGTGTTCATACAAAATTAGCTTGAATTTAATAATTTTAAAGTTCTATTTTCATATATTTCGTAACATGTCCGTGCGTACGGCATCTACCATATGTTCCAAATCTGTCCCCAAATTCGCCTATCAGAGATATCTTCATGTCGAAGTCTTTCTCGCAAATTGTTCATTTTTATTTTATTATTTTTCCTCGAGTTTTTCTGTATTCTATATGAACCTTTCCATTTAAAACCGAATTTTCTCTATTTACGTCGTATATTTGAATTTTCCATTTTTTTCTCGAATTTTCTTTTATTCACGACACTCTTTCCATGAATTTCCTTATTTATCCTTACGTTATTGTTCATATCTCTATAGGTTTTTATATTTCAAGCCGTATTTATTTTATTCACTGTTAATCTAAGATTTCCTTTGTTTTTCTCTGTCGTATCTCCTTTCCCCTCACTTCCCCGTACTTCCCTGATATAACCATATCGTTTTTTGATGTTTGCTGCCTCTTGGAAAATTTCATTTTCTATTTGTTATTAATAAATATATCATTTTTTAACATCTTTATAGGGGATACCCCCACTTCGGCCCTTAAATTTCTGTCATTTTTATTGCTTCATAGAGAACGCCTTCCAAATTTTGTCCCGTTCTTACGCAAAATCCCATAAACCATATGTCTTGACAGTTGTATACATTAATTCTTGTACCCACCTGGCAATAAATCCTTTTTTATTTCAGTGTCGTTAACTTTTACGAGAATTCTTTAACGTAAATATTTCATAAGACCCATGATAATTTTTATTACCTTTTTAACGGCTAATCGTCCTTATCTAAACAATTTCCATGTTCGACTATTCCTTGTTTATCACAACAAAATACATCTGGGATCGACAACCATTGTAATGCCTCATCTTTATCTGCAATCGCGTACTATGTTACTCTATAAACTCCATTTTAATTACGTAAAATGACTCCTTTTCCTGAGTTTTTCTATCGCAATGTTTTCAGCATTTTCCACTCCCCTCCGTACTGCACTCTATTTTCTTCTCTAACACTTGTTACTGCTCTAGACATCTGAAATGTACCCTCGCCTATTCTTTAAAACTCTCATTTTTTTTGACGTTTCCTCCCTAAATCTTTCATCGTAATATCCTAGCTCCATCTAGAATTGATAACAATAATTTTCCATTGTTTTTTCAACATTTCCATTTCCTTTAGCACGTTTTCCCTCGAATCGATCATCTCCGGTCGTCACAAACAATCGTATTATAGATGGAAATCTCCCTAACATCTTACAATACGTTTTCGTCACTTGCTTTGCAATCTTTCACTTAAACTTTTGCATCGTGTTTACGTGTATCCTTTTTTTCCGCACCTGATATGTTTTAATGCGTTCGAGAACTAGGGTTTCTGATCCCTGGAACGTACCGGTTAATGATAACATTTCTTGGGGTCATCGTTCTTTTGTCCCTGAACAGATTATTTCTTCCCATGGAGTTTATTCACCTCTCGGTTTGGTGGGAACATCAAACTCATTAATCACATTACTAATTGCTAAGTCCAAAGGTCGTTCCTTTGTTCTAAAAATGGGTTCGGCCCTCTTCCCGTTGATAGGCTGAATTGGTTTTTAATCGCTTTTGCTGCAATTCAATTGGCTGTCAATATATCACGTCTAAAGTATATTGGGGAGTCCCTGTGTCTGATTATTTGTTGATACCATCTGTGATCCTTTCATCAATACTCGTCTCACTTTGTCTAATTATAGATCCCTACCGTAAATATGAATTCACTTTACTCTAATCCGATAGATGTCGTAGACGTGTCCGCTTTATAAGTAATTGATATTTTCTTTTTAAATTAAAGTGGGAAGCTACGATATTTCCTAATTTTCACTGTTGATCAATGCAATTCATCACAAGAGACCCATGTTGTAGGAAGGAGGAAACACAGAGGCCGGCAAATCATTCCACAGCCGAGCTGTTGAACACAAGAACGAGTCGAAGAAACGACCCGTTCTCATGTGACAAATGTCAACTGTGTACAAATGTTGGGCACGCGTTTGGCGTGTTTCCCGACTGTGCACCGGTGCCGAAGGGATCAATGATGCTAGTTCCTCGGAGCATCTTCCATTGTAATACCGGTAGAACAAAGATAGCATTCCCACCCGACGCCTGTGCTCTAAAGATTGCAATCCGTCTGTTAAGATGGGAGAATCTATCAAACGGACCGCCCGTTTCTGCACAGAGTCGAGGATATTTTTCAGGTATTTTGGAGCTCCAGACCAGAGGTGGCTGCCAAATTCAACCGTGGGGCGCACTTGCGATTTGTACAGGGTTAGCAGTTGTGTACTACTAAAGTATCTGCGGGCCCTGTACAGTACGCCCAGTTTTTGGGAGGCTAACTTTACTCTGGCTTCGATGGAGCCCCCATACCTGAGCTGGTCACTTAGGGTTACACCAAGGTTGGATGGTTATCCAACCTTGGTTATCGCGAAGAGACAGACAGATGCCGCGGAGGACTTTAATTTATAATGCGTAGAGATGGTGTGAAAGATTAAAATAATGTGCATGAAATGCTTGGGGTAACTAACATATTTAAGTTAATAGGGATTAATACTGTATCCGTCTAAATAACTTTTCAATTACCACAATGTACGTGACCATTTTTTTAGAAGATAGAATGGGTATAGTAAGCTATCCGTAAAAGATAGATATATGCCTTTGCGGACTTTTTTGTAGATCCATAAAAGAGGAATATCCCACCATGCATTGTTTTGTTATATCCCAAAAGGATTAGGCAGCGTTTTCGCTGAAAGCTACCAGGTGGCTTGACTTTTTTCCGACACTTCTAACAATTATCGTTATGTTTCAACCAATTTACACAAATCCTTGACAAATTACAAACCTAAACCTTCTTCACAAAACACTCTATCTATTGGTGAAAACCACATGAAAGTTCGTTCAGTAGTGTTCGAGTTTATCGCGAACAGACAGACGACGCGGGGGACTAATTTATAATATGTAGAAATGTAGAGAAGAGATCTACTCGCACGTTTACACTCAATACAATATACCAATGTCCTAATAGTCACCATGAAACAGGCAGCCGCTGAGAATGGAGGATTTCGTTTATTAATCCTTTGTAAATGTTTTTTTAATTAAATATCGTGTATTTTGTAGATAAAAAAATATAGTACAATATTGTTTTCATTTTTCTCTGCATACCATTGCGAGGAGGCAGCACCGTTATTAAAATATCATCAATATCTCGTGGTTATTGGAAAATAATTATTTCCATTGCAACATTAAAACAGCCTGCACAGACAAGATAAACAAAAAGCCCATTAAACCGTCCTCTAACCTTAATAAAAATGTCCAACCCACTCCTATTATTGCCATACCAAATAAATGAGACATTTTATTTGCAGTAATAAAAGCTCACACCAAAACATGTGTCTCTTTTAATGGTCCCAATAAACATAGCTCGAACTCATATCTATCAGATTCAATTTAATCCGAAGCTTTTGAAGAGGGTTTTTTCCTATTTTTCTGCGTTCATTTTGCCAGTTAAAACCACAGAAAGGGCGAGTATCTACCTGTTTAAAAAAAATTATGAAATATGGAATAAAATTATAAAGTACCTACCTAAGATGGGTTCCCTGTGATGTATTAGGTAATTCGAACTTAAAGTAATTAAAATACGTGCCTACCTCCTGCTCGTATTTTAAAATGAGATTTAAAATAAGACACCGTACAAAATAAAAAAAAATATTTTAAGAAAAAAAGTGACCGAAAAAGTGACCGAATTTGATATGGGTTCCGTAGCTCAGTTTGTAGAGCACTTGTCATGTAGGCAAACGGTCCTGGGTTCGAGTCTCAGTGGAGCCAATATCTTTTTCTGGTTTTTTGTCTCCAGATTTTCGATTGAGTCTCGCTAATATTGCCTTCATTTAATTAAATCGGATATAATTCTTCGATTAATTTTTGGGATTATCTACTGGAGGTTATTCTTGGTCGATTTTGGGAATCGGAAGACATCGATTTTGCATGCATCCGTACGGGCGTTCTGTCTTGGAGCCATTGTTGTCCCCAGACTATCCAATCTCTTGATGTAATGTTATTTTTTGGAAACCAGCCGAGATGAGGTGACAAGCCACGCCATTCATTAACAACTATGCTGATAGTTCAAACGGTATCACACCTCAAAACAGCATTAGGATGTCTTTTTGAAACAGTGGATTTTTTTCACTTTTATTGAAAAATCGTTACTCATTTGGGTTGAGCTTTAAAGCCCACGCTGTGCTGTATTATCTAAATAATTTGTTGTTTCTACCTAATCCCACGGTAACAACAAACTAAATTAGGATGTTTGGTAAGAATATTGAGTCGTGACTACGTAACTTTACAAACATGTTATTTAAATGCAGGTATATGGAATTATTTAAAAGTACGAGTTCACGACATGTTGTGGTTAGTTCCGCCGAGCGTTGTTAAGTTGCAGATAGTTCGAATTTAAATAACGTACCACGGTTCAGTTCGCTGAAAAGATTTATGATTCCGACGTGAAAAGTTGTAGAAGTCGAGAACGGGAGAGGAAAATATGGCCTCACCGAATAAACAGTCGGTAAAATATCATGTTTCATTCTTACTGGATAAGTTCCGCTGATCTATCTCTGCATTACGGGGTTGCATTTCAATAATACACAAATTACATATTTGTTTTGTTAAACTTAATTTATTAGTGTGGTGTACATGTACATGATTGTACATGTAGTTTCATAATCTTTTAACATAATTTTTATAATTTTTTATTTTTATTTACAAAAAGATACATAAATTATAATAAATTTTATACAATAATTAATTACATAGATAATACATGTATTTGATGTACCCCAATAAATAAGCAGGGCTTGTGTGTATGGGGGGGGGCTTGTATGTATAATATGTCGTTAGTGTAGATCAATGGTTCCCAAACAGTGGTACGTGGACCACTAGTGGTCCGCAAGGGCCAGATAGAATATGGTCCACGAAAGATTTCAAACTTTGAATGAACGCGCGCCGAGCGAGAACGTTTTCTTTTGTCTTGCTCGGCAGTTTTTGTTAGTGATTCTATTTGGCTATTTAGTGATTCGACCACAATATATTGTATATTATATATTGTTATGTTCAGTATTGTTATCAATATAAATATTTTGATATAGGTAAGCACGCATTCTGCCATGACCTCTTTTAATAAAAACTTGTTATTACAAAAGAGAATTTGGACGTTAGTTTACCTACGTATGCTCGTGTTTGTATACTACAAAGATTCACAACGTTAGGTCGTCATTTAACATTATTTCGTTAAATAATATCTAATTAGTTACAATATGTAACGATTTGCAAATTAAACATACAGTAAAAGTACACTGGCCCTCAAAAAAAATCGAGCCACTCACAAAATTGCTTATAAGGTAAATTTTCGATCGAAGTTGCCATGCTCAATACGAATATTTTTAGAAAAAAACATTTAGATTCACCTTAATTACTATAAAAGGCAAATTTTTGCATTTGGCGCGATGAAAAATGATGCATTTAAAATATTAATTGCATAAAATGAAAATTTACTTCGCATACCGAATTCATCAAGTCATTTTGTTCTGTTGGTATTCCTAACGTATTATTATTATTTGTAACGTATGCAGGGACACTGGAGGTCAAAATTCGTTAAAAATTCGTTAAAAATAAATAAATGTAGCTTCGTTTAACAAAAAAATTAGAATCTTGCGAGTGCCTTGAAGGAGTAACCATCTGTTAAATAACCTCCACTGTTGGTAGGTATTCCTGATACTATGTGCAAGGAAATTGGTAGCCGACAAAAAAAAACAAAAATAATTAATAGTTTTTAAATTTAGAATACGTTTTAAGCAAGATTTTTTTTTTACTTCAAATAAAATTGAAAATTTATTTTTTAAGTAAAAAAAAATTAACTTACTAATGTTAAACGTTTCGATTAAAGATTATTTTTAGATTGATTCAATTTGTTTTTAACTTTGTGGTCCCTATTAACAATAATAAAATCCCTGGTCAAAAAAAGGTTGGGAGCCACTGATGTAGATAGTTATATCGTCGGCGTCGGTTCAACGCTAAAGTCGCGAATCCGCATTTTTGCCAGTTTTGACTATTCTCTGTTTAAATATTTCATTACATACCCTGCGAATAATTTTTAGTACATATTTAAGCTGGCTTAGTAATAATATAAATCGGTTAATGATTTCAATTCTAAGCTTCAAATCTCAATATTGGAGAAATTGACGTTGGACCAACGATATGTAGTTTTGAGATGTCTCAACAGATGTCAGTCGAGTGGTACCTTAGAAGAGTGTCGACTATCGTCGTTCGTGTAAACGAAATAGCTGATGATACATGACAGAAAACTGGGTCCCATAGCGTGTGGTTCCCCATCTCCAGAATAACTTAGAGCTTCCTTATAGTACGTACGTCTGGTCCAGTCTGTTAACGTAAATAAAGCAATTTGTAATCTCGACGAAACCTGATCTTTTTTGGAATTTGCCCGAGCGTAATTCAATCAATCTCAATCAACGGGATTGAAATATATCTTTGTTAGTAAAGTTAATCTGTGGTATGTGTCTAAGCTTTTATTTTTTAAGTTATTTGTATTTTACAATTCAAACGGCTGTGAAAAATGTAAAATATAAAGTGTACTATCGAAAATATACATATATTTTTTTTCATTTATTTATTTTAAAAATACAAGACAACAAAAGTCCCTACTATAACTACTACATAACTACTTTTTAGCAGTTTATCTAACGGGCTCTTTACATTAAAGATCTTATTAGGGTGAGTTAATAGTTACATTTTTACAATTAAGTATATAAAATAAAAATTAAAAATTTTACAGAAAAATAGAGAAAAGAATAATTATGAAAACGTAAATAACAATTTTAAAGTCTTTAGAATAATATGTCATTGAAAGCTAATACAAATTAATTCTTTCAGTACGCTATGTCTTCAATAAATTCACCAATTGTTTGTTTTAGGCACAGTTTTTAATTTCAGTAGGTAACATATTTAAATAACTGGGAATGATGTAATTTAATGTTCTTTGTCCATATTTATTTCTATGCTTAGGTATAATTAGTCCTTCATTAAAGTTACGAATACCGACAGTAACTACACGACAAAATACACTATTCTACTGTAGCATTCATAAGCGGAACTTCATTACCCTATCTCCGATACAAAGATTTCACACTATGGGAAATCAGTACTTAGGTGATATTGACATATTTAACATAAACTTGGCGAAATTTGTTGATCTTGTAAAAAACTTATTCCAAAACTATTCCTAAACCTATCTGTTTTTTTGAAAACCTATGAAATCGCTGTATTTTTGTGTTTTTATGACTTGTGTGCTTTTTTATCAAAATTTATTTTTATTATTTCTGTATATGTTAAATAATCTGTCATGAATTATTTGTACTACCAAAGCCTTTTGGGCGTTAAATAAATAAATAAATAAAAAATAAATAAAAAAGTTAAAACGAGTATTATGGTTTTGTTCCAGCCTGTTTATATATAAAGGGTTATTTATGTGCTGAAATATAATGTTGTACCACAGAATTGCTCTCACTGAAAGAATTTTGAGACTCTGATAAAAGTATAGAATATTATGCCTTTCTGGGTATAAATTTTTTTCATCTAATAATTTAACCAATGAATTTTGCACTGATTGAACATGTTCGATATTTGTTTTACAGGAAAATCCCCAAGCTGTTATTCCATATCTTTTACAAAACATTTTAAAGCATAGTTTATGCGTTCTTGAGGATTGTATGCACCTGTACTCGAAGAACGCAAAATTCAAAACTCTTTTTATTTCAGGAAATCAAGTGAGTGAGGACAAGCCCAGTGAGGACTTTTTTGCCATCATTTATTTCTTGTTTCTCGTATCCAAGAGTTGGTAATATGTTGATAAGTACCTACCATGTTATTAAATCTGCTCTGAAAATTTACACTGCAAGGTTCTCCGAAGCGTTGTGTCAAGAAAGAGGAGGAAGTGTTACCCTAAGTATTTTGATGAGTGGAAGGGTAGGGATAAAAAAGTGATCTTTTTTAAAGATCATTGGTCACCCGAACAATTTATTAAATGACTGAATGTCAAAAACCAGCACACCCTCTTCTTCATTGTTCCTTTATATTGCTATTTGATATAACATGACGCGAATGTCTGCCTAAACAATCCATAAAGTCGACCAAAAAGGTTGCTGGATTTTTCAAACCCCATCGGAACCAGCCCATTGAAAACGTGAATAATTAACGTTAAAAGACAAAGTATCTTTTATGTGCCACGTAGACACCCCGCATAGCCTTAAACGCGTTTCGAACAGCTGTTTGCCATCGTTCGCATATCAAACGTGGTGCTCTATACCGCTTTCTTTGAGAAATTTCCGTCGTAAAATTTTACGCTCACGGGGCAGAAGGTTAAGGAGAACACTTCAAATTGAGAATGTTATCATATATTTTCTTGGAACCGCTTAAAGAATAGACTTTTGGCCCTCTTTTCATAGACTCTGGTTTGTGCATGGTTGCAGAAGAGTTTACATTCCAGTTTCCAAAGCACTTATTGCGATGAGGTATTACTGATTTGTTTTGAATTCAGCGCGATTATTTGGGCATTCGAAGGTACCCGATGTAGGACATTGATTAAAATTAATCAGTTCATGGTAATCGTTTTATTTTAAAATCAATTCGAATTTTTATGCACGTTTTATATACACTACATTTTAAATACAATACGGTACGTACATTTATTTCTCCTCTTGTGTCTTTGGTTTTGGTGACGACAGTCAGAATTAATTTGATTAGAGGACTTTAAATAATATTGTTGTCGTATTATCTTTCAATGGTAATACCGTGATATAGAAATAACTCATAAAATCTTTTATTTTACCAAAATACATAAACTTTCAAGCGTAATAATTCAAAATTATTACGCTTGAAATATACTTTATAATTAACTTGGTAGGTATATAAGTACCTTCTTGCAAATCTTATGATTTCAGCGGAAGCTTTGGTTTTATTTATTAAATAATATAAAATTTGAAACATACTTAATTTAACGTGAGGTACTTACTCTCTTCATAAAAGTAGTATTATAATTAGTGATAGAAATTTAATGTGGAACCATGAAGTTAAAAAGTAACAACTGATTTTGTTCTCGAAAATTAACGCATCCTGCGGGTTCATCTTTAGCTCACTTTATGTCTATTTTATTACTATTTCACTACATTTTAAAATAAATTATAAATTCTCTTACCATACGTACATTTTTTTACATGAATACCGCACAAGAGTCCCAACTGCTCCCGTCTAGAGCCAGTGGCACTATGGCATCCCTAATTGGGGTATGTTGTGAGGCTGAAGGTAATGGGAAAGGGAAGAAGATGGGGAAGAGAAAGGTGGGGAAGTACCTGGCTATTCAGATCTGGTCACCAAACACGGCTAACGCCATTTCAAGCAACGCGTCAATTCTGAATGGTGGTCTTACACCAGGGCGATACTGAGAGTATATTTCACTCTGGAACGTGCTGCAAATATACTATACGTTATTTTAAATGAATCAATTGTGAAATAACACAAATTAATCAAATAAAATTTATTTGCCACGCCGGGATTCGATCCCGCGACCTTCGGAGTGCTAGTCAAGAGCCTTTCCGCTGGACTACGCTTAATTAAAGGAATGATAAACATATAAGTACGCAATTAAGGAATTGTACAATTTGTCCAAAATGTCATTATCTCAATGAAAAATCATTTTTCAAACTTTCTTCAGGCCGGTAAGCAGGTACCAAAGTAAGCAGGTAAAGTACAAATAAACACGAAAATTTCACATTTGAACATATAAGTTTACTGGATCGTTAAGACGGCAACTATCTTGAAACGGAAAGCACAAACAAATTTACAGAAGGAACAAATGCAAAACGGTAAAGTTAATACAGGACTTCACTATGCTATAATAATATGTTTTCATGCAAATAAATAATTATTTTCTTAATCGGGTTGAAAACCATTGCTGCGAAAATGCGCTCGTAAACGTAAACGTCCCTATTTTGCTTCAGTGTCCTTGGTTCATTGCAGGTATATTCTCACCTTGCACAGAACCTGCATCCATAACGATTTTCATAACTAAACTATGTGTGTATGTATTATAAATTGTACTCTCTCAGAGCCTTGTCCCTAAGCGCTAGAATTACCAATAGAAATATTCTATTCTGTTAGCATTTACTCTAGGCACCAGAATATCCAATATAATTGTTATTTCTGTAAGCATTTACCCTAGGTGCTAGAATTTGGAATAGAATTACTCTGTTCCATAAGTGTCTACTCTTGATGTTGGAATAATATTTGGCTAATTTATAATGCGCCGTTTTTGTGAAAAATCACCTCAAGGACGCTGGGGAATAATCAATAGATATATTGTTCTATTTTGTAAACTACTCTAGGCACTAGAATAACCATTATAATTATTCTATTTTATTAACATCTACGCAGGGCGCTAGAATTACCAATAGAATTAATCTATTCTTGATGAATAACGAATAGAATTGTTGTTTTATTTTGTAAACTTCTTCTCTAAGTGCAAGAGTTACCAATAGAATCATTATTATTTTTTCCGAAGGAAGCAAATACTCTGGGATGTGACATTATGTTATATTAAATGAGCGGCTCAAAACGTCAAGAGTGTAAGAACATCTACGATGTTTAAATAGTAGCGCATTTTCTGATTTCGCGAACCATTTAATAGAAACTAATCACTCTTTCGATAAAACCTTTGGAACTAAAATATTACGAACAATGGATTTGGAATTAGGGTAAACAATTAAAAACCCTCGAAATTAAGAAAGCTGTCAATAATAACTCAAACATAATTAATCTTAATATATAAAACAAAGTCGGGTTAGTTACACTATTTAAAACTCGACATCGGCTGGACCGATTTTGATGATTTTTGATTTTTTGGATTTATCTCCACCCCGGATAACAGAATAACTATTAAAACATCGCAAAAATTCACGAAAAAGAAGGTTATGAAGAAAATAATTTTTTTCATACATATTGTATGGAACGAATTCTCATATTTTGAAAGAACTGCAGCAATATTGTGATAGGTATAATATTTAACTGTTCGTGAAATCCAAAAATTTAAAAACGTCGAATGTCAATGCGCTGATTGTTTCGCTTTTGTTCTTAATCATATAAAGCTGCCCCTCTTTCTTACACACTAAATGTCGATAGTCGAAAATGAGACAAACGGTGAACGTATGTCTCTGCACCCCTCCAAAGGAAAAATACAATAATAATAAATTTCTAAAATGAAACGCATTTTTTTACGTAAGCTCCACTCAGGACCCATGTCATTTTTGGGGATGCTGTGTGGAGGGTCTTTTTAAGGAAGGGTACTGTGGGCGTACTGTACAGGGCCCGCAGATACTTTAATAGTACACAACTGCTAACCCTGTACAAATCACAAGTGCGCCCCACGGTTAAATTTGGCAGCCACCTCTGGTCTGGAGCTCCAAAATACCTGAAAAATACCCTCGACTCTGTGCAGAAACGGGCGGTCCGTTTGATAGATTCTCCCATCTTAACAGACGGATTGCAATCTTTAGAGCACAGGCGTCGGGTGGGAATGCTATCCTTGTTCTACCGGTATTACAATGGAAGATGCTCCGAGGAACTAGCATCATTGATCCCTTCGGCACCGGTGCATAGTCGGGAAACACGCCAAACGCGTGCCCAACATTTGTACACGGTTGACATTTGTCACATGAGAACGGGTCGTTTCTTCGACTCGTTCTTGTGTTCAACAGCTCGGCTGTGGAATGATTTGCCGGCCTCTGTGTTTCCTCCTTCCTACAACATGGGTCTCTTCAAGACCAATGTTCATTCCTTTCTCTCCTCAAAAAGACCCTCCACACAGCATCCCAGATGACATAGGCCCTGAGGGAAATTATTTTCCTCAGGGCCTCCTGTGTGGAGTTAAAGTAAAAAAAAAAAAAAGGGTAGCATAGGAAGTTCTGGGAAGGAAAAAGGCATGAGGGGTGGGTAGGAATCTGGAGGTCAGTGTATCCGGGAGTGAACCCATCCCTCCAACTGCGGTGCAAAGCCATTGCTTTGACCGGAATTAACCTTTTACCTTGACCATTCGAGCCGGACTCTTTCGACCCATTGGTCGAGAGAATCCGGCTGGAAAGGTGAAAAGGCCTCCCTCCACCAGTCTCCCTCGATCCGGCCCGCCACGCAGCAAATGGGCAGACGCATCCGCCGCCAAGACCCGCACAAAAGTCACCCCATGATAATTGCTTAATTGTGTAATTTTTAACTTGATAAAAAAACTTAATTTAATTCAACATTTATTGATTCTGAGGCGGTACGAAGTTCGTCGGGTCAGCTAGTAATCAAATAAATTTATCGGATAATTCCATATTTAATTTGTTCCGTAAGCCACCGCTGAAACTGTTACCTACCCATCCTATTAGAAATTTGGGTTCCACCAACAACTCAACAAAGTAGCTTACACCCCATTGAAAAGTCATTAAAATTTGTGAAAAAAATAGCCCATAACCTTACCTAAAGTAACCTATTTAACCAATGTTATTTTGTCATCATTTTTAATTACTTTTTAAAGGAATTGTTGAAGTTCTATGTAGGCGAGTTATCCGGTCATCAATAATTTGTTTTATTTTTTCTTTACAATGTAGCCGCGATAATGTAATGTGTACTGTTGTTCAGTACCGGTAATTAATAAGAGAGACTTCGAGATTATCAACATTATATTTAAGGTTCTACTCCGGTGGTGGCCTGAAGGGAAAGAAAACTTCTGACACCCAAACTCGCCTGTTATATACTCCATTCGCGTCGTACGTGCAAATCAAATATACGTTAACCACTCGGTCCTCGAGCCTATTTGTCGATAGGTAAAAATATTTCAGCTTTGCAATAAAATCCGAATAGATGGAATATTTCTGAATACATCCGAAAACTAAAAACCGTTTTAAAACTGATGAAATACGCTTTCAAATTAATTTTATAATTCGAAATAAATATATTATTTTGGAAATATTAAAATTTTGAATGCACACATAAAAAAAGTTTTACAAATTACTAGCCTTGATTTTTTTTTTAAAGAAGCATATATATTTAATTTATTAGGCAAATGTATTATAAACGTTTTCGTCAAATCATTTTTCGTCAAATCATTTTCTGTCAAAAAGTTCTTAAAGTTTCATTTTTTTTTCATATTGCGGTCGGAAAGTTTAAAGGTAGATTTTAATGGTTTTGTAGTTATTTTTTAGATTTATTTATTTATAATATTAACGCCTTTCGGCTTTTAGATAATATAACATAGTGTATAGCAACAACATGAAAAATACAGCTCAATTGAGTTTGTAAATCAGAAAGAAATAGTTAAGAAAGGCAAAGTAAATGTAGATATTTAGATAACTAAACGAAAATAAATGTAGATATTTAGATAACTAAACGAAAATAAATGCAACAATATTTAAATATTACAATATTGTGACAATCAAAAAATACATTTGTACCTATATAATACATGCAAATAAATTATCTTAAATAGGATAAATAAATTTTATTACGATATGCCGTATGGTGATTCAAAATTCTTATCACTCTTTATGAGAAATGAAAATTTTTGAGAATGATGTTTTTGAGTTTTGGCAACCCTACAATGTCCCGTCTTCTGTCTAAACCAACAACAAAGTGCAGAGAATCGTCGTGTGCTCCAATCGGGATACTTTAAGATGCAACACGATTAAGTTTTACATCCGTGTTAGTCAGTCATCCATTAAAGAAAAGTGATATTGTTTTTTTTTAATAAATATTATTAAAATGGCTCCTACGGTGCCAAAACGTACCGATTGGTCGCCCAAAGAGAAGCAAAGCTGTTGCAAGTCGTGAAGAAGGCTACACATATAAAGAAATTGCAAAAATATTGGGTGGAGAAGCTACCAAGTCTGGAGTAAGAAAGGTTTGCCAATGCTGCAAGGAGTCTAAAACTACAAAAACAATCCGAAAATCGTCCAAAATCCAAAGGTTGCCCCATAAAATGAAAGGAACATGTGTTGCCTTACCCTGTAGAACCATCGTCAAACATCCAAAGATATTAACAAGGTCGTTAAAGCTACTGGACTCAATATTACTGAATAATAAAAGTCTTACCAAAACATGAAACAAAGGCATAAACGTCTGAGATGGGCTGTAACACATAATAAACGGACCTCAGAAGACTGGGCAAAGGTGAAATGGAGTGATGAGACCAAAATTTTCACTTTTGAGAGTGATGGAATCAGATTTGTTCGTTGCCATCAAGTTGAAGATGTGATACCAGAATGCACTACCGTGACAATGAAACTTTTTCTGAGTGTAATGGTGTGGGCTTGCATGATAAGGGATAGTTTTGGATGTCTGAGAGTGGTAAAAGGCACAATTAAGGCTAAAAGTCATCAAAATGTGAATCTGGAGCCAAAATTATTGCTCAGCACATTGATTTGTTCGAGGGAAACCGTGGTAAATTCAATTTCCAGCAGCATGGACCCCCATGCCACATAGCAAAATTAATGAGCATGAAATGCTTACAGAACCACCATATTGTTGTTCTACCTTGGCCAGGGAACCATCTGGACTTGAATCCTATTGAAAATCTCTGGTCTAGAATGAAAATACTGGTTTCAAGTCGCAAATCCAGCATTAAAAGAAAAATTATTGAAATATTTTTTTCAAACATGGTTCCATGTCATCAAACCTGAAAATTAGTTACGTTTTGTAGACTCCATGCCAAGAAGATTTCAGGAAGCTATTAATCTTAAAGAATTTCCAACGAAATACTAACGTTAAATGCTAATTTGAAATAATATGCAAAATCTTCGTAATTAATAAATAATTTGTGTTTTGCCATGTCGTTGTTTTATTCAACATTTTAGTTATTTTTCTAAAAAAAACATTTAAATCTGTTCAAAATATAATAGTATAATATGTTGTTGAATCAATTAGCTAACAAAATTATACTTAAACCCCAACGTGATTTAAAAAAGAGCGAATGAACATCAAATATAAGAAATTTATGAAAAGTGTCCATACTTAAGTCCACTATATCTTTTTTTATCACCAAAAAGGTGTCTTCTTTTCTAAGTGCACCTCTTGCTCATATTCTATTAATATACATGAACTAATCATAATTATAATTATGCAGTACCTACTAGCTTTTTCCCGCGGCTTCGCTCGCATGTATTAGGGGGGTTCCCACTCCGCCTTCACTCTCCCCACTCCACTCCCCCCATCCCCCCTTCCCCTCCCGCCAGAATGCGTGCAAACAAACACAAATGAAACAAGGAGTTTTGCATTTATTTTTATTTATTTTATATGAATACCGCAGAGGAGTCCCAACTGCTCCCGTCTGAAGCCAGTGAGACTATGGGATCCCCAATCGGGGTATGTTGTGAGGCTGAAGATAGTGGGGAGGGGAAGGAGATAGGGAAGAGGAAGGTAGGTAAGTACCTGGCTAACTATATCTGGTCACCAAACACGGCTAATGCCATTTCAAGCAACGTTTCAATTCTGAATGGTGGTGTTCTTAGAGTGGAAGATACTCTTAGTGTCGCCCTTAGTATATTATTGTAGATGTAGTTATGATTAGTTAATATTATAAGCTGTGTGAAGCTTAAGATAAGCAAAACCTGTTGTCTGGCATTTTATTTATTTAAACGCCATGGAATGGCTTTTACATGCAATTGATAGGTACATGATATTATAAGTATACAGTGGTATACAGGAGATTATCAATAATAACAAAATAAGAATGAACATTTAACAAAGTATGTATGATAAAAGCAAGTATTAAGGTATATGATACTATTATGTGTTACTAAACTACTGTTACTATACTAAAAGAAGAAAAAAAAGATGTAAACAAAGGGTAGTGGTTGGAAAAGTTGTCAACAGTATTTATAGACACCAAATAGAGTAAGTTTGTATTGAGTTTATTGTTACCTTCAAAGTTATCTTGTTTGGAATAACTAAGCAATCAGGTATTGCTAATTAGCTAACGGTTTCAGGGCTGTCAGTTAAAGATTTAATAATAGTTTTGTTTTAAAAAAAATCATTTTTAATAAAATAATACATTTAAAAGGTTTCTCTCTTCAGTCTGATAGTAAAGATATCTGAAGTAAGTTGTTGAGAGTTTATTGTAAAATATTTATTTATTTTAAATTTCCCGCCCGGCTGGGCTTTAACATATTTTTTTTTTTTTATTTATTACAAGGAACATCTAAGTAAGCACAACAAAATCAAAGCAAAATCGAAAACAAAATCAAAAACAAAATAGAACAAAATAACATCAAAACTAAATTCTCCACCATGCAAGATGGAAAAATGTAATACTAGCAAAATTACAATACATTGATAAGATCTCGTAATTCGATGCTGAGCTACGTAGTTTGTTTAGTTAATTATATTAAATTTGATGTTCTTCTTTTCAATATAAATTGGGTAATGAATTGTTTATATTTGGTGAATGGTGTGTTGAATATGTCAACAACATCTTTATAGTCATTACCCAAATTTTGTATACGGCGAACGGGGGTATACAATTGTGATTTTATGTTGGAGTTATCACAATAGAACGGTAGATATTAATATAACGGTAGATATTATCACAATAGAACGGAGTTATCACAATAGAGTGTTTTCTCTTGGGGTAAAAATAATCTCGTTGAAGTTAATGTTTCAAAGACCCAATCTTGTCTGATTACGTCTAAACGGGATCAAAATGAATATCTAGTATCCTTCAACGGAAGCAATCTTCCGAACAGGCCCTCCATTGATATGCTTGGTGTAACCCTAAGTGACCAGCTCAGGTATGGCGGCTCCATCGAAGCCAGAGTAAAGTTAGCCTCCCAAAAACTGGGCGTACTGTACAGGGCCCGCAGATACTTTAATAGTACACAACTGCTAACCCTGTACAAATCGCAAGTGCGCCCCACGGTTGAATTTGGCAGCCACCTCTGGTCTGGAGCTCCAAAATACCTGAAAAATACCCTCAACTCTATGCAGAAATGGGCGGTCCGTTTAATAGATTCTCCCATCTTAACAGACGGATTGCAATCTTTAGAGCATAGGCGTCGGGTGGGAATGCTATCCTTGTTCTACCGGTATTACAATGGAAGATGCTCCGAGAAACTAGCATCATTGATCCCTTCGGCACCGGTGCATAGTCGGGAAACACGCCAAACGCGTGATCAACATTTGTACACGGTTGACATTTGTCACATGAGAACGGGTTGTTTCTTCGACTCGTTCTTGTGTTCAACAGCTCGGCTGTGGAATGATTTGCCGGCCTCTGTGTTTCCTCCTTCCTACAATATGGGTCTCTTCAAGACCAATGTTCATTCCTTCCTCTCCCATCCCAGATGACATAGGCCCTGAGGGAAATTATTTTCCTCAGGGCCTCCGGTGTGGAGTTAATGTAAAAAAAAGATATTGTTACGATGTTGGTTTGCAAGGAATGTGTAAAGAAATCAAGTATAATAGTTCAGGGCTGTCAATGATTGAATTTATGATTTTATTTAGACATGTTAGGTTATTAACTATTCTACGATCAGATAATTTCAATAAATTGAGTTGACATAATAGATAATCATAGTTGACACATTGCCTTGTAATACCCATTCTAAAATTAATAAATCTTAAGAATTTATTTTAAATTCTTTCTATCGTGGTTGAATGTGCCCATTTATTAACCCTAGAGTGGGCGCGTCTTTCCGCAAAACGTCAGTGGGCGCGTGGGGAGCATTTTGCCGCTCATTTTCGTGGATAATTTTAAGAAGGAATAATGCAATTTAATTTATTTATTTTCTCAGGATTTAAGTAAAATACTAATAAGGTATGACAAATGAACATATTTATTGAACTCTGTTCAAGGAACTTTGGTTTACAATCGACTTTACAAAATTTAACATTTAAATTAACTTTTTTTAGTTATCCTACATTATCTTTTTATAATATTTATTAAAAATGGAAAATAAAATCAATTTTAAATATTTTCCAAATCTACAGGATATGATCTGGCGAAACAGTCTTCACATAAGTGTGTGCAATGTTCATTGCACAGTAATTTTGAGCATCTGCAACACCCTTTTTTCGTGCGCCTATTTTTCTTTGATGGACATAAAATGCATTTCGTCGCCTTAGTTCTTAATTGTCCAAACGACCATTTGAAAATTTTACAGGAGGAGAAGGTTTTCTTTCATTATTTCAATGAAAAATTATGATAAGTGTTTAAATAAAGCTATTTCTGTAAAGGCAAAGGTCTGATTAGTTTAAATAATTCTTAGTTAAGTGATTAACTATCATTTTTAATATTTTATTGTTAGTTTTAAAGTGGAGATTGAACCAAAACTAAAATGGTCGTTTGAACAATTTAGAACTGAGGCGACGATTTGCCTTCTTTCTTTGAAGATGATGCTTGTTATATAGGAACAAAGCGAGCAATTTGGTTCCTCAGAGAAATATTTAAGATATCTACAGAAGAAGATGTGTTCACTATTGGCTTTGTAAATTATTTGGCTATTTATACCGGCAATATTCAGCATTGAAAAAAACAACCTCATTGGCCATCTGCGAGTCATTCTATCAACAGAATACTCTTCTTTCATTTGGTCCACGACATCAACACCACCTTTGGTTTCATTATAAAATGTTATCATTTCAGGCTTTGCAGAAGGTCCGGTGTTTTCGTCGATTCTATCATTCTCATGAAAAGTTGATAATAGTAATACTACTTTTTTTGCTTCTTGTCTGGAACATGAGACAGCAAAACTTTCTTCTCACCAAACCCAAATGTCGAAGATTGTTTCTTCCGATCTTTAGTGTTCAGAAAACAAGGTGGAATTTATTTTTTATTTTTACGTAAAGTTCCAACGATGGTCGTACTATGATCTAGCAATCAGCGAGAGGCATTGTAAAAAAGTTATCCATAGTAATGTTGCGGCCAGTGTTGAGGATATATTGGGCTAATCTTTATAAAAAATATAAAGATTATCTAAATCGTAAATAAAATAAAGCACAATTTTTACTTACGTGAGTGGGCACGCAGTGAGCAAATTGCCGCCGGACGACACTCGACGGTAACAATCTCCCTCTCAAGCGGCTCCCCGCGCACTGACGGCGTCCAGCGTCCAGTCTTTCGCCATGGATTGCGAACGAAAGTGGGGGCAGCTCATAGACATCCAAATGACTAGACAAGCAGTTACGGGTTTGGGGTCAAACCAAACCATGGAGGGGGAAGAGGGGAAAGATGACTGTGATTCGTTATACAATCAATCTGACAGTAAATAGGCATCTCGCATTACAATATCACCATTTAGTTCTTAAAAGCAAAATCTGCTATGAATGAATAGACCTTTTTACATGGGAGCGCGAATTGCTTGCCACGATAATAACATATTTGCTAAGGTCAAATGTTCGCCTCAAAAAGACTCGCCCCAATACACATAGCAATATTTTGTTGCCGTGTTTAGTTAAAACACTATTACAAATGTTTCATAATTTACTTACCCCTGTAACCACCGATGAGCACACTGGAGAACCGCCCACATTCGCTATGTGCACATTGATATGTAGATATATTGTATAGAATACGCTACTGTTTTGGCGTTGTATTTCGTTAAATGTAAATGTTACCTTCTAGCTGTTCACGGCAAGAATGATGACGTCACACATTTTAGATTCAAGCGAGGCTCTATCCCCTCCCCATGGAGCGAGCCGGTTCCAAGGAGGTGCTTCAGCCGGCGCCATGTGGAGGGGGAAATAATACGTTTTTATCACTTAGGGCAGGTCCATGTATATTCATATGTCCGTGGGGCAGCTACTAAAAAGCGCAAAGTTTACGCGCAGTAGATTTAAGAATTATCAACGTTTTTTGCAGAGGGCGGCAAAATGCTCATAGCCCGCCCACTCTAGGGTTAATTTAATAAAAGTGGTGATCACGAAGTGTGTTTTCATAATAAGAAAAATAATTGTTCTACTTTTTAAGAGTCTACTCGTTTCCTGGCATCCCAAGAACACAATTGCTATTTTCTATTCTATTGTTTTAATTTTAATGTAACTTCAATGAATTCGTGTTATTAATCAAAACACTTCAAAATGATAATAATTTTAATGAAACTTTGTAAATAATTTATTTGTGTATTATCGTTTATCATTGGAAATGTATTACTTATTACCGCCGCAGGACTGATTTTCTTACAAGGCCTGGAACAAATATCTTAGAATTGTTATTTATAAATTTAGCACGAAAAGATTAAAACTCTCTTATTCCTCTTCTTCAGAATAATTAAATTTTCTAAACAGTTATTATTAATAAATGCTTAGGAAATGTTATTACACCTTCAGGTGATTTTTCAAGAAACTATCCAAATATTATTATATTAGTTATATTATAATAATTATTATATCTTTTTGTTGATCAGAATCAAAGAAGATACAAGTAAATGAAATTGAAAAGGGAATTCAGAATTCTACGTAGATAAATTAGTACAAAAATATTAGTGGTTAGGTGTGGGAAAAAATATACTAAAACTAGTTATTGTACGTGTCTTGTAGGTATGTACATCTCTCTCTCTGGTTTCAATCCTGGGATTGGTTTGCAGCAATTTCATCTATTCGTTTCTTCCACTCTTCCCTGTCTTGTGCGGCTCTTTTGAATTCTGCATATGATAAGCAGCGCACGTCCACCAGCAGGTCCTCCAGGTACTCTCGGCGTGGGCGTCCCCTAGCGTTTGTCCCCTCGGTCATACCCTCCATTATGGCATGCAAGAGGCCTTCTTGTCTTATTGCATGGCCGATCCATCTTGCGCGCCTTTCGGACAAGGTCCTGAGCAGGTGCCTTCCTCCTTCGATTCTTTGGAGAACCTCCTCATTTGTGATGTGGTCTCTCCAGGAAATTCCTAGTAGTCTTCTATAGGACCACATCTCAAAAGCCTCTAGTCTCCGTTTATCTCTTTCGGATAAGCACCATGTTTCGCAGCCGTACATCAAGATACTCCATACATAGGTCTTGATGAGGAGTATTCTCAGTTTCAGGTCTATATTATTCGATTCTATTATTTTCGACATTTTATTGAATGCAAGCCTAGCCTGGTGTATACGGCTAACGACCTCGCTCTTAGACCGACCGTCCCATGTTATTTTGCTCCCGAGGTACACAAACTCCTTGGTGTTCTTTAGTGGAACTCCTGACATCTCTACTCTCGTCTGATGTTGCATTCGGCCTACAGTCAGCAGCTTTGTTTTGTCTTTATTTATCCTCATGTTGTAATTATTTTGAAGAATGCTTTACATGGTTGTTAAGGCCTCTTGCAGTTCTTCTTCGCTTTCAGCAACCAAAGCAATATCGTCAGCAAACCTTATCATATCCACCTTTTGCCCGTGTATCTTTACACCTTTTCTGTGACTCATTCTCTCCCTCAAGTCATCAATCGCACTTTGTATATATGCGTTAAAAAGAACAGGTGACAGAGAGCATCCCTGTCTCACCCCTTGTCTTATACTGGCTTCTTTTGTATCATTGTCACATCTAATTATAGCGGCCTCATTCTTGTATAGCGCCTGGATTATTCGTCTATCTCTATATTTGATGTCAATTCTCTTCAGAATCTCGAAGAGTCTTTTCCATTCTACTTTGTCGAAAGCCTTCTCCAGGTCTATGAATGCGATGAATGTGTTTTGGTTTCTTTTTAATCTTTTTTCTAGTAGTAATCGTAGCGACAATATTGCTTCTCTGGTTCCTACACCTCTTCTAAAGCCAAACTGGTCTCCGGAAAGGATGTTCTCTACTTTTGGTTCGATTCTTTTTAGAATGATATTAGTCAATATTTTTGAGGCATGGGATATAAGGCTAAGAGTTCTGTGTTGTTCACATTTCGTCGTGCCCACCTTCTTTGGTAATGCGACAATTAGGCATTTCTCGAAATCCTCTGGTATCTTTCCAGTCTTATACATTGTCTGTATCATTTTAAACAGGGCATCTATAGTTCCTTTTCCTGCTGGCTTAATTAGTTCAGCCGGAACGTCATCGATTCCGGGTGCTTTCCCGTTTTTGAGATTTTTCAGTGCGAGGTCAAACTCTTCTCTAGTGATTGGATCTCCCAAATCATCTGCGTCTACCTCATTTTCTCTTTCTATCAATGTTTCGTTGTCATTATTTCCCTTTCCATTGTACAGCATTTCGAGATATCTTTTCCATCTTTCTCCTATTTGGTGATTTTCGAAAAGTATTTTGCCGTCTTCTCCTTCTATTGCATTACCCTTTCCAACTCTCATCCCAAAGAAGTCTTTCACCGCAGCGTGAGCTCTTTCTACATTTCCTCTCTTTAGGTCGTCATTTATCTCATCGCATTTATTCTGGTAGAATGTTTCTTTGGCTATTCTTGATTCTCTATTTATTTGGTTTCTCAGCACTTTGTGTACATATTGTGTGTATATCGCGTGTTCAACAAAGTGAAGTTATATTAGGCCTTCTTTTTTTATTAATTTTATTGCAATTTTAAACAAACAAAAAAAATTGTTGGTATATTTTTTTCTTTATTCACAAAGTTTTCCCGGAAATTATTTAATATTTTGGTGGTCTACGGGTAATGCTCTCGACTCGCAATACGTATATTGCGGGATACCCCGGCGTACGAAAGTAAATTTTATTTGATTAGTTTGTGTTTTACCACTATTTATTAGTTAAAAATAATATGTAGTATATTTGCTGCACGTCCCCGAGTGGGAGATACTCTCAGTATCGCCCTGGTGCAAGACTACCATTCAGAATTCAAAAGTTGCCTGGAATGGCTCAGCCGTGTTTGGTGACCAGATCAGAATAGCCAGATACTTCATCACCTTCCTATTTCCCACTACCTTCACTCTGCTGCCATAGTCTCACTGGCTCCAGATGCATGGATGCAGTTAAGACTCTTAAAAAAATTGTAATAATATCTACGTTAAAAATAGTGTTGCAAGCTTTAAAATAGCTGCGTTAAATTCACTATGTAAGAATTTATGGATTAAGGGTTTTCTGGTCCAGACAAAGTAACAGTCTAAGGAGCGTATGTCTAAATGATATGTATGAACGATAGACAACCATTTATAAATCAGACAGCATGAAAGTGCGGATTTATAAATGCGCATATTATATGCTTTGTATCTCGTTTTACCTATGTGCCTACCTGTCGAGATTATATCCAGTGTTCTAGTTCTAATAATAACTGATTTATAATTTACCAACAGTATTTACTGCCGACTCATCTCAACAAACATGACTTGGTGATCAGAGCTTATCTCCCAAAACCACAACGCACCACAACATAACCAGCATTTAATCCTTTACAATTTATTAAAATAAAATTAAGTGAATAATTTAATTTATTTACTGTAAGAAACAACAGCAATTTTTATATAGGATGAGTAATACAAGAGGTTAAACATGAGGTAAGCCAAAACAGTTTCTTATGCTAATGTTGGTTATTATGATATAATATACAATTGTAATTGGTAATAATCATTAAATGAAAATGAAAATAACAAAAAAAAAAAAAAAATATATATATATATATATATATATATATATAAGTATATTAGAAGGAAGAAGGAATAGGAAACGGAAAGAGGCAGAAGAAGGTGGGATGGGGACAGGAGATGCTCATGCTGTACCTTTTCTATAGTTGTGCATTAATTTAATTAACATTTGTGGTCGTGCGCTTGACTTCGTTTCGGTATTTCACAAGAGTATTATTAAGAATATCGATAACTTAAATTGCGTGTTATATTGCACGCATATACGGGGGATTGGAGAATTTTTTCTAAGGTTGGTTCTGCACGCTGGCAAATGAAAAAAATGGTTTAGTCTAGATAAAATAGATAATAAAATAGATAGTCCCGAATTGCTATTCGTCATTGGTTTAATTGTTGGAATAAGGCGTATCCGACACAACTATATTTTAAATATATGTAGAAGCCAACAATTTTAATGCAGCAAACAACAATTACTGGCGCAATCACAATTTATACCCACTACGAAATATTACTACACTTAGACATTTTTCATGATTCCTTGCTAACTAATTTATTTAATTTGTTAGTGTGATATAAATTGTTTTAAAACAACTTTCACTTCATTCTTCATTTAAAATTTGTGAGCATAATATAATTATTGTTTTTTTTTTTAAATTTATCTTCATCTCTCCATACACTTTTTTTCATTTTTATTACTATTAGGTGCTCATACATTCATTAGTTAAGTTTTACGAACCATTCTCACCTCATCATATACCTTATCATTTGTTTCGTAATGTATTATGTGTGTCGTCATAAATAAATAAACAAATTAGAAAATGGTTTTCACTGGAAATTTGTTTTAATATACGATTGATTTTGTGATGCTTTACATCAAAATAACACCAACAAATTCAACAGAAAATTTCCAACCTTAAAAATATGACTAATTATGAACTGAAAATATTTTTCTTAATGCTGTATCATCATTTCCTCGACGTCTCGGGAAGGTTTTTAATTTGGATCACGCGCAAAGGGGGCAAATAATGTGATGTCTCAGAGGACGACGGAGGAATGAGTAATTCCCTGCAAAATGGGGAAAAAACCAGCCCTGTAGCAACAGGTGTGTACGTGGAAATATTCCTCGGGAACCCACTTTACTTTTATTCAGTCATTTCAAAATATTGAAGTGGACATGACGGCGAGGCCAATTTATATTTATGCCGACTCTTGTTCCGGAAGCAATAAATTTTCTTTTGAACAAGTCATTCTTTTAAAAAGTGAGTGATTCGTGTGAAAATACTCAGCGAAATTAAATATTCTCACCCTTACAAACCATTATTATATTTTTTAATCCCCAAAATAGACATTTCCAGATACATATTTCACATAGCTTTCAACACAACTGCTTTTTAGTTTAACTACGAATAAATCGTATTTACTCCATTTAATTAGGTACTATATACAATTCCACTGAAATTATTTTTTTTTAATTGTACAACAGATTTTTATCCAATTACCGTACAATTTTCTCATTTTGACAGTCTTAACACCTAGGACAGGGATGGCGAACCTTTACGTATCAACATGCCATTTTTATAAAGAAATGTTTAATGAGGTCATAGACGTGCCATCAAATAATTTTGACTTCGTGATTATTGGGAAAATAATAATAATAAATACTTAAGATCAATTAAAAACTCTTTATTTACTACTACTATAAAGGATCATTTAGCATCACACGCGTAATTTAAATTAAAGTAAAATTAGTGTGACTTCTGTTATTGCAGGTTAGATGTCAAATAACATATGTTAGGGTTGTAAGATGTTACTTTTAGCAGAATGCATGCTGAACGAATCATCCATCAAACGGTAAATAACCGTCTCTTTAATGTTATTCATCTCTGAAAATAATGATTCGCAGGCATAGGTTAATGAAAATATTGTTAAAATAGCATGAGCCGGCTTCTTCAAACAATTAAATGTGTTTGGTAACGCATTCCATGTTTCCAAAATTTTGCTATTAGCATTTTCACTTATATTACCTTTCAATCTTTCTGTATTAATTAATTCTAACTCTCTCCTTATTTTAACAAATTATTCAATCCATATTGAACTAAACTGGAAATCAATCAGCTACATTTAAAATTCATCAATTTCCAACCAATCGAATGGGGACAAATTCAGTTTATCAAATGACGCCACATCACTTCACACTTTTTTCGTAGTGCATAATAAATTTTCTGATCACTGATCAGTGACGTGCCCAAAATATTGTGTCGCGTAACATTAATGGCACGCGTGCCATTTGTTCGCCATCCCTGACCTAGGAAGATGATTATTATATAAAAAAATCTTAAGGCTATCTAAAGAAGAGTTATATATATATAAACCAGTCCTCTTATCATGCTCTGCTATGCTAGAACATCTGTTCTACCGTACGGTATTTTGAAGAAGTCGTGTCGACGACTACGGCTGAAATTTTCAGGCACGTATCAGCCATAACATTCCAAGAGGAATGGGCTGTCAATACAGTTTTGGATTATGTTAAAACTAAGAATTGCAAGATTTGCATAACGTCTAGTTTCTAAGCTAAATCTATTTTTTGCCTCAAGTAATTCCATATGGTGCATGAATCTCGGATACGTTCCATGCATCCGCATATAGACATACCTAAGGAACTTTTTCTGGATATGTTCCAGCATATTAATATATTTAGCTTGCTGCGGAGTCCACACACCACTAGCATACTCCAACTTACTTCTTATGACGCCATCGAACATGGCTATTATTGCATCTGGGTTATCAAATTCATAGATAAAATCAAGGGTCAATAGACTCACCTGAAGAATATTTAGGAGAATATATATTTTTTTTACATATCGTCCACCCAGGACACCCTAAGGGAAAAAAATCCTCAGAGCCTAAGTCATCTTTGGGGATCTTGTGTAGAGGGTTTTTGTAGTGAAAGGAAAGAGAGGAAGTTCTGGGAAGGAAAAAGTTATGAGGGGTGTGTAGGAATCTAGGTATCAATGTGTCCAGGAGTGAGGACGTATGAATCCAACCCTCCATTGCGGTTCAAAGCGATGGGTTGATAGATTCCGGCTGGAGAGATTAAAAAGTCTCCCTCCTCAACCTAATCCGGCCCGCCACGCAATATGTGGGCAAAAGCATCTGAGGCCATGACCTAGACAAAACTTACCCCATAAACCCGGGCACCCGTGGTAAGTCACCAAACGTAGCAAACCACTTGGGGTGACTTACGGCAGGGGTGTTGGATATCCAATAATGGTTACCTGGGGCGACGGTACTCACACGCGCCTTCCAAATTGAATTATTAACAGGTTCTGATGGGAAATTATTATTACTCCAAATTATTCATTTGGAAACCCCTAACTTAAGGACCCTTAGTGAAATTCAAGCAATGTACTAAGTGGGAAAGCCTGAAAGGGTAATTAATAACCATTAATAAATTCTTATATTTTACTCGAAAATCAATATGGCGTAGGTAGTAAACATAAAATCAATTTGTTTTTCATTACATGTACATAATAAATAAATTATCGGTAAGTGGTTTTACAACCCGTCCTAATTCTTTGTTAATTAATAGGTTATATAACTTCATTTCAATGTGATTCGGGTTTTTTTTCGAACGCGCCAAAGAACAACAAAGAGGGATTATGTAATAATCCTACAAATTACTTCACAGTTCAAACGAAAATCCTTGCTATATTTTTATACCTGGTATTAAGTTTCTGGTTGGTTATATAAGTTGGCGGTTCCTCAAAATCTATGATTGTCTCTCAGCCTAAGTGACCAGCTCAGGTATGGGGGCTCCATCGAAGCCAGAGTAAAGTTAGCCTCCCAAAAGCTGGGCGTACTGTACAGGGCCCGCAGATACTTTAATAGTACACAACTGCTAACCTTGTACAAATCACAAGTACGCCTCACGGTTAAATTTGGCAGCCACCTCTGGTCTGGAGCTCCAAAATACCTGAAAAATACCCTCGACTCTGTGCAGAAACGGGCGGTCCGTTTGATAGATTCTCCCATCCTAACAGACGGATTGCAATCTTTAGAGCACAGGCGTCGGGTGGGAATGCTATCCTTGTTCTACCGGTATTACAATGGAAGATGCTCCGAGGAGCTAGCATCATTGATCCCTTTGGCACCGGTGCATAGTCGGGAAACACGCCAAACGCGTGCCCAACATTTGTACACGGTTGACATTTGTCACATGAGAACAGGTCGTTTCTTCGACTCGTTCTTGTGTTCAACAGCTCGGCGGTGGAATGATTTGCCGGCCTCTGTGTTTCCTCCTTCCTACAACATGGGTCTCTTCAAGACCAATGTTTATTCCTTCCTCCCCTCAAAAAGACCCTCCACACAGTATCCCAGATGACATGGGCCCTGAGGGAAATTATTTTCCTCAGGGCCTCCTGTGTGGAGTTAATGTAAAAAAAAAGCCAGGACACTATAAAAAGCCAACTAGTGAAATTGGGCGTCATTTAGAACTTCCTCTTCCTCTTTTTTTAAAAACTTGAGAGATATTTTAAACATATGTGATATAAAAAATATATACCTCGCACTTGCACAATCCGTAATGGAATACGGCATTATTGCCTGGGGCTGTGCCAGTAAAAAATACATTAATACACTGTTTAAAGCTCAGAAAACCCTAATAAAAGTAATACTTAAGTTACCAATACTAACACCCACTTCAATCATATTCGAAAAATTCCCAGTGCTGAAAATTCAAAAATTATATTCAAAACAAATACTTACTTTACTTTATAAAAACTTATCCACATTTAACACTCCACAAAATTCTCGCAATACTAGAACAAGACATGCTCACCAACTACAAATACCAAAAACAAACACATCCTTTGGACAAAAACACTACGGCTATAAAACTATACAATTCTCTTCCTACACAATATAAAACAACTAATATTATTGAATACAAAAAAAAACATAAGAAACTGGCTACAATCTTTTTAACTTTTAATTTATAAATTTTGTCGAATCGAAGTCGATTTTATATTTTGATTTTTATTGTTTCTCTTTTTATATTAGCTATTAACACTCTTTTGTTTTACTATTCACAATTTATAATTTACAACTGAAATATGTCCTCTACAACACAGGTGAACTCCTAGTGTTGAGGACAATATATTATACCTTTGAAATGTAAATGTACTAAGAATAAATTTAATTTTTTTTTTTTAAAGTGAAGGAAAATTACTCATATGGCATCTAGCTAATATAAATAATGATCCGACTTCAACTGTCAGCAATTGTCTTATGTACATTTATTTACTTACATCTATTTATAAATTATGGAAAAAAATACTTAAGGGTCGGGTTTGGAAAACATCGCTCCGCATTAGCAGTAGCATCCACGTCTCGTAGCAGCAATACTAGAAAATTATATACGGGTAGTTAGAAAAATGTGTAAAGTTACTAGTGATTAAATTTTTTTTACTGTTATCTTACAAATTCTATAAGTTATACATACTGCAACTTTAGTTAAAACGCTGAAAAAGGCCTTCGCGATTATCTCTCCTGAACCTGTTGTAAACATTTTTACCAAAAATCCTTCCGTAATCTCAGAGTAAACACTATGTTAAAACACGCTATTAAATTAAAAACACTTCAGTGTATCTAGATTTTTATTGTTAATCGCCTAAACTTTCTGAATTTTTCAACTATTCTCCGCCATACAAAAATGTATGGCAAAATAATACGCCGCGCGATGTCTTATATAACGGTTGAATTTCACAGAATTCATTCAGTTGTGAGATAGCGGTCAAGGTGAGACCACGCATATTTTTTTCGCAGCAATTTTGTTCGCTGTTTATTCGATTTTCGAAGGAATCATTGAGGAGATAGGTGTTACAGTAACCGGGTAAGTAGAAATAAAATATATTTATTATTATCTAATAAATTATTTTTAACTTGATTTACAGTTTACAGATTTTTTTTTTTTAAACTTCAGGTACCTTCAAAATGGGTAAAAATAAAGGAATTCTTGCTTACCGTGCCATAAAAAATAGACCCTCCCACTGGAAGAAAAGGAGAATAAGGTAATAATGTAAAAATTTAATTTTTTTACTGATTTCTATCACAGGTAGTTCGAAGGTGGACTGAAGTCATTTTGCTTTTTGACATCTAAAAATTTCGGAATCCATCTTGAATTTCTCTTTAGTTATCTACCGATTTGGTTCAATATCAGAATTCGGGCGTTTAGGAGTGCACTGAACTCGGATCTAATGTCAAAATGCAAAATTTCGGCATCCATCTTGAATTTCTCGTGTTCTCTACCGATCTGGTTCAGAATCAGTATTAGGGAGTATTGGCGAGCACTGAACTCGGATCTAATGTCCAAATGCAACATTTCGGCATCCATCTTGAATTTCTCTAGTTATCTACCTATTTGGTTCAAAATCAGGATTAGGGCGTTTGGACGTGCACTGAACTCGGATCTAATGTCAAAATGCAACATTTCGGCATCCATCTTGAATTTCTCGTGTTCTCTACTGATCTGGTTCAAAATCAGTATTAGGGAGTATTGGTGAGCATTGAACTCGGATCTAATGTCCAAATGCAAAATTTCGGCATCCATCTTGAATTTCTTTAGTTATCTACCGATTTGGTTCAAAATCAGGATTAGGGCGTTTGGACGTGCACTGAACTCGGATCTAATGTCAAAATGCAAAATTTCGGCATCCATCTTGAATATCTTAAGTACTTTGACGATTTGGTTCAAAATCAGGTTTAAGGAGTTTGGGGTTCACCGAACTCGAATTTAATGTCAAAATGCATAATTTCGACGACCATTTTGAGTTCTCTACCGATTCCGTTCAAATTGTAACTAAGTTTTATTGAAAACAACGACTGTCAGATCCATTGATAAATCGAATGAATTTCGATGTTGGGTAAATTCTGGGTTGTATTATTACAAATAAATTTATTTTATATGTTTTTTTAGGAAAGCAGCAGAAGCAATATAAATGACGTCGTTATAACAGAAACTATCAGTGAACATGTAAGTTTTTTTAAATAAACATAAGCGGCCTGAGTAATGCCTTCCATATAAACTTTTTGCTATAATGAATGATCTACCACACTTTTTGTGAATGTTTAGAATTATCGATAATAGACATGGAGAAAGGATGATGTCATTACAAAATGACAGTCTTATGAATAAATGAGGAGCTAACACTTATCACTCTGTATTGTTTTGTATTTTTTTTATTAATAAGTTTACATTACAAATGTATAGTATAATGTCCTCCACGCTAGCAATTCACCTGTGTTGTGGAGGACATTTTTCAATTGTAAAATTATATAATAGTAAACAAGTATATAATAGTAACTTTGTTATTTTTGGATAATGCTGTGAAATAACTATAATAATTGTGGGTAATAATTAATTTATTTTGAACTTACATATAACATTTGCAATTTTACCTGTAACACGCACAACACGAGTTAAGCGTGTTTTATACAAAGAAAAAAAAACTTTTCAACAGCCTTCTATAAAAAAACAGAGTGGAAGATACTTTATGTATCGCCCTGGTGTAAGACCACTATTCAGAATTGAAACGTTGCTTGAAATGGCTTTAGCCGTGTGTGGTGACCAAATCTGAATAGCCAGGTACTTCCCCTATATTATTCCCCTCCCACCTTATTCAGCCTCACAACATACCCCAATCAATGGCCCCAGGCGATTGATAACAGTTGGGACTTTGTAAGGTACATAGAAATAAAAATAAAACATTTAGTTGTTTCTTAAAAATTTGTCTGAACTTCTTTATATTTTTGACTGTCTTTTTCTAAATGTGCTTCGTTCTACTTTATATATATCAAAGATAAATTGTAAAATATATTCTTTCTTACTAGGTATTAAAAAAAAATTGTATGCATATAAATAAACTTTCAAAAACAAAACTACCGGTTTTTTAATTTCTAAGGCGCAGAGTAAAAACTGGTTGTCGTAACTTATTCACACCCATTATTTTTTGGTAAAATTATAAAAAAATTAATAACATTATACAAACAATATATGAACCAAAAATTTTTTCCACATCAAAACACCATTAGATTCTATGTCACATTGAGTCAAAAACTAAGACGTCTGTAAAGGTCCAGGGGCTAAAAAAAGTCCACGTATCCTTACCCTTGCATAATATGATTTATAGTCTGTCAAGCTGTATCAATTATGTTGGCAATAAATTAAAATTTTACAAAGCAAGTGTATTTTTATTCCGTATTTTGTCAAAATGCTCACCAGCCGTGCCTGAATCTAACCGAAATACACAGTAGATCGCGGCGGCCGAGCTTGTTTGCAACTACCAAAAATACCTAACTGCAGTGAATGGGCAGTTGACCCAGGCGCAAATGTCTCTATGAGCTATCCACGCTATTCCACAATATGATTCTTAGTATGTTAAGCTGTATCCATTATTATAGTAGGAACTAAATTTTAATTTTATAAGGCAAGTGTATTTTTATTTCCTAAGTCCGTAGTGTCTAGTATACCCACATCTCCTCTAGTCAGACGCAGGCGGTCAGCTGCGGCCGTGTTTGTCTACAAGTACAAGAAATACCTAACTGCAGCGTCAGCGTGGTTTGATACCCGACCCTTAATAAAAAATGTAATAAGATATACGAATATCTAATGGAAAAAAATATGGCTTAAGTGTTAAGGCTTAAGTGTTAAGTGTTAAAATAATTAATATGTTTCGTAGGAAGACAATTACAATACGGCACTTAAAACACGCTCGTGGTTTCGGCATGAAAATAATATTAAATAAAGACGAAGTGATGACGAATATAGATGATGCACGAAAGTACGTTTTTGAGGTGTGATCAATATTATTCGAAACTTCAAGATAGTGAATGTTTATTTTCTTTCACAACTTTTTCGTGTTTTAATGCGTTTTACGGTTTAAAATATTCACCACATTTTTCTGTGTACAAGAGTTTCAGTGTTTTAACATTTTTAAAGTGTTTTAAACTTTTAACCATCGTTTTCCACTTTTACGCGTTCAGTTCGTTTCCTGATGTTTTATTGAATTTTACACTATTAACCACCTTTACCGTTTTTTACGTTGTTAATTTGAACGGGTACCGCCATCTCGGGAACCATTAATTGGATAACCAACACCTCTGCTATCTCAGGCTAGAAATTTTAAAACAAAAAAGTGGCAATAATCACCCTGTTTATTTTTATTTTACCATAGGTCGCCCCAAAGTGGTTCACTAATTTTGGTAATTTCGCATGGGTATACGGGTTCATGGGGTGAGGTTTATCTAGGTCTTGGCGGCAAATGGATATTTCACCCACCTGCTGCGTGGTGGGCCGGAGCCGAAGTGACCGGTTGAAAGAGGCCCTTTGTCCTCTGTAGCCGGATTCTCTCGACCCATCGCTTTGCACCGCGGTTGGAGGGATGGATTCATACGTCCGTCACTCCAAGACACACTAACCCCCAGATGCCTACCAACCTCTGATACCCGTTTCCTTCCGAGTAACCTACTTTCCTCCCTTTCCTAAAAGACCCTCAGCATTTCCAAAGATGACATCTTAAATGAATACCGCACAAGAGACCCAACTGCTCCCGTCTAGAGCCAGTGGGACTATGGCATCCCCAATTGGGGTATGTTGTCAGGCTGAATGTAGTGGGGAGGTGAAGGAGATAGGGAGGAGGAAGGTGGAGAAGTACCTGGCTATTCAGATCTGGTCACCAAACACGGCTAAAGCCATTTTAAGCAACTTTTCAATTCTGAATGGTGGTCTTACACCAGGGCGATGCTGAGAGTATCTTCCACTCTGGAACGTGCCCTAAAGGGGAATTATTTTACTCATGGCCTTCTGTGTGCAGGTAATGTAACAAAATAATTTAAAAAAATACCTTCGAAAGAAAAAAGAATCGCGTGGGAGTACAAAGCAAAAAAGATTAAAGTTTCAAGGGTGTTTCAATGAGTCTTACGCCCATTTAGCCCTTTATGGATCTCGTGAACGCATTTATTTTTTTCAGATACCTACTCCAAGATTATATGGCGAGTCGCTTCATAGGATATCCATAATGTTCCATTATTTATAGCCCATTTACCCTGGCTCTGCGGCCATTAACCTTTACAGCCGTGCAACGCCGGGGCAGGCAGTTAACTGCTTAAACAGAATTACGGCGAAACCACCGAAGAGATAAACCGTTGGAAGTGCGATACAGGCGAGTCCGTGTGCCTGAAATAGAACAATTTTTACTTAGGTACCTACTTCTATTCATGCGTTGACGGTTTTATTTTTATTTTTTTAAATAATTTTCAAAAAAGTCGAAAAAATGTCACCTTACGATCTAAGATCATATTGATCATGGTTTTGTGGATGAATTATAAATTAAGCAAAGTTTTTTGTACGTAGGTATCTGCTCATTTTTTTAAACATTTTTTTGTAAGTTTTTTAAAATATTACGAGAGGAAAATTATAAAGCAATAGCTGGAGTCTGGAAGAAGAAAGCATAAGATAAGCTTTAATCTTTGTTAAGTTGCAACATTGTTTATACATTCTTCCTTCCCGTATCCATATTCCATCTCATACGAGTATATAAAAATCTCGTGTCACGGTGTTTGTGGTCGCACTCCTCCGAAACGGTTCCACCGATTTTTATGAAATTTTGAATATATATTTTGTTGGTATGAGAATAGGTTTTAAAGTATATTTCAGACCGCTGGGTGATTAGGGTGACCCTATCCAGAAAAAAAAAACAGTTTTTTTCACAAATATTTTTTTTTATTTGGCATCAAAAAATACCTATAACCCCAAATTTTCACCTTCCTACCCCCAACCTCCCATTTTTAATCGCGATTTTAGTATTTTTGTATGAAAAAATTTAACGGAAATTTCAAACAGAACGAAATTATTTATGTTGTTGAATGACAGTTCCGCCTCATCGAACTTTCATCCACACATGCGTAAGACATTCACGAGAAGCGTCCCGTCATTTTGATATTTCTTTCGGCATCATGTTTTAGCGTGGGAAAACCATCAAGCTTATTTGTGTCGGCTAAAGACGGAATGACAAAAAATATCGTACACTCAATTGCTCTTAGAAATTAATAACGATTTTGTTTATTTCATTTTCCTGCTTTAGGATAAAAAATATACTGCTTTTTTCACTTTAAATTTAGCTTTTAAGAGATCAAACAATGAATATGTCTTTACTTTGATGAAATACATTGAATTGAGAAAATGAATGGTTAGTGTTTTTCTGTTGTAATCGGCGGGCATCGCCTACAGCTCTCCATACCTCTTTCTGTCATAGATCCCATCCCCACACACTTAAAATACATCCATTATTTTTTTATTTAACAACCAAAAAACTACTATACACTTCTCTTGTTAGAAGCCAACTAGAATTTAATTCCACCATTTGGAATCCATATTATAGTACACCAGAATATTCCCTTAAGCGTGTCCAACATAAATTCTTACGTCACATTCATTTTAAATTGGGAATATCAATTGAAAACATTAATTACTTCTCCCTGTTACACCTACAGGGACTTGATACATTAACCCATTGGCCACAAACCCCGGTGTGCAACTCAGGTACTTAACCACAAACCCCTGATGTACTGGTATTTAACCACAAATGCTGATGGGCTCAAGTAGGTCCGCCTAAAAACGAAAAAACGAGCACGACAGTGACATTTTTGAATAAAATTTTAAATGACGAACGCTCTGTAATTAATTAATCTTTCAATTCGTAGAATTGGTAATAATATGTTTCTTATGTTTTTTCCCTGTTATTTGTGCTCCAAGTTTTGCATGCAGCCAGCCACCATTTAATTTCTTCAAAATTGCGAGTGGTTCTAGGCTTTTGGTAGTGACCCTGATTGCTTTGAGGACTATCATACTAAATTATTTTATTAGTTATTAGTTTACTTGTATGGAAAAAATAAAAATTATTATTGTTCGATAAAGATTATTGTATTTTTTTTTGTAACTTTTGAATAAAAATGTGGAAAAAAACATTCGAAAAAAGAGAAGGTTATATTTGTATCCTTATTTACACATATTTTAATATTTTTTTAAATATTACTTTTATGTTTTTCGTTACCTTAATCCAATATGTAAATAAATTAAAAGAAATTAATTCATTTGAATATACTTACGGTTCAAAAGTAACAATAGATTTAGTACAACAATACAGGTTTTCAACTTTTGGTACAAAATTAATTCAGTGGTGAAGGCCAATTTTTAAGCTCATTAATTCTATGACCAATAGGTTAAAAGAAAGAAGAATTTGTTCGGATTTATTTTATTTATTTAAAATTGTTAATAACTTGTTGAACTCTCCTGAACTTCTTTCGTTAATATGTTTTCATGTACCGAGTAGATCAGTTCGCCACAAATTACCCTACCGTTGTAAGAATACAGGATCTAATGCTGAATTATATGCCATAATAAATCGTCTGCATATACTTGGTAACAAATATGTTGTTGATGATGTAATAAATATTGAAAGATTATCAACATACAAACATTATATGTATAATTAAAGCTGTTTGTTAGCGCTTCTAAAATACTAATGTAATATATTTTGAATGTTTATATTCTTCATCAATGTTTATTTCTGGAATTTTTAAATTTATTACTACGTACTTAGCGCAGTAATTTTTTAGTTCATAATATCTTGTACACAATCATGTATATGAGGTTTTCTTTTTCTTCATGTTTCTATTTCTAATAGCTTACTATTTTTACTTTATACTGTCACTTCAATATGTGCTTTTTAATTTTTTGTCATATAATTCTTTTTTCTTAACTGTTTGATCGTAATAACGACTGCATAATATATAATTTTTTTTAAATTGTATATGGAAAATTATCCTGGTTTTTAAAGCTTAAATTAAAATGTCTTTGGAAAATAATTGTTTGGGAGACATTAAATCCAGGGCATTAAAAACGTAGGAGTTGTGACATCTAAAGTATTACTGTAACTGAAAATCATTTTTATTAGAAGAACGAATAAGCACTAGAGCCATCATGTAAAAGCTTTTGACATCCCGGTTTGTCAAACCTCTTATGGCAAAGAAGTTTAAAATATCATGCTACAAAGCTTTTCAATTCTCTACCTACTGACATTAGAAACACGCTAACCAAAAGTTAATTTAAAAGTAAAATCATTGATTACCTCCAATAAACATCTATCACAATTATTTCATAACATATTTACATGAGATGCGTACTGTATGTACATTACGTATATTTACATTTGACTAAGTTTCACTAGCCTTTTTAGTATGATTTATCAATAAAATGCAGCATCGTAAGGCCCATTTCTAAAAATGGAGATCACACCGTAATAAATAATTATAGGCCTATTTCATTATTACCCGCATTAGAAAAAATCTTAAAAAATATATATTTCGATGAATTTGGATAAATATTTAAATAAATTGGGCATTATTGATGAATGTTAGTATGGCTTCCACAAAAAAGCGGTGATAAACTGCTCGAAAATTTTTCTAATTATATAAATTCACAGCTTAACTCTAGAAAACATGTACTGGTATTGTTTATTGATTTCTCAAAAGCTTTCGATATACTCAGCCGAACACAATTAATCAAGGTACTTGAAATCATAGGAATCCGTGGTAAACTCCTATCATTTTTCAAAAATTATATAACAAATAGGAAAATGTATGTAAAGATTTTGAATGAAATGAGTAATTTTAGATTTATCAAATCAGGAGTACCGCAAGGGTCAATTTTAGATCCTAAATTATACATTATGTATGTTATTGCCTTGTCTAAACTTTTTAAAATAGCCAGTAGATTCATTTTTGCAGATGATACTGCACTAGTTGTATATAAATGAAAACCCGGAAATAGCTATTTAAGAATTACAAAGATACTTTAACGAGCTACTCAAATGGTCTCATGATGAAGGTCTAATTATTAATGTCAAAAAAAACTAAATGTATGTATGTATGCAAGATCACCGAGCTTGAAAATGTGGAATTTATCTAAAATAACTGCACATAATTTTGAATGTATACGTAGAAAGATTGATAATATTTGCTACTGTGAAAAAACTGATTTTACAAATGAATATATTTACCTTGGCATAATCGTAGACAACAACTTTAAATGGGATAAACAAGGGATCAAAATTTGCAACCAGCTCCGATGTTTGGCGAGTAATTTTTATAAATTAAAAGTTGTGTTGCCGCGATGCACTCTCCAACATATATATCATTCTATGGTCGAATCCATACTTAGATATGGTATTCAAACTTGGGGACACTCGAGCATAATTAATATTAAATACATTAAAAATTTACAAACTCCTATAATTAAAAAAATGTTAAACCTAGCATTTACAAACAAAGAATCAACTTAAAATTATTAAATGGATCTGAGGGCCTACCTCCAATTAAAGGGCTTCTCTGGTATATTATAATTATGGATAATTCGGGGAAAGCGCGTATAAAAAGTTATTAGTGCATAGTCGCACAACAAAATTTACCGAAAACAGCTTAAAAATACCACGAATATCAAACAAGTATGGTAGCAGAACGCTCGAATATATGATACCTTTGATTTATAACATATTTAATGAAAACATTAATTTAAAAAATAACGAGGAACCCTGCCCCAATTTGACAAAAAAGTGGTTAATAAATGAACAACACATTTATCTATCCTAAATCTTATATTAGGTATAAATATTGTAACTTATGCTAATGTGAGTCTAATCTAACAATAAAAGATATAGGACTACCCATATCTTATATTGTATTATATGTAATTATAGTCAATTTAATAAATAATGAATAAAAAATAAAAATAAATATGCCTTTTTGTCAAATTGAAATTTTATTACTTCAAAATTATTTTGTCTTAATCTTCTACATTCATGCTTGAATTGTTTAATGCAAAAAATACTGATTTTATTTTATTTTTAAAACTGTGATTGTCATATTATGTAAACAAAAACCTAGATAACAACCATTCTGGAAATTGCCATCTCAACACAGGCGTTTCACACCCAGTGAGATGGGCAATACGTCATTACTATATTCAAATGTGATGAAAAATAGTGGGTCTTGGAATCATCTGGTAGTGAGTAATCATCTGGTATCATCTGGACGGTATCATCTGGTACCGAACAGACGGTGACCGGACAACTCATAATAAAACCAACTCCGAAGCACCTCAGGAACGTCATTAAGAGTGATGATAAAAAATGTAACAAAATTGGTTAAATAGGTTAAGTTAGGTTAGGGTTACCGGCTATTTTAAAATTATTTTTTCATAGCTTTTAATGACCTTTCTGAGGAGTTTCTGAGTTGGTTTCATTCTGAGTTGGCATGGAACCCGAACAGACATTCCCTGAAAGCGTTATCTACTTTGATTTAAAACTAAACGTTGGTTGTCAATAAAAAACAAAAATACATTTATGTCCAGGTAGGCTAGTACATTTGATTATTTGATCAAGAAAGGTAGCAAAATATAAGGTAAAATTGACTTAACTTGTAACTGATAATTACATCGTTACCTTCCAACCCCGAATGCGGCAATATATCACGAATATCGGAAAGCATTGACCACATCAGTTGAGCATAGACGTTCCGGAAAGAAACTGTACCTACCTTCAGTTTGGAAGAGACAAGCCCAAGAGCGGCAGCACGTATCTGCGGCGGACGAAACTGACACACCATGGCGTCTCGATATTGTAATGTAAATTCATTATATTGTAACATTTTATTCATATTAGATTATCAAGACATTTGGATGACTAGATCATTCTGAATCAGTGATACTGTTAAATGGTTGCAATGTCGAAAAGGTGGAAAGATTTAGATACCTCGGCAGTATTCTCACGGAGACTCTTGACCCAGATGTGGAGGTTAGATGCAGAATTGAAGCAGCAAGAACTGCGTTCATTAAAATGAAATCCCTCTTCTGCAATGACAATATCAGCTTAAAACTAAGGCAGAGAATGCTAAAATGTTATGTGTGGTCGGTCTTGCTCTATGGATGTGAAACATGGACCTTGAAAGTAAATACCATGAACAGGTTAGAGGCTTTTGAAATGTGGCTTTACCGGAGAATGCTCAAGGTCCCATGGACCGACATGATCACCAACACAGAAATTCTCAGGCGGGCTAGAGCAGATAGAGAACTGCTTACATTAATAAAAATCAGGAAAATTTCATATCTGGGTCATATACTTCGAGGGGAGAAGTATCACTTGCTCCATTTGATATTGAAAGGCAAGATAGAGGGTCGCCGTGGGCCTGGTAGGAGACAAATGTCTTGGCTGCGTAATATACGAGAGTGGACCGGCATTAGAAGTGTGGAGGAGCTATTCCGGGCAGCGCAAGACAGAGAGACATTCTCAAGAGTGATCGCCAACGTCGAGGGGACCTGATACGGCACGCAAAGAAGAAGATTATCAAGGTTACCATTTTGTTATACAATTTTAAATGCTTGAGTTTTGTAGTTTAAAAGCTCTGACGTCCAACGTGTTCATTATCTGCCACATAACTTTAATTTATTATTTCGCAATATAGTTTGATTGTTGTAACACCCCATTGAGATCATATAATTACGTAAAGAGTCTATTAATAAATAATTCATAATGTCATTTGTAATTTAAATTCAATATTTATATAACAACAACAACTGTCAAAAGCAGACGTCAAGTTTATTTTTTGCTCCGGGTTAAATAGTGTAATAAAGTGAAAAAAGTACATTTTAATCCATAAAAACATGTGTAAGAGTGGCATCATAACCCTGCTATACTCTGGAGCAAAAAAAATCTGTATGTACTGAACTATTTTAAACAAGAAACTCATTTTTAAAAAAGACAAACAACGAAGGTTTTAACAAAATTGAAGTTACTACCTACATTTAGTTCACTTATGCTACTTCTTCATAGATGGCAGTGAATATGTACCTATATTGAATTAACAAAATTATAACGAATACTTACCGCTACCTGTCCATAGATGGCGATAAATGCCTGCAGTCACTAAATGAAAAATAAATAACGAGTTACGCTACTAGTCAATAGATGGTGATAGTGAATACATAATCTGTAAAAGAAAATTCCATAATATATTCTTAAAAACTCTTATTATCTGGAAATAGTTTTCATAAACAAAAAATAATTATTTTTCATTGTAATATTAATCATAAAAAAAATTAAAATGGCTTCAATATTACCAGAGGAAAGGCTGAAGATCGCAAAAGATCTGGTAAAAAATTTCAGCAAAACACTCACCTCAAATATTTTATCCAAAGAACAAAAGACCTCCCTTACTGAGGCAATGGGCGAAATGTTAAAACATCTTGAGGCCATGGTCCAAGAATTTAATAAAGGCGATGGACTAGAAAAGATTTATCAATCGTTATTCAAAATTGATCAAAACATTGAAGATTTTAAAACTAAAATGGAATCAAAATCGTATGCTGAAGTACTAAACCAACCGAAGCAGCCATCACCTGAAAATATGAACTTACTCCAACAAACAGCGGATCCTGGAAATAAATCACTTCCATTAAACAATGAGAATATTCTGAATAATACACCATCACCGGAAAAAAAACCTAAAGTTCTCATATTTGGAGACGGGGAGGAAGGAGCGAGGCAAATGCGAAGAACCATTGAAAGAAGCACCAACAATGTAGAATGCCACAGCTACATATATCCGGGTGCCACAATAGACAAATACACTTCAACCATAGTACAATCTTGTAAAAACTTTACTAAAAAAGATGTAGTTATTATATTTACCGGCAGTAATGAAAAATCACCAAAGAATATAATTAGCCATCTGTACTATCTTCTACATAATCTCCAAAATACAAATGTCATTGTACACTCTGTACCAAAAAATAATCACTTGAATGTTTATAAACTTAACACTGAAATACAATCAAATACTGCTCTATTTAAAACTAACTGTGAATTCGTTGGGCCAATATTTTATGACCGAATGAATAATTATAACATTTCAAAATCTATGGGATTAGTAAGATTAAATATAATCGGTATGATGAAAAGAAAATACTGGGAAAATGGTCCTAATCTCAATCAGATAAAAGACAGGAACCCACTATATCCGGAAAATCAAAGAATTTTTTTATGAATAATGCAATAAGTAAACAACCTTCCATCGAGACCTCCTTATCTGTTAATAAAAATATTTCTTCAGAAAAACTGAAAAAACACATCAGAATAAAAAAAATATCATGCCACAAACATCCAACTACATCAAAAGGACAAACCTCACTCTCTTTTATGTACCTAAATGTGAGAAGCCTGAAAGGTAAACTCGATGATATTAAATGCCTACTGAAATCTACAATCTCAAACTTCAACATCATCCTCTTGTGTGAGACCTGGCTCAAAGAAGCGGACCTAAAGTACATCAACTTAGAACGATACAAACACGAAGCATCCTGCCGGCCGCAGGGAGCTGGTGGCGGAGTCTCCATTTTCATAAAAGATTCCTTAGAATACGATGTGATTAATAACACGTGCGACTCCGACAATAATTTTCTATGGCTTCATGTAAACAAGCTTAATCTAAAAATAGGCCTAGTGCAAAAAAAAACAAATACTGTTTTCAAAGACTTCCTGGAGACACTATCCTCTCATCTAGAATCATACAAAAGAGGTATTGTATTTGGAGACTTCAACATAAATCTACTCGACCCAACCAATACACAAACTTGTAAATATACAAATACAATTAGATTGAACAATTACAATATTTTGAACAAAATAAACAAAAAACACGCCACACGCATCACAGAAAATACGAACACAATAATAGATCATATACTTACCGATACAAAACTATCATACTCACTAACGAACTGTGATAATTCTATATCAGATCATAATATACTACTCCTTGATGTAATTCACACATATATTAAGAGTACATCCTTAAAATCATCCCAAAAATATACACATATTAATCTTGATAATCTAAAGAATGATGTCATCCAAAATCCTTTTAATCTTAATATGAATAATGATTCGGTATTAAATTATGATAATCTTGTAAACTACCTCACAAATAAAATTAATTCTAACAGCACCACTAAAATTAAAACAAAAAATATAAATAATCCAGACTGGATAACCAAAGACCTTATAAAATTGATCAACAAAAGAAATAAATTGCATCTGAAATTAAAAAAACAACCCAATAACACATTATTGAAAGCAGAATTCCTAAAAGTAAGAAATAACATTACTACAGAAAAACGAAACTTAAAACAAAGACACTACAGTGATCTTTTTAAAAAATGCGAAAATAATAGTAAAAAAACTTGGAAGTTAATGAATAACATTCTTAAAAATCAGTCTAATACTTCGAATAATTTTTGTACTAAATTAATAATTAATGATGAAATAATCACTAACAATGTAGAGATATGCGACCACTTTAACAATTTTTTTTGCAACATTGGCTTCTCCTTAGCTAATAATATACATAACAATGTCGTAAACAAACCGGCCAATGAAATAACATTAGTATACGATAGTATAGAATCTTTATATCTTCAACCAACAACAGAATTAGAAATAAGCAAAATATTAAAATCATTGAAATCAAATGCGAGTGCCGGTTACGATAAACTCAAATACAAAACAGTGCTAAGTCTCTCAACGGAATTGGTTCCTATATTATCAAAATTGATTAACCAATGTTTTAAAGAGGGAATTTTTCCAGACAGCTGTAAAATTGCTAAGGTGATACCAATTCACAAAGGTGGGTCCAAAACAAATACCTCAAATTACAGGCCCATCTCAATCTTACCAATCTTATCAAAAAATTTTGAACGTGTAATCTACGAAAGATTAAACAATTTCCTATTAAAAAAATCATTCTTTTATAAAAAACAGTATGGCTTTAGGAAAAAATCTAACACACTTGCGGCAATAAACGACTTAATCAGTAAACTTAGGAGTGGTATTGATGGTGGAAATTATATCTTATCTATACTAGTTGACCTTCAAAAAGCCTTTGATACGGTAAGCCATGATATACTTCTCAAGAAACTCGAGAAACTTGGTGTAGTTGGTCCTGCTCTTAATCTATTCAAATCATATCTTAGCAATAGAAAGCAATTCGTAAGCATTAACAATCAAAATAGTAAGCACCTTCCAATAAACTATGGAGTTCCGCAAGGATCCATACTAGGGCCACTACTATTCCAAATTTATATCAATGATATTTCTCAATTAAAATTAAACGGTGAAATTTTCTTATATGCAGATGATACTGCAATATTCTACTGGGGTAAAGATCTAAACATACTACTAGAAAATGCACAAAGTGACCTAGAAAGAATTTGCGGTTGGCTCCAATCAAATATCCTAACAATGAATATTAAAAAAACAGGATACATGATTTTAAGTTCAAACCATAAATTAATTCCTCCACATGTACCATTAAAAATTGAAAATAACGATTTGCAAATCCTAAAACAGGAAAAATATCTTGGGCTGTGCATCGATAAGCATTTAACTTTTAAACAACACATTCAAAATGTAAAAGATAAAATCACACCCTTAATTAGCGTTTTTAGCCGGTTATCTTATCTATTACTAATTAAATTAAAAAAAAGTTTATACTGTAGTCTCGTACACTCACACCTAAATTACCTGATTGAAATCTGGGGAAATGCGTATGAAAAATACATCAATGAATTACAGGTTATTCAAAATAAGATAATCAAAAAACTATTTCACTACGAATCCAAAACATCCACAAAAAAATTATATTTGGAAACAAAACTGCTAACATTAAGAAAACTATACGAGTACAATACATGTGTCCTTATATACAAAATAAATAATAAACTCATACATACAAACACAGAATTCATTAAAACGTCCCAAGTACACAAACATTTTACACGACAACACGATAACATACGTTTAAACACCATTCATACTAACTACGGTAAACAATCAATTAATTACGAGGGGGGCAATTTATATAATTGCCTTCCAGATGATATCAAAAACGAAAAAAGTGTGTGCAAATTCAAAAAAAATTGTTCATGTTTATTCACAAAAAACAAAGTAGTGATAGTGAATAATATCGTATGGTAATATAATATCATGTAAATGTTAGTATTGCAATCTAATGTAATGTAAGGTTATGAAATGTAAAATCTATGTAATATTCTAGTTAAGTAAGTGAAAATGTTATTTTATTTTTTACTGGAATAAAAACTTATGAAAAAAAAAAAAAAAAATCTTTTGTACATTCGGTTGCATCAGACTTTCATTGATAATACTGTATATCTTCATTCATGCATTATCTTTCAGATTTTATGAGCTAGCCATACATTAAATATTAAAATACAATGCAATGCAAGTAATAGCAGTTACATTGGGCCCAACGCGCTTAAAACTGTTACAAACTTCGGACACACTGATACGTCCAAAACATAACTTCTATGCGTAATAGAAAAGGTTCTTCACTGGGTAATATCTAAACTAGGTTTCTTCGGTCTAAACTGGGATAACGTCGATAAAACGATGAGCATCGAACATAGGAGAACTGTTTGGAGTTTGGAAGAGCTTTTATATCAACTTAAAAGCATTTCCTCTTTAAAGGGCAATAAACCAGTTGAATTGCATCGACCAACATGTGACTGTACAAATAAAAATTGCGCATTTCCATTTATTGATTCTCAAGTCCCAACGTGAAGAACTTTCCTAGCTCCGTTTCTGTGTGTGGCCTGTTTGTAATAAATCATTCTGAATTAGAGAGTAGGTGTCCAATTTAGGAGGCGGGTATGGGTATCGGATTACCAACACCTCTGCCGTAGGTCTCCCCATGTGGTTTGCTACGTTTAGTGAATTAGTAAGGGTGCCCGGATTAATGGGGTGAGGTTTTTCCGGGTCTTGGCGGCGGATGTGTCTGCCCATCAGCTACATGGCAGGCCGGATCGGGAGAGTCTGGTTGAGGAAGACCTCGTCCTTGACCTTGAGACTCAAGCAAAACTCTTTTGAAACATCGCCTTGTACCGCAGTGGGAGGGATGGATTCGTACGTCCGTCACTTCTGGGCCAACTGACCACCAGATTCCTACCCACCCCTCATACCTTATCCTTTCCAGATATTTCTTTACTTTAAAAGAGCCTCCACACAGCATCCCTATAGATGACATAGGCCCCAAGGTAAAATATTTTCCTCAGGGCCTCCTGTGAGAAAATATTGTAAAAAAAATGTTCTCTTTCATTTGACCGCTTTGATGTTCAATGTTTATACAGTCTCTTTCCATCGTCTTGCACCACAGTGGGAGGAATGGATTCATATGTCCATCATTCCTAGACCCACCAACCCCCAGATTTCTACCCCTCTCACTTTTTTCCTTCCCTGAACTTCCTCTCCTTGCTTTCCTTAAACATGCCCTGCACACAGCGTTCCCAAACATGACCTAGGCCCTAAATTATTTTCCTCATGACCTCCTGTATATAGATAATGCAGAGCCCTCAACCAGTCTATTTCTAAACCGGCAAACTTCACACCATGTACCCGGGCGCCCCTGCCAAGTCACCAAAGCTTGGTCTTGAACCTATCTTAACATACGAAATACGGGAGCTAGATTTTTGCCTTTATTTATCGCCTAAAACGTATCCTTAGAGATACGTGTTGGGTTGCCACTCAATAATTAGACATTTTAACATAATTATTATGCAGTTTATAGTAACATATAATAATAATAATAACTACATGTAATTCCAGCATGTTTAGATAATATCAATGATGCATGCAGGCCATAGGCTAAGTACCTACGTACCACACATTACGGGTATATCACGTTGCATTAGCTGCCACCCAAGCACAAATGCAAACAAACTTTTTATGGAAAAATACCGTGATTTTACCCTTTCACAACTATTTCATTTCATTTAATTTTATTTGAAAGATCAACGGTTAACATTAAAGTGAAGCATGCTAACATCTAAGATACGTTAATTGTACCATTTAAAGAATTCCGCTGGGTGGTATAAAACGTAAGGGAATTAAATTATTTATAATATGATAATTAAGAAAAATTGCATAACAAATTTTTCAACCCCAGATGCCTCGGTCATATTTTGTCAGAGATTCATAATATTAATATAATAATCCAAATAAATGGAATATTTCTGAACGTATCCGTAAACTAAAAATGTTATAACGTATAAATTTTACGTATTTAAATGGCTACCTTGTTTTTTTAATGTTGTAAAATTACTGATGAGAAATAAAAATAAAAACAATTACGTATTAATTTATTATTATTATTACGGTGAACGGCCAACTCAGAATGAAACCAACTCAGAAGCACCTCAGAAAGGTCATTAAGAGTGATGGTAAAAAAATATTAAAAATTGGTTAAATAGGTTAAGTTAGGTTAGGGTTACCAGTTTTTAAAAAACAATCATAGCTTTTAATGACCTTTCTGAGGTGTTTCTGAGTTGGTTTCGTTCTGAGTTCTCACGGAACCCTTATTACAAATGTATTATAAACGTTATTGTCAACTTAATTTTTATCGTTCTTTTTAAAGGAAATTCATTAAGTTAATTTATTTTTTTCAAATTGCGGCATTTAAATTTTAATATAAAGTATGATGTTTTCTTTTTCTAACTACCGTTTAGATCATATTTCTAACCATTATAGTAAGGAAGACACAACGATTTCTGAGACCTATTTGAGTTGTTCCGAAAACTGAACAAATTAGTTTGAGAGGTTAAAAATATCTCACAGAATTATTTCAGTTCGGGTAATATAAAAGTTTAAAAGTTATTTAATTATAAATAATTATAAATAATCATAAATACGTACGAAAGATTTATTTGACTATTACAATTTTCGTATTGATAATCAATGAAACTAAAAAAATATTCTCCCCTGGAGATGGGTGTATTAAGACAAATTAAGATATTTAGTTCAGTGTACATTTCTTTAATGCTAAAATGTCCCGTACTTTTACTGCATTGCTTTAATAGCATCAAACTCCCAAAAGCCAGCAATAATAATTAGCAAAGGCATTATTAAGGACATAATGCAGCTTAACAAAAGTTAGTCGGGTCTCTGAAGATTCATCTGAGCTGAACTGGGATTTGAACTCAGTCCCAACTGTTGGAACAGAATACTAAATTATGTTGGACCTATATTTGTCACTTGGTAATTCCCTCGAGGTGAATATTCTGAAAGGAAAATAATTAAACACAATGTAAAAAAATATTATATATTTTTCTCGATCTATTTCCATATTACTATTGTTGCAAGAACAAAAATGGCAATTTTACAAATTTATTATATTTAACCCTTAACCACCTGACGTCGGTCACAGAGATTCCGGTAATTTTGTTTTATTTTTTTAATTAATCCGTTGCTAGGTACGCGACGCAACTGTGAGTCGATGTACTTTTCCCTCACCCCGCCACAGCTCGAGGCGTATGCGCGATTACAAGTTATAGGTAAGTATATTTTGCGTGCGGTTTCAGTGACCGACATCAGGTAGTTACGTTACTTTTGTTAATGTGTATTTTTTTTATTTTTAATCTTAAAAGTCGATCAACCTCCCAGTTTTCAGCAACTGAAAATTCTGAAAAATTATAAAAGCGTAAGTCATGTTCCACTTGCGATCCTAAAAAGAAACGTAAAATAGCATTTATATTATATATGTTTTGCATGTAAAAATCTGATTTGCATTGAATGCAGTCAAAAACCGTGCTTTTATTGTCGCTGCAACTGTAAAAGTTTGTGAGTTGTGATTTTCTAATAACCGTGCCTAATTTGTGCAAAAATTGTTTTTTTAAATTATATAACAAATTTATCGAAAATAAGTAAAACTACAAAGTTATGTATAGTGATTATTCTCACTCCAATCTCAAATTTTTAAAGTTTCTACATTTTTTTCTAAAATTAGTATATTAATAGATAAGTGTTGAGTTTTTATAAGTTAATGTACATTTTTGCTTACTTTTATACATTTTTACGAATAAAAATGTAGTGGAAATACAGATATGACTTTTATTTATTGTAAAAATTTAATATATGATCGTCTAACATGGAAAATACGCAAGTGGTCTCCGGGACCGACGTCAGGTGGTAATGCAACTAAAAAGTACGTCAAGTGGCTAAGGGTTAAAAATAAAACATATTGTACGTAATATAGTATAAACTATTTATTGTACAACCGTACCAATAATATTTGCCTTATTTTTTCATTTCTAACTTATTTCATCGTTGATATTTTATTTAATTCCATCTAATTTTATTGGAGTGAAAACTTCTTTAGCGTGGTTGTGATTTGAAACTCGATGAAACTAAAAATAGCTACACTAAAGAGATACATGTACATCTGTAGGATTTAGCCTGCGAAAGAATGCAATTGTACAATCGGTCTCCTCTTTGTGCGGTGATTCGTAGCTTCCCCACATTAGTTTTATGAAGGATTCACTTCTACCGCGTGTGAATTGCATTTTTTTTCATTTCGTTTCAATTTATTACTTCAATTATTTATCTCCGTATCGAATATTATCAAATTGTAAAATGGGGTCTTCACCATGGGCAAAACACCTAGTAAGGCCTACATTATCAAATAATGTTTGAAAACACACGTTGCTTTCAATTTGGTAGGTGGGTGTGGGTGCCACCGCCCCGGGAGCAATTTATTGGATAACCAACCCCCTGCCAAGGCTCACCCCAAGAGCTTTGCTACTTTTGTAGACTAAGCAGGGATGCACGGGGAATGGCGTAAGGTTTGTCTAGGTCTTAGCGGCGAGTGCGTTTGCCCACCTCTGCATGGCAGGCCGGAACGGGAGAGATTGGTTAAGGTAGACCTAACCTAGACCTCTTCAGCTGGACTCTCTCGACTCATCGCCTTGCAACGCATTGGTAAGGATGGATTCAAACGTCCGTCACTTCTGCACACAAAATGACCCTAAAAATCTCTTCTACGCAGCACCCCCAAAGATGACACAGTCCCTGAGGGCTTTTTCCTCAGTGTGGTGGTAACTTAAAAAATATCGCATCAATAATGTTTAAAAACACATTTATTCCATTTTGCGTGAAACTTTCAAAATGATTGCTTAAAAATAAAGTATTATTTTTGAACGCCAACAAAGCTCTGTTATAATCACAATAAATTCCAAGAGATTAAACTTTGTATTAACAACCGACAACCCACAGTATTTATTTTAATTATTCGCTCAGGCGCCTTCTTATTCTGCGAACTCCGGGTAATAATAGTTACACTAAAAAACAGTTGGAGGTTCAATGAAGATAAGTAGATTCCCACCTTTATTGATGATTAAGAAAATACGCAAAATCTTCACAAGACTATGATCTCGGGAAGAAAAGGTATAATTGGACAGTTAAATTACAGTTTTAATCCACTCATTTCAGTTGGTTTAAGTGTTTGGTTCCTAGAAATAGACCGAATGGAAAATATTTATTTGTTCTGGCCCAGTTGTACATGTAATTAATGTGGTAATTACATTAGACGAAGGCTGTTTCTTAATGTTAAATACAAAGTTCTACGAAAAAAAAATGTAATTTATAAACAAAAAATAAAAGTATAAATACTGTACCTGCCTGCCGAGAACAATTGATTTGAGATTTATTGTATTTCTTATGTTCTCTATTTTATGCAGGTGCTTGCAGGTTTTTTACAGATGCAATTCCGCGTCATGGAGTCTCATGAATGAGTTTTTCTTTTGCCCTGCTTAATTTATCTTTGTCTTACTAACCTATTTTTTTGCATTTTGTTTTTCCTGTTAAGCACTTGCATACTGCTTACTAACAACGTATGCATGGACACTGGAGGTCTAGATTCGTTCAAAATAAATAAATGTAGCTTCGTTTAATCAAAAAAATTAGAATCTTGCGAGAGCCTTGAAGGAGTAACCATCAGTTACTTATACCAGGGCGGGTAAGAGGTGGATTACCTCCACTGCCGAGAACAATAAAAATATGATTCTTTGAAAGAATTGTAAGAATGTACCGCTGTATTAAAAGTTTTCGTCGTGCGTCTTGTTGCTAAAGTAGTATTGTACTTTTTTTTTTACATGCGCTCCACACAGGAGGCCCTGAGGAAAATAATTTCCCTCAGGGCCTATGTCATCTTTGAGGATGCTGTGTGGAGGGTTTTTTAAGGAAAGGAAGGAGAGGAGAGTTCTGGGATGAAAAAGGGTTTAAGGGGTGGGTAGAAATCTAGGGTTCAGTGTGTCCTGGTCATTCACCTCCAAGACCGAGACAAACCTCATCCCATGAACCGGGGCACCCCTGTTAAATCACCGAACGTAGCGAACCACTTGGGGTGACCTATGGCAGAGGTGTTGGTTATCCATATAATGCAGATAGGTGAATGCTTGCTTTTAAGGTTGATTTTGTTTAAAGACAAATGCACCTACCTACTTGATCTTACTATATAATGTAAAAAAAAAATTTATAAGATTCTCATGGGCAATTTTTTTTTTAAACCGGTGAGCGTGAGGTAGGGTAAAATTTTCCGTTGCCAATTTATGTTGCTCAATAATTCGTGCCCCTCAGTAGCTGTGCGCGGGGGTAAGGAAGCAACAAGAAATGAGGATTTAGTCAGCCACCGCTCAGCGAGGTAGTTAGACGTCGTCAAAGTTGTCGGCGGGTGAGTTTTATCCATCTAGCGCTCGGTGATACTATTTTTGAAGATGGATCATTCAAGTCTGATGACTAGTCTAATTGTAGGAGGAAAAAACTATTATAAATTGTGTTTGTTTTGATCAAAACTTTAGAAAATGTTAATTTTTTAGCGATTTTATTTACTTTTATATAAAAATGGACAATGTTCTATAAGCTGAATTCTTCAAGAAAAATGTTGATTAGAATAAAAATGATTCAACTATTTTTCTTTTTTTAATAGAAAGACGAACATTCCCGGGTTACGAACAACCTGACAATATTCAAATATCTCCTACTACTTACCACAGACAACGGAAAAAATGTTGCTCGTGTCAGATAGCCAGCCGAGGAACCGAACACGCGATGCCCGGATGGGACTCAAACGCGATGTCAACTTAGCCACTGACCGGTTAACTGCTACTAAATATAACAATTCTATTCCTAGTTTCTAATAATAAGTATCGAATTAAAAATAGTAAAAGTCGAGAATTTAAAAAAAAACTGAGTAATAATTTCACGTGCAAATTACCCAACCTATTGCTCGCCGCCGGTTTAAATTATGTTTTTATTAGTATGTAGAAAGCAAATTAAAAGTATAAATTAAATATTATTTTTATCCACTGTAAAATTGGATATCAGAAATAAATCCATAAATATATCTCAAGTTCTAACATTTGCTTGTATAGAAATTAAGAAATATGCAAGTAGAATTGAAAAAAGGCATTGAGATTCAAGGGAATTCCTTCCAGTATTACCCCTCACCGATATAAAATACGCCAATGCCGGAAACGATTCTGGGGAAATTATGATCTGTAACACGAGTTATATTATATACGTATATACGTATTATACGATTCTACGGTCAACCGCGCGCTATTTTAGTACATATAAATTGGATTGTGATTACATAATATTTTACGGACGACCGCACGCTTCAGTTATTATTTTTTTTATCACAGTGATGAGCACATAGATAAATTAAAATAATCGTAACAGCACCCCGCGCTTTGGTTTAAAAGCACATATGGTTTAAAAATAATCGTAACAGCACCCCGCGCTTTGGTGTAAAAGCACATATAGTTTAAAAATAATCGTAACAACACCCCGCGCTTTGGTGTAAAAGCACATATAGTTTAAAAATAATCGTAACAGCACCCCGCGCTTTGGTGTAAAAGCACATATAGTTTAAAAATAATCGTAACAGCACCCCGCGCTTTGGTGTAAAAGCACATATAGTTTAAAAATAATCGTAACAGCACCCCGCGCTTTGGTGTAAAAGCACATATAGTTTAAAAATAATCGTAATAATTTTATTTTAATTCTCATTTTTGCCTTTGGATAACCACACTAGAAAGGTAAAAATGAAAAATTTATTAAAATAATACGACCATATTATTATTATGTATAATGGTTGGTCGTAAAACATATTGTTATTTTACTGAAAATATTATTTGAGATAGATTAATATTTACGTCAATTAGCGTCTGGTATCCAGCGCACGTTGTTCTATCGATTATTGATTTGATTTTGAAACGCCCAGTTAGTTTTTGAACGTATCTTAAGTCGATTTTTAATGCGTGCATTGTATACGTGATGTCTCTGATGTCGTTTCTAGATCTAAACGAGCAAGTATTATTAGTACAACACACAGCTGGATATTTTTATATTTTCAGGGGGTAAGAATTTTAATCTGAGTATATAAAAAAATGGAGGGGGGGGGGGGGGCCTTCGGTACTTACTGTACAGAGCGCCAGATTTCGTGGATCCGGCACTAAGGCACTAATCCTCAGCTGCGAATCCGGAAGTCGCGGGTTCAAATCACGGCGTGCCCAATTATTTTTTTTTAATATGAATGTGATTAATATGTGTTATTTTGCAATTCATTAATTATAAATTAAATGTAATTTATTTGCGGCTCGTCACTATACAATATCACCGAAGGACCACCATACAATACCCTTGCAACTCTACAGGGCGGTTTCTATGAGAACGATTAATTATTCTCCGTACCGTAAATAAATAGATACACTGAAGTATTTTTGGCACAAAACACGCGGCGGATCTTTTTGCAGGATTTTATTTTAACTAAAATTTAAAGTATAAAAAGTAGCTTTTCGAGATAATTAATTAATTTATTTTACTGCATGATTGCATGATTTGAAATGTACATTGCATAATATAAAATTTTGTTTGAAAATTTAACAAATCTTCCAGCGACGTACGACAACGACGTTCCAAATCTTCCAACCTTGTTAGATTAAAAATGAAAATATTTTATCAAAATTTAAAACATTACTTTACTAGATAAAAGAACAATCTTTCGAAATCAATTTTTCTTTTTTGGAAAACCGTCAATACGCCTAGAATTTTATTTAAAAATGACATAATTCCGGTTGTGTCCGTATAACTGAAGTGTGTAGCTATAAATCTCACATTTTTAAATAATACTAGCTGACCCGGGACACGTTGCCACGGCTAACGAAATACAATGCCTTCTACTGGATGGTTAACCAACCTTGATAACCACCACCATCTCTTAATTTGCTTACAAAGCAAATCCATACCGCCCGCTTGCCAGTCCGCTACAGACATTCTCAATTATATATTGTATATATCAACCAATTTACACAAAACCTTGACAAATTATATACTCTAACCTTCTTCTTGAATCACTCTATCTATTGGTGTAAACCGTATGAAAATCCGTTCAGTAGTTTTTGAGTTTATCGCAAATAGAGGACTTTAATTTATAATATGTAGAAAAGTAGAGATATTTTGCGTTCAAAGGTTCTAGCGTCGAGTTACTTACTAACAATTTTGAAGAAAAGACATAATAATATATTCATTACTCTGAGATTCCACTTAGTCCACTGGAAAAAACTTTTAGAGTTTGTCTGAACTAAAGACAACAAAAAAGTGCAGAGTCAAAACATCTCTTTGTGTTCCACAATGGGTTCTGTTTTCATTCAAAAAGTAGGACGGAAATTTTTTGACGTACATAATGTTAGCTTCACCAGGACGAACAGTATTATATACATTTATAAAGCACAGAGAACTTTACACTGCCAACAATACTATCTCTTTGCAATGTTGAATACATGTTTTAGTTACCGCTACGCCGTGTATTCGTAGCAGTACTTTAAAACAAAAGTTAACATTTACGAACTGTAAAGTTAAAAACTTTTTGAATTATTTCATTCTAGTACGTAGAACATCATATCCGTAGTAGGTACTGTGTGGCTTCGGCCGAGTTTCAACCCTGTTTTATTTAATCGAATAAATGAATAATAAAATGGAACAATGATTTTGGTGTCTTGGTGTCAAAAGTATTTTTGTTATTAGTTTTTGGGGTATTATGCCGTGTTGCGCTACCTCCTTCTTTAGCCAACGTTTCGGACAGCGTTGCAGTGTCCATCATCAGGGCAAATGTGTAATAGTTAGGGGTGATGTTTGTACTTAGGAGCGATACAGTGTCGCCGCTTGAGGCTGCACTTTCCTGCCTTACGTTCACAATGTGACAGACATAATTGCATGGCTATTGAAAAAAGAAAGCATCAAGACTGTCTTCGGAACCACGACAAAAATACGAGACTTTTTGAGGCCTGCAAAGACCAAGTTTCCTCTGGAAACAGATGGAGTGTACAAACTCAGTTATGTAGGCCAAACAGAGCGGACGATCTCCAAAAGGATATCAGAACACTTTCGTGCCTGTAAACTTGGCCACCCTGACAAATCGGCAATCGCCGAGCACTTAATCGAAACCGGCCATTACTTTGGATTTGTCCCAAAACTCAAAAAGCACGCCTGATTACGGAGACAATTAAAATTCACAAAAATCCTATAAATATTAATAGAGACGACGGAGCTAAGCTCAATAGTTCTTGGTATCCGGTAATTGACGGTTACATCAAGGCTAAACGCAAAAAAATATGTAGAAGTATATTGCGCCAGCTCGTAGAGGAGTGGAGCTGGCGACACGGTATCGCTCCTAAGTAGATAAATACAAACATCACCCCTAACTATTACACATCTGCCCTGATGATGGACACATTGGCTAAAGAAGGAGGTAGCGTAACACGGCATAATACCTTAAAAACTAATAACAAAAAAGATTTTGGTGTCATTTATTATTTATCTCTGGCCCTTCGCATCATTGATTCGATTTCACGTAAAGGTTTTATAAAATCGTCGATTCAATCCGAATAAATGCAGCCCAGATATTCATAGTATTAGCAACAAAACTTAGATTAAACATTTCGATCGTCAAGTTGATTAGTCTCACATCTCCGAAAAATCGAAATTTGAGTTGAGTGTCCCCTTTCTTGTAAAAGAGTGCCTTCCATCTGGTACAATACTTAGATTATTCATAAACACCAGCAATTTTAATTTCAAATTAATTATAATGCAGAAATACTAAATTAAACAAAATGTTGATGTTTTCTGGATCACCAGTGGGATAATTCAAAATGTCATGTAAACTGGACCGTTTTGCCTCCCGGTGTTATTTCATAGCATATTTAATGTGTATAATACAGACATGTATAAATAATATTTGATTTATGTGATTTATTACTTTCCTCATTATCTCAAAAATTTGTATTTGGAGATGTCTGAATATCTGTCTATAATGATCGATTGAAACTGAAAGATATTATAAAAATGTATTTGTTAGGATAAAAGAGCGTGATCTTTGATTTAAATCTTAATAATAACTGGGTGAAGTTTTAAAAAATAATACACGGTACGATCGAGCGAAATAAATACGTACGTTTGGCAAAATTTGGCGTACCTGTGTGATGAACGAAGAAAGAAGTGTAAGGAGAATGAATGGCATGGACGTGAGTAAGGCACGACCAAGTGAAACATGTAGGTACTACATGCTTCCTAAATACATAAACTCATTAACGTACTCCAAGTATTAAAAACTGATTTTTGAAGAAAATAAAACGAAGAAAAAATTATTTGGAATGTCATAGAACATTTCAAAATATGGCCGACGTGAAATACCCAAATACCCCATTTCTTAACTAACTAACTAACCATCACGCTGTTTCCCCGCAGGGGTAGGCAGAGAGGACGGACCGCCAAACAACTCGGTCTTGGCACACATTCTTTGCCTCACTCACGTTCATGCATCGTCTCATACATTCTCTTCTATTATTCTGACTTTTGACGTGGCCCGACTGAAGTATCTGATTCACTTGATCGTGCCATGTCTTGCTCGGCGTCCCCGACTTCTTCTACCATTCACATTCGCGTCGTATAAATCCCATTTCTTTACTATAAAAAAATACATTATACCGATTTTAAGAGGAAACCGGGCGGTGTTTTTTTTAATACAAAAGCATTCCCAAATTTTCTCTCTGGATTTTGACATTACTATATATAAATTTGAATATAATATAGATATCGGCCACTAGTGCGTCGGTACGTTTTGCTTTTTTTGGTAAATTAATTCTTATAGAAGTCAAGACCCTTCAAAATTGCCTGGTTTGACCGCCATAAACAGAAGTTTAGTGTACAAACAAGACAATGTTTTTCTAATACACTTAGTAAAAAAAGTCTTACAAATCGGACTATTGTTGGAGGAGAAAAATGGGGAATAAAAAACCTCGATTTTGAAGATTTCATTTAGGTATTATCAACGTGAGGTGCCTTTCGCTCAGTATTCTGGCGATTAAGAGCGACAGTGACAGCAACGGTTTGGTAAACCGACTGAGTTTCCTTCCATTTCATCACATATCTCATTTTAGTGTCAAGAAAATACATGAAACAGACAAACAAACATCGAGAAAAAAAAATACTGACAAAAATTGTTTTTTAATAAAGAGCAAAAAATAATAAAACTACAAATTAACACATTAAAACCTTGGTTCAACGGAACACGAACAAACAAGTTCAGTTGTCAGCAGCTTTCCAAGCTAACTTTTATGACGTTTGTCGTAAACTTTTAGAACCGGGAAAGTGGGGAGAACTGGGTGAACCGGACACGGACACGAAAAGAAGTTACCAGGAAACAAAAATATGATGAATCTATTTTTTTAACTGCTGACTGCAATTTTAAAAATGGATTTTTTTTTCCTCAGAGCATATGTCATCTTTGGATATGCTGTGTGGAGGGTGTTTTAATGGAAAGGAAGGAAATGAAGTTCTGGAAAGGATAAGGTTATAGGGGTGGGTAGGAATTCGAGGGTCAGTGGGTTTGGGTGGGACGGACTTTTGAATCCATCCCTCCCAATGCGGTGCAAGGCGATGTTCCAAAAGAGTTCTGCCTGAGAGGTCACAAGATCTCCCTCAACCAGTCTCTCCCGATCTGGCCTACCACGCAGCTGGTGGGCAGACACATCCGCCACCAGGATCCAAACCCGGGCACCCCTGCTAAGTCACCAAACGTAGCGAACAACTTGGGGTTATCCAATAAATAGTTTCCGGGGCGGCGGTACCCTTACCCGCGTCCCAAATTGTTACGGACAAGGAAATATGTAATTATCATCATACGTATTATTTTATTACTACCTATTATTAGATGCTCGTTGGATAATAAAACCAAAATGCGTTACATAAATTTAAGTAAATAAAAGTTTCGCTTGTTTACTGAAACCGACTACATTGTTATAAGTAATTACTTTGACCTTTTTATAAATGTTTAATAATTTAGATTCCATCGGTTAATTAGTCCTAGCAAAGCTGTAGTTTGCTGATAGCTTTTAGGGCTGCCACTTCATAAATTTCTACATAAACTTCGGGAGGTACATGATGGTGAGTGTAAAAAAGACAAATAACTTTTTTCTAAATTCAATTTTTTCCCTATACAAAAAAAGTTTTGAAAAAAGTTTCGTATCTTTTTTTACGGGTACTGTCGTACAGAATTACCTCCCGAAGTTTGTGCACTTTACCCCCGGATATAAATAAAGAGCGAAAAGGTGCATGTAGGCAAAAACAGGTTGTGCCAAACTCAGTCAGTGGTTTGACGCACATCCTCCCTTCCCACAAACCAGTGAAATAATGTCAATTTTTGTGGAGTGGAGTCGTCGGAGACGCCACAATAACTTGCTAAGATGCTGTTCAAGTTGGTGAAGATTCATTAAACTAATTGTTTTAGGAACTAAATGATGAAATAATAAATGAAATCCAAGTCCCACAATCTGTTACAATCAAAAGTGGTGTGTCAGTAATAAGATTAAAAAAATTACGACATTTACTAAAAAACTTAAAATTCCTGTAAATATTTACTGGTTGAAGATTAGTTTGCAAATGTATACATATTATCTAAAAGGGAATTAAATTCTGACGATATGAAGGAATGTTTGATGAAAAATGTGAGGTAAAATGATTTTATTCGAAAATATCTACATTTGTGGAGCGTGTAAGTCAAAAAACGGCTGGGATTTCGAAAATTACGTATAGAATAAAAGTTGTAGATAATTTTATGAGCTTTCACTTATTTAAAAAAAAATCCTTTGAAATGCACCGTTTCCGAGATATAAGCGTAAATCCAAAAATTTGAAACTTCTCCCCCCCCCCCCCCTCCCTCTCCTAGCTCACCACCTAGACGTCAGAACTTTTAGTATGTTCTCACCTTAAGCACCCTGACCAAGTTTCTGAAGGAATCGCTTAGGTGCACTCTACACCTCCTTTTGGACCATTCATTTTTTTTACATGAGCTCCACACAGGAGGCCCTGAGGAACATAATTTCCCTCAGGGCCTATGTCATCTTTATGCTCACCTATGATGCTGTGTGGAGGGTTTTTTTAAGGAAAGGAAGTAGAGGAGAGTTCTGGGAAGGAAAAGGGTTTAAGGGGTGGGTAGGAATCTCGGGTTCAGTATGTCCTGGTCATCCGCCTCCAAGACCTGGACAAACCTCACCCCATGAACCCGGGCACCCCTGCTAAATCACCAAACGTAGCGAACCACTTGGGGTGACCTATGGCAGAGGTATTCGTTATCCAATAAAGGTTCCCGGGGCGGCGGTACCCATTCCCACCTCCCAAATTAAAAATTGACTGGATTATAAACAAATATGATTAAAATGTGCACTTTACTTAGTTGAAATTTGAAAAATGGGTCGGGTTAAGATGTCGCGGGTTCAATTCCTCTTTCAATGCACAAGCAACATCTTCCGCTTATTATGATGCTGGTAGGAGATTTTCAAATTGTCAGGTTATTCGCAAACCGGGAATACGAATTATGACTCTTTTTCTTTAAAAAAAAGTAGTACCCAATAAATAGATAAGCCTCACCCCATGAACCCGGGCACCTCTGTTATCCAATGAATGATTGCCGGGCGGCAATGGTCGCCTTCCATATTGATACCTCATCCCATAACCCGGGAACCCCTGCTAAGTCACCAAACATAGCAAACCACTTGGGTGACCTACGGCAGGGGTGTTGGTTATCCAAAAAATGTTTTCCGGGGCGGCGCGGCAGTACCCATCCCGTCCCGTCTCCCAAATTGATAAGAGAAATTAAAGAGAAACAATGTTAACCCTTAAAAAATTTGGCTTTTTTTTCGGATCGTCAAAATATTTTCGCTTTACAATAAAATGCAAATATTTGGAATATTTCTGAACACATTCAAAAACCAAGAACTGTTTTAGAATGGTGATGAAATACGCTTTCAAATTATAGAATTCGAAAAATAATTTTTTTTTTTAAATTATAAAATTTTTGCATACAAACATAAAAAAGTTTTCAAAATGGGTCACCTTATGTTTTTTCTAACTAAAGTTACTGATAATAAAAAAAATGAAAACAGATGCACATTTTATTAGACAAATGTATAACAAACACATTATTGTAACCTCAATTTTTTGTCGCTCTATGAAAATTTTTTTTAAAAATTCCCGAAGTTTCAAATTCTTTTTTCAATTTGCGATTCAAAACTTTGTGTACATAAAAGTGTACATTTAATTTTTTTGGTGACTATTTTTTAGATTGGAATATAAAGCATGATGTTTTTCCTTTCTAACACCGATTAGAACATATTTCTAACTATGATAGTAAGGGAGTTACGGCGTCTTATGTGAGACCTATGTGCGTTGGGACAAATCTGGTCTCCTGTGATTAAACGGGTTAAAAGTAGTTCCGTTATAATAAATAATATAGCTTTGTTTTGTGAACGGTCACCTCAAGTGTACATTACACTTTATAGGTAATCTAACGTAATACATTGAGAAAATAACAGATATTTTCATAAATATTATGTGTATTTTAAAATTGTGGCAGACCTACAAATATTATCTACAAACATTATTATCTTGTCGAGATTATTAGCCAAGTTCCAAACCAGACCTTTTTGTAATAATAATGCGCGCGCTTTCCTATTGACCCGCGCGCTGCAGATACACCTCCTGTCAAATGCGTTAAAAGTAAATTTCACGATTCGTCCGAAATGGTTTTTTTTTTTTTGCGGAGAACGGGGCCTTAAGCCATAGGCCCTTTGTGCTATCTCCTATTTTACCACATTCCTTTGACAGTAACCTAGTTCCTTTTATAATGTTCACTAAGATTGTCATTGGAAATGAAGCTACATCTTCTGGTTCGACAATGTGTCTTCTCAGGTCTCACTTCTCATCTTCACTCCTTCTTGGTACCCTGAAGGCCCCACGGGGGAAGAGGGCTTCATCTCTCCTCTCCACTCCTTAGTTTCCCGAAGGCATCACGACGGAGAGTCCATCCCCCTTGGTTCCCTAAAGGAGGGAAGAGGACTTCATCTCTCCTCTTCACTCCTCCTTGATTCCCAGAGATGGCCTCCTTTCTCTTCTTCACTCCTACGTGGTTCCCTGAAGGCCCAACATGGGAAAAGGACATCATCTCTCCACTTCACTCCTCCTTGGTTTCCTAAAGGCCCCGACACTGTTCCTCGGGACATTCAGCCTGAGCACGCTAGCTCACCCCTTGGCTTGGGATGGCTATTGCAGGTTTATGTTTTCACTCCCTGAACGATCGGTTCGCCACACTCCCTACGCTAATGTAATAATATTAATAATAATGAAATCATTTATCCATGATGTACTCACTAAGGAATTGATAAATTTATTAAATTACATCAATCCGGGAAACATTTATTGGATAATTATCACCTCTGCCGTAGGTTTTTTTTTTTTTTTGTTTTTTTTTTTTATTACAGTTAAAAGAAAATTACATTTTCACTCATTTAACTAGAAATAATTATACACATTAAGATAAAATAAATATTTCAATACAGCGCTATTCTATTTCATTATTTTTTTTATCAAGAATAAATATAAATAATTGTTTTTTAAATTTACCCAGCTTCTTTTCGTTTTTAATGTCATTTGGGAGGCAATTATACAAGTTGCCCCCCTCATAATCAATGGATTGTTTACCATAGTTAGTGTGGATGGTATTTAAATGTATGTTATCGCATTGTCGTGTAAAGTGTTTGTGTATTTGGGACGTTTTAATGAATTCTGTGTTTGTGTGTACGAGATTATTTTGTATTTTGTATATAAGGAGACATGTATTGTATTCATATAGTTTTCTTAATGTTAATAGTTTTGTTTCCATATGTAATTTTTTTGTGGATGTTCTGGGCTTGTAATTTAATAGTTTTTTGATTACCTTGTTTTTTATTACCTGTAATTCATTTATGAGTGTTTCACATGCGTTTCCCCAGATTTCAATCAAATAATTTAAATGTGATTGTACGAGACTATAATATAAACCTATTTTTAATTTATTTGGCAACAGATATGATAGCCGGCTAAATACACTAATTAAGGGGATGATTTTATCTTTAATACCTTGTATGTGTTGTTTAAATGTCAAATGCTGATCAATGCACAACCCAAGATATTTTTCCTGGATCAGGTTTTGCAAGTCGTTGTTTTCAATTTTTAAGGGGACATGAGGAGGAATTATTTTACGGGTTGAGCTTAAGATCATGTTTCCTGTTTTTTTAACATTCATTGTTAAAACATTTGATTGGAGCCAACTATTGATTTTTTCTAGATCTGTTTGTGCATTTTCTAGTAAGATATCTAAATCTTTACCCCAGTAGAAAATTGCTGTATCATCTGCGTATAAAAAGATTTCACCATTTAAAATTAATTGCGATATATCATTGATAAAAATTTGGAACAGTAGTGGACCTAGTATGGACCCCTGCGGAACTCCATAGTTTATTGGAACGTAGTTGCTATTTTGATTGTTAATGCTAACGAATTGCTTTCTATTGCTAAGATATGATTTGAGTATATTGAGAGCAGGACTAACCACACCAATTTTCTCGAGTTTCTTGAGAAGTATGTCATGACTAACTGTATAAAAGGCTTTTTGAAGGTCAACTAATATAGATAAAATATAATTTCCACCATCAATGCCGCTTCTAAGTTTACTGATTAAGTCGTTTATTGCTCCTAGTGTGTTCGATTTTTCCTAAAGCCGTATTGTTTTTTATATAAGAATTTTTTTTTAGCAAAAAATTGTTTAATCTATCGTAAATTACACGTTCAAAAATTTTAGATAAAATTGGTAAGATTGAGATGGGTCTGTAGTTTGAGGTATTTGTTTTGGACCCACCTTTGTGAATTGGTATCACCTTAGCAATTTTACAGCTATCCGGAAAAGTTCCCTCTTTTAAACATTGATTGATTAATTTTGTTAAAGTAGGAATCAATTCTGTGGAGAGACTTAGCACTGTCTTACATTTGAGTGAATCGTAACCAGCACTTGCATTTTGTTTTAAAGATTTTAATATTTGACTTATCTCTAACTCCGTTGTAGGCTGAAGATATAAAGATTCAATGCTATCATGCATTAACGTTATTTCATTGGCTGGATTGTGTTTGATTTTGCCATGTATATTAGCGGCTAAGGAGGAGCCAATGTTGCAAAAGAAATTATTAAATTGGTTGCATATCTCTACATTGTTAGTGATTATTTTATCATTAATGATTAATTTAGTACAAAACTTTCTTGAGGTGTAAGATTGGTTCTTAATAATATTATTATTTAAGTTCCAAGTTTTTTTACTGTTATTTTCGCATTTTTTAAAAAGATTACTGTAGTGTGTTTGTTTTAAGTTTCGTTTTTATATAGTGACATTATTTCTTATTTTTACAAATTTTGCTTTTAATAATGTGTTATTTGGTTGTTTTTTTAGTTTCAGATGTAATTTATTTCTTTTATTGATTAATTTTTTAAGGTCTTTGGTTATCCAGTCTGGGTTATTTATGTTTTTTGTTTTAATTTAAGTGGTACTGTTAGAATTAATTTTATTTTTCAAGTAGTTCACAAGATTGTCATAATTTAATACCGAATTGTCATTCATATTTAGATGAAAGGGATTTTGCAAGATATCATTCTTTAAATTATCAAGATTAATGTGTGTATATTTTTGGGACGATTTTAAAGATGTGCTTTTAACGTTTGTGTGAATTACGTCAAGGAGTAGTATATTGTGATCAGAAATGGAATTATCACAGTTCGTTAGTGAGTATGATAGTTTTGTATCTGTGAGTATATGATCTATGATTGTGTTTGTATTTTCTGTGATGCGTGTGGCGTGTTTTTTGTTTATTTTGTTCAAAATAGTGTAATTATTAAATCTAATTGTGTTCGTATATTTACAAGTATGTGTATTGGCAGAGTCAAGCAGATTTATGTTGAAGTCTCCAAATACAATACCTCTTTTATATGATCCTAGATGAGAGGATAGTGTTTCCAGGAAGTCTTTGAAAACAGTATTTGGTTTTTATACACTAAACCTATTTTTAGATTAAGCTTATTTACATAAAGCCATAGAAAGTTGTTGTCGGGGTCACTAGTGTTATTAATCACATTGTATTCTAAAGAATCTTTTATAAATATAGAGACTCCGCCTCCAGCTCCCTGCGGCCGGCAAGATGCTTCGTGTTTGTTTCCTTCTAGGTTGCCGTACTTTAGGTCCGCTTCTTTGAGCCAGGTCTCACACAGTAGGATAATGTTGAAGTTCGATTTCGTAGATTTTAGTAGGCATTTGATGTCATCTAGTTTACCTTTCAAGCTTCTCACATTTAGGTACATAAAGGAAATTGAGGTTTTTCCTTTTGATGTGCTCGGATGTTTGTGGCATGATATATTTTTAATTCTTATGTGGTTTTTTAGTTTTTCTGCAGTATTATGATGAACAGAAAGATTCTGGGTATGATTAAAGAATCCCAATTCTGAAGTGTCAGTGAGGGCGTTAGAGTCGTGGTTTAAAGTAGGTAAGTTTGATTTCATGTCCTGTAATTTTGTTTGTAGTCCTCGTACATTTTGATGACGTATTAACATTTTAGTGTTTAGTTTTTTGGCGCATTTTAACGATAGTGGGATTGTTCACCCAAAGTGGTTCGCTACGTTTGGTTACTTAACAGGGGTGCCCGGGTTCTTGGAGTGAGGTTTGTCTTAGTCTTGGAGGCTCGTGTGTTTGTCCATCTGCTGCGTGGCGGGCGAGTAAACTTGATGAAGACCTTTTTGCCTCTCTAGCCGGACTCTCTCGACCAATCTCAGTCTTGTACCACAGTGGGAGGGTTGGATTTATTTGTCCGTCACTCCTGGAACCACTGTCCCCTATATTCCTACTCAACCCTCACACCTTATCCCTCCCAGAACCTCTTCTCCGTCCTTTCCTTTAAAAGACCCTCCACACAGCATTTCCAAAGATGACATATAGGCCCTAAGGGAAAATATTTTCCTCGTTAATGTATCTTAGTAATTAAATGTGTGATTCATAGAAATATTATAAACCATCATAATCTGTACTTTTATTTAGTCATTTAAAAAAACACTTTTTTTTCTTTTCATCATTAAAAATTTTGGCAAATAATGGTACCAACCTACAAAAGAGGCTTTTCTTATCATGTTGTTCACAAATTTACTTAATTTATTGGAAAGGTCTAGGTTAGGTCTCCTTCAACCAGTCTCTTCCGAGTCGGTTCGAGATGCGATAGATTGGTAAACGCATTCGCCGCCAAGATCTAGACAAACCTCACCACATGAACCCGGACATCCCTGTTAAGTCACCAAACAAAAAAAGTAGTAGTAGATAGTAGCAAACCACTTAGGGTGACTTAAGGCACATTTATATCCAGTAAACGCCACTTTCGGTTTAAGATTGTACGACCACGTTCCATCCTGACTAAAAATGATAGATCCAACCCTTAACGGGGTCGCAAATGAAATGGGGTAGAAACAAAACACTGCACGTTTTCTTTAATCTTAGAGCTGTTTGAATGCTCATTAGGTCTGAAGAGATACATTCAAAACACGCGGTTAAATTTATCTTGTTCTTAAGCACCGACATCGAAACCATTATTGCCTTTCCTTCCATTCTGGCAGTCATTACTCCGGCGAGTCCCCCCCTAACATTTCAACTTTCCCTTTTTCAGTAATTTCGCAAACCCTTCGTTATTTTTAGAATCAGCTGTCGCGGAATGCATTACGCCTCTTTCCCCTTCGCTTGAATGCAAATGCGGAGCGGCCCTAAAGCTACGCAGCCTCCTGAGGGAAATACACGCAACAGCCTTAAGGATTGGCCGGAAACTTCGCGATACACGGCCTGCCCTTTAAAGCTTAAGACTTTCGAGGTTCACCGGAATGGTTACATCATATTTTTGAAAAATTTAAATTCCTGAAACAAAAAAACGTTTCCATTCAAATGTTTTGTATAGCAAAAATCTGACTGTCTGAAACAGTAAAATCTGCAAAGCTCTGAGTTCTGGCGTCATGATATTCATATTTTCAGTTAGCTCTGTTGAACTGAAATCTCTTTTCCATCTAAGCATTGTTAAGCTCCCAAAGGTTTACCCGGCTTCGTTCTAGATCTTTTTTTTTTACAGTGAATACCGCACAAGAATCTCAACTGCTCCCGTCTCGAGCCAGTGAGACTATGGCATCCCCAATTGGGGTATGTTGTGAAGCTGAAGGTAGTGGGGAGGGGAAAGAGGTGGGGAAGAGGAATGTTGGAAAGTACCTGGCTATTCAGATCTGGTCACTAAACACGGCTAAAGCCATTTTCAAGCAACGTTTCAATTCTGAATGGTGGTCTTACACCAGGGCGATACTGATAGTATCTTCCACTCTGGAACATGCCGCAAATAAATCTAAATAGATCTGAAATATAATTGACGGAAGAAACGGAAGAAAATATTTTTTACTGAAAATTCTAATCCAACTAAGTAACTTTAAGTTCCGAAAGTCTTACGATCGTGAATTACGGAACTTTTGAATATCCTCTTAACCTTTAAAAAATAACGTATATAAGACGCAAAATTTTGTTTATAAGTAACAAAAAAAAATAATAAAAAATATAAAATTGGTTTATATTTTATTTATTTGTTGAGTAACTAAAATGGTAGCCTACTCTCTCACCAAAGCTTTGGATAGAGATAAATTGATGAGATGCATTTGCAAGCAGGGAATCATCAAATAGTATCCGCGTGTTGGAATATTTGATGCTGGCAACACCGATAGTTCCGATACAATCTTCTTTTGTTATTTTCTTCTGTTTCAATTTGAGTCAAATAGTGTATTGTTTACCTGACAATAAAATACATAATATGTACCTTGCAACTGAGTCAATAACATTTACAAGTATCAAAATTTTCGCGTCTCACAAATGTTAGTTTTTGATGATTAAGTGGACATAAAAAGCTTCATAACTCGTGATGGTATGACTTCGGGAACTTAACATTACCAAGTTGGAACAGAATTTTCAGTCAAAAAAAATTTTGTTACGTTTCTACCGTCATTTTTTTCCGATCTAGAACGAAGTCGGGGAGCAAAAAATAAGTAAAAAGAGTCAGATTTTTCGACGATTTGATAAACAATATTATACTATTTTGAAAATCAGTCAAGTTTCCCAAATGGTCTAAAGACATATCTTGAAACAATCTTAGGCAGATACCTAAACATAAAAACATTGCTTTGTAATCAGTATCAAATTAGAATTTTGATATTGGCCACTAAATTTCAACGGTCAACGTTTTTTAGAAATCGGTCTCTCACGATATTTTGTGTTCATTTGGGTTTTAAAAAAATTAGGAAAAATATTTTAAAACATCCAATCCAAAAGAAAGATTGTTGGCGGAAAGAACTGCGTTATATTTTTACGTCAGGATTCAGTAGTTTCCACTTTATTTAAGTTGATAATTTCATACTTTATTGCTTGCACCCTAAACCCATTCAACTAAATTGTGATGAAACTTAATAAAGTTGATTGCGTGTTCGTATAAATTGCTTTATGTTCCCCTGAACTCCTATGAAGCCATGTTGCTAGTTTTATAACCGTCAAATGAATGTGATAATTTGGTACTTCGTGGTGTGTTCAAGAGCTTCATTGTAAAATACAAAAACCACATTTTATCACCGAATTCGCAATCTCTGCGACATTACTACAACATTAAATTCAATTTATGGTAGATGTCTACGTGTACTGGGATTTCTTACATTAATGCGGCTATCTTTTAAATTAAATGTAACCAACCAACTAACCACCACGCCGTTTCTCCGTACATCTCGGTCTTGATTCACATTCCTACATCGAATAATATATACTTCTCTGTTATTCTGACCCTTGACATTCTGACTCAAGTATTTAGTTAACTAGATCTAGCGCTCAGACACCACCCTACGCCAGTGAGTTGCACACCGCCCGTCCCCCCCGGGCACTCGTACCCCTTCTGACCTCGCCCAAACGCCCCACGCTCTCGCGACCCGGCAACGCGGCCACTTTCGCCCGGACCCCTGCAGCCGTAACCAGTGCCCGCCGCTGCGACAGCACTACGGTTCCGGAACATTCCACAGAATTCACGGAGCCGAATGTGAGACGCTCCCGTCCGCCATGTTGCGTGAGGCCCGAGTTGACCGGCCCCTCTGCCACGCTACCTGATTGCAATGGACTCCCTGTTGGGCGTAGCCTGCCTTACTTACAGGCAAGCGTCCCCCTGGAATGCTCGCCCTGCCGCCACCTGGTACCAGTGAGTAACGCCACCAGTGTTGCGTGCCTCGGTGGAAGCACCCACGTTCTGCCTCAAAGCTAGCTCAGATAGGTCGGCAGAACTGGCGGGGCTCTCGTCATCAAGGGTCGTAGGTAGCTAAAAAAGGGGGGGGGGGGGGTACATAGTATATGCCAACACTCGTCACGCCTCGTCAAATAAAATATCGTCTAAGGTAAACATTTCCTGTATTGTCGGGATCACACACAAATATAGCAGGACAGTACATTTACAATCATTTACTAGGCACAGGTACACTAATCGACTACCTTCACATGGGGAAGCCTATCAAATTTCTCTCAAATCACGTCCTCCCTGAGGGTCGGTTGTTGTTCGCGGGACATGAAAGGACACAACAAAAATGGGGGAAAGTGGCATTACTCACTGGTACCAGGTGGCGGCAGGGCGAGCATTCCAGGAGGACGCTTGCCTGTAAGTAAGGCAAGCTACGCCCAACAGGGAGTCCATTGCAATCAAGTAGCGTGGCAGAGGGGCCGGTCAACTCGGGCCTCACGGAACATGGCGGACGGGAGCGTCTCACATTCGGCTCCGTGAATTCTGTGGAATGTTCCGGAACCGTAGTGCTGTCGCAGCGGCGGGCACGGGTTACGGCTGCAGGGGTCCGGGCGAGAGTGGCCGCGTTGCCGGGTCACGAGAGCGTGGGGCGTTTGGGCGAGGTGAGAAGGGGTACGAGTGCCCGGGGGGGACGGGCGGTGTGCAACTCACTGGCGTAGGGTGGTGTCTGAGCGCTACGTAACAAGTATCACTAAAATATAAGAATAAAAGTTCACGTATGTGTGTCACGGACGTAAATAGTAAGCTGGAGGAACGACAGTTGAGATGGTATGGGCACATACAGACCACACAGTGAAGCAGGCAATGTCTATGGAGCTTTATCGACAGTCATCCAGAGGAAGACCAAAGAACTCCTAGATGACTCAATGCTCCAAAATACTGCAGAGATATGGCCTGGGTGAAAGCGATACCCAGAACCGAAGAAGTTATGTTTACTTGAATTCTCACGACTGGAAACCCTTATTAAAACTTAAAGACGCAGATTTAGCAGTAGAATATTTTTATAATGTAATTTATGACCTTTTTGACATGTGTTTTGAGAGAAAGCGTGTACCTTGTTTTAAAAGAAGATACCCTAAATGGTTTAGTGGTGAGATTATTAGTGACCTGAAAAGGAAATGCAAACTTCACAGAAACTGGAGGCGCACCGGATTGATGAGATATCGGGAAAAGTTTTGTATTCTACGATCTAAAATCAAACGTAGTATTAATATTGCGTATAAGGATTACATAAATAATATCGAAAAAAACGTCAAGAATGATCCGAAATCCTTCTGGAAATTTGTATCCGAAAAGAGGAAAGACGGTGGGTTTCTAAACTCAGTGTCATGGAACGGAAGTACTCATACTGGGCCAGATATTCCGGAAGCATTCGCGAATTACTTTAAGTCAGTCTATAGCGAACATAATGCAGAATTTGACTCATACACCCCAGGCGGTTACTCTTCACTAGCTCAAAATGTTGAAATTTTAAGTGTAAATAAAAATGATTACCTAGCTGCAATTAAAAAACTGAAACCAAAAAAATCTGTTGGACCGGATTTTATTAACACAATTGTCCTGGAGGGTTATGCCGATCCGTTAATGGTACCGCTTTTACATATCTTCAATATTTCACTTAACTCCGGTAAATTCCCCGACCGTTGGAAAATCTCAAAGGTCACGCCCTTACACAAAAATGGCGATAAATCATGTGTATCTAATTACAGACCTGTGGCAATTCTTTCGGCACCGGCCAAATTATTTGAACTCGTGATACAAAAACGTATATACTATAAAGTAGAACCATTTCTCATAAACCAGCAGCATGGGTTTAGAGAGGGCAGGTCTACGACGACCAACTTAATGGTATTTACGGATTACGTCTCAAATATATTGGACAACAACAAACAAGTAGATGTCTCATATAATGATTTTGCGAAAGCTTTTGACAAAGTAGATCACCTCATATTACTGAATAAACTTGAAAGCTTCGGCTTCTCATACATGCTGCTTTTGTTCTTTCATAATTATTTGTCTAACAGAAAACAATACGTTGTTTACGGGCAGTTCACATCGAAACTCTACGCCACAAATTCTGGGGTCCCTCAAGGGTCTAATTTAGGACCACTTTTATTTTTATTGTTTATTAATGACATAGGGTTGTTTATAAGATTTGTAAAATTTTTGTTATTTGCGGATGACATTAAACTATACACCTGTATAACGACAAATGAAGACTCCATTCGTCTACAAAACGATATCGACGGTATAGTAGAGTGGAGTCATCAAAATAAACTTCTTTTTAACAGTAGTAAGTGTACAATTATGTGCATTACAAGGGCAAAGCGTACTTTATATTTTAACTATAAAATGTCTGGTACCTCTATAAAACATATCTCGATAACGAAGGATTTAGGAATCACTTTTGACACGCGTCTGACTTTCCGAACTCATATCGATTCGATGTGCAACTCTGCAATGCGAATGCTGGGTTTTGTTATATGTAATTCGAAATCTTTTACGAATACGGCAGTCATAAAAATGCTTTATTTTACTCTGGTTCGCAGCATTCTTGAGAGTGGATCGATAATATGGGGACCCGAAGATACCCTTTACTCAAATGATGTAGAAAAGGTGCAAAAAAAGTTTATGCGATACCTCTACATGCGAGAGTTCGGATATTACCCTTTATTGTATCCCTCTGATTTTCTCGCTGGAATGCTGGGGATAGAACGTCTAGACATCAGGAGAAATATTGCAATGGTGTTAGTGGCGCACAAGCTACTAAATAGGCACATTTGCAATCCAGATATTCTGGAACGAATTTCTTTTTATGTCCCTGATAATTTCATCAGAGCTAGACAGCACAGATTATTTATTTTTCCAAGGGGCAGGACCAACCTACCAATGATCATGCCTTTGGGGAGAATAACTACTTTGTTAAATCGCATTTCTTCTGTGATTGACATTTTCAATTTGAACCAAAGAGAATTTAAGACAGCAATAAGCATACTCTTTACCAAATCTGGCTAATCAGATAGTATTGATGTACTTACCCATGCAAATAAATGTATATACTTACTTATTATAAACTGTAACTTATAAACTGTTATTTGTGAAATGTAAATGGATTATACTGTTTTTTCACAATAAATCAATAAATCAATAAATCAAATCAATAAATCAAAGTTATAACCTGACAACGAGAAGAGCCGACCCCAGCGGCCTACCTAGACAATGAGTTGGGACAGTGCAAGGAAGGAGACACTGATAATAGTGTTTTGTGGGTGCGTTCTAAGGATTATATTATCGTGTTCAATTAATTGATACAAAAAAGCAGAGCTTTGTCAACGCTTTATTTTTTCGTTGCAACGTGTTCAAGGAATTGATTCTAAATGCAGAATTTTACGCAAAAACTTCACTGTTTAACGCAACCCAGTAAACATGCAATACGTAAAATGTGTGTTTTTTAACTGTTTGGTTTTTCCCAATGAAGTATAAAGAAAAAAAACAAACAAAAAATAACCTTTGAGTTAGGTGGGTTATTTTTTGCAATTACACAATACATTACATTATGAATTACCCAGGTCGCAAAGTGCAGAACTAGTAAGTTTAATTGGGGTACAGGCAAATCATATTAACGAGGACATATTATTTCAATAAACTTACTTATATACACCGTTAGTAGCGAAAAAAGGTTGTTCAAATATAGGCATACTTTTGCGATTTATTTAATTTATTTATTCATTTATTTACGCCCATAGGACTTTTATATATAATGCAGTAATATATATTTTTTAATTACAATGAAAATAAAGAGTTTCGAAAATGCAGGTAACATAAAATATAAGAAACAAAATATAGGTTATATAAAATATAAGAGTTGACACACAAGATTATAAGTTAATTAAAAATAGATAATCTGTCAATATCCTCCAAATCAACAATTACTCGTGTATTAATAAAAACGTTTAAAATTGGTGTTCACATTTGTTTATGAAATAGGTAGAAATCGTTGCCTTTATTCACATTTTAACTATTTGGAAATAGTTGTTTTTATTCACAATTCAACCATTTTCGTTTCTTAAAGTTCGAAAAAAAAAATCGTTTGCTCCTTATAAGCATTATTTCTTGCTTACAACTATGTAGCTTAAAACTTCGTTAGTTCAATGCGTTCATTGCGTAAGCCAGTAGTATTCTACTCTATCGATGTATAAACTGTACTTATTAAACACTTAGTACAGTTTTATAAATATTCTACTCGATCAATGTAAACACTAAGTACAGTTTTATACATCGATAGAGTAGAATATTACTGGCTTAGTTCATATTTTGATGTGGTCAATGTATGGATTTTTGTTTCTGTTTTTGTTCTTCTCCATTGATTGTATTTGCTTTATAATATATTATTTTTTCTTTTGTTTTATTTACTCATGAATATAATAATTAATCTCTTAATTTTACTCTTCTTTTTTCATTGTATATTATATATTACTTGTACAACGATTGTCCAAAACAATCCATTATATGAATTGCATTTGTGTTGTTAATTGTAAATGAATAAATAAATTAAGAAAATAATTTGAGTCTCCATTGTATTAAAATTTTGAAAATTTAATTTATTTTACTAGATAGGTGTGGTGTTATTATTAAAAGGAAGACTACTTAATAAAACTACTTATTTTAGCTTTGGAAAGTTCAGTAACCAATCTAATCAAACTTACTTACAAACGAAGATGTTATGGTTCGGATGAATAAAGAAAAGGAAGTAATTAAAACTATAAAAATCCGAAAACTTCAATATCTTGGACATGTGATGAGACATCCAGAGAAGTATGAGATCCTACATCTCATAATGCAGGGAAAGATTGCCGGAAGACGGGGCCCTGGAAGAAGGAGAACCTCATGGTTGAAAAACCTGAGACAGTGGTATGGCCAGTCAACCGTGGAGCTGTTCCGGGCAGCAGTAAACAAAGTCCGCATACCCAACATGATAGCCAACGTCCGTTGAACGGACAGGGCACAAGAAGAAGAAGAACCTTCGTCTTTCACATCTTCTTTTCATTCCCACCTCCTTCGACCTCATTATATCCCCTTACTTGGGGATGTCTTAGGTTTGCTGGCTTCAGGACCCCTAGAACGGTCGATCGATAAGGATTTTATCGATAACTTTCGGTAACTTCTCATCGTTCTCTAGGACGACTGCAGTACATCTACGTGCAAAAAACACACATGTCGAATATGTTAATAACACTTAGTCATTGTGAACAGTTATTTGTTTGTTGGCGAACTGCAGTCACGCTAGGAAACGATGAGAATTTACCGAAAGTCATCGATACAATTCTTATCGATCGAGCGTGTTAGGGATCCTGGTAGTTCGCATTCAAATTACAAAATTTTCAATCGCCCGGGAATCATTTATTTGATAACCAACACCTCTGCAATAGGTTAACCCAAATGGTTCACTACGTTTGGTGACTTAGCAAAGGAGCCCGGGTTTGTCCGGGTTTTGCATCTGCCCACCACCTGCATGGCAGGTACGATCGGGAGAGAATGGTTGAGGGAGTCCCTTTGACTTCTCCAGCCGTACCTTCTCGGAACATCGCCTTGCACCGCAGTGTAATGGATTCATATGGATGGATGGGATGGATTCATACGTACGTTACTCCTGGACACACTGACCCCCAGATTCCTACCCACCCCCAATACCCTATTCCTTCCTAGAACTTCCTCTCCTTTCTTTCTTAAAAATACCATCCACACAGCATCCCAAAGATGACACATGCCTTGAGAAGAATTATTTTCCTCAGGGCCTCCTGTGTGGAGCTAATTAAAAAAAATAATAAAAAATCACGTCGTTATTGTTGCAGTTTTTGAAGTTTAATTTAATAGAAATCAAACGTTAAAAATACATAGCAGCTCACTAGAAAGTTGCATCGTGCACCGTAAAACCTTATAAACGTGAAGGTGGGTAACGTAATATAATATTTACATCAACTTGGACCGAGATTTTCCAGGGATTCTGTTTTTAACCTGCAGTAAGAGTTCTTGTTTAGCTTTGCTTTCCGGGGGTTCAACTTCTTCGTGCATATTTTCATTTGGGCTTAAAATGTTTACGAGATAAACAATATAAAAACAAATCCTGGTACTCAGATGCTTGCATATTCCAAGTAAAGTTAAGAAACTACGAAATACTGAGAGTTTAAAGTTTAAAAAGGGAGTATAGAGTACCATGTTCGGCATGCGTTGCTATGCCATTTAATAAAGAAATTGTTTCTCCCTGAGTGTCCTTTCCCATTCATCCCGTTCCCCTTCCGCCTCCCCATCTTCTCCTGCATCCACTTCCCCTCTCGCATTACCACTCCGTCCACCTTCCTTCTCCCCACTCCACTCCCCCTCCCCCATTCCCCCATCCCACGAACCCCCCTCCTGAGTTCCCCTCCCCCTCCCAGGTTCCCCTTCCACCTTCCCCGCCTTCCCTCTTCCCTTTTCCGCTCCCTCGTCCCGCCAACTCTCCTCCCGCGTTCCATATATTCAATCCCAGTACATTCAGTTTTTAAACAGCCCGCGTGCCACCTTTTACAATTTTTATTCAAATTTCCATTTGTCATGTATATTAAATTAGGTACCTAACATAGGTACCTATTTAAAATATCTAAAATTCTTGATTCCATTTAAACTATAAGGGGAGTACCTACTTTAAATAAATGTATCAACTTAAAGATTTTCAAAAATAGAATCCTTATTTAACAATCATTGTTTTGCAAAATGTCATTCTCAAACACGCGAACTGTCAAACGTGCGATAGTCGTTTAGGTCAGTAATAGGTTTTCTGAAATTATCCAATTTTCTGCACAATTTTCTTAATTTTTCTCTCCGTAAGAACCATCCTCGTACTTCAAGGAATATTCTAAAAAAAGAATTAACGAAATCGGTTCAGCTGATCTCGAGATTTGCGCTTAGCAACACATTTAGAGATTCATTTTTATATATAGGAAGACTAGCTGACCCGGACACGCGTTGCTGTGGCTAATAAAACACTTGTAACAACCTCCAACCTTTGTAACCACCGCCGTGTTTGAGTTTATCGCGAAGAGATAGACAGATGCCGCGGAGGACTTTAATTTATAATACGTAGAGATGGTGTAAAAGATTATAATAATGTGAATGAAATGCTTAGGATAACTAACGTATTTAAGTTAATAAGGATTAATACCGTATCCGTTTAAATAACTTTCCAATTATACCATTGTACGTGACCATTTTTTTAGAAAAATGGGTATAGTAAGCTATCCGTAAAAGATTGGTATATGCCATCACGGACTTTTTTGTAGATTTATAAAAGAGGAATATCCCACCATGCATTGTTTTGTAATATCTCAAATGGATTAGGCAGTGTTTTTGATGCAATCTCCCAGGCGGCTAGACTTTTTCCGACACTTCTAACAATTATCGTTATGTTTCAACCAATTTACACAAATCCTTGACAAATTACATACCAAACCTTCCTCACAAAACACTCTATCTATAGGTGAAAACCGCATGAAAATCCGTTTACTAATGAGCGTAATGGATCTGGTGGTGGGAACAATTGTGGCAATTTTACTTTACCACCAGCACAACATAATCCAGGTGATTCGCCGTTGTATTTTAACCCTTTACAACATTGACAAATGATTGTCATTTCCCCGATTATCACGGAATTGTCGGCACAATAATCTACTTCCGGATCGTAGTGGAATGCTACTCAAAATCAAAATCAAAAACAAATCTGCCATACCAATACGAATGTTATCATTATCTGTCACTCGCTGGTCATCAGTGCGGTTCGCACGTGAGGTAGCTCATTGCCCATTTGATTGACTTCGACGACCTATGTCAGCTCGTCTTTTCCTTGGCATATTAAAACCGTAAATAAGAATATCACGCTCTGACAAACTGATGATGAAGATTTTAAATGGTAACAGAATGACAGGTAACGTTTGACAGAAGACTGAAATATGATAATGAGAATTTTTTTTTGCATTCCAATTATAAATTACGTTGTGCTTCTGAAAGTAGGTAGAACAGTAGAACTGTTTATATGAGAAAATGAAATTATTGTTTTTACTATCTTCTTCACAATTTTTCCACATTATCTCACTGTTTAAACCTTCCCTGGACTACGAAAAATATTTCAAAACCAAAATCACCTAAATCAGCCCAGCCGTTCTCGAGTTTTAGCGAGACAATCAAACAGCAATTGATAAGAATAATAAGATAAGAAGATAGAATGGATATAGTAAGCTATCCATAAAAGATAGATAAATGCCTTCGTGGACTTTTTTGTAGATCTATAAAAGAAGACTATCCCACCATATATTGTTTTGTTATATTCCAAAAGGATTAGGCAGCGTTTTCGATGAAAGCTACCAGGCTGCTTGACTTTTTCCGACACTTCTAACAATTATCGTTATGTTTCAAGCAATTTACACAAATCCTTGACAAATAACATACTTAAACCTTCCTCACGAAACACTCTATCTATTGGTGAAAACCGCATGAAAATCCGTTCAGTAGTTTTAGAGTTTATCGCGAACAGACAGACAGACAGACAGAAGGTGCGGGGGACTTTACTTTATAATATGCAGAGATAGAGATAGAGATGTATAGAAGAGAAGATAGATACTAGAGATTTATTGTTTACATACTACGAGTATCTTATATCGTCTTTACATAGTATAAAATGAAGTCACTTCCGCTGTATGTGCGCTAAGATCTTTTAAACTACGCAACGGATTTTCATGCGGTTTTCACCAATAGATAGAGTGATTCAAGAGAAAAGTTTATATGTATAAAACATGCATATTATACTAGAGAAAATTCTAGAAATTCAACGATTCAATTCAGGCAGCGGGCGGTGTGGATTTGATATGTACGCAAATTAACAGATTGCATTGTTTATAAGGGTTGGGTAATGGCGTTGTGTTTCGTTAATCACAGCAAAGTGTGTCCGGGTCAGCTAGCATATACATATATATATATATATATATAAATTAATCCCGGTTTCCCTTTATCGCTCCATAACTTCAGAACGACTTAACCTTTTTCATTCATCTGTTTTTAAAAGTTTTCTAATACTCTGTAGAAGGTTCTTACGGAAAGAAAAATTAAGAAAATTGCGCACAAAATTGGGTAATTTCAGAAAACTCAACGACTATTTTAACTTCGCATGTTTGACAGTTCGCGCGTTTCATAAATGTGAATTTAGCATTCAGCTGTTTTTTTGTGTAACAAAAGAATTGTCTAGGGATTTTTAAAATTATAGATATTTTAAATAGGTACCTACGTTAGGTTTATAATTTGGGAGGTGGGTACGGGTACCGCTTTATCATTGGCTTATTATAAGGCAGGTGCGGGTACCATTTATTGGATAACCAACACCTCTGCCATAGTGATTCACCACGTTTGGCGACTTAGCAGGGGTGTCCGGATCTTGGCGGCGGATGCGTGGAAGGCCGGATCGGAAAAGACTGGTTGAGGGAGATCTTTTGACCTCTTCAGCAGGACTCCCTCGGAACATTGCCTTGCACCGCAGTGGGAGGGATAGATATATACGACATATACGTCCATCACCCCTGGACAAACTGCCTCTCAGATTCCTACCCACACTTCATACCTTTTTCCTTCCCAGAACTTTCTCACCTTCCTTTCCTTAAAAAGACCCTCCACACGGCATCTCCAAAGAAGAGAAAGGCCCTGAGGGGAATTATTTTCCGCAGGGCCTCCTGTGTGGAGCTAATGTAAAAAAGGTACCAAATTTAATTGATTGTTCTTATAATATACAAAAATGTTTTTTTTTAATATATGAAAAATGAAAATTTGAATTAAAAAAATTGTAATAGGTGGCACGCGAGCTGTTTGAAAACTGAATGTACTGGGACTGAATATATGGAACGTGGGATGGGGGTTGGCGGCCCCGTCCCCGAGCGGGAGAGGGGAAAGAGTAGACGGGGAAAGTGGACGGGGAACGCGGGAGGGAAATTGCACCAAACATACATCAGTAATATGATTTCTGAACATGGTTTTGTTACCATTTTTTTTTTAAACGAATACTGCACAAGAATCCCAACTGCTCTCGTCTGGAGCAAATGAGACTATGGCATCCCCGAATGGGGTATGTTGTGAGGCTGAAGGTAGTGGGGAGGAAAGGAGGTAGGGAAGAGGAAGGTAGGGAAGTACCTGGCTATTCAGATCTTGTCACCAAACACGGCTAAAGCTATTTCAGGCAAAGTTTCAATTCTGAATGGTGGTCTTACACCAGGGCGATACTGAGAGTATCTTCCATTCTGGAACGTGCTGCAAATATTTTATATATTATTTTAAATGAATAAATTGTGAAATACACAAATTAATCAAATAAAATTTATTTGCCACGCCGGGATTCGATCCCGCGACCTTCGGAATGCGAGTCAAGCGCCTTACCGCTGCGCTACGACAGCCGTCATACCATATATGATTCACGCAATATCGTTTCATAGTTTTTTCTGGTTTCCGTGTAATCCGGCCCCGATGAATATTGAGGTGATTTTCTCACGAAAATGGTGCTATAGAAGTCATCCAATTATTATTATTATTATGAGACTATATACAGAAATAACCAATCTTTCTAATTTTTCAATCCAATGTAACAATTTTTCAATATCATGCAAAATGCATTGAGGTTCCAATGTTTCCGGATTCCATCCTTCGCATGGTTTCATCCTTCGAGTTTTGGGTGTTCTTGACCTTCTTCATATTGGGTGCTTTAAGGGAAGGCTAAATTATTTAGTAGGCAAGAGTCCCAACTGCTCCCATTAAACGTAGTAGGGAGAGAAAGTAGACGGAGAAAAGGAAGGTGGTGAAGTACCTGTCCACTCAGATCTGGTCACCAAACACATCTGAAGTAAACACATCTGAAATATGACTGCGAAAAACATCAACGAGAAATTTTTCACTGGTCCTTTTGATTGTCCACCGATTTTTTTTTGGTTGAATACTAATAATAAATACATGTCTACATCCGAGAAACGCAGTTTTCCTTTGAAATCTATTTTTCCCTCAAAGAAAAACAAACATTCCCGGGGAACAATAACATGACAAAATTTGAAAAAGTACTGTTGCTATTAAGCGGAAAATGTTGCTCGTGAAACGATGGATTAGGAAGCAGAGGTATCGATCCCGTAGGTTGAATATGCAATTCACACACGGTAGAAGAAGAAGTGAAACCTTCAGAAAATTAAAGTAGACAAGAGTGGGGAGGAGTAGCTCTTTTTTATCAATGTGAAGGATGATTTCTTACATATTTTTGTCGTCGAATTCCAGTGTACCTTTTTCTATAAATTTAGTCAACTTATTATCATTTGTGATTTCTTCTTTGGGTCGCTAGATTGCGCTTTCTTTTTTTTTCTTTTGCCTGTTATTTTGGAGTGGTTGAAGATTGGATATTGATTTTACAAAAATAAAAATATTTATCTTTTTTTTATTTCGTAGGATTCGATCCTTGGTCCGATAAATGTCTGGCCGCTAAGGTTCGTCAGGCGTTTTATACCACTACGTCAAAGGAGGCTTGCGTGGGACCGTGGATTTATAGTATTATATTGGAACCGAGTACCCGTGATTAAATTAATATTTTATTGCTCGTACTCTCGCAGGCTAAAAATACTATAGATGAATATGTTCGTCTCTTTTTAGTGTCGCTCTTATCTGTTTCATCGAGTTTCAAATCACAACGGTGCTAAATACTTTGAACTTCGAACTTTGTCATCCGACGCCCCTCGTTTATGAAAAAAATTCACAAATCTTTAGTCCAAAAATCTTCAGCAAGTTAGTTTAGGTATTTTGATTAAACCGCATAAAAACTGCTGACTTTTTGGTCCGACATGCCAATTTGAGTGAGCCCACGCAACCGCTTTGCGCCGGAACCTCCGCAATAAATACACTTAATAAAGAATACACCCACCCCGCTAGAATTTTCTTGACTGACATTAGACCATTGGAAAAGATTCAACTAGTATTTGGCTTCCTAGTTATTGACCAATGTACCCATTTAATTGTGTATGTAACCGAAAGTATCTTCAAAACTACTTGAATCATAAATTCCAATGTTTTCTTTCCCTCAGAGCAAGCCTTCCATTGGTATGCTTGGGGTAACTTTAAGCTCCATCAAAGCCAAGGCTAACTTAGCCCCCCAGAAACTGGGCGAACTCTACAGGGATACTAAAGCACGCAGATACTTTGTAGTACACAATTGTTAGCCCTGTACACCTTGCAAGTGCGCAACACTGTTGAATAAGGAAGCCAAGCTGGTATGGAACCTCAAAGTTCCTGAAAACTCTGCGGAAACAGGCAGTTTAATAGATTATCATATCACAAACGAATTGAAATCATTAGAGCACAGAAATGGGGTAGGAATGTTGTCCATGTTCTACCGGTATTTCAAAGGAAAATGCATTGAGGAACTAGCATATTTGATCCCTTCGGCACCGGTGCACTGTCGGGAAACACGCCATACCTAATTTTGTACACAATTGAAGTTACTTGTACGAACCGTTTCTACGACTCGTTCTTGAGTTAAACAGCTCAGCTGTGGAATGATGTACCGGCCTCTGCGTTTCCTCGCTCCCACAAATTTCTTCAAGATCCGTGTTTGGTCCTTCCATTCCTCAAAAAGACTCTCCCAAGAGCATCCCCGAAGGTGACATTAACTCTGAGGTAAATTATTATGGACAGGGCTTCTTATCCGTTATTCCTTATTAAAGTAAAATATGTATTTTGTACTCCAACGTAAAACATATGTCCCTTCAAAAATCAATCGAAATAAAATTACGATTACAAAATAAAATAACGATTTGTCATTAATAATTTATATTACTTGTAAGGTATTCCCGAACAAAATCGAAGTAGCTTTAAACCCGATGTAAATAAGCCTACTGGGAATAACCAAAATTAGAAATTCGACAGTCAAAAACGACTTGGTAACAAATGTAAGAAAACTCGTCTAATTGAATAAAATATTTGTAGACCACCCCTCTCCCCCCTCTCATATATGTTATGCATAAAAACTGTAGATTAAATTAAATTAAAGTGGAAATAAGTTTTATGTTTGTTTTATTATATTATTTATTTTCTTGATCTCTAGTTCATAAATTAATCAAAATTAAAACCAAAAAACCAAGTCATCTACTAATATTATTTGCGAGGTTTTTTCAGGTTACATAGTAATCAACCTAGTGCATTATAAATCAATGCATCAACCCTTTTTATAAGCTCGGAGTAAGGACTACATCAAAACTGTCTGTCAGCCCTAAGGATGAGCCCTAAACCCAATCAAAAAAGTGCCGACCTCGCGTGCATTCGGTGGAGCCACCGGTCAATTTTACCTAACATTGTCAAATTTTCGTTTAAAGCAACCCATGTATTATCTTACTTCAGTTCCGGAACTAAATTATAAAATTATTTAATTTGTGCTAGTTTTTGAAGTGAAACTTCTATAGCACGGCTGTGATTTGGATTTCGGATGAAACCGAAATGACGATTAGTGCACCAGCGACGCATCAACTGCGCTCTTCGGCCGCTTTGCTAATGATGTCGCTTTTAAAGGCTCCTATTCGCTGAGATATGAAACGGAAATTAGGCGAGGTCTGCGCTCATTGGTCGCTTTGATTATGACCTCACTTTTCAAGTCCCTATTGGTAGAGATTGTTTTTGGTTTTTTCGCTTTTTTCGCAAAGTTTTGCTTCTACCGCGTGTAAAGTGCATTCGAATTTTTTTGTGGGTATAATTAACTTCAAATTCTAAATCTTTTCGCTAATCACATAACTGTTAAAAATAAAACATAGTCTCAGCTTGTGATTATATTTAGAATTTAATCCTTCAAGCCTCGGAATAACATTACTAATTACTATCCACAAACATCATTCCACTATAAGCTGTTTAGGGACAGATCTGATTCAGAGGGGCAACCATTCATTACAAAAGTTTTTTTTTCTCTATAATACGAATATACGAGTATTAATGATTTGTTCATCATTATAAAGAAAAATAATGAATATTCTTCACAGCAAATCCTAAAAATTCTAAAAATGCGTGAATATAAATAAGCTGAATTTTTTCCATGACTATAGTGAAGTCACAGTTTTCTTACTAGTTCCCTACATAACCTTGTGTGAACATATTCATGTTTGATATTAACCCGGTGCGGTTGTGGCGACCAAACAGAACGCAACCATTGTGGCTGGGTATATTTTACCCATGTAGATTATTGTACATATTAGTATTCTATATGCCAATATTAGTTTTTTACACGAAGGAAACAGGTAGTTTATACATTATTTATGAAAATTAAAGAGTTATTTATTATAAAATTACCACATAATCACCAAAAATTAAGGAACTAAAAAATTTTCATTTGAGATCAATTTCTTACAACATAACAGAAAGTACATGTAAAAATCAAAAATAATAACAAGTGAGGAACAAAACTTTTTTTTTAACACGATCATATAATCAAGTTGTGAGTAGTGTGCAACAAAGCTATTATGTATTACTTATGTATATACTAAGTTTAATACATAAATAACTTGTTTGTTGGCCATTGTGGCCGGGTATAAGTTACCCGAGCGCTCTACACAGACGTGTAAACTCCACCGAAGCCTCAGCGACACTGTATAGAATAGCTAAAACATTCAAGCAGGTCAACGACCGCAGCTACTGAGAGCGCAAATATCGCGCGTATTTTGTTATTAGGATTTTAAAATTTTCGGGTATTAGATACCTGACAACAATGACGCCGGGTTAAAATTCAAATTGAAATAAAAGATTATTTTATCCAGATACGGTATTCAAAATGGTTTTCAAAGTAAGAAACATAAATATAATATACACCCCTAGATATAAGATTAGAGGAAAACTAAGACAATTAAAAATATAAATATTAAACTAAAATTCTCTAGTACCACCATAATATAACTTTTCTTATTCTTTGATATTATTTATGTTTTTGCTTATCGTTTACAACTCAACTTCATTTTCAACTGACTTATATTTTTACTACTTTTAAAGTATTTTTTAATTTTATTACTTACCTATATTTTTCTTACTTATATTGTATTTTCTCTATAAAATTGTTACTTTGTATTACTAAATTTTACTAGATGTAAAAATATATAGTTTTTCCTCTCCTAAGCACATCTTATTCATTAGGAGATTTAAAAAAAAATATATTTACTTTATATGTACATATATATATTTTTTTTATTAGCAAAATTTTTAATACATGGGAATAGGTACAAACATAATTACATAAAATATAAGAGAGTAACAAAAAAGATCCCACAAAGGCGAAGCCTGTGCGTGGATGTGGACATTAAACAGTGGTGGTTAAATAGAATTTAAAAAAATATATATATAGTGTCTTTAGAGATCAACATGATCGATTTTACAGGAGTTACTGTAGAATTTCTAAAAATTAAAGATATATGTACATATAATAACGTATGTATACACCCAATAAGTACATACACACGTTCATATATATGTGTACGTATAATACACATATATTTCCTTTTTTTAAATCTAAAATACAGAAAGACATGGAATATTTTAGGAATTTAGAAACAGATAATACAATTTATAGAAAAAAAATTCTCACTTCCAAATTATTTTTTACCCAGCTTTTAACATTTTTTTAAATACGTTCAGATTTTGACACGTATTGATTGAATTGGGTAGGGAATTGAACAGTTTTGGGGCAATACAGTTAATGTGCCTTTGGGCCAGCCTGGTTTTGCAGTTAGGCACTGTGTACACGCACGTGGTATGTCTCTATATGTCTATATTATGTTAAAATAACTAATAACTAATAAGAATTCCAAAATGCCGAAAAATTTTACCATCATTGTTGGAACTTGTTGGTGAACATTTATTTAAAAGCATGAAAGACTAAATCGGACATACCTTTTTTTGTATTTCTTGGGCTTTAACTATATAACAATTTCTAGACATTTTTGTTTTAAAATATTTTTTTTCTATGTAAATTTGTTACTTAATTTTTTTTCAATTTTTGCATCCAGTTTCGACACATCCGTAAGTTTGCTAGTGAATGACACGGATGCGTCAAAACCGTAGCAAACATAAAAAAAAAATAAGTATCAAATGTATATGGAAAATAAAACTTTTCAAAACAAAATGTCAGACATACCTGCCTATTATTACAATATAATATGTCTATATATGTTTTTTGTAACACCACAAAAATGAACCTCATTTAAAAACGGTAAGACTACGGCCCCCATAGTTGGAGAGTGATTGACGTGAGGCAGGTTATGAGAAACCTAAATTTATAATTATAAATCTCTATTCTTTAATTACCTACTGTATATATGTATTTTGTTTTCTGATATTAACTTTCGTACGTATGCAACTTTTAAACTGTACTTTTACTGTACTTATGATGTACTTTTTGTTTTTGTAGTTATAAATCTTCATTTTTCTTTTTGTTCAATAAAGATATATTATTATTATTATTATTCTTAAGTAAGTCAACGCGTGAGAAGGTAATAAGGAGTCGGGGAAATTTTATCTATAAAGCTGAAAATCAGTTTGCGTGTCCCACCAAATATGATTTTACGTCAATTTTTATGTACATAACTAAATAAAGTAAATTTTCTAAGTAAACATAAATATTTTAGTTTTAATTTACAACGTGATCCATCATGAAATTGAAGAAACTTTTGATAATCATTTAGTTTGTTCCACGAATTTTATCGTTTGTTTGGTAAAGCAAGAACATTCCAAATACACTTTATTGACCATCATGCAAGTGAACAAATTACCCATAATTATTATGATAATATTATAATAATTAATTATCTTTGCTGAACCACTTTCATAACGTGCAAATTAAGTTGTTATTATTGCTATAATAATGGGCGTTTAAACTAGTAGTATTATTTCTGCATGTATCTAATGATAGCGTGCCTAAATTATTTTTATTTTTAAACGAAGTTTGCATGATATAAATCGTGCAGCAACATAACATGTGAATTTTAGGTCATTGCACTACGAAGTGATATAAAAACACGATTTTATTTTCATTAGCTCCACACAGAAGGACCTGATGAAAATAATTTCAATCACGGCCTATGTCTTCCAAGGAGTTGCTGTGTGGAGGGTCTTTTTAATAAAAGGGAAAAGATTTGACCTATGAAAGGTTGGTTATCCAATAAATGGTTCCCGAAGTGACGGTAACCATACGCGCCTCCCAAATTTTAATTTATTTAATTGCCGGCAACCCGGGCGTTTATAGAAATAATATTATCATATACAAATAAGTAAGTAACCCGCCTCACTAGACGATGTCTGCTCTGAGACAGGTAGATATACATATTAGTACTGTATTAAAATATAACTAGCCGTTGGAAACAATAGTTATATTATTTCAACGTCCAACGCTGTTGAAAATAATTAGCGCCAACAGTTGAAATATAATACCTACATGCGAATATTATTCAACGCAGTCAACGATTCAACTGCCTAATAAATAAAAAGGGTTAAGAGTTTGTACTTCGTGAACAACATTACTCGATATTTTAAATGGTCTTTTGGTTATATACGTACGTACTGCACGTTTTTTTTCCCATCCAATACGGCCGATACTCAGCGCCATGGAACAATCAAATTTATCAACGACAAGCAAAAAAATAACCTATTGATAATTGTCAATGTTTTGTACCTATTTTTTTTAACGGTGTTGGAATGATTAAGTCAAAAGGGTCAAGAGATCACACTTCGTGAACGATATTATACCCAATTACACAAGGTCTTTTGGTAATGTACATACCTACTGCACGTTTTATTTTATTTTCCCATCCAATACGGCCGATACTCAGCGCCATGGAACAATCAAATTTATCAACGACAAGCAAAAAAATAACCTATTGATAATTGTCAATGTTTTGTACCTATTGTTTTCAACGGTGTTGGAATGATTAAGTCAAAAGGGTCAAGAGATCACACTTTGTGAACGATATTATACCCAATTACACAAGGTCTTTTGGTAATGTACATACCTACTGCACGTTTTTTTTTCCCGTCCAATACGGCCGATACGTAGCGCCAAGCAACAAGCGAATTTATCAGTGACAAGTAAAATATATCTTCAACAGGATAATATTTTCAACACCGAAACCAACGTCTTCCAACAGTTTCAACTTTCAACGTTATTATAGGATTATTATTACGTGTGTGTCGCGTGGGGCATAGAGATAATAATAATTAATAATACATCAATGATTCGGGGAACCACCCGTTAAAAGGGATTCCTTAATACGATTTTGATATATTTTTTGTTAGTATCGTGTCGATCTCCTATTATAGTTGCGTCAACGTCGACGTTATTTTCAACAGCTATTTTCAACAGTTGAAAATTGCCAACGATAACGACGTTGGCGTTGGATAGAATTATCGTCAACCCCCAGTACTAATACATATAAAGAAACTTGTATATACACATACATACACACACATATACATACATATGTAAACGTAAGTTTATAAAATCCGAAAAGAATTATTGTAAATTGTTAAAAGGTTATCACGTAACATACATACATAATTATGTAAAACCAAAAAAAAAGTTTAAACATTAAAACAGCCTTACTAAAAAACCCAGTGAAAATTTTATTCAATTGACAAACGGCCGCGGATGTGAAAACATTACTCATTAAAAATTTGTTCTTTGAAAGAAATACACATGGTTTCCACGGCCTGAGAGGGTAGTTTATCTCTGTTTTAACCATTGATGTCCGAACGATATTTGTAATTTTTCCATAGTATTTTGAATGTTCTTTATATTTCTTATTTTTGAAGGTGTCGTAAAAACAAATACCATTTATGAAAACTAGATAAAATTACCTTTTAGATTTGAGTATTTGAAATAAACTTTAGCTTTCAAAAACTGCCGTATTTTAAGATTCAAACTCGGAAAAAAATGGAAAAAAATTTCCTCCCACAACATTTTTGACCAAAACGTAGAGAAATTTAAATAAAATCAAAATTTAAAAAACACAGTCCTTTTGTGTAATAAATTTGAAAGGAAACTATCACCTCACTTTTTCATCGTGTATACAATAAAAAAAAAATAAAAAATTTCAAAGTTTTTTTTATTGCCAAAAAAATAACTTAGAAATAATACCGAAATTTAAAACAGATTTCTTGCATCTCTAAAGACGTTAATTTTTTTGATACGTTTACGAACACATGTATTAGATTTTAATATTATAAAAAATTATCACTTTTAAGAAATTCTCTTAAAATAAAGATCTTAAAATCAAAATTTTATCTTTTAAGTAACCTATTAAAAACAATATTCTGACAGTTCAACTTTGAAAGTACGGCGTTTGTACAATAACTTGATTAAACTGATGTAAACCACACAAATAACATGGTAAATATATCAATTATGTGAACAGAAGAGTAAATTCGTCACTACAATAGAAATTATTAAGTAAAATCACAAAATTTTCGATATTCCGCCATAAAACACACCGAGCTGTTTTGTCATGTCTCGGGCCAACGAACTAATGCATAGGCGTGCCAATAATGCCCCTTGCGGAGAAAAATCAAAACAACATTGTTTCCTAGTAAATTAAAACCATATACAACGTTGTCACATCTTCAATGCGTTTTAACAGTGTGACCACGTAAGAAACGTTATTGGTAATAAAACGTATTTTAGTGTATACGAGCTCTATTTATGTTATTGCAATAACACAATTAATTGGTCGCGCTGTGGTTTTTTTTTAGTAAGGCTGTTAAAATACATCCGATACACATACATGCCAGCATCTAAATCTAAAAATTTTGGAATTTCGTTTTTGTGTTTCTGGTTTAATAAATTATGTAGACCACTCATTTTAGATGTTTTAATTAAATATTGCGAGTAGAACTCGTCTTGGCCCATGAAATAATCTACCAATTTTTGATTATATAAATAAAACTCTTTATAATTATATAAAAATAAAAGTAACCGACTTATAAAAACTGCTTAACAGTTATAAATAATGTCATACTGATAAGCTCTTTTTCGGTTATAGTTCTATTTATGATGTGGCAAATAAGGTTCTTTAGAAAACGATCAAAAAACATTTAAATATTTGAGCCTCAACTTTGCAAACTAAAATAAAACAGATACGTTTTATTTGTTTTTGGGGTGTCATGCCTATTGCTCTATGACGCCACTGCGTCTCGGTTATTTTTTACCGGTGACAGGCTATTTTGGAACCGGTTCCTACGCCATTGCCTATCTCGGTTACTTTGTACCGGTGACTAGCGATCACTGAATGACAGTGGATTCAGGGAACAGTTTTTTCGAACATGTTCTTATTGTTGCACGCCTGATTACGGAGGCAATTGAAATCTACAACCATTTTGAAGAATACTGTAATACCAGCTCGTAGTGTAGTGGAGCTGGCAACACGGTATCGCTTCCAAGTAAATAAGCACACATTTCACCACTCACAATTACACATTTACCGGATCTGTCCCGATGATGGACACTGCAACGAAGGAAGTAGCGCAACACGGCATAACACCTCAAAAACAAATAACGAAAATAAAATTAAACAAAGAGAGATGGGAAGGCTGATAGAGATATTAAAATCAAATCAAAAAATATTTATTGTACAAAAGGTGTAGCTTATGGGTAGACCCCATTTCTTCCAGCTAACCACATTTATTTAATTACAATGTTTACATAATATTATTTGTTTTATTATAATTACAATGTTTATACAGATAAAATAACAATATTCCAATGAAAAAAAAAATACATATATATATATATATATATACCAATAAAAATAGGCGTTTCATTTACGTAAAGAAGGGTGAATGCAGGTAACTCTATTAATGGAGGACTGAACGCCGTTGGCACCAACAAAAAACTGTTCAAAGACGCGAAACTAGCCGTCCATAATGGAATACTGGTACCTACCCTGATGTATGGCAGTGAGGCATGGAACTGGCAGAGGAAGGATGAAAGTAGACCCTGAGGCGTATGTGTGGTAAAAGCATGTATGATCGTGTGAGAAATGTGGAAATCCGCAAAGAATGCAAGGCTGATGTAAGCGTGATGAGTAAGATCAAGAAAGGAACGCTCCGATGGTTTGGGCATGTAGAGCGAATGAACGAGGAAAGGAGTGTAAGGAGAATATATGACGCAGATGTGAATGGTAGAAGAAGTCGAGAACGCCCAAGAAAGACATGGCACGACCAAGTGAATCAAATACTTGAGTCGGGCCATGTCAAGAGTCAGAATAATAGAAGAGAATGTATGAGACGTTGTATGAATGTAAACGAGGCAAGGAATGTGTGCCAAGACCGGGATGTTTGGTGGTCCGTCCTCTCTGCCTACCCCTGCGGGGAAACGGCGTGATGGTTAGTTAGTTAAATAAAACAAGTTTTTTCCTTGCATAAATTAAAGCGAGCGGCTAGTGTGAAGCGGGATTTTAAACCTTATGGCCACCTACTTAAGGGGTATTATTATTAGCAGACCTATTCCAAATGTTAAACGATGTAGTATATTGCTTTAAATTATTATTTCTCATACCACTACTGAAGACACCAACCTCTCTTTCTTTTACAAGTGGTTTACGGGAAGAGGAATGGGTTACAACTTACAACGTAGCTATCAGCGGTACATACAAGAGCCTATATCACAAGCGCCTAATTTCTCCAGGAGTATTATTATCCCCGTGGAAGTAACGCTTTGCCCATAAATTAAATCGAATAAAAAGGCGCTTTTCTCAATTCCGTTTGATTTATTTTAAGCTAAGACTTGAACCAATTTTCCGGATCTATTTTCCAGGCGGAAAGGGTCAGCGTGAACCGAAAGGAAAAATAAATCAATTGAAGTCTACACAAATTTGCTAAGTAGAGGAATAAAGGATTGTAGAAGTAAGAATTTGGAGATTGATTATATGGACTTAGTACAAAGAAGATGTATTTAGATTCATTTGCTGTACTTTGTTAATGTTGGCACATTGAAATAAACTGCTTTGAAAGTTCTAAGTAGTTCATTGAAGTTTTGCTATTTTTCCATGTTTTATAGAGTATACGAACATAACATATAAATGGTTTAAATCTTGAATAATATGTTGAAGGAATAAGGCGGTAACATTTCTCGTTATTTGGATAATTTTTTTTTAGGGAAGATGTGAAATTACACTTTTGCCTGAAATTCTAGTACACATCTGTCATGATAATGGGCATTGTAATGCTGTCCAAAACATTGGCAAGGGAAGGAGGTATCGCAACTCGGTTTATATTTTAATAACTTTAGTATAATACCATTAAATAAATCACGGTAATACTTTTGACCGTGAAAATCTCAAATCATATCAATCTTTATTTTTTTATTTATATATATATATATATATATACATATATATTACAATACATTACAAAATGATACTTTGTCTGTCCAACTGAGAAGGATACCCGTTTCAGGACAGCCAAATTGTATATTTAGCTTATAATATTCTTAAAAAAGGAATGGTTTCGTTCAAGATATCACAGGAATGAGCTTCTGTCAAGACAACTTTTGAGAACGTTAAAAGTTGTATTCTTGTTGAGAACGTTATAAGTTGTTTCTTTATATCTTTGAAAGTATCGCAAAGATGTGATTTTTTTTCAATGTCATTTTGGAGAACACTAATAATTGCAATCAGAGTGGTTTCTTTAGTAAGATCACAAGTATGAGATTCTTTTCAGGCCATTTTAGAGAACATTTACAATTGTATAATTAGAATTTACACATAAACCAATACATGACATATGACTTCCCAACGTATTTAGGACCATTTAATTTTAATAAAGTGCTTTACTTTTTAGAATTTCTTAAGTAGTAGAAATTACACAATTATAGACCAAATATATGACAAATGAATTTTTTTCAAGCTCGTTTTAGAGAACATTAATTTATTTACTTGTTGTAAAATTTTGGAGGAAGGAACTTGTAAATGATAACGCATCTTCAGGAAACTTTAAAGGACTCGTAAATTTATTTGCTCTATTCCCAATTACATTGTGAATATCAGGAGATCCAAACTACCCAAGACAGACCAAGGAGTTTATGTTTACTTGTTAGGAAGCTATAGCGAAGAAAAGAGAGTATAAAAACCTAAAACCGAGGTTTTTATAACTTACCTCCTTGGCTGAAGGGAAATTTGCACCTACTGACATCTATCGATAATTTTTCCAACTAATTATATTAGTTCTCACCTAAACCTTCAAATCAATCATATTATATATTATTTGGAGAGGTGTGAGTCCTAGCTAAGACTATGCACAAATTTATACAGTTGTTTATTTATTTATTTTATTTTACGCGGAAAGGGCATTTACATAAATAATAATGAAAGCAGTACCTACATCGTTTACATCTTAAACATGAGAAAAAAAATAGTATAGATAAAGTTACGATGGAAATAAAAAGTACATAAATGAAATAAAAATATAATCGAAAAAACGTTTCAAATATAGAATTATTAAGTAATTAAAAATAGTAAATAATTTATTATAAATTATAACCCAAGGTTCAAAGAAAACATTTATAACAAGGTTAGCTCATACGGGCCTTTTTCGAAAAAAAACTCGTCGGGCCGCCTTTGAAGTTTCGAACGCGTGACGTAGCTTGAAGTAAAATACTGCCACTTGTATTACTGTTCATTCAAATCTTCCAGTGGAACATGGACTGCAAGCTACGTCACGAATTTTTAGCCAATCACCCATCGCTCTACCCCCTCTAACCTTGTTAAAAAAAATTCTATCAACCTTGATTATAACCTCTCTTATCACCTGTATGATTTTTCCCACAGTCATTGGAGATTATCCACCACTTACCCGCCCTGGTATAAGTAACAGATTGTTACTCCTTCAAGGCTCTCGCAAGGACTCTAATTTTTTTGGATGAACGAATCTAAATTTAAGTTTGAACGAATCTAGACCTCCAGTGTCCCTGCATACGGTGTTAGGAAGCAGTATGTAAGTGCTTACATAATATACAAAGTGCGAATAATATGTGAAGTATTTCAAGCATAAAGTAATTAAAAACATAAACATAAAAGGCTGCTGCTCGCAAGGTAATGATAATAAAAACAAGTATGATGAAGAACGCTAAGTTGGATGGGGTACCTTTCTCGTCAAGTGGCAGTACCAGCGAGAATGTGTATGGATGTCGGACTGGCCGTAAACGAATCTCAACGTCAGCGTCCTTTAGACGGTTTCTCGGTTATGCCTTGATGATAGTGAAAATAGGGGGACGTACCCGAAGACCCTACGGATGGATTTCCGCAGTCAGTTTGAATTTGGAAACTTACATTTAAAGTCAAAGGAAATCCAAGTTCTTGAGTTTAGAATCGGAATTATAGTCAGAATCGGCACGGCCTCCGTAGTAAATGGGCAAGGCTCTCGACTTGCAAATCCGGAGGACGCGGGTACAAATCCCGGAGTGCGCAAACAAATATTATTTAATTAACCTTTACTTCACAATTTTAAGCACTTATGATAATAGATATAATTCTCGACAATACAGTTATTTAAAGACTTTACTGTATTCAACATACAGCAACTGTAGATACATCAAAATTATATATATATATATTACAATAAAAAAAAAACAAACTAAACCATCATACTGCACAACACAATTACAACACAAGACATAAACATCAACACATGATTCCGAAGACAAATACTACATATGGACAAAGACATTATCATAATCTGGCCCCAATTTTTTTTTAAAATTTAATTGAAAAAGATGTTTAAGATATCCACATGACAAAAAAATGCAAATCTAAAACACAAAATTCATAAGTGGATAATCAACAAAGGTATTGCATACTGCGGGCAGATAGCATGAACAATACAAAAACCCACTCAACGCCAGTATTTTTTCTAATCCATTATTATCCTCACAATTATTTTTGTGTTTCTAATTCGTTTCTTTCGTATTTTTTCTATTTTTCTTATCTCTTATCTCTTTTCTTTTTCATTTCTTTTATTGTTCCCATTATTCTATTTATCTATTTAAATTAAAATATTTTTATTTTTCTTCCAAGATTAAGATATCAAAATTATTTTTTAATTCCTGCCACCTCGGAACAAGCTCAGTCTAGTGAGGTGGTATATACCAAAAAAATGTATATTGTATTTAGATATATTATTTAAAATATTATATTGAAATATCCTGGTTAATAAATAATAATAAAATAAAAAATTATAAATTAAAAAAAAAAAATAATAAAAAGATATATACATGTAAAGGTACATATATTATATTTGCGGCATATTCCAGAGTGGAATATACTCTCAAATACTGAGAGATGCCCTGCTGTAAGACAACAACTCAGAAATGGCTTTAGCCGTGTTTGGTGACTAGATCTGAAGAATCTGGTACTTCCCAAAATTTCTCTTTCCCAAATATCTTCAGCCTCGGAACATACCCCAATTTGTGATGCCATATTCTCATTGGCACTAGATGGGAACAGTTGGAACTCTATTCAGGTATTCATATAATATATATTTTTTTAAACGTATTTTTACCTCCTGAGGATAATTTATTCGCTTTTCGGAACACCTCATATAGATCTCATAGAAATTGTTGTATCTTCGTCACTACCATGGTTAGAAATATGATCTAAACGATGTTAGAAAGGGAAAACACCACGTTCTAAATTCAAATAAAAAAATACCCGCGAAATAATTAAAAGTTCACCATAATGTATCCAAAGCTTTCGACCGCAATTTGAATTTTTTTTTTATCAATTATTTTTACACGAAACAACAAAAAAATGTGTTGATGATACCTTTGTAATACATTTGCCTAATAAAATATGTGTTAATAAAATAATAAAGCGCATTTTATCACCTTTCAAAAACAATTCTTTATATTCAGATGCGTACAGAAATATTGCACATATATAGATTGTATTGCAAAGCGGAAATATTTTGACATTCTGACAAAATAGGCCCAGGGATTGAGGGGTTAATAATAATATGTTATATTTTTTTTACATTTGCTCCACACAGAAGGCCCTGAGAAAAATAATTTCCCTCAGGGTCTATGTCATCTTAGTGGATGCTGGGTGGAGGGTTTTTTAAGGAAAGGAAGAAATGGAGGTTCAGGGAAGAAAATAGTTATATGAGGGGTGGGTAGAAATCTGGGGGTCAGTGTGTCCAGGAGTGACGGACGTACGAATCCATCCCTTCAACTGCGGTGCAAGGCGATGGGTCGAGGGATTCTCGCTGGAGAGGTTAAAATACCTCCTAAACCAGTCTCTTTCAATCCGGCCCGCTACGCAGCAGGTGGGCAGGCACATCGGCCACCAAGACCTTGACAAACATCATCCCGTAAACCAGGGCACCCCTGCTAAGTCATCAAACGTAGCGAACCACTTATGGTGACCTGTGGCAGAGGTGTTGTTTATCCAATAAATAGTTCCCAGGGCGGCGGTACCCATAACCACCTCCCAAAATTTAATTGGTTTCTCGTTAAGAATTTTAATTAGTTTTGCGATTGTTTGTGCAAAGAAAAGCCGTATAAGGTTTGCTAATTTAGGCGCACTATTCAGCATTCTCTTACTATGATTAAGATGTTATCTCGCTATCTAATTATGCCTTTATGTACCTCAAGTCCAGGATGTGGGTAAATTACATAATATTATTATTATTGTATGCGGTGCACCTGTGTGCAATCCGCTGCAGCTCTAATTGGACGTCCTTCAAATGCGCGTTGCGGCTCCGGGTAAATTAATGCATAATGAATGTCGTGGAAACGGTTGCCGGCCAATAAGTCATTTATCAATGTCAACAGAACTAATTAGTTGGTTAAAAAATCTATTGTTTTTTGATAAAGTCGTATTAAAATGCTTTATGCTTTTATTTTAAAAACCTTTTATCTTTTTTTTCTTTTTTATTTTATTTATTTGGGAAAATCTACAGATATTTAACACTTATAATAATAACATTAATAATACACATAATATCCAATAACAGATTTTCACATAAGTAATTAAAAAGTAAAAAAAAAAGTTAGGGTCCTGTACCCGTAAGAAGTTAACAATATTATATCCTTGAAAATTGAAAAAAAAAGATATAAAAACACAAAATAAACTATAATATCAACTAATAATCTGCTTACTAAATTTCAAAACATAAAGTAGTCAGAGTCAGAAATCTATTCTCACTCCACAACAGCAATAATAATAATATGTACATACCTACAACCCAGAGTGAACACAGTAGTAAGTCAAATGTAAATGGAAAGGATTCACAGCATTAACATAATAACTTGCAACACGGTGAAATAATTATTTAATGTTAGCATGACATACTTTTTAAAGGTACTTGAATTACATGAGAATATGTCTATATTATTAAAATTCTTATCAAATACATTACATGCTCTGAATATAAAAGCATTTTGTCTGAGATTAGTAGAACATTTTCGAAGATGTAAAAGTGATTTTTCTCTGGTTCTAACACTACTTGCCACTAGCTAATTATTTACAACATGGCCCATACCAAACTAGCGTTGACGCCTCCGTGGACGGCGGTAAAGCCTCGATGACACACGGCGAGTTACAAGCTACTATCTAAAAGCGGGTAAATCGGCGAGTGAGATTGTCATGATGACACACAAAACTGTCCACTCGCTGAGAAGCGTAGGAAACTGAGGCCGCTGCTAGCGCCAGTAACAAGAATAACGACGACTGCGTGAACTAATTCTTCAGATTTTTGACAGTCGAAATCAGCTGTTTATCGGAAGCCATGTTGGAAACGTAAATAAACCAATCACGAGCAAGCGGAGCAAGCGTGTAGGCGAGTAAAGTTGACGACCTTTCAACTTTTTTTCGTAGATTGTCAACAATCTGCTAGTTGCTGCTAGTTAGCAAGTGACACGATGACACTGGGCGAGTTTACTAACAGGTAGTGAATTTCCCAGATAATAGCTTGTAAAATAGCCCTGTGTCATCGACGCTTAAGGCATTCAACTGGCCATCCAGAGCTCGCTGGTTCACATCCCAAAGTGCGCAAGTCATTTTTATTTCATGAAATAAAACAATCACCTTGATTATAAGAACGATTAATATATTTTTTTAAGTGAAACTTTTATAGCCCGCTGTGATTCAGATTTCGGATGAAACGGAAACAACTGCGCTCATTGGCCCCTTTGATTATGATTAAGATGAATACATACGTGAAATCCTATTTAGATACTATTTTGATTAATCTTTACGACGAATCGGCTTACAGTATGAACATCAAAAATATGCTACGGATAAATCGAAGCTTTTACTAGCTTTTCTATGTATTGGAATTACAATAAAATTATTATTTACGTAACAAAAAATATAAGCGTAAACCACCAAAAAAATGTTTTTTTCATGACTTAACTATGAAGTAATACAAGTAACAATTTTTAAAAAATACCCCTTTATGGCTAAGACTATTTTTGAGGTTTTCCATGTTCTAACTTTTTTTCGTTCTTATAAAATTATGCACAAAATAAAATTAAAAAAACACTTTTTCGCTTATTAGCCTCGTGCAAAAAGACGCTCGATTTTAAAATTTTGCAGGCATGAGATTCGAAATATTTCTAGCCTTTTTATTCCTCTGAAAAGTGACACCATAATCAAAGCAGCCAATGAGCGAAGTTGATGCGTCGCTGGTGCAGTAATCGTCATTTCCGTTTCATTCGAAATCCAAATCACAGCGGGGGGCTTTAGAAGTTTCACTTAAAAAAATAATGCTAATATCGGACAGATATCACTATTTACCGCCTTTTTACAGCAATTTTGAAGCACGGTGACCCCGCACTTGATCCCCTGACGTTTGCCTACCCCCCCGAAATTATAATTACTATAAAATAATATTTATTCGTGCATCATTATTATTTTTTTGTGTCAATACCGTACAAGAGTCCCACTGCTCCTGTCTGGAGCCAGTGACACTATGTCATCCCCAATTGCGGTACGATATAAGGCTAAAGTAGTGGGATGTAGTGGGAGAGAAAGGAGATTGGAAAGAAGGAGATGGGAAACTAACTGGCTGTCCAGATCTGGTCACCATCCATGGCTAAAGCCATTTCAAGCAACGTTTCAATCCTGAGCGGTGGTCTTACACCAGGACGATACTGACAGTATCTTCCGCTTTGCAACGTTTCGCAAACAAAATGACAAAATAACGTAGAAAGCTAAACATGATGAAGTGAAACTAGAGATTCCAGACAGAAAACGCTTTGAATTTTTCATGAAACCACATTTTGCGTTGAAAAGATTTTGCTGCAAAATAAAATAAAAATAGGTATGTAATATTTCCTCGAAATTGAATATTCACCTTGCGTTTGAAGAAAATATACTATTTTAATTAAATATTCATAGAGATTAACATAATCTTTACACTATTACTAACAAACTGAGATTTAACAAAACAATAAAATAAATAAAATTACATTCAATGAAATTATTTCGATGGACATAAATTTAAATTACCAACTACCATTTGACGTTGCAACAAAAATAGACGTTTATTTTATTTTTTATTGCGTTTTTCATCGTGTTAAACCAATCCATCGTGTTAAACCAAACCATCGTGTTAAACCAAACCATCGTGTTAAACCAAACCATCGTGTTAAACCAAACCATCGTGTTAAACCAAACCATCGTGTTAAACCAAACCATCGTGTTTGGTTTAACACGATGGTTTGGTTTAACACGATGGTTTGGTTTAACACGATGGTTTGGTTTAACACGATGGTTTGGTTTAACACGATGGTTTGGTTTAACACGATGGATTGGTTTAACACGATGAAAAACGCAATAAAAAATAAAATAAACGTCTATTTTTTAAACCAAACCATCGTCTTAAAAATAAACCATGAAAAATGATTTTTTTAATGATTTTCATTTTCTTACTCACAAAATACTTAATGACCCATATCTTACAATTTAAAGCAAAAATTAATAAAGTAGCTTATATACGATATTTGGTATACCTTTTGATAACAAAAATAATTTTTCAGTTTAGTTGGGTTTTTTGATCTCAAATCCAAAATTAAGATTTGTATGAATCGGGCCGAAACGGGCAACGCAAACGTTCCTCTTAACACCCCGTATAAAGGTACATAAGTCTTATTTATAAAAATCTCGTGTCACGGTGTTTGTGGTCGCACCCCTCCGAAACGGCTTGACCGATTTTTATGAATTTTTTTATGTATATTTGATGGGTATGAGAATGGGTTTTAAATTATATTTCATACTTTTTTTATGCATATATTTTGTTTGGCATAAAAAAATACCTCTATAACCCCAAATTTTAACCCTCCTATCCCAACCCTCCCATTTTTTAATCGCGATTTTTGTATTTTTGTATAAAGAAATTTAACCGTCTTTCGTATTTCAAACAGAACGAAATTATTTATGTTGTTGAATGACAGATGGCGCTATGTCCGCCTCATCAAACTTTCATCCACACTTGCGCAAGACATTCACGAGAAGCCTCGCGTCATTTTGATATTTCATTCGGCATCATGTTATCGCGTGGGCAAACCATCGAGCTTATTTGTTTTGGCTGAAGACGGACAAAAAATATCGTACTCAATTGCTCTTCGTAATTCATATTGATTTTCTTTATTTCATTTTCCTACTTTTCTATACACTTCCCTACTTTCGATCCCATCCCTACACCCTTATAATACATTTGTTATTTTTTATTTAACATCCAAAATATTCACTAGAAATAATTTATATGGCAGAACAACGTTTGTCAGATCAGCTAGTAATATTTAAAAAAAACTGTTATTATTATTTCATGAATGCTGATAGGTAATACCAAATATTATCTATGGAAAAAATTGCAGTGGAATAATTATCATGAGCCTATTCAAATTCCCATTCCGATGAAAGCATTTTCAAATTTTCTCATTAGCGAATGTATGACGCGCATCGTACTGCGATCCTGCCAATGAAGCTAAAACCCGATGGAAGAATGATGTGGGTGTGTCTGTGTATCCGAAGTACGCTCGAATTTTCCTTACTTACGTCATTGTCAATTTGGGAGGCCGGTGTTTGTCCTGGTCTAGGTGACGGATATGTCTGCCCACTGACTGCACCTCATGGTACGTTCACATTGATTATGTATTACCACGACATTTCCGCGCGTTCACAAATGAACACTGCTAAAACGGTCGGTTCGCGCCTGTCAGTGCGCAGGGACGCATGGAGGGGGTACTTACTCGCCCGAAAAATAGAACGAAATGGATTGAATCTACTAAAGAGCTGACTCACCCACTCTACTAAAGTTACGGTGTTCGGACGCGTTTAGTCACTACTTTCCACTCGACTAAAATACTTGCCCAATCAGAACGGGGATTTAGTGAGGTTTGATTCGTACGTCCGTCACTCCTGGATACTCTAACTAAGATTCTAACCCACCCCTCACCCCTTTTTCTTTCCTAAAATTCCTCTACTCAATAGTATTACACATAGTATTCTCAGAGATGACATAGATCCTGAGGGGCAAACATTTTTGTATTGTGATAAAATATACATAAAATATCAAGCGAGTACTCGGCAGGAATGCCACTCAAAGAAAGAAAGTGTTTGTGTTTCAATTCTGTTTATTGATGTGCTTTTGGAAAAACAATTTTTTTTTATGTTTCCGTCTGGTGCGTACACGAATACGTCATGCGTCAAGCATGTGCATGCCTCACATTGCTGTCCGTGTGAGCAACATGTATTCACCGTTTCCCACCCGCTTTACCCACCCTCCCCCTCCCTCGTACTCCTTCCCCCATCCTTCATTCCCCTCCCTGATTCCTCTCCCCCTACCTTTTTTCTACCCTGCCGCTAACTACATGAAATATGCATATTTTTCTCAGTAAAATTTTTATACAAATTTCATGACGCCAAAGTTCACCATTATGTATAGAAAACTTCGCTGGCGCGCGCACAACAAATTACCAATGTTTCATTGCAATTGGTGAAATGATATAGGAACGCATAAGCGACAGACAAAGAAACATTTTTTATACGTAAAGATATCACAAAACAAATTAGCGGCACGTTCCAAAGTGGTAGATAATTTTAGTATCGACATAAATGAACAGTTCAGAGTCTAATCTTTGCTTGAATTGATTTTTAAACCAGGTTTGAGTAGCCAGGTGCTTCCTCCACCTTCTCTTCTCTCCACCGCCTTCCACACCCCACTCCTTTCAGCATCACAACACGTAGTACGGTATTAACATTAAAAATAAAAACAGAAAATAACCGGTGAAATTGCAATGCAGAATACCATAGTATCAGGAGAGAAGGACGCTCATATTTCATATACATTTGTTATGACGGGAAACGGGATTGAAGTGTCGAACTAGCCGGGACGGGAGCAGCCTGTACAAACAGAACTCCCTGATTAATACGGGATACTGGCTCTGAGATCTTGGGAGAGCATCTTGCAAATAGCGGTCCACTGAGGGGAATTAGTCTGTGTGCACAGCGCGGTGCTTAATCTCAGTTCGGAGGGTTGCACTGTGAAAATAATACTGGATTATATTGTGGGCGGAGTAAATATTGACTAAACTTTAATATACATTTTAAATATAACCCTGTATTGCCGAGATTTAATAAGCGAACGTTTACCATTTATGTATGTGTTTTTAAAGAAAGAGATTTGTAGTTACAGAGGAATATCCCATAAAAACTATTTACTTATTATCTAAAAATACTTACATATATTTTTGATTAAAAAGAATAAGTATTATGTATGTATCGTATATTTCTTAGGCATTCCAATATTGTATTTCTTAAACAGGATTTCATTTCGCTTTGTTATTTACCACTACTATACTTTGCTGTTTTACCCGCTCATTGTTCTTCATTACATCAATTCTAAATGTAATAAAACAATAACTTTGTTTGTAACCACGATTTATTTATTTATTTTTAATACCGACCGGTTTCGTGTAACACAAGCATCTTCAGGGAATAAAATTAAATTGATCAAAAAATACATTACATGAGCTTATATATATACAGAAAGATATTAAGTTGTTCACCACAATGTATTTTTGATCAGTTTAATTTTTTACCCTGAAGATGCCTGTGTTAAGCGAAACCAGTCGGTATTAAAAATTAAATAAATAAATCGTGGTTACAAATAAAGTTATTGTTTTACTTCAGTTAATGTGTCTAATCACAAAGACTGGTCAGTGACTGAGTGGACATCGCGTTTGTGCGTCGCGTGTTCGATTTATCGGCTAGCTAGTCCTTCATAATGACACAAGCAACGCTTAGTGGTGGTAGTAGGAGATTTTCAAACATTATTGGGTTATTCGTAACCCGGAAAAGTTTGTCTTTCTTTTTAAGAGGAAAAAAAATAAGAGAGCTTTCTACCAAAAAAAATGATCAATTCCAATTTCTCAAGTTGTCGTAAATACCTTATACCACGTTATGTAAAAGTCGAAAGGCGTTATTGTTTCAAATACATAAACAAAGCCGTAGTTTCAACAATTCTCCAATTTTTCCAAAAAATAAATTTCTTCGCTTAATCGAATGAGAATTTGACATTTCGTTTCTTCTAACCTTTTTAAAATTCACGTGACGTCCAGAAGTGGGAAACACATCAAATACTTTTTGGTTGTCCATCTCTAAACAAATATCCCGTCTTCCATCAAATCTTATATAAAATTGTCTTCTCCCTGTTTAAAATCTCATCTCTTCTAGGTCTAAACTCGACTCCAATGAATGATATAATTATTATAAAATATGTCCAATTAAATAAAATCATTGTGAAAATTCACCTTCGCCCTCTTCAATAATTTGAATTGATGGCCCTGAACACCCTTGAAGGGTAAAAACCGGTAAAATTTCTCTAATCCGTGTATATATTAGAGATGAAACGGATAGTTGTTTGGCCGGATACCGGTTATCCGGCGAACTGCGAGGCCGAATGGCCGGATATCCGGCGGCCGGATATTCGGCCCATTGTCTCGTTACATGTCATTATGAGTTTAGCGCCGCACAGGTGCGGCGAACGTGATCAGATCAACTCGGGTGGTTTCGGTTGCCATCGTCAGTATTTGTGGCCTGGTTTACGAAAACAAGCGAAGTTGTTGGCTGCGAACGCTGAAAATTTAGTCTTTATTCACCATCATTTACCACTTGTTAATTTCGAGTATTAATTCAAAATATTCTCTTTAATAAGAAGAAGAACGAGAGGTATACTATAGAGCTTCAATGTAAGTATTTAATTATTTCAATAATCACTGTGTTTTTTACTATTTTTTAGTTCACTTTAATGGTGATTGTGATAAGTTAATCATGTTAATTTAAGATTTCGCTACTCTGCGAGGTTTTTGTAAGTTTTTACTAAAAAAAAATTAGTTTCGATATCTTCTTATGTATTTATCATTTAAGTGAATATATCTCAAAAGAAAATTTTAGTTTTTTGGAAGGCCTTATGGCTTTTTTGAAACTTTTTCCACTTTGAATAAAGTAAAATATAATTATAAGCCATTTTATTGATATTTACCTCACAGAGATTAATGTATTGCATTTTATTATAGGAAATTGTCGTAGTTTTTGAATATCTGGTATCCGGCCGGATAGTAAATTTAAGCCGGATACCTGATGGTTACCGGATATCCATTTCATCTCTAGTGTATATGTTGCGCTTGAGTACCAACTAATCGCATTGTTTTATCTTGCTGTATTTGAATTCTTATTATATTAAAATAATATAACTACTACCATGATACGGACATGAGTCTAGAATGGCAGTCGAGAGAGTACAAATAAATTGCAATATGAAATATAGATTTTAAATAAATAAAAAATATTCAACAAAAATGCAATACGAACATGAAATTGGAAAATTCCGTAGAATTTTGAAAATGCAACCGACTGTTTTGCCGGAATGCAAAGCTCCACAAAATAAAACATTAATTCTACCTAAATAAATATTTGTACCTGCCTCCGATCTGCTCCCACGAAGAAGCTGATTAAATATTAAGGTGAGCAATAAATCGAAAGAGGTAAGACTTCGAAAGAAATCCGATTGGATTAGACACATCCACGGAAAAGTCTTTTTAATGTAGTTGACGTTAATCTCGAAATAATTTAAAACAAACCTCGTTTGAGAATTTATAGGTTCCGCGACTTTTCTTCACGACAAAAAATCCTGGTCAAAATATCCTCCTACAAAATATCCTAAAGACAAAACATCCTCGACAAAATATCTATTAAAATCTAACCTAACCTTACAAAAAAATGAGACAAAAATAATACAGACATCCTGTAAAGACAATAAATTATTTATTTTTAATTTTTAATTTTTTATGAGTAAAATCTGAAATTATAACATTTAATTAAATGAAGACAATATTAGCGAGCCTCAATCGAAAATGTGGAGACAGAAAAATCAGAAAAATATATTGGCACCTCTGGGACTCGAACCCAGAACCCTTTGTTTACATGGCAAGTGCTCTATCAACTGAGCTAAGGTGTCGGTATCAAATTCGGTCATTTTTAACTGTATATTAGATTAAGGTTCGCTAATAATTTCTTCATTTAATTAAATATTATAATTTAAAAATAAATATTCGTCCTTGTCAATAGATGTTCCATATTAAAATTAAAATGAATAAAAATATATCCAGATACTTTCTAGATAGCGTTTAGTTCGGCTTCAATTTTGCAATCATATATAAAGATAGCAGCCAATAATATGTGCTTTAAGAAAAATGTAGATAGAGTTGGTAGTTGACAGTTAAAAGTGACCAAATTTTATATTGACACCTTAAATTGCCATGAAAACAAAGGGTCCTGAGTTCGAGTCCCAGAGGTGCCAATATATTTTTCTGATTTTTCTGTCTCCACATTTTCGATTGAGGTTCGATAATATTGTCTTCATTAATTAAATTATTGTTATTTGTATTATTTTTGGCCTATTTTACTATTTTTGAACACTAATTTATTGTCTTTACAGGATGATTGTTATTTTTGTCCCATTTTCTTGTTAGGTTACGTTAGGTTGTCTTAGGTTAGGTTAATTTTTAGTGGATATTTTGTCGAGAATATTTTGTCCCGGGATGAAACCGCGTATTACCGAATTTATACACTAGGAAGCCAGATGCCGTAACTGTCGATTACAGAATTTAAAATTCGTTTCTTCCTATAAAGATTCTTATCACTATTTTCATTTCGCAGTTCCACTTCTAACGGTGCCATTATGTTCCTCTAGTTAAATACTCCCCCGTACTTCACTCTTGGTAGACATTTTGCTCGCACTTTTGTTCCGATAGCTTTCCGACCGTTTTTTATTCCTTCGAAATTGAGTTTAAATTGGAACCACGCTAACATTTTTAAACTGGGAGTCATTAAGCCTTTCGTTCTGGCCATGGTAAACTTTTATTTCAAAACGCAAAAAATTCTTCCTTAACATTAAAGCGGATGGCTCGTTTTAAAAGTACACAGTGAAAAAAGTTCATTTTGATAAATTGCCGAGTCGTCCCGGGTGTATTTAGAGGCGTGCTTGATACCGATTCATCTTTTTAAATTGCTTCAGTTACGTATGTACGAACTTCTTCTAAAGAACTAGCGTCTGTTTTCATGTCCAACTTTTTCATAACAACTGTGGCTGCCTCTTGTAAACTTAATTATACGAGTGCTAAGCGTTCAACGATTTTGTCGTTCAACTTGTTATGTAATTAAATCATAAAAACGAAGTTATGGTGAGGTGTTTTAAGAGTAATAGTTTCTCGGAATTAAGAATTAAGAACAATAGCAAAACAATCTGCGCATTGACATTTGACGTTTTTGAATTTTCGGAATTCACGCATAGTTAAATATTATACATATCACAATATTGCTGCAGTTTTTTCAAAATATGAGAATTCGTTCCATATAAAATGAATGAAAAAAATAATTTTCTTCATAACTTTCTTTTTCGTGAATTTTTGCGATATTTTAACAGTTATTCTGCTATCCGGAGCGGAGACAAATCCAACAAATCAAAGATCATCAAAATCGGTCCAGCCGATCTCGAGTTATAAATAGGGTAACTAACCCGACTTTGTTTTATATATTAATAGTTAAATGGTTCCCAGGGCAGCGGCACCCGTACCCGCTTCCTTTAAAAAAATCCCGTAAGTAAGTGGAAAAGTAAGAAAGTCACAAAAAATATAAATCCGTACACAACGCCATCTCTGATACTGACAAAAAAAAAACACGGACAGTTGGGCATCGATAATTGCTTCATTGTGTATTTTTCAACTTAATTTAATTCAACAGTTATTGATTCTGAGGCGGTACGAAGTTCGTCGGGTCAGCTAGTTAAATCATAAAAACGATGTTAGGGTGAGGTGTTTTAACGGTAATAGTTTCTCGGAAATCGCTAATGTTTATTGGAGTTGAACTATAATTTGGATATTAATAGTGGAATAGAATTACTATGCAGTGACGTTAATGGTAATCGTTCAAACTTGAAATATTGTAAATAAGAAAGAGTGTATAGATGAGTTTAAATTTATCAATAACAAAAAATCTTTTTAAATTACCCATTGTTAAATTTGTTCCCTTTGTAAATTAGCCTCATTAACCACTAGCGTGTGTCAATTATTTCAACTTTTGAATTCAGAACCGCCCGGGATCTCAAAAATTGCGTCTTGCAAATAAAATTAGAACTGCATTTAATTTTTTTTTTTAAATGGTTATTAGCCCGCTAAAATGCATTGAAAATCAGAAAACAAACCTAAAACCATTTTTTTTTTAATTTTTAATAATTTTTTTTTCAGTAATCTATCCTTTTAACGTTTGTTTATTATTAAAAAATGCGTATAACTGACAAAAATGAAAAAAAAGTTCAACTTTATGAATACAAGTAAGTCAACAAGAATTCTGATTTTATCCAGAAAAAGTGTTATTTTCCCCTTTTATTTTTTTAACCAACACATTGTAGCGGTCCCAAGGGGGAGGGGGCCACCTACCTTTTGCTCTCGGCTAGCTCACGTCGTCAGCAGGCAGGAACCCTCTCCTCGTCAAGGTCGTAGGTAACTGGATTTAAATGGTACATAGGTATTCGCCAAACCCGCCCACGTGGTCCCATCAAATGAAAGAGGAAGTTGGGAGAAACATAACTATATTGTCTGGTATACACAATTACAACATCTAGCAAAACATAATTATTAGTCACAAATCGACAACACAATGCCTAGCTAGGTATTTCCTAACAAAGGGGGTCTCTCAAATCTCTCCGGGAATGTGGTCGTTTCAACCGAGAATTGCTATGGGACATATTAATTAAGAGGGAAATCGAGGTTCAACTCACAGCTGGTGGTCTGGTGCAGGAAGCCGGGGGCGGCAGGCCAGGGTCAGCGCAGGTAGATCCAATACTCCAGACAGCGGTAATCTCCACGCGGAGAGGATCATGTTCGCGACCTCGTATTTTTACTGTACATATCGGGTTTTAACGGATCGCCGTTGCAATCGGCACCGCGCGGGAATTTATGTACGGCGACGGACGCAGCTTCTCAGGCGACGGTCGGCGGGTTTCTGCCGGAATGCCGCGGAGGGGTGCGGTGTGTTCTTTCTTGCGAGGGGGGAAGCGGAATACACCGGCCGCGCCGCAGCCGCTTGCGAGACTGTGACGTCATAATACTTGAAATGCGTACCGTAACAACATCACATATGTTTAAAAAAATGTTTTTTGGTTCTTTGTACTGCAGTTATGTAATGAAAAATAAGTTCGGTACAAAATATAAAATATGAACCCTTTGTTTTATTTTTTTCCAAATCACGAAATCTATTTTTTTTTCGAAACCTCCGGCCATTTTAGCGGGCTAATAGTGATCAATAATTTATTTATTTTTTACGTTTTCGAATAGCTACAGCTCATACGAAACTTTTGAGACCCCGGGCGTTTAAATATAAGGCCATTTGTTTTATCTCTATGGAGAGCGACACAAGCTATTAACCACTCCTTCCAACTCCCGCCCATACATTGACATCTTTGGGTATTTATTTTTAAGCATGAATACCGCGCCAGAGTGCCCGCTGTCCCAAATGCCTGGAGCCAGTTAGACTATGGCATTCCCAATTGGGGTTTGTTGTGAGGAAGATAGTGGAGAAACCCGGCTCAAGCTATTTTAAGCAACGTTTTAATTCGGAATGATGGTCTTACCTCAGGGCGATGCTGAGGATATCTTCCACTCTGAAATGAGTAGCAAATAAACCTTTTATTATTTTTAAATGATCAAATTGTGAATATTAATACATAACAAATAAATTAATTTACTTGAGCAGGCAGGGACTTGAACCCGCGACCTCCAGATCGCTAATCGAGATCCTTACTTCGCGACCACTGAGATCGTCAAGGAAGTATCTTGTTGTAATAAATAAACCCTAATGAAGTCGTAACAGGCCTACCCACCTCGGAACACACTTTGTAAAAGAAAACTATGATACTACATAAATAAAAATAAAATAAAGGCCTGGGTTGCCGGCATTGAAAATTAAAGCAAACATTGCTTACGGATTTTTAAACAATAAATTTGGTTAAAACAAACTATTTATTTTGAATTAAAATGGTCCCCACAAGTTTGCTGTGTTTGCAGAAGTATGGCGCCCCGAAGAAGAAGATGGAGATATATGAAATTACGAATGTTAGAGGATCGCGTTAGTATTTAAAGCGACAAAATCGATGCGAAAGTTTTGAAAATGTTTAATAAAACACAACTCGTTCAAAATAGAGCAAAAATCTCGCGAGGTTGTCTTAAACAGCATTTAAAGAAACACTTTGAATTTTTTCATACATATAACTTGTAAAGTAACTGAAACAAACGTGTTTATAATAATTTTTGGAACATACTTTGCGATTTTTTTCTATCGAGGGAATTTTACATAATTTGCGTTTTGGCGCGGGGAATGTCTAGATATAATCGTCAAGAATAACATATAGAGCTTTCAAACTTAATGTGTTTAAGGGAGATATGTAAGAAATCGGTGGAAATTCGAGTGGCGGCGGCTTAAATGAAACAAATAACTTTATAAAGCGCCAATATTTAATCAAAATTATCTACATTTTCGGAACCAAAGGATTCTTATTAAGGTTAAGATTAACATTAATAAAAAAACGAAAAAAGTATAGACAAATTAGAACTATAGACGAAAATATTATAGGGAGTGGTGATTAATTACTTAAAAGTATCATATTTTTGTCTATAGTTCTTATTTGTCTATGCTTTGTTTTTCTTTTCTTAACCTTATCCTGACAAAGAAACCTTTGTTTTCGAAACACGTTGATAATTTGATTCAATATTTGTATTTTACAAAGTTAATTGTTTTCATTTAATTAAAAATTACGCCACAAAGTGAATTTGCAAGTATGTACATAATAGTGTAAAATTATAGATAAAACATGATAGTGCAAAACTTTTGAAACCTCGAGTTCACAATTTTATTTTTCAAGGAACCTTAAATGAACCAACTTATTACAAATTCTTCACGGGAAGTGTGATACAAATCACTAAAATGTTAATTTATATCTTATAACAGGTGGACGTGAATGACTATGAATAAAAATATCATATTTCAATGTTTTTATGTAGGTTATTTGGACGACCTTTCAAAAATTAATCAAAGTCCCGTCGTAAATTCTACAACAAAAGAGCACTTAGGAACACAAGGCATACAATTTTTATCCATAAAAACCTACTCAGAGTACGGTGAAGTGAATAAATGAGAGCAAAAAACTAACTTTTTCAAAGTAATCGCATTAATGTAATTTAATAATAAAAAAATATCACACAAGATTTCTACCTACCAGGAACCAGCGAAAAAATGGAATCCCTAAAATTATAGGTAGTAAGGTTGAAATTAATGTGGGTTGTGTACAAGTACTTTTAAATGGTGGAGGGAGTGTGACAAATGTATTTTGAATTAATTTTGATTATAAATAAAAGAAAGACCCTTAAAGGAACACCAAAGAATTGCCAAATGGTGTGCGTATTTATAATCCATCGACTAAGGGTCCAACAAGGTCAAAGACACAAACATAATTAAAACGTGCCATTAGTTTCCCCTGACAAAGGTCGCATGAAGCTTTTTCATTCTGGTTCAGGGGTGAACTGACGATTTTTATCAGGAATATTTATTGGTTAACCAACACATCTGCAAAACGTTACCCCAAGTGACTCGCTACGTTTGGTGACTTAGCAGAGGTTCCTGGGTTCATGGGGTGAGTGAGGCTCATCTCGGTCTTTACCTACTACGTGGTAGGCCAAATCGGGAGAGACTGGTTGAGGGTGACTTTTGGACATCTTGAAACGGGATCATGTTCTGGTACAATATAATAGTAGTGTAATTTTATACGGCAGAGCAGAGACCAGAGCTCAGGATTATGGGAAAGGTATTTTTCTGTCAAGTAGGTGAGAAATCAGAAAATAAAAAGAAGATGAATTTTATAAAACTATATTGTATGCAATAAAAAAAACAAACATGAGAGTGCAAATTTAATAATACAAAACAATAACATACCAGATGGACTCCTGAACACGCTAATCTAACTAAACGAATTTTACGACGGATGACGACCGCGAACTTGCTTCGTAGAGAGAAGACGAGAAGACACTTCCAGCCTCCTTAACCGGGGACGTCGCGCAATCCAGAGATCCTAGGTCATCCTTCTATTTAGGAAGAAGGCTGCTACGCCTCCAAGGAGTGTATTTAGCTTCGGGCTATCTTAACAAGCTCCATGAAAAAAGCACGTGGCCCCAACTGGTCACCAAGACTTGCGTATTTCGGTAGAACTGTCAACAATCCGTGACTTCACGACGCGGGGTCATAAAGGCATATTATTCTGCCACCACAAGGACCAATCCCTTTACAAGTTCATTTCCAGAAAACATTTCCATAAAATGGCCAACTGCCAACACCGGAAAAAGTGGGATTTACATATCCACTAAAAATAATACCGTACACGAACTTCTCGTATTACGTAAAAAACACCCCGCGCCTTTTTAAGTTAAGATCAACTTAAATCCACATGATTTAGCGAAATTGAAACACCTTAAAAGGTGAGTGACCAATTCACGAACAGCTAGCCCATCGCTGCCCGGGAGGAAGTCACCATAAACAAAGAAGAATCTCTCTTTCCCCAAAAATTACCAGTCTCAAAAAAAAACACCATAGACAAAATAACCAAATAGGCAAGAACTGCACTAGTCACATAATATTTATGTGACAATCTCCAGCAGGACTCTCTCAGAACATTACCTTACACCGTAATGGAAGCGATGGAACTATACACCCGTCACTCCTCGACAGACTGACCACCAGATTCCTATCCCCATCGCATACCGTTTTCCTTCCCAGAACTTCCTTTCCTTAGCATATTCTCCACACAGCATCTCCAAACATGACAAAGGCTCTAAGGATAATTAGGAAGGGCCTACTGAGTAGAGCTAAGGTACATAAATAAATAGGGAACATTGGCCTCACTTGAGTTTTCCGTGTATTTTCCTCACAAGATTTTCAGAGAAATTTCATTCAGTAGGGTAAAAAATTTATTTCTACATTAGTTCTACGTAAGTAGATAGTCATATTTTCAGGTAACGTATTTTGATTCCACATTGTTACTCGACCCTAGAGAACGGCTATGAACAACATCTACGATGTTAGTACAAGAAATTAAACTCTCACCATCAATACGATTTTAATACCCGGAATAGACCGGTCAGTGGCTGAGTGGGCCTTACGTTTGGGTACCACCCGAGCGTCTTGTGTTCGATCCTTCAGCTGGTTAAGTCCTACATCACGATACAAGCAACATTTCCCGCTTACTGTGGTAGTAGTTGGAGATTTTCAAACATTGTTGGGTTATTCGTAACCCGGGAATGTTTGTCTTTCTCTTAAAAATTTTTTTTTGGTGATCTGCCTAACTAGGAACGAATACAGACTCGACAAAACACAACAGAGCTTGTAGACATTTATTTTTATTTATTTATTTTATTTATTTATTTCTTCATATATATTACAATACATTAAAAAATTATGCTTGGTCCAACTGGGAAGGATTCCCATTTCAGGACAGCGAAATTGTATATTTAGTTCATAATATTCTTAATAAAGTAATGGTTTCGTTCAAGAGATCACAGGAATGAACTTCTGTCAAGACAACTTTTGGGAACATTTATAATGGTATTCTGGACCAAGGGATGGTTTCATTATGTCTTTGAAAGAATCGCAAAGATGCGATTTTTTCAAGGTCATTTTGGAGAACAATAATAATTGCATTTAGAGTGAATGAGTGGTTTATTTAGTGAGATTACAAGTAGGAGATTCTTTCCAGGCCATTTTAGAGAACGTTTACAATTGTATATAATTTGAATTTACACATTTATAAACCAATATATGACATATGAACTCCCAATGTATTTATGTCTATTTAATTTCAAAAGAGTACTTTGATTTTTAGAATTTCTCAAGTAGTACAAATTACACATTTAAATACCAAATATATGACATAATTCACATTTTGAATGTTTTTAAGCTCGTTTTGGAGAACATTAAATTATTTAGTTGTTTATTTATTTATCTGAGGGCTTTTACATAAATAATAAAGGCAGTACATCTTTAAATCGAGCAAAAAAAATAGGATTAATAAATTTACGACAGAAATAAAAAATATATAAATTAATTACAAATAAAGGCAACAAATTTTTTAACTACAGTGAGATAAAATAATAATTAGTATGATGAAAAATAAATAAATACGAGTCTCAGAGATAGTCAGACCTCAGTCGGAGATTACGCGCCGCGTTCATATATATCTCGAAGTATCGTTATACTCGTATACCTATAACCGTGTACTTATTTTATTTTGTTATGTTATATATTTTCTGAATAAAAGCTCTCTGTTCGAACTCACACAGTATTTAATATAAGTAACGTTATAAATTGACGCCCACCGTGAGGCTGTTAATTTATATTATAATTTACGATTAGAAAAATATTAAAAATGTGTATTTTTTTGTTTGTCCCTAAACCATTCATTCGATTACGTTGAAACTTTTGGGATTTGATGTGCGCATGTCCGGGATGGTTTCTATATATAATAGTGAGCTTTGGCGTTATGATTTTTTTTCCTATACTATTCATACAATTGCGATAAAACTTTGATGAGTTGTTGTGCGCACGCACACGAAGGTTTCTACAAATATACTGTCGAGCTCTGGCTTTATATAATTTGTAAATATTGCAACAGGTTGCGCGCGACTTGTTTGAAAAATTGCTGTATTTCATATAGTTTAGTAATGAAGAAAGAGGGGAGGGGAGGGGAAGAGGAGGCTGAAGGGGAACCGAAACGGGGACGAATGAAACCATTTCTTTATTGAAGTGGCATTGCAACGGATGCCGGGAACTCGCTTATAAAAAAAATTAATTATGAGTGGAGTTTACACGTGGTAGAAGCGAAAGTTTACCAAAACAATCTCAACCAATACTTGAAAATTGAGGTCATAATCAAAGCGACCAATGAGCGCAGACCTCGCGTAATTTCCGTTTCATATCTCAAACAATAGGCCTTTAAAAGTGACATCATAATCAAAGCGGTCAATGAGCGCAGTTGATGCGTCGCAGGTGTAGTAATCGTCATTTCCGTTTTATGCGAAATCCAAATCATAGCGGAGCTATAGGCCAGTGCAATTAGCGATCCGCGATCGGAGTTATTCCGGTAGACCCAATTTTTTTGTATGTTTTATATACTCATCTCCTGATGTACAATCTGAGTTTTCGATCTTGGGTCACTTTAGCTTTCGCCGCCATTTTGAAAAAACCAGCCGAAATCGCGCCAAAATCTAGTTTTTCTCAAATATCTCGTTTCCAATAAAAATTTCGGAAAAAATCGCTTTACAATTTTAGTAGAACATAAAATTACCTACCATTTTTATACAAAAAAAAATCTTCTATTTCTAATAAATATCGAGATATGCAGCCGTAAAAACGTGTATAAGTTTGTAAAAACAGGTAAATTTTAAGCCAGAAAATCAAACACATTCTTTTGCTAGTCCCATCCTGTTGTTTCCTGACATAGTAACTTAGTCACGTGGCTACTGGCCCACATAGAAGCTAGCGCCACCTAAACCCACTGCCTACGTAGAAAAAGCACGATTTGTTGGTACTTTTAAAAGCTTCTTTCCGTAGTCATTAGTCTAGAATCACACGGGGAGTGAGGTACGTGCAACTATTGAAATATATTTGGAGTGACCGCATTTTTTCACTGTCTAAGTGCTGCCTACATTAATTTACCAAATAAGTTAGTTCTGCGTAAGACTGTATCCTTAATTGACGTGATTTATAGTTAACTACGCCGGACTTGGTGCCCAGAAGTTGACGGATCGACTACTCGCAGTACAGTTGCTGTAAATAACATTGTTTTTCTTTATCTCGACTTGTTAGTAGCATTTGACAAAAAATCCAACATCCCGGAGACAGTGGAAAAGTGGGTTACTGTTTTTTTTTTCTTCTATTATTCTGTTTTGTGTGGAAACCTGAACAATGGAATATTGACGTGGAAGATAGATGTGTGTCTATAAATAGGTCCTTCCACAAAATACTCTGAACAGTGGGGTGGAAGGAAAAATCAGATTTTTTGTGTTGAATACCTTGAGACTCAATGAATGAAGTGAGATAGGTGAACAAAGCATTGGAGTGGAAAGTAGGGTAGTAGATGGCTGTATAGATCTGGTCCCATCAAAACAATATTATAATCTGCTTCTCTACACAAATATTACCTAAAAGTGAAACGTGGTATTGTAATGCAAGTTATATAATATGCAACCCAATGTCTAAATAAAATTCCTACATAACCAATAGGCCACTTGTATCACATTATTTTTAATTTTTCTGCGGTTTAGGCAAATATTCTAAGACATTCTGTATTTTTTTAATCGTATTTTCGAAACCCTGGCGATTTTTTGAAAATTTCAATCCGAAAAATCAGACCATTTTTTTATAAACCGGAAAGACGGGACATAATTTTATAGGTGCGAAAAAACAATAATTACATAGCCGAAAATCATAAAAAATAACGTTTTCCACAAGAAAAAACACAGGAGAATAACGAGGCATTCCAAAAATATTACATCTCATAAATATTTTTTTTGATCCATCTTATTGATCATAAATCATTATAATGTTCAACGTCTATATTACTAAATCCAATGTACTTGTAAATTATAAGAATATTATAAAATTTAATTTTGTTAAAATCAGCACCACTACCATTATACCTCTAAAACACGTACAGACAGCGTAAAATGTACGGGGTTCTCTTCATAACATCTGTCAAAAAGTCGAACCAAATGATAAGTTGGCAGAGAACAAACAATAAATCTAGTGAACGTTAAATGTCAAATTCCAAAATTTGCCTGAAATCAAAGTGTTACCATATAAAAAAAAGAAAATCAGTGTGGAATTTTACAAAATTAATGGAAACATTTTCGGAGATGGGACATTTTCATATAGTAACCTCACGGGCCCAAATAATGGATTTATTTATTAAAAAATATAAAAACTGTACATTTCAAAAATTTTTTACAAACTTTTTCGTAATCTTAGTAAAAAAAATCAATCCACACGATTTTTTCCAAGTCGTTATGAAATTCGTGCAAGTGGCCTATTACAATAATGATAAAAAATCCATAAATTCATTTTATGTGCTTAAAATACAACATACAAGTATTTGAATTTTAGAATGTTTCGTACAATACATTCGAAATTAATATTGTACGATTTTTTTTTTAATGTGGATACCTCACAATATCACCAACTGCCATATTAGTACCAACTGCCAGATGTCAAGAGGCAGTGAGACTATAGCATCCCTAATTGGGGTATGTTGTGAGGTTAAAGGCAGGGAGGGGAAGGAGATGGTGTACAGGAATGCGGGAAAGTCACACACAAACAGCCAGGTTGTTCAGATCTGGTCACCAAACAGCTGCAACGTTTCAATTCTAAGTGGTGGTCTTACACCAAGGCTACTACGAGTATTCCATTCAGGAACGTGCCACACATATTCTATACATATTATTATTTTAAATGAATTAAATTGTGATTGTGATTTAGCACAAATTGATTAATTTGTTTACGGATGCCACGAATTGAATCTGCGTCCTTTGGTTTCAAGTCAAAAGTCTTATCCCCCGACCACGGAGGCCGTCAAACTAATAAAAAATCATATGGTAATTTGTAAGGACTACAGCATTTCATGGCGGTTCACCGACACACCGAGACACAAAATGGTAATTTATAAGATATAATAACATGATAACCTAACTTCTACTAACCCTTTGATTAATCAAAAATAATAATTTCAATTGTGTACGTGTAATTCGGGTTAAATGCACTTTAGAACTGGGATTTACTAATGGGGATATTATACACTTCAATCACATTGATGCGATTTGGTTGAACGGCGTATAATTGAAAGGTGTGCTGTTTACACGTACTTTTCAGAAGTGGACCATTGAATCACATTGCTGTCATAGAGTTTAAGTGTCTTCGAAACAGGTATTATATTAATTATATCCCTCTATAGTAATTATATCCCTCTGATTTAATGTTCCACAGGCTTGGATAGTTCTTAAAGTGCTCTAAGAACAGAGGCGTTTGCTCGTCCCTCCATTCTATGTTGACAACTCACTACAAAATAAACAGTCACAGTTTGACAGTTCCATACGCGCGCACAGTGCTGCATGCGCATGCGCGAATGCGGCGCATGCGCACGAATGGACAACAGATGACGCGCAATGACATCGAAACATTTAATTTCTTGTTTACACGGTGCAATTTGGTTGCTTCAATTCTGCCTCGCAATTTGGTTGCTTCAACCAAATTGCGAGGCAGAATTGAAGTGTATAATATGCCCTTAAGATTTTCAAAATTGGAATTGATTGTGGGAATGATTCAGATAAGCCTTAAAGTAGGTAAGTACCAACATTATTTTATTTTTAACTAGCTGGTACCCGGCATGCATTGCTATGCCATTTAATAAATAAATTGTTTCTCCCCGCCCGTTCTTTCCCATTCGTCCGGTTCACCTTCCTCTCCCCCTTCCTCACCCGCGTCCCCATCCCCTCTCGCATTCCCACTCCTCCTCCACCTTCCCTCTTCTCACTTTACTCCCCTTCTCCCCCTACCCTCTCTCCCGCAAACACCCCTCCCGAGTTCTTAGTTCCGAGAATTAGGGTGATTCCCACTCCACCTCCTCCACCTTCCCTCTCCCCACTTCACTGCCCTCATCCCACCCCCTCCCTCCATCCCTCTCCCCCACCCTTCCCCCAACCCTTCCCTCCCCCTCCACCTTCCCCTCACCCTCCCACCCTTCCTTCCCTCCCCCCTCTCCCTCCCCCAAACCCCTCCACCCCACCCTCCTCCCCTCCCCACATCCTCCCCCCTCCCCCTCCCACTTCTCGCGTTCCACACATTCGCCTATTACAAATTTTCATAATGCCAGAGCTCAACAGTAGTTTTATACAAAATAACGAACAAAACAAAAGAATTATCCACTTTGGTGCAGTCGTTCGGAAGTTATGCACGCGCATACACACATTTCGGCGATTCATTTTTAGAGATAGATATTAACTACGACAGACTAACAGAGTACTCTTCTTAGGTTGGATAGCCTAATTAAAAAAAAAAACATCGTTACCAAGTCGACAATTTGTTTGCTTTTCTTCTGACGTTTGCAATTTTGTTATTCTGAACGAACCAACAATGACAACCATCAAAATATTAAAATTGATATACGCGATAATGCGAATAATGTGGATATATGTTGTCGATTCAAAACCCTTAATTTAATACGTTCTTCAATTCGAGTCAACCGGAGCCTACCGTACCGAAGGGACAATGAAATTGTTGTTTTTGCTATCTTCCTCGCAATTTTCCCATATTTTCTCAACGTTTAAACCTTCCCTGGACTACGACAAACATTTCAAAATCAAAATCGGCTAAATCGGCCCAGCCGTTCTCGAGTTTTAGCGAGACAAACGAACAGCAATAGATTTATATATATATATTATTATCAAACGCGTAAGCGTTTGATAATTATAATATACTAGCTTTTTCCCGCGGCTTCGCTGGCATGGCATTATGGAATTTCCACTCAGCCTCCTCCACCTTCCCTCTCCCCACTCCACTCCCCCCATCAATCCCCCTTCACTCACCCCACCCCCCACTCCACTCCCCCCCATCAACCTCCTTCCCCCCACCCCCTACCCCTCCCCAAAACCTTCTCCATCCTTCTCCCTTCCTTCCCTCCCCCCTCTCCCTCCCCCATCTCCTCACCCCTCTCCCTCCCCTAACCCCTTCCCCCCCAACCTCCTCCCCCTCCTCTTCCCCCCTCCACACTCCCCCCGCTCACCTCTCACATTCATTCCCGATACATTCAATTTTCAAACTGCTCGCATGCCACCTGTTATAATTTCTTATACAAAATTCATAATGCAAGAACTCAATGGTAGTTTTATACAAAAAAAACGAAAAAAAAAGTATTATCCAATTTGGTTCAGTCGTTCGAGTTTATGATATACATTTTGGTGATTCATTTTATAAATAGTTATTAAGTACGAATTATTATTCTTCTTTTTATGTTCTACCAAAAAATCCAGTACGGCAGTTTTATATTTAAAAAATACGATACCTATCTATCCAATTAAAACAATAATTGTTGTGTGACATTATGTCAAAATTTGAGAATGACATTTTGCAAAACAAAGATTCGTAAATAAAAATTCTATTTTAGAAAATATTTAAGCGAATTTATTTGAAGTACCTACTTCCCTAATAATTTGAATCGATTAAAGAATTATAGATATCTTACTAATCGTGCCACCTATTGCAATTTTTTCATACAAATTTCGTAATGCCAGAGCTCTGAGCTAGAGCCTATATGTTCATATTAAAGTTTCATTAAAATCCATTCTGTAAAGTAGGAATTAGTACTTATACATATTTCAATTTTAACATCAAAGGGATGTTCATAGTAACCTAATTAAAAAAAAAACCATCGTTTCCAAGGCGACAATTGGCGTTTCTAATAAATCGATTTTGTTTCCGACAGAAAACGTATGATAAATAATTTCATAACGCCAGAGATTATTCATAACGCCAGAGCTTACCAATATATATAACCTATAGATCTCGCTAATAATGTAGCTTTCTATTAGTGAAAGAATTTTTAAAATCTATTCAGTAGTTTTTGCGTGAAAGAGTAACAAACATACATCCATACAAACTTTCACCTTTATAATATTAGTAGGATCAGTAGAATTTAAAATGAGTTTCTTTTACTAAGGAATGGGTTGTAAAAAAATATATCAATTCACCAAATATTTGAAGTAAATTTTCACGTTTTGTGAAATTTCTATTAAAGTTCTGTGATTATTTCAGTTTTATGATGCAACTGGCTTATAATGATATAATTACAGAACGTAAATAGAACTTACACAGAACGTGAAAATTAACTTCAAACATTTGATGAATTTTTCAAATTTTTTTAAACAACCCGATTGGTCCTAACGGTGATCATTTAAAATGTTAATTTCTGATCGCCATTTGAAAAACTGAGGAAAATATGTATTTTTTTACGAATACTTCACAAAACCTAAATAACAATAAAATATACCCGTGATTTTTCACGGGTTTGCGCTAGTAAAACATAATATTAAAACCTAGTTTCATAGCCCTGTGATACTTACTACCTTGTTCATTAACAGTCTTTTCCAAGGTTTCATCAAACACTAAGCAGAGTATTTCTTTCAATAGATTAACATCTCGAAAGCAAATTATCTATTAATTAAACATGTAGTACCAGACTGTGTTAGTTGAAACCAACATTCATAATAATACATAATCTATCACATATTGAAGGCTTTACCGAAGCTTCGTACCAGAGCATTTTCACCGCGTTGTAACATTACATTTACACAGTGCTGTTTATCTTCGTCAGATTTCCGGTACAATAACTCATCATGGAAGACTTACAGCTTTGGAAAGGCGGATTAAAACAAAGTTCACTGATATTAAAAGACTAAGTGAATATGTCGGGTTCCAAGAATAGCTAAAATAACTTAATTATATATATGCTCTCGTATGTGGGAAAGTCAGACCCAACATAATCCTTGCTTAAAAGCGAAAAACGCTAACGTTTGCAGTAGCTAACACTTACGAAAGTGGGCATTAAAGTCGCGAATTTTGCACAGATTTTACAGAAAAATATTTTTATTCAAAATTAATAGAATACTTGGGGCTTCCGCTCATGAAGAAACTGAAAAGAAACCAGTTCTCAACGAAATTGTAATCAACCTCCTAAACAAAATCGATATTTTTCTGATCTGACATGTCAAAACTTGACTAATCGTGAGCCGCTACTACGGCAACCTGTCAACAATGCAACTGAAACTCCAATGCCGCGCTGACTGGCAGTGCTGGTTTTTCAGTTGCTTTGTTTTCAGTTGCATTGTTTATAAGTGTTGAGTGTCCCAAGAGACTTCCTAGGTAAGTATGGTCCAGTATATTTTCTTCCCGTACAAGGTATAATGAAACAATTAATATAAATTTTTACGCAGCATCGCATTCATTGGTCAAATCATTGTACATATAGTTTCGTATCAGTGATCGATGAATGCTGCGGTGGTTGAAATTTTTTGCCATGTGTTATTGGTGGTTTGTCCAGCTTGCAATTGGAAATAGGATTGTAGAAATTTATTGTTAGTTTTGTTAATTAAAATTGATTTTTGTTAATTTATTGTTAATTAAAATTGACAGGTTTCGTTTATATTGGGTATGTAGGTACATGATTATTCATGTATGTAGTATTAAGTAAAGTTAAAATTCACAGATTCCATTCACATAATTATAATATACGATACAGTAGGATAGAAGTAGTAGACCAGGTTTCAGAATCAATTTATTACCTCGGTTGAATTTGGCAGCCACCTCTGTTCTGGAACTCCAAAATACCTGAAAAATACCCTCGACTCTGTGCAGAAACGGGCGGTTCGTTTGATAGATTCTCCCATCTAAACAGACGGATTGCAATCTTTAGAGCACAGGCGTCGGGTGGGAATGCTATCTTTGTTCTACCGGTATTACAATGGAAGATGCTCCGAGGAACTAGCATCATTGATCCCTTCGGCACCGGTGCATAGTCGGGAAACACGCCAAACGCGTGCCCAACATTTGTACACGGTTGACATTTGTCATATGAGAACGGGTCGTTTCTTCGACTCGTTCTTGTGTTCAACAGCTCGGCTGTGAAATGATTTGCCGGCCTCTGTATTTCCTCCTCCCTACAACATGGGTCTCTTCAAGACCAATGTTCATTCCTTCCTCTCCTCAAAAAGACCCTCCACACAGCATCCCAGATGATATAGGCCCTGAGGGAAATTATTTTTCCTCAGGGCCTCCTGTTTGGAGTTAATGTAAAAAAAGAAAAAAAATTATCGAATATGTAAGAAACAGTTTTTTCGCAGTGAGTATAGAAGAAAAAACAGTAAGGAAAAAAACAAAAATTTGGGAAACAAAGAATTATATAGGGCATTCGTAATACATAATTATCACAACGCTATTTTTTATAATATTCCTGACGGTGATTTTGATATTGATATTGAGATGATTTTTGACAAAAAAGTTACTATCATCGAAATATTATTATTATTACAGAACGTACTGGACTTACTTTGTTTAACCAGTGATTCCTGACATTAATTTGGGAGGCGGGAAGGGGTGCCGCCGCTCCGGTAACCTGTAACAGTTTTAAACACGTTGGGCCCAATGTAACCTTGATAATTAGGTGTGTATTGTATCATTAGTGTAATAAATAATATTGATTTACTAAATGTGGCTAGCTGCAGTTAACTGAAAAATAGAACATGAAATATATCATGTCAGTCGCAATAAAAGAGGGAAATTAATTAACATAAAATGTGATTTATTGAATTTAAATTACAATAATGACATTGTTAAGTATTTATTAATAGACTCTTTAGGTAATAATATGAACTCAAAGGGGTGTTTGTAAATCTCGAAGAGGTTAATACAACAATCAAACTATATTGCGAAATAATAATTCTACGTGGAAGATAATGAACATGTTGGACGCCAGAGCTTTTAAACTACAAAACCCAAGTAAAATTATGAATAACGAAATGGTAACCTTGAATATGCTAATACGAATAAAATGTTACAATGTAAAATTACGTTACAATATCGAGACGCCATGGTGTGTTGGTTTCGTCCGCCGCAGGTACGTCGTACTGCTTCTGGGCTTGTCTCTTCCAAACTGAAGGTAGGTACAGTTTCTTTCCGGAACGTCTATGCTCCAGTGATGTGGTCAAAGCTCTCCGATATTCGTGATATATTACCGCATTCGGGGTTGGAAGGTAACGATGTAATTTATCGGTTACAAACCTTTTTTGGATAACCAACACCTCTGCCGTAGGTCACCCCAAGTGGTTCGCTACGTTTGGTGATTTAGCAGGAGTGCCCGGGTTCATGGGGTGAGGTTTGTCTAGGTCCTGGAGGCGGATGACCAGGATACACTAAACCCCAGATTCCTACCCACACCTTAAACTTTTTTGCTTCCCAGAACTCTCCTCTCCTTGTGTGGAGCTCATGTAAAAAAAAAATTATGCTATATTTATTTATTATGGTAATATCATTACGGCAATTGTTAAAAGAATTTTAGTGATTCTTGTATTTAATTAAATATTCATGAAGCAAAAAACATTAAAGCTCTAATTAATAAACTAGTTGACCGAACTACGCTTGTTAAATAATTATAATTAAAAAGTTCATGAATAATGTATGCATGAAATTTTCTCTAAATTGGTTTACCTCCATTTCGGCCAAGCCTTTTAACCTTTTCGGAACAAAAACGCGGGTAATGTGTTAATTTATAATCAAATTTAATCGTATTAAAGGGTATTTTCCGGATGACTTACCTACGAGCACCAAATAGGAAAATAGTGAAGCTCGAATAAACCGGGCCTTAAACCGGAGCGAGTTTCTTAAACTTTATATTTTGTCAAAATTAATGAACCGTTGCGTCGATTCCCTGGAGAGGTAGATAGATATCAAGATGAAATACTTCAACCCTACTTAAATATATTAGTTTAAAAGTACAGCTTTGCATAATCTCACATTTAGAACACCCTTCCCCTTTTTTCCCGGCCCAGAAGCTAAAAAAAAATCTTCAAACTAATATAAAATTGGTAGAAAACCTTTCTATCTTACATCTTTAGAAACCCCAATAATTTAACAAAATGTCTTGGGACAAGTTGTTTCGCAGAAGTTCTATAGAGAACTCCAGTTCAATTTTTTTAATAATATGCCCTTCTAACTTAAGTACTGCATTTTTATTTTTATTTTAAGAGTTAGTTTTAATAGTTAAAATAGTTGTGAAAGTTTTAATTTTTTAAGACCCCCCGAAAACCACCGTATGTATGGTGAAACGTGTGACGACATCACTCCTGAAAATTTACTATTGGAGGACCGGCAATCAGCTAATCAACTGCCGCCATTTTGAATTCCGGTGTTCGAAGTATTCTCCCTAGAAATAGCATTACTATTTTTTTGTGCAGTAGTTTTTTTAATATTTTCAATAATAGAGATAAACTAATAAGAGATACCTTTATTTTTTAAACACTATTTAGGCCCGAATAATGTTTCAATAAACGCAACAACTAAATATCTATAAACAGTATGTAAATAAACGAATAAACTAATGCGATGGCTTGCGTCATATCATACATTCCCAAACAATGACTTTACAGTGACGTCACGATACGTCGAACAGTGACGTCACCACTAAAATTTCAATAATGCCAACTTGACGGCGTGTTTTTACGACGCGATGAAAAATGGACTTTTTAATATTTTTTTAAAACTCTGCGTTTAATATTATTAAATAAAACTTATATATTCAGAATCAGCGTTTATTGGTCTATATGAACATATTTTTTAAAGCCATAATTTTTTTCACTGGAGTTCCTTATTGTGACATTGTCATTAATTTAGCAGCAGTGGCGGCTCATGAGTTTTGGTTGTGCTAAGCATTTAAATTTAAAAAAATGCATTTTTGACGTTGTTGTAGCAGAAAAGTTTTTTTTAGTATGAAGATTTTCAGGAATTTTCAGCTTGGCAGTACACTACACCGGAATTCCTGAAAATCTTCATACTAAAGACGAATTTTAAAAAGTATAATAAAAACGTTTTCGGCAACAACAAAACCAACAATGCACTTTTTATCAATATCAAAAATCACATTAGCGCTATAGCACACCTTAAATACCTATTATTGTAGGTAGTATTTACCATGAATTAGTATGAATACCTACTGTTGTAGTTTTTGCCATGAATTAGTATGAATATCTACTATTGTAGTTTTTACCATGAATTAGTATAAATACCTACTATTGTAGTATTTACCATGAATTAGTATTAATATTTTTTGCAAATGATGTAATACAGAATCCTAAATTCATATATCCAAATGTATGAGATTTGTTGCACCGCCGCGTCGCATTGAGATTAATTTTCCTCGCGTCCTTTGAATCTGCATGGACCAAGCCCGTAGCCTGGCGCATAGAGATATCGTGTGAGATTAATTAAGGTTGTGTTGGGCTGAAGATAAATGTTCCTTAGCAGGACAGTGGCGTGGAGTGGATTCACAAATGAAAATGAAAATTTAAATATTTTAAATTCAGCAAAATGATAGTCTAAATTTATAATAACTCTCAGATAATTTTTTTCTAAGATAAAATACAAAAGTAAGTATAGAAATCAAGTACGTTTAAAATTAAACAAGACCTGCAACCTCTGGTGACTACATGTTTTATTTAGTAAGGCTGGGGGGGGATTTCACCTGAATTTAGTAGATTTTATCTGTTCTTTTAATGCAAATTACCAAAGTAATATTGGTGACTGGACAACTCAGAATGAAATCAACTTAGAACCTCCTTTGAAAAGTCATTAAAAGTGATGAAAAAAATGGTTTAACAGGTTACGTTAGGTAAGTTTAAAAATTTTCACGGCCAAAAGCATTTTCGTTATTTGTTTTTGGGGTGTTATTATGCCATGTTGCGCTACCTCTTTCTTTAGCCAACGTTTCGGACATCTGCCCTGATGATGGACACTGCAACGATAACACCCCAAAAACAAATAACGAAAAAGGTTACGTTAGGTTAGGATTATGGGCTATTTTAAAATAATTTTTTTCATGGTTTTTAATAACTTGACTAGGTGTTGAGTTAACTTGATTCTGAGTTGGCATGGAACCAAAGATATTGAAATACTAGAGATGTGCTATCCGTAGTTTTTACTACGCGCACATCTGATATTGTTTACCAATACTACTCTACACCTTCAAAAAAAATAACTAAATGAACGAATTCTTTCCGTATTCAAATTATATTCTTAACCAAAACTACTGCACATCTTCAAAAAATCAACCCGTAATTATTTCCGTATTCAAACAACATTGTTAAACAATACTACTGCACACCTTAAAAAAATCAACTTCTTTCCGTATTCAAAATATTCCCATTAGAAAGTAATCCGCTGACAATAGGGCAGACATCATAGCATATCTCTTGTATTTGAATATCTTTGCATGGGACCAATAATAATACCTAAGTGATGTAAAAAAGACTTTGCTAGCGAACTACTCGTTTGGGAAAGCACGTGAATTATCATCCTTCCGAACGAGAGTATTAACACCCACAGGCACTTTCTAAACGCTGAAATAATCACAAAATTTTATACCTAATAAATACTCTCATAAACATTTTCACATCAGCCCCTCCCGAATTCCTTGATAAATGTCAAGTGTTAAACTGATTTTATATAATTTCTTTCACCGTGATTTAATTATGAATATATGTTTCTTCCGAACCGAGTTTTATTCCAGTAAGCCGACTTGGCGGGTAAGCTGGTGAATGCGTTACGAAAAAGTGTGATGCGAACGGTAATCGATGCGAACAGTGATCGATGCGAACGGTGACCCATGCGAACGGTGGTCGGGCATGGCGAACGGTTGGGCCTTTACGCACGCTTGATGTTAAGAGGGAGATATAAGTTAGTGAAGATAGAAAGAGAGAGAGTTACGTTTCGTATATTACTGTAGGGGCAAGGGAGAGAGGGGCGAGCATAAGGAATCATTTATTGGATAACTATGCCATAGGTCACCCCAAGGTCGTAGTTCATCCCAAGGTCGTGGGTCACCCCAAGGTCATAGGTCACCCCACGGTTGTAGGTCACCCCACAGTAATAGGTCACTCCAGGGTCATAGGTCACCCCAATGTCTTATGTTCTTTTGTAAGTTAGTGAAGTTTCACTTCAGTTGTGTAGTCTAAAGCGCACTCGTTTTTTCTCCATTAATTGCTTTGTGGCACCATTACATATTTTTAACAACCATATTTTAACCCCCTCCCTCTAACCCTCACTCGTCACTTTTTTCTCAGTTTTGTTTATGCCTAGGCATTAGATATTTAATTTCATTGTGCATTATATCCTGTAGAACTGTATGGAAGGAAACATGACGCGATGTGAATAAGCAGTGGTTAAAATAAAGTGTTCTATAATTTTTTTCTTCAATTAGCAAAATTACAGTGTGACGTCATTTTCATGAACCCTTAACCACTGACGAACGAATGGTGTACGTCCCGGATTTTTTTTTCGTTCATTATTTCGTTTTGCGCAGGAATTCGACCTTGTTCATTTTGATAGTTTCCCAGCAGCCAACGATGTAGGCGCAGCTGGGGAGCGTGGATGCATGCTGCATCACTAAACAGGTTGGTTCGACCTGACGTATGTCGTTCGTATGATCAGTCTTACGGCCGCTGTTCCCTATACTACTAATTAACTGCTAAGCCGAAAATAAGGCTCAACACTGTTCTAATGTACAACTACGCTCTTTCCAACACACCAGCATCGCTTCGGTATCGCTCAATTTGAGGGAGCCAGCTTCACTGAGCATAGCAAAGTTAAAAAAGTGTTAACAGAGTGGCGCCAACGCCACGAGGTACCAATACGACGCGACGCAGGTCAAGCTGACACGTTATTTTTAATATATTTTATACGTTTGTTTAAAAAATATAAAATGCCAGTTTATGGATAAACAGTATTTAAAAGAAATTGTGTGTGTCAATAATAAATACAATAATTAACTCTTTAATATTATTTTATTTTTTATTTTAACTTTATGAGTAAAACCTCAAATTGTAATATTTAAATAAATGAAGACAATATAAGCGAAACTCAATCGAAAATCTGGAAACAGAAAAATCAGAAAAACATATTGACACCTCTGGGACTCGAACCCAGGACCTCTTGCTTTCCGGGCAAACGCGCTAACCACTGCGCCACGGTGTCGATATGAAATTCGGTCATGTTTAACTGTACCATACTTCGACTAAGAACCACCTACATTATCTTCATTTTCTTTAACGCATATATAATTGGCAACTATCTTTATGTATGATTGCAAGATTCAAACCCGAACCTTGCAGAGAGCATTTAGTTTGCCCGGAAAGCAAGAGGTCCTGGGTTCGAGTCCCAGAGGTGTCAATATGTTTTTCTGATTTTTCTGTTTCCAGATTTCTTTAATATTAATTTAAACTCAATATTTTTACTTAATGCCATTTTATTGTCTATGAAAGTTAGCGGGGTCACTTTAGATAAATCAACGATAAAATATTTGAGAACATTGAATGCAGACTCACGAAAATTGGGAACAACAGCCGTTAGTGTTACTTTTACCACCTACATTATCTTCATTTTCTTTAACGCATATATAATTGGCAACTATCTTTATGTATGATTGCAAGATTCAAACCCGAACCTTGCAGAGAGCATTTAGTTTGCCCGGAAAGCAAGAGGTCCTGGGTTCGAGTCCCAGAGGTGTCAATATGTTTTTCTGATTTTTCTGTTTCCAGATTTCTTTAATATTAATTTAAACTCAATATTTTTACTTAATGCCATTTTATTGTCTATGAAAGTTAGCGGGGTCACTTTAGATAAATCAACGATAAAATATTTGAGAACATTGAATGCAGACTCACGAAAATTGGGAACAACAGCCGTTAGTGTTACTTTTTAAGATTTTTTGATATCGTTTTGTTTGTAGAAAAAAATAATCTTAAGCGTTCTAATACTTCACTTTGACATTCTACATTTCGGAAAAGACAGAATATTCAAATAATAGAATCTTGGCAGTGCGAATCAGACTGAGAATCATCGGCAAATGATGATTATTGTATTGTAAATCGACCAGTAACAACTGCTATTAAAAAGTGGAAGGATTAGTTATTTGCAGAAATAGAAATGTACATCCCATGAAAACCATCGTAATTGCATAATGAAACATAATTATTACGGAACACTAACACGGATTCCGAACACTAATAAAAAAACGGATCACCAGCTACAAAACCGCGATTGGACTCGAGCGAAAACGCTCTTGTGATGGCAGCATTCCACTTCTGGCAGGGTCCCATTTATAAGCGATGGAGCCACTTCCTGATGACCTAGATAACAAAAACTTTTTTTCAAATTAAATTTTTTTTGTTTTTGTATTATTATTTTTTATTTTATTTATTTCCTTTCATTACATAAATATATTTTTTTCTTTTATCTTGCAATATTTTTATATAATGTATTATATGTGAATAATATGTAACTTGTGGGACTGCAACACCCTCCCCGAGAACTGGAATAAACGAATAAAAAAAAAATAAAATAAAATAATAATAGATTATTTTTTTCAATGAATATGATTATTGTTTTATTTATCTTTAAGCCTTGAATTTGAAATATTTAGAACAATAACACATGACGAACAACACAACATGAACGTTCCAGAGATCTTTTAAAAATAGACAAATATTCTTTTTTTTATGTTTTGTATATTATCGAGGCTTCTGACTCACACAATGTTGTCATTTTTTGCCTCATCTGTTTTTAAATTATAAAATTATCATTATAATCTCCAATGATCTTTAAAGGGTACTTGGAGTCCTTTTATAGTCATTTCGTATAAAAAATTACTTTCAAATATTTTCCAGTTTACATGATCTAATAAATTGACCAATATTCTTTGTACGTCAGTAGTAGTAGTAGTAGTAGTGATACAAATGATACGTCATTAGTCAAGGGTTAAATAAAATAAAATAAAAACTTTATTAGTTTGTATTTATGAATGTATGTATGTATGCACCGTATATATGTGTATACAAGCACACGCACACATATAAAAAAAAGTTCGCAAGCGGTAGAAGTGAAACATTCAGAAAACTAAAGTAGACAAGAGTGGGGAGGCTACGAAGCACCGCACAAAGAGAAGACCGTTAGGCTTCGAAGCACCACACAAAGGGGAGACCGATTACTCTATCTCATTCTCTCGCAGGCAAAATTCTATAGATGTATGTGTTTGTCTCTTCTTAGTGTCGCTTTTTCGTTTCATCGAGTTTCAAATCACAACAGAGCTACAGAAGTTTTAACTTCAATACGTTATGTATGTTTTTATAATCTAATTACTATGCACGTCCTTTCTATTTTAATTTTTCCATTTTTTAGCATGTTTTTACTAGACTTCATACAATGTAACTATACAGGGCCTCCTGTGTGGAGTTAATATTAAAAAAAAAATACGGTTCATGGGGTGAGGTTTGCCTAGGTCTTGAAGGCGGATGACCAAGACACACTGAACCCCAGATTCCTACCCACCCCTTAAACCCTTTTCCTTCCCAGAACTCTCCTCTCCTTCCTTTCCTTAAAAAAATCCTCCACACTGCATCCCCAAAGATGACTTAGGCCCTGAGGGAAATTTTTTCTTCAAGGCCTCCTGTGTGGAGCTCAAGTAGAAAAAAATAATAATAAAAAAAAAAAAAAAATAAAAAAATAAAAAAAATAATAATAATAAAAAAAATATATTAAAAAAACCGCATTGGTCACCATGAAACAGGCAGTCTCCCAGTATGATGATTTAATATATACTCTTGTATCTACTCTTTGTGAACTTCTTAATTAAATATCATGCATTTAAAAGATAAATAAATATTTACATCACTATTTAACAACCAAAATTATATATGTTTTTTATTTTAACTTTATGAGTAAAACCTCAAATTGTAATATTTAAATAAATGAAGACAATATAAGCGAAACTCAATCGAAAATCTGGAAACAGAAAAATCAGAAAAACATATTGACACCTCTGGGATATTACAATTTGAGGTTTTACTCATAAAGTTAAAATAAAAAATAAAATATTCATCCTAGACTTGCAGAAAAGTCGATAGATGTCGCATATTTAATAAAATGGATAAATATTTATTCAGACACTATCTAGAGTGCATTTAGTTCGGGTTTGAATCTTGCAATCATACATAAAGATAGTTGCCAATAATAATGCGTTAATGAAAATGAAGATAATATTGGTGGTTCTTAGTCGAAGTATGGTACAGTTAAACATGACTGAATTTCATATCGACACCGTGGCGCAGTGGTTAGCGCGTTTGTCCGGAAAGCAAGAGGTCCTGGGTTCGAGTCCCAGAGGTGTCAATATGTTTTTCTGATTTTTCTGTTTGCAGATTTTCGATTGAGTTTCGCTTATATTGTCTTCATTTATTTAAATATCAAAATTATATAGTTTTGAAAACCAATGGTTTCTTCATCAGAAAACAAATCAAATATATTAGGATAAAATATACGAAAAAACCATAGGTGTATGTAATATGTACATTGTACAATGTTAATATTTATTAAAAAATAATGGTGTGAAAAAGTATATTATGTTATTGTTTTATTAAATATTGTTTTTTTTTTTATTTGCCACGCCTTTGCAAATGTATGTAGGTCTCTTGACTACAGCTTGTGTGGTACTGTTAGTCATTGTTCCGTCGAGTTTCTGCGAATAAGACGTAAAACAGATCAGGGGATGTTTCCCGGATTTAACGTGAAATCGTAATTAAGAATTCATCATTTACATGGAAGTTAGGATCACGTTAAACCATCAAACCATACAAGTAGGTAAGTACTACGTGCGTCGCTATTTATGTTTTACTACGAGTATATTCCAACACGAATCACGTTTTACGAATTGCTATTGTTTCTAAGAAGTGACATCTATCTATACACATATATGTATACGAGTATATAAATGAATCCATGTTTCCCTTGGTCACGCCATAACTTCAGAACGAATTTGCCTATTTCATTATTTTTGTTTTTAGTTTTCTAATACTATGTAGAAGGTTCTTACGTAAAGAAAAATTAAGAAAGTTGAACAATTTCAGAAAACTTAACGACTATTTTAACTTCGCACGTTTGACGCGAGACTTTGAAAAAGTTTTTTTTATATTAAAAGAATTGTCTATGAATTTTTTAACTTACAGATATTTTAAATAGGGACTTACATCAGGTACCAAATTTTACTGATTTTTCTTATAATAAACAAAAATTAGTGTTTAAATTATAGGAAAAATGAAAAGTTGAATGAAAAAATTGTGATAGGTGCACGCGAGCTGTTTGAAAACTGAATGTCCTGGGACTGAATATATGGAACGCGGGAGAGGGTTTGCGGGACGGGGGAGCGGGAGAGGGGAGAGGGTGGGCGGGGAAGGTGGAAGGGGAACGCTTGAGGGTAGGGAATGCGGGAGGGGAACGGGGACGCACGGGAAAGGACGTAATATTGGGAGAAACAATTTTTTTCTTTCTTTGAATATGACATTGCAACGCATGCCGGGACCCAGCTAGTTGAATATAAATACGACTTTAATCTAAGAAGGCTGCATTAAACATTAATTTAGAAATGCGATAGATTTATAATCCTTAGTTTAACTTTCGGGATGATATAGGCGCTTCGTGGGAATATTTTTTAGAACAAATATTTTGATTCACCTTTGTTAGTATAAAATGCAACTGCTTGCATTCGGGGCGATGCGATGGAGATCACTGCATTCAAAATTTCAGTACAAAGTGTTATAGAATGGTGGTAAAAATTATTGTAAGTGGCTGTCAGCTGTCACGCTTACGACAAAGGCAAATTTTAGTTTTATGTCATTTTTTTTACGATAACACAGGAGAAAGATGACAATGACCCCGAGAGAAAATAATTTTCCACGGGGCCTCTTTTGTGGAGTTAAAGTAAAAAAAATTCGTTGGAGAGATACAGATGTATCTCTCCAACTAATTCGCCGATCACTCTAGTTTTCCGTGCCTACTTACGCCGACTATTATTTTTTATTTTTAAACAACCTTTTAAAGTTATTTACAGAAAATGAGAAAAAAATAAATTCATTTTCACTATTTTTCTTGAGATTTTAGACATTATTTTGATTTAGAACATGTATAATCTTTTGGTAAATATCTTTTTTTAAGGAAATGCAACAAACTACAATCAGTTGTTATTGTTTATCCTTTACATACAGTTATTTTAAAAACAACATGATAAAATAACAAAAAAGCTTTTTGGGAGGCTCGATAGTCACGTTAGTCAAATTGACAAATCTGATAAAGCAATTTGATTAATCTCTAGGGTTAAATAATAGTTGGAAACATTTCAACCTTTATCTTTTTCAGTTCCTTCCTATACTCATTCGATTCAACTTTACAACGTACCCCAATTGGAAATATTATTTTGGTCCCACTGACTCATGTTCACGTAAGAACAGAAAAAAGTGTCAATATTTTTATAGTGGAATAACTCGTTGAGTAAAACATCAAATTATACGAAAACACAAACAACTCTCAAAACACGTGACGTGGAAAAAACTGAAAAAATTTGGATCGTTTAAAGAAATCGAATACAGGCCCTTAGATTAAGAAAACGAAAAAAAAATTGCTGGTGAGACGATGTATGATACAGTTTTAAATATGGCAGAAGTCGAAAAAGGTTCGTGATAGAGCAAAGCCCCGGCAAGGCATCTTGGGTTCAAGTACTAAATGTGACCTAATCTTTTTCTGATTTTTCTATATAAATTTTTGTGGTAAATTTTGGGGATCGCTGGCAACGGTTAATAGGCACTTTTTTTTTAAAAGATCTTTTGATTCACCTTAATTACATTAAAAGACAACTATTTGCATTGGGGGAAGTGGAAAATATTTTTGTGTAACATGGTTTGTGATACAAAAGAAAGTGCCCCTTTATAACGCCTACTCGCGTCGAGGCAAGAAAAACATCCCAGTTTTCAAGTAGTTTAGCGGCTACGCTAGGTTTGTGTAACATGGTTTGTGATTCTGGCGTACAATCTCACAAGACGAAAACTAATTTTAATTTTACGTAATGAAATTTAGAATGAAATATTTTCCACTTCCCCCAATGCAAATAGTTGCCTTTTAATGTAATTAAGGTGAATCAAAAGGTTTTTTTTTAAAAAAAGTGCATATTAACCGTTGCCAGCGATCCCCAAAAATTAATATTTTTGTGGTTGTTTGAGAGTTGTTAATATAAGGTCAATTTGGTTGAACAACTTCCCTTTACCTTGTTCTGAGATATGATATGGGTATCAAAGTTTATATAGACGATTTCTCATTAATCTGTTTAATGGTTTTTGATTTTGATGTTGAGTCTTATGTGAAGAATTTTATTTTAACATATTTTAAATCAAAATAGGACGTAAACTAACGACCTTATAACATACCTTAACGTGCAAATAGAACGTTATACAATCAGCTAGGATATAATTTAAGGTTCAAACTACATTTCACTAATGCCATTCCAAGATATCCAGTTTATCTTCAATGGTTAATAAAAAAAAAAAATTCTACGAACCAGTAATTTTTTTTTTTACATTAACTCCACACAGGAGGCCCTGAGGAAAATAACTTGCCTCAGAGCCTATGTCATCTTTGAGATGCTGTGTGGAGGGTGTTTTTGAGGAAAGGAAGGAGTGAACACGGGTCTTGAAGAGACCCATGTTGTAGGAGGGAGGAAACACAGAGGCCGGCAAATCGTTCCACAGCCTAGCCATTGAACGCAAGAACGAGTCATAGAAACGACCCGTTCTCATGTGACTAATGTCAACCGTGTACAAATGTTGGGCGCGTGTTTGGCGTGTTTCCCGACTATGCACCGGTGCCGAGGGGATCAATGACGCTAGTTCCTCGGAGCATCTTCCATTATAAAAGGACAGCATTCCCACCTGACGCCTGTGCTCTAAAGATTGCAGTCCGTCTGTTAAGATGGGAGAATCTATCAAACGGACCGCCCGTTTCTGCACAGTGTCAAGGTTTTTTTAGGTATTTTGGAGCTCCAGACCAGAGGTGGCTGCCAAATTCAACCGTGGGGCGCACTTGCGATTTGTACATGGTTAGCAGTTGTGTACTATTAAAGTATCTGCGGGCCCTGTACAGTACGCCCAGTTTCTGAGAGGCTAACTTAACTCTGGTTTCGATGGAGCCCCCGTAATTGCGTTCGAAAAAGAATTTTCTTCAATAAAATTGACTTTTACACACAGGTAACCGTTCTAGATTTTTTTAAATTTTTTTTTTATTTAATATAGATATATAGTACAGTGGTTTTATATAAATTACATATCGGTACACAAATTATTTAAAATTGCAATCTCACCAAAGAAGAAACTAGTTGTAGTGCTTGATGAGCAAGTTACACTAATTATAACAGAAATAGAATAACACTATGCAAAAGGTAAGTATATAATGGGAACAATTGAAACTTCTGGATTATCTATAAGTGTAGGTGTACATACATGGGATACGGTTACATACTAAAATATTATGCACTTAAGTGAAATTCGAAAAATCTAAATAAAATAGAGATGAATATAGATTGATAATACATAGAAAGAAAGAGAAAAACAGGTAATTATTAAGTTAATTATTCCCGATGAAGTGTAGCTTCAGTTTGAGTTTCAGTTTATTGATGTCTTTGGTTTTTTTTATTTCAATCGGAAGGTTGTTGAAAAACTTTATTCCTAAATAGATATAATTGTTTTGCATTAGTTTGGTATTAAATTTTGGTATTTTGAAGTTGTCTTCATATCTTTTTGATTGATGGGTTTCAAATTTTTTGATGATATTATCTTTGAAAATTTGGATAATTGCATTTTTCTTGAAGATATTCTCTACTCGAGGCACCGTGAAATCGGCGAAAAGCGTTACTGTTGGATAAGTGGAGGGTTTCTTTAGGATTACTTTAATGATTAGCTTCTGGATCACTTTGATCGGAGTTAGAATATTGTTGTATGACCCCCCCCATCCAATAATTCCATATTGAATTGATGACTGGATTAGTGCATAGTATACTCTTTTTAGATTGTTGAGTTTTAAAATATTTCTTAATCTTATGAATTAGATATATATATATATATATATATACATTTTCTGATACGCTTAACCAATTCGCAGATGTGGCTCTTCCACTTCATATGTTGTTCTATTATCACTCCGAGATATTTGATTTCTGATACTGATTTCAATGTTGAACAGTCTTGGATACATGTTATTTTATTACATTTGTTATTATGGATAATTATTTTAGTGTTGGGGATTGTTTTTAGTTTGTTGATTGAGAAGTGTATGTAGTATGTTTTGTTAGTATTCAATGAGAGAAGATTTGTGCCAAACCAATGTTTTAAGGTGTTCATGCTATTATTTGATTGTTCGTTTGCTCTATTCCAGTCGATCCCATTCACTATGATAGCTGTGTCGTCGGCATATGATATTATGTCTGCGTTAAGTGGTAGTTTAAAAATATCGTTTAAATAAATTATAAATAGTAGGGGGCCAAGGACTGTGCCTTGAGCTATCCCGAAATTACTTGTTAGTGGTAGACTTAGGGAGTTGTTTATCTTGACTACTTGTTGTCATTCAAATAAATAGCTTTTTATCCATTTTAGAGCTTTATCGTTTATCCCAACATAGTTTAATTTTTTAATAAGTTTATCATGAGAAATACTATCGAAAGCTTTTTTAAGATCTATGAAGATTCCGAGACATTTCAAAGATTTGTCTAGTGTGTTCTGAATAATGTTCGATAATTTGGCAATCGCATCTTGAGTACTTCTATTTTTCATAAATCCATATTGGTTGTCGTGAATTATGTTATTTTTGTTAATAAATGCAGTCAATCTTTTTTTGATGATTTTTTTCAAAGATTTTGGCAATGTTTGAAATCAGCGATATTGGACGATAATTAGTCACTTCTTCTGGGTTGCCAGATTTATGGATTGGAGTGATGATGGTTTGTTTATATATCGTTGGAAATATTCCGCTTTGAAGACTTATGTTCATTAAATGTGTTAATGGTTTTGAAATATGTTTTTTGATAGTTTTCAGTGTTTCGACAGTAACTCCGTAGAAACCTGGTGCTGATCTTTCCTTCATGCTTGTAATGATTTGTTCAATTTCCTGGGCTGAAATAATGGGAAAAATGTCAATTTTGTTTAAGATATTGACGTTAATGCTCTGTTCGTCATTAGACGGTATTTTTTGTATTTGATTTGCAAGTTTTTTGCCTACATTTGCAAAAAAGTTGTTAAATATGTTAGCGGCAGCTGATGGATTTTCTTCGCATCGTATTTTGATATTGTTATGTGTAATACTGTGTATTTCATTTTTTTATGTTTTTTCTTATCTATGATTTCATTTATAACATGCCAGACTTTTTTGCATCGTTCTCCGTTGCTTCTAGTTTTCGCCGAAAATAGTTTTCTTTGTGTTTTTTATTAAATACGTAAGTTTGTTTTTGTATGCTTTTAGGTATTTTTTTAAGGTTTCGTTTGTAGGTTGTCGGATTAATTGTTTGTATATTGCTTCTTTGTGTCTGATTGATACAATTAATCCAAAAGTTATCCATGGTTTAACTGGTTTGAATTTTGATGATTGTTTTCTGGAATCAATAGAATGTGCAGTACTTACGTGATATTTTTTACTTTTACGCACAGGTAACCATTCTTGATATTTTTGACTTTTACACACAGGTAACCATTCTTGATATTTTTGACTTTTAAACACAGGTAAACATCCTAGATATTTTTGACTTTTACACACAGGTAACCATTCTTGATATTTTTGACTTTTGCACACAGGTAACCATTCTTGATATTTTTGATTTTTACACACAGGTAACCATTCTAGATATTTATTTGGATGAAAGAAAGGTCACGATTATATTCGTTGCAAAGGTGCCTAATAATTCTGATACGTTCTCCATCTTCTAGTAAAACCATACTGGGTTTGTGACAAATTTTAAACATCAGCCAGTGACGACGATCTTAAATATGGAAAAGAAACTGAGGTCAATAAGATGGGCAACTGACAAAGCAAACTGTCGGATTGAGAGAGCCTTCCAATTGGAGATGTTTAAGGTAGATATCTTCCTTTGTTCGTAATTGTAGCTAGACGCCAGAAGCCGGAGAAAAAGTAGTTTACAAATATAGTCGTATGTAGGCGTAGGATATTCTGATGTGAGCTAATGTTAAGATGTAAAAGGTAATGTTTAGTTTTGAAACAGCTTTGGGACTACTCCGTGTGTCCCGGGGTCCTGTTCGAAATATTGTCTTCTCCTTTGGTCCTCTCCTTCCTTACAAAGCCTTACTTGGGAATCAGAAGAAAAAAAGATTTATTTATTTATTTACCGACAAATAGTACATTAACAATATAACAATAACACGAATAAGAAATAAAGATGACAGCGAAAGGAGAGTGCATATTCATTAAGAGCATTTACAATATATAACATAAAAGGAGAGTGCATATTTATTAAGAGCATTTATAATATATAACATAAAAGGAGAGTGCATATTTATTAAGAGCATTTACAACATAAAAGATGACAGTGAAAGGAGAGTGCATATTTATTAAGAGAATTTACAATATATAACATAAAAGATGACAGTGAAAGGAGAGTGCATATTTATTAAGAGCATTTACAATATATAACATAAAAGATGACAGTGAAAGGAGAGTGCATATTTATTAAGAGCATTTACAATATATAACATAAAAGATGACAGTGAAAGGAGAGTGCATATTTTTTTTTTTTTTTTTTTTTTTTTTTTTTTTTTTTTTTTTTTTTTTTTTTTTTTTTTTTTTTTTTTTTTTTTTTTTTTTTTTTTTTTTTTTTTTTATTATAGCGACTATATAGAAAAATTTTACATACAAAATGAAATGTGAAATTAAGTACAAAATATTGTATTTCTTAGTCCTCCTCACTAGGGGGTCCTGTGCCGAGGAGGACTAAAGTTATTCAAATATAGTTCATTTGTCTTCTATGTCGTTTTTAGCGTCTTCGCTAGGGTTTTCTCATTGACCTCTTTAAGCCATATTTTTATTCTTGATTTGTATTCAATTGGATTTTTTATTAGTTTTATGTCTTGGGGGAGGATGTTATGGAGTTTTGTTGCAAAGTATGTATAGTTTCTTTGTCCAAATGTGGTTTTATAACTTGGAATATTTTTTATATCATTTTTATTCGATCTAGTGTTATGCATACACGGTCTAGTAGAGGATTCATTATTTTTGAAGAGCTTCAATAATATATTTTTGGAATATATTTGTTGTACATTTGGTACGTCAAAGTTATTGAAAATTTCAGTTGAAGGCGTTCTAATTGGTACTTTCAATATGGTCTTTATGATTCCTTTTTGAATCGTATTCAGGCTGTGTAGGTACGTATTTGCAGCAGATCCCCATCCTATGATTCCATATTCAATTCGAGAATGACATAACGCATAGTAGACCTTTTTCATATCCTTTTTATTCAGCACGTTTCTTAGATTTTTGAAGAAATATGTAAGGCTTGTGAGTTTTTCCGTAATTCCTTTGATGTGTAGGTCCCATCTAAGATTTTCGTCAATTATTACTCCGAGATATTTTATGTTTTGTGTTTTTTCGATGACGGGGCAGTAACATTGTATATTATTTCCATGGCATTCATGTAATTTTAGTTCTAGTGATTTTATTGGTTGGCCCCTTGAGTTCATTGAAAATGTTATATATTTTGTTTTGCTTATATTAAGGGTAAGCGAGTTGATTTTAAGCCAATTTTGAAGTGCACTAAGCCCTTTTTCAGCCTCATTAAATGTATCAGTCCAATTTTCTTCTTGAAATAATAAAACAGTATCATCAGCAAAACTGATTACGTTTCCTTTAATGGTAAGGTTAGTTAAATCGTTGATGTAGATAATGAACAGAATCGGTCCCAGTACACTTCCTTGAGGAACGCCATAGTTTAAAGATAGAAGTTTGCTCTTTTGTTTGCCAATTTGTACTTGTTGTTCTCGCCCTGTTATATATGACTCCAATAAGTTAATTGTTGATTCGGCCATTCCTATTTTTTTTAGTTTAGTTAGTAATATTTTATGGTCTATTGTGTCAAAAGCTTTTTGAAGATCTATGAATAAAGCTAAACATTTTTTTAACATTTATTAAGAGCATTTACAATATATAAAATAAAAGATGACAGTGAAAGGAGAGTGCATATTTATTAAGAGCATTTACAATATATAACATAAAAGTACATATAGAAGATAACCGCAAGTTAAAGCTTGAAGATGGATTTATAAGGCTTTAAAAATTACACATTGCCTATCGACTGCCGAAAGCCATTTAGGCTTAGGTACATCAAAAAATTCAATGCTTTGACTTGCTTGACAAGTCTCGACATGCTGGATAAAGGAGAATGATAGTATGTCCATAATTAGTAGAATGTTGATTGAGGAACAGCAATTCTTTATTTCGGAGTCTTCGTGAAGAGATGTTGAACTGGATGAGTTGTAACAAAGCAGGTGGGTCAGTAATACTGTTGATAATTTTGAATATGCAAATTATGTAGATCAGAGTCCTTTCTATGTTTCCTAAATAAATTTTTTAAAGTTTGTTAAAAAAAGATGACTAAATACTACCTACTGATGCCAGTTCTAAAATATCATTTGAACTACCCACATTTATCAGTTGAAAATTTGTCGTCACTTTTATCACATCAGTTATTGAAACTCTCGCATAATCGCTTTAAACATCGCTCTCATGTACGTTTTATATGACATTTTAATGTTAATCAATCAGGTGTAACTGTATGTACCTCCAAAATGACCAGTGGGTGAAGGAACAAAATCATCAATTATTTGAAGGTAAGCCTTTATCCCGTCTCTCTTGCTTCCCAGTGATAAAAACGCAATCGTATGCTCTTTGATTGTTTAGTGTTTTACAGTCGACTTAAGTGCCAATCGGACACCAGACAGCTCATCATTCAGTTAGAAAAGAAGCTTAAAACCCAATACAATTTTTAAACGATGCTGTTATCTTATGCGTTCCTCAGTTGTTAAGGAATTCAAAAACGATGAACATCGATTAATTAACTCTTCAAACCGTTGATCACGCTATATATTATTATGTAATGAATTTTGCATGTTATGTGATTGCAAAGACCAACACCTGGATGCCAAAATTACGCGCCTCAAGTGAAGACTTTTCTCGAACTCTACATAAGTCAAATGACCTTTAAACAACCTTTTTCCCACCTATCAAGGTGACGGCCTTTTACAATATTAGCTTCCATGCCAATTTTAAACAATTAATCAAAAGGCAGTATTGTTTATTCGAATTTCCAAACTCAAAATTTTACGATTTTTCTGAAACTTTCGGCTACTAATTATTGTATATTTAAAATCAATTAGGAACTTGAAGAAGAAAACTTTTCTAACGAGTTGTAGGCAAACTTCGAAATTTACGCTTGAATGATTATTCATCAGCGTTTAAAGACAATTTTCAAAGAATAAATTTCCAGACTCTAAATAAGAAAGTAATTGAAATCCAAATAAACACATTTTCATTAAACCGTCGGTGATTTAAGAAAAAATTGTTTACGTTCCGAAGAAAACGTTCACTTGTTATTAAAAGTTATCTCTTTCCGTGATTAAAAAAGTTTATAGGAGCGAAGTATCAAATAAAACGCACTTTGCATTCCTGTTGAACTCAGAATAAAAATACGGTTGGATCTTGGTCGCATTCTTCATCACGAATCAATGGGCAGTTTATGGCTTGCGTCTTATTGTTCCAAAGACTCCAGGTTTTAATTAAATTCTGATTCCGCAGATCACAATATACTATAGCGAAGACATGTAGGTATACGGTCTTGAATGGACTTCAAATAATAATTTAACTCAATACCTTAACATTCCACATATTGACGTATATTATAATTCCCTTCCACATATTTACGAGAGATGGGAAAGCTGATAGAGATATTGAAAGAAGGGTGAACGCAGGTAACTCTATTAATCGAGGACTGAACGCCGTTGGCACGAAAAAAAAACTGTCCAAAGACGCAAAACTAGCCGTCCATAATGGAGTACTGGTACCTACCCTGATGTATGGCAGTGAAGCATGGAACTGGCAAAGGAAGGATGAAAGTAGACTGAACGCTGTAGAAATGAGATCCCTGAGGCATATGTGTGATAAAACTATGTATGATCGTGTGAGATATGTGGAAATCCGCAAAGAATGCAAGGCTGATGTAAGCGTAATGAGTAAGATCAAAAAAGGAACGCTCCGATGGTTTGGGCATGTAGAGCGAATGAACGAGGAAAGGAGTGTAAGGAGAATATATGACGCAAATTTGAATGGTAGAAGAGGTCGAGGACGCCCAAGAAAGACATGGCACGACCAAGTGAATAAGATACTTGAGTCGGGCCATGTCAAGAGTCACAACAATAGAAGTGCATGTATGAGACGTTGTATGAATGTAAACGAGGCAAGGAATGTGTGCCAAGATCAAGTTGTTTGGCGGTCCGTCCTCTCTGCCTACACCTGCAGATAACGGCGTGATGGTTTGTTAGTTAGTTAGTTAGTTGTTTCCACATGTTTAAATAAGACATATTATTTGAAATCAAACCTTTCAAATTTTTCAAGTATTCATCTTTTTTTCACAGTTAGGTTTACTTGCTAATAGAGTTATACAACAAACAAATAAATTAAATAAATTAAATTATTTTTTTTTAAATTCCTTTATTTTTCCCATATTTGACAATTTATGTTTACATATTCTGAAAATCATAACAATAATGCAGGAACCCACTAAGGCGCAGCCTGTGCGTGGGTAATATAGTTAAATAAATTTTATTTTAGGACCTAGAAAAAAACAAGGGTATCACAAAAGAAAGTTGATATTTAGTGAATCGATTTAAAAAAAAAAATTATGGTTCTATCGAAAAAATGTTTATTAAATACTAAAATACACAAATTGGAAATTTATTTCTGATAAATAATATCGTCCAAATGTAAACCCTCACGTTCGCGGCATTCATTTAATCGAAGAGTAAAATTTCTTATGACGGCTCGCCAGGTAGGCTTCGTGATGGCTGCCATTTCGTGATGGATATTTTCTTTTAATTGCACCAAGGAAGTCGGATTTTTGGCGTAAACTTTAGATTTGAGATAATACCACAGGAAAAAGTGCATAGAGGGTTAGTTCAGGACCACGAGGAGGCCAATTTATGTCACCTCTCCTGGAAATCAATTTGCCAGGGAAAATTTCATGAACTCATGGCAGAGACGTATTGGACGTATGTAATGTTGCTCCGTCTTGCTGGAACCATGTTCTTTGGTTACAGCCAGTAAGTTTGTAGGGGTGCAGCATTAGGTATTTGTGCAAAATGCTGTGTAACGATGATCTATGTACATTTAAAGCACTTATTTTGCCAGTATTGTACTGATCTAAGCCAGCATTGTACTGATCGAATGTCTTCCGGATATAGCGCCTGTAATTACCGCAATTATCCAGAAGTCATTAGTAAATTCACTTGTACCGGGAACACTCAAGAAATCAATAATAACTCCGATTCTAAAAAAACAAAATCTTGATACTGACAATACGGATAATTACAGGCCAATATCCGATCTACCATTCCTTTCTAAACTGCTTGAGAAAATTGTTGCCAAACAATTGGTGGGGTACTTGAACTCCGCCGGTCTATTTGCCAAAAATCAATCCGCTTATCGACAGTTTCATTCAACGGAAACTGTTCTTCTGTGGTTAATTTCAGACTTGATCATCGGGATGGAAGCAGGTAAGTTGGGTTTGGTATCTGTTCTTGACATGAGTGCGGCATTTGACACGGTAGATCATTGTATTTTATTAAATGTGCTTGAAACCGAATTTGGCGTTCGAGGTGATGTTCTCCAATGGATGAAATCATACCTGTCTGGACGAGTAGCCTCAGTAATTTTCAATAATTGTACTTCACCTGAAACTCCCATAGAATGTGGAGTTCCCCAGGGTTCTGTCTTGGGTCCCATTCTTTTCATTATCTATACGAATCGCTTCGAGAAACTCATTCGATCAGCTGGCTTTGAATCACAAGGCTATGCAGACGATCGTTTCATTTTCAAGTTTTGTTCCCCGGATGAAAAAGACGTCCTTAAAAACGAGGTGGTTAGTTTCATTAACACAGTCTCAAGTTGGATGTCTGTCAATAAACTCAAACTTAATCCGACCAAGACGGAATTTATTTGGATAGCTTCTCCTGGAAGGCAAGCCCTCATCGACTCTAATCCAATCCATATTCAGGGCACAGATATAATTCCTTCTACAAAAATAAAGTTTCTAGGTTTCACTATAGACAATAGTCTTTCTCTAGAATCACAAATTTCAAAATCTGTAAGTTCAGGCTTTTTCCATCTAAGGCAGATAAAATCAATCAGGCGTTGCCTTCCCTCTGATGGAGCAAAGTCACTCATAAATTCGTTCGTTATCTCACGTATGGACTATTGTAATAGTGCGTATGCTGGCTTGCCTAAAAAACAATTCAATAGAATCCAGTCCGTTTTTAATGCTGCGGCGAGAATGATTTTTGGTAAATCTAAGTATTGCCGTATAACCCCGCTTCTAAAGGATCTTCATTGGCTTCGATGTCCTGAAAGAATAGAGTTCAAGATCTGCTTAATGACCTTCAAAGCATTGCAAGGAATGGCGCCAGCCTATATATCGGAACTATGTGTCCGACAAAACTTAAGCGATAGGCAGCTTACTCTAAGGTCAGCAGATCGAGATGTTACCAATCGTTTAATCGAACTTTCTAGGTCAAATCGAGCCGTTTACTATGATCGATCTTTTCGAGTAACTGGCCCGCTCATTTAGAACAAACTTCCCTCAGCTCTTACTAATATCCAGAACTTGGCTGAATTCAAAAGAGCTTTAAAAACAAACTTATTTAAAAAATCATACCTTTCATGAATTTTAACTCCTTTTCAATCTACTATAATAAGCCATGTTCCTAAAGTTTCTGATAATTGTTTGGTTTCGATTACCTCCTTACTATAGTTTTATGTGAACTCTGAATTTGTATTATTTCTAAATGTTAACTGCCTCCTGTTCTATATAATTTAGTTTAAATGATTCTTGTTGAATGGCACCGTGATGGTTTATCATTATATATTGTCCTGTGCCAAAACAGCACTCACTATTGTTGTTAATATTGTTTTTTAGGAATTGCTTGGTATATATTTGTGTTTATTCGTTATTTCACATTATTTAATTATTTTTTTAAGGAACACTGTAGGTTAATTTTAAGTTTATTATAATTAAGCGCACTTGAAGTGAAACATCACAAAACTGCGCTTTATAAATACTACGTTATTATTATTATTATTATCTCTTTAAAATTTTTGATCCATTTTCCAATGAGAGGAATGCTTGGCGCATCATTGAATTGACGAAAACCTCAAATATTGCAGAATCTTCTATGCGCTACCATTTTTGTAAAACTCACGCACGCACAACGCGCGGTCGGTCCCGAGAAATACTTCATAGCGACTAAATTCCCAAGAGCCAGACTACTGATTGACATACCCCCCGCGCCCCTCGGAAAAGTTCCGTTCACACAGAAAGCAAAACAAATATCAACTATCTTTTGGGACACCCTGTACATGAGTTATTAGATATACTTCACTTGGAACTAGATAGTAAAGCTTGCAATGAAAATGTAATGCTTCTAAAAAAAGTTAATTTTGGAACTAAATGTTCTGATTCACAGCTGAAATTACTGATAAAAGTAGGCTTACACAGTCTGAAAAATTGACGTGGGAAATAAATCATGAGCAAGAATGTTGCAATCATTTAAATTATTACAGGGGTTTTAAATGAAGGGGGTTATGACTTTGAAGAAAGCACCCATAAACAAGTAATACAAAAAATGTTCATAATATAAATCATGGTAGGTAGTAGAGTAATAACTATTACAAATACAGTCCATAACTTTAGAATGCTATAATTTGTTCGTACCGAACAACTGCCGCCAGGATCGTCACCGCGACTTACTCTGTATCCCACATGGCAGAATGACTTTCTGGCCCAGCCAGCATATGAAGAGGCATGGTGCTGCTAAATGATATCTGTTGGTCTCTTAAATTTTCACCGTTGGTCTTCAAGGGTCATTTTAGGCCTGAACTCTAAATTATATGTTAATGTTATTTTTTAAGTTAATATGTAAATGTAATGTGTATTGTAACAGGATTGCATCAATCTGTAATGCACATAAAAAAATTATATAAAAAAAACTCTATGTGTAGATAACTTAAGAACGAGTAAGTTTTGTGAACACCTCACTAAGGAGCTGTGCTGAGGTGTTCGCATATTTTGAAAAAGACAGTATTGTATAATGTACGGGTATTTGGCTAGAGGTTGTATTAAGATAAACATCACAATATTGTGTAGATTATGACGTGTAGTGAATTGTAGACAAAGTACAGCGTAGAAAAAGAGTTATTATTTATGCATTAAACCGCTTACTCGTTAATACGGAATACTTCTTATCCAAACAGTTAGATTTAGCTTTATTATTACGAAAAGTGAGTATTAATGTCGGGGGAGACCAAAAAATATGCCAAAAATATGTATTTAACATTTTAATTTAGTTAAAATTAATTCACTCGCGCGGTGACGCCATGTTTATTCATCGTTTTTATTTTAACATTTCATCAATGCTGCCAATCATAGAAAAAATATTTTTGCGTAAAATAAAGAGAATGCATCATTGAAATGTTTGTACCTGTATTTAAAACAGTAGAACATGGAAAGAAATGTATTAAAATAATTACACAAACCCGCTAGACAAACCCTGCTTTGCCAACAAACCATTCAAAATCTGGGATGTTTTTTAAAAGTATGATGAAATGCGATTTTATTTTAGAGAATTTATTTTATAAGATTGGTACTTCCGATAAATGTCATATCCGTGCATCAAACTTCGACAACACGAACGTTCCGTGTTATCCGTGAGGTGGACTAACTGCATATTTACCAAAGAGTTAAATATCATAATATTGCAGAGACACAATGTATAACAGTGTATTTAAAAGAAAAGAAAAGGATGTTACATGAAGTTAACATAATGATCAGTTAAATCGAAAAGAGAATAAAATAAAACAAAGGTGATTGTGTGATGTTTGCGTTATTTATAATCAAACAATATTTGTTCTGTGGGGGGTACTTCTTAATAACAATAGGTCCTTGATACAAACTGGTTTAGTATGAGATAAGTTTTAACATTTTCACGGCCAAAAGCATTTTCATTATTTGTTTTTGGGGTGTTATGCCGTGTTGCGCTATCTCCTTCTTTAGCCAACGTTTCGGACATCGTTGCAGCAACACGGCATAACACCCCAAAAACAAATAACGAAAATGGTTTATTGGAGGGGACCCACCACTTTCCCAACGGCGTTATAAGGAAACATATGGTTTCCTCCTTCACCGCACACGTCAAGACTCTACTTTTTTTTAACGAAGCTACATTTATTTGAACGACTCTAGATCCTCCAATGTCAATGAAAATGGTTTAGTATGAGTTTGTGTATTTACAACAATTAAACCACCGGTCACTAATTGAATCCAATCGGTAGGCTAGCGAAAGCCCGCTCTCGACAGCCACACCGCCCACCCTGGCACCTCTGCTGGCATCTGTCGGCAAGTGAAAGAAGCTCTTTCCCTGCTGGCATCTGTCGGCATCAGATAGAAGCTCTTCCAATACATTACAAATTATAATTAGTGCCAGTTTTTTAAAACGTTACAAGTTATTGAGTTTCTAAATTTTATTGTCAACATGTAGGTAACTCACAAAATAAGATTTTATTTATTTCCAATTCAGTATTTTGAATAATAAAAGCATTTTGTCTTCCGTAAACTAAAAACGTATTTGATTTATTGTACACTTTACCAATATGAATTAGAGCGTAAACATAAATATTTTCACCTGAGCAATTTACAAAAAACATCAAAGGAACATAGTCGACACGATTTACTTGATCATGTCAAACTTTTATTCATTCTATTTCGTACTGTTCTCAGAATCCGGCAGATGAATTATTTGTGTTACATTTGATCCCAAACGGTCGTACCTACTTGTACCATAGTTCCTTTAATAATTGAACCTTTATCTTGAAGTTGTCGATTTGAGACGTTTGTTTGTCAAGTTTAAATAGGTTTGTCGAACGGCCTCACGGTCACTCTGAAATATCGTCTTCCACGAACTAAAGTTCAAGGTTGATCCCAAACTTCACAGGACCTACTACCATTAGGACTTGGAAAAGTTTCGCCAAATTTTGGGATTGAATCAATGATTCCCAATTTAAAGGGATCTGTTCGGTAGAGTAGATTTATTAGAAAGTTTAAAAAACGTATTTGAAAAGTTAGTTTAAAGTGTGTAAATTAAGTATTGTTAAAAGTTATTCTTTGTTCACGCTGATTTTGAACTGATTTTACAATAAAAAGCGAACGTAATTTTACTACACACTGCATACCTTGGACCAAAGATATTGAAATACAAAATATCTTTGGAGATATGCTATGATGTCCGCACGTATTCACATTTATTTTACATTCTTCTTTTGCTTAGACATTATCAAAAACTGATTAATACTTATGATTAAAAAATAATTACAAAAAGTATATAATTTTAAAAGTTTTATCGTCACAGCTTTCAACATTTTTGAATGTAGGTATAAATTAAAGCAAATTTGGAATAAAATAAAATGTATATTGAGTTGTTATTTTAAAAAGCTGGTACGGAGAAAAATTATTCTTTCTCATTGGAACCGCCCTGTACAATCGTAAGAACATTTCGCCGCTGGCTGGTTAAAGGCCCAACGAGAAAGATTAATTATTCTCCGTACCAGCTTTTTAAAATTATAACTCAATATCGATTTTATTATATGTACCTTGTACCTATATCCAAAAATGCTGAAAGGCGTGACGATAAAACTATAAAAATTATATACTTTCTGCGTTTATTTTTTGACCATAAGTATTTTTCATATTTCAATAATGTATAAGCAAAATAAAAATGTAAAAAAAATCTTAAATATATTAGTTTGTAAGACCGTAAATAAATAGACAAACTGAAGTATTTTCGTCACAAAACACGTGGGCGGATCTTTTTTTTAATGATTTTAAAGGACATATTTCCGGTTTTTTCTGGTTATTCCCTCTTAATTATATTTAGTATATTAGTTAATTGGTAAATAATATCGGCGACACCCAGAAGCGCAGTCCCACCCAGTAAAAACTGTGGATAGCACATCTCTGAAGCTCCACTACAATACTCGCGAAGTTGATCGAAGTTAATCGAATACGATAGTGTAGGCACGAACTTCACTTCGCTTCGTCCAACTTCGCTTCGCCTGACTTCCGATAATTGTCGGTATTTGGCCCGAGTCAAAAGACTCGAAGTGCTCCGAAGTTCGAAGCGAGCAGTGTAGACACGCGCTTTGAACTTCGGCTAAATTCGTCGAAGCGAGTAGTGTAGTGGACGTTGAAGCGTCGAAGCGAGTAGTGTAGACACGCGCTTCGAACTTCGGCTAACTTCGTCGAGGACTTCGTCAAAGCGTCGAAGCGAGTAGTGTAGTGGACGTTTTGGTTGCAATGTATTTGCCTTGGACACATAATCACCAGTAATCTGATGGACGATGACTATATCGATATGTAAAGACGAGCTCTCAGCGTAAAAGCAAACATGCACAGAAGAAGATTACACCTTTGCAGTACCACTTTAAAAAGGACGCTTTCCCTTTCCTTCTGCGCAACGTTGTATACGTGTTATACGTTTGGGCAAACTACAAAAACAATAGTAGATATATAAAAAGACTTCGGTTCCAGTAATGTTGGATCTCCCAGATATTGCAGCGCGTTCCGGATGTTCACAGAGGCGCGAGTTCCCGCGAGTGCCCTTATTAGCTTCAGGGTGGTAGGAATGAGGGAAAGGGTAAGCAGCTCAGGAAATATCATCACCATGGAAGTCCTCCTCAGTCCATTCTCCAGCATTGACGCACACTGGAGAAAAATATTAACTCCTAATGTAGCCACAGCACAGCACCCTAAAGGCTTATTAAAATTATTTCTTTGTTTATTATTATCATTACTTAATTATCTCACTTACTTTTTCTTTTTTTTCAAATATATTGTGTCTTTCTTTATGGAATGTGTGGGATTGCGCTAACCTCTCCACATACCGGAACATTTTATTATTATTATTACTGTTAAATCTATTGAAGAACCAATTAAATGTAAAAAAACATGAACCTGTCATCATTATTAAGCCGAAAGATAAGGATAAAAAAAATATGGTTACAAAGGATGAAATAAAACAAAACATAGATCCTGTTAATTTCGGTGTTACTGGAATTAGAAATTTTAAACAAGGGGCAGTAATAGTGGAGTGCAAGAACGTAGCTGCAATACAAAAGACGGAGGAGCAAATAATTTCAAGTGACAAATATGATGTAAGAATCCCGCAAGAAAAAAATCCATCTGTCAAAACTATAGGCTTAACCGAAAAATACTCTTTTGAAGAAATGGAAAAGAAAATTAAATGTCAAAATGAGTTTATTTTTGAACAGCACTCAAAAATAAAAGTAACATTTGTAAAAGAAACAAAAAATATAAGAAATCAAACAAGCTACACCATATATGCTGACGTTGACGGAAAGACATACCACAGGATGTTAAAGGAAGAAAAAATAAATATTGGATGGGACAGCTGCAGTGTCTTTGATAATTTAAATATCATGAGATGTTTTAAATGTAATGGGTTTAATCACAAGGCAATAGATTGCAGAAACCTAAAATCTTGTCCAAAATGCGCAAAACATCATGATGTTAAAGATTGCACCGATGAGGATATTCAGTGCATCAATTGTATCAATTGACTAGCAATAGATTAGGACTGAAACTAAATAGTGGTCACTCAGCCATGAGCAAGGAATGCCCAATTTATGAAAGAAAACTAGAAGCAAAATTGAGCAGAATCTCTTTTTTATGAAAAAAAGTTACGAGAAAGATGAAATTATATACTTGAATATACAAAGCATCCTGGCACATTACGAAGAAGTAAAAATACTTTTAGAGGAGAAGAAACCTTTTATGCTTATGTTGAGTGAAACACGTGTTACTGAAGATATTCAAGATAGTGAAAATAGATTTGAACATTATAATACCATCCGTTGCGACTCACATAGTCGACATACAGGAGGAGTAATGATTCTCTTAAGCAATAAAATTCCATATGAAGTAATATCGAACAATCAATTTGAAAAACATTGTTGGATCTTAGCCATCACCATTAAATCAGGAACCAAGAAAGGTGTATATACTGTAATTTATAGATCGCCAAACACAAGCAAGTGCGAGTTTTTAACATATTTTCAAAGATGGTCCATGGAAAATTTACAAGATGAAAATATAAACATTGTAGCTGGAGATTTTAATATAAATGTTAAAGCAAATGCAGACATATACACAAAAAACTGAAATCTATTATTCAAGCTGCAGGGATGAAACAATTAGTCAAAGATTTTACACGAATTACTAATATCTCAAAAACGACGATTGATCTGGTAATCTCAAATAAATTTAACTTAAATATTAATGTACTAGATAATCCTAAAATTACCGACCATAACATCATTCAAATTCTAATAAATGACAGAGAAAAATGCAACTCCAGTAAAGAAACACAAATAACAACATTTAAAAATTACAAAAAATACAATAAGGAAATTTTCATTCAATCCTTAGAGACTATTAATTGGAAGGGAATAAATCAAATGGAATATAACCAAAAAGCTGACCAGATGATATTAAACTTTAAAAAATCTATTGATAAAGTTGTTCCAGAACAGAAGATACATAAAAGAAACAATAATAAATGGTACACAAGCGAACTACGGACAATGCAGCACGATAGAGATGCATTTTACAAAAGAGCATGCCTTACTAATAGTATTACGGATTGGGATAACTACAAAAAAGCGAGAAACAAATACTCTAAAAACATAAAAAGAACGCATAATGAGTACATAAAAAATAAAATAAACTCAGAAGAAGGGGATCCAAAAAAAATTTGGAAAAGCATAAAAGAATTAGTACGTGGCGAAAACAAAGACGACATAAAAATAGTTAATTTTCCAAAAGAGATAAACGAAGAAAACATGGCTAATAACTTTAATAAATATTTTATTGAAAGTATCATTCAAATTAACAAATTAATACCCAACATTGCTGTTAACCTCACAAATGATAATATCGACCCAAACAAAGAATCATTGGTCTTCAGAAAAATAAATGCAGAATATTTATTTAACATTTTAAACAATATAAAATCAATGAATAGTTCATTCAGATGGATTAACTATTAGTAAAATAAGATATGCTTTTCCAGTAATTGGATCTACTCTATTAAATATTATCAACGAGACGATTGAAGAAGGAAAATTTCCACAGTCATGGAAACTATCTACTATTATACCGGTTCCGAAGGTTAAAAATACCAGAAAATGTGAAGAATTTCGACCAATCAACACTTTACCAAAATATGAACAGATTCTTGAAGTAATAATAAAATAACAAATCTTGCAATACCTAGATAAACACAATATTTTATACCAAGAACAATCAGGATTCAGATCTAATAACTCATGTAAAACAGCATTAAACGTAATTGTCGAAGAATGGAAGGAAGGAATGAATAGTAATAAATATATTATAGCAATATTTTTGGATTTTCAAAGGGCATTCGAAACTATAGATCGAGAAATACTAATAAAAAAGCTTAAAGAAATTGTTTTTTCAACTGTAGCCATTAAATTAATAGAAGAGTATTTGAAAGACAGAAAACAGATAACAAAAATTAATAATCAGTTTTCAAAACCAATGGAAAATAAATTAGGAGTACCGCAAGGGTCGGTCCTTGGACCTCTATTGTTCATACTCTATATTAATGACATGGTGAAAATATTTTCAAAATACAAAGTACGACTATTTGCCGATGATACACTAATATACTTAATTGGAGATAACTATGAAGAACTAATAAATATTTTAAATAATGAGCTAAACAATGTATCAAGATGGCTAAAAATTAATAAACTTAAATTAAATACAAAAAAAAAACAAAATGTATGGTGATCGGATACAAGAAGACATCCAGTGAAAGCAAAATTAAAATTGATGTTGAAATTATTGAAAATGTTACTGAAATGAAATATTTAGGAGTGATATTAGACTCCAAACTAACATTTAACAAGCATGCTGAATATACACAAAAGAAAATTGGGAAAAAAATATCTTTTTTGGGACGAATTCGGCCAAAACTATCTAGTAAAACTGCAATCACTATCTACAATTCGATTATTGCTCCACATTTTAACTATTGCTCAACTATCCCTTTCCTATGTAACGAACGAGAACAAAATAAGTTTCAAATTCTCCAAAACAGGGCAATGAGAATAATATTACGGCGGGATAGATTTTCAAAAGTAAACAAAATGTTAAAGGAACTGAATTGGCTAACCGTAAAACAGATGCTGACCTTGAATACGATGATATTTATACATAAAATAATTAACAACATTTTACGAAAATACTTTTCAAATAAAATTGTATTCAACAAGGACATTCACAGACATAACACAAGAACATGCAAAGAAATCAGGCTTCAAAAAAAGGATAAGGCGAATACGCAGAACAGTTTGCTGTACAAGGGGATGAAGTTGTATAACAAGCTACCAGAGACTTTGAAGTCCACACCAATTGGAAAGTTCAAGACGTATTGTAGGAGCTACATAAAATTTAGTTTGCAATATGAAATATTATAATTAATTAGAAATTTGTAAACTTAAATGTACAAATTACTAAAATAAAATTAATAAATAAATAAAAAAATAATATATAAATAATATTTGTATTACGAAACACGAGGAAGATTGATTATTCATGATCATTTAAAAAAATTTAAAGTAGGTGCCTTTTTTGTGGAAATGTAATTTTTGCTGCTTTAAATAGTCATCGATATATTGCAGAAAGAAGAATAAATCCATTTTTTAATGATTAATGTTTTTACAAATGACTTAAAACTGATTACTTGACTTAATTCACATTTTTATCACTTTCTTTCCTGTGCAGTAAATTCAAGGACAATCAAAAAAATACGGAATTTTAATGCACCCAATTAAATATGGTTTTGAGCATTAATCAAACAAAACACGATAGCGGGTTTTGATAAATTCCTACACATCAATAATAATTGAAAACACATAATTCATATTTAATTAAGCCTACAATAAACACATTAATATTGTTTTAAATTATAATCTCTTACGCGGCTGGTTTTAATTTACAAATGATTAGCCACTATGCATTTTTGAAATGAGTGAAAAAGCTATCGTCAAAATGTTTGTAATAATTATAAACCTGTACCCAATAAATGCTCAACATAAAATGGCCACTTGATGGGCATGTGGTTATGGACATTTAACGGCCTCCGTGATCGAGGAGTGAAGTTGTTCAAATCCCGGCGTGCGCAAATCAAGTAAATGCAAATAATATAACAGTAACTTGGGTAACGACTACAAAGATGTTGTTGACACACTCAACACATCGTTCAGTAAATGTAAACAAGGGTATTGTCCCAATTTATATCGGAAAGGAGAACATAAAATTTAATGTAATTTAATTAAAATAACTACGTAGCTCTGATTCGACTTATCTTACCAATAAATTGTACTTGTATACTGTTTTTCCATCTTGCATTGTGGAGTATTTTATTTTTATTTTATTTCGTTAGCAACTTTGTTTTCGATTTAGATTTTGTTTTTGATTTAGATGTGCTGATTTATTAAAATATTTTTCTTTGTAATTAAAAAAAATAACGTGTAACAGCCCTGCCGGAGGTGAAATAAAAAAAAACTGTCTGTCTATTTTCTATCTATATAATATATATATATATATATATATATATATAAATCTATTGCTGTTCGTTTAAAACTCGAAAACGGCTAGGCCGATTTAGCTGATTTTGGTTTTGAAATGTTTGTCGTAGTCCAGGGAAGGTTTAAACGGTGAGAAAATATGGAAAAATTGCGGGGAAGATAGTAAAAACAACAATTTCATTTTCCCATACAAACTGTTCTACCTACTTTCCTGTCAATCATTTGACGTTCGTCCCTTCGGTACAGTAGACTCCGGTCCACTCCAATTGAAGCACGTATTATATTAAGGGTTTTGAATTGACAACATATATTATTATTACATATATTATTTGGATTATTGCATATTTAAATTTTAATATACTATGAAAAACAATAAATTTTAATATACTAAAAAATACAAAACAAATACTAAGAAAAAGAATATCGAAGTGTTATCGAAATGTTTTAAATAAATTATTACTTCAATTAAAAACCGCATACTATAATGACAAATTCAAAAATCTATTTCAATATTCAAAAAAGACATGGGACGAGTGTACCTAATCAAATTTTAGGTAAGAAATGTAAAAATGATGGTGACCACGTTGCTTCCAAATATTTGATGAAAGATCAGACCAAAGAAAATGTAACTAATGATTTTGTTAATTATTTCTCTGACAGTGTTTGCAATATGTTACATAATGTAATTACAGGACAACTGCTTTTGAACCAGATAAGATGCCTCATAGCATGTATCTACCAAGGGCCAAAATTTCTGATATAGAAAGCATTGTGCGGCAACTTAAAAGCTCTTCTCCTGGAATTGATAATATCAGAATCAGCGATATTAAAAAAACATATAATAATTTTAGCTCCAATCAAAGCCCATTTTGTAAATAGAATTTTATTTTAAGCAAAAATTCCAGATGACTTAAAATGTAGTATTATCAGACCCATGTATAAAGGAGGTGATCACACTCTATTGGGTAATTATAGACCGATTAGTATTTTACCATCACTCGAAAAAATTCTTGAAAAATACATTCAGTTGAAACTAATAAAATATTTAGAAGATTTTTCTGTTATTGATACAAATCAATATGGATTCCAAAAAAAAGGGTACTGAAATACTACTTCAAAAATTTGCCAGTTTAATAAATAATGAATTAAATAGTAAAAATCATGTATTAGTTTTATTTATAGATTATTCTTAAGCATTTGACACTATTAATCATATAAAAATTATTGCAGATACTAGAAATCATAGGAATAAGAGGAAAACTCCTAAAACTCTTTGAAAATTATTTGAACAACCGCTGCATGAAAATAAAGCTATTGAACACTTTAAGTAAAGAGAGAAAAGTTTTAGCTGGCATTCCTCAAGGTTCCATATTAGGTCCAATTTTATATATCATTTATGTATCTTTTATTAAGTACATCTTTAAACATGTGAAACACTTCGTGTATGCGGATGATACTGCACTAGTGATTTCTCGCAATGATTTAAAATTATGTATTGAACTCTTACAAAAAGATTACATTGAGCTTATGAAATGGTCTCATGACTCTGGTTTAATCATAAATGCAAAAAAAAAACAAATTGATACATATTAGATCACCCAATGCCAAGGCAAATATTATTATACTAGAAATAAAAATACACGGTTCAGATTGCTTACATATTGGTATCCCAGCATTGTGTGCATGTGAAAATATTGAAGTGGTTAAAGAATATGTTTATTTAGGTGTAATTATTGACATCTTTTTCAAATGGGATTTACAAATAAATAAAGTCTGTGAACGTCTGAGATCTATTGTTAGTAGATTATATAAACTTAAATTCTATAAACTTAAATTCTATGTTCCAATATGCACACTTCGAATAATTTATTTATCATCAGCTGAGTCTATTATAAGGTACGGAATTACAGCTTGGGGACTTTCCTGTAAGACAAATGTAAATCATGTTCAATCAGTTCAAAATTCATTAGTTAAATTATTAGCTCATAAAATTTTATACGAACAAAGCCACAATGTTCCGTACTTTTACTAGAATCTCAACATTCTCTCAGTAAGAGCAATTCTGTGGCATAAAATTATTTTTCAGCATATGAATAGCCCTATATACATAAATAGACTGGACCACACTTACAATATTCGATTTACGTTAAATGAAGGTCTAATCGTACCTAATCACTTAAACAAATATGGACAAAGAACGCTGGACTATATGATACCTACTTGCTTAAATATGTTACCTGCTAATATTAAAAAAATATACAAATAATGTAAAAACAAGAATTATATTGAAAAATTGGCTCGCCGAAAGAAATAGTTTGTATTAACATTTTAGTAACACAATAAAATGTCTAACTGCGTACTGAGTTTTATTTTTTAAAGTTCAAAGTAAAAGCACCCATTGACAAACTACTTAAAAGTAGTTTTTGGGACTTTTCTTTTTTCTGTAATATTTTATTTTATTTGATAAAATAAAAATATATATTTTTTTTATATAAATATATATTTTTTGATGGTTGTCATTGTTGGATCATTCAGAATAACAAAATTGCAAACGTCAGAAGAAAAGCAAACAAATTATTGCCATTGAAACGATGTTTTTTTTTTTGAAATATGCAATTCAACCTAAAAAGAGTGCTTTTTTACATTAACGAGTCGAAGAAACGACCCGTTCTCATGTGAAAAATTTCAACCGTGTACAAATTTTGGGCACGCGTTTCGCGTGTTTCTCGACTATGCACCGGTGCTCAAGGGATCAATGATGCTAGTTCCTTGGAGCATCTTCCATTGTAATACCGGTAGAACAAGGCTAGCATTCCCACCCGACGCCTGTGCTCTGAAGATTGCAATCCGTCTGTTAAGATGGGAGAATCTATCAAACGGACCGCCCGTTTCTGCACAGAGTCGAAGGTATTTTTCAGGTATTTTGGAGCTCCAGACCAGAGGTGGCTGCCAAATTCAACCATGGGGTGTCCTTGTGATTTGTACAGGGTTAGCAGTTGTGTACTATTAAAGTATCTGTGGGCCCTGTACAGTACGCCCAGTTTTTGGGAGGCTAACTTTACTCTGGCTTCGATAGAGCCTCCATACCTGAGCTGGTCACTTAGGGTTACACCAAGCATATCAATGGAGGGCCTGTTCGGAAGATTGCTTCCGTTGAAAGAGACTAGATTTTCATTTTGACCCCTTTTAGACGTAATCAGACAAGATTGGGTCTTTGAAACATCAAATTCAACGAGATTATTTTTACCCCAAGAGAAGACACTCTCGAGTTAACCGTCCATTCTTTGCTTTAAATCCCTATGAGCTGTTGGGGGCTTGCCTACAAAAAGCTATCATGAACTGTACTATCATCCGCGAACAATTTTAGTTAATATCTATCTCTAAAAATGAATCGCCAAAATGTATGTATGCGCATAACTTCCGAACGACTGCACCCAATTGGATATGTTTTTTGTTCGTTATTTTGTATAAAACTACTTTTGAGCTTTGGCATTATGAAATTTGTATAAAAAAATTGTAATAAGTGTGAGCAGTTTGAAAACTGAATGTACCGGAAATGAATGTGTGGAATGCGAGAGGTGGGAGGGGGAGGGTGTGGGGAGGGAGAGTAGGGTTGGGGGGAGGGGTTGGAGTGGGGGAGGCGGATGTAGGGAGGGGGGGGGGGTGGGGGGAGTTGTGGGGGGAGGGAAGGTGGAGGAGGCGGAGTGGGTATCACTATAATATATATAATATGTTGATAGGTTTAATTCCTTTTTATTAATTTCTAAATAAAACACTTGTGTTGCAAAGTTTTTTTTAACTAAGAAACGACATTTATGTTTATTAATATCACTTTGAATGGTTTTTTCTAATAATCAAATAATAGAATAACAAAACAAATGACAATCGATGATTGCATTCTAATTGACATTATAGGATTCAAATTTAAAGGGAATATATTTCCTTTACATCTCCCCCCCCCCCGCGGGAAAGAAAATTATTGCAAAAATTTTCATTCATCTTCGATATCCTCTTCATGGTTCATCAATGCAGGTGCTGGAATTAATTTCGAGATGTGGAAAAAATTTGATTCTAATTTTTTTCGACCAGTATTTATCTTGTAAATTGAGTTTGATAATTTTTCTATTATTTTGTAGGGTCCGATTCTCAATTCGTCGAGCTTCTTCCTGTTAAGTTTGTTTCCATTCTCCACAAAAACAGTATCACCAACTTTGAAGTTAATATGTCTCCTGGTTTTATCGTAAATCATCTTGTTGTAATTATGTGACTTTATAGTATTTTCCAGAGCTTTTTTTCTGTCTTGAATCAAATCGATGTCAGTCTTCTTAAGTTTTAACTCATTTGGCAAAATCGTAACATCTGTGCCGTTAGGTACTGAGGCGCATAACCAGTGACAGTGTGCTCCGTTTCATTATAGTTTTTTACACAATTACGGGCTATAGTTGTCCAAGCCACTTTTAAGTCATTTTCGTTGATTTTGCATCTAATTTTATTGACTAGCGTTTGATTTAATCTTTCATTTAATCCATTTGAGAAAGGCGAGTTTACTGCAGTAAAAATGATTGGAATATTTTTTTCATCCAAAAATTTTTTGAATTCTCTAGAATTAAGACCCGGATATTGGTCTGATAGTATCATGCCAATGTCATTAGTTTCTGTGGAGTTTAAGAGTTTGATGAAATCGTTGGTATTTTGAGTTTTTGACGTCAAAATATATGCAAACCTCGTGAAATGATCTGATAGCAGGTGCAAGTATCTCTTTGTTGACCGTGAACCCCCAAAACCACCTATCGTATCAATAGAACATATTTCAAAAGGTTTTGTTGCGGGACCCAAGTAGGACATCAATCCATATTTATTTTGACCTCTTGATTTGTTCTTTAAACATACTGCACAACTTTCGCAAGTTCTCTTTATATTGTTTGTCATGTTTTCTGATGTGTACCATGAGCTTATCATTTTTTGCATTTGATTAATTCCTATGTGACCTAGGTCTGTGTGAACATTTTTGATAAAATCTATGCTGAATTTTTCTGATAGAATTATTTTTTCTTTTTTTTTTTACTTTCTTGTAATAAACATTATTCTTCGATATCAATTTATCTTTTCTGCACTGTATCTTCTCATTTTTGACCTGATCTTTTAAGATATCTTCTAATTTTATTAAGTTGACAACTTTTAATTGCTCATCTTGGTTCTCATCTGGTTCTAAGACTGGGTTTCTGCTTAGACAATCAGCTTCAATATTGTACTTTCCTGGAGAATATTTAATTTGAAAATCATATTGGGATAAGTAATATGTTAAGTCACCAAGCTCTTCATCGGTTCTAGATTTGATATTCATATTTTCCAGCGGTTTGTGATCTGAATAAACTGTAAATGGTTTTCCTATCAACCAGTATTGCCAGTATCTCACTGCCTCTTTTATAGCTAAGCATTCTAAGTAAATTGCTTTTTTCTTTTTCTGTGCGCTGTTTAATTTTTTCGAAAAGTAAGCAACAGGTTTTTCTTTTCCATCAGATTGTGTCTGTTTTAAAATAGCTCCAACACCCTCTAGAGAAGCATCTGTATATATATTAATTGGTAAATCTTGATCAAAAATTTCCAAGATCGGTTGTGAGCATATTAGGTTTTTCATCGTTTCAAAAGCATTTTGGCATTTATCAGTCCAAATAAACTTTTGATTTTTCCTTAATAAATTTTGCAAAGGATCTAGTATTATTGCACTCTTCGGAATGTACTCATGATAAAAGTTGATTTTTCCTAGAAATTGTCGCACATTCTTTTGTGTTTTTGGAATAGGAAAATTCTTTATTGAAATCAAATTATCCTTTACTGGCTTGACTGAATTATTCTGAATTATATGACCCAGATATTTTACCATATCTGATGCAAATGTGCATTTTGTAAATTTTAATCTAAAACCTTCTGTTTTGATTGCATTCAGCAGCTTTGTCAGATGATCAATGTGTTCAGCAAAAGTTTTTGAAAAAATAAGAATGTCATCTATGTAATTGACAGCAAATTCGTTTAGTTTATATTTTCTCAATATATTGCTTAATATCCTCTGAAAAATTGCCGGAGAAGTCTTCAATCCAAAAGGCAGGCAGGTCCATTGATAATGTCCCTCCTGTGTTACAAATCCTGTTTTTTTTTTGTCTTCAATCCGCAATGGAATAGACCAAAAGGCTGAGTTTATATCCAGCGTTGAAAAAAATTTGCAATTTCTGGTCTTTGTCATTAGGTCTTCAATCAATGGAAATGGTTGAGCTTGAGGTATTACTATTTTATTTAAGTCTCTGAAGTCTATGCATAATCTGGATCTTTTGTTTTCTTCTTTTTTAAATGCTAGAGTGACCGGTGCAGCAAATGGACTGTACGACTCTTCTATCAGTTTATTGTCTAATAATTTTGCTATTTGCTCTTCTATTTCCTTTTTATCTTCTACACTGCATCTGTAAGGCCTCTTACTACAATATTTATCCACTAATAAGTCTATCTTCGCTTCATATCCATTGACAGTGCCAACATCATATTTACTCTTCGCGAACACTGATGTGTATTTGTCTATTAGTTCATTTATTTCTGTTTTTTGATCATTATTTAAATGATTCATTGTTATTTTAAAATCTTCTTCTTTAACATGTTCGTTAAAATTAATTCTGTGTTTTTCTATATGATTAAATTTAGTATTCGTTTTCATATCTGTAGAATATTTTTCTTTTTTATTTGTATTATTTAGGCAGAGTTTCTGTGATATTTGTAAGTCTTCACTTTGGATAAGTTTGAAGTCTTTTATCATGTCTAATCCAATCAAAAAATCATACTTGAAATTGTGTTCATCAATAATGTACACATCAACTTTATTCTCCAATTCAAAAATTTTTATGTTTAACGTTGTCAAACCACTCGTCTTTTTAATACCATTAATCGTTACTAAATTTGCTTCATTCAAATTGTTTTCTTTTCCTTTTAGTTTCAATAATTTAGAATTAATTAGAGAAACATTTGAACCTGAATCATAAATTCCGTATATTTTTAATTTATCATTTAGTAATAGTTTGACTTTTATTAATGGTGTTACTATTAGTTTTTTTGATCATTTTCATTTAATTCAGTTTCTATCACTGAATTGTTTACATGTTTAATGGCATTTCTCTTAAATTTTTCATCCTCTTTTGTTTTGAACCAGCATGTAGCTTCAGGGTGGTAACGAATGCCCTTATTCAATTTTTCACAAATTTTACATGGATTTTTACCCCCATTTTTATTATGTTCTGCATTTCCAAATGTTTTCTTATTCATAAATCTTTTTTTGTTGACCATATGTTCATACTTGTTTACTTCATTAAACAAATCTACAGTATCTTGTAATCTTTCTCTATCGATCTTGTTAAGTATGAATTCTGGTAGTCCGGAAGCAACAAGATCTATCAAAGTACCGGTGTCAATTGATCTTCTCACATCCAATAGAAGTTTTTCTTTTCTCATAGCATAATCCAACAGAGAACCATCTTTGTATCTAAATGATAGTGCGTATGTGACAGGGTTCCATCCTTTGTTTGCAAATGATTCACAGAATTTGTTTTTCCATGTTGACCACTCTGAGTTCATTGTTAGTTTTATAATCATGGAACTGTACCAGTCTATACAAGATTTATCCATGAACAATCTGAGTATTTCTATTTTTTTTCCATCCATGGTCACATCAAACCGCAAACATTCTTTTTCAAACACTTCCATCCACTGGCTTGCATTTGTATTTTTAGTGCAGAATTTTTCTATAACAAACTTCTCCGCAATGTTTTTTAAGCTCTGTTGCTTATCTTCCATTAACTTTTCAATTAATTTTCCTAATGCATCTTCTTTTTGATGTACTTGTAAACTTTTTTCGTCCAATTCTTCGAGGTATTGGTCTCCAAACTGTAGGTTTCCATCTTCGTCTACATATGTTTTTTTTAGTTCTTCTGTCATGGTTAACCAGACTCTTCTAACCTGGTATCTTTTTTTCAAACTATTTTTTATTTTTCCAAAAGCACTAGTTTTCATTATCTCCTCGTGATAGCTGGCGGATCGTAGCATTTCTGGTATTGTAAACACTTTTCCATCACTTGTGACTATTTTTGTAATACTAATAATATTTGATCTGCCATCGCATCCAGGTAATAGCGTAAATTCGAATTGAATTTTCTCCATTTTTGGTTTAAAACGAAATGTCGTTTTATAATATGTTGATAGGTTTAATTCCTTTTTATTAATTTCTAAATAAAACACTTGTGTTGCAAAGTTTTTTTTAACTAAGAAACGACATTTATGTTTATTAATATCACTTTGAATGGTTTTTTCTAACAATCAAATAATAGAATAACAAAACAAATGACAATCGATGATTGCATTCTAATTGACATTATAGGATTCAAATTTAAAGGGAATATATTTCCTTTACATATATATCATACATCAGAATAACATATACGAGCTTTGGCATCATGAAATTTGTATTAAAAAATTGCAGTAGGTGGCACGTGAGCTTTTTGAAAACTGAATGTATTGCGCATGAATGTACGATTTGCAGAAGGAGAAGGGGAAACCGGGAGGGCGGGGAACTCAGGAGGGAGGAGGGGAACTCGGGAGGGGGGTTCACGGGATGGGTAAGGGGGGGGGAGTAAAGTGAGAAGAGGGAAGGTAGAGGAGGAGTGGGGATGCGAGAGGGAAGGGGACGTGGAGGAGGAAGGGGAGGAGGAAGGTGAACGGGACGAATGGGAAAGGACGCGCAGGGAGAAACAATTTCTTTATTGAATGGCATAGCAACGCATGCCGGGTACCTGCAAATAGTACCTAATAAATCAAATGAATAAGTGCGGCATAAAGATAGAGTGGTTAATTATCGCCCAGTATCGCCCCGGGTTTGACCACCGTTCTAATTAAAACGTTGCGTGAAATGGCTGTAGTCGTGTTTAGTAACTAGAAATGAATAGCCAGGTCCTTCCCCGCCTTCCTCTGAATTTTCTTTTAGTCTCAAAACATACCTCTATGCAGTAGTCTCACTGGCTCAGATTGTTGGAATTTATATTTATTTTTATGACTCACAATCCGAAGGTCGCGGGGTGGAAACCCGGCACGCACATATACATTTTATTTTATTCATTTGTGTTATTCCACAATTAACCTCGACAATTAAGTCTCGACACAGGTACACCCTAGTGAGATAGGCATCGAAAAACCCAATGAAAACATTATTTATATAGATAAATTAATAAATAAAAATAAATTAATTATAAATAATATATAGTAGATATATTTGCGGCACCTTCCAGAGTGGAAGATACTTTCAGTATCGTCCTGGGGTTGGACCGCCATTCAGAATTGAAACTGAATGAAATGGCTTTACCCCTGTTTGGTGATCAGATCTGAATAGCCAGGTACTTTCCCCTTTCTCTTCCCATGACTTTCCCTTCCCCACTACTTTCAGACTCAAAATATACTCCAATTGGGGATGCCGTAGTCTCACTAGCTCCAGATCGTTGAAATTTTTTGTTTTTTTTTCGGTTCGCATCCATACTGAATTCACAATGAGACACGAGTATGTTTGTACTTCAATGACCCTCCAAAAAGGCATAAGAGTTATATGTCTTGAGAACAATGACTTTAAGGGTCTATTTCGGGTGTTAAAATTAAACTGTCACTTTTATTGTAACTTCCATTGTGGGGAGAGATTTAGAGTATTTTTTCCATTCCGATTCAATGGGCTGATTCCAGATGGCAAAGATTAAATTTCCCAGGACTGCGTGATGCCGGAACTCTTATAAATCTTCATTAGAAGTTGATGGATTACATTTGATTTCCGTAAGAGTAAATTATAAAACCCGTTCCTAGAATATTTCAAGAAAGTTCTCAGCGTTTCACTTCCTCATTATGTTTCACTCCCACCATCTTTATTTTATTTTATTTATTTGTTCACGCCCTGGTGGCTTTTACATGTAAGGTAAATTGTACAGGAGCATTATAACAAGTATGTAGCGTCATAACAAGTTACATAAAATAATAAACAGAGCCTTAAAGACATAAGTAGGCACAACACAAGTAGGTATGAGTATTCGATAAGTAAATTGTTTACAAAGAAATTCAACCAGCATGTTCGTATTTGGGCTCAGGCTACTTATAATAGTGTGATGTATGTCTTTTCTCTCTCTTATATTTGTCTGTATTTTATTTACTCCTGGGCACTTGGCACCAGTCGTAATATTCTTCTTTTCTCTTGGCTCTGATCGATATTTAAATTCTTAAGGCTTTGCATATGTGTGGTGGGGATGGAAAATTCCTCCCCTACGTCACACAAGCCCTTATAAATTTGGACCCTTATTTCATCTGATAACTACAGAAAGCTACTTAAAGCTCCCTTGTACTACATACCTCTAGCGACATATGTACTTAACTAATAAATACGTTATTTACGACTTTGAACGTAAATATTTTCGTATTTAGGTTGTAATTAAACTCCATCAAACGTTGTGTAATTTTTTGATTTATGATATAGAACTTTAATTACTTTAAATTTTGTGGTAACCCTCTTGATTCTAAACAGAGTGTTGAATTTCAAACTGTATTGGTCTCTCTCTTGCAAATTTAACCTTAAGTAATTTCTCTAAATGAACTAACTTCCCTTTGACGTTTATTATGATTCCCTACATCCTAATGAATTCATGAATAAGCAATACTAATCGAAACTACACATGACTAATTGAACAGATAATTAAATATAACTCAAATGATTAAATGTTAGTAAATTTGATTATGATTGTATCTCGTATCTGCTGGGCGCCCCTCCGTTTAGATTCAGCTGCTATAAGGTACATATAAAGATGGATTTAGTAGGTTAATGTAATTAGTTAATTGCATATTTGACGAACTCAGAATAACCCTTTTTCTGGCAAAATTTGGCTCCAGCCTCCATCAAGTAAGCAGGGTGATCAGAAGTCAACCCAAAATTCGCACAGTCTTTTGGCACGGTTCAATTGATTGATACCTAAGTTATCGCGTCCCAATTGACCTTCCTTCGCCATCATGCACTGCCTTCAGGTCTTCCCCCAAGCCCAGATACCTCCAAATTCCTACTCCTCCAAAGTTTACTATTTACTTAGGGCGAACCGGTTTCGTCCTATATGCAATCATATACTCACGGGTTTGTGTGGAGTTACGGGTCGTGAATCCTCCCTCCACGTTCAAGAAATGAGACGAGAGTGACCCGACAGGCCTAAAGCACTAATTGTAAGTGAGTTCGTTTCATTCAATGAACAGTACATAAAAAGATATATATGTAAACATACGTTTTGGGAAGGTTTATAACTCGCAATACGAAACTACTTGCAACGCATCCCGAGCTCGGATCTCGCCCATCGGATTCTGCACAATCCTCAGATTGATACCGAATATATACGTAAGAATAGTGTGAAATATAAATATATACTAGTACAATAAGATCTTATCTGGCGATGTGTTCTGGAGATTCGCCATAACTCCAAGCTTTTGTTTGGTTTTGTTGACGGTTTTGTTTGAGAGATCCGCCATCTCTATGGTTTGATTAATGGTCCTTGTTACAGAAGCGAACACTGCCTTCTGTTGGTTGAACTGTATTTTTTTTTTTTCTTTCCCTCCCCTCCAATGTTCAACTTTTGATAAACTCTTGCTATCCCGTGATTCTCAATTGAATCATGTAAATCCTCATTACCCCTTATTAAGCTATCCCGTGATTTTTCAACTGTTTCATGTAAGTCTTCAATACACCCTATTAAGCTATCCCGTGATTTATCAACTGTTTCATGTAAATCTTCAATACACCCTACTTTTTACTATCCCGTGTTTTATCAACTGTTTCATGTAAATCTTCAATACACCCTACTTTTTACTATCCCGTGTTTTATCAACTGTTTCATGTAAATCTTCAACACACCTTTTTGAACTGCTATAATAAATCTGTTAATTTTCAATTGCTTAGGTCTGTAGATACCTCGTTACGTTCAAATTAAAAATAGTGTTTAAATTTTTTTTTTTTCTTTTTGCTCCTAATAATTGCGCAATATAATAATTTTACCCCGTTCCTAGAAGTTAATACCTAAGTACGATATCCATTAATCAAGGTCATTTTTTTTTTTTTTCTTTTTACTGTATTCGAACTAGTGCCCCAGTGACCGATTTATTTTGTAAACAATTTGAGCTTTGTAAACATTCTCTACGGCCTCGTGACCCAGATTCAAGCGTATGAGGTATGTTTACTTTAGACATTCCGGAGACGTGTGAGATGACTCTAAAATTTTTTCTTTGTTTGATAATGATGTACTTAGCGCAATTGTCTAGTCTGATACCCGATTACGTATACATATTTATTCATTTATATATACTTTGTCTCAGTAAATAATTTATAATATGGATATGTACATACATAAATTTTATGATTGAAATAATTTCTAATATCATAACTTATTTCAAATGCTCTGGATTTTCTGAAATTATATTAATACATACATAACATTAAATATAAAATATTGATTTGTAAATTTATCACACATAACTACTTTTAATAGTTATTGGTGAATTCAGAGGTAGGAATCGATACCCTTTTTTCCTCTTTTTATATAAGTGTTTTCCTTTTTGATTAAATTTTTTCTTGGGAACAAAATTACATATATATATGTTTATATACATACATATATAAATATATAAAATATACTTATTATACTTATAATATTTTAATATAGTTACATATCACATATTAAGAGAGTAATATCTTGGTCAAATAATTAATCCAAATACCAATGTTTGCTCCATTCCGCTATCTCCTTGGAATCTGTAAAATTTTATAACGGAAAAGACTTACCCCTACCAAGGTTTTTTTCCGACCGGGAAATACACGGTAACCTTGCTGCGATTTTCCTAAATTAATTTTTTATTTTCCTAAATTTAATTAAATCTTTTTGACTTCAATTTTTTTTTTTTTCATTTAATCTAATTAATTAAAATGATGTATGAACTCTATCGTTCTAAACTGTATTTTATCTCAAAACTCGTTGGTTAGATAACACTTTAAATGATAGTTACTTCACGATTAATTTAGAGATGGTAAATTGTTGTTAAATTAAATTTTTATCCCTCCGAAATTTTTATGTATTAATAAAATATTATTTTGTTTTATTATTATTATTTAAGATAATTAATTTAAATATTTATTATTTGTTAGAACACTTTCACTTAGATTGAACACACGTATTTAATTATAACTTCATCACGCTAAATTATCACATCACTTCAGTTATTTATTGCACTAATATTAAACACGAAATTTCTAAGTTTAAAAACACGATATTAAGTGATCATAAAATCCGAATTTTCCACTAAAACAAATTGTATTTATCACGAGCACTTTTATTTTTCACAAGTAATTAATGCGTTGTCTTTAATTTTTATTTTCACTGACTCTAACTGCAAAGTATTTTTTTTGTATATCACTGACTAGAATGTGAAATTTTTCTAAGTATCAAAATAATTATCACTTAGAATTTTTCCACTTTAAGTCACCCACCGTTTCGTCACGTTCCGCGAAGTTACAAACTTTTCGACCACGACCGTAGACTGTCCTCAACTGGCATTTGTCTAGACTTTTATACCCCTCTCAGGTCCAAAAGATCGTATCTGAATCTCCTATAATAAACCAATCTAATTACTATCAACTCGTAATTTCTTGAAACCTCTCCATTATTGTCGAATGCGGTCTCTTTGTACGTTTTGCGTTTGATACATTAAATTCTGTCTCGTACTTCCATACTTACAAGATCCGGATTTAGTAAGATCCATGTTTAATGGCCCAACTTCCTTTGTCCTGTTGTTCATACAAAATTAGCTTGAATTTAATAATTTTAAAGTTCTATTTTCATCTATTCCGTAACATGTCCGTGCGTACGGCATCTACCATATGTTCCAAATCTGTCCCCAAATTCGCCTATCAGAGATATCTTCATGTCGAAGTCTTTCTCGCAAATTGTTCATTTTTATTTTATTATTTTTCCACGAGTTTTTCTGTATTCTATATGAACCTTTCCATTTAAAACCGAATTTTCTCTATTTACGTCGTATATTTGAATTTTCCATTCTTTCTCGAATTTTCTTTTATTCACGACACTCTTTCCATGAATTTCCTTATTTATTCTTACGCTATTGTTCATATCTCTATAGATTTTTATATTTCAAGCCGTATTTATTTTATTCACTGTTAATCTAAGATTTCCTTTGTTTTTCTCTGTCGTATCTCCTTTCCCCTCACTTCCCCGTACTTCCCTGATATAACCATATCGTTTTTTGATGTTTGCTGCCTCTTGGAAAATTTCATTTTCTATTTGTTATTAATAAATATATCATTTTTTAACATCTTTATAGGGGATACCCCCACTTCGGCCCTTAAATTCCTGTCATTTTTATTGCTTCATAGAGAACGCCTTCCAAATTTTGTCCCGTTCTTACGCAAAATCCCATAAACCATATGCCTTGGCAGTTGTATACATTAGTTCTTGTACCCACCTGGCAATAAATCCTTTTTTATTTCAGTGTCGTTAACTTTTACGAGAATTCTTTAATGTAAATATTTCATAAGACCCATGATAATTTTTATTACCCTTTTAACGGCTAATCGTCCTTATATAAACAATTTTCATGTTCGAATATTCCTTGTTTATCACAACAAAATACATCTGGGATCGACAACCATTGTAATGCCTCATTTTTTATCTGCAATCGCGTACTATGTTACTCTATAACCTCCATTTTAATTACGTAAAATGACTCCTTTTCCTGAGTTTTTCTATCGCAATGTTTTCAGCATTTTCCACTCCCCTCCGTACTGCACTCTATCTTCTTCTCTAACACTTGTTACTGCTCTAGACATCTGAAATGTACCCTCGCCTATTCTTTAAAACTCTCATTTTTTTTTGACGTTTCCTCCCTAAATCTTTCATCGTAATATCCTAGCTCCGTCTAAAATTGATAACAATAATTTTCCATTGTTTTTTTCAACATTTCCATTTCCTTTAGCACGTTTTCCCTCGAATCGATCATCTCCGGTCGTCACAAACAATCGTATTATAGATGGAAATCTCCCTAACGCCTTACAATACGTTTTCGTCACTTGCTTTGCAATTTTTCACTTAAACTTTTGCATCGTGTTTACGTGTATCCTTTTTTTCCGCACCTGATATGTTTTAATGCGTTCGAGAACTAGGGTTTCTGATCCCTGGAATGTACCGGTTAATGATAACATTTCTTGGGGTCATCGTTCTTTTGTCCCTGAACAGATTATTTCTTCCCATGGAGTTTATTCACCTCTCGGTTTGGTGGGAACGTCAAACTCATTAATCACATTACTAATTGCTAAGTCCAAAGGTCGTTCCTTTGTTCTAAAAATGGGTTCGGCCCTCTTCTTGTTGATAGGCTAACTCGGTTTTTAATCGTTTTTGCTGTAATTCAATTGGCTGTCAATATATCACGGCCCAAAGTATATGGGGAGTCCCTGTCTTTGATTATTTGTTGATACCATCTGTGATTTTTTTATCAATACTCGTCTCACTTTGTCTAATTATAGATCCCTACCGTAAATATGAATTCACTTTACTCTAATCCGATAGATGTCGTAGACGTGTCCGTTTTATAAGTAATTGATATTTTCTTTTTAAATTAAAGTGGGAAGCTACGATATTTTCTTATTTTTCACTGTTGATCAATGCAATTCATCACAGTTCCCTCCTCTGAACTCAATTTGCTGTGGCTAACGTTGTATTTTATTTTAATGTCCTCTTCTTTTTTTTTTTTTTTTTTTTTTTTTTTTTTTTTTTTTTTTTTTTTTTTTTTTTTTTTTTTTTTTTCGTTAGACACCGAAATTGTGTTCAAATTTAGACTAGCTATCTTCCCCTCCTCATTTGGTTATCCCCTATCTCTACTCCGTGTCATATTACTTCCTATCTCCCCCTCCTCATTTTGTTATCCCCTATCTTTTTTTCGTATCCTATTACTTCCTATTCCCCCCCTCCTCATTCTGTTATCCCCTATCTCTTTTCCGTATCCTATTACTTCCTATCTCCCCCTCCTCATTCTGTTATCCCCTATCTCTTTTCCGTATCCTATTACTTCCTATCTCCCCCTCCTCATTCTGTTATCCCCTATCTCTTTTCCGTATCCTATTACTTCCTATCTCCCCCTCCTCATTCTGTTCGGATTGTTAACAATCTTGAATTTGAATCTCATTGTATTCTTTATTTTCTTTTCGCGTAGATTTTACTTTATGAAATTTTCTTTAATTTTGATAGATTCAAAATTAATTTCTTTTTGCTGGAACACGCCCCTCGACTCGCGTGTTTTGGTGGTCCCCAACCAAATTGGACTAAGACCTCCCTTACAATGATTTAAGTAAAGATTGTTTACAATCTCGCGGCCTTTCGAACAACTGAAAAGCGGGTGGTCTCTTGGTGTGCAATTAATTGTTTTTGTTTTGTAAGTATGAATATTTTTGTGAAATGTGTGTTTTCGCACGACCTCACCCAATCCGACAATCAGTGGTATACATGTTTCATATAAATTTTCCAGCATTTTTTTTTTTTCTTTATTTATTTAAACTTTATTTTATAATTCTTAATTTCTAATTATAATTTCTTAATTCATCCAAAGTTGTTCTAGCCTAAGTGTTGTCCACTCTAATATTTAAATTTTTATAAATGTTCTTTATTATCCTCAAATTGGTTCAGCGTTCCTTTTTTCCCTTTTTTTTTTTTTTTCGAAATCTAAAATATTTATACCTTAATTCAAATGTTACCTTTTTATCTCTATACTTAATGTCTACCCTATATCTATAGATAAACTTTCTTATTTCAATATTTCAAAAAAAAAAATTCCTAGGCATTGTTTATTTTTCAAAATGTCCCTTTTGTGTGCCATATAATATCTCTAATTCTCTCCTTCGAGTGTTCTTACTTATCTAACCTTTTTTTTTTTTTTTTTTTTTTTTTTTTTTCATTAACACATAAAAAAAGTCAATTTTTTTTTTTTTCAACTAGAAAATCAAAATTAACGAATTTATTTGCCTTACTCTATTTCAATAATTGAATATGATTGTCGCTTATTAAGAACTTGTCCACTCACCCTCAAAGACTTAACGACGATCCGCCCCTCGCAAGCAATCTGATAATCTAATATTTTAGTAATTTTCTTTCTTCCCCCTCCCCAATTATAATGTATCCTAACATATTTTTATTTGTGTTTCTCAATCGTTTATTTATTTATTAACATTTACAAATATTTGTAAACTTCGCACTCTATCCGTTGATTTCCACTAACTGTAAACCTGATTTTGTTTCTTATTACTTGTGTAATATCTAGCTAAATGTAAAGCGCTATGATCTCCTTTTATCTCCCGAGTTGGCTGCGACCATTAGCTCCTTCCCGGCTGTAGTTATTGTAGAATTTTCTTTTGGTGAACTGTTAACTTCGGTGCACTTGCTGCAACTAGCGTTTTCGCCCACACTTTCAATTGCGTGTATCCTCCTTTTTATGGCGTGGTAACGGTCACGGTATTTGTCCTTCTTGCTGGATTCCTCCCCACTCCCCTTCTTCATGTTCCGTTCTTCTGGTGTACATACCATTGTATCTAGTTTTCGTAGAAACTCAGCGGCGACAATCTCATCTCCTGATTGCCCCGAAAACCATAGCGATTGAATTTCCTTCGGATAATGTCTCATAATTTCGTCAACTATGCCCAACGGTGTGTCAGTAATCTTTAAAGCCTTCGCTAGCTCCCAATAGTTTGCGAAATGAGTAAGCATGGATATATTTTTCTTGGCATCATATACCCCTTCTGCAAGACGACGGCGAACTTCATTTTTCTTTATGTCTCCCCAATAGGTAGCTAAAAAATCTCGTTCGAAATCTAACATAGTCTCCCATCGTTTATTGTACAATTTTGCCCACGATTTAGCTTCCCCTTTCAAATTTTCCCGTACGACGACTAATGGATCCGTTCGTTTCACTTTTCTAGTGTATTCTCTTAAATCTTCTAGGAAACTAATGGGATTTTGATTTCCACCGGAGAATGATGGTCGTTCCTGCTGTGGTAACATTTCCACTACTTGGAGAACGCTTTTCGGCGCACTATCCTCTCCTATCACCGCCACTGTTGCTGGGCTTTCCAATTGTTTTTCGAGTTCTTGCATCTTATTGACGAGCGGTGCCAAAGCTGCCTGAATTATTGTAGTTATATCTCCTATGTTTATTGTTGAAGTCTCGGTTGTGACATTTTCCCCGATTGCTGTCACTAAAGCCTGGGCTCGCCTACTTGTTCCACGTTTCCCAACCATTTTCTTTATTTTCCGAGTGTCGCCCGGTTAATGTTTATATTTTATCTTATTAAGCGACAACCTTATAATCTCTATTTTAGTTTCCTAAATTACCTTATGTAAATTATGTTGCCTTCCTTATTCTATTTATTTACTTATTTTATTTATTTTTTTTTTTTTCCAATTTTCTCGTTTTTCTATATTTTTTATTTTTTTTTTTATTTTTCCTTTTACTTCGTTAACTTTTCTTGTTCCTTTTCCTCGGGTTTTTCCTGTAACATACCATGTGTGAGTCTCTCTTCACACTCTCGCTTATTTTCGCCCTGTTCCTCCGATTTTGTGTCGGTCTCCCCCTCTGGCTGAACGACTTCTATCATATCCTCGACTCGTAACTTAGACCTCTTTGAACGTCTAAATATCTCCCGTAATTCATCTCCCGACGGTATTTCTTTAGCTTCTAATTCCGTCGCATCCACTTTCCTTTTTTCCGCCATTTTTTGTTTAAAATTTTTAATGAATTTAACTCAATACCAACTATTTATTATAAATATACCTATATATATTTATAATTTATTTTATTTTTTTTTTTTTTTGGAACCTGTCCCCCTATAAAACACAATATTTTTAATTATTTATATTTGTTTGCATGATGATTGTAACCCAAATTAGATCAACTCTACCATCACTCTTCATTTCAATTAAATGTAGGTAATTGCAAAAAAAACGGAATGAATATTGTTACTCCAATGTTAATGAATATCCCGTGATTTTCGTTCAACCAATAATTACTCATTGTTTAGAATGCCAACCATTCCTTCAAGTTCCGCAATACCTACGATATTTTCGCAAAATCTGTTTAGAGTTCGCAATACCTATCTTGATGTTATTTCGTTAAATCCCCTCCTTTTTTTGGTCCGAATGATCAAATGTTCCCTTAAATAGGTATATACCTATAAAACATTCGTCTGTGATATTAAAGCTCTCAACTCGACACTATCCCCAATCAAATATTTTATGTTATTTTTATTTTATGTTCCTTATCTTTCATGTTATGACTTTTTATGTGATAATCCTCACATACAAACCCACAACATTAACTATAAACAAAGGGTCACTTTATGTAGGTAAGTTCCCCCGTTTTTATCTGTAAAGTCTGTTTATTTTTTCCGTAACCGAGTGTTGATATCATTTTCGAGTTTGTTTATTCTACAATCTCTTAAAGCGATGCGCGTTACCCCCGATGTCACCTACTTCAAAATTTTTCGATGTTTTGTTATCACTTTCGATGCTTAGGTTATCAATCTTTCGATGCTTACAAACACCGCGGTATCTCGTATCAGATTGTTTACATTACGGTCATTAACATTCTGGATTCAGGAATGTCAATACCATCATTCTGTCAATTTATGGCCTGCCTTGAATAAACTGTTTACGCTTGTATCTGACCTACATTCTTTGTTACGATATTTATAATCTCATAAGCAATCAACAAATTCATGGTCACTTGATTTAAACTTTATCGACACTTTTATAAATTATTTTAAAACATGTAGAGTTTATTCGTTAACACTTTTTTTTTTTATATTTAAATGTATTGTTTATATATTTATTTTCGTATATTTATTTATTAATTTATATATTTTTTTCGTGTTTATTTAACGGCGCACTGTTCTGATTTTTATTTTATTTTTATTATCACTTCATTTAACATAACGTCCTACTTATTATTATTATTATTTTTTTTTTTTTTGCAATAGATTGACCAATAAAAGTTTTTTTTTTTTTTTTTTTTCTAAAACAACTTGTAAAACTCTGATCTCCTGTCACGGCTGTGCAGTTGTGATGTATGTCTTTTCTCTCTCTTATATTTGTCTGTATTTTATTTACTCCTGGGCACTTGGCACCAGTCGTAATATTCTTCTTTTCTCTTGGCTCTGATCGATATTTAAATTCTTAAGGCTTTGCATATGTGTGGTGGGGATGGAAAATTCCTCCCCTACGTCACACAAGCCCTTATAAATTTGGACCCTTATTTCATCTGATAACTACAGAAAGCTACTTAAAGCTCCCTTGTACTACATACCTCTAGCGACATATGTACTTAACTAATAAATACGTTATTTACGACTTTGAACGTAAATATTTTCGTATTTAGGTTGTAATTAAACTCCATCAAACGTTGTGTAATTTTTTGATTTATGATATAGAACTTTAATTACTTTAAATTTTGTGGTAACCCTCTTGATTCTAAACAGAGTGTTGAATTTCAAACTGTATTGGTCTCTCTCTTGCAAATTTAACCTTAAGTAATTTCTCTAAATGAACTAACTTCCCTTTGACGTTTATTATGATTCCCTACATCCTAATGAATTCATGAATAAGCAATACTAATCGAAACTACACATGACTAATTGAACAGATAATTAAATATAACTCAAATGATTAAATGTTAGTAAATTTGATTATGATTGTATCTCGTATCTGCTGGGCGCCCCTCCGTTTAGATTCAGCTGCTATAAGGTACATATAAAGATGGATTTAGTAGGTTAATGTAATTAGTTAATTGCATATTTGACGAACTCAGAATAACCCTTTTTCTGGCAAAATTTGGCTCCAGCCTCCATCAAGTAAGCAGGGTGATCAGAAGTCAACCCAAAATTCGCACAGTCTTTTGGCACGGTTCAATTGATTGATACCTAAGTTATCGCGTCCCAATTGACCTTCCTTCGCCATCATGCACTGCCTTCAGGTCTTCCCCCAAGCCCAGATACCTCCAAATTCCTACTCCTCCAAAGTTTACTATTTACTTAGGGCGAACCGGTTTCGTCCTATATGCAATCATATACTCACGGGTTTGTGTGGAGTTACGGGTCGTGAATCCTCCCTCCACGTTCAAGAAATGAGACGAGAGTGACCCGACAGGCCTAAAGCACTAATTGTAAGTGAGTTCGTTTCATTCAATGAACAGTACATAAAAAGATATATATGTAAACATACGTTTTGGGAAGGTTTATAACTCGCAATACGAAACTACTTGCAACGCATCCCGAGCTCGGATCTCGCCCATCGGATTCTGCACAATCCTCAGATTGATACCGAATATATACGTAAGAATAGTGTGAAATATAAATATATACTAGTACAATAAGATCTTATCTGGCGATGTGTTCTGGAGATTCGCCATAACTCCAAGCTTTTGTTTGGTTTTGTTGACGGTTTTGTTTGAGAGATCCGCCATCTCTATGGTTTGATTAATGGTCCTTGTTACAGAAGCGAACACTGCCTTCTGTTGGTTGAACTGTATTTTTTTTTTTTCTTTCCCTCCCCTCCAATGTTCAACTTTTGATAAACTCTTGCTATCCCGTGATTCTCAATTGAATCATGTAAATCCTCATTACCCCTTATTAAGCTATCCCGTGATTTTTCAACTGTTTCATGTAAGTCTTCAATACACCCTATTAAGCTATCCCGTGATTTATCAACTGTTTCATGTAAATCTTCAATACACCCTACTTTTTACTATCCCGTGTTTTATCAACTGTTTCATGTAAATCTTCAATACACCCTACTTTTTACTATCCCGTGTTTTATCAACTGTTTCATGTAAATCTTCAACACACCTTTTTGAACTGCTATAATAAATCTGTTAATTTTCAATTGCTTAGGTCTGTAGATACCTCGTTACGTTCAAATTAAAAATAGTGTTTAAATTTTTTTTTTTTTCTTTTTGCTCCTAATAATTGCGCAATATAATAATTTTACCCCGTTCCTAGAAGTTAATACCTAAGTACGATATCCATTAATCAAGGTCATTTTTTTTTTTTTTCTTTTTACTGTATTCGAACTAGTGCCCCAGTGACCGATTTATTTTGTAAACAATTTGAGCTTTGTAAACATTCTCTACGGCCTCGTGACCCAGATTCAAGCGTATGAGGTATGTTTACTTTAGACATTCCGGAGACGTGTGAGATGACTCTAAAATTTTTTCTTTGTTTGATAATGATGTACTTAGCGCAATTGTCTAGTCTGATACCCGATTACGTATACATATTTATTCATTTATATATACTTTGTCTCAGTAAATAATTTATAATATGGATATGTACATACATAAATTTTATGATTGAAATAATTTCTAATATCATAACTTATTTCAAATGCTCTGGATTTTCTGAAATTATATTAATACATACATAACATTAAATATAAAATATTGATTTGTAAATTTATCACACATAACTACTTTTAATAGTTATTGGTGAATTCAGAGGTAGGAATCGATACCCTTTTTTCCTCTTTTTATATAAGTGTTTTCCTTTTTGATTAAATTTTTTCTTGGGAACAAAATTACATATATATATGTTTATATACATACATATATAAATATATAAAATATACTTATTATACTTATAATATTTTAATATAGTTACATATCACATATTAAGAGAGTAATATCTTGGTCAAATAATTAATCCAAATACCAATGTTTGCTCCATTCCGCTATCTCCTTGGAATCTGTAAAATTTTATAACGGAAAAGACTTACCCCTACCAAGGTTTTTTTCCGACCGGGAAATACACGGTAACCTTGCTGCGATTTTCCTAAATTAATTTTTTATTTTCCTAAATTTAATTAAATCTTTTTGACTTCAATTTTTTTTTTTTTCATTTAATCTAATTAATTAAAATGATGTATGAACTCTATCGTTCTAAACTGTATTTTATCTCAAAACTCGTTGGTTAGATAACACTTTAAATGATAGTTACTTCACGATTAATTTAGAGATGGTAAATTGTTGTTAAATTAAATTTTTATCCCTCCGAAATTTTTATGTATTAATAAAATATTATTTTGTTTTATTATTATTATTTAAGATAATTAATTTAAATATTTATTATTTGTTAGAACACTTTCACTTAGATTGAACACACGTATTTAATTATAACTTCATCACGCTAAATTATCACATCACTTCAGTTATTTATTGCACTAATATTAAACACGAAATTTCTAAGTTTAAAAACACGATATTAAGTGATCATAAAATCCGAATTTTCCACTAAAACAAATTGTATTTATCACGAGCACTTTTATTTTTCACAAGTAATTAATGCGTTGTCTTTAATTTTTATTTTCACTGACTCTAACTGCAAAGTATTTTTTTTGTATATCACTGACTAGAATGTGAAATTTTTCTAAGTATCAAAATAATTATCACTTAGAATTTTTCCACTTTAAGTCACCCACCGTTTCGTCACGTTCCGCGAAGTTACAAACTTTTCGACCACGACCGTAGACTGTCCTCAACTGGCATTTGTCTAGACTTTTATACCCCTCTCAGGTCCAAAAGATCGTATCTGAATCTCCTATAATAAACCAATCTAATTACTATCAACTCGTAATTTCTTGAAACCTCTCCATTATTGTCGAATGCGGTCTCTTTGTACGTTTTGCGTTTGATACATTAAATTCTGTCTCGTACTTCCATACTTACAAGATCCGGATTTAGTAAGATCCATGTTTAATGGCCCAACTTCCTTTGTCCTGTTGTTCATACAAAATTAGCTTGAATTTAATAATTTTAAAGTTCTATTTTCATCTATTCCGTAACATGTCCGTGCGTACGGCATCTACCATATGTTCCAAATCTGTCCCCAAATTCGCCTATCAGAGATATCTTCATGTCGAAGTCTTTCTCGCAAATTGTTCATTTTTATTTTATTATTTTTCCACGAGTTTTTCTGTATTCTATATGAACCTTTCCATTTAAAACCGAATTTTCTCTATTTACGTCGTATATTTGAATTTTCCATTCTTTCTCGAATTTTCTTTTATTCACGACACTCTTTCCATGAATTTCCTTATTTATTCTTACGCTATTGTTCATATCTCTATAGATTTTTATATTTCAAGCCGTATTTATTTTATTCACTGTTAATCTAAGATTTCCTTTGTTTTTCTCTGTCGTATCTCCTTTCCCCTCACTTCCCCGTACTTCCCTGATATAACCATATCGTTTTTTGATGTTTGCTGCCTCTTGGAAAATTTCATTTTCTATTTGTTATTAATAAATATATCATTTTTTAACATCTTTATAGGGGATACCCCCACTTCGGCCCTTAAATTCCTGTCATTTTTATTGCTTCATAGAGAACGCCTTCCAAATTTTGTCCCGTTCTTACGCAAAATCCCATAAACCATATGCCTTGGCAGTTGTATACATTAGTTCTTGTACCCACCTGGCAATAAATCCTTTTTTATTTCAGTGTCGTTAACTTTTACGAGAATTCTTTAATGTAAATATTTCATAAGACCCATGATAATTTTTATTACCCTTTTAACGGCTAATCGTCCTTATATAAACAATTTTCATGTTCGAATATTCCTTGTTTATCACAACAAAATACATCTGGGATCGACAACCATTGTAATGCCTCATTTTTTATCTGCAATCGCGTACTATGTTACTCTATAACCTCCATTTTAATTACGTAAAATGACTCCTTTTCCTGAGTTTTTCTATCGCAATGTTTTCAGCATTTTCCACTCCCCTCCGTACTGCACTCTATCTTCTTCTCTAACACTTGTTACTGCTCTAGACATCTGAAATGTACCCTCGCCTATTCTTTAAAACTCTCATTTTTTTTTGACGTTTCCTCCCTAAATCTTTCATCGTAATATCCTAGCTCCGTCTAAAATTGATAACAATAATTTTCCATTGTTTTTTCAACATTTCCATTTCCTTTAGCACGTTTTCCCTCGAATCGATCATCTCCGGTCGTCACAAACAATCGTATTATAGATGGAAATCTCCCTAACGCCTTACAATACGTTTTCGTCACTTGCTTTGCAATTTTTCACTTAAACTTTTGCATCGTGTTTACGTGTATCCTTTTTTTCCGCACCTGATATGTTTTAATGCGTTCGAGAACTAGGGTTTCTGATCCCTGGAATGTACCGGTTAATGATAACATTTCTTGGGGTCATCGTTCTTTTGTCCCTGAACAGATTATTTCTTCCCATGGAGTTTATTCACCTCTCGGTTTGGTGGGAACGTCAAACTCATTAATCACATTACTAATTGCTAAGTCCAAAGGTCGTTCCTTTGTTCTAAAAATGGGTTCGGCCCTCTTCTTGTTGATAGGCTAACTCGGTTTTTAATCGTTTTTGCTGTAATTCAATTGGCTGTCAATATATCACGGCCCAAAGTATATGGGGAGTCCCTGTCTTTGATTATTTGTTGATACCATCTGTGATTTTTTTATCAATACTCGTCTCACTTTGTCTAATTATAGATCCCTACCGTAAATATGAATTCACTTTACTCTAATCCGATAGATGTCGTAGACGTGTCCGTTTTATAAGTAATTGATATTTTCTTTTTAAATTAAAGTGGGAAGCTACGATATTTTCTTATTTTTCACTGTTGATCAATGCAATTCATCACAATAGTTTCAAAAATTACTGTCACAATATTACACAAAACATGATTACAAACATACTCGAAGCATAACGGTTGGCAGAGGCGAAAAACATTTTTTATCTTTTAATATAAATGTAGGTAAATTTATTGTAATTAAAATTTTTTGCTATTATAAATGTAGGTAAGTTTGATATTATTATTAAAAAAAAATAAAAGATACACAGCAATTACATATATAAAGAAGAAAATAGGTACTATGAAAATTGTTACAGAGCAAAGGGTATTAAATTTGTTACTGTTAACAAACTGAAACATTTAAGGATTTTTGCATCTGCATACATATACGCTTTTTAAAGGAAGCGATGTTTTTATTTTGCAAATTTCATTCCCCACGCGATGCAATCTCTGAAGACAAGAGTTAAACATAAAATTAGTGCGAGATGCAACTATGTTAAATGAAGCGTGGAGTCAAGTGTTGTAATTGTTAGGTACTTGATAAATTATCATGTTCACAAGTTCAGGGCAAGTTAATTTTTATCTTATTTAAGAATCTTATTCAAGAAAAATTTTTCCCAATATTTGGGATGTTTAGATCCACTTATTCCAGGGTTACTGGTTCAAAACATAATAATATAATTTTTTTCCTTTATTTACATATATTTAAACCTGCTAAACTAGTTTTGTAGTTCGTCAGCAGGTACATTTTATAAAGTTTTAAGTGATTCATTTAAAATTTAATAGTTAATGCAAAAGGAAAATATTATATAATTTAATGATTTTTATTTGTTCCGGGAAACAAAAACGGTGTAACGTGAATTTTCAGAATGAAAGAAACAAATTTTTGTTTTAGTTTTTCCTTTGTTTTTCAATTTCCAAATTCTGTCAAACAAATCCGAATACAATCAAGCCAGATACTGGTTCTGGCAAACATGCGAAAACTTCTATGGGCGGATGCTTTCCCACAGTGGGATTTCACTGACAAAAAATTGCTCTATAGTAATACTACTGCACATTCATTTCCCTTCATAAAAAATAATGAAAAATCAATGGAATAACAATATTTCCAACAGTCACTGGGTGGTGTAGTTGTCTTAACGATTGACAGCATTTTCATCTTCTAAGATATTGTTGTGGAACTGTAATGGAGAATATCTGGATAAGATCTGCAAAATTTAAGATGCAAAGCAGAAAATAAAATAGATTTATCGCAAAAAAATAATAATGGGACCTACTTAACTGGCTTCGATTGCATTTATAAAAACAATAAATTATGAAAATGGATATTTATTGCAGCAATACTTGTAAACCATGTTACGCACCAGATTTAAATGTCCGGGTTTAATTTTCCCCACAGGAAAAACTAAACCCTTTCACACACTTCCCAAATGATCATCTGGTCAATCCACGTTATGCAATTGCACTATATGTATTATAATTACAAAACAATACAAGAACAACATGTCAACCTACCAGAGACCAGATAGGAAAATAATTCACCGACTCCAGATATTTTCATATCAGAGGGTTCGGCTCTGTGGAATTCCTAATTGAACCTATAAATCCTACTGATCCCTCAATATAAATATTTAAAAAATCTTTTGTAATCCTACATGTATTTAAAATTACCGATTTTTGCATTTTTATGTATAAATTCTTTGACAAATCTAATACGCCTAAATTTTGAATCAGAGTAAACCGGAGTTTTTACTTGTTACTATTTTACACTATGTTACTATTTTTAAAATGTTTATTTATTTATTCATATATATACTAGCAGACCCGGACACACGTTGCTGTGGATAACGATACCTTTATAACCAACGCCATCTCTTAAATCAAATCCACACCAGGCTTCCCGCTGCCCGTTGCCGCTTGGCCAGATATATTATGTATTTCTAAAAATTTACACAAAACCTTGACAAATTATATGTTAAAAACCTTTTTCATGAATCACTCTATCTTTTGGTGAAAACCACATGAAAATCCGTTGCGCAGTTTAAAAGATCTAAGCGCAGATATAGCGTGAGTGACTTAATTTTATACTTAGTAAAGATAAAGATAAAGATATTACAAAACATTACAAAATGATACTTTGTCTGTCCAACTGGGAAGGATTCCCGTTTCAGGACAGCTAAATTGTATATTTAGTTCATAATATTCTGTTATTCATAATAACGAAGGAACGGTTTCGTTCAAGAGATCACAGGAATGAGCTTCTATCAAGACAACTTTTGAGGAAATTAATAATTGTATTCTGGACGAAGAGATGGTTTCCTTGTGTCCTTGAAAGAATCGCAAAGATGTGATTTTTTTCAAGGTCATTTTGGAGAACATTAATAATTGCATTCAGAGTGATTGAGTGGTTTCTTTAGGGAGATCACAAGCATGAGATTCATTCCAGGTCATTTTAGAGAACATCTACTAAAGTAGAATAATTTTTAGATTTTTTTTTTGCATTTACACATATAGATAAATTCAAGTTTTAAGAGGTGTAGATACCCGACCTAACCTAACATAGCAAATTACTTGGCAGGGACGTTGGTTATCCAATAAATGGTTCCCGGGGTGGCGGTTCCCATACCCACCTCCCAAATTGTATTGCTATGCTGAAATAGGCCGAGCCACGAAAGTATTTCGTACTCAGTCAACATACCTTCGTCCTACCTTTACATTTCCAAACCTCCCTGCCATAAATCAGACATGGTGTCAAAACTCCGATGAGACTACAAGCCATGCTTACAGTATTATTTAAATAGTTTAAACTGCAATATACGACTATTCCACAAAGGTACCCACAACCAATTATACATAAATACCATTTTCCCCCAAATAAATTTCAATTAATTATTCCAAACGTTTTGAGTTACGTGCATTAAAAACTCTTAGCACATTGTAAATTTATATCACGAATCAAATTCCAGTTACAAACAGAGCCTGCAAAGGCTGGGTACATGGATCATATTTATTTAACTTCGCCCTTTACCGAAACATGTACACACTGTTTACAATTACCGGAATTTATTAGCTGATAAATTAAACCCGCTATCATCATTTAGCGCATAATAATTAACGAAAATTACCTTCCTGATTATTTACAAATAAGTGTAATTATACGCTCGGATTATAGAAAATGTAACTAGAATTGACATAAATTCTAAAATTAAATTCCAAAATTGAATGATTGAATGTTATTATTTTGAATGTCTACCAAAGACATTTTAGGTCGATATGAAAGGCTTGTTTTGGAATGGTCATCAGGTGTATACCCTGTACATGCCACATGGTTACAAATTCTTAAAAAACTCTCGTTTGGCGATGTATTTGTATATATGAACATATATGTCTATATTCGAATGCATGAAACCTATCCTAGGTTCACGCACCACATTGATTTACTTGAGGAAACTGATTCTGTGAGTCTGGAAACTATTATTTCTTTCAAAATTTCAAGTGTTACGGGTACGGCGTTTTTTTTCTTTTTTTTAAAAATTAACTTCACTTAGGAGGCCCTGAGAAAAACAATTTCCCTCAGGGCCTATGTCAACTGAGATGCTCTGTGAAGGTTCTTTTTGAGGAGAGGAGGGAATAAAAATTGGTCTTGAAGAGACCCATGTTGTAGACACCGAGCCGAAGAAGCGACCCGATCTCATGTGACAAATGTCAACCCTGTACATATGTTGGGCACGCGTTTGGCGTATTTCCCGACTATGCACCGGTGCTGAAGGGATCAATGACGCTAGTTTCTCGGAGCATCTTGCATTGCAATACCGGTAGAACAAGGAAGCATTCACACCCGACGCCTGTGCTCTAAAGATTGCAATCAGTCTGTTAAGATGGGAGAATCTATCAAACAAACCGCCCATTTTTGCACAGAGTCGAGGGTATTTTTCAGGTATTTTGGAGCTCCAGACCAGAGGTGGCTGCAAAATTCAACCGTGGGGCGCACTTAGCCAGGCGTTAGCCATACCCGCCTCCCAAATTGTTCCATTAAGTTGATCGTTAAAAATTCAGAAAACCCATCTGTATATAATTATTGAATAACTACTTAGCAATATTCAATTCAAGGAAAAACAATTAGTGCACTGGGTAATTGAGAGCTCAAAAAATCATAAGGATGTTGGTATTATCAGTTTGATTTACCATTATTTCTAAATCTCTGTTTGATCGTGTTTAAAACTAAATGATAAATTTACTTTCTTCATGGAAATATTAAAGTTGAAGGCACAAAGCAATTAATGTTTAAATGTGCTTGAAATTATTATTTTTTTAAATGAGTTGTATTTTTAGACTTCTTTAGACTTGGAACTCTAAATATTTGTACGTTTTCCATAAGTTTCTTTCCTTAGGACCAAGTATAAATTTATTATTGGTTTATATTACGCATAGATCTGTTCTTTTGGGTTATTTATTTTTTTAAAGATTTTTTAATAGGAACCATTCAGTTCCCCGAAAGAAGGTCTTTAAAAATTGGCGTAGTGAAAGAGTGAAAGAGTAAGAATTCAAAAAAAGAATTGCCAATAAAAAAAAGTTTTGTCAAATTTTACCCGTAAAAGTGGACGTATATCAACGTAACATAACAACATTTATGTAAAGAGTGGTTTGTACCGTTAGAAGCTTCGACCAAGTATACTCTACGTCAATGGTTAGAAGAAATAGAAGGTATCGAACATAAGTTTTTTTAATTTTTACATTAGCTCCAAACAGGAATCCCTGAGGAAAAACATTTCCCTCGGGCCTATGTCATCTTTGGAGATGCTGTGTGAAGGGTCTTTTTGTGGAGGGGAAAGGAAGGAGAGGAAGTTCTGGGAAGGAAAAAGGTATGAGGGGTGGGTACAAATCTGGGGGTCGATATGTTTCATTCCTCCCACTCTGGTGCAAGGCGATGGGTCAAGAGCGTTCGGCTGGAGAAATTAAAAGGTCTACCTAAACCAGTCTCATCCTATTCTGCCCGCCACGCAGTGGGTGGGCAAACTCATCCCCCGCCAAGACCTAGACAAACGTCACCCCATGAACCCGGATACCCCTGCTAAGACACCAAACGTAGCGAAACACTTGGGGTGACCTATGGCAGTGGTGTTGGTTAACCATTAAATGATTCCCGGGTCGGTGGTACCCATACCTGCCTCCCAAATTGCAATCCAAAGTGAAATGAGTTTTAAAACAATTTCATAACTCCGCATTTAAATTTATGATTTCTCAAATTCTGACCCATTATTTTCTAGAAGGAGTAACAGAGGCAAAACGAAGATCAACAAGATTAGACTCATCTGGGCGTTGATTTTCCCTGTATTTCTATACGGTGTGGAAATAGAGACCCTCAGATTCAGCGAAAGAAAGCGGATAGACGCCCTCGAAATGTGGATGCTGAAGAAAAATGTTCGGGATTCCGTGGACAGCCAGACGCAAAAATGCGTCCATTCTGAAAGAGCTCGGCATCCAAAATAGGCTTTCATCTATTTGCCTACAATGTATTTCAAGTACTTCGAACACATTGCTCACCAAACTGAGGATGTCAACTTGGAGAAACTCATAGTCACTGACAAATTATTTGGCAGAAGAAGCCGAGCAAGGTTGCCAATTCGCTGGAGTGACCAAGTGTCACTGGCATCCGGTACTCGGTGTCCGCATCTCTCACAGAGCGGAGGAGCCTTGTCCACCATAGAAATTAGAGTAGGTAAGTGTCACGATCATCAGCAATGAGAAACCGATTCCCAAAGAAAATAAATGTTAAAATTAATATTTCTCCCACTGTGTGATTGATAAATTTAAAAAACAGAACTGTGTTCATCATGAATAGGATATTTTCATTTTTGTAAATTGCATTGTAAATTACTAAATGAAGCAATTACAATTCAAAATTACTTAATGAAGCAATTACCGATGCGCAACTGAATCAGCTGTCAAATGATAATGCACACAACGCCATCTTCTTGCATTACCGGAACCACCACACATTGCCATGTTCATTTTGTCCAGTGTTTTGTTTCTGGCATGTATCAGAGATGGCGTCGTATATGGATTTATATTTTTTGTGATTTTATTACTTTTCAAATGCGCGAAGAAATTTCTCTAAACCCAGATCAACAAAAAAAAAAATCATCAAAATGGACGCTTTTATATTTACGTTATCCCACTCTCCTCTCCCGCTTCCCCCGCCCCGCGAACCCCCCTCTCGAGTTCCCCTCCCCCCTCCCGCATTCCATACATTCATTCCCGGTGCATTCCGTTTTCAAACAACTCGCTTGACACCTGTATTTAAATACAAATTTCATTATGCCAGAGCTCACCAGTAGTTTTATACAAACCTTGTCCTGACAATAACAAACACAAGAAAAAAAGATTTATCCAATTTGGTGCAGTCGTTCGGAAGTTATGCCGGAACATACATTTCGAAGATTCATTTTTATTAATATAGATAGATAGATTTAACGCCCAGAGGACTTTTACACGTTTGGTGGTACAATTAATTCATGACAGATGTTTTTTACAGATAAAGAAATAATAAAAATAAAATAAGATAAAAAATGCACACAAGTCATAAAAATACAAAAAATTCAGCGATTTGCTTGGTTTACAAAAATACAGATATGTTTGGGAATAGTGTTGGAATAAATTTTTACAAGGTCCACAAAATTCGCCAAGTTGATGTTAAATATGTCAACATCACCTAAGTACTGATTTCCCAAAGTGTGAAATCGTTGTAACGGAGAGTGGCCAATGTAGTTCCCCTTATGTATGCTGCAGTAGAATAGTGTATTTTGTCGTGTGGTTAATGTCGGTATTCATAAGTTTATGTGTTGCAGTTGTTCGATATTGATCGATACATGATTTTAGACAGTTTAAGAGTATTAGACATAGGTTTAACATGGAAAGTATTTCTAGTGGGAACTATCTATTCAGTGTCTGTACAAAACTGATTTGTTTTAATAATAACTAGATTTTTCCCGCGGCTTCGCTCGCATTGTGTAAGAGGGGTTCCCACTCCGCTTCCTCCACCTCCCCCCCCTCCCCCCACACTCTCACCTTCCCCCCTTCCCCTCCCCACTCCCCCTTTCCCCTCCCCCCACCTCCCTTCCCCCCACCCCCTTCCACCATCACTCCCTCCCTCCCGCTTTCCATATATTCAATCCCAGTACATTCAGTTTTTAAACAGCCCGCGTGCCACCTTTTACAATTTTTATTCAAATTTCCATTTTTCATGTATATTAAATTTGGGACCTAACATGGTACCTATTTAAAATATCTAAAAGTCTTTATTCGATTCAAACTATTAGGGGAGTACCTACTTTAAATAAATTTATCAACTTAAAGATTTTCAAAAATAGAATCCTGATTTAACAATCATTGTTTTGCAAAATGTCGTTCTCAAACAAGCGAACTGTCAAACGTGCGATAGTCGTTAGGTTTTCTGAAATTATCCAATTTTCTTAATGTTTCTCTCCGTAAGAACCATCCTCGTACTTCAAGGAATATTCTAAAAAAAGAATTAGCGAAATCGGTTCAACTGCTCTCGAGATTTGAGCTTAGCAACACATTTAGCGATTCATTTTTATATATAAGATAATAATATAATAATAATATATTAGAAATAAATTAAAGTCCCTAGACATGAAAAAATCGGCTGATCCTGATAACATTCCTACAATCTTCTTATCGAAATGTCTATCAGTCTTAACTTATCCTCTTACTAAACTTTTTAACTTGTCAATAAAAACTGGCATCTTTCCGAATAAATGGAAAACAAGTTTTCTGTCTCCAATTTTCAAGAGGGGTGATAAATCCGATATATCCAACTATAGACCTATGTATATGTATCCTGTCGTCGATCCCGAAAATATTTGAATCTGCTCTGCTCTCTAAACTCTCTCCTGAGATGAATAAAGTAATTTCACATCGACAACACGGTTTCATCGGCAAAAAGGTCTACTCTTACAAATTTGATGATCTATCAGGAATACTTATTTAATAATAAGTACAATAGTGTGGGCCGATTTTTTTTTTCTTCGGAATTCCTTATGGCGCTAGTAATAAAAAGTTGTCTAGGTACCTAAAACATAAAAAAAAATAATTAAAAAAAAAAACTAAAAATATCCCAAGGCTCCGGGGGTCCTTTGAAGTTTGAGAAAATATCGAAATATTTCCATTTTTCAGCCCCTGCATAAAATATTTTGAAATAATTTTAAGATGTTCATTTATGAGATCTTGTTAAGTCCATAGCTTCGACGTATAAAACTACCATCTATTATTTTTATAGTAATATGGCACTAAAACACCTCCGCCCGCAGTCCCCAAACCCGCTCGCGTTTGAGCGGCTTGCCGTATTGGTCGTTCCTTGGTCGACCAAGGACCCCCCATTTCGTGATATTGTTGTGTAGGTAACTAAAAGTATTTTGAAAATAAGGGAAGAAGATTATTTGCCAACCATTTTGAAAGAAAGAATTACAAACATTATTAAGGCATATCAACATAAGTATATAAACTTGTTGAGGTCAGAAAAATGTGGAAGAAATACAGTTTCCTTCCAAAGAAGAGTCTCTCCATTTAAAATTGCAAGCTCCTTACTGTTTCATATTAGTTATTGTAAATGTAAAATCAATAAATACAATTTATTAAGGCAACTTGTAGAAAATAAATGAAAGTTTCCCTAAAAGAAAAAAACCAAAGAGGTGAGAGAAAAACGTTTATCGGCAGTGTTGGTATACCGACTACGAAACAATTGGAAAAACCCATAAAAAGAAAATGAAAACATCTTACCAAATCAACTAAACAGGAATGAGAAAAAAAAAGCTTTAAAATTTGTAGACATTTTGTATCATTGTCTATCATTGCGACTTTATTTTCCACATTAACATCAAAATCATCTTCTCCTGATGCAAAATCAAGTCGGCTACTTAAGACTAATAACACCACCTTTCCGACAACAAGCAATTCTCCGTCTTTTAAAGTTCTCATCGAGATCTGTGACAGGTTCAGAATATTGGATTGAGCTGGAGCAGCAATAGCTTCTGCCATCTTAAATAATTTCAACATAATCACGCTGGATAATAATAATAAAAATAGACAGCGTCGTGGACGTCTGCGTGCCAGATCTGTACTCATCAAAGCTAAGTGCATAAACTAAGTGGATTATATTTTGACGGTCGAAAGAACAAGACCTTAGCTAACATAAAAAGACACAAATACTATAAAAGCACGGTACTTGAAGAACACGTATCGATTATCGTGGAACCGGGATCTGATTTCTGGAAGTGTATTACGCCTAGGCCAGGCACTGCCGTAAATATAGTCAAACCAACAATGGAATATTTTGCTCGTCAAAACATTTCACTCTACCATTTAAAAGAAATTGCGTGTGAGGGCACAAATTTTAATACGGTAACAACTGGTGCTGTGATTCGAACGATGAAGAAACACTTGAATGGACCGGTACAGTTGCTGATCTGCTTTTTTCATTGCAACGAGCTGCTTCTACGCCTTTCGATTATGAAGTTGGATGGTACAACCACCGGACCTTGTGGTTTTTCCGGCTCCGTAGGTTTGACTTTTCATAATTGCCATAATTTACCGCTACAATCTTTTTTCAAATTGATGTTGAGTATTCAACATCAAAATTTAAGCACCAATCAAAAATACTTGCTTGATATTTTCAAAACAGTTTTCAGCAGACGATGTCCTCCTGAAATTGCCAAAAGAACCCAGGAGTGATTACTACAGTGAGTCGAATCTAACGATTATATATTGGAAGCGCAACGCCATCAGAATTTTGATGCACAATCCTACTTTGAAATAAAATTTGGCAAGATACTTTATTTTTAATTTTAATGTGGAGATTGAACCAAAACTAAAATGGTCTGTTGAACAAATAAGAACTGAGGCGACGATTCGCCAATCACTCCTCTATATCATATCCTCTTATTTTGGAAGATGTAACGGAAGAAGAATTAGAAGAACTTAACCTAACTTCAGAAGTCAGCTCCATTTTTATCAACTTTGACAGGTTCCCCTGTCTTACACAATCTGTAGAATCTGTAGAACAATCTGTAGAACGTTGTGTTAAGGTTGTGACTGAAATATCGTCGAAAGTGTGTGGCAAGAAGAACAGGGAAGGTTTTATTACTACAACAATAAACTCAAGGAAAAATATGCCAAAAATTGTAACAAACGTGATTTTCAACCGGAATAATTGATCACATTTAATTTTTCATGATTGATGTAATAATTATGATTGTAATTTTTAATGTTTTGACTGCTTTAATAGTAAATAAATTGATATCGAGAATTTTGTAATTGTAACTCTTTCATTTCCTTACTACTTGGGAATAATTCACAAAAATATATTTTTTAATCATTTTTCGAACGCTTCGGGGAACCTAGAAACGATAACATAATTTTTTTATTTATATTTTTTATTAAAACTAAAGACCCAATACAACTTTTTATCACTAGCGCTCAAAGAAATGAGACAATTTTTTTTTCGCCATATAGTTGCGGCCCACATTAATGTACAATCGTCTTCAAATAGACGTAGTATACACTGACTTTAGTAAAGCTTTTGATAAAGTCTCACACAAAATACTTATACACAAATTAAAATCCCTTGGAATAACGGGGCATATTTTGAGATAGTTTGAAAGTTATCTATACAATAGAAAAATTTCAGTCAAACTCAACTCACACTTTTCACATCAATTCAAAATCTTCACCGGAGTTCTCCAGGGGTCACATCTAGGACCAGTATTGATTTCCTTGCTCATCAACGACATAACTACAAACTTTGGTGGAGTTATGGTACTTTTATTTGCGGACGATCTTAAAATTTACAAAACAATTACTAATCTCAATGACTGTTGCGTATTACAAACAAATCTTGTGAGGCTACAAGAGTGGTGCATCCATAATGAACTGTTCCTTAATATTGAAAAATGTCAAGCAATAACTATATGTATATGTACCCGCCTCGGAACAGACTTAGTCTAGTGAGGCGGGCTACTAACTTGTTTGTATAAGATATTATTATTACAATAAACGCCTGGGTTGCCGGCATTAAATAAAAAAAAAACTTTTGCCCGAATTAAAAACCCTATTACATATAAATACAGCATCGACAACATCTTTCTAGAAAGAGTTGAACAAATTAAAGATCTAAGTATTATTTTTGACAGTCAATTATCTTTTGTTTCTCATATAAACGAAATAACTAACAAGGCCATGAAAAGCTTGGGGTTTATATTGAAGACGGTAAAAGATTTTAAAATAATTAATTCTTTTAAATTGCAGTTCACTGGGTTGGTGAGAAGCCATTTAGAGTATAATTCAACAATCTGGGCTCCTTTTTATAAGATTCACTTACAAAAAATTGAAAGAGTGCAACATAAGTTTCTGAGATTTATAAACTATAAATTAGGAATTCCAATCGAAGAACTTAACTACACATATCTAATGGACTTACTAAAATTAAATTAATTAACCTCGAGACGAATAATGAGTGATTTAATATGGCTTTTTAATATATCAAATGGCAGACTGGACACCCTTGATTTAACCAAACTAATCCAACTGCGAGTACCTACCCGTAATACAAGATTGAATGCGCCGTATTTTGTTCACGCGTCTACTAATAATTACTTAGAAAACTCGCCAATCGAAAGGCTTCACAGACTCGAAAATAAATATAACACAATCGATGTTTATCGTCATCAGACAGTGTCGAAATTTAAAGTCAGCATATTGGAATATTTACAATAGAACTATAAATCCCGAGTTTGAAATCTTCTTTGCACAGTTTATCGTAAACACACATAGTTATGTTCCGTAAAACACCTACCATACAGGGCATAATAAAGATTAGTAATTTATAAACAAACTTTACAAAAATTGTTCTCGTTTATCGTTGTAATAGGTAATAATAACAAAATTACCTTAACGGCTTATACTTTGATTAAATTTTAATTTGATTGTAATTAGATACTCTGTTATATTATATTATCGAACTCATTTGTCCTCTCCGTGATAGCTTACTGAAGTATCTGACATTATTTGTTTTAACTTGAAATGTTCCATGGTAGCAGTATTTTGTCTTCTGAAATTGAATTCTGCAGAAATTCTGACGATAATGTAATTGGTCAAAATGGAATCGGTTTGAATATTAATTTTAGTGTGGTTCAAGTCGGTAGTGCGTATTTTTGTTTGAAATTAACTTCGCTATGTAATCCACACATATAAATTACACATATATTAAGAACCCATTGATTATTATTATTTGTTATACACATATATTATGCTATCTGCAGCTCTAAAACTGATATTTTTTCTCTTTGCTGTACTTTTTACATACCAGCTTTACTTCAATGTACCTGTGAAAAATCTATTTATGTTTTCTTTGTCACTAAACACACCTGTATGCACAAAAATATAAAAAAATGTAAATGTATGTAAAAGCCCTTAAGGGCGTTAATGATTAATAAATAAACAAACTATGGTTTTCAAGTCATCACTGCAAAATGGTGAATAGCACCAGTCGGGGTGGCGTTGGTTCACCATAATATTGAACGTGATGGATTGTGTGCTTTCAATGTAACCCCCACACAATCATTATTATTATATGCACGTGAGGCGAATCGATGTTTTACATCATCATTAATTTCATGAAATCTTTTCAAAATTATACTCACAATGTTGATAACTAGATAATTGTAAATCCGTGCAATTATTAATAATTATGTGTTGTTGAGGCGTGTGATAGACTTAATAATATGTGATAGACCTAATAATATATTTATTTGTTAAATCTATCAACTTAATATATCTAGACAAGGCGTGTGGATTTAAAAAATGGCACCGAAACCAAAATTATTTGTACACGAAAAAAAATGTGAGTACACTTAATGTCAATACGTCAAACAATACAAAAAAGGGTAAGCTGTACAAGTAATTAAGTTGAAGCGAAGTGTTATTTAAAAAAAATCGTCTTAAACGTTTCCAGAAACATTTTTTTTAAATTTCTATTTTATTTAATTTAATATTTGTACGTCTTTACAATAAGTATACATTTTTTTTAAATGTTAAACAGAGTTGTAAAATGAAATAATTTATACCTAGATCGTAGGTATTTTGAATGTGCTTGGCATTAAATTTTGGGATTTTAATATTGTTTTGATATCTTGCTGATATATTTAAATGTATTTTTTTAGCTTTATTTCTTTGAAAGTTTGTAGTATTGAATATATATATTGTAAATTATACTTTGAATATTGAAAAGATTTTTTCAGTAGAAATTGAAGATGTTTTTTTGGATAACCTTAATTATTAATCTTTGAACTATTTTGAAAAGATTAAAAATAACATCATATGTTCCTCCCCATCCGATTATATCGTATTGGAATATAGATTGAACAATTGCATAGTACACATTTTTTTAAGATTTTTCATACTTTGGAAGATTACCATTTGTTGATGTAGAAAAACTTGTAATTTAATCGTTATCATAGGTAATTATTGATTGTGCAATGATGCACGACTAAGCAAGAACAGGATTGAACCCAAAATTGTTTTGTTAAAAGTAAAAACTTTTGTTTTGAAAAGTAAGGAAATAATAACTATTCCAAGTTTGCAATCATTCTATACTTGAATAAGTATTAAGTTAGTTTTAAGTTTGCTAGTGAATGACACGTATGTGTCGAAACCGATAACAGATAAATTAAAATTTAAGTAACAAATGTACATGAAAAGTAAAACTCTTCAAAACAAAATGTCTAGAAATTGTTACATAGTTAATGCCCAAAAAAGCAGGGAAATTTTAATCAAAGTTAATTATTGTTGTTTATGCACCTATGTAATGTTATATTAACCCGTCTGCTTGGTTCAATATATTCGAACCTCACAATCCGGAAGTCTCGGTCCCGCGCGTAAAATCTGAAACTGTCACTTTGGAACGAGATTGTAAAACATCTATGCGTGATAGCTTTCATATTTCAAAGACCATTATTTCGTTTTCTTTCTGGTTAAAAGTAATATGTTTATGTTTGCATGATAGGAAGAGAGATATACATGGTGTCCGGGGGTAAAGTGCATTAACTTCGGGAGGTGATTCAACACGTAAAAAAGATAAATAACTTTTTCGAAATTTCAACTTTTAGGGGTAGTTTTGAGGTAAAAAGATAAAATTAGTCCGGCGTGTGCGGCCAGATTTATTATTTTCCGCTGTTACGATACGGGCCAATCACAATCGAGTCGGGCGCCCGGCAGGTTCTCAGCAAGTAATATCGTACCTCACACTAAGGATTTTTAGTATGTACGTCTTTTTGTTTTTTTTTATTTCGGAAAAAGGTGTTAATCTTTTTTACTCCTACCATTATGTAGAATCATCTCCCGAAGTTAATGCACTTTACCCCCGGACACCCTGTACAGCTTTTAAAATGTAAGGTCGCTCGGGACGTTTTTGGTCTATTTATTTATTTATTTATTCAACGCCCAGAGGGCTTTTACATGTTTGGTAGTACAATGATGACAGATGATTTTTCAATAGATAATGAAATGGCAAAAATAAAATTAGATAAAAAATGCACACAAGTCACAAAAATACAAAAAAAAAATACAGCGATTTGTTAAGTTTACAAAAATACACATATGTTTAGGAATAGTTTTGGAATATGTTTTTTACAAGATCCACAAAATTCGCCAAGTTGATGTTAAATATGTCGACATCACCTAAGTACTGATTCCCCATAGTGTGAAATCGTTGTATAGGAGAGTGGGTAATGTAATTCCGCTTGTGAATGCTGCAGTAGAATAGTGTATTTTGTCGCGTGGTTACTGTCGGTATTCGTAAGTTTATGAGTTGTAGGAGTTCGCAACAGTCGAATTTAGAGTTAAGTATTTTGAATAAAAATGTTAAGTCGTTTATTTTACGTCTGTTTTCTAGTGTATGTATTTTTAGAATATTTAGTAATAGATTATATTTTAAGTCTTCTGGTGGGATACTTAATTTAAAATTTATAAAACGCAGAATTTTTTTTTGTATTCGCTCAATATTATTAACGTGAATTTTGTAAGATGGAGACCAAACTACCGAGTTATATTCAATTTGGCTTCTAACTAGAGATACATATAATAGTTTAATGGCTTCTATGGAACTAAAGTTTTTAGTTGTTCTTAATACGAAGCCTAGTGTTTTCATACCTTTGTTCATAATTTGGTGGATATGATTTGCGAAACTAAGTTTTTCATCCAAAATAATTCCAAGATCTCTCATTTCCGTGACTCTTTCTAAAGCTGTGTTATTGATGGAATATTCAAATAAAACAGGATTTTTATTTCTAAAGAAAGTCAAGGTTTTACACTTTTCTACATTTAAAAATAAATTATTTTGAACTCACCAATCTTTAAACTTACTAATATTGGACTGTAGTATATGGCAATGATTTATATCTGTTATTTTCTTGTACAGCTTGATGTCACCAGCAAAGAGCAATACCTCGACATCATTGAAGCAATTGGTTATATCATTGATGAAAATGAGGAACAAAACCGGGCCAAGGTGACTACCCTGCGGTAGGCCACTAGTAACCCAGAAAGCTTTGGAGATCCAAGATTTTATTTTGATGTATTTATTCCTAAACAAGCAGGTGGGTTTTAATGTGTTTCAAGTTTTTCGGGTATTTTAAAAATATTTTTTGTTAATCAGTTTCAATTATCAATTTCAGCTAAATAATGGCGATTCAAGAAGAACTAAGTAATTAAAATTGATCTAAAAATTCAACCCACACATCAAAAAGTAATAAATTATTTACTTCAAAATATACTCCACAAATTATTTTCGATACGTAAGAAACCTTACAAGAATTTACTTTACTTTCGGTACAGCAAATTCATTTATATTTTTACAACACATCTGCCTAATTATTTTACTTTAACCCGGCGAGCGTAAGGTTGGGTAAAATTTACTCGAGGTAACTTATGTTGCTCGATAATTTTAGTTTTCCGAACTCAAATGTTCCGTGCCCCTTGATAGCTACGCGGGGGGAGGTAAAGAAGCAACAAGAATCAAGGATTTAGGGATGTCGAAAGTGAAAAAAAATATCCACGTATCGATATTTACTAAAATATCAATATCGACGTCGATATATCGAGAAAAAAATATCGTTATATCGGCCAAATTTTCAAAAGATTTTGCATTTTTAAAATAATAGTGTATTCTGCTCAATACTATCAATAGTAATTTTTATACACAATGTGCTTTTTATGTACCAAAATCTCAATTAAAATAAAGGTATTTTTATCAGTATTCATTTTAATTAGGTAATAATTACAAAAATATCAAAAACTAAAAAAACTGTCTTCTTACTTATATGTAAACTGAGACGCATACAAAATTTGTATTACATTTATATACATTCCATTGGCGTATTAATGTGTCAAAAAGGACTTCGTGTTTGGAACAAGGTGTAGTCAATAATCATAGACAATTGGTAACCAACACATAGGAGTGGCTTAGAAAAAAGTGGCGAAAAAAAGCATACATTTCTATTTATGTACCTACACATATGAAATAGTATTAGTGATCGAGCAGTGTGATCATAAATACTTATGCAAAGACAATAGATTTGTAAGCTATTAATAGTTTCAACCGCCAGATGTCATAACCGAATACGGTTTTGGATTCTAGTGACTTTAGTTACATAAATAAAAAAAATATCGTTTTTGATACGATTTTTGATATTGGATATTTTGTATCGATATATCGGATCAAAATATATCAGCTAAACATATCGATGTATTGAATTAAAAATATAGATATATCGATACTTTTTCAACAAGCCTACAAGGATTTAGTCAGCCACCGCTCTGCGAGGTAGTTAAACGTTATTAAAGTTATCGGCGCTTGAGTTTTACCCATCTTGCGCTCGGTTTTACAATTTTTTATGAATATTTTAAGTCTGATAAGTTGTAGATGAAAAAATCAATTATAATTTGTGTTTGTAATGATTAAAACTTTAGGAGATATTAATTTTAGATATTATAAAATGGACAATTAAGTGCCATAAGTGGAAATCTTTAAGAAAAATTGAATAAAAATGATTAAACTATTAATTATAACACTTACTTAGAAAGAGGTAAAATAAGTATAGATACCATCGAATTAAAAATAATAAGTCGAGAATTAGAAAAAAAGATCTAAGCAAGAATTTCAGGAGAAAATTACACATCGCTCGATGTTACCAATTCGAATCTAATTGATTTTAATGAGAAAACTGAAAAAAACTAAATACCAAATTAAAATTGGAATTGGAATTTACAAACTTATAACTATTATAACTATATAATATTCAGGTTTCAAATTGTATACGGAGAAAATAAAAACCGGCAATAAAGTTAAGCAGCGTTACTGTACACCTTAAAATTGCTTCTCTTTATCATAAACCCGGAGAATTTTCAGAATTTATGCAATTATTTATTCCCGGTATGAAAGGTCTTTTCTATGTAAAAGTAATAAATTGTCTAGTCCCCACTCGACGCCGCTAATATCAGACTGTGATCTGGATTGTTTTCGCTTTGGCATTGTTTTAAAACAAGGGCGTCGCGTGAATTTAGAATATTCCCTGAACTATAGCGCACCTTTGGTAGCGGATAACTAACCTGGACTATTTCTTATCTGACGGTTTGATTATAAATAATGTGCAGAAGTTCCAACACTATCTATGGTTTGTATTATTTAGAAAATAGCTACGATGCGTGATGTAAAAATTTTTTCAAAGGGTTTTAATGTTTTAAAACTGTAGTTGTTAATATCATCGTTTTCAACAGAATTATACAGCGTTACAGTGTCCATCATCAGGGCAGATGTCCGAATCGTTAGCTAAAGGAGGAGGTAGCGCAACACGGTATAACACCCTAAAAATAAATAACAAAAATTCTCTTGGCTGTGAAAATCTAAAATCATATCATGTTAGAAGAGGTTTTTTAAGTCAGGATAATAATTATTACGGAGGCAATAAATAAAATAAAAAAATGTAAAAAAATACACAGGTCATTCTTCAACTTGGGAGGCGGGTTTAGGTACTGCCGCCCCGGAAACCATTTATTGGATAACCAACACCTCTGACATAGGTCACCCCAAGTGGTTCACTACGTTTGGTGACTTAGTAGGGGTGACCGGGTTCATGGGGTGAGGTTTGTTCAGGTCTTGGCGGCTGATGCATCTGCCCATCTGCGTGTGGTGGGCAGGATGGAGAAAGACTGGTTGAGAGAGGTCTTTAATCCTCTCCAGCCGGAATCTCTCGACCCATCGCTTCGCACCGCGGTAGGAGGGATGGATTTATACGTCCGTCACTCCTGGACACACAGACCCCCAGATTCCTACCCTCCTCTCATACGTATTTCCTTCCCAGAACTTCCTCTCTTTCCTTTCCTTAAAAAACCCTCCACACAGAATCCCCTAATATGACAGAGGCCATGAGGGAAATTATTTTATTCAGGGCTTCCTGTGTCGATTTTTTTTGTTTTTACATACCCAGGGAAAAAATGACCCTTGAAGCCCATGTTATCTTTGGGGATGCTGTGGTGCTATGAGGAGGGTCTTTTTGATAAAAGGGAGGGAGAATGTTTTGGAAAGGAAAAAAGATGCGATGTGTGGCTAAGTATCTGGATTTAGTGTGTCTAGAAGTAACGAAAGTATGAATCCATCCCTTCCACTATGGTGCAAGCTTACATGTATTGTTTTGTTTGTAGTTTTAACCTCGCAGGCTAATTTCTTCACTTTTTTGAACAACTCATAATGGATCTCATAGAATTATCACGATTTCTATGAGAACTATATGTGTGTTCACCTATGGTTTAGAAATATCACCTGAACGGCGTTAGAAATGAGAAAGGCATTGTAAGTGCTAAATCTCCCACTAGGTGGCGTCGACACAAATTATGTCTACATTTTTTGGTGAAATATTTCCCATTTAAAATGAAGTTGGTTGTTTGCAGGTGAAAAAATGTAATAAGCAGTAATTGTTGAATGAAACACTAGTATATATTAAATTATTTAGCGGGTAGACGAGTGGTCAGAGCATTTGACCGGAAATCACAAGGACGCGGGTTCAAGTCCCGTCGGCGGCATGTATCTCTTCTCGGGAGATTTGTTTCAATGTAGATGAGTGTTTCAGGCTAATAATTATTACTTAAAATAATTGTTACCCTTTCGTGCTTTGCATAAAAATCTTGTCTTAAACATTAGTTTATCAATTAAAAATAATAATTAATATTTGACGAGTTAAAGTATTTCACCAAATAATTTGAACGGAATAATTTGAAAGGAATAATTTGACAAACAAAATCACCGAAGTCTCTGAGACCGAAGTGAGGTGGTTAAGGGTTAATCATTGAAAGCCAACTATTTAGCATAAGAACTTTCAAAATCTCTCTTATAAAACTTTCCCAGACTATTTTAGGTTTATTAATATTTAATAACTGCAACATTCCAATGACCGGTCAGTGGTTGAGTGGGCATAGCGCTTGGGTCCCACCTGAGCGTCGGGTGTTCGACTCCTCGGCTGGCTAAGTCCTCCATCACAACACAAACAACATTTTTGGCTTTCTGTGGTGGTAGTAGGAGATTTTAAAACATTGTTGGGTTATTCGTAACCCGGGAATGATTGTCTTTCTTTAAAAAAAATTTTTTTTCTCGTCGCTCATGGAATATCCTAATCCATACTGATAAAATTAACCCTTAATTACTCGCATGGGGTCAAAGCATTTTCGGATTAAAAATGAAGCACTTGGCGTGGCCCGATTCCCCCCGAGCCCTCGCTAGCTTCATAACGCGCGTCTCTAAGGGTAGGAACAAAAACAAAGCGGGTTTCGGTTTTCAGATTAACGGCGTTCAGTGCCCTATTCCACCGGCGGCAGTTGACGCCGAGATGTGGACAAACATAACGCGGATAAAACTTGCGCTACCTGCGAGGTAGCCTGACAGCAGCTGTCAGTTTTTACGAAATGTCGAGTTTGTAGGCGACGATTATTTACTCTTGGAGAAGCCTTTCTTGAAATTAAGGAATAAAACAATGTTATTTGATAATTGGTATCTTTAAATATGAAAAAAAAAAACCTTCGGAGAACATGATAATATGTTAAGTAAGTGCCTGAAAGGAATTCACTTGTGACATTTGAGGTTATTTCAAAATTTTATCTTGTTGATTTCATTCCATCACTTGTCAACAACACTTCTGGTGCTATGGAATGTATTTCTTATATCCCAGATTGGCGATTGATTGAAAACAGAGGCAATTATGAGCGGCATTTTGATATCAGATTCTGACCGGCGTCACCGGCGAGCAGGAATTAAGAATTCATTCCGGTAAAGCTTATCGGCGCCGCCTCGCGCGGACACAATTCTGAACCTGCCTTCACAATGTTCGGTCTGCGCCGCCCATGCGCTGACTAATCAAAAAACCGAAACCCGCTTTGTCTTTTTCGTACACTAACGCGCGTTTGTATTTTAGTAGCGACCAAATCACAGAAGTGGGAGGGCGCGTCGCTGCGCTCTTGAACGGTGACCCCGTGCGAGTAATTACGTTACTTTTTTGGAAGAGGTAAGTTTTATTGCAAAGTACCAACAAAATGCAAGAAATGTACAAGATTTCTGTGCAATGATTACTCTAAAATATACTGTCAATAGTGAAACAAGAGTGATTCGGAGAGTTCCTAAAAAATACGAGTATTAACTATGATCTCAGTATGCCTAAGTACAAATTGTTAATCATTGATAATTATTTTAGTTTAACTTGTTTTTGTATAATTAATTAGTAATTCATGTTATTACTTATGGATATAACAGAATAAACAAAGCACTTTAATTAAAAAATAGTTTCATTTGCTTGTATTGTTCAATATATATTGAAAACTACACATACCATTTGGGGTCATCTGTGACCCCATGCGAGCAGTTATGTAATGTTCTTTGTGGGAGTAATTAAGGTGTAACGGACGTGTTCGCACCCTCAAAACATCTTTCATCAAAGTTCATCGCTGGTGGCATCCTTTACATTTCGAGGTCATTTCTTGGAAATTTTGCTGAAATTTCTGGCCTCGAAATGCTAATGTACCATGCCGCCAGCGACTAAATTTGGTGAAAAGATATTTTGTTTCTTTAGGTATAAAATTACCTAATACCTATTTTATTAAAATTATGTAAAATAATGTTTTCCTAACAATGTGCATGTTCCCGGTGTGACAAATAAACGCTACCTGTCGCAGGTTGCCACCGGGGACATTTTATAAATTTCATGTAAGAATTTATATTTACTATTTTTTAACCTTTGCTATTTTTTAAATCCTGCGAGCCTTGTAGGGTAGTGACATTTATAGTCCCATTACTAAAGCCCTACAAGGCATCCAGGAAAAGCAAAGGAATCTACTCCTTTACCACTAGGCAGGAAGACTGCCTGCCTCCCTTTCCGCTAGGCAAGAAGACTGCTTTGCCTCCTTTACCGCTAGGCAGGAAGACTGCCTGCCTCCCTTTCCGCTAGGCAAGAAGACTGCTTTACCGCTAGGCAGGAAGACTGCCTGCCTCCCTTTCCGCTAGGAAGGAAGACTGCTTTGCCTCCTTTTCCGCATTCCTATTTAAAATGTATCTTTTCAATTATTTTAAACTTGCAATTTTAATCGACCACTTTCATGGGCGACACCGCCAAAATGAGGACGCCACATAAATGTCGCCCTATTTATACGATGAGGAGCGGGGCCAGAATCCCCTCCACATTTTTTATAAAACAATGCCCGATCGCCGTTCTCAAATAAATCATGTTCCGTTCATCTCTACTCAACAAACTCGTCTCTTTTATTCTTCGGAAGTTTATTACTATTTCCTACCTCTGGAAATCTTCGACCTGCTGCCTCCTGCTGAAGTTCTGCCTGAACGAGTACCTGGTGCCTACCGCTGCAGTCGGCCCTAACTCTGGGCACTGCCAAGGAACCGCTCAGGCAGAAACTAGGCGCATCCAGGACCATTACCGCTGGATGTAGGGAGGCCAGCCAGCTCTAATCACCATCATAAGCGTGTACCTCTGGAAGGCGTGCACAAGACCGGTCCCTTTTTTACAGTTCTTGTAAAGGCGCTGATACGTCTGTTACATAAGGGTTAAGCAATTTATCTAAATATCGGCCAGACGGAAGTTTACAATTTTTTACGTAACAAATTTGATACAAATGTGTCACTATTAGCGCCGCAGCTTTTCAAAAATGAACATGTACCAAGCCTAGCAAGGATTAAGCGACAAAATGAGACCGTTGAAATTTGAGTTAAGGATTTAAGTTGGTACTTTGCAAGTTAAAGAAAACTAATACATATTTCCTATCAAAACAAATTAATTTCTTGGTAAATTTTGATTCTGAATGAAAGTTTTTCACTAAGACGATTACTGGAAGGAGTTTATAGTTCCAGTTCCTTTTGAAAGCACTTCCAGGTATCACAATCCAGTATAACTTTGTTAGCCTCTGCTCATTGCCGTCTAAGTTTCTCCTTGTACATGAACTTTGTAGGTATTTAGTGTAAAACTTTCCAACAATAATTATAAATATTTATTTTATTTCGCAATTTGGGAAGATTAGCGCTATCCCACACTTTCCGTAAAGTACATACGTATAGGTGATAAAACACATTCCTGAGCATATTTGGAGTACAAAAATAGATATAATTTTGGTGCTCGATGATATTTTTCCATTAAAAACAAAAAAAATCTACTGTACGTCACCACTGATCACACTCCTACGTGTTGCGGTAGGATCACGTGATACGCGTGCTGTTTCGTATGTTACCATATAGAAAAGTGCGTGGAAATAGCGGAGTGCTTACAGCTGGGCTACAGTTGCGACGTGTAATGTAAAAATATTTTTAATGATTTAATTTAAAAAAAGGTCATCGGACACCAAGATGGCATTTACAATTTTTACTCCAAATGTGCTCGGAAATCGCTGGTTAAAATCCTTTGGGACGTGCTGTTACATCCTGTATATGGAATTAAAAAAGGGGCCTTGTCCCCCAGATTTGTACCCACCTCTCTCACCCTTTTCCTTCCCAGTACTTCTTCTCATTCCTTTTCCTAAAAATATCCTCCACACAGCGTACTTCATGATGACAAAGACATGTCCTTTGTGGAACTGACGTAATCATGCTTTTAATAGTATATAGGTAGGTTCACGAGGTATTATAAAATTATAAGTTGTGATGTGATTTCCATTTAGCAACAAAAGATCTTCAGTAAGGCATAAATACAAATTATCTGTGTCTAATAGACATTTTCCTATATTGTATTATATAATTAACATTGGCGGTAAAAATGGTATTATTTTTAAGTACCATTGGCAGTTTATTAAATATTTTATGTGCAAACAATTTTTGGGGTTCTTTCAGCGCATTTATGGATAAATTTCAGAACCACAAATCCTTTATTTTGAGTTCTATTCAGGTTCTGTTAATATTACGGGCCTGTTGTTCACAGTACTTCAGTAACAACAGAACCTGAATAGGACTTTTACAGAACTAGTACCATGTTTTGAGGTTTCAAATTTTGCAAAGACGAATTTTCGTAATCTAATTAACATCTTTTGATTTCGAGGTTCAATAATATTGTGTAAAGTATTTTAGTTTATGAAATAAAATAAAACAATGACTTTGTTTTTTAACCACGATTTATTTTATTTTTATAAGACCTACCGGTTTCGCTTTACTCAAGCATCTTCAGGGTATAAAATTAAACTAATCAAAAATACACATCTTGTGAGCTTATATAGATAAAGAAAGAGACAAAACATAATACAAAGGAATAGCGAAAGAGACGGGTGATATTTAATGAATTACCATAGTATATATTCAGGGAGAAATCGTCATTTGAATAGGTGATTAAAGGATAAAGTGATTAAGGATTTTTACTAGTTTATGGGGAATATCTGTTGGGCTGTTGGACACATTTAGTTGATTATTAAGGAAAGTTATTGTTCAATATGTCAAACCACAAAGTGACTGCTTTCTATCAAAATATTTTAGTTTGTCATATTTTAATCGAAACTCTTTAAATACGACCGACGTGGCCCTAGCATGGAATAGCATTCGGAAAATGTAATTAGAACCGTATGCAATGAATTATTCTGCTCTAGCTGGTTGCATTTGGTTCTATTTGCATATTTAGGTATGTTGCATGCATATTTAGGGTACTGGCAGTGACGGTATTTCGCCATACTTAATCTCAAAATGTGCCAAAAATCTCTCATATCCTTTAACTAACATATTTTTAATGTCACTAAAAGAAGTGAAATTTACCACAAAATTTAAAGAAGCAATTATAATACCTATTCATTAAACTAGTTTCTAAAAGCAACACTGAAAATTACCGCCCAATCTCAATACTCACGGTATTAAGCAAACTATTTGAGCGCGTTGTCTACGATCAAATTTATACTACAATTATTCGCAACATTCAAAACCAACAACACGGATTTTTACAAAAAAGATCGGTACTAACAAATTTGGTAAATTTTACCGATTATTTATCAAGCAATATGAACAATAGAAACCAAATATATGTGATCTATACTGACGACACGAAGGCCTTCGATAAGGAAAACCATTTAATTTTAATTAAAAAATTAAATCAATTAGGCATTCATGGTGACTTACTCCGATGACTCACTTCATACCTTTCGAGTAGAATCCAATGCGTCTCAATTGAGGGATCAATGTCCAGCTTCTTTTCCGTGCCCTCCGGCGTACCTCAAGGTTCTCATCCAGGCCCATTATTATTTAATGTGTATATTTATGATATTCATAAATGTTTTTTTTTCACTCTAATTATCTAGCATACGCAGATGATAAAAAATATACCCAGTTGTCAAATCAATCGAAGACTGCATTAAACTTCAAGAGGACCTCAATTGTCTTTTTGTCTACTGTGAATTGAATAAACTAGTCATAAATATCTCAAAATGCAATAAAATATCATTTACACGTAATAAAAATAAATTTTCATTTGATTATACACTAAACGGGTCACTTAACAACGAAGTTCAATCTATCAGGGACGTTGGGATAACACTTGATTCTAAATTAAACTTTATATAAGACACTAATGAAGTCATCAACAAAGCCAACAAAATGCTGGGATTTATAATTTGTATATCGAAACCTTTTCGAAACATAAATAGATATCGACATCATCATACTCACAGAGTGTCGTATAAAAAAAGAAACATACTCACCAAAACACCTAGATAAATATAAGGTATATAACTCCACACAACATAAAAATTAGAATGACGGAGTGATAATTTATATTAAAAATGAGATCCAAGGAATTAAAAAAGAAATTCAACTCAGAGATGCTAACTGTCTACTAATAAACATTAATAATGATATCTCAGTATTAGGGATATACAGATCTCCTTCAACAAGAGACATATCTCCATTTCTTCACTCCCTGGATGATGAGCTAACCCAACTACGAGATGTTCGGAACGTGTACTTAATTGGGGACATCAATATTAACATACTAAATACTGGACAGAAACACCCCCAATGTGATGACTACCAATTACTCTTACTGCACCATGGACTGATCAGTGCAGTTAATATACCAACAAGATTAGGATATAACGAAAATGCTCAAAATGTATCTGCCTCCTGTATTGACCACATCATGATAAAAACAAACAAAGCATACGGTACCGCCGTTCACCATTCCAATATTACTGACCACTTTACACTGCTACTTACCATTCAACTTCAAAATACACATACTTACATTAAAAATACAATAGTCAAAAATAGAATTAATATTAACAGGTTAAAGGATTTATTAAAATTGGAAGATTGGGGAGAACTATTTAAAATTAATGATTTTCAGGATTGCTGGCACTCATTTACAAGCATTGTTCAAACAAATATTCATAAATGTTCAGAATCATTCACTATACAAACTCCACACAAATGAAAAATAAAAAAACCTTGGATTACTCAAGGACTTCTAAAAAGTATAAGAGTTAGGGACAAATTACACTTAAAAATTTAAAAAAATCCACTTGATCTTTCGTTTCTAAATCTTTACAAACATTATAGAAACATGTGTTCTAAACTTATAAAATTTGCCAGAGGTAACTATTACAAACGTCAGATTCAAAACTGTAATAATGACCCTAAACTTGTCTGGAAAATTATTAAGGAGATGACATACACTAAAAATAATAAAAGTAGTGATATTACCGAACTTGATACACCAAATCAAAAATTAAATATGAAAGAAAATCCAAAGGAAATAGTTCAATTTGTGAATGAATATTTCTCCAAGGTGGGTTCTAATTTAGCTAAAAAAATAATTAAACCTCCTTATACTGATAATGAAATTAACAACACACTTACAAATAATATCACCTTTAAATTAAATACAGTTACAGCAGATGACATTAAAAGCATTATAGATTCAATGAAACCAACACTAACTTCAGGATCAGATGGCATCTCAATGAGAATAATTAAATCAACTAGAGATGAAATAATTCAACCACTCCTCCACCTTGTGAACAGATGTATCATGGAGGGTATCTTTCCCGAAACGCTTAAAATGGGTTCTGTTATACCAATCTTTAAAACTGACAATAAAGCGGATATAAATAACTATAGACCGATAACAATATTGAATAATCTTTCAAAAGTAGTAGAGAAAGTCATAAAGAAGCAGCTCACTCAATATCTTGAAACAAACTTCATACTATCTGAAAATCAATACGGATTTAGAAAAAATATAGGAACCTCCGATGCCATCGCCTCTATTGTAAAAAGTATAAAACATAGTCTCGATAACGGAAATAAGTGTATCGGAATATTTTTAGATCTAAGTAAAGCCTTCGATACAACTGATCACACATATCTTCTAGAAAAACTCAAAAAGATTGGAATCTCAGGACGTGAACTAAACCTCATTAAAAGCTACATGTCAGAAAGGTTACAGTTAGTCAGGATTCAAAATGAATCAAGTCAACCAATACAAATCCAATATGGAGTCCCGCAAGGCAGTGTCTTAGGCCCGATTTTATTCCTGATATATATAAATGATTTATGTGAACTAAACTGTCACGGCTCAGTCATTAGTTTTGCAGATGACACAGTCCTTCTATTCCATGGAAAGTCATGGGAGACTGTATTTGAAAAAGCTGAAAAAGGGATGAATCGGGTAAAAAAATGGCTTGATTCAAATTCACTAACACTAAATGATACAAAAACTAATTATATTAAATTCAAAATCCACAACAAACAGACGGATAACCTCAATACAAACCTAAACATAAAAATTCATAAAGACTGTATAAACGTGAACCGAGAAACTCCTTGCAACTGTCCAAAATTGAATGAAATACAAACAATAAAATATCTTGGAATAATAATTGATCAAAACTTAAATTGGAACTCCCAAGTGGAAAATGTGAGCAACAAATTAAAAAAAACTAACCTATTTTTTCAAAACAATAAGAAACATTTTAGATAAAGAACAGCTAATTAAAATCTATTATGCCTTAGCCCAATCTCAACTACAATATGGTCTTATCGGATGGGGAAGCTCATGCGATTCCACTATAAAACCAGTCCTCATAGCACAAAGGGCAATTCTGTAAATTATACTTAGAGTGCCCATTAGAACCCCTACAGACTATGTTTTTAAAGCGCTGAATTTAATGTCACTGAAACAATTATATACAAAAGATATTCTAATGTACGCATTCAAAAATCAGGATAAATTTACACAGACAAACTCGGGCCGATTCACAAGATCTACATTACAACATACATTCTACCAACCTACAACTAAAACGACTTTTGGACAAAGAAATATGGAATACTTCTCTGTAAAATTATTTAATTTACTCCCTCTTGCAATGAAAACCACAAAAAAAATAACCGCCTTCAAAAGAAGCATAAAAATATGGATTATGGACATGGGAAGGAAGAAAATAGATTCAATTTTGCAACCCAACAAAGAATAATGCTTTGTTTTGTACTTTCTTTTAGATATAACTTAATAATTTCCCTTGGCAATATTCTAACATAGATTAGGTATTTACTTATAATTAAAATAATAAAACTTGTACAATGTGTCCTTAGAACGGGGTACCCCAGTTAGGACACATTTTCTCTAAAAAACTGTAAAAAAATGTATATACATATATATAAATAAATAAATAAATAACATTATAAAAAAAAAAAAAAAAAAAAACTTTATATTCCCTTTACACCGCATATATCCGCCCACACTTAGAACACTGCACACCGATCTGAACTCCTTTCTACTTAGCTCATTGTTGGAGGTCCCGTGGGGGGGGGGGACACCTACCTTCTGCCCTCGGCTAGCCCAATGCTCTCGGCAGACTGGTAAAACTCTCCTCGCCAGGGTCGTAGGTAGCTAAAAGGGGGGGGGGGGGGGATGGAAACGTACATAGGTAATGGCCAACTCTCGTCCACGTGATTCGTCAAATGAAAGAGATATCTATAAGAAAACAATTCTGCATTGTCTGGAGTACACAATTACAACATTTGACAACAAAATCAACATAATTAGAAATCACAAATCAACATCAGGTCCTGGCTAGACGTATCCTACGAAGGGATCTCTCAATTCTCTCTGGGGTGATCTTAGGAAGCGCGTAAACTAGGGGGGACACATTCTAAAAAAGAGGAATCGTGGTTACTCACAGCCGGGGTCTGCGGCAGGAAACAGGGGGGTCCAAGGTCAGGTCCGTGCAGGTAGCTCCAATCTTTTACCTGTCGGTGGTAACTCGTCGGCGAGCGGGCTATGGGCGCAAGACAGGGGCACGCGACCGGTTCGATTTACTTCCGTTAAGATCGACTCTTACATGGTTGTTGCTAAAATTGGCAATTCTGCGGGAATCTTGTGGAGTGTACGCGGAACACGCGGTACACTCGGCGGCGGCTCGGGCAGTTCTGCGGAAGCGCAAGCTCTCGCAGGGACCGTGCGGGCAGGGGGTAAGGAGCGGTAATTCTTGCAAGGGGTGAACGACGTGCGACTCTATTAGGATGGGCCGTAGCACGGGTGAGCGGCGTGATTGCTACTGTAGGGTGGCACATAACACCATATTGATGGGATCGAAAGAAATAAAAAAAAAAATTAAACAGTTAAATTATAAACTTAACTTACACTTTCTAAATTACACCGATTCTATTAAATTTTATCACTTCAACTCCCTTCATACACGACGATTAATTTTTGATCAAATGTTATTATTTAAAATTGTAAACAATGGCCTGGACTCGCCAGAGCTTACCAATTTAATAAAAATCCATTTCCTTCAAGATTAACCCGACAATCAAATTTACTTCATTTGCCCACTTGTAGAGCAAGCCTTAGAAAAAATTCCCCAATTCCTCGAATATGTGCGCAATACAACGAATTGTTTCACAGAGTAGACATTTTAAATTTAAACCTTCAGAAGTATCGAATAGAAGTAACGCGGGCGATATTGGATTGATACGGGGGTGTGGAAGGTATCGAGAGCATCTCATATCCTTTTCCTATATTCTCCCTCTCCTCCTCCTCCTCTCCCCTTCCTCTCCGCTTCCTAAGCCTAAAATTTAGTTTAAGGTAAATTAAGACTCCATCTCCAAACAATATTAGCATTAGAAACTCTTCTGGCTTCACTGCAGTTCAGATGTATATATTTATCGGTCTATTATATTATGTATATAAGCTGTTTGTTTCTAACAAATAAAATTAAAAAAATTATGTTCTAAAATAGTAAGTATATGTCCAATTTAAATATTTTCCTGTAAAATAGATTGAATTAAAACACTTTACGCAAGATTCAACCTCAAAATCAGAAATTACTAAATATATTATGAGAAATCGTCCTTGCGTACTTTTTTTACCTCATACCTCAGAACAAGGTAAAGTGAAGCTAGAACCCTGTCCAAATTAGGTGACGAAATGTCAAAATAATATTTGAAGGTGTACGCAAATAATACCCTGGATATATTCATTCTTTCGATTTAGATAGTCGTAAAAAAGGTACATAACTACTCAACCTGCTACAATAAAACAAATGTACCTAAGTTTTATATATTTGTACAAGAACAAAGAATTTTCCCGTAAAAACTGATGTCATGGCCACTTTTCATTATTTGCATTGTTGTTTTTTCAGAAACATCCGTAACTGTCACGTTTCTTTCACAAAACATAAGTTAGCCGAGTGCCAGGAGCACAGCAGACCTCAGGGATAGATCACTTAGAGCGTGGCAGTAGTTCTGTTCAGTTGGTGTCTGTTTGTTCTGAAATCCACACGGAATACTCACAAGAAAATAGACAAAGATTAATGAAAATTCGTCGGGCTTTTCATAACACGAGGCTTTTAAATACATAGCGTAAGGAAAAAACATGTAGTATTTCCTTATAATAATTTTTTTTCAAGTGGAGAAAGTCATTTTCTACATGCCGATGGGTTTCTAAATCATTATCATAACACATATTATATATATTTGAAATATTTGTGAATAATTATTTGTTTCTCATAAAAGTAAAACAAAAGGTTCTTGGAATTAGACCTTTATAATAAGTCATGGCAACAAAAAGGTAAAAAAATATTTCAAATTACGAGAAAAGCTATTGCTTACCATTTTCTTCTTTTATACTTAATTTTTAATACCCATGCAAAAATGGTTAAGACATAGAGTAAATGAAAGCTTAGACATTGTATAAGGGTAGCTTGGGAAAGTTTTTTTATAAAATATAGTATTGACCAGCTTGTCCATGATATCTCGTTGTGTGCAGTTACAATAAAAAACAAGTGATTAGAAAATGCTGATAATTTAATATAATTAAATAATTAAAATTTGACAATGGCTAAGTCGTTAAACAAAATAATAGGTTCTGCGATTAATGCAAATTCACTTTGTGGCATCATTCTAATAAAACAAAAATAATTTAGTAGTTTAAATCATTACTTTAATAAAAACTATCTCCGTATTTCAGAATGCATAAATGGAAAACGTTAATTTTGAATGAAGGTACATTTCTAAAACATGTAGATATATTTGAAAATAGTGATACAAAGTATTAATTTGATTGAATAAATAGGTAATTTGTGCCTGCGCTTTGTTACATTGCCAACATGAAGTATTATTTTTAATTCTACTGAACTAAAATTTACTCAGCGATATATATATTATTTTTGAGACGAAATAGGCTAACTTTGAACAGTATTATCACTACTCCTCATACAATCGTGCTTGTGGCACCATCTGTAAGTAGCCTCTTTCCTCCTCAATGGTCATCCACACCGAATTTAGTATCTAGTCCAAATGTATTAATTAGTGATCGACCGAAGGTTCGGTTTCGGCAAGTTTCGGCGAAAAATTTAGTTTCGGCCGGCTGGTCTGGCGTAATTGTGTTGTTTTTATCAAATCAAATATGAAAACAAAAAAAACATTTTTTTTTTCATTTAACACGTTGTTGGCGTCAGCGGTCGGCATACGGCGCCAGTGTCGGCAAACCGCAGGCCTACGGCCTCTAGCCAAACCAACCCTGGAAAGGACATGCAGTAATTAATGGGCCAACAAGCTAGCTCACAGTCGGCGCGAGCAAGATCCTCCTAATTCCAAGGCGAGTGTCTGTGGTTCGCTGGGTATTTCTCTTCCTCCTCTCCTCAAAATCTCCGGGGTCTCCCTCCTCAATCAGAACACAGTATGCGCTTAAAGGGGTTTATTAAATAGCAGGAGACATGGTTAATACAATCGCCATTCGGGCACACTTCACATGACAAGCATAGCAATAAAATACTCTAACCTAACAGGGACTGTTTTCTCTCAATCTCTCCACACGCGTTATGGGCTTTAGGAGCGGGACATGGCACACAAAAGAGGGTAATTGTTCAGTCTACTCACTGTAGTAGGATAGGCAGTAGTCAGCATCTTCTGGTGGCACAATTTACAGTATGAACTACATTGCGAGTTTTAAGGTTCTCGAGCGCGCGTTAGGCGCTCGCTTGGGACACTGTTGTCTTGCTGGCTCGCAGCCGGTGAGTGGCGAATGCTTGCCGGGCCCCGAGGGGGCCGGTGCGCTCGTTGATTCTCGTAGTGCCGGAAACTGCCGAAGCTATTCTTGCGTAAAACGGGGCGACTGTGGGTAATGTTGCTACTTTGCAACGTAACACTTCCCCCCTCGCCGCAAAAAAAGCGACGTGGTAATGGAGCAGTAGGGCTAAGAAATCCTCTTACCCTTCTAGCACTTGTGCCAAAAAACAAAAAAAAAATTTTAAGAAAGGAGGAGAGAGCGAGAGAGAAAAGTTGCTAGCTACACAATAGTAGAAAACAAAAACAAAAGACAAAAACATGGTGAACAAAGAGTTAACACTAAATGTACATGAAAGAGCAGTGACATACATAAATGTGAACAAGGACCTGCAGAAGAAAGGTACAAGGGTTATGCAGTAATAGAAAAAAAATGACTCTAAATTGTATCATTGGTCTGTGAGCTATGTTTGCGTAGCGTGGTTTTTGCGTAGGATGTCTGGGGTGTTTTGGACGTTACACTGCAGTTACACGGTTACTTTGTCACAGTAACCTGGCCCGTTTGAGATTACACTCAAGGAACACTAGGGCCTTAAAGAAAACACGAAGAAGAGAACGCAGGATGAGGCTTCTTGGTGGTGGAGAGGGTTCTACCTGTCACAGAGGTCAAAAAGGTAGCTGCTTCCGGGTCCTGTGGGTGGGACAGTATGACATCATTGAGGTACTGGAGAGTGGAATTGTAATTGGTGGTTTGTCCTTTTTGTAGAGGAGGCGGTTTGTGTGCATGACAGCCGTTGTTGTGATGGTGGTTGGTACACTGGTTTGTATACAGTGGGATTGTTGTGTTAACAATTGTTGGTATTGTTATTTGCGCAAGGGCACAGGAGCATTGGCATGATGGCAACAGAGCATTTGCAAGGTGCAGCTGGAACATTTGCAGAATGGCAACATTTGCAAGATGCCGCAGGAACGTTTGCACCAAGGCAACAGGAACATTTGCAAGATGCCGCAGGAACGTTTGCACAATGGCAACAGGAACATTTGCAAGATGCCGCAGGAACGTTTGCACAATGGCAACAGGAACATTTGCAAGATGCCGCAGGAACATTTGCACAATGGCAACAGGAACATTGAACCAACCTAGAGCTGACGTGCTCGGGTTTGTTTGAGTGATGGTTTGTGATGATACAATTCGCAACTACACGCACGACTCACACTAGGTTAATTTAGGTGCGGTCGGGTGCTTTTGGTACGCAGGGTTTTGAAGGCATGGGACCTCCGTGACGGTAGTGAAGGCAGCATGAAGGGAGGCGCAGGTGTAGATAGGGTGAAGAGCTGCGGGTCTTCTTATTAATCCAGGGAAAGATTATTATTAGGAACAAAATTCTTGAGGTTTACCTGCCTAGTAGACCAATGATGAAAAGGTTTGGAGAGAAACAAGGTGTGCATGTTAAGAAAGATTGGATTGGCGTGTAGAGAGAGAGAGAGAGACGGAGAGAGAGTTAGCTAAATGCAACTACAGACTTATACATATTACAGGTACGTATTCAAGGAAGGTTCCGTTTAATCCATTTAGTTTTTTTTTTGAAACTAAATACATTTCCAAGAACACGTGGGTAAGGGTTTGTACGTATGACAAAATGCCCCGTTCGAAAGAAGTTGGTCTTCTATGACCTATGCTCACGTCTATACGGTAGCATTTTTTCTACTTTCGAAGAACAAAAACATTGAGTACAAATAAGTTATGAAAAGTGGGAAAGGAGTAGGAAGTTGAAAGGATCCGCGTATGAAGGTTGTCCCATTTGACAAACGAAACGCCATGTGCGTAACGCATATATCCCCATTCACGGATAATTTCGAGGAAGGGAAAGGGTGACAATTGGGAACATTTGAACGAAGAAAACTGCTGAGGATTCGGCTATTTCCGAAATTCGACCTCTGAGTGGAGGTGAAACAAGGTCTACAGCAGTTATCCTGGCACATTACAAAAAGGAATACACTGACATAAAAGAGTCTAATCCTCCACGTGTATTGGGTAGAAGATTAGAGGGTCGTTTTATTCTCCTACTAGTTTGCGAGAAATGACAGACCCTTGCTCGAGTCTCACAAACCTGGGGGTTTTCTTATTCGACTCCCAGACAACGAGTTAGGTGTTTTTTTTTGTCCATCAACTTAACTCCTACGACACGATGCCCCATAATCATGAGTGAAGCGTATGATTAGTCCTTTTGAGATAATGGATAGTTCCTGGGTTCTTGTGACAGGAAGTCCATGGGCATGTTAATGAGTATTCTGCTGCAAAAGCAATAATTTTCTGATAACAGAACAATAAAAGGCGTGTGGTCTACACTTGGTAGGTCACACAGACAAGGGGTAGATATTATTTCGTTCGCACGACTCATGGTGAATATTGTCACGTTTTCACGTCTCACGTGACAGGAATGAACGATTTACAACAAATTTTTTGCCCAGTATTGAAAGACAGTAGCCCAATAGGTATTTACAACAATTTAATGAGATAAATCACCCTCTCGATCAACAACCCTGTGTTGACGAGCAAACAATGAGTAGTTATGACGGACTCCCCGTGACGTGTAAAAACACAAAGATATTATAAGATTCGCATCTATAGCAGTGGATATTGTAAGGTTCACACCTATAATGGTAGATATTGTAAGGTTCGCGCCTATAGCAGTGGATATTGTAAGGTTCACACCTATAATGGTACAAAAGTTTACGTTCGAAAATGTGGGTCCCCATTCAATACAGACGGCGGGTTGCAATGATGTAATTAATACGGCACTGCTGTAGCTTAATAAATTCATATTAGCATACGTTACAAGACTTGCCAAAAGGCGATAAACACAAATTTTTATTGAAGATCTGGCCAAGATTTTAAACTTCAAACAAGAATAATGGTACAATAAGGGACAAAAGAAACTGATGTCTTGATAAAATATTGTACCTCATAATGAAGTTGTATGTACACGGAACAATGTTAATGAAGGGACAAAACGTATTGTCACTTTTATAACAAGAAAAAAAATATTTTCTCAGAATCCGACAAAAATGCGATTCTGGAAAAAAATAGAGCAATTGGGTTGAGCGCCATTCTAATTTTTGGAAAAAAGAAGAAAAAAAACACAAGTAGCAACGAGGTTGCTCCTGAATAGTTTCGAATCCAGCGAATGTAACCTGATAGGTGTGTTCATTTGGTGTATTCGAGACGATCCCCATATACATCATTATTATGAATGTGTAGGATGGGGTGAGGAGGAATAAGAAAAAGGTAAGAAGAAAAAAAAACGGGAGGATTTCCTTTATAACAGAAATCGTCGCGGCATTCTTACAATATGGTTCTGTGACCATAGTAGCGAGCTGCGGCAATGGTCTGAAACCAATGGTTATTATACAGACTTGCACTTAAGATTTTTATTTACAACATTAGGGTAGGGACGTACTGGTACGACAAAAACCCGACACAAAAAAACAATTAAAAAAGGGTGATATGACAAGATGAGACGATGAGGTGGGGAAAAAAAAAATGCGCGGATGCTGCAAGAGTTGTGAAAAGGAAAGCGACGTCTCGGAGCAAGAGTTTTCCGGAACCGTTGATGGTAGGAGGAAAAGGAGGCCCTTTCCCGAAGTGATCAATTTCAGGAAGAGGATGCATACAAGTTATGAAAACGGTGCCCCAAGAGGTGTTCTTGTGGTACAGCAGGTAAAGCACGCAGGATGTACAAGAACATATAAAATTATGCAAAAAGAAAAGAGTGTACAGGAGTTAGGCTACCGTTGACATTGATATGCCTTCGGGTGTAAGGATTACCTTACAAATGCCCGTATGGGTGATTATTTACATTTATTATTTACAATGTAACTCACGTCATTTATGACAAGAATTATAAGACTTCTAAAGAGACCGCGTCGCACTGATTGACGACTGGCCCAGAGAGGTCAGGGGGGTAATAATGATCAGGGTTAACAAGATGCATGTTTTGCCAATTTGATAACGCCTGGGTACTTGATGTGATGGAATTTACTGATTCCGTATTCCCAATTTTGGCAATGTCTTTCACATGGTAATTTCCGATGTGTTTACCAGAGATGTCAGACAATCGATAAACAAGGTCTGAGATCTTTTTTAGGACTTTCGTTTTTACAAAGCGGGGTGCCAGTTTGGCAGAGAAATAGAGCGCACCTTGCGACAAAGTATTGTTTTTTCTCCAAACGATGTCTTCTTCCTTGAACGTGACGTGCTTCCTGCGAAGGTTATACCTGTCGGCGCTCTTTTGGTTGGCCAATAGTAGAGCGTCTGTTACTTCACTATAGATAGCGGAGAGTTCCTCTAAGCGGTGGGCGTAATTTGCTGCGGGGTCTGCTGTGGAGGAAGGGGTGGGTGGAAGGCGAATGTCAGGGTGTAATGAACCGTGAACTACTTGCTCCATGCCGTGTTTGAGAAAGAATGGTGTATAGCCTGTAGCGAGGTTCACCGTGTTGTTCATGGCTGCTTGTATTTTGTCTAATTTTTTGCACCATGTACGTTGGTCCTTGCCAACCAGAATTGCCAGAGCCGTGTTTATGGTCTGGTTGTATGTTCGACGGTGTTGTTCGACGGTGTTGTTCTGTTGTTGTGGTGTGTAAAGGGTATTGTAGAATATGTCCTTTATACCATATTTAGACAAAAACTCTTTAAATTCTAGAGCTATAAATTGTTTGCCGTTGTCGCATATTATAGTACGGGGAATACCGTAGGGTATGAAAATATGCTTTTCTAACAGATTGATTATTGCTGCCGCTGTCGCCCTTTTCAGAGGAAACAACCAGCAATATTTGGAAAAAACGTCCACCACACTGAGTATATGCATGTAACCGGCGTAGCTTCTAGGGAATGGTCCGATGAGGTCCATTGATAGGGATTGAAGTGGTCTATCGGCACGCTTGGGGTTGCCCATTAGACCAGACGGTGGTGCCGTACTGTGTATGTATGCCTTACAGATGTCGCATTTGGAGATGTATAAGCGTACTTGTTTGAATAAACCAGGCCAATAATATCTTAAAGATATTTTTTTGTATGTTTTAAAAGTTCCAGGGTGTATGGAGTCTGCGGAACTGTGGTTATTGTTAATAATCTGTTCTCTATTTTCGAGAGGGACTACCATGGTGTATAGGATCGTGTCAGAGTGACCTTATGTTGGAAAAGGCGGGAACTAGACTCGCAATTGGAAAGAAATTGGCCCGAGATTGACCACTTAGGCGTATTTTTGCAAAAACGCGTTTTTTACAAGTGTTTGGATTATTTGGAAATTTGGGCAGGGGTTTGCCTCAAATAACGTGTTTTTGAGAAAAAATCCAGACGTTTTGGAATTTTATTGAAAAAATTTTTCAGAGTCCCAAAAATGAAAAAGAAATGGGCAGGGATTTGCCTCAAAAAACGTGTTTTTGGGAAAAAATCCAGATGTTTTGGAAATTTGTTGAAGAATTCTCGAAGTCCAAGAACGGAAAAAAATTGGGCAGCGATTTGCCTCAAAAACGTGATTTTTGTGAAAAAATCCAGATGTTTTGGAAATTTGTTGAAGAATTCTCGAAGTCCAAGAACGGAAAAAAAAATTGGGCAGCGATTTGCCTCAAAAAACGTGTTTTTGAGAAAAAATCCTGATGTTTTGGAAATTTGTTGAAGATTTCTTGAAGTCCAAGAACGGAAAAAAAATTGGGCAGCGATTTGCCTCAAAAAACGTGTTTTTGAGAAAAAATCCTGATGTTTTGGAAATTTGTTGAAGATTTCTTGAAGTCCAAGAACGGAAAAAAATTGGGCAGCGATTTGCCTCAAAAACGTGATTTTTGTGAAAAAAATCCAGATGTTTTGGAATTTTATTGAAGAATTCTCGAAGTCCAAGAACGGAAAAAAATTGGGCAGCGATTTGCCTCAAAAACGTGATTTTGTGAAAAAAATCCAGATGTTTTGGATTTTTATTGAAGAATTCTCGAAGTCCAAGAACGGAAAAAAAAATGGGCAGCGATTTGCCTCAATAACGTGATTTTTGTGAAAAAATCCAGATGTTTTGGAATTTTATTGAAGAATTCTCGAAGTCCAAGAACGGAAAAAAAATTGGGCAGCGATTTGCCTCAAAAACGTGATTTTTGTGAAAAAATCCAGATGTTTTGGAATTTTATTGAAGATTTCTTGAAGTCCAAGAACGGAAAAAAAAATTGGGCAGCGATTTGCCTCAAAAACGTGATTTTTGTGAAAAAATCCAGATGTTTTGGAAATTTGTTGAAGATTTCTTGAAGTCCAAAAACGGAAAAAAAATTGGGCAGCGATTTGCCTCAAAAACGTGATTTTTGTGAAAAAATCCAGATGTTTTGGAATTTTATTGAAGAATTCTCGAAGTCCAAGAACGGAAAAAAATTGGGCAGCGATTTGCCTCAAAAACGTGATTTTGTGAAAAAAATCCAGATGTTTTGGATTTTTATTGAAGAATTCTCGAAGTCCAAGAACGGAAAAAAAAATGGGCAGCGATTTGCCTCAATAACGTGATTTTTGTGAAAAAATCCAGATGTTTTGGAATTTTATTGAAGAATTCTCGAAGTCCAAGAACGGAAAAAAAATTGGGCAGCGATTTGCCTCAAAAACGTGATTTTTGTGAAAAAATCCAGATGTTTTGGAATTTTATTGAAGATTTCTTGAAGTCCAAGAACGGAAAAAAAAAATTGGGCAGCGATTTGCCTCAAAAACGTGATTTTTGTGAAAAAATCCAGATGTTTTGGAAATTTGTTGAAGATTTCTTGAAGTCCAAAAACGGAAAAAAAAATTGGGCAGCGATTTGCCTCAAAAACGTGATTTTTGTGAAAAAAATCCAGATGTTTTGGAAATTTGTTGAAGAATTCTCGAAGTCCAAGAACGGAAAAAAAATTGGGCAGCGATTTGCCTCAAAAACGTGATTTTTGTGAAAAAATCCAGATGTTTTGGAATTTTATTGAAGAATTCTCGAAGTCCAAGAACGGAAAAAAAAATTGGGCAGCGATTTGCCTCAAAAACGTGATTTTTGTGAAAAAATCCAGATGTTTTGGAATTTTATTGAAGAGTTCTCGAAGTCCAAAAGTCCATAAACGAAAATTTCACGGGCCAGGATTCACCTTAATGGAACACGTTTTTAGAATTTATTCCGATGTTTTTGAAAAACATTTGCCAGTTTGTGAAGGTCCGGTGAATAAAAAACGGAACGAGGTTCGCCTTAAACGAACATGTTGTTTGGAATATTTCCATTTGCTTTCCAAAGGGGAATTCTTTAGAAAAGAAAGAAATATTTTTTCTTTTATACGAGTTTTCGTGGAAGTATTTGTTTGAAGATTCAACAATGTCTTGGGGAATGGTTTTTTTATTTACGTGGCTCGTCTGTAGCCTGATTTGATTATCACCAATTATTGGTATTTAACCGTCAAATTCCTTTCGTCGAAACAAGTTGTTGTAATTTAATGTTTGTTTTCAGGGAATCGACGTCAACGCGAATTAGGCATCTTTGAATTTATGTCGTATGTTTCTTTTTTATGAGAAACGGACGGCAAAAGTAGAAAAAATGCCCGATTGTCAAATGGCAGAAGGAATTTAATCCACTTGTTTCCTTAGGCTGCAAAGTATGTCGTAGAACGGACCAGCACTTTGCGAAATTGGTTTATTATAATATAATATGTTAATTAACCTTTGGGAAACGAAGCGGTTAGTCGGTTATCATATGCAGGATTTTGATTGTTGAATATCGTTGTTTTAAATATTTGTGTTCATTTCCACTATTAACTTGTACTTGAAACTAGCAAATTTAGTTGGTCGACACTTGTAGACACTGTGTTATTTGCGGCGACAACTTTCTTGGTTGAGCATCTTGCGTGGGAATACCGGTGATAATGTTTGTGTCGAGTGACGACTCGAAAATGAAGGAATCGTGCCCGTGATAATTTAAATTGCGATTTGAAGTTACGTACGCGCCGGTGTTTTTGTTTGAAATGCTAGACGGAATAGGAATAACACAAAACATACATTATAGGTTATAAGTTTAAACAATAGCTGATTGAAGAATGAGACCGTGAGACCGTGAAGAGGGGGGGAAAAAAATTAGCCTCACGTTGAAGCCAGTGTTGGCGTCAGCGGTCGGCATACGGCGCCAGTGTCGGCAAACCGCAGGCCTACGGCCTCTAGCCAAACCAACCCTGGAAAGGACATGCAGTAATTAATGGGCCAACAAGCTAGCTCACAGTCGGCGCGAGCAAGATCCTCCTAATTCCAAGGCGAGTGTCTGTGGTTCGCTGGGTATTTCTCTTCCTCCTCTCCTCAAAATCTCCGGGGTCTCCCTCCTCAATCAGAACACAGTATGCGCTTAAAGGGGTTTATTAAATAGCAGGAGACATGGTTAATACAATCGCCATTCGGGCACACTTCACATGACAAGCATAGCAATAAAATACTCTAACCTAACAGGGACTGTTTTCTCTCAATCTCTCCACACGCGTTATGGGCTTTAGGAGCGGGACATGGCACACAAAAGAGGGTAATTGTTCAGTCTACTCACTGTAGTAGGATAGGCAGTAGTCAGCATCTTCTGGTGGCACAATTTACAGTATGAACTACATTGCGAGTTTTAAGGTTCTCGAGCGCGCGTTAGGCGCTCGCTTGGGACACTGTTGTCTTGCTGGCTCGCAGCCGGTGAGTGGCGAATGCTTGCCGGGCCCCGAGGGGGCCGGTGCGCTCGTTGATTCTCGTAGTGCCGGAAACTGCCGAAGCTATTCTTGCGTAAAACGGGGCGACTGTGGGTAATGTTGCTACTTTGCAACGTAACAACGTGTATTAAGAATGTTGTGATTTTAAAAGTACTTAAAAATAAAATACTCAATTAATTCTTTTATCAAGTAATTATTGACCATTTTTTGTTCCAAAAGAATTTTTTTTCCTGCTAAAAGTAATAGTTAGCATGTTTTTTATTTTTTTTGTTTCATAGCAGTAATATAAAATTAATAAATAATAGTTACATTATTTATTAATTTTATATTTTTTGATTGAGGGATTTTTCAAGGAGAAAGGGATTTTTCAAGGAGACTCATTGAGTCCTCTTTGGTTTTGCTTAGCATTGAATCCTATGTCTAAAATGTTAATTAAAAGCAAGTTTGGAACAAAAATTAAGGGTAATACAAGAGAGAGTAGTACAGTTTCACATCTATTATATATGGATGATATAAAATTATTTTCAAATTCTGAATCAAATTTAGAGAAAATGATTAAGGTTGTTAAAATTTTTTCAGATGATATTAAAATGACTTTTGGTTTAGATAAATGTAAAACGATCCATATAGAGAAAGGCAAAATTGTAGATGGAGACGAGGGTATATTTAGAAATTTCAAAATAAAAAGTATGAAAGGGGATGAGGTTTAAAAATATTTAGGATACCCGTAATCGAATAGATTAGATCACACTAGTATTAAAAATGATATTAGAATTAAATTTCAAACTAGGATCAGAAAAATCTTAAAATGCAATCTATCTGCTAAAAATTTAGTAAAAGCAATAGATACTTGGGCAATACCTTTATTAACGTACTCATTTGGCTTAATTAAATGGTCCAATACTGATTTAGATAGTTTAGAACGATTAATTAGAACTACGTTAACAAAGTTTAATTGCCATCATCCAAATTCAGCTATAGAACGAATTAATTTACCTTAAAATTTAGGAGGTAGAGTAACATCTTTGAAATTTAGGAGGTAGAGTAACATCTTAGTAAAATAACATCTTTGAAACACAATCAGGTAGAAATGCTTAGAAATTTTTTCCATAGGAAAACTAATAGCTCAGAAATGCACAAAATAATTTGCAAGGCAGATAGAAACATTACACCTTTAAATTTATATGACGAGAATGCCAACATTTTTATAAATACTAACCAGGAATTATTAGATTCCTGGTCAAATAAAATTATTCATGCAAAACACTTCAATTATCTCAACCAAACGTATGTTGACAAACTTTCGTCAAACAAATGGTTGAGTATTGGATAGTTGAGCGCAGAAATAGAAGGATTTATGCTTGCCATTCAAGATAGAGTCATTAATACTAAAAATTATAGGAAGCATATAATCAAAGATATAAATCAAATTGATGATTTATGTAGAAAATGTTTGGCTTTTCCGGAAACTATAGAACATATTATATCGGGATGTTCTATATTAGCGCCGTCCGAGTATACATTTAGGCACAATCAGGTTTTAAAAATAATCCACCAAAGTTTGGTAATTAAACATAACTTGATTGACTGCCGTAATATAGTACCATATTATGAATATGAACCAAATTCATTTTTAGAAAATGAATTTTATAAAATATATTATGATAAAACTATACTAACAGACAGAACAATTAGTCATAATAGACCTGATATAGTTTTAAATGACAAAATTAAAAAAAAAACTTATATCATTGATGTAGCTATTCCAAATTCCTGTAATATTCAAAAAACTGTTTCTGAAAAAATTAGAAAATACACAGATTTAGGAAATGAGATTAAAAGAATTTGGCATTCTCGGACTATCAAAATATTACCATTTGTTATTTCGGCTACTGGCATTATACCTAGCTCTCTGATTCAAAATTTAGGCATATTTGATTTGTCAAAAAATTTATATATAAAAATGCAAACATTGGTAATTTTAAATACATGTAGGATTACAAAAGATTTTTTAAATATTTATATTGAGGGATCAGTAGGATTTATAGGTTCAATTAAGAATTCCACAGAGCCGAACCCTCTGTTATGAAAATATCTGGAGTCGGTGAATTATTTTCCCATCTGGTCTCTGGTAGGTTGACATGTTGTTCTTGTATTGTTTTGTAATTATAATACTTATATAGTGCAATTGCATAACGTGGATTGACCAGATGATCATTTGGGAAGTGTGTGAAAGGGTTTAGTTTTTCCTGGGGGGAAAATTAAACCCGGACATTTAAATCTGGTGCGTATAAAAATTTTATATTCCTGCTATAAAACAATATTTTTTTTTGTTTTTTAGCAGTAATATAAAATTAATAAATAATTGTTTACTCACAACTTCAATTTTTTTTATTTCATTTAACACGTGCATTAAGAATGTCGTAATTGTAAACGCAATAAAAATTAAAATTCTCATATAATGGGGTCCTTCCTTTCTAATGTAAGTGATTATTGACAAATTTTTGTTCCAAGAAGTAGTTAACATGTTTTGTTAATTTTTATAATTTTTCTTTGTTATATAGCTGTAATATAAAAAAAATGTTTTTCCATATACTTCAATTATTGTTTTTTATTTGATTAAACACGTGTCAACTATTTGTATTAGTGTAAAAAATAAGTCAATTTTTAGTAAACAATAGATTTTTAACATATCTAAAAAAGTTTCGGTTTCGGTTTCGTCCGAAACTGAGACAGATACCGAAGATTCGGTTTCGGTAAAAAGTCCTGTTTCGGTCGGACACTAGAATTAATTTAAAATTGATGCCTCATACTAAAAACGGCAGATTTGAACTTTGTTTTTCAAATACAAATCATACGAATATATATAACCTAATACACAATTCAAAACTGTTATGTAAAACTAACTTCAAACTATTGTTTGTGAATAAATATAAAAATGTAGTACAACAATAATACTAAATCAAATACAAAAAGCCTTTAAACTAGATACTGAGGAAGACATCAACTGGAATTTGCTTAAAACTAGAGAACAGAGTAATCTGACAACAAGCTCATAAAACCTTCAGTGGTTTCCACGAACAACGTTGCCAGTCAAGCATTGGATGCGAAATGCAAAAACCACGTCCACTTATAATATTGTACTAAAAGTGCCGTAAATTTATTTTTAAATGGAGGCAATCATTTTCAGGTAGGTTACGAATAATCTTTCAAAATTTGATCTAACTCTAGACGCATCAAAAAAACACTGAAATATTTGCTAGTACAATGTAGGAAGACTTTCTGCTATCAGAGATATTACCCGCCTAGCATAGACTTATCCGCAAAAATATGAACTCGGACCTAACTATTTGGATCAACCCGCTGTAAGCCAAAAAATCTTATGTACCTCACTTGAGAAGCATTGAAAACTCATAAAAATTGTTCTGATTTTTATTTTCCTCCTTCCCGAATGAAAGAAAAATGCCGACACTGACTTTTCACAACTTAACAAATAAGTTACTAACTTTATTACATGTGGAAACTTAACTTAACTTGTTCAGAGATTATTTTACACGAGCAGTGCTGGGTAATTTTTTGCACGGGTAACGTATATCACGTTTCATGGAAGGCAGTTGAGATAAAAACATATTAAAAGATTTAGAAAATCCGACATTTATCATCATTGCAATCGAATTAGTCAGTTTCCAAAAATATAAAATTTTATATTGAGTTGCACAAAATAAGTTGTTATTTCCCCCAATAGGCCACTTGCATCACATTTTTTTTCCGGTTGTATGTAGGTTTGGTGTATTTTTTTTTTATTGTATTTTGAAACCTTGGCGATTTTTTGAAAATTTCAATCCGTAAAATCAGACCATTTTTTATAAACCGGAAAGACGGGTCATAATTTTATAGGTGCGAAAAATGATAATTACATAGCCGAAAATCATTTAAAGAAAAGAACGTTTAATGAGGCATACCAAAAATATTACATCCCATAAATATTTTTTTCCTTGATCCATCTTATTGATCATAAATCATTATAATGTTCACCGTCTATATTACTAAATCAAATATAATATACTTGTACTTGTAAATTATTATAATAATAAGAATAATATAAAATATGAATTTGTTAAAATCAACACCATTACTATTATACCTCTAAAACACATGCAGACAACATAAATGTACGGGGTTCTCTTCACAACATCTGTCAAAAAGTCAAACCAAATGATAAGTTCGCAGAGAACAAACAGTAAATCTGGTGAACGTTAAATGTCAAATTCAAAAATTCGTAAAATCAAAGTGTTGCCATATAAAAAAATAAATCAGTGTGGAATTTTCAAAATTAATAGAAACATTTTTGGAGACGGGACATTTTCATGTAGTGACGTCACGGGTCCAAATAATGGATTTATTTATTTAAAAATTTTAAAAAAACTGAACATTTCTAAAATTTTTTACAAACATTTTCGTAATCTTTGTAAAAAAATCTATCCTAACGATTTTTTCCAAGTCTTTATGAAATCCATGCAAGTGGCCTATTCCACACAAAAGCACGCATTGCGTTTTATTCTCTTTGAGCTTTTACGCAAACTTGGCTGGTTCTTACTTCAAAGGCTTCTTTAATCCATTAAAGCGTTCTCTCTAACGCAGTTTTAATTAACAGTATTATATACAGTAAACGGGTATCTCTGTTAATAAAATGACTACAACATGCATCTATCGAAAGTTTGTTATGTTTACGCTTGGTTTACGCAGTTGGTTACCCATACCCATACCCCGAAATTATTAAACTGAACCATCTCTGACTTTCGTTTGGTCTATCAACTGAAAATATTTCTTTCTGGGAAGAGATATCAGACAAATGGAGAAATTACCTGTAGGCGAATTACGGACGCTTTTATAGTATAATCCTATTATTTTTATTATAAAATTATATTATATATTATATTATATTATAAAAAAACTAACTAACTAACTAACCATCACGCTGTTTCCCCGCAGGGGTAGGCAGAGAGGACGGACCGCCAAACAACTCGGTCTTGGCACACACTCTTTGCCTCACTCACATTCATACATCGTCTCATACATTCTCTTCTATTATTCTGACTTTTGACATGAACCGACTCAAGTATCTGATTCACTTGATCGTGCCATGTCTTCCTCGCGCGTCCCCGACTTATTCTACCATTCACATTCGCGTCGTATATTCTTCTATGTATATTATAATATTATATTATATACCACATTTAAATGTCCGAGTTTAATTTTCCCCACAGGAAAAACTAAACCCTTTCACACACTTCCCAAATGATCAGCTGGTCAATCCACGCTATGCAATTGCACTATATAAGTATTATAAAAACAAAACAATACAAGAACAACATGTCAACCTAACAGAGACCAAATGGGAAAATAATTCACCGACTCCAGATATTTTCATATCAGAGGGTTCGGCTCTGTGGAATTCCTAATTGAACCTATAAATCCTACTGATCCCTCAATATAAAGGGTTAGGGGGATGGAGTGGAGGGGGTTAGGGGGGGCGAGAGGGGGAGGGAAGGAAGGGGGAGGGGTGGAGGAGGGTGGGGGGAGGTGGAGGGGTAGGGGTAGGTGGTAGAGGTGGGTTGGAGAGGGAGGGGGGTGATGGACGAAGTGGAGTGGGGAGAGGGAAGGTGGAGGGAAGAGGGGTAGGGGTGGGGGAAGTGGTGTCAGGAGGGTGGGTTGGGGGGGGTGGGGGAGGGGGGTTGATGGGGGGAGTGGAGGCGGAGTGGGAATCCCCTAATACCATGCGAGCGAAGCCGCGGGTAAAAGCTAGTAATATTATAAAGGTGAAAGTTTGTATGGATGTATGTTTGTTACTCTTTCACACAAAAACTACTGAATGGACTTTAAAAATTCTTTCACTAATAGAAAGCTACATTATTTGCGAGATCTATAGGCTATATATATTGGTGAGCTCTGGCGTTATGAATAATCTCTGGCGTTATGAAATTATTTATCATACGTTTTCTGTCAATAACAAAATCGATTTATTGCAAACGTCAACCAATTGTCGCCTTGGAAACGATGTTTTCTTAAAAAAAATAAATTATTATGCAATTCACCCTAAAAAGAGCGCTTTGTTGGCGTCGTACTTAATAACTATCTCTAAAAATGAATCACCGAAATGTGTGTATAAACCCAAACGACTACGCCAAATTGGATAATTCTTTTTTTTTTGTTTGTTATTTTGTACAAAACTACCATTGAGTTCTGGCATGAAATTTGTATAAAAAAATTATAATAGGTGGCACGCCAGCAGTTTGAAAACTGAATGTATCGGGAATGAATGTGTGGAATGCGAGAGGTGAGAGGGGGAGTGGGCAGGGGGGGAGGTTGTTTTGGGAGGATGTTGGTGGAGGGGGATAAGTTAAGGGGAGGAGGGTGGGGTTAGGGGGTTAGGGGAGGGAGAGGGAGGTGGGAAGGAAGGGGAAAGGGGAAGGATGTACGGGGGGGGGGGAAGAAGGGGGTTGATGGGGGGGGGAGTGGTATGGGGTGAGGGAATGTGGAGGGGTAGGGGGTGAGGGGAGGGGTAGGTGGAGGGAGAGGGGGAAGGGGTTGATGGGGGACTGGAGTGGAGAGAGGGAAGGTGGAGGAGGCGTAGAGTGGTGGGAGAGGGGGGGAGGGAAGGAAGGGGAAGGGGGAGGGGTGGAGGAAGGTGGGGGGAGGGGGGAGGAGGTGGGTGGGGAGTATAATGCTGCCCCTCTTTCTTACACACTAAATGTCTACAGTCGAAAATGGGACAAACGGTGAAAGTGTGTCTGCACCCCTCCAAAGGAAAAATACAATAATTGTAATAAATCTCCCTCTCACGTATAAAAAATATGAAACACAATTCCAGTGAGTGGAAAGGTAAGAAAAACCCAAAAATTTAAAATCCGTTTACAAACCCATCTCTGATTCTGACAAAAACAAAACAGGGACCGTTGCGCATCGATACTTGCTTCATTGCGTAATTTTTAACTTAATAAAAAAACTAAATTTAATTCAGCTCATAAGTTAACACAACAGTTATTGATTCTGAGGCAGTAAGAAATTCGCCGGGTCAGTAGTATCTATTAAATATATTGGGAGTCGGATTTGGGGAGTCAGGATTAGTTCCTGATTTGACGAACGTAAACATATTATATTAAGTCAATCTTAAAAAGCAACTGAAATACCGGCTTAGATGTCTCTTTTAAGAGGTAAAACTGTCGCCGAGAAATTTGAATAATAGGTATTTTACCCCAAATTGTTGCTATCTCTGTCGTTGTTACCCCTCAGAATACTAAGCGAAAGGGAAAACTGAACCTCAGGCTGATAATATCTATATAAAATCGTCAAAATGGAGGTTTTTTTATTCATCCAAAACTGGACTGATTCGAAAGATTTTTTTTAACAACTCTATAAGAAGAAAATATTCTACGTCTGAAAGTTTTGCATTTTTTAAAAATACTTGTCTAGTTAATATACTGAATGTCTGTTGACAGCGTTCAAATCAAACAAATTTAAGGACTTTTGGAGGGTCCAACTCCTATAAGAAGTACCTAACTTCTAAAAAAAAAACAAAACGCATAAACATGCGAATATGTAATTTTTTACATTAGCTCTAAATAGGACGCCCTGAGAAAAAAATAATTCCCTCAGGGCCCATTTTATCTTTGGAGATGCTGCGTGGAGGGTCTTTTAAAGAGAAGGAAAAAAAGGGTGTACATCCCTCCCTCTGCGGTGTAAGGCGATGGTTTGATAGAATCCGGCTGGAAAGATCAAAAGGTCTTCTATTGGATAATCTGTGTGCCATTGGCTAATTAAAGTGGTTCGCTACGTTTGGCGACTTAGCAGGGATGCCCGGGTTCATGAAGTGAAGTTTGTCAAGGTCTTGGCGGCCGATGTGTTGCCCACCTGCTATGTGGCGGACTGGATCGAGACAGACGGGTTGAGGACGTTTGACCTCCACGAGCATCCTTTAAGATGACATTATTTTCTTCAGGGCCTCATGTGTGGTAATTTAAAAAAAACATTAATATTTTTAACCTTTTTATTATTTTTTAAAAAAGAAAGACAAACAGTCAAAGTTACGAATAATCTGACAAAATTTGAAAGTCTTTGACTATCACCACAGTATGCGGAGAAAGTGTTGCTTGTGTCGTGATGCAGGACGTAGCCAGCCGAAGAATTGAACACGCGATGCCTGGGTGGGGCTTAAACGCGATGCCAACTCTGACCGGTCTTTTTGGTTTTATTTTATAATATACAACAATAACATTCAATGACAGCTGTCGTGTTTTTAATTCTCATACAACAATAACATTCAATGACAGCTGTCGTGTTTTTAATTCTCTCTAGAAATTTCACAAAATAAACAAAAGTTCTAGTTAAAACCTAAATATTTATATTTTAATAAGTTTATAATAGTGGAGTGCTGTTATATCGGTTATATTAGTTAAAATTACGTGCCAATATGACTACAAGAGCAAATACAAAGATTGCACTAAATAATACAGACACACAACTCCTCCAACTCCTTGACAAAAAGTTTGAAGAATTTAAGGTGCAATTTCTGGAAATCGTGAGGAACGAGTATAAAGAAGAAATCGAAGAATTAAAAAATAAAATATTAACTCTTGAAAAAAAAATTGACACGAAAAAAAACAACAACCTTGAAAAAAGTCTGGAACAAAACGCCGTAATTCAAAGTGAATTTAACGAATTACAAAAACAATTGGACGCTAACGAACAACACGCACGCATAAATAACATAGAGATCATTGGAATACCAGAAAAAAAAACAAGAAAACCTGACAGAGATTATCAAAAGCATCTATTCAGAATTAAAAATAGTGAGCCCTGAAGAAATTGAATACGCCACCCGAGTAACCCCCAAGGTGAAGATCGAAGGAAGACCGCGAAATATTATCGTTAAACTGAAGTGCAGAAAACAAAAAGATGATATCATGGCAGCAATCCGAACGAGAAGGGGCCTGACAGCAAAGGATATAAACTTGAATGGAAAATAAAGGATCTATATTAATGAACGTTTAACACACAAAAACAAAATACTCTACAAACAGGTCAGAGAGTTCACCAAAATTGACAAATATAAATTTTGCTGGATAAAAAACTGTAAAATTTATGTAAGACTAAACGAAAACTCAGATCACTATTGCATAAACTCATTTATCGACCTAGAAAAACTAAAAAAATACAAAATATTATTATTATCATTCATATTAACATAAGAACCATCATATTAACTTATTGCATCATAAAATGGAATCTCTAGAATTATATTATCAAAACTTAAGAGGCCTCCGAACTAAAACGAACACCTTTCTTCAAAATGTACTATTTAACAACTATGACATTATATGTCTCACTGAAACATGGCTTAACAATTCAATCTTTAATGAGGAACTTTTTGATCCAAGATACCATGTTTACAGAAGAGATAGAGATTACCATAACCTCAAACAGAATCGGGGTGGTGGAATTTTAAACGCAGTAAAAAATAAATTAATTTCCGACAAAAAATAGAATGGGGATCTGAGGCGGAAGACATATGGGTAACGATTTCACGTACTTCAAGGAATATTCTAAAAAAGAAATAGCGAAATCGGATCAGCTGCTCTCGAGATTTGCGCTTAGCAACAGATTTAGCGATTCATTTTTATATATAATTAAATTGTTCTTTGACAAGCATTAAAATATAAAAAAATACACTGTAATATTTTTAGTACGGAAAAGCTAATACAAATGGTGATGCATCAAAATTTAATATTCGTACAAACGTTTACACATATTGTTACACTATGTAGAACAAAATCAAACCGTAAATATATCAGGGTAAAAGTAAAATAACATTTGCGATGCCTTACTCACAAACCATTGGATAAAATCATCAATTTGCAATGTTTCCTGCAGTTTAAAAACGCATAAATCACTATTGCACTTCGAAAAATATAGGTTTCTAGTGCACACTCCACCGGTGGAAAATTCGTGACCGTTGGCTAGTTTCACTGATTCTTGGAGTTTGGCCGATATTATTTACCGGAGGCCCATTTATCGTCGTCTTATTTATCAACTAGTTATTGTATATACGCCCAAATTTTTCTTTTCCTACGGTAACAGTGAAAAAATGTCCTTTCGATTTTTTTGCCAGAATGTGAGTAGGTTGATGAAAACCCACACTTTCCATTACGCATATATATTCAGATAGTAAATTACAATGCATTATTTATAATAAACTTTTCATATTTATAACACTTATCATGCATCGACTCCCATGTACATGATGGTACATGGACAAGAGTAGCTAATGATAGAGAGAAATGGCCACAGTTGGAGGAGGCCTTTGTCAACTAGTGACATAAAAACGGGGAATCGATGTGTGTATACTTAGTAAGTATAATAAAGCAATTGGTATTAAGGTATTTTTTTACAATAGCTCTACATAGGAGGCCCCGGGGAAAATAGTTTCCCTCAGGGCCTATGTCATCTTTGGGAATGCTATATGGAGGGTCTTTTAAAGGAGAAGAAGGAGAGGAAGTTCCGGGAAGAAAAAAGGTATGAGAGGTGGGTAGAAATATGGGGGTCGATGTGTTCAGGAGTGAAAGACGTATGGAACCATACCTCTCACAGCGGTGCAAGTTGATGGGTCAAGAGAGTCCAGCTGGAGAAATCATAAGGCCTCCCTCAACCATCCAATCTCATCCAATTACCAAAAAGTGGGCTAACGCATCCGCCAACCTCACCCCATGAACCTCACCCCTAGGCACCCCTGCTAAGTCATCAAAATTGACCTATGGCAGCGGTGTTGGTTGTCCAATAAATGGTTACCGGGGAGGCAGTACCCATACTCGCCTCCCAAATTAAAATTTTGTATTTAGTTGCAAACAGTTTGAAAATTCACAGATACCTACGTGGCTTATTATTTTACAAACATGGGTATTAGTCATATCGGGAATATTATTTTTTCTGTTTTTTTCAAGGATGAGAGTTTGAGAAATAAACTTTCACATTTTATAATAAATTTAATTAGAGGTCATAAAAATCGATTACTTTACTGTCAGAATCTTGGAATTCATATAAACAAGATTTTTCATACCAGTTACGTTTTTTTTATAGCAATATCAGTTAAGTGAATTGTGTGTTGAAAATATTAAAGAAATTAGGCAAAAAAATCCCACCGTGAGTAGAAATTCAAATTCTTAATATATTTTTAAGGAAAACCTCTACTTATTTTCCGCATCTGAAAATGGTTCCATAAAAACTCAAAAAAGTGACTTATCAACACCACTCTGAAAAGTTATGTTATTTTTTTTTTTAATAGCCCATAATCTAACCTAACGTAACCAGTTTAACCAGTTTTTTTTCATCACTTTTAATGATTTTTCAAAGGAGTGATGACGTTGAACAGTGCTGAGTTGTCCGATCACCCTGAAAATAATGCTAAAACTTTACGCGGGGAATTGAATATCCCACGTGCATTGTTTTCTTAAATTTTATTAGTCATACTAAATCTCTCCAAGTCTCCGTGATTTGCTCACTTGCCTGTAAAATATAACCACCGCATTTTTGCCGAATTTTTCTAATGAAAGTGATTTTAAACCATTAAACCATTTAAACCCGTGGTCGTCAAACTGCGGCCCGTTTTTTTTAAATATTTTTTTTGTCATGTACAATTATATTAACCTGATTTTTATTTTTTACAAATGTTTAGTGTTTATTACATGATTTTTAAACGTTGTTTTTAATTGATTGACATTTGCTTTTAAAACACCCAGTTGGTTTTTGAACACATCCTAAGTCGATTTTGAACGCGCATATAGTGTACGTCATAGGTCATAACACCCCCTTTTGGGTGTTTGAGACTTTCACGAGGGGCATTAGAAGACCCAGAAAAAAAAGGGGGCGTTGAGAAGGCACAGTGAGGGCGTGGGCAGATTAAAAACATGTTATAAAAAGTTTAAAAAAAAACACGCTAATCACGTACTAATAAAGCAAAGTAAACTTTAATATTGGTTAATTTTTGTTATTGTATGTATTGTAATCATTTTTATCAAGTGGGCGAAAATTCAGTGCTTGTAATTCAGCATGAAAATTGAACTGAAAGATAAATTAAATAATATGCAAAAAAAAAAATTATATAATATTCGGCTGATTTATACTTTATATAACCCGGAATTTAAAAGTTATCGAATTATCGATTCCGTGACAGTCACCTCCCTGTGGCCAATAAGTGTACGGCCCGCGGTGATACCTCACTTGTCATATGTGGCCCTTAACCAGAAAAGTGTGACGACCGCTGATTTAAACGGTTAAAAGTAGATATTATTATGATTACGAATCTGTAGTTTTCCTGTAATGTTACGTCTGTCGGTTTAGATTTTAATATCGGTATTATAATTGTTTTTGTCATATCATTAGGTAGATAGCCACTGTTTAGAATGTCGGTGAACAGTGTTGCCAATAGTTCAATAATTGCTGCCCCTGCATGTTTTAAGTATTCGGTGCTTAATCCGTCATATTACTAATGGCCGATTTTATCATGTTAGTTGTGACGATGGGCTCAATACTATCATATGCAGTCAAAGGCTTTTCATTTGAGGCGATAGTCGACGAGGTAGTTGCGAAGTGTTCTTTAAAAATGTATGCAATTACTTCCGGATTCGACTCTCCGTTTATATTGCACGAGATTTTTCCGCGCATATTTAACAGTTTATTAGACTTCTTCCAAAATTTTTTAAAGTCACGATTGTCTAAGTCCCTTGCTATTTTATCCATCTGAAGTTGAGTCGAGTTCTTTTGACATTGTTTAAGTGCTGTTTTAAAGGCAGCACGCTTTGCCCTTCTATCCTCTGCGACAGGACCCTCGCGCGGAAGACCGGAATATTTAGCCAAAATTAGCTTCTGATTATTTTTTCAGACTTAATGTAAGTAATTGATTTAAATTAATTAATATTTCTTCAATAATCTCAGATCCACTTCGCGGTATCAATTTGATTAAATGAAAATGAACATCTTTGTATTGAACATCTGTTTAAATATTGGTTAACACAAAGATATTTATTTTCATTAAATATACGTTTTGTCTAAACCATGTATTTTTATGATTTTTGAGGCAATTATTAGTCAATTTAAGCCGCCGCCAACCGAATTTCTACATATTTCTTACATACCTCCCTTAAACACGTTCAGCCTTACTAAAAAACCCAGTGAAAATTTTATTCAATTGACAAACGGCCGCGGATGTGAAAACATAACTAATTAAAAAATTGTTCTTTGAAAGAAATACACGAGGTTTCCACGGCCTGAGAGGGTAGTTTATCTCTGTTTTAACCATTGATGTCCGAACGATATTTGTAATTTTTCCATAGTATTTTGAATGTCCTATATATTTCTTATTTTTGAAGGTGTCGTAAAAACAAATACCATTTATGAAAGCTAGATAAAATTACCTTTTAGATTTGTATATTTGAAATACACTTTAGCTTTCAAAAACTGCCATATTTTAAGATTCAAACTCGGAAAAAAATGGAAAAAATTTTCCTCCCACAACATTTTTGACCAAAATGTAGAGAAATTTAAATAAAATCAAAATTTAAAAAACACAGTCCCTTTATGTAATAAATTTGGAAGGAAACTATCACCTCACTTTTTCATAGTGTATACAATAAAAAATAATAAAAAATTTCGAAGTTTTTTTTATTGCAAAAAAAAATAACTTAGAAATAATACCGAAATTTAAAACAGATTTCTTGCATCTCTAAAGACGTTAATTTTTTGATACGTTTACGAACACATGTATTAGATTTTAATATTATAAAAAATTATCACTTTTAAGAAATTCTCTTAAAATAAAGATCTTAAAATGAAAATTTTATGTTTTAAGTAACCTATAAAAAACAATATTCTGACAGTTCAACTTTGAAAGTACGGCGTTTGTACAATAACTTCATTAAACTGATGTAAACCACACAAATAACATGGTAAATATATCAATTATGTGAACAGAAGAGTAAATTCGTCACTACAATAGAAATTATTAAGTAAAATCACAAAATTTTCCATATCCCGCCATAAAACACACCGAGCTGTTTTGTCATCGCGGGCTGTCGCGGGCTGAAGAACTAATGCATAGGCGCGCCAATAATGCCCCTTGCGGAGAAAAATTAAAACAACATTGTTTCCTAGTAAATTAAAACCATATACAACGTTGTCACATCTTCAATGCGTTTTAACAGCTTGACCACGTAAGAAACGTTATTGGTAATAAAACGTGTTTTAGTGTATACGAGGTTTATTTATGTTATTGCAATAATAGAGTTAATCGGTCGCGCTGTGGTTTTTTTTAGTAAGGCTGGTTAAGTTTTAAATCTCATAACCACTGGAACGATTTTTTCCGAATTTCGGAACCACTTACAAAATCTAAAGCTGAAAAGCTTCCGAATTTCGGAAGATTCTCCCTTGACGCACTAAAATTTTTATTTAAATATTTTCGAAGACTCCCGCGATCTGTAATTTGCATAATCATGTAGTTGACAAAATCCTTTAGCGCTTTCTCCAGAGATGTCTCAATTCTTTGTTTCTATGATTTAATTACGGAAATTTCTAGAACGATTATTTTCGCGGCAAATCACAATAATTGTCAACGGAATTGTATGAGAACTGTCAACCGCGCGTGCTATTTAGAATGTCATAAGTGTTGGTTTTAATGGATGTTTTGAACAAATTTATACAATCCAGTTATCACAATTCAATTATCCATCTGTTTAACGTGTTTTCAAGGGTTCAAACAGAAGTTTTAGTGACTTTTAAAAAATTTTACATTAACCGAATGTGCATTTCATCTGTTGAATGTGTAAATTTTCGCAAGTATCGATCCAATTACTTGACGTGTGTATAGTTATTCAATTAGAGTGATTCATAACGAATATGTTCATGTACTTTTCATTTAGTTGGGTTAAATTTTAATCAGTTATTTACAATTCAAATACTTCGCAGTAATTTCAGAAAAAAATAGCAATTTTTGTTGATAGTTTATATTAAATATTTGTGGAATTATTTAGTTTTGTAATTAATTTCTAATTTCAGAACCAACAATCAACAGAATACTCCACGAACCAGGTAAACAAAAAATATTTTAGTATGCAATATTTTACAAAATATAAGTAATACATTATTTTTAATATAAATATGTACGTACAGTGTACTGATGTCTGGAAACCGAAGAGGCAGTGGTAGGGGCAGGGGGAGAGGAAGGATACTGGCACCAGCTGCTATTGATACTGCATCAACTGCAATAACAATAGCAGCTGGTGCCGGACTACCTGCACCACGAGGACGTTAGCTTGGACGCGGCCGTTCATCTGCAGCTGCAGCTCGGTCTGGAGTGTAAGTATTTTGTAATTTTTTAAAATAGGTATTACTTGGGTGTGAATCTGTGTTGTGCTAATGATATTTTCAATATTTTGATAGTGATCCTGCTTTGCTAACTGTTCGGGAGGATCGTGCCAGAGCCCAAAAGGCAGTTCGGGCGCAGTCTGCTTCATTCCAACTGGAATTTGAAAGCAGAAAGTTCCAGAAGCAGGCGGCCCGCATATTACTCCCGACAGCACCACCAAGAAAAACTAAAAGAAAGTAAGTATTTAGACGCACGATAATATGTTATTGTTTTTCCGGAGTGTTCCGCAACACTGATTTGGATCACCTCTCTGGTTATCTGTATTATGCACAAGCAGTAGAATCGACGCTGTTTCATGACACTGATTATTATTGTTTATTTATTTTACCTACTGTTTTTTTACAGATGCAGTTCACGCATGAATGAGAACAATCCGTGAATTTAATTTATGTATTTGTTTTCAGAAATCCATCTCCGGAGAGAATAGCGTATCCCTTTACACAAGGGACTCCGGCAACATTACCATCGCCTATTCCTCCTCCGTGGCGGACTGCTCCCACCGCTCCAATTCCCCAACTTGTACATGGGACATCGTGGGATGGAGAACCGCAGCAGGGTGAACTCTTCTCTCCGGAGACTGGCTACAATAGCGAGCTGTGGGTGGATGTACCACTCTATCAAGACTTGTCTGCGTTTGAGAACGGTTAGTTTATTTTTAAAACATCAGACCAGAGGCGGTCCATTACGCATGATCAAAGTGCTGCAAAATTCATTTGCATAACTTCTTAACCATCACACTATTTCCCTATTTTGGTAGACCGAGAGGATAGCCCGCCAACACACACTTTGATTTATTCCCATTCGTACATTGTCTCGTACATTCCCTTCTATTATTCTGACTCATGATATTGCACGACTCGAGCATTTGATTCACTTGATCGTGCCACGAGTTTACTTTTTTAAAACGTCGTACCAGAGGCGGTCCGTAATTGAAATATAGACACATTAAATTAATCTGTGTTTTTATTATTGCAGAGCAAGACATGGGCAGAGTGGGAATGACCAACGACATCGACGCAGCAGCTCTCTATGAAGAAGAGTCGGCACTAGGAAACCGTGAGTTAAAAAAACTAAACAACTAAATAGACCTGTCAGTGGTTCAGTGGGCATCGCATTTGGGTCCCACCAAGGCGTACTGTGTTCGAATCCTTGGCAGGCCAAGTCCTCCATCACAACTCAGCAACATTTTCCATATACTGTGGTGGTAGTAGTAAATTTTCAAATATTGTCGGGTTATTCGTAACCCAGGAATGTTTGTCTTTCTTTAAAAAATAAAGCAAGGATGTGTTGCATACATTCGTATATCAATTATTTTATTTTATTCAATTATTTTACAAACCATTTGTAAAATAATTGAATAAATAATTATTCTCCGTCAGCGATCGCAAAAAATCATCTCGAGAGTAAAAGACATCCAATTCAATTAAGCACGATTAAAGTGCTGGAAAATTCATTTGCATACCTGCTTAAACATCACACCATTTCCCTACAGGGGTAGACAGAGAGGATGGACTGCCAACACACAATTTGATGAAGGGCGGAATTACATTTGTCTGTCGTGTCGTGTCGTGACGCCACAGAACGGTATTGGTTTTCATACATTTAGTGATTTTCACCACAACACGACAGACTAATATAAACATCACCATACTAAATGTATGAAACCGTACAATAGACAAGTGTAATTCCGCCTTCATTCACATTCGTACATCGTCTCGTACATTCCCTTCTGACTCTTGACATTGCACAAGCATTTGCTTCACTTGATCGTGCCTTGAGTTAACTTTTTTAAAACGTCGTACCGGAGGCGGTCCGTAATTGACAAATAGACACATTATATTAACTTGTGTTTTCTATTGTTTCAGAAATGGACATTGAGAGCGACATGGATGAAGCGAGTGAAGCGAGCCACGGAACGAGCGATGAGGATACCTCATGCATGCTACGAGGACCTTCTCAAATTCGATTTAATACTAACCTTGACTCCGATATGGCCATTGCGACAATGAGACAAGACCTAGACGACAGCGAGGCAATGCGTTCGATTCTGCCGCCTGATGGTTACTCGTTCCGCGAATATTTTTATTATTTTAAAATGAATAAATTTGGAAATAATACATATTAATCCATAATGTTTGAATGTCTTATGGAGGCAGCTAGGCAAGTCCTTTCTTTCCGCACTTACTTATTCATAAAAATGTTGTTACGATAAAGCCCCCAAAGGTTTGATTTTCAGGTTCTATCGGAAAAGGTTCGGTGGATATTTAATATGTATATTTCAACTCTGATCATTGAAATATATATATATAAAAATGAATAGGTATTCTCAGTTTTCCCTGTATATTGTACATATTAAATTTCTTGTTATATTTTTGCGTCATATCTATATTTTGTCAATTTTTCTATATCTAGTAAAGTGGATTTTTTTTCAGATCTAGTCACTAAACATAACTACGCTTTTTCAAGCAATGTTCAATACTCTGGAACAATTCACAATCGTACTATATTTTTTTTGTTTAAATTATATGAGAAAAACCAATATAAATTGAATAATTTTTTATTACAATGAAATGTATTTGATCTGAAATAATTGTTTAAATCAATGTACTGTTCTACCATTGTTATGAAAAAAATGTAATATTATTTTAATGAATGTAAAAGCCCTCTAGGGCGATAATAAATACTGTAGCGCGCCGTTTTTACGCTTGCCACTACACCATCTCCTTCCCCCGTACAGCGCCATCCTGCTCACCCAAAACTAGGTGAACCAGGCTGCGCAGACGCCTTCTGCGCATTTCCTACTCTCGAGTCACTACATAAACCACGCCCCGCAACAAGGAATGGCCTATATAAAGAGCTGCGAGCCCTAAATTAAACCAGTTTCGTCAGTAGCTCGATCTTGACTAGTACGCTCTCTTAGTTGCGCTTCGTCCTTTGGCACGACCCTCTAAGGAGTATTCTACTACCATAAGTAAAGCACCAACCAGACCCCGACTGCTGCCTTAGTTGCGCTTCGTCCTATGGTACGACCCTCTAAGCAGAACCACAGTCAGTTTTGTTGTTCCCAAAGACTAAACAACAAGGTTCCCTCCGATCCCTTGCTCAGTTAATTATTATTATTGTGAATTGATACATTGTGACTATTTTTACTATGTGTGATCTGTGAACTTACTTTAAATAAATAACATTTTACCAACAATTGTGTTATAAAACATAAATAAATTATTTGTTCTCAACTATTTTCCTACCTACTACTTTTTTGTCGAAATCCAACTTTTAGGTTTAAAATTATTACAAGTTTTTTTGCCAATTAAATTAAAAGGTTTCACGGTGTATACCGAGCTTAAGAATCTGTCAAAACGCATATTTTGTCAATAAAAACGGCGAAACACCTAAGATTTATGCAACTAGAAATGTTTTTTCTGGAGGATTAGTAATGTATATTGTAATGATATACATCTTATTAAAACCCTTGTTTCTTGTTTTACTATGTTGTATAAAAACATGGTGATAAATATCTAATGTTAGGTCACAAAAGTTTATAAAACTGGAGTCTGAACTTGATATTGTGATTTAGGGTGTTTTTGTAAAACAATTATTTTAGTTAAATAAAGCAAAAATCACGTTAATTCTTAATGATAATTGTAGACAATGAACGTATCCTTCTAATTTCATAGAGTTACTTTGTGTTAAATGTATTTAAATATACTAAAAAGGGGATTTCATTTTGACACTCCGCAATCTCAAAAATCTATAAAAATATTTCATCAGCTGATTGCGCATAAAAATTGACAGTTTAAAAATATGTTTGCTTCTGTGGTTATCAAGTAGGCCATAGACAACGTGTAGAAATCGAAAATATCCAATGTTGATTTTAAAAAGTAACATTTAGGGCAATTTCAAAGGAACTAACACGAACTTTTATAATATTTTTTTTATAACTCCTACGAATATGTGCTAGTCAAGAAAAGATAGGTTAATTCATTGGCTATATAGAACTATAATCAGTTTGCATGTCTCCATATTAAAATTCGTAGTTATGATTTTTTCAATGTCGGCGGAAAAAATTCAAAATGGACTCGAAAATATAACGAGCAATCCGAGGCAAATGTTATAAAACGCGCGGTCGCTCCAGTGGTTAAAGAAATATATGTTATTCTTGAATACAATAATAAGACATTCCCCGCGCCGAAACGCAATTTTTATAAAAATCCCTCGACAGAAAAAAATCGCAAAATATGCTCCAAAAATTATTATAAACACGTTTGTTTCAGTTATTTCACAAGTTATATATATGTATGAAAAAAAATCACAGTGTTTCTTTAAATGCTGTTTAACACAACCCCAGCGAGATTTTGATCTATTTTAAACGAGTCGTGTTTTATTAAACATTTTCACAATTTTCGCATCGATTTTGTCGCTTTTTAGCGCGCGCCTCTAATATTCGTAATTTCGTATCTCTCCATCTTCTTCTTTTCGAGCCTGGTTGCGGCGCCTTAATCAAAATAATAAAAATGTTTCATAATTAGGATAAAAGTGTGATACCAAGGTTCTTATTAACCATCTTTTCCAGAAATTATTTTATCGGAGTAAATTTGCACCAAACAGATATATTTTGCGTTTGTACCTAATTCTGGTTTCAAAATACTTTAAAGCTGTACTGATGCTTAATTATAATATTTTCTTTTGAAAAACATTTTCAGCTTTTTATAAAACGGAATACTGACTGCATTTCAATGAAACCCCCTTTGCTGGCGGCATGAAATTAACAAAGCATTGTTTAAAATGTGAAGTAATATTGAGAAATTCCACGTTTTGTATATTTTATAAGGCGCCCCGGAGCGAGAAATGCTCCTAATGGATAGCACGTTTTAATTAGTATTAAAACGTGCAAATCAGCCGAGGAACTTGAAGAATATTATATAGACATCAAAATGTGGTAGCCAAATATTTATGAGCATTTATTTAATAACTTACTTTAATCAGAACTTCAAAGCCATTTGAAAAAGAAGTAAACGAAAGGGAAGGTAAAAAACGAGTGTGCTTTAGACCACACGACTGAAGTAAAACTTCACTAACTTATATCTCCCTCTCAACTTCACACTTTTCATAATGCTCTCGTCACGCATTCACCAGCTTACTCCCCAAGTCAAGCGTGAGTAAAGGCCAAAAATTTACCAGCTTAAGTCAAGCGTGCGGAAAGAAGTTTTACGTTTCTCTGTCAGAGCTTGTACTCCTATTTAGTGTCCGACCGAAACAGGACTTTCTACCGAAACCGAATCTTTGGTATCTATCTCAGTTTCGGCCGAGACCAAAACCGAAAATTTTTTGGAGATGTTAAAAATCTATTGTTTACTGAAATTTGGCTTATTTTTTACATTTATGCAGATAGTTAAACACTAAAATGAAATAAAAAATAATAATTGAAGTTAGTGAAAAAATTATAACTTTTTTTATATTACTGCTACAAAACAAACCAAAAATATGAAAATTAACTAAACATGTTAACAGCTTCTCAGGAATAAAAAAATGTCAATAATCAACACTTAGGTACATTATAAGGGAAGGGCCTTATTAAATGAGTATTTTAATTTTAATTGCGTTTACAATCACAACATTCTTCTTACACTTGTTAAATGAAATAAAAAACAATTGAAATATGTGTTTTTTTTTATATTACTGCTATAAAACAAACAAAAATTATAAAAATTAACGAACATGTTAACTACTTCTTGGAACGAAAATTTATCATTAAAATCAGCACATACATTATTAAGGAAGGACCTCATTAATCGAGTATTTTAATTTTAACTGCGTTTACAATCGCGAGAAATAACACGTAAACTTACAACACAGTCACGCAGGACCGGCCGGCGAACTCAGCTGATGATTAGCTCAGGGTGACACACGACCCACGAAGTCATCAGAACGACGTGTGATAACACAACACACGCAGGACCGGCCGACGAACTCAGCTGATAATTAGCTTATGATGACACAAGACCTGCGAAGTCAGCAGAACGACGCGTGATAACATAATCACGCAGGACCGGCCGTCGAACTCAGCTGATGATTAGCTCAGGGTGACACAAAACATGAACATGAAGTCAGCAAAACGACGCGTGATAATTCACGAACGCAGAGTTTCACTGCGGCCGAAGGTTTGCCTGATTTTTAACGTAATTTTTGTTTATCTCAAATATAAAATAAATCATTTACAATGTAATCCTGAACTAATCGAACAAATAACATTAATTGAAAATAAATGTGTAATTAATTTATTAAGGTAATTTTTAAAACTACTTACAGATTTCATCCAGGAAGCAAAATTTAAGAGCGTTTAACCAGCCAGTGGCCGAAAATCCACATTTCATCGAAAGCTGTTCTTACGACCGTGCAGGGCGGTTACAATGAGAAGAGATTAATTATTCTCCATACCAGCTTTTTAAAATTATAACTCAATATCGATATTATTTCATTCCAAATTTGCTTTAATTTATACCTACATCCAAAAATGCTGAAAGGCGTGATGATAAAACTTTTAAAATAATGTACTTTTTGTAATTATTTTTTGATTATAATTATTTATCATTTTTCAATAATGTCTAAGTTAAATAAAAATGATAAAAAAATCTGAAATATATTAGTTTGTAAGTGCGCAAATAAATACACAAACGGACCAATTTTCGTCAAGAAACACATGTATGTATACATTTTTTTATGATTTTATTTTAACTAAAAATAATATTCTAAAACATGCGATATCTAGATACTGCATTGATTTATTTTACTGCATGATTATATGATTTGAAATGGGTGTGGTATAATACAAAATCTTTTTTGAAAATTTAACAAATCTGCCAACGACCTATGATATTACCTTATTATGCTAAAAATAAACATTTTTTTCAAAATTTAAAACATGCGTTTACTGGATAAAACAACAATCTTTCGAAATCCATTTATAATTTTTTGTGGAAAAGAGTCAATCCGTCTAAAATCTGATTTAAAAATGACATATTTCCGGTTTTCTCTAGTAATACCCTCTTAAAAATTAAACGCACAATACTAAGCACAGTACTCTTTATATCTCGTGGTAGTTTTAATGTTTATTTTTCTAACGGTATTGTTATCCCGAGCGTCTTCCAAAACTGGTTTTCTTTTAAAGACGCGTGGATTAGATTTAAAAACAAAGAGCTTATTCTCCGACAAACTCAAAAGCCAGTGTTTTCTTTCATGAATTAATTATTATTCTTTCTGATTCTAAACCTTATTTCGTTATTTTTTTCAAACTGAAACTGTGGTAAAATGTAAAAACAGTATAGTATGGTGGAAATTAAAAACCTTTGTTAAAGAAAACACGGTTCGAAGTATTTTATCCAATCACTTGAAGTAGTGTATTTTAACTGTATATTTAGGTGTAGACCAGTATGTAGTTAAATTAAACATATTTATTTTATTAAATAACTTTATATACACCCATGGGTCTTTTACGTTGGGAATTTATACATATATCTTATATATTAAATTAAACATATTTATTTTATTAAATCACTTTATATGCGCCCAATGGGGCTTTTACGTTAGGTATTTATATATCTTCTATTATATAAAAATGAATCGCTGAATGTGTTGCTAAGCGCATAACTTTCGAACTACTGCACCAAATTGGATAATTCTTTTTTTTTGTGTGTTTGTTATTGTCAGGACAAGGTTTTTTATAAAACTTCCGGTGAGCTCTCGCATTATGAAATTTGTATAAAAAAATTGCTATTGGTGGCACGCAAGGTTTGAAAACTGAATGTATGGAAAGCGGGAGGGAGGGAGAGATGGGGGAAGGGGGGTGGGAGGGGGCGGGGGAGTGGTGAGGGGGGAGGGGTGAGGGAGGGTGGTGAGAGGGGGGGGGGGGAGGGGAGGAGGTGGAGGAGGCAGAGTGGGAACCCCCCATTACACCATGCGAGCGAAGCCGCGGGAAAAAGTTAGTTTTATATATAAAAAATCTCGTATCACGGTGTTTGTGGTCGCACTCCTCCGAAACGGCTTCACCGATTTTTATGAAATTTTGTATGTATATTTGGTAGATATGAGAATAGGTTTCTAAGTATATTTCATGCCGCTAGGTGATTAGGGTGTCCCTATCCAGAAAATAATTTTTTTTAGGACAATTTTCTTTTTTATTTGGCATCAAAAAATACCTTTGACCCCAAATTTTAACCCACCTACCCCCACCCTCCCATTTTTTGATTGCAATTTTAATATTTTGTATTTTTGTATGAACGAATTTAACCGTCTTTCGTATTTCAAACGGAACGAAATTATTTATGTTGTTGAATGACAGATGGCGCTACGTCCGCCTCATCGAACCTTCATCCATACTTGCGCAAGACATTCACGAGAAGCGTCGCGTCATTTTGATATTTCATTCGGTATCATGTTCTCTCGTGGGCAAACCATCGAGCTTATTTGTGTTGGCTAAAGACGGACTCTCAAAATAATCGTACACTCAATTGCTCTTCGAAATTAATATTGATTTTCTTTATTTCATTTTCCTACTTTAGTTGATGTTTTTTTTTGGTTTTATCGGCGGTCATCATCTACAGCGCTCCATTCCTCTTCCTGTCATAGATCCCATCCCCACACACTTACAATACATTAGTGATTTTTTTATTCAACAACAAAAATATTCAGTAGAAATAATTTATATGGCAGAACAACGTTTGTCGGGTATATATATATTTTTTATACGTTAGCTCCACACAGGAGGCCCTGAGGAAAATAATTTCCCTTAGGGCCTATGTCATCTTTGGGGATGACGTGGGGAGGGTCTTATTAGGAAAGGAAGGAGAGGAAGTTCTGGGTAAGAAAAGGGGATCTGGTGGTCAGTGTGTTCAGGAGTGATGGACGTATCAAACGATGTGACAATAGTTGCCTATGATTCCGATGAAACCTTTATTACCTTCATATACAAAGTTTGTGAATCTCTTTTCTCGCTCATAAATAATTCACTCGGTTCGCTCATTTTTCGCAAAAGACAAACCATTGAAAACATTTATTTTATTATCCAAAAAACGAGACATTTTATTCGTTCATCAGACACTTGTCATTGCGGACGAGAAACTTGCGCAATAAAAGTAATTGCCGGCAGAATACTCAAACCACCCCCGAATAATCCCAACCAGTCCCCCTCCGTACTTCGGGTTCAAGGGATGGATTCTTGTGAGCTAACCACACCGTGAACCCTCGGCCCGATAACCTGTTCAAGGCCCGACATTGAAATTTCAAATAAGCCTCGAAGTGTTAACTCGATTTTAATTGCCTCATTTCAACATCTGAGCAAACTCAGACGAATAAGAGAATCTCGTTAGAAATAAAATTAACACACCTAGATTTAATTAGTCGGGGCCGAGATCGTTGACAATAAGCCCTCGTTACCTTTTACCAGTATTTAGGCGAAAAATGAAAGAAAATGTCGGGAAAAATCCAGGAAACTCTTTTTCATGTAATAGTAGCTGAACTTAAATAAATAAATAAACTTACTCGGGCTTTATAAGGAGTTTTTCGAAATCATAAATGTAGACAGAAATGTTCCTGCAAGTGAAGCATTCTTATCTTGAAGTAATTTTCTCTTATTAGAGTGCAAAATTTCATGTAAGTACAAGGAAAAACAATTTAGTACTAGATACGATTTTAGATTTTCACGGCCAAAAATATTTTTGTTATTAGTTTTTCGGGTATTATGCCATGTTACGATACCTCCTTCTTTAGCCAACGTTTCGGACAGCGTTGCAGTGTCCATCATCAGGACAGATGTGTGCCCTGATGATGGACATCTGCCCAGATGATGGACACTGCAACGCTGTCCAAAACGTTGGCTAAAGAAGAAGGTAGCGTAACACGGCATAATACCCCAAAAACTAATAACAAAAAAATAACAAAAAAAAATAGTACTAAATCGAAAAATATTGATTTAAGGAAATATGGCGGTTTATTTTCTTTTACCTGTATTGTATTCAAACATGTGAATAAATTGTTAAAAATTTATAAGACGTGTTATCTACATATTTGAAATACATTATTACATATAAATTTATTTGCTCACTACAGTCAAATGTTTAATAGACAACATTCCAGAATTCACTTTTTCACATAACACCTTTTCTTTCCGAATAAGGGCTCAAATATTAAAATCATGATGGGCTTTTACAAGAACTTTACATTTTATGTAATTATTGCGTAATAAGGTGTTCGAAAAAATTGAACAGCCTTACTAAAAAATCGTAGTGAAGATTTTATAAAGGACCGTGTTTGTGAAAACATTACTAATTAGAAACTGACAAATAATATTTGTTAATTTTTTAATGTAGCTATTACTTTGTGGTTATCCATTATAGAAAAATGAAACAATACAACTTTGTATAAACCACTTATATAATGTGCAAATCCGACCGGTTTCGGAACAAACGTTCCTTCGTCAGGGAAAGCTTATACTAATTTGATCCCAATCTGCATTATTAACTAACAACGGCTCCACCCCTACCATAATAAAACATTGTTCTAAACTGTCAAATTAGTATAAGCTTTCCCTGACGAAGGAACGTTTGTTCCGAAACCGGTCGGATTTGCACATTATATAAGTGGTTTATACAAAGTTGTATTGTTTCATTTTTTTAATATTTGTTAATATGAAGCAGATAATTTGTGAAGTGACATAATTATTAATAAAAGACAATAACTTTAAAAACACCACTTTTATTTTCTATACTTTATGCCGACCAGGTTTCGCTTCCACTGTAGTTTCTTCCCAAAGAGGGAAGTGTATCTAATGTATGCACTGTTTTTATTTCTTATCGAGGTATTTTAAATGTTTTGTATATTTTTGAAGCCGTTTTAAAAAATTATCACTTTATAAACAAAATAAAATTACCTTTTAGGTTTTTGAAATATACTTTAGTATTTTACAATTGTAATAGTTAAGCTTCAAACATGAAACAGTTGGAAAAAACTTACCACAAACATTTTTTATATAAAACTTTGAAGATTTTCTAAAAATACGAAATTAAAAAAAAAAAACTAACAATTTTGTTTGAGGAATTTGCAACAAAACTCTTACTACACTTTTAATCTTATTCGTACAATTAAAAATTCTAATAATAATTTCCTGGATTAACCAAAAAAATCTGAAATTTTTGATTCATGGTTGTACTAAATCAACTCGTGTTTTGTGACGCTTAATTTGATCTCGATGGGTTTATTCTTTATCACATACAAAGGCCAGAATTAAAACCTATTGGTGGAATTCGCACACTGGCTGATAACCGCCCGCTGACAGCCGTTGTCAAGGAAACGAAAAGTGTTTAGTCTTCTCATCGTAACTCGTAACGCTTTTGTCAACATCTTTCCGTTTTTATCAAGTCAACCGACAAGCAAAGTGAAAATACCGCCGTTATTGATCTTAATCGTTATAAATGGTTAATCTATACAAAAGCCGAATCGACCATGAGGGATCCCAAACCGGGCAAGATCGCCAAACTATCGTAAGTTACCCTTGTGAAATTACGTTTACTAATTGCTTCAGAAAACATACCAAATCGAGATCCACAGGCATAGCTCGTAAGAGTGGACATTCAGCTCCACTCTAACCTATGTAAGGTGGTACCATCATCGCGCCCATCTAACAAGTTGATTTCTCGAATTTGTATTTATTTACACATGCAGGAGGCATTTATAGTATTAAAAAAATTACATAACGCGACATTATTATTTATGGATTGAAAACTGATGAAAAATAACACAAATAATAGTTAATATTTGAATTTTTATTTTATTTATTTATTTGTTTATTTAGCACAAGATTATACATTTATATACATAATTTATTTAAAAAAATTGACTGCCCAACTAGGAGTATTCCCGTTTTAGGGCAGTCAAATTATTATGGGTATGAATATGTGGTACATGATTTGTACAAAAAAAGAAAGAAAATTGATGAAATAAAAAGAGGAAATAAAAAGAAGAGAAAGAATATTAAATAAAATAATAAAAGAAGTTTAAAATATAGTAATTATTATTTGTTTGGCATAGTTATAAAAATAATATTAATTTTAAAAAGAAAAGGTAAATAGGTACATTTAGGTAACTTAAGAGGAATTAAGAGGATTAAAACATTAAGGTAACTTCTGTATGCATTGCATATTGTACATGTGTTGTATTCCTACATACATGTGATGTAGAAAAAAAGAAAAAATAGAGAAGAAAAAGAATAAAATAAAAATGAAATAACCAATTAAAACATACAATAGTCGTGGATTGTTTAGCATATTTGTTGAAATGATAATAATAATAAATAAAAGTTATATTTATATATGTATAACTTTTCCATCACGAGTGTTTAATAACATACTTACCTTTATACCTACTGTGTGAATATATGTAACCATGTACCTACTGCAATCTTTTATATATATGTAACATACTTGAATTTTAGATTTTCACGGCCAAAAATTATTTTGTTATTAGTTTTTGGGGTATTATGCCGTGTTGCGCTACCCCCTTCTTTAGCCAACGTTTCGGACAGCGTTGCAGTGTCCATCATCAGGGCAGATGTGAATATTGATTTAACGTATTGATTTAAAATAATGTATGATTCAAAGATATTCAAATACAAAAGAGAAATGCTATGATGTCCGCGCAATCGGCGGACTACGACCTAATTGGAGTAGTTCGCGTACGAAAAGAATTTATTCATTTCGTTGATTTTGTGAAGGTGTGCATTAGTATTGGTTAACAATATAGTTTGAATACGGAAAGAATTCGTTCATTTAGTTTATCGTACCTTTGATTTATTCGTTAGTTATTTGTTCATTTAGTTTATTTGTTAATTGGTAAACAATATCGGCGACACCCGGAAGCGCAATTCCATCTATTAAAAACTGCGGATAGCACAACTATTTTATTTCAATATCTTTCGTATGATTACATGCGATGAAATGTGTCTTGTAAAATAAGATTTTTCGTTTGAAAGTTTAATAAATTTGCCAATCTATGGTATAACCTTATTAAACTAAAAATAATCTTTTTTAAAAATTTAAAACATGCGCTTACTAGATAAAAGAACAATTTATATTTTTATGATTTAATTTATATTTATACAGATACGTTTTAAGATTTTCACGCAAAAGCATTTTCATTATTTGTTTTTGGGGTGTTATGCCGTGTTGCGCTACCTCCTTCTTTAGCCAACGTTTCGGACATCGTTGCAGTGTCAATCATCAGGGCAGATCCTGTATCCAAACCATATTGTTAAAATACTACACCTTAAAAAAATCATCGAAAAGAACAAATTCTTTTCGTTTGAAAACTACTCCGATTAGGTAATAGTCCGCTGACAGTCGTGCGGACATCATAACACATCTCCAAAGATATTTTGTATTTCAATATGTTTGGTCCAAGGTATGTAGTGTGTAGTAAAATTACGTTCGCTTTTTATTATAAAATCAGTTCAAAATGAGCGTGAACAAAGAATAACTTTTAACAATACTTAATTAACACACTTTAAACCAACTTTTCAAATACGTTTTTTAAACTTTCTAATAAATCTACTCTACCGAACAGATCCCTTTAAATTGGGAATCATTGATTCAATCCCAAAATTTGGTGGAACTTTTCCAAGTCCCAGTAGAAGTGTGTAGGTCCCGTGAAGGTGGAATAGGACCGGTGGCTGGGTCATATGGAGAGAATGACCGAGTATCAAGCACCGAAGTCCCTGCTGAACTCAAGACCAATAGGGCGAAGGAGCCTGGGAAGACCAAGACTAAGATGGAGCGACAACGTCCTCAAAGACATATTTCTCTTGGAGCTTCCAAACTGGAGAGAGCTGGCACAAAACCGAGATGAGTGGAGGAAGAGAGACTCTTGAGGAGGCCAAGACCCACCAGGGGTTGTAGAGCCAATAGTGATGATGATAACAGTTTTCACTTTACATGTTCAGTGCGTTTTTAACGTGAAATTTAAAATCTTTTAATTTATTATTTATTTTAAGAAACCTTCTTGTAGAGCATTAAAAAATTTAACTCCAAGAAATTTATAATGGAATTGCCCCATTTTTTTTCTTTCTACATTTTGGAGTTGAGAAAATTGTTGTTTGTCTGAGATTTAGATTATTTTGGAATGGTGTAATTTCGTTTTGAATATTATCTGTGTAAATTTGTAATTTTGCATGGTAGAAGTATAACGATTTTGGATTTCTGACTTAAAATTCTTTAAACAAAATTTCTGATGAACATGTATAAGATTTAAGTAGAAATGTTTTTAATTTTTATTTTTGAACAGCGGTTTTGTATTTTTTATGACTTCCACTCCACCCTATAATGCCACTGATCGACAGACCCTACATCAATCTGAGTCTTAGAGTGGATTATTTGTATTTCTTTGGGTGTTCCTTGTTTTTTTTTTGCAAAATAGTATATAATAAGTTTTTTTGTGTTTAGTGTTAGTAAGCTTCTATGAAATCACTTTTTTAGTTTAATAATATCTGTATCGGCCATATTATTTATTTCCGTCCATGTATTTGCTTTTGGCAGTAGCACTGTGTCGTCTGCGTAATAGATAATTTCTCCATGTTTAGAGACAAATATTTGTAATAACTAAGATATAATTTCAACCGAAATGATGGAACTTTTCCCTTCACGTTTCTTAAAAATGTTGTTAATTCATCAATGATTTCTGATTATAGATTAATTTTGGTAGGCAGGTATGGGTACCGCCGACCCGGGAACAATTTATTGGATAACCAACGTCTTTGTCATAGGTCACCCCAAGTGGTTCGCTACATTTAGTATCATAGCAGGGGTGGTCTCGTTCATGGGGTGAGGCTTGTCAAGGTCTTGGCGGCCGATGTGTCTGCTCACCTGCTGCGTAGCAGGCCGGATCGAGAGAGAGACTGGTTGAGGTGGTATTTTGACCTCTTCAGCCAAAATCCTTCAATCCATTGCCTTGCACCACAGTTGAAGAGATGGATTCTTACGTCCGTCACACCTGCACATACTGACTCGCAGATTCCTACCCACCCCTCATACCTATTTCCTTCCCAGACCTTCTCTTCTTAGTTTCCTTTTAAAAAATCCCTCCTCACGGCATCCCCTAAGATGACATAGGGCCTTAGGGAAATCATTTTCGTCGGGGCCTCCTACGTGGAGCTAATGTAAAAAAAATATATGTTTAAAAAATATTATTCTTAAAATTCTTATCTCGGAATATTTGTACAGATTGTGCCTTTTTTTAATAATCGGAGACGGTTTACATATATATAGTTCCCGTGAGCACTTAGGCCATAGACCCATTGTACTACCTCCCATTTTACCTCATTCCTTTGACAGTAACCCAGTCCCTTTTATAAAGTTCACCAGGATTGTCATTGGAAAAAAAACTATATCTTCTGGTTTGACAATGTGTCGTCCCAGGTCTCATTTCCCCTCTTCACTCCTCCTTGGTTCCCTGAAGACCCCACGACGGAAGAGGGCTTCATCTCTCCTCTCCACTCCTTAGTTCCCCGAAGGCTCCACAATGGAGAGTCCACCTCCCCTTGGTTCCTTAAAGGCCCTACAAGGGAAGAGTCCACTCCACCTTGGTTCCTTGAGGGCCCCTGGAGGGAAGAGAACTTCATATCTCCTCCTTGGTTCCTTAAAGGCCCCACAGAGGAAGAGTTCACCAAGATGGCCTCATTTCTTCTCTTCACTCTTACATGGTTCCTCGAAGGCCCCACATGGGAAGAGGACATCATCTCTCTACTTCACTCCTCATTGGTTCCACAAAGGCCCCACGCTGGAAGGGTGCCCTTCCCCTTGGTTCCTTGAAGGCCCCACAAGGGAAGAGTTTATGAAGGTGGCCCCAGCTCACCTCTCCATGCTTTCTCCTCTTGGTTCCTCCTACGGCCCCAGGAAGGAAATCCGCAGAGGTTGCCGCAGCACTCCTGGGTTCCCAAAAGGCCCCTAGTTTTCGAAGGGTCCTATTTTTTTATCCCACGAGTTACCAGGGAAATAGATGGTCCACTCCAGCAGAGTCCTGAGTGTTGGAGTGAGATCTAAATACTCCGAGATGCGACCTTGTTTCTCGGAGGCACCGTTCGTGACGCTGTTCCCCAGGACATTCAGCCTGAGCACGGTAGCTCACACCTTGGCTTGGGATGACTATTGCAGGTTTGTGTTGCCACTCCCTGAGCGATGGGTTCGCCACACTCCCTACGCTGTGCCTCACTCCCCAAAAAAAAAAAGCGTCAACCTTCTGAAAATAATTTTCAGAGATAGCCAAACACCAAAAATCTTAACAAACTTATTAAGAAATATCGCTTTCTTATTTTTACGAAATTGTTATTTGGATTGCCACCTTATTATTAGTCTGCCTCCGTTCATCAAAAAACTCATTTTCACGAAATATTTCAGTCTGACATTTTTTATTTGCATATCAAATATATGAAAAAAGTTTCCACCGCACCGCACATGTCATGGCTGCCCAGATTTAACAATCACGCCCAAAATACTTCTTAGCGTTTCAAGGGTAGTTGAGACAGAATCTCTGATAGCAGAAATGTGGGAGGAATACCTGTATGAATTTAATCTTTTTTAGGAAACCTTATCCTGATAATTTAACAGTAAAACTCTTAGTTATTTTGCTTCAATAGTGCTAGAAAAATTTATATTGAAAAATATTTGCTTAATTCCTATTATGACTTAATATTACAGATTATGATTTGACTGCAAGTTAGTGAAAGGTGATGTAGTCATTACTAAGTGGACATTGGAATTTTGAAAAAAAAATCGTAAATAAAGACAGACCGTCGCGACGTAACCATTTGTGAAAGATACAGCAAATCATTTTTACCTATGTATATTACGAACTATTTAATTTGTTATGAAAACATATACTACCTATTTAACGGTAACCATACAAAACTGTGGGAGGTTTTTGGTTCGGCTTCGCCCAGTTAGTGTTGGTGACAATGATGACAATTTTATAAATTCAATGGGAACTGGTTCCAAAAATAGCCCGAACCTCGGATTCACTAATAACTAGTCATCAGGACAAAATCACTGAGTCAAAATCACCGGGACAAAGTAACCAGGACAGGCCATGCCGTCATATTTACTATATAGCCGCGTGATTACAACAATGGGATCCATTTTATAAACCCAATAGGATCTGGTTCCAAAAATTGGTGACCATTTTATAAATCCAATAGGAACTGTTTCCAAAAGTAGCCCGTTCCTCCGATCCACTATCCTTCATTCATCAAGTGTTAGACACCGGGACAAAGTAACCGATACGGGCAATGACGTCAAATGTAATATATAGCCGCTTGATACAACTATGTATTACCGTCCATCTTTCCATATCCGGAGAGATATATTATATATTGGTTTTTGGCAAGTTACAGGGAGAAATTAACCCCTTTGTCTTGCAAACTGTAGTAATGTCACCTGATGGATTTTTTTTTTGCCCGATGTTCGGGTTACCTTGGGCAAGATGAAGGAAGTTAATATTTTTTTTTATGGTTTGTTTATCTGTAAGTGGTATACATTTTGTATAGATAAACACACACATACATACATTTTTTCATACAACCGGAGAGATACACACAAATTCATAGCAGTTATACCTAGAGGGGACACATCCACATTCGACCTGCTGACGGAAGTAGCGACATCTTGTGACAAATTATTGAATTAAAAACCGAATTACAACGGTAGCTTTGTTTGAAATTCCACGCACACAGATGTTATTTATGGCGCGGCGTGTAAGGCGTGGCGTCAGTCATGCAATCCAAGCCGGGTTCCGAAATTCAACCACGCAGACGGAAGGCTATTAATATTGTTTGATGATTGTGTTAATAACTGAACTGCCAGTATGACATTTCTTAAGTTTGGCTTACAAGCTTACCGCCAATAATCATGACTAGCATTTTTTACTGTTCGAAATATCTTCGAGTAGTCTGACATTCTGGTAGAACGTATCTTCTTTCATTCTTCCATCACGTCCCCAATGTTCATTGTGTTGCCCGAATTCCTCGGAATAGTCAAAAGATGGCATCTTTTTCAGATAAAACTTGCGCCCACCATAAAATCCATCATAATAAAAAGTTTCGTTTGAGTCTACATCATTTGTCAAGTGAATTACTTTGGTCAGAAAGAACATGAATACTTTTACACGAAGGAGAAAAAAACCTATTTTATAGGTGAGTACTAAAACCTAGAAAGAAAACACACAAGATGGACATCTTCAAATATTCATACAATTTCCTGTAACCAATAAATTAATATTTTTTTAAAGAAATATAAGATGGGGTAAACCGTTTTAAAGAGACCCTTGCTTATCATTTGTGTTTTAAGCTAAGACAAATTCCCATTCTTCTAATCTGCACAAATTAAAAAAATTAAGAGCAGTGGTGAAAATTAGGTGGCCGAGTTTTTTTTTTGTTAGATTTGTCAACAGTGATTCACATCAAAGCGCTTACAGATACTATTACACAACATTGATAACATAATACTTACACATATATTAGACATATTATGTCCTACCAGTATGCACTCTAATACCTATGGCTTAGAAACATATCATAGGTACCTATTTTTCATATCGCTTTGTATACTCCGTAATACCTTCCTTTTATTTATTATATATTTTTTTTTTAATTTTGGTTATCTTCAATATTTGGCTCCTAAGAGCATTTCTTACTGTTTACTTGTCAAACTTTTTTTATATTTATAACTTTTGTACTTTATATTATTTACAAAGGTAACTTATAGTTTATATTATTTCCTGCCTTTCAACTTTTTATCTTAACTTTTTACTTTTACATTATACTTTATATTTTATAGTTTACACTTTTACTTTATACTTTCATTTTATACATCATAATTCTATTTACTACTCATTACCTTAACTCCTTTCTTTTACACTTGGTTTTTATATTTAACTTTACATTTATATGTCACTTTCTTATGTTATTGTATTATAATATATATAAATATAATTATGTCAATGGCACATGTTGTGCCGTATGTTTTGAAATAAATAAATAAATATTACACTCATACACACACCCTTACCATATATTACATAACAGTAATACGTTTTTGCAACAAGTTTTTAGAATAATAAGTTTATTGAAAAACATAATAGAGAGCTTTAAATCTTGTTAAGAGATGATTTGAAGGTGGCCAATGATGACACTGTCAAATTAAGGGAATGTTTTTTATAAGTCTCATTAAAATTACGGCACATTCTCGATTAGCTGAGTCATAATCCAGCTTGGTTCGATATTTTTTAATATTTAACGGAATATAATTTACAATTCGTGAATCAATTCTAGGAATATTGAACCTGATTTGATGAAGTAGAAAAGGGCAATTTATTAAACCATTAACAATTTTGAAAATAAGGTTTAAATCTATATTTAGTCATCCATGTTCAAGGGTGCGTACATTGGAGTTTAGTTTATTAATTTTGTTTGAGATACAACACTATCGCCGACAAAAGTAATCGTACTATATATTATAACTGGTTCCATGCCAACTCAGCATCAACTCAACGCCTCTTTGAAAATTCATTAAGAACTTTGAAAAAATATATTGAAAAATCGTCTGTAACCTAATCTTACATCACCTATTTAACCAATTTTTTTCATCACTTTTGATGAATTTTCAAAGTAGGTGTTGGGTTTATTTCATTCTGTCACCATTATAATTAGCAGTTCAAAAAGCGCTCGGTGAGTTTTTGCTGCTGGGCCCTGCCGGTGGCTTTTGGTTTGGAGTTGCCCATTTTAAGTGTTGGTGACCATTTACAGGGCTTCGCCCAGTTCTCCCATAAGACGATCTGTAATACTAAAATCTAAAAGAGTCTTTCATCTGCTTTTAAAAACAGATTATGTTTTCAAATGCGTTCATAAACGGCGAATTTATTTAGAATCGAATGTAATGCAAAAATTTATTTCGCAGAATACGCACTCTGATGGTTTACATATCACGACCGTAGCTTAGTCACAAACTTCACGTACACAGATGGTTTCCATACGGCGCGGCGTCAGAGATGTACTTGAAGTTGTGTTCTTAAATTTCAACCGTACAGACGCTAGGTCATCAATACTATCAGATAAATTAATTACAAAGTAAACTGTAGCCTGGTTAACTTCTAATCTGTACATACATTTGAATGCCGCCTGAAGCAGTGAAATATCAGAGGCAATTTGCTCTGGTGACAAATTCAACTAAAATTGCACACGGGGTCACTAATTACACATCAGTTGGGTATTAATAATAACAATATAATATTTGATCTTAATAAGCTTTAAGCATCTGTGGGTTAGAATGATTGGTAGGGTTGGTGGGTTAGAATGATTGGACACTCTTTGCTGGAAAGAAGGTACTTATAAAATGCTGCGAAACGCCACGTTGCATACCTTCCATCAGCAACACTCCCAATAAGGCTGAATCTTTAGCGTCCACGAGTGGTCATCAGAAAACCCCGTGAATCCTGGGCAATGTGATGACCACCATTATAATATTACAGCAGATAGAGAGAGGGCGAATGGCGAAATTCCGGTGCCATAAAACGGGAACTAGATAGCTAAAGGAAGGAAAACTCCAACAGAAAACCCTGGTCCTCCAGGATGGGGGTTGGGCGTAGGGCTAACAGCTCTACCCCATAAACAAAACAAAATGTTACAATACCTCAAGACAAGCCTCGAACATCGGAACGGAATGAGGATAACAGACCCGGCAAATGTACAATAGGGCGAAGGAGCCTGGGAAGATCAAGATTAAGATGGAACGACAACGTCCTCAAAGACATATCTATCTTGGAGCTTCTAAACTGGAGAGAGCTGGCACAAAACCGAGATGAGTGGAGGAAGACTCTTGAGGAGGCCAAGACCCACCAGGAGTTGTAGAGCCAATAGTGATGATGATGATGAAACATCTATTTATAGGTCCACACTAGAGACAAGACACAATATTATCTGTACCAACATCGCTTCCTAAAGGGAATTGCTTGGAGGTTAGGATTTGAAAGAGGCGAGTACTCGTATGATGAAATTAAACAAACTTTAAACATTACTTCTTTGGAAAAACGTAGAAAGGACTCTGATATAATTTGCATATTCAAAATTATCAACATTACTGACACACCTGCTTTGTTACAACTCATCCAGTTCAACATCCCTTCCCGTAGACTCAAAAATAATGAATTGCTGTTCCTCAATCAACATTCTACTCATTATAGATATCATTCTCCTTTTTCCAGAATGTCGAGACTTGTCAAGGCAAATCAAAGCATCAAATTTTTTGGTGTAAGCATAGATGACTTTATATTTATATCGACCTAAGCAATGTGATTTTTTAAAGCCTTTTAAATCCATCTTCAAGCTACTTGTAGTTATGTTCTATACGTACTTTTAAATATGTATTTTGTCAATGCTCTTCATCTATATGTACTCTCTTATCATTGTCATCTCTTTTTTAATTCGTGTTATTGTTATATTGTTAATGGACTATTTTTCCGTAAATAAATAAATAAATAAATTGTAGCTATAATTTTGTGATTATCCATTAAAGAAAAATGAAAGAATTCAACTTTGCAGAAACCACTTATATAATGCGTAAATCCGACCAGTTTCGGAACAAACGTTCCTTCTTCAGGGAAAGCTTATTATGAGCTTTCCCTGAAGAAGGAACGTTTGTTCCAAAACCGGTCGGATTTACGCATTATATAAGTGGTTTCTGCAAAGTTGAATTGATTCATTTTCCTTTAACTTTAATTGGTCAAAAACCAATCTTGAATTTTTATATCAGTGGTATTATGTACAAGAAGATTTTTTACATCGCGTTTTATCCGCCCTTTGAAAACTGGTATAGTGTAATCAAATTTTTGTTCGCTGAATGAAATTCTCGGTTTTACGATTTTAACAAGTATTAGTTTGTTTGGCTGTGTGTCTTTTTATAGCCCAGATTTCGGTAGCTTTCCGTACAGTTCCTATCTGCCGCACAACATTTTAATCACCGTGCTCATATTTTTAGAACCTACCTTGGTTCAACCAAATTTAATCAGTTTTAGTTGCCTGGAAAAGGTTCTGCGCCTGAAAGCTTTGTGTGGGTATTCTTTATTGATAAATGAAGTTCCCGTTAGAAAATGCTTGTACGTGTATATTTGAAAAAAGAATTAAACAAAAATTGCTATGTGAGCGTATTTCGTGAGCCACAAGTCTGGCCAATCGATCCTTAAATCTTTTTTTTATTTTTTTATTTTTTTTTTATTGTATGACAGACAGGTTAGTCCAATTATGGTACAATTTTCTTGCAACTAACAATACATGTATATAGTTTTTTTTAAATATGGTATGGTGATATCAAACACATTTATATCCGCTGGTAGGGCATTTAAGCAATGTCATACCTCTTATCTGATGTGTTGAGCCATGACATCTGTCCGACCCTATGTAGAAACCCTATGTAGTTCGACAGTATTTGTCAGGAGCGAATAAGCCACAGCATGACAGGAGATATGGACAATCAATAAGGTTTTTTATTAACTTTAATTCGAATACCATGAGTCCGGCATTACGCCTGGTCTCCAGGCTTTGATAATTTATCTTCTTTAGCAGTTCCACGTGATGCATGAATTTTGGATATAAGAATTTAGGATTTTTTTTTTGAATTTGTTAAATCATATTTTTTATATATTTAAGTTGATAAGGTATCCAGACACTACTAGCGTACTCCAGCTTGCTTCTGACCACTCCGTTGAACATTGCGGGCATTGCTTCTATGTTACTGAATTGTTTGCAAGTTATAATTACAAAACCAAGCATTTTGGAGCAAGCCGAAGTAAGCTGCACTATATGATTTGAAAATGTCAGCCTGGGATCAAAGGTCACCCCAAGATCCTTGATGATATTTACGCGTGTTAGTACTTCTCCATATATAAAACTTCTAATATATAAAACAAAGTCGGGTTAGTTACACTATTTATAACTCGAGTACGACTGGACCGATTTTGATGATCTTTGATTTGTTGGATTAGTCTCCGGCCCGGATAACAGAATAACTATCAAAACATCGCAAAAATTCGCGAAAAAGAAAGTTATGAAGAAAATTCATTTCTTCATACATTTTGTATGGAATATTCATCTTTTGAAAGAGCTGTGGCAATGTTGTGTCAGTTGAAGTTTGCGTGAATTCCAAAAATTCAAAAACGTCAAATGTCAATGCGCTGATTGTTTCGCTTTTGTTCTTTAGCATATAATGCTGCCTCTCTTTCTAACACACTAAATGTCAACAGTAAAAAATGAGACAAACGGTTAACGTGTGTCTTCACCCTTCCAAATGAAAAATACAATAATTATAATAAATTTCCCTCACACGCATAAAGAAAATGAAACGCAATCCCCGTAAGGGGTCATCCATAAATTACGTCACATATTAAGGGGGGGGGGAGGGGAGTAGCAAGTGTGACTAGGGGTATGGGTGGTCATCAGCTCTCTGACTTCACATGTAAAAAAAATTTGAACTACTGTTTTGATTACTTTTAGATGTCACACTAGGGGGGAGGGGTTTCATAAATGTGACGACGTGTGACAGGGACGGGGGGGGTAAAAAAATCTTGAAATTCGTGTGACGTAATTTATGGACGGCCCCTAAGTAAGTGGAAAAGTAAGCAAATCACCCAGATCAAGCAGGTTATCTCTGATATTGACAAAAACAAAACACGGAAGTTGCGGATCGATAATTGCTTCATTGTGTAGTTTTTAACTTAATAAAAAAACTGAATTTAATTCAGCTAATAAATTAAAACAACAGTTATTGATTCCGAGGGGGTACGAAGTTCGCCGGGTCAGCTAGTATCGTATAAGAAGAAATATTTAATTCAAATGGTATTTTTGAAGTGAAACTTCCTTATCCCCGTTAGCGATTCGTAATTCGGATGAAACGGAAATGACGCGTACAGCACCTGTGAAGCATTACACTCCTATCAAGGCTCCTATTGGTTGAGATATAAAACGGAAACGACGCGAGGTCTGCGCTTATTGGCCTGATCACTGCGCTTTGATTATGACCTCACTTTTCAAGGCTCCTTGTTCTTCATAGTTTGAGATTGTTTGGGTAAAGTTTCGCTTCTACCGCCTATTCTCCGCAGTCGAATTTTTTAATTAAATTTTTATTTTTAATTAGTGAATATTCCATTTATTTACCTATGTAAACTAATATCTACCTGGATACGTTTCATATTTAATTTTTGGATACATTTCATATAAATATATATTTTTTTTTACAGTGAATACCGCACAAGAATCTCAACTGCTCCCGTCTGGAGCCAGTGAGACTATGGCATCCCCAATTGGGGTATGTTGTGAGGCTGAAGGTAGTGGGGAGGGGAAGGAGATGGGGAAGAGGAAGGTTGGGAAGTACCTGACTATTCAGATCTGGTCACCAAACACGGCTAAAGCCATTTTCAAGCAACGTTTCAATTCTGAATGGTGGTCTTACACCAGGGCGATACTGATAGTATCTTCTACTCTGGAACATGCCGCAAATATACTATATATTATTTTAAATGAATTAATTGTGAAATAACACAAATTAATCAAATAAAATTTATTTGCGCATGCCGGGTTCGAACCCGCGACCTCCGGATTGTGAGTCAAGAATCTTACCCACTGGACTACGGAGGTTGTCAATTACATTTTAAGTAAGCGTAATAAATTTTCTTTAACATTAAAGACAATATTTACCGATTTCAAACGAAAAACGTGAAACAGAGAATCAAAAAAATATTCGTTCGCATCTTAGTCGCCCTTAGTCTAAGTATGATACAGTTAAAATGATGAAAGTTAACATGGTCAATTCAGCTCAGTGATTAGAGCAATCCCCTGAGAAGGCGGAGGTACTGGGTTCAATTTCAGATGCGAGCCAATCCTTTTCTGTCTCCTCTGTTTCTAGTTTTTCGTTTGAGATAGCTAAATATTATTGTTCTCATTTTTTTACGTTTGCTCCATATAGGAGGCCCCGAGGAAAGTGTTTCACCTCATGGACCATATCATCTTTGGGGATGCTATGTATGGATACCGCTGCCCTGGGAATCAACATCTCTTCATATACATTTAGCACTTTATTCATCTCCAGACTGTTTTCCTCTTACGAGGAAATTTAATTCAATACACATTTTTGAATTCATATAATATATATTTTTTTTTTCCAATGAACAATTTCATGTGAATATTTATTGGCTTCATACGATATCGGGTAGGTTGTAATTGTAAAAGATATAAAGCGCGTGCTAAATCTTCTAGAACCAAGGTACTAAGTCAATGGTGACATTGGTTTCCATTCAAGTCCACACGAAAGTAATTTTTAATGTGTAACATTAAAAATGACTAACATAACACAATGTGTAACATCTGTTCAGTGAAACAAACCCTGATAAATTTTCCTATTTTTATAATTATTTAAATGTGAACTTTTGTATAAGTACAAAAAAGCTTTAATTAATACTAATTGTTTTTATTTTTATTTTAACTTTATGAGTGAAACCTCAAATTGTAATATTTAATTAAATGAAGACAATATAAGCGAAACTCAATCGAAAATCTGAAAACAGAAAAATCAGAAAAAGATATTGACACATCTGGGACACGAACCCAGGACCTCTCGCTTACCGGGCGAACGCGCTAACCACTGCGCCACCGTGTCGATATCCAATTCGGTCACTTTTAACTGTATCATACTTCGACTAAGAACCACCCACACTATCTTCATTTTTCTTAACGCATATACTATTGGCTGCTATCTTTATGTATGATTGCAAGATTCAAACCCGAACTAAATGCTCTCTAGATAGTGTCTGGATAAATCTTTATCCATTTTATTTAATATGCGACATCTATTGACTTTTCTGCAAGTCTAGGATGAATATTTTTATTTTTATTTTAACTTTATGAGTAAAACCTCAAATTGTAATATTTAATTAAATGAAGACAATATAAGCGAAACTCAATCGAAAATCTGAAAACAGAAAAATCAGAAAAAGATATTGACACATCTCGCAGTGGTTAGCGCGTTCGCCCGGTAAGCGAGAGGTCCTGGGTTCGTGTCCCAGATGTGTCAATATCTTTTTCTGATTTTTCTGTTTTCAGATTTTCGATTGAGTTTCGCTTATATTGTCTTCATTTAATTAAATATTACAATTTGAGGTTTTACTCATAAAGTTAAAATAAAAATAAAAATATTCATCCTAGACTTGCAGAAAAGTCAATAGATGTCGCATATTAAATAAAATGGATAAAGATTTATCCAGACACTATCTAGAGAGTATTTAGTTCGGGTTTGAATCTTGCAATCATACATAAAGATAGCAGCCAATAGTATATGCGTTAAGAAAAATGAAGATAGTGTGGGTGGTTCTTAGTCGAAGTATGATACAGTTAAAAGTGACCGAATTGGATATCGACACGGTGGCGCAGTGGTTAGCGCGTTCGCCCGGTAAGCGAGAGGTCCTGGGTTCGTGTCCCAGATGTGTCAATATCTTTTTCTGATTTTTCTGTTTTCAGATTTTCGATTAAGTTTCGCTTATATTGTCTTCATTTAATTAAATACTAATTGTGTTCTCGTATTAAGCACACAAACATTACTTTTCCTAGTAAGAATCCTTTTCTCAAAAATGAATGCTATTACGCCGGTCAAAGAGCTCGGATGTTTTTTTTTTTTTAAATTCATTCTCAGAATGATTCATTTCATAAAATGATTCCAATATTGTATTTTATATTATTTTATTTACCGACATCCTTGATATTCTGGATTCTATTTTACAAAACAAATAAAAATAGCTCCATTGATTCTGGGTAGAGTTATTCTATGAAGTCTTACGTTGTAGTAGTTACAAAAAAAACTGAACATCTTTTATGGTATGCGATATCTTTGAAGAACAATATCATATCTATTTCACTAACATCGTGACTTTTTTTCTTAAAAAGATAGGCAGAGAATGTGAAACAAACAATACGCTTTCCTGGTACACCCACTATTCATCAAATAATTCTTTCATATTCTAAATTAAATCCTATCCATATCAAATTATCTATTTGTAGTCCTCGATCGACTTGATTTCTACGCAATTTAAAATTAATTTCATTTGGTCTAGGAACATTTCATCAACGTGGGTAAACATTTTTATAGTTGGCAGAAAGCGTTAGTCGCTTGCAGTCGACCTATGTTTTCCTAAAATCCTGAAGAAAGCGGATGGATGTCCTCAAAATGTGGTACTGGAGAAAAATGCTCAAGATTCCACGGACAGTTAGAGACAAGACAATGTACAAATGCATCCATTCTGGAAGTGCTAGACATCCACAATAGGCTTTCAACTATCTGCCTATAACGCATTTTAAGAAATATTGGACACGTTGCTCGCCAAACTGAGAACTCCGACTTGGAGAAACTCATAATCAATGGCAAAGTGAAAGGCAGAAGAAGAAGAGGATGTCATTAGAACTGTAGTGACCAAGTATCACTGGCATCCGATACGTCGGTGTCCGCAGCTCTCCACGCAGCGTAGAACCGCGAGGAGAGGAAGAGCCTTGTCCACCACAGAAATTGGAGTAGGGGTCATGACTGTAAAATTCAGAAGAATGTTAAGTTTCTATGTTCGCAATCTTATTAACACAATTTTAATCATACAAAACAAATAAGATTCAATGATCACTAAACAATAGCCAACGTGGAAGTATTGTTTAATGTGAACACTGAAAATATCGTACCTAATTTTGAATCACCGTTGTACATGATATTTTAATAAAGCATAATAATATATATTGTCGTGATCATAAAAAAACCAACATCTCCATATTGTAGCAAAACTTTGGAAGTCCGCAGCCTCACCAACGGGCAATATATTTAGCCCAAATTTCATTAGCTTTGGCAAATTACAACATAACACCCCGAAGCTCCCAACCCCCCGTAAGTCAGTGGGTAGTGGTAGGTGTAAGCCATACGAGCGTCTAACATTAGTAGCTGTACATGATTAAGTTAATGATTAGGGTAGCAGAAGTGGGTAGCGGTAGGGCAAGTAAGGTTGTAGCTTATATGTTGTAAGGCAGTAAGTACCCACCACCCACTACCCGAGAGCCTTCAGGCTGTGACATTACTGTGGACTGAGAACGTTAGTGGCTCACGTAAGTTCGATCATTACCTTCTTACTTTCTCATGCTTATCGCTGTGAGAGTAATGATTTTTTATTAGCTGGTACCTATGAGACATATAGCAGTAAATCTGTCTACATTATTAACGTGGGAAATTTTGTTAGTTTGTAAAGCAGGACGCTGGTTTTAGTGTAATTTCTGAAAAGAATCTTGGCTCATTTCGGGTGAAAATTCCGACTACCTACAACACGACAAATAGTTTAATTATATTTATTTTTGGAATAACTTGATACGTGAAACCACAAATTGTAATTTTTAATCATTAAAGATAATATTTGCGTCTTCAAATGAAAATTTGAAACAGAAAAAGGTTCGATCCTTAGTCTTACCAGTCCTTAGACCTACCAACATTATCTTCAATGCATATTTTTATTGGCTGCCATCTTTATGTATGATTTCAAGATTCTACCTAGTAACATTTTGGGAGGCGCAAATGCAACCATTTATAGAATAACCAAATCCTCTACTATAGGTCATCCCAAATGTTTCGCTACGTTTGGTGACTTAGCAGGAGTTCCCGGGTTAATGGGATGGGGTTTATTTGGATCTGGCGGCGGACGATCTGGACACACCGAATCCTAGATTCATATCCACCCCTCTTACCCTTTTCCTTCTTAGAACTTTCTCTTCTTCTTTTCCCTAAAAAGACCCACCGCACACCATTCCCAAAGTTGATATAGGCCCTGAAGGAAATTATTTTTCTCAGAATCTCCTGAGTGAAGCTAATGTAAGACAAAACGAATTAATGAAATACCAAAAAACACTAATAAGCCCCCTGGAAGGAGCTAAGGTGAAACAAAAATCAATTATAAATATATATTATTTATAACAAGGCACTCTTTTTAGGGTGAAATGCCTAGTTAAAAAAACACATCGTTTCCAAGGCGACAATTGGTTTGCTTTTTTTCTGACGTTTGCAATAAATCGATTTTGTTAGGGACAGAAAACGTATGATAAATAATTTCATAACGCCACAGCTTACCAATATATATATATAGCCTATAGATCTAGCAAATAATGTAGCTTTCTATTAGTGAAAGAATTTTTAAAATCCATTCAGTAGTTTTTGCTTGAAAGAGAGAAACAAACTTGAGAAACAAACACAAATCCATACAAACTTTCGCCTTTATAATATTAGTAAGATGCATACAGAGAATTGTGATGATAAGAAGTTATTGTGATAATTATGTAGTTTTTCTGTACTACATGACTACGCTAAACCAATAAAATAGCTCCCCTTAAAGCATAACATGCCTCCTTTAGATGTAATCAAAACACTTTGATTGAAAGGCAATTTTATCGACGGCATAATCATTGTAGCTTGGTTTTGTTTGACATCTGAAGTCTGAGCTTGTGAGCGGTAAAATAATGAAGGAAAATTGTGTAAATATTAACAAAAACTACTACTGAATGGGTCCCACACTCTGTTCTTTTCCGAAAAAAACATTTTGTAAGAAAAATATTTTTTTATTGTGAATACCGCAGAAGAGCACCAAATGCTCCCGTCTGGAGCCAGTGAGGCTATGGCATCTCCAATACCGCAGAAGAGCCCTAACTGCTCCCGTCTGGAGTCAGTGAGGCTATGGCATCTCCAATACCGCAGAAGAGCCCTAACTGCTCCCGTCTGGAGCCAGTGAGGTTTTGGCATCTCCAATACCGCAGAAGAGCCCTAACTGCTCCCGTCTGGAGTCAGTGAGGCTATGGCATCTCCAATACCGCAGAAGAGCCCTAACTGCTCCCGTCTGGATTCAGTGAGGCTATGGCATCTCCAATACCGCAGAAGAGCCCTAACTGCTCCCGTCTGGAGCCAGTGAGGTTTTGGCATCTCCAATACCGCAGAAGAGCCCTAACTGCTCCCGTCTGGAGTCAGTGAGGCTATGGCATCTCCAATACCGCAGAAGAGCCCTAACTGCTCCCGTCTGGAGCCAGTGAGGTTTTGGCATCTCCAATACCACAGAAGAGCCCTAACTGCTCCCGTCTGGAGTCAGTGAGGCTATGGCATCTCCAATACTGCAGAAGAGCCCCAACTGCTTCCGTCTGGAGCCAGTGAGGCTATGGCACCTCCAATTGAGGTATGTTGTGCAGCTGAATGTTGTGGAGTAGGGAAGAAGAGTAAAAGAGGAAGTTGGAGAAATACCTGGCTGTTCAGATCAGGTCAAATGAATGAAAATCTAGTCTCCTTTAACGGAAGCAATATTCCAAACAGGACCTCCATCGATATGCTTGGTGTAACTCTAAGTGACCAGCTCAGATACATAAAATCTGATTCCAATAGCCATGTTCTAAACAATAGTGCAAATTTAGGTGTCGAGCAACATTTTTTCAAATCATATGGCAGCATATTAAAAATAAGTGGTACAATGTGTTCAAGAGTTCGCTGGCCATGTTTATTAGAAAATCTAGGTACTATCATCCCTTCATTTTGTGTAAGCCTAGTATTGTACATGTGATCCACCATTGTTTTGTATGGGCTATCTAAGATATGTTGCATACAGATTTTATACCAAAAAAGAGCTCTAATAGGTAACACATTTATGGATTTATACATAATTGTGATATTTTGCCGCTGGTCATAAACTGCTTTGCTGACGAGTAATTTGACCATAGCGTTTTGAATTGACTGTACATGTTGGATGTTTGTTTTACATGAGTGCCCCCAAGACGTTATACCATATCTCACATTAGATTCAGCCAGGGACAAATAGATTATTTTCATGGTTTTGATGGGTACATAATATTTAAGTTTATAAAGTTTGCCTACAATCGCTCGAAGGCGCTTACATAGCTTAACAATATGGATATCCCATTTCATATTACAATCCACCGTCACCCCTAAGTAGACATATTCTTTGACTAGGTCAATACTTCCACAGGCGCAGGGCTGTATACATTTATTGTGTATGCAGTCAAAGTTATGGGATACTAATGATGGTGCTATTGCATATCTGGCATGAGGCGATCTTATGTGCATTAGTTTTGTTTTTTGTGCATTTATAACTAAGCCATAGTCGTGAGACCATTTTAGTAATGCTATGAAGTCCTGCTGTAGCATATTCATAGCCGTGAGCAGATCCCTATGTGAGATGACAAGTGCTGTGTCATCCGCATATACATAGTGCTTGATAAAAGAAAATACTTTATTCATAAGAGAGACAAATACTATGTATAATGTTGGACCTAGGATAGAGCCCTGCGGTACACCAGTAGACAATGATCCCACTTTACTCAATTTTCCATTTATTTTGACCTGAATTTTACGATCACTAAGGTAGTTCTTCAAAAGTTTAAGAAAACGTCCTCGCACCCCTATCGCCTCCAGAACTTTAAGTAATTTTGTTGGATCTATAGTATCAAAAGCTTTCGAATTGTCTATAAACAAAACAAATAATTGTTTTTTATCGTTTAGTTCATTATTTATGTAATTTGAAAAATCTTGAAGTAACAGTTCAGAGCTCTTCTTTTTTTGAAAGCCATATTGGTGTGAATCTATTATTGAGAAAGACTCGAGGTATTTATTCAATTTTATGGAGATGTATTTTTCAAGTATCTTTTCTATTGCAGGCAGGGATACTGATCGGTCTGTAATTTCCTATGTCAATATGTCTGCCACTTTTGTATATAGGTCTTATAAGGCTACATTTAAGCTCATCTGGTATTACGGCTTGCATTAATATTATGTTAATTAAATGTGTCAAAATCGGTCCTAAAATATCTATGTGTTTTTTAATATCAAACATTCTGATGTTATCTATTCCGGGTGATTTTGAATTTTTTAGAATTTTTACAATATTCTGAATATCTAAAAGTGTGGCACGTGGTATATAAAGACTATGTGGTAGCTGTGTTGGTTCAACATTTGATGCTCTAAGATCACATTTATGTACTAGTGAGTTTATACTGTCCGAAAAGTAGTTGACAAAGTCGTCCGACACTGTTTCTGCAGATTTATCTTTTAGTAAGTACCTTGAGATTACTTCATCGCAATTACTCTTAGATCTACGTCCTAATATTTTATTTATCTCATCCCATGTATTCTTTGTGTTTCCATAATAATTTTTGAATTTTTCATTAAAAAAGGTAGATTTACATTTAAATATTAATTTAGTTACAATATTCCGAAAAGGTTTGGTTTGATTTGAATATATCTAAAATAGGAGGGTGTATTATGTTTTCCACTTTTAGATATATTCAAATCAAACGAATTTTAAATAATTAATTATGTTTTAAAAGAAAACCACGGAATTTAAAAGAAACTACCAAAGGAACTAAACTAATAAGTTCTAGTCACAGTTCCTCTTTATTATGTTTTCTAAATAAATACAAAGATTCCCTGTTTACGAATAACCTTACAGTAACTGAATTACTCGTGCTACCATCACCATAAGCGAAAATGGTTGCATTTGAAAATATTGAAGCTTTTGACTTGCACCTCTTAACCAACAACTAACCGATGGGTAATTTAAAAAAGCAACATTTTTTAAAGTTAGCTCCATTCAGGAAGTCCTGAGGAAAATAATATCCCTCAGAGCCAATGTCATCTTGGGGTATTCGGTGTTTAGGGTCTATTTAAGGAAAGGAAGGATACGAAGTTCCGGGAAGGAAATAGGTATAAGGGGTGGTAGGAAGCTGGGGATAAGTTTATCCACGAGTGACGTATGACTCCATTCTTTCAACTGCGGTGCAAGGCGATGCACGCCGTAAGTGGACAGAAACCATCCGACAAAACCTCAGACAAAACGCACGAACTCGGGCACTCCTGCTAATTCATTTAACGTAGCCAACCACTCGGGGTGACCTATGACAGAGGTTTTTGTTATCCAATAAATGGTTCCTTCGCGTTCTGGATTCAAAGTGAAAGGATCTTTAGTCAATAACAACTTTTCAGAATCAGAAATCTGATCGATACCTCTTAAACATTTTTATGTGAATTCCATAGAATAATAAATCTTTCATCTTTTGTCGATTTTTTATTCAAAAGCTTATTATTTCTCCTTCACTTAATCGACATTTCACGCAGAACCCATTCAATGGAGCGAGACGAGCGTTATTTCGTGACATGACAATTTTGTTTCAAATCCTTTATCTAAAAAAATCGGTCCAAGCGATTTTATCGCATAGCGCGAGTTCGAACAATGCGCCTCCTATGTTAATATTGAGTGAAAGCTTTCGATAGTAATGTAAGGCTCAACTAGGTGGGCCCTGTTTTCTCATCAATTAAAAGATATTGATTCCACAGAACATTTTTTTATTCAATAAATCAAAACGACACGACGCGATAGGTACTATCAGCATCTCGTCACGCTGGTGAACAACCAGCATCGCAATTAAAATATTGCTTGAAAAGATAAAAGTAGTTTTTAGTGTCACGATGTAAATAATTGGTAGTTCCCAATATTTCTCCCACCATCTCTTTTCCCTCCCAATTACCTACAGCCTCACGGCTTTACCCAATTTGGGAATCATAGTCCCACTGAATGTCTCCTGGCAGTTGGGAACAGTTGAAGACAATTATTATGCATCATTCTCAAAAAAAATTGTGTGTAATTCACACGCGATAGGAGTGAAACTATAAAGCCACTAGATGTCGCTTTCTTTTGCCTGTTTATTTTAAAGTGGTTTGAATATTGGATATTGATTTACAAAAACAAAAATGTTTATTTTTTTTTTTTATTTCGTAGGATTCGAACCTCCGTCCGCTGGACGCACTGTACCACTGCGCTACGGGACGCGCGCGTCGAGGCTCGAATTTACGCATTATATTCCGACGACCATGAGCGCAGACCTATCGTCGTTTTCGTTTTATGTCTCAACCAATAGAAGCATTGAGCGCAGTTTGATGCGTGGCAGTAGTGCGTCATTTTCGTTTCATTCGAATTTCAAATCACTCTAACGCGGCTAAAGAAGTTTCATGTAAAAAATGTCTAAAGGGATGTATTTTTTACATTAGCTCACCACAGGTAGCCCGGAGGAAATGAATTCACTTCAGAGCCAATGTCAACTTTGGGGATGCTGTGTAGGGGGTATTTTTAGGAAAGGCAGGAGAGGAAGCTCTGGGAAGGAAAAAGATATGAGGGATGGGTAGAAATTTTGTAGTCATTCTAGAGTGTCCATTGCGGTGCAATGCCTCAACAAAATATTTTTCTATTTTAAACAAAACTATCATGTAGTAAAAATTTTAAAATAAGCATATTATGAGCCTGTTGTTTTTAACGTGATATAACTTTCGTTAGACATTAAAGCATGCTTGTTATGAATTTAAAAAGTATGGGAAACTATTATTTATTCATTTGCCATGATCACTAGAAAGAATGTAAACTTGTGTTGTCTATATCAACGGATGGCGCTTTTAAAAAAATGCTGCATTGCCTCCATTTTTCAGTGATTTAGTGAATGCGCTAACATAAATGGACGAGGGTTCGATAGTGCAAAAAATGACAGATAACCAAACCCCACAAACTTATTTCCTTTCACACTATGTTTTTAAAGTGAAATGATGACGGAGGATTTTCAAAATGACAAAAACTGAGGTGACAATCACGTTTATAATACATTTGTCTAATAAAATATGTAGCTGTTTAAATTTTTTCTTTATTAGTAATTTTAGTTAGAAAAAACGGAAGGTGAGCCATTTTTAAAACTTTTTGCAAAATTTTTATATTTCAAAAATTATATGTTTACTTCGAATTATAAAATTGGAAAGCATATTTCATCACTTTCAAAGGGAGTTTTTAGCTTACAGTTATGTTAGAAATATTTAATTTATTAGCATTTTATTGTAAAGCGGAAATATTTTGAAAAATCTCAAAATTCAAACAAAAATATGCCCCTCGCCGTGTTTCATCGTGTATTATATCCCTCCCAACTTCATTTTGCATCCCTCTCCCAGTTACAACCGCCCAGATCCTTCCCCCACCCCCTCTCCCATCCCCCAGCTCAAACCCAACTCCAGAACAAGCTCCATATTCCGATACATCCATAAATTATCATCCTCTTCAGGAGATATGCTCCGGATAACGGTAGCTGTGTACCATTACCTAACAATGAACCCAATTACAAGAACAGTGGAATCGAATTAAAGGATCAGCACTCTCGATGTTAACATATAATAATTTTCGACAAATTCAGACGGTTCAATGAAGATCGTATCATCTCATTATTGATAGAATAATAATGTGTTACATAATGGGAATACTCATTCCAGACATAAAAATATTACCATTTGTTATTTCGGCTACTGGCATTATACCTAGCTCTCCCAATCAAAATTTAGGCATTTTAAATTTGTCAAAGAATTTAAATATAAAAATGCAAAAATCAGTCATTTTAAATACATGTAGGATTACGAAAGATTTTTTAAATATTTGTATTGAGGGATCAGTAGGATTTATATGTCCAATTAGGAGTTCCACAGAGCCTAACCCTCTGATATGAAAATAACATTTGGGAGGTGGTAATGGATACCGCCGCCCAGGGAACCGTTTTTTGGATAACCAACACCTCTGCCATAGGTCACCCTAAGTGGTTCGCTAAGTTTTGTGATTTAGCAGGGGTGCCCGGGTTCACGGGGTGAGTTGGTCTGGTCTAGGTCTTTGAGGCGGATGTCCGGGACACACGGAACCCCAGATTCCTACCCACCCCTTAAACCCTTTTCCTTCCCAGAACTCTCCTCTCCTTCATTTCCTTAAAAAACCCTCCACACAGCATTCTCGAAGATGGCCTAAGCCCCGAGGGAAATTATTTTCTATTCGGAAATTATGCTCTGTGTGGAGCTTGGGTAAAAAAAAAAAAAACTGGAGTCGGTGAATTATTTTCCCATTTGGTCTCTGGTAGGTTGACATGTTGTTCTTGTGTTGTTTTGTATTTATTATACTTACGAGTGTGTGAAAGGGTTTAGTTTTTCCTGTGGGGAAAATTTCACATGGTCACATCTGGGTTACCGTCACATCAGATTTGACCGTATCTTCTTCTGATCTTTCTGTTTCAGATTTTCGATTGAGCTTCGCTAATATTGTCTTACACATTAAGTTAAAAATAAAAATAAAACACATAATGCCATTATTTGCTAAGTTCATTCAGAGACACAGTTTATTTCTAAGTCTTTAAAAGTCAGAACTTATCGTAAAAAAGCAAAAAATAAAACTGCCCAGACCCAGAAGATCTACGGTCTCTCAAATTAAAGTATGTTGTGACGCTGAAGGGACTGTGGAGATTGCGGAGAGGAAGGTTGTCTATTCAGATCTGGTCACCAAACATCAAGTTTCAATCAATGCAATGTCATGCTTCTGGTTGATGGTCTTTCACCAGGGTGACACTTAGAGAAGGTATCTACAACTCTTAAAACGTGAATACATTATCCCATAACCCCAGACTGATTTTTTAATTTATTTTTTACTTGTATTTTTATTTTATTTTCTTATTACCATATTTTATAAATATCTATGTGTTTTATGTATGTACTTACACACTATATAGGATGTGTGGGATTACACTCACCTCCCCACATTCTGGACTTATTATTATTATTATTATGGGGTGAGGTTTATCTAGGTCTTCGCGGCAAGATCGGGAGGGCCTTGTTGAGGGAAGCAGTTTTGACCTTTCCTGCTGGACTCCCTCTGCCCATCGTCTTGGGTCGCTCCTAGCCACACTGAGCCCCAATTTCCTAACCACCCCTAATACCCTTTTCCTTCCCAGAACTTACTCTCCATATTTCCTTAAAAATACCCTCCACACAGTATCCCCTAATATAATACAGGCCCCGAATAAAATTACTTTCCTCAGTGCCTCCTGGGTGGAACCAATGTTAAATTAATTATTAATGTAAAACTAACATTGAAGTGAAAAATTTCATGTTTTTAATGGGTAATTTACCTAATACTAGCATTATGTACTGAATTTGTTTTAACATAATTACCCCTTCAGCTTTGGTGTAATCTTTTAAATTAAAAATTCATTATTTCTTAAAGATTCCTGTAATAAAAAATCTATTCTTGTTATAATGGGATAAGACACCCACCTTTTATAAACCGTTTTAAAAAACCCTTAAAAATACTATCCAAGTAAAAATGTATTATGTTTAATGAGACAGCTTTTTACCCAAAACTACACATGGATTTAATTTCCTATTTACGAAATTTAATCGTCTAAAAATTTTAGAAAAAAGCTTAAACCCAGGCCTCGGTCCTATTTTGTCACACGGTCATAATATTTTCGCTTTGCAATAATATCCAAATAAATTAAAATATCCGAAAAATAAAAACTGTTTTTGAAAGGTGGTGAAATATGCTTTTTACACTTCAAAATAAACAAACAATTTTTGATATATAAAAACTTTCAATGCAAACATAAAAAAGTTTAAAAAATGGCCCAACTAACGATTTCTCTAACTAAAATTATAGATACCCTCACTTTTTTGTCGTTTCATGTAAAAATAATTGATGAAAAATTCCCAAAGTTTCATATTTTTCCTTTAAATTACGGTAGGAAACTTTGGTTTCATGAAGGTGTAAATTTGAATTATTTTACGGTTAATTTTTGATTTGAACGCTGTTTAGATCATATTGTCAATTTTTTTACATTAGCTCCACAACGAGGCCCCGAGGAAAATAATTCTCTTCAGGCATGTTATATTTGGGAATGCTGTGTAGAGAGTCTTTTTATGGAAGGAAGAAGTGGTAGTTCTGGGAAGGAAAAGGGTATTAGGGGTGGGTAGGAATCTGGGGGTCAGTGTGTCCAGGAGTGACGGACGTATTCCATTCCTCCACTGCGGTGCAAGGCGATGTTCCAAGAGAGTACCCATATTCTTTCCTGGTCTGGCCTGCCATGCAGCTGGTGGGCAGACGCATCCGCCGCCAAGACCCGGACAAACCTCACCCCATGAACTATGATAAGTAAGGGTGACATAATGATTTCTACGTGACCTATATGAGTTGTACCAAAAATCGAACTACTTAGCCTGAAAGATTAACTACAAATAATGAGAAAATAAAACGTACCTAACCCAGTTGAAGTATAGTTTGGTTATAGTTTAGTTTATAGTTTAGTGTGCATTATACAGCCTTGCAGAGATAGTGAATAGTGAGGTTGACACAGAATTAATTGATGATATCATTTTGTAGAATTGTAATTTGTTTAGTGTGTATTTTACAATCTAATACTAGCCATAGGTACAACAGAAGTGGAAGGTCATTAAAAATGATATTACGATACAATATCAAATTATATACGATAATATTTATTTGTAGGTACCTCACGAGTTTGAGAGTCAAATTACAGAGTATAGTAAATTATTTCATGCGAAAAGCATACACAATGCAAAATCAACCTACGTTTATCAATCCATCTCCTTCAGACGCTTAATATTCTTCATTCCCTTTCCCTCACGGCAATGACCCAAGCTGTCTTCAAAATCCGAAAAAAAATACTATGCGACATAGTGCCATCTTGTTTATTGTATGGTACGTAAAGATACAGAAGACACGATATCGAGACATTTGATAAATTGACCCAGCCAATCGTAGTGCAATGGGAAACAAAGCTTTCATGAGCTGTGACGTTAGATGTCACAGCTTGCGGTGCATTTTAAATACATTAGAATAATACAAGTTATTTTGATTTGCATAATATTTCATAATACATGTTATTTTTCACTGTCATCTTATAATTTTGGGATGTTTTTGACCAATTGACATGAGGCAAGGACTGCCACTGCGTATAACCCGAACATTAATTCAACACGAAGCTTAGGAAAGCGCTACCACAGCCAATAACCATCAAGTCAAGAGACGGTATAAATTCATAAGTCACCAATATGTAGTAGACCTATCGGTTTGGCAAGCCTTGGGAATTGCTACTGCATTGTGTTATCTGAATATCACATCATTTGATACAAGAACTGATGACCAACGATGCAATACCCTACACGGTTAATTAATTTAACGACCATAGATTCTAATATCTGACAAAGAGGTTACACGATGGAATTGACAATGGTAGCTGATAATAGTTTTAAAGATCTCTGAAAATTGTCTAACCCTTTACAAGATTTCTGTTAATTTTATTTTACTTTTATTTTTTTTAACAGAAACAAACAGTACATTAGATACATTGGTGAAAAAAATTAAAGTATATTTCATGGTGGGTACCTATTATGTGTTTCATTGTAATGTCTTATTTATGGTATGCATATTAAGTATTACCGGGTGATGTATGTAGTGGGAGGGTGTGTGTGTGAGTGTAAGTATGTGTGTATGTATGTATGCGTGCACATTGAATAATTTATATTATTGACATGATGCTTTTTTTTAATTTGGGTAGCGAATCGGAAAAAATGTCGATGTTAGAATTTAGACCAACAATATTGAACATATGAAGAGAACGATTGATTGGTGAATTAGATGCTGCATTTGTCTTGTAATTAATCGTGTGGAATAGTTCTGTATGGCGTGTACGTTTTAATGGTATGTTAAAATTAACTAGGGAAAGAAGTGCTATCTATATCTATGTATACTTTTTACTGCGTATTCCAAATTGGTGAAGCATATTCCAGTGTACTTCTGACTAATGCAAAATATAACATTACTACTTTACGCGGGTTACTGAACATATATACGAAGAACAAAACCAAGCATTTTATATGACCTGTGAACAATAAGGAACTCCAGTGAAAAATATTATGGCTTTAAAAATATATATTTTTGAATGTAGCTATTACTTTGTGGTTAATTCCGGAATATATAAACTCAAATGCAATGATTGTCCCTCATTTTATATTGGAAAAACAACTCGTAATTTTGAAATCAGAATCAAAGAACATTTAAGGTGTCTTAATAATAATAATTTTTCTGAGTTCACTAACCATATCATTGAAAATAACCACAGTTTTGAAAAAAACACAGGGATAAATATTCTTCATATTAATCATAAAGGAAAACGTTTAGATAACTTAGAAGCTTTGGAAATTAAAAAATCCCTTAAAAATAATGAATCTATTATCAACAAATAAAAAATATTGTCATATAGCCCAATCATGGATTTGTTCCCCTACCCACCCACTCTACACTAATACCTACCCACCCAATCTACATTATTAACTAACAACGGCTCCACCCCTACCACAATAAAACATTGTTCTAAACTGTCAAATTAGTATAAGCTTTCCCTGACGAAGGAACGTTTGTTCCGAAACCGGTCGGATTTGCACATCATATAAGTGGTTTATACAAAGTTATATTGTTTCATTTTTCTTAAAAAAATATGTTCATATATGTAGACCAATAAACGCTGATTCTGAATATATAAGTTTAAATTCATAATATTAAACGTAGAGTTCTTAAAAATATATTGAAAAGTGCATTTTTAAACCTCTCGTCAAAACACACTGTAAAGTTGGTATTACTGAATGGTTAGTGCTGACGTCACGCGTCACCAGTCATTGTATTGAAATCTTTGATTATGTAGGTATGACATAAGCCATCAGTATTAACAACATTTCATGTTATTCGTTATTTCATATTGCTTATGGAGATTTAATTGTTGTGTTTATTGAAACAATATTTAAGCCTAAATAGTTGAGTATCAAAAATAGAGGTATCTCTATTAGTTTATCTCTATTATTTAAAATATTGAAAAACTACTGCACAAAAAAATAGTAATGCTACTTCTAGGGAGAATGCTTCGAATAACGCTATTCAAAATGGCGGCACTTGATCAGCTGATTGCCCAATCCTATAGTAATTTTTCAGGAGTTATGACGTCACACAATTCACCGTACATACGGTGGTCTTAGGGGGATCTTGAAAAATTAAAACTTTGATATTTATTTTAACTATTAAAACTTACTCTAAAAATAAAAATAAAAATGTAGTTATTTAAGTTAGAAGGTCATTCATTATTCATTAAAAAAAATGGACTGGAGTTCTCTATTGAGTCGATGTGCTAATAATGTTAATAGCATAAATAAAAATATCTGCTTTTTAGTTGAGAATATGTTGTGAATAAATGCCTTCAGTCGAATTCAATATATTTCGAAGAACCAAAAAGAATCTAAAATCATTTTATTTTCTAATTAACGGTAACTTGGCATAGATAGTATTGTGTCAACCCCCTTTATTTATTAAGGTAATGTTTTATTTATATTACCGTATTTCTGTTCTTACTGCCAACAAAAGAAATTTATTATTGTTATTACAAATGCTCCCTTCTCTTCTTTACCACGGTTTGTATGTTATTCTTTGTTCAGTTGGAACGCTTTTGTAATTTCATTGGAAAAACAATACCTTAAAAAAATACGTATTTATTTTATAAAGTATTAATTGCAAGGTGTCCCGCACAAACATGTATTTATTTATTACTAGCTGGTACCTGGCATGCGTTGCTACGCCATTCAATAAAGAAATTGTTTCTCCCTGCGCGTCCTTACCCATTCACCTTCCTCCTCCCCTTCCTCCCCCGCGTCCCCTTCCCCTCTCACGTTCCCACTCCTCCTCCTCCACATACCCTGTTCTCACTCTACCCCCCACCCCTTCCCCCATCCCGCCAACCCCTCCTCCCGAGTTCCTCTCCCCACTCCAGAGTTCCCCGCCCTCCCGGGTACCCCTCCCCCCTCCTGCATTCCATACATTCATTCCCGATACATTCAGTTTTCGCGTGCCACCTATTGAAATTTTTTTATACAAATTTCATGATGCCAGAGCTCGTATATGTTATTCTGATGAATGAGCTATATTATTGTAAAGTTTCATTAAAATCCAATCAGTAGTTTTTGACTATACAAATTTTGATTATACGAATTTCACAATGCCAGAGCTCAACAATAGTTTTATACAAAATAACGAACAAAAAAAAATTATCCAATTTGGTGTAGTCGTTCGGAAGTTACGCGCATACATACATCTCGGCGGTTCATTTTTAGAGATTAACTACGATGCCAAGAAAGCACTCTTAGGGTGAATTGCCTAATTAAAAAAAAAAAACATCGTTTCCAAGGCAATAATTTGTTTGCTTTTCTTATGATGTTTGCATTTTTGTTATTCTGAACGAACCAATAATGACAACCATCAAAATATTAAAATTTAAATACGCGATAATCCGAGTAATGTGGATATATTTATGTTGTCAATTCAAAACCCTTAATTTAATACGTGCTTCTATTCGAGTGGACGTGCTTCTATTTGATACAGTTAAATGGTTGCAATGTCGAAAAGGTGGAAAGATTTATGCCTCGGCAGTATTCTCACGGAGACTCTTGACCCAGATAGAGGTTAGGTGCAGAATTGAAGCAGCAAGAACAGCATTCAGAAAAATGAAATCCCTCTTCTGCAATGACAATATCAAATAAAATTAAGGCAGAGAATGTTAAAATGTTATGTGTGGTCGATCTTGCTGTATGGATGTGAGACATGGACCTTGAAAGTAAATACTATGAACAGGTTAGAAATTTTTTAAATGTGGCTTCACCGGAGAATGTACGAGACAAATGTCTTGGCTGCGAAATGTACTAGAGTGGACCAGCATTAGAAGTGTGAAAGAGCTATTCCGGGCAGCGCAAGACAGAGAGACATTTTCAAGAGTGATCGCCAACGGGATGTCGGCTAAGGGGCGCGGAATCTGAACCTCGTATCCGGCCTGCCTGATCACCGACTAACTTTCAGCACGATTGCCGGGTGATCCACGCTATAGCACCTCCGTCTGCGGATATCTCGTCTACCTTGGTATTATCATCATGTTTTGAATCTTGCTTCATGCATTATGTACATAAATATGTTAAGGTAGGCATAGGCATACTGCCTACATTTTGTTTTCTTTTATTGGTTTCATTCCTTTATCTAAAATCTAGGTAAGATTTTATTCATACTCACTAACAATTGTACATAGTAGCACCTGCATACTGCTACCTAAAAAGGTATGCGAGGGCAATGGAGGGCTAGTAACTATCGTTTAATTAAATGTAGAGTCGTTTATATACAAAAAAATTAGAGTCCTTGCAAGAGCCTTGAAGGGGTAACCATCTGTTACCTATACCAGGGCGGGTAAGTGATGGGTTCTCCAATGATCGCCGACATCGGGTAGACCTGATAGGAGAAGACAGCAGTCACAGCAAGAAAAAAAAATACCTGTTTTACATTACATGCTTATTTTCCATCTTCCCAACAGTCACCAGGATAGTATAATTACGTTTTGCTGCCTCTAAATTTTGTTTTTTGTTGATAGACCGAGCGTGGTGGTGGTTGAACCCACAAACCATAGCAACAGGGGGGTTGAACATCAACCCCCCTCTGAACTACTTTATGCTAAAATGTATTATTTTCAAAACGCATATTGCCTTCGCTTACGAAGCGTATTATACACACGTCTCGGGGAAACATGTTTCTTACTGCGCAACTTAAAGGGAGTTAACTTTAATTCAATTAATTAGCATACACGCTCAGGTTGATGTGCGGACACGACAAAGGCAGTATTGCGGAATGTAAAGAAAATGTCAACGGGCTGAAGCCTTGCTGAGGCTCTATTCGCAGCGGTGCCTACGCAGTGGAGGAAAGGGTAGACCGAGTTAATAGAAACTGATGTTTTTCAATCATTGGTAAGCAGGATGTTCTGAGTCGAAGCTATAAATCCGATGCTTTTACTCGGCTGGCAGGAATCAACGCGATAAATTTTCCGTTTTAAGTCAGTCATTCAGAAATATAGGATGGCTCTGAAGTGGGGTGATGCATGAGATTTATTTCGTTACGTTTATATTTGTTTTTCTCGCCTCAAAGATAGAGGTGATGTAAAATGAAATGCTAACTTGTTTTTTTTTTTATTTTGTTTGCTTCAATAACTCCAAACAGGAAACATAGATATCGAAAAAATCTTAAACACAATTCAAAACAAATAAAATATGTACATCGTTTTGTCTACTGAGAAAACTAAAACCGAAAACACTAGACTCTGTAGATTTCTTAAGGCTCCGCAACCGGGCCCGAAAAGAAGAAGATGGAGAGATACGAAATTACTAATGTTAGAGGTGAGCGCTAACATTTACAGCGACAAAATCGTTGCGAAAATTGCGAAAATGTTTAATAAAACACGACTCGTTTAATAAAATAGAGCAAAAATCTCGCGGGCATTGTCTTGAAGAGCATTTAAAGAAACACGGTGATACATATAACTTGTAAAATAACTGAAACAAACTTGTTTTTAATAATTTTTGGAGCATACTTTGCAATTTTTTTCTGTCGAGGGAATTTTATAAAATTTGCGTTTCGGCGCGGGCAATGTCTAGATATTATCTTCAAGAATAACATATATATTTTTAAGAGCTTTAAAATTTAACGTGTTTAAGGGAAATATGTAAGAAATCGGTAGTAATTCGGGTAGCGGGCCCTTAACAAAGGCATTAATGTTTCAACAGGAACAGATTAATTTGTTCGTTGGTTAAATTCTTTGACGCTCTGATGTAGCACTATCATCCAGAATTGAATTGAAATTATTCAGATAAAATAAGTTATACTGTATGCGAGTAGGAACCTTTAGCGGTTTTTTTGCTAAGCGCATGTATGTCGTATAAGTATATTGTATTTTGTTATTACCGCATGCTTCTTCGGGGAGTCGGAATTATTGTTAGTAAAAATATTTGATTTTCACTCAAGACGCCTGCAGATACAAGTGTATCGACTTTGGTTGTACGGCCGTATATCCTCTTTACATACTTACATGAAGAAATAATATTTTAGGGGATCAACTGTCGGATGAATCAACTGTCCGCCGGATCAACTATCGGGTGGATCAACTGTCGGGGTGATCAACTGTCGGCGGGCGAACTGTCCGCCGGATCAACTATCGGGTGGATCAACTGTCGGGGTGATCAACTGTTGGCGGGCCAACTGTCCGCCGGTACAATATCGGATGGATCAACTGTCGGGGTGATCAACTGTCGGCGGGCCAACTGTCCGCCGGATCAACTATCGGGTGGATCAACTGTCGGGGTGATAAAATGTCGGCGGGCCAACTGTCTGCCGGATCAACTATCGGGTGGATCAACTGTCGGGGTGATCAACTGTCGGCGGGCCAACTGTCCGCCGGATCAACTATCGGGTGGATCAACTGTCGGGGTGATCAACTGTTGGCGGGCCAACTGTCCGCCGGTTCAATATCGGGTGGATCAACTGTCGGGGTGATCAACTGTCGGCAGGCCAACTGTCCGCCGGATCAACTATCGGGTGGATCAACTGTCGGGGTGATCAACTATCGGCGGGCCAATTGTCGGAGGTCAATTATCGCCGGAACAATTTTCATGGAACCATAATAACATAGGTAACTACATACTTACTATACGAAACACGGTACTAAAGTGATAAATATTGAACGCCTGGTAGCACTCATATTAAAATTGATGAATTGTGATAATTATTGAATGTGGAGCCTAATTCTAAACAGTTACCATGAGCCGCGGGTTCACGATCCAGAATTCAGGAATCTGGACATCCTGTGATCCATATTGTGGTCCGTCAATATGCTTGTATATGCGTTCAATAAATATCACGATATTTTAAAAATATCTGAGAATCACAATTAATATTGAACGTGTAGGGTTCGCCGAATTTATTTTGAATTCTTTCTACCGTGAGTGAATGAATAATATAACTAGTGCCCACACAAGTTGTACTCGATTTAACTCACAACTAATGATATATACAGTTTTGTTTAATAAGTCGAATATTTTTTAATTGGATGCCTATTCTTAATTCAAAAGCCAACATTTCAAAGCTTTGTTTGATATAATTTAAATATCCTACTAATATTATAAAGTTGAAAGTTTGTATGGATGTATGTTTGTTACACTTTCACGCACAAACCACTGAATAGATTTTAAAAATTCTTTCACTAATAGAAAGCTACATTATTTGCGAGATCTATAGGCTATATATATTGGTAATCTCTGGCGTTATGAATAATCTCTGGCGTTATGAAATTATTTATCATACGTTTTCTGTCGCTTACAAAATCGATTTATTGCAAACGCCAAATGTCGCCTTGGAAACGCTGTTTTTTTTTTTTTAATTAGGTTACTATGAACATCCCTTTGATGTTAAAATTCAAATATGTATAAAATACTAATTCCTACTTTACTGAGTGGATTTTAATGAAACTTTACAATTATAAACATATAGGCTATAGCTCAGAACTCTGGCATTACGAAATTTGTATGAAAAAATTGCAATAGGTGGCACGATTAGTAAGATATCTATAATTCTTTAATCGAATTAAATTATTAGCCAAGTAGGTACTTTAAATAAATTCGCTAATTTAAATATTTTCTAAAATAGAATTTTTATTTAAGAATCTTTGTTTTGCAAAATGTCATTCTCATATTTTTACATTTTCCATCACACAACAATTATTGTTTTAATTGAATAGACAGGTATCGGATTTTTGAAGTATAAAACTGCCGTACTGGATTTTTTGGTAGAAAATAAAAAGAAGAATAATAATTCGTACTTAATAACTATCTCTAAAAATGAATCACCGAAATGTAGGTTTGTATGCGCATAAATCCGAACGACTGAACCAAATTGGAAAATTCTTTTTTTTTTTAATAAAACTACCGTTGAATTCTGGCATTATGAAATTTGTATAAGAAATTATAATAAAGAAAATTGAATGTATCGGGAATGAATGTGTGAAATGCAAGATATGAGTGGGGGGAGTTGGGAGGGTGTGGGGAGGGGTAGGGGGTGGGGAGAAGGAGGTTGATGGGGGGAGTGTTGTGGGGAAAGGGAATTTGGAGGGGTAGGGGGTGAGGGGAGTGGTGGGTGGAGGGAGAGGGGGAGAGAGGTGATGGGGGGAGTGGAGTGGGGAGAGGGAAGGTGGAGGAGGCTGAGTGGAAATCCCCTAACACCATGCGAACGAAGCCGCGGGAAAAAGCTAGTGATTAATAAAATTCAGTTTACACCCAAATCATACACCCCGGTTTTAGTTGTTACCATTATGTCATACATTAATGGACCGATCAATACCTAATAACATTAATTGAAGTTTGTTAATTAGTTATTACTTACTAGCTAGATAGGTGAAAGGTATTCCAGCTAGTTGGTGTATTATATGCCAACTCACCTGAGTACGTTAATAATAGAGTTACAAAGATAATTGATTTGGGCCACTGTCAATAGGCAACGAGCTTCGCATTGTTATAATAGTGTAATTTCCAGCGAAGTTGCCCAAAATGTCAGTTCATTCCACTCAACATCACTTTCACCTTCACAGCCCGCGACATTGTAAATAAATAATTGTGAATAAATGTAAGCAAATTCTTATTTGTAAGCTTTTGTAAATGTTATTTCATAAAAATTCTCCAGTCCTAAAGAGTCCTAATCCTTTGAAAATAAATATTATCTCAACTTTGGCACTAATCCATGAACTCTTCCTCGGTTTATTTACACCACCTCCATGAACTCTTCCTTTGTGGGACCTTCAAGGAACCAAGGGGAAGGGCACCCTTCCAGCGTGGGGCCTTTGTGGAACCAAGGAGGAGTGAAGTGGAGAGATGATGTCCTCTGTGGGGCCTTCGAGGAACCATGTAGGAGTGAAGAGGAGAAATGAGGCCATCTTGGTGAACTCTTCCTCTAACTTCCAACCAAGGAGGAGAGATGAAGTTCTCTTCCCTCGTGGGGCCCTCAGGGAACCAAGGTGGAGTGGACTCTTCCCTTGTGGGGCCTTTAGGGAACCAAGGGGAGGTGGACTCTTCGTCGTGGAGCCTTCGGGGAAATAAGTAGTGGAGCGGAGAGATGAAGCCCTCTTCCGTCGTGGGGCCTTCGGGGAACCAAGGTGGAGTGAAGAGGGAAAATGAGACCTGGGAAGACGCATTGTCGAACCAGAAGATATAGCTTCATTTCCAATGACAATCGTGGTGAACTTTATAAAAGGGACTGGGTTACTGTCAAAGGAATGAGGTAAAATGGGAGATAGTACAATGGGTCTATGGCTTAAGTGCTCATGGGAACTATATATATGTAAACCGTCTCCGATTATTCAAAAAAAAAAAAAAAAACTGCGACATACATAATAATCGTTGTTTAAGGTTGTAGCAGGTAGCTACTGTTTGGTTTCCGCATAGTGTCAACTACGCATTTTTATTCCCGACGGTGGCACGCCTGAGTTTCGGGGTTCGCTAGTTCGAGTTCTAACCGCAACCGTCAGTTGTGTGGAGAGCCGGTGCTGGGAAGGTGGTCGTGCCCTGCGCTCGCAGTTTGGTGGATTCTGGTAACTTCAAACACGTGTGAGATAAATGAATATTAATATTATTTAGATTATGGTCACTGTTAATAAAATATGTCAGGATGTTTTCCCTGGCTGGCGCCCTGTTAATTTAAATTCTCCATAGCCTTGACGGTATTGACTTCTTTCTGTTTGCAATTTAAATCTTTTAACCTCTGTCAGGTCTTTACCTGACACGCGCTGAGATTATTGTTTCTTGCTCTACCTTGTTTCATAAAGATGCTTATCAATAAATGTCCTTGTTCCATATCAGACTTATTATTATTTTATTGAATAATGTGGTTTGGTTCCTTCTTACCGGTGCGAGTTGTAGGTAGATTCTACACATTCTTATCACGCAGATAATAATGTTACAAGGTATTTCTACAAATTTTTTGTAAGAAAAACTCTCTTTTATAAGTTTTGAAGGTTATTCTCATCAATGTAATATACCATTGAAGAAGAAGACAAAAATAATAATCTTAACGAAAAGATGAAATAGAACTGTTTTTCTATGTCTTGTTCTTTTTCATCTGTTCGTTTAGATTATTATTGTTATCTTCTTCTTCAATGGTATATTTACACCGTTGATATTAAACAAATAAATATGTAAATATACTTAACTTACAGAAGGCTCGATTTCCTGATCTTGAAAATATCACCAACTTAACTAACTGCTACCATCTATTAAAACTGAATTAATTACTGTTTCCTTTGTTTAGATTTAGACTACCCTTTGCAAGTTTTTAAGCAAGTGTGTGCCTTTTAATCTCACGTTTCTAAAGTGGAAAAGCGATTTGTTAGAGTGATGTCCAATGTACGGGAAATGTTCACTTTGTATCGGCTGAAAACGCTGTACGAAAGCTAGACACAGTTTCGGGAAACTTTACAAAGGAATTGCTTCTCGTTATCTGCCTTTCCTTGACCTATTAGCATAATGAATAGCCCAGATAACACAATGGAGAAAACAATACCGACGCTGAAAGGACCGACGAGGAAGTGTTGTGTACATAGGTCAACAGGGAGAATGTAAATTGAAGAAAGTGTCCATTACAAGGGTGATAAATTAATATTGAAAAGCCTCTTCCGTGACGTTGATTGAAATTGGCAAACCATTAAAAAATTACCGAGTTGATGTAACCGTGACAGTCAATGACGCCATATTTAATCTATCCATATCCGGAAAGATACTTAAATTCTATTAATCCGTAGTACTTATACCTAGGGAAGATACGTCCACATGCGAGCTGCTGGCGTAAGTGGCAACATCTTGTGACAAATTCTTGAATTCAAACCCGAATTAAAACGGTAGTTTTGTTTGAAATTCCACATACACAGATGTTATTTGTGGCGCAACTCGTACGGCGCGTCGTCAACATGCATTCGAAACTGGGTTATGAAATTCAACCACGTAGACGCTTTCGATTCGATTTTACATTTCATGGACAATCCATGCTTCCAATCACATTGCTAAATAAAACAATATTTTATTCATGTTATGAAGTGAATGTATTATTGACAATTTTAAACCTGTATTTATAATAGAAGAATATGGAAATAAAGGTATTTGAATAATCACACACACACACCAGTTAGACAAACCCTGCTTTCCGTACAAACCATTCGAAACCTGAGATGTACGCATATCCCATTTAAGTTTACATTTTTCCAGTCTGTACATTTTTGTAGTGGGGAGAAGAAGAAGATGGGAGCAAGAAGGTGGTTAAAAAAAGTATCTGGCTATTCAGAACAAGTCACCAAATACGGCAAAAGCCATTTTAGGCAAAGTTTTAATTTTGAAGGGTGGTCTTACCCCAGCAGGTCTAGCGTGGTCGATCGAGAAAACCCTATATCAATATGTATTTGACCAAATCCGTCCTCTAATGTCAGATATCAATATTTAGGATCACGGTAAATAATTGGTAAGAGATATATCGACCGACGATTTATAAATTTTCGCCCGGGCTCCATGGTTTCAGATCAGCTTCGGTTAACCGGCAATATACGGATATATTTGGATGATTTCGTTGTTTATGCTAAATTGCTGGCTTATTGATGAACGGCAATCCATAGACTTAAATAATGCGTCTAAGACGTTATCAATTTATTCCGTTCGACAAAAATGGCTGAAATATATTTAAAGACCTCATTAACTAATTAACTCACGTTTAGTGTCAAAAGGGATTTTTTTTTTAACAGTGAATACCGCACAAGAATCTCAACTGCTCCCGTCTGGAGCCAGTGAGACTTTGGCATGCCCAATTGGGGTATGTTGTGAGGCTGAAGGTAGTGGGGAGGGGAATGAAGTGGGGAAGAGGAAGGTTGGGAAGTACCTGGCTATTCAGATCTGGTCACCAAACACGGCTAAAGCCATTTTTCAAGCAACGTTTCAATTCTGAATGGTGGTCTTACACCAGGGCGATACTGATAGTATCTTCCACTCTGGAACATGCCGCAGATATACTTTATTATTATAAATGAATTATTTGTGAAATAACACAAATTAATCAAATAAATTTTTTTTGCGCATGCCGGTTTCGAACCCGCGACCTCCGGATTGTGAGTCAAGAGTCTTACCCACTGGACTACGGAGGTCGTGCGGACTGCCAATGCATATTTAGGTCAGTATTTCAATTCAACATTGCCAAACTATTAATATTTTTACGTAATTGATCAGCGTTTGAGGTTTTGAAATGTAAATTCATAGACCGACCAGTGTTGCCAAAGTATATCGATTTCTTATTTATTCCCTGTCAATATCGGTTCGGCAGTCAAAGGTAAAACTGTGCTCGGGACATCGATGAAAAATCATCGGAACTTACGCTTTTCGATGCGATATTGTTAAGAGGAATATAACATTATATATGTCACTCGTAAGGAGTCATTTAGAATACAATTCCACGGTTTGGTCCCCAAATTATGAGGTTCATTCACATGCGATTGAAAGAATCCAAAATAAATTTTTAAGATATGTGAATTTTAAAATGGGCATTCCTAATGAATGCCTAAATTACGATAACGTACTTTGTTCATTAAATTTAATAAAATTATCTGATCGTAGAATCATTTCCGATTTAACCTGTTTGTATAAAATCATAAATTCAATGTTTGATACCCCTGATTTATTATATGTAATTTCTTTTCATACTCCAGGCAGGTCAGTCACAAGACAGTACTTACCATATTATTGTAGCAATTCTAAGTCAACAAGTCAATATTATACTCCTATGCGACGGATTCAACAGCTTGGAAACAAATACTCCGATGTTGTTGATATATTTAGTACATCAATTTTATTATATAAGCATACCTTATTGAAGTTTCATTCATCAAATAGGGGAATATTTTGCTAAAGCTATTAAAGTTGACTAACACATTGACAGTATTTTGTTGGCTGAAAAAAAAAAACTATTTCGGATTTTTTGTATTTTGTACCTACATACTGTGTGGTTCAAATTCAATACCTAATATTTTTACTTTGTATTTATTTTTGTGTAAGTGTTTTAAACAGTAGTCTCCTGCACTATTTACTAGTATAATTTCGTTAATATTGTTATATATAGGTATGTAAAAGCCTAAATAGGCGTAAATAAATAAATAAATAAATAAATAAATAAACGCAAGAAATATTTCGATTCTCACGCCTTCAAAATTTAAAATTGGGCGTCTTATTTCCCTTAGGCAAGTAGTAAGCGCCGAAGTTGTTTTTATTTATTTTGTGCTTAATTTTATAAGAACGAAAAATAATTAGATCATAGAAAATGTCAAAAATAGTCTTAGCCATAAAGGTGCATTTTTTATAGCATGAAAAAAATAAATTTTTTTGTAGTTTTCGCTTATATTTTTTGTTTTTATACAAAAGGTAGTAAAAGCTTTAATTTAAATGTAGCATGTTTGATGGTTATAATTTAAACCGATTTGTAGTAAATATTAATCCTAACAGCATCTAAACAGGATTTCACGTATAGCTTCATCTTACATTACCGATTTCACCATGCTATAGCTCCAAGAGTGTCTTCCACTTCGGAACGTGCTCCAAATATATATTTTTTTTTTTTACAAAAAGTTACATAAAATATAATAAATTTTACACAATAATTAATTACATAATACATGTATTCGATGTACCCCCATAAATAAGCAGGGCTTGTGTTACTACTTATATATTATTTAAATGAACACATTGTGAAAGAATACAAATTATTCTTCTTCTTTGCGTGCCGTATCAGTTCCCCCCGACGTTGGCGATCACTCTTGAGAATGTCTCTCTGTCTTGCGCTGCCCGGAATAGCTCCTCCACACTTCTAATGCCGGTCCACTCTCGTATATTACGCAGCCAAGACATTTGTCTCCTACCAGGCCCTCTATCTTGCCTTTCAATATCAAATGGAGCAAGTGATACTTCTCCCCTCGAAGTATATGACCCAGATATGAAATTTTCCTGATTTTTATTAATGTAAGCAGTTCTCTATCTGCTCTAGCCCGCCTGAGAATTTCTGTGTTGGTGATCATGTCGTTGAGCATTCTCCGGTGAAGCCACATTTCAAAAGCCTCTAACCTGTTCATGGTATTTACTTTCAAGGTCCATGTTTCACATCCATAGAGCAAGACCGACCACACATAACATTTTAGCATTCTCTGCCTTAGTTTTAAGCTGATATTGTCATTGCCATTGTCACAAATTATTAACGATTTATTAATTCACATCGTTAATGGCATGTTTCACAAAGCTGTGATTATTTTGTTTCTGCATTATTTATAAACAATGCGAAATTAATTACACGTCGATCTAATCCGATTATGGTATTGTAGAATTTTCGATGGCGAATCAAAATAACGTTCGTGATGGCGGCCTAAGTATTATTATTTTCGGTTATTAGCTTTAAATCTTTCCATAAGAAGACAATCCAATAATTCTTCTCAGAAAATGTCTACGTTGTAATTTAATATTTATTAAGATGATACTCGTTATGAAATAAAGTTGTATTGAACTGGCAGAAGTGGAGAAATAATGAAAAACCAATAAGTATATCGTCATCGTTCGGACAATATTCTCATTTAAAAATAGATTTAAATCTTTAATAATAATAACGTAGTATTTATATAGCGCAGTTTTGTGATATTTCACTTCAAGTGCGCACAACAAGTGCGCACAACAAGTGCGCCCTTTGTTTGACAACATGAAATCAGTTGCTACATATTTTAATTTAATTTAAAATAAAACAATAACTAAGTAAACACCACTTTTATTTTGAATACATTTAATGTCGATCACGTTTTGCTACACCCTTAGCTTCTTTAGGGCAGTAAAATACTCTGTTGAAAGCCAAAATCTACAAGTTTAGTACCGATAATAATATATGTTTTTTTTTTTTTTACATGAGCTCCACACAGGAGGCGCTGAGGAAAATAATTTTCCTCAGGGCCTATGTCATCTTTGGGGATGCTGTGTGGAGGGTTTTTTTAGGAAAAGGAAGGAGAGGAGAGTTCTGGGAAGGAAAAGGGTTAAAGGGGTGGGTAGAAATCTGGGGTTCAGTGTGTCTTGGTCATCCGCCTCCATCACGACGACCTCCGTAGTCCAGTGGGTAAGACTCTTGACTCACAATCCGGAGGTCGCGGGTTCGAACCCGGCATGCGCAAATAAATTTTATTTGATTAATTTGTGTTATTTCACAATTAATTAATTTAAAATAATATATAGTATATTTGCGGCATGTTCCAGAGGGAAGATACTATCAGTATCGCCCTGGTGTAAGACCACCATTCAGAATTGAAACGTTGCTTGAAAATGGCTTTAGCCGTGTTTGGTGACCAGATCTGAATAGCCAGGTACTTCCCAACCTTCCTCTTCCCCACCTCCTTCCCCTCCCCACTACCTTTAGCCTCACAACATACCCCAATTGGGGATGCCATAGTCTCACTGGATCCAGACGGGAGCAGTTGAGATTCTTGTGCGGTATTCACTGTAAAAAAAAAAAAAAGACCTAGACAAACATCACCCCATGAACCCGGGCACCCCTGCTAAATCACAAAACGTAGCGAACCACTTGGGGTGACCTATGTCAGAGGTGTTGGTTATCCAATAAAGGTTCCCGGGGCGGCGGTACCCATTCCCGCCTCCTAAATTGAGTTGCATGTGGGTTGTATGTGGGTTGCAAAAAATGAGCTTAGCTTCAGTGAAGGAAGAAGGGGTTGGGGTAGGTGGAGAATTGGGAAGAGAGTGCTCTTTGGCAATAAGGCACAACCTGTGTATCATTTAGGTTATTTATTTTTGGGATGTTATGCCGTGTTGCGCCACCTACTTCTTTAGCCAACGTTTCGGACAGCGTTACAGCGTGTCCATCATGATGTGTCCTGATGATGTTACGCTGTCCGAAAAGTTGGCTAAATAATGAGGTAGCGCAACACGGCATAACACCCCAAAAATAAATAACTAAAAGCCTTGAAAATCTAAAATCATATCTTATATCTTGTTAATTATTTTGCTGTTACTTTTTTTGGCTTTAACTCTAATGCTTCAAGTTATCCAGATTAACGTTTTTAGACGCAAGTAAAATCAAGATACAATAACATTACATTTTTCATAAAGTCAGCACAGGAACTATTTTCTACAATAATTGATATTATTTTTGTTTTAAAGAATGGAAGAAATTTTATGAATAACGTATCAAATGAAGACAGGCCACCCGCAAACCTTGTATCTAGGGATGCAACGATATATCGGAAAACCGATATATATCGATATATCGACCTCTGAAAATATCGATATTTATCGACATCGACGATACGCCGATACCGATATATCAATATTGAAAAACTCAATATATCGTATCGAAGTGTCGAAAAACCCGCCCAAATTAAAATACCCACAAAATCGGGTCAAATCACGGACATATGAATATACATGGACCTGCCCTAAGTGATAAAAACGTATTATTTCCCTCTCCACATGGCGCCGGCTGAAGCACCTCCTTGGAACCGGCTCGCTCCATGGGGAGGGGATAGAGCCTCGCTTGAATCTAAAATGTGTGACGTCATCATTCTTGCCGTGAACAGCTAGAAGGTAACATCCATACATTTAACGAAATACAACGCCAAAACAGTAGCGTATTCTATACAATATATCTACATATCAATGTGCACATAGCGAATGTGGGCGGTTCTCCAGTGTGCTCATCGGTGGTTACAGGGGTAAGTAAATTATGAAACATTTGTAATAGTGTTTTAACTAAACACGGCAACAAAATATTGCTATGTGTATTGGGGCGAGTCTTTTTGAGGCGAGCATTTGACCTTAGCAAATATGTTATTATCGTGGCAAGCAATTCGCGCTCCCATGTAAAAAGGTCTATTCATTCAAAGCAGATTTTGCTTTTAAGAACTAAATGGTGATATTGTAATGCGAGATGCCTATTTACTGTCAGATTGATTGTATAACGAATCACAGTCATCTTTCCCCTCTTCCCCCTCCATGGTTTGGTTTGACCCCTCACCCGTAACTGCTTGTCTAGTCATTTGGATGTCTATGGGTCAAATGATATTATCATATCTTTCTGCACATGGCAAGAGATGCAAGGTGTATATCCCAACCTTTTTAAAGCGGCAATGAGTCATCTACCAATTACGGCAACAAGTGTTGCTTCTGAACGTCTTTTTCAAAAGCAGGACCCACTATAACTCAAAGCAAAAACCGGCTACAAGGATTGCAGACTGTCAAAGTTACTATTTTTAAGTTCGATAGCTTGTGCAAAATAATGTTTTTTTTTTAAATAAATTTATGAAAAAAAAAATTATATACCCATCCAAAATTTGTGTTTATTCACATAGATAAGTATAAAAAAATACTTACATATAATCGATAAACGTTTCGTATAACTAAAACTACATTGGGTTTCTATAAGCTTTTAAAAAAAGAAGAAAAATTGATATATCGACCTACCAAACCAATATGTCGATATATCAATATCGACTTAATTCGATATATATATCGTTATCGATATATCAATATTTTTAAAAACCTTGCATCCCTCCTACACGACAATATGTTTCAGCCGTCTAAAAACTAATAAAAGGTAATTATAAACTTCTTATCGCAGACTCCCTCGCCGGCCAATAAAATCACGATAAGTTGACAAGCCAACACCCCCTACGTATAAATAGTCGTATAAGGGATGTAAACGTTCATTAGAGCGGAGCAACTGACATGACGACTCTACTACACATAAAACTGCAAGCCTTTAACGAGTTCGTAGAAGTGCTGCAACGAGTCAGTAAACTTTGCACCTTGCCTTTCCCCGTTAAGTTTTCGTTTCGAAAACATTTCTTTGTTCAAACATCGTTTCTACGTACCTTTATGACTTTTTAATGGGCACTAGAAATGAAAACTCCCTTCCGGATCAAACGTTAGCCTTTTATACGAGTGTGTACGAGCTCTAATTATTAATGTCGAAGTCATTTAACACAATCTGCACAAAAGGCCGGTAAGCTTTTGCATTTTCATTGAAGTTTAAATTAACTTGAGCAGTAAATGAAAAGTTTGGATTGTCACCCGCTCTGGCTTCGACATTTTAATTGTGTTTATTTAGTTTTTGAAAATTGAACTGATGAAAAAAATTTCGCGGTACCGTAATAACTGATAATCCACGGAAATGCTGATGGAACACCTGGCAGAGGAAGACGCTTCTTGATATCAAAATCTGGGTGCAGTTTCGGAGAGATTTCACAGGCTTCAGAACGCAGGATTTGTTTCTCTAATTATAGTCAACCTCAGTTATGAGGAGAAAAGAAGAAATTGAAATTAACCGCTTTGTAAACATAATTAAATGTGCTTCAAATATCGCATATATTATATTAAAAACATTACAGTTTTATACCAGGAATATTAGGAAGACGAAGTTTGAAAAATAAAATTATTTATTTCTAAAAAATAAGGCATTTCTTTTACAAGCGAAAATAATATTTCTTTTAAATTTAAAACTTAAGAATATTTAATTTTATTTATTTAGCATTTGTTATTATTTTCAATTTTAGAGGCGGGTATGGGTACCGACAACCCGGGAACCATTTATTGGATAACCAACACACCAGGTCACCCCAAGTTGTTCGCTACGTTTAGTGACATAACAGTGATGTGTTATTTTATATTTAACCACTCGAACCCGTAAGCTTGTTTTCAAGTTAATTTATTGTTGATAAACATATGTATGACGTACGAGTCGTACCTACCTGAATTATCAATATTTAGATAATAATAAATAATAATAATTTATTTATTTTATTTATTTATTTTATTTTGCAGAAACAAATAGTAGATAATTACATAGTAGAAAATAGTTCCAAAGTTATAGAATTTAACACACTAATTGGTACCAATGACATGTCGCTGTTATATACATATGTTTTTATGTGATAAATTATACATTTTACCTAAATTAAGCTAGTAAACTATTGAAGGAGAGGGGTGCGTGTGAGGGTGTGGATGTGTGTGTTTTGGAGACGTCTGATTAATCAACGTCCATCAAACGTATATATATACGTTTGATGGACGTTCAGGTTAAATCGAAATCAGTTGGTTTATATACAGGGTGTCCGGGGGTAAAGTGCATTAAGTTCGGGAGGTGATTCTACATGATGGTAGGAGTAAAAAAAATGAACAACTTTTTCCGAAATTCCAACATGTTTTTTTTTCATACAAAAAGACGTACCTACTAAAATTCCTTAGTGTGAGATACGATCTTACTTGCTGAGCGCCCGTCGGACACGATAGTGGCAACATTGCATGGTTGTGACTGGCCCGTATCGTAACAGCGGAAAATAGTAAAGCTGGCGGCACACGCCGGTCTATTTTTATCTTTTTACCACAAAACAACCCCTAAAAAATTCGAAAAAAGTTGTTCATCTTTTTTACTTTTAATATCATGTAGAATCACCTCCCGAAGTTAAGGCACTAAAGTTAAATATCTGTAATACGGACACCCTGTATTACAGATATTTACAATACAGTGGAAATGAAACTAAGTTTTATTTTTTTCCAGTGTACCCACAAAGTGTTGCTACATGTAAAAATTTATTATATTAAAGTTATTAATTTATGATTGAGATTCATAACTATCCCCTGAATTAAAAAAAAATCAAGTGCAGCTTACACGCGGTAGAAGCGAAACTTTACCAAAACAATCGCACTCAATACTTGAAAAGTGAGATCATAATCAAAGCGACCAATGAGCGCAGACCAGCGTAATTTCCTTTTCATATCTCAACAAAGTGACAGCATAATCGCAGCGGTCAATGGGCGCAATTTATGCGTCGCAGGTGCAGTAATCGTCGTTTCACTTTCATCAGAATCCACATCATAGCGGGGCTGTAGAAGTTTCACTTCAAAAATTGTTGTGTTACTTATAGTTTGGCCACCAATTGTAAATGTTCTGAAAAGCGTAAAAAGCAGTAATTAAAAATGAAAAAAAACACTTCAAACATAGTTAGACCAACTTCACATGGGCATGGTGGTCGAAAAATACACAAATTATTTTTATTTATTTATTTATTTACGCCCATTTAGGCTTTTACATACATATATACACTTAACAATATTTACGAAATTATACTAGTAAATAGTGCAGGAAATGACTGTTTACAACACTTGCACATAAACAAATATACAGCAAAAATACTATTGAATTTAATCCACATAGTATGCAGGCATAAAATATAAAAACAAAAAAAATACAAAAATAGCTTCTCTCCTTCAGCCGACAAAACACCACCAATATGCTAGTCAATTCAAACAGTTTCATCAACACATTCCCCTACTTGCTGAAAAAAACTTCAATAAGGTATGCTTACATATTGAAATTGATGTATTAAATATATCAACAACATCGGAGTATTTGTTTCCAAACTGTTCAATCCGTCGCATAGGAGTATAATATTGGCATGTTGACTTAGAATTGCTACAATAATATGGTAGGTACTGTCTTGTGACTGACCTGCCTGGAGTACGAAAGGAAATTACATATAATAAATCAGGGGTGTCAAACATTGAATTAATGATTTTATATATGTAACCATCAACAAATTAAAAAATAAATAAATAAAGAAAAAATTTTAAAAAATCAATTTTAAACACGATAAATATCAATGCCATTCATTTTGGAGTCTCCGAAAGCAAAATTCAATGAAATTTGGAATTAATATCTGATTTCAATTTCTGAAGGTATTCCGAAAGTGCCTTTGCGCACTGCACTATAAATCGAGATGAATTAATTAAGCAACCGTTAATTCAAACGCGATCCGGAATAGTTACCTTTCCGTTCCGATTATGAGAGCCGTAAAAGGAATTTCAGTATCCGGCTCTTGCAATTAATCTCGGAAACTACGACAGCGGAAATCTCGGAGCCAATAAACATACAAATAACATTTTATAATAATATGCAGCTCAGAAATCGGTAATAGGTAGGAACCTTTGCTTATTTTATATTTAAAAAAAAAAAACCATGAAAAAGTTTTTGTACTGTAATAAATCTATTTTCAATTTTAAACCTATATTTTTTTTACATACTAGCTCCACACGGGAGACCTTGAGGAAAATAATTTACTTCAGGGCCTATGTCATCTTTGGGGATCCTGTGTGGACGGTTTTTTGTAAGGAAAGGAAGGAGAGGGGAGTTCTTGGAAGGAAAGGTGTTTAAGGGGTGGGTAGGAATCTGGGGTTCAGTTTGTCTTAGACAAACTTCACCCCATGAACCCGGACACCCCTGCTAAATCACCAAACGTAGCGAACCACCTGGGGTGACCTGTGGCAGAGGTGTTGGTTATCCAATAAATGTTCCCGGGGCGGCGGTATCCATTCCCGCACATCCTCACTGGACTGGCTTTTAAACTGCTGAGAATTTTTTTATGTGTTTTAAAACTTAAAAAAAACTCTTTTTTTTGTTTGGATGAGGTTCGGACCATCCACTTTCCACTCTGGGGTCTGGAGTCAACACCGCTAACACCCATACCAAATCATAATTTGATTGTACTGACATTCATTTTATATATCGTCATCGATTTTCAGAAAAATAAAAGATTTCGCGTATGTGTTAGCATAAATGCCATGGATTGCAATTGATAGAATGCATTGTCGACTCATAAACGAGTCATCTGCCGAGTTTCAGCTTAGTCGTGTCGGGAAGTGCATTAATTTCCTCTTCCATTATTCCGTTTCAATCATTCATTCTTTCAATCATTCAAGAAAACAAAATCGAAATTCAAATAGATGTATTTAAAAATGAGATGGTTTTCACAAAAACCAAAATCATTTCTAACGGCAAGATGTGAAATAAATACTTTGTGATTACGACGTGTACAACAGCGGATGAAAGTAAGAATATGGCTTGAATATGATAATGAAAAAAATAAGTAAGGATTGCTTAGCAAGGTCAAATTAACACTTTAGTTAAGTCAAACAGTATAAGAAATGATTACTAACCTAACCACGAATGAGACGAAACATTATTGTAAATAAAGCAAGAAATACATGTCGATGAACTGATTCAATAGGATCGTACGTCACTGTAACTACGCAACTGAATTATTAAGCATTCTTGATTTAGATTATAGGACTGAACGACCTTGTTGATATGAAAGTATGTTTAATCTCCTATTAATTCGTCTCCGCCTACGTCTGCGTGAGATGAAATCGAAAAGGTCAAAATATTCTCTAACCCTAGTTTTCATAAGTCAAACATAAGATACAATACACAAAATAATTGTACTAGTTCTCGACTGTATTATACATCGTATATTATACAGGGTGTCCTGGGTAAAGTTCATTAACTTCGGGAGATGATTCGACATGATGGTAGGAGTAAAAAAGATTAACAACTTTTTCCGAAATTCCAACTTTTTTTTCCCATACAAAAAGACGTACCTACTAAAAATCCTTAGTGTGAGGTAGATCTTACTTGCTGCTGAGAGCCTGCCGGGCGCCCGACTCGATTGTGATTGGCCTGTATCGTAACAGCGGAAAATAATAAATCTGGCCGCACACGCAGGACTAATTTTATCTTTTTGCCTCAAAACTACCCCTAAAAGTTGGAATTACGAAAAACGTTATTTATCTTTTTACTTGTATTATCATGTAGAATCACCTCACGAAGTTAATGCACTTTACCTCCGGACATCTTGTATAATGTACTGTGAATATTTGAATAAACAAATAAATTATCTACCTAAAATATGAACGAAAGTATGACTGTTCTATAACGGGAGATCTTCCTAGTTAGACAGTCAAAGCTTCACTATACTTACTGTTAATGTTTTTTTTATAATAAACTAGCTGGTAACCGGCACGCGTTGCGATGCCGTATTCAAAGAAATAAATTGTTTCTACCTGTATGTCCTTTCCCGTGCGTCCCTGGTCTCCTCCCGCGTCTCCTTCCCCTCCCTCGATCCCCTTCCATCTTCCCGCCTTTCCTCTCCCCTCTTCCGCTCCCCCGTCCCACCAACCCCCCTCCCGCGTTCCATACATTCAGTCCCAGTACATTCAGTTTTCCAACAACCCGCGTACCACCTATTATAATTTTTTATTCAAATTTTCATTTTTCATATATTACAAATATTAATTTTTGTGTATTATAAGATCAATCAATCAATTTTGGTAACTAACTTAGGTACCTGTTTTAAATATCTATAATTCTTGATTCGATTCAAAGTATGAGGCGAGTACTTCAAATAAAACCGTTAATTTAAAGTTGTTCGAAAAAAGAATTTGATTTAACAATCATTGTTTTGCAAAATGTCATTCTCAAGTTTTGACATTTTTGTAATGATTAAAAAACTTTTCAGGTAAACTGTCATAAGGTTGTATTAATCCATAAACCTTCGAGGGGGCTTAAAGAAGGTATTTTCAAACATTTCCTGTTCTTAATACAGCAACGCATAGCGGACATACATACATACGTACGTACAATTTTTTAAAGATTTTTTTATATATAGATTTTTATAGATAGATAGATAGATAGAAGAAGACTAGCTGGTTCCCGGCATGCATTGCAATGCCATATTCAAAGAAATAAATTGTCTCTTCCTGCATGTCATTTCCGTGTTCCCCTACCACTTTCCCCGCCTACCCACTCTCCTCTCCCGCTTCCCGTCCCGCCGCGCCGGGGAGCAGCTCGCGTGCCAAATATTACAATTTTTTTATTCATATTTTCATTTTTCAAATATTACAAATATTCATTTTGTGTATATTATAAGAACAATCAATCTAATTTGGTACCTAACATAGGTACCTTTGAAAATATCTATAATTTAACAAGTCCATAAACAATTCTTTTGTTAAAAAAAACAGCTGCCTGATAAATTCACATTCATCCAACGCGCGAACTGACAAACGTGAGAAAGTTAAATTTTCTGTGCAATTTTCTTTAATTTTCTTTCCGTAAGAACCTTCTACAAAGTATCAGAAAACTATTCGTATTAGAAAAAGAATTAACTAGCTGACCCAGCAACGCGTTGCTGTGGCTAACGAAACGCAACGCCATCTACTGGTTGGTTACCCAACCTTTATAACCAACGCCGTCTGTTAATTTGCATACAAATCAAATCCACATCGCCCGCTTGCCAGCTCTAAACCTTCCTCATAAATCACTCTCTCTAATGGTGAAAACCGCATGAAAATCCGTTCATTAGTTTATCGCAAACAGACAGACAGACGCGTCGGAGGACTTTAATTTATAATATGTAAAGATAAATAAAAGTTCTACTCTCTCACCTTGCGGGGGTCTCTTGAGATAATTTTTTTTAAAAATCATCCGGCTAAAACAAAAACATTCGCTAGCCATACTGATTTTTGTTTTTCATCGGCCACGGAAAACAAAAATAATGCGGCCTCAACAATCCAAAAAATGTGTACGGGAGACCGGTCTTTATTAGGGGCTTTTTGCAAAACATGAGGGACCGAGTATTATCTGTTCATTCTCATATCACGCAGGTGTTATTGCTTGGATTGGTTAAGTGTCTGTTCGTCGTTTAACATAGTTTTTTACATAATTACTCCATCCACAGTGCCTTCCTCTCTCTCGCTATTTGACCTGGCATACTATGAAGAAGTTATAGTGATTTATTTTTGGGTATTATGCCGTGTTGCACTTCCTCCTTCTTTAGCCAACGTTTCGGACAGCGTTAAAACGTCCATTACTTTTGGCCGTGAAAATCTAAAATCATATCTACGACGTAGTTGTTTTGTCAATAGCTATCATTTTTGTTTATGTCGTTATCTTGCAAAGTCACCTGTTTTCTTAAGTTTTAATTTTCTTCATGTTTGCACTTTTCACAATATCTTGAAGACTAACCGCAACGAAAAGAAAATTATGATTCCGAATAAACTGCACACGTCTGCCCTTTTCAAAACAATTAGAGCTAAGATATTCGATGCACGTATTTTTTAAAGAAATTTTTAATTTTATTTTTAATGAGTAAACACATTATCTGGTAAGACAGCATAATTCAGATTAACATCATTTCATAAAAAAATTAGAGTGTGTAATTCACACGCGAGAGAAGTGCAACTAGAAAGTCACTAGATGTCGTTTTATTTAGCCTGTTTATTTTAAAGTGGTTTGAAGATTGGATATTGATTTAAAAAAACAAAAATGTTTTTTTTTTTTTTTGGATTTCGTAGGACGCGAACCTCTGTCTGCTATATTTCTCTTGCTGCTGAGATTTGCGACGCACTATACCGCTGCGCTATGGCGAGGCGTGAATTTACGCATTATATTCCGATGACTCGTAAAAAAACAAAGCGTCCAATGAGCGCAGACGTATCGTCGTTTCCGTTTTTATCTCAACCAAGAGGAGCCTTGAGCGCAACTTAATGCTTCGCAGGTGTCGTAGTGCGTCATTTCATCCGAATTTAAAATCATTCTAATGAGGCTAAGGAAATTTCACTTCAAAAACAAAAGGTATGACGAAAATAGAAGTAGCTGGCAAATGGCTAATGTTTTAAATTCCACGTGGTTGAATTAATTTTCCAAATAAACTTTACGTAAGTTCTGAACCTGTGTTCAGGTTATTATAATTATTATTTTCAGTGTGTTTTGCACAAAAGGATCACGAAAATAATGTAGGAATAATACGAACAATGTTCCCTGGTAAATCTTCCGCTTGAATCTTTGTCTTGTAGACTCTTCCATTGCTCTAAATCTCGTTTCAGCATTAAACAAAAGTTTATTATGACACCCAGACCAGTCTATTGTCTAACGCGTTTTGCTAAGCTTTCTCATTGTTGGATTGCTGCAGAAATTAACAAGATGTATGCCCGATATTGTTTAGTGTTATTAATGAGCAATTAAAGTAATAATGATTGATTGAATTTGGAAATCGGTCGCTTTCAGAAACCATTATCGTATCAAATTTTGTATAACGATTTGTGAAAGTATTATTAGGAAGTGGAATATTGCGCAGAATGGATACGAGGAAAGGTTAAACTCTTACTAATAAAAATCACTTCAACCGTTGAGCGCTGTTTTAGTTTCAACAAAGTTTACGAGCTCAGATTCGATTTGGTCTTTTTCTGTGCAGCCAAAGTGCTGGCAAAGTTACGTTTCTGGCAAAAATCTATGAAAGTAATATTTTTTAACAATTTAGATGTCTTATTCATGTGTAGGTAAATACACATCCTGGAAATCAACGTTTATTTTACTTAAACAATGAATCTAAAATACCAATTCTTTTGAAGTTCTTTTTATTACGTAAACGAGATTTCAAAAGTCCTGTTATTTATTTAACATTTAGATTGTCCAGTTTATTAGTCGGAAATCTCCAAAACTAAGTATCCAGATAATGAGGAAAACAATATTCGAATGCTTACCGTAAATCAAATAGTATTTACACGTCTCCGTATTTTAAATATTAAATAAGCTATAAAATGACACGGGGATAATAATGGTCCTATACATTAGTAAGACATTTTAAAATATCCAACTAGTGACCCTGATAAGATCAACAGTTGGTTTGATTCACTACAAGTTTTAATGTATTATAATTGATTTTGTAGTGTTTATGAGTATTATACCAGATAGAGAGTACACTTTTACATATAACTGTATTCTGTCGCGCGTCGTTATTATTGGCGCGCGAAACACTCGGGAATGTGCTCGCGTCTTGCTGGGAACGCTCTCGGTTTTTAAGTCTGGAGCGCAGCAGGATTTCTTGTTCGTTGCGTGCGCGACTTCGTAAAGCTTTCGGCTAAGTCCGCTGTACTTCTGTGCGCAGGAGATGTGCGCATCGGTCCACGCTGGTTGGTTTGCGTTTAAAGTTGAATTCGCGATAAATTTGAACTGTAGGGATTATTTGTTGGGTAACACTACCCAATTTAGATTTTTCAGAGATGTTGTTTCGTTCTTATCATTCTGACTAATTAACATGACGATTGATATATTTTAATTTTCTGTTTTAATTTGATATTCAAGAAATTCTGATTGACGTGGTAAGCAGTGCTTTTTTTTACATGAGCTCCACACAGGAGGCACTGAGGAAAAAAATTTCCCTCTGTGTCATCTTTGGGGATGCTGTGTGGAGGGTTTTTTTAAGGAAAGGAAGGAGAGGGGAGTTCTGGGAAGGAAAAGGGTTTAAGGGGTGGGTAGGAATCTGGGGTTCAGTATGTCCTGGTCATCCGCCTCCAAGACCTAGACAAACCTTACCCCATGAACCCGGGCGCGTATTTACAATCCCTACCGCGTTTCAGTCGCTTTAAATTTTCAATATCAAAATTTAAACATTTAGAAATAAAATTATTAATTTCTAATATACACATTGGAAAGATTATTTTATCTAGATTTTAGAACAATTTTTGTTTTTGCAAAGTGATAAAAAAATATCAATATAGAGGTGTACTTACAATATATGGGAATAATATTAAAATTTAAATATTTAGAAATAAAATTATTAATTTCTAATATACACATCAGTAAGATTATTTTATCTAAATTTAAGAACAATTTTTGTTTTTGCAATGTGATAAAAAAAAAACCAATATAGACGTATATTTAAAATGTAAATTGTCGTTACCGCGACTGAATCGGTATAGGTTTTGTAAATACGCAACCCGGGCACCCCTGCTAAATCACTAAACGTAGCGAACCACTTGGGGTGACCTATGGCAGAGGTGTTGGTTATCCAATAAAGGTTCCCGGGGCGGCGTTACCCATTCCCGACTCCCAAATTGCTATCAATAATGTTGGAATTTAATTTAGTTGGATAACATTTTGTAAACCAGACGTCTTTATCTTTGCTTCCCTGGATGATTGGATTACGCTGATATTTACTCATTGTCACTCGAAATAATCTACCTAAAGGTCGTTTTGTCCTTGAGGGTCTGTCAGAATTTCGGGAGAGTGTTATCTACTCTGACAGAAATCACAGGATAGGAAACCCAATAAGTGTCAATCTGTGTTATTACACAAGTGAGAACTGATCATAATTTGATGTCAGATACAAACTAATTCCATCTTATTTATTAATCATCAACGCCCTTATGGGCTTTTACTTATGAAGGGCCCAGGGGAAAAACATGCAATTTAACATTTTTATGATTTTTGAACTGGCAATGCCATTGTAGAGTACAAGTGTGGTAGAACAAAACGCCAAAATACACATTGCTGTAGCACGCAAAGTCACTGAGTAATCTTCATATTATTCATAGAAAAATATTGATACAGTACAATAACAAGCAATGTCCAAATCAAACAGGAAAAAATAAGCATTGTCCATGGTTGTCAGCCTGATGTTTACAGTTTTTGAATTTTTGAGGTTATTTTATTACGTTCGTCTGTTGTGTTGTGTTGTGATATTACAATTAAAATATAATCCAAATCGTTCAAATTTTTTGAAAGATGTCGTCGCAAGAAGAAAACGAGGTTAATCTAAAGCAAACTACCAAAAAACGTAAACTGTACGGTCGAATGTCGGATGTAAACAAGAAAATTAGACTTCATAGTCTTGGACATCGCATATTTGCATTTGCATTGCATACTAACAATTTCATAGACTTCGCGTGTATTTTTTCCTGTTTTTTCTGATTTCGTTCACTTTTTTTTCAACTAATTCAATAAATACAAGCAAGAAGGTTTTTTTTATAATACAGACAAAAAACAAATACATGCTTTTTATAAATCAAATATTTTTGTTTCATTTCAAGTTTTGATGTACCTTTTTTCCAGGATCAAAATATTAATTTAACAATTTCTAAGTTCATTGTCTTCTTCTTCTCAAGTTCTTGAGACTTTTATGAATGTGAGACAGAATTGTATGACGGTCCATCCACCCTACGTATCCCTCCGAAGAAACGGCCTGATGGTTAGATATTGTTTGGTGACCAGATTTCCTATCCCCACCTCCTTCCCTCCCCCTTCCTAAGCCTCCCAACATATCAACCAATTAGAGATGCCATAGTCTCACTGGCTCAAAACGATAGATTCTCATCCTTATTTTGCCCACCGACAACTTTGAGAATATATTTTTTTCTAGCGCCCCCCATTTTTTTACTTGGGAGGGGGGGGGGGGGGGGGTTGGCTAAACTATCACGGATTATTGTATATATTATAACTATGTTATTTGTTATACCTTCTTATTTAGAAAGTTAAAAAAGCAATTCTTTCGCAATTTAAGTACCGGATTCGTACCTCCTTTCTTCTTGTATTCATGATACATTGTCAATTCTCAATAATAATAATACACGTTAGTACGTGATAAGCATGTTTTTTGTCTTTTTAGACCTTTTTTTACCTGGCAACGCCTTCAGTGTGCCATCTCAACGCCCTCTAATGTTCTCTGGGTGTTTTACCGCCCTCTAAGCATGTCTGAAACGCCCCCTAATTTTTTCTGGATCTTTTACCGCTCCCCTGAAAGTCTAAAACTCCCTCGGGGAGTCGTTATCGCCCACGTTGTGAACTATGCTCACGTGACGATATCGACCATAGGTGCACAACGTGGGCGATCAGACCACCAGGGGGGCGGTAGAAGACCAAGAGAAAATTGGGGGGGCGTTTCCGACTTCCAGGGAGGCGGTAGGAGACCTTGAGAAACCCATCCCATTAGGGGCCATTCACAAAAATATTTTCCCTATCCCATATGGCCCCCTCCTTTGTGGCAAATGTAACCCTGTCTTAGTATCCCATTACGCCCGCTTCGTCGTGGTATTCCGTTACACTCCACTCTCCGTTGTTGCCAATTGCTGTTACGGCTTCACGAGTTAGGGGGCGCTAAAAATAAAAATATTCTCAAAGTAGGCGGTGGGCAAAATTTTTTTGAGAATCTGCGCTCTAGACAGTTGAGCAAATTTGGGACTCCTGTGCGGAAATCACAAAACAAATTCATATTCCAATGTGTATTGTGTATTTTTCTTAGAAAGATAAACATTCACAGGTCACGAATAACCTGGCAATGTTTGAAAATCTCCTACTACCACCACAGTAAGCGAAAACTCGTAACTTGTAACGTGATGAATTGAACGCACGACGCCTGTGTGGGACCCAAACGCGATTCCAAGTCAGTCACTTACTGGTTAAAGTTTCTACCTTATATATTCATACATTCATAATCTTTCTCACGTTACCGGAGTGCGACAGTGTTTATTTTTATTTCTGATAAGAAATAAATTAAAGTGATGCGAAGAACAGAAACGCTTAAAATGATTCTCATCCAAAATCAATCTCCATTCCTATCCTCATACAAAATATTTATTTTTCTCTTCCTATGATCATACAGAAAACGCTTGATCGGAAATTTGAAGAAACCAATAAAATATTGTTTATCGAGTCCATTCCTTTAATATCTCCGTATATTGTTTACCCCAACGCAACCCGTATTACATTGCAAACAGATAAGAAGACAAATAATAAAAATTGCAATGGACAAATCTGGAAACTCCGTATGAGAATTTATGGAGGTGCTGTTTTGCGTCGTACAATATAATAGTACCTATATAGGTATTTGTGAAGAATTCTGCTTTGTTTTTGAATATGTTAGCATTATTCTATAAACCCTCCCATTTCAAAGCCGGGTAATATACTTCTACATTAACTCCACACGGGTCAAACAATTTTCCTCAGGGTTTATGTCGTCTTTGGAAATGCTGTGTGGAGGGTCTTTTAAATAAAATGATAGAGAGGAAGCTCAGGGAAGGAAAAGAGTCTGGGATGGAAAAGATAATCTGGGGGTCGGGGTGTCTTTCCCACGGCATTCTAAGGAAACAGATGGTTTCCCCCTTCACCGTACACATCAGAATTTTTTGTTTATAAAGAAGCTACTTTTTATTTAAAATGATTTTAGACCTCCAGTGTCCGGGCATACATTGTTAGCAGGCAGTATGCGAGTGCGTATATGTTATTAGTTATTTGTTACATAGTATCACGTCTCATCTCCGCAACTTGATGTAGCTGAAATAAAGATTTATTAATATGTAGGAAGAAAAATTAATAAAATAAAAAAAATTACATATTTTGATGAGATTGTTTGACTTAACCAAAGCAGCTGAACTGCAGTCGTCCGCAGAAGTGGTGCACGTATGAATCCATTCCTCGCACTGCGGTGCAAGGCAATGGGTCGTTAGATTCCGGCTGGACAAGGCATCGTTTCCTTAGTTCGTATTTGTCCAACAGACCATTAGAAAAATTTACAGGAGGAGAATTTTTTCTTTCATTATTTCAATGCAATATTATGATAGGGGTTTAAGATAAAGCTATTTTCGTAAAGGTAAAGGTCACATTAGTTTAAATAATTCTTAGTTAAGTGATTAAGTATCATTTTTCATACTTTATTTTTAATTTTAAAGTGGAGATTGAACAAAAACTAAAATGGTCTGTTGGACAAATAAGAACTGAGACGACGAGGTCAAATGGTCTTCCTCAATCAGCCTCTCTCAATCTAACCCACCACGCTGTTACTGAGTAGATGCCCAAACCTAACTCCATGAACCCAAAAACCTACTTACTCAAAACGAGTGTTATGTACGAACTCTAAAATTATCTACGTTTAGAAAAGTTTACCTCGTTAACTATTTATTAATATATAAAAATATATTTCTCTCTCCAATTTCTTAATGCGCGACTTCCCATAACTTTGTTTAAATTATGTTCTCCGTAAACAAGCAGCAAGTACAGTCATAAAAAGTGCATTTTTTCGAGAAGGGCTACAATAATATTGCATTTTACTCAGGCTTTTACCAATTTTGGCTGACTGCTGGTCGAAGATAGGTGATATCTGTTTATAATTGTAATAACTTATATCTGAGTGTTAATGTTTTATTTTTTCTTTTCTTTATTTTACAGTTTTCTAGAGAAAAATGTGTCTTTACTGGGGTACCCCGTTCTAAGGACACCTTGTACAAGTTTTCTTGTTTGAAATATAAGTAAATACCTATGTTAAAATATTACATGGGAAAATTGTAAAGTTAAATCTAAAAGAAAGTACAATACAAGCATTCATCTTTGTAAGGTAGCAAAATTGTATCTATATTCTTCCATTCCATGTCCATAATCCATATTTGTATGCTTCTTTTGAAGTCGGTTGTTTTTTTAAAGGTTTTTATTGCAAGAGGGAGTAAATTAAATAATTTCATAGAGAAGTATTTCATATTTCTTTGTCCAAAAGTCGTTTTAGTTGTAGGTTGGTGGAATGTATGTTGTAATGTAGATCTTGTGAATCGGCCCGAGTTTGTTTGTGTATGTGTTATTCTGGTTTTTGAATGCGATCTGCGATTATATACAAATGAATATCTTTTGTATATAATTGTTTCAGTTACATTTAATTCAGGCCTTTAAAAACATAGTCTGTAGGGGTTCTGATGAGGACTCTAAGTATAATTTTCAGAATTTGTATTGCGCTATGAGGACTGGTTTTATAACGGAATCGCATGAACTTCTCCATCCGATAAGACCATAATTGTATATGAAATTGGGCTAATGCATAATAGATTTTAATTAGCTGTTCTTTATCTAAAAATTTTCTTACTGTTTTGAAAAAATAGGTAAGTTTTTTTTTATTTGTTGCTCACATTTTCCACTTGGGAGTGGAAAAGAGAATAAAAAGGGCAAAATGAATACAAAGAGTCACGGTCACTTCACAATTCTATGGAGCCCAATTTTCAGGGGAGCCAAGTTACCCCCTTCGGATCCTACTTTAATTTTTTTATTTCAGGTACGTAAAGGTTAATATTTTATGTTACTATACAGTATGATTTATATAATTAATGGAATAAATATGTATAATATTGCAGATTATATTGTACAAACTAATGTAATAAAATAATATCGTGCTTCGTAATTATAATCATAATCACATCGGTTGAAGGCTTAATTCAGTTCTCATTTATTTAAATTTCATGGTACTGCGTAGATCCACATATTATTAACCTGAATTCAAAATTATTTTATCGACGTTACAGGGAGCTCAAATTCCTATGAAATTAATATACCCCCACTGAGTAAATGATTGGAAATGTAGGCATTGTACTGAAAAATGATCAGAATATCCATTTTCCAAACAAATTTCCACAAATAATCATTTTCGCAGTGACAGTATTACTTTGTATCAAAAATATGTAGTAGGAAATGGGAATTCTTGAACATGTTATAAGTTTAATATAAAATATTATTCTTTTCGAAACATTAGCTAGTGCTCGAGGAGGCGAATTTCCTGAACCTGCAACTGATGTATGGCTCTGCCAGCGGAGAGAGAGGGCGATCAAAGGAAAACAATATCAAATAAAACAAACAAAAATAAACCCGGTGGCCCACAAGTAAGCGGAATCATAATATTTTGGTTTTATATGAATACAGCACAAGAAGTCCTAACTGCTACCAACAGTTTGGAGACAGTGAAATTTTGGCATCCCTAATTGAGGTATGTTTTTAGGGTGAAACTAGTAAAAAGGGAAAAGAGATGGAGTCGAGAAAGATGTGAAAGTACCTGGCTATTCAAATTTGGACACCAAATACGGCTAAAGCCACTTCACGCAAAGTTTCAATGGTGGATGGTGGTCTTCTTCTTGGATGGGCGATATCTTTCACTTTGACAGGGCAATTTAAAACTTTTTTCTCCGATTGCTCGAAATTTTTTGGAAATCATTTTGAATATTTTCCGCCCACATTAAAAAAATAATCATTCCTCCGAATTTTAATACAGAGACATACAAACTGATTATAGTTCTATATAGCCAATAAATTCACCTATCTTTTGACGATTATTACATATTCGTAGGATTTATAAAAAAAATATTATAAAATTGTAAACTTCTACTTAATTACTTATAAATAAGGGAAAATTTGCCAAAATTTGCAACAAAGCAATCCGAGGTATTTTAAATAGTGCCATATTGTGGCAAAAAGCGCTCCAGTGGATAATATTTTATTTTAAATGAATACATTGTGATATTACACAAACCCGCGGATTAGTCAAGAGTCTAACCCCTTGACCGTGCAGTGTGTTAAAGGAAAAAAAATATAGTCAAATATCAAATGGTGATCTTGTACCACTTTTTTCGATGTATCTATAATCCTACAATCAAATCCATTATCAGATTGGGAGATCACCTTTTAAAATCGACACGTTATTAAAATTCATAACTTATTGTAGCCAACAAAAATGAAGATGCAAAAATCAATAAACATGAAGATGAGGAAATCATGATATTATATATTGTATAACACCAATACACATCCGGAATTAGAAACAACAGGAATCGCATGTGAGAAATACTGCGAATAAACTACTTTACTTTGTATTTTTTAAATACTTGTAGAGATCGAAGGACACCGATCTGCAGTCTCACGGCGATCCGATTGGTCCCCCATACACCAATAGGATTCAAGCCTTATCTCAAGCCACTCTCGCGCGCTGTAACAAAGATTATTCAAACCGTTCTACCTTAAACTCCCGGTCAATACACAGCCTTCTAAATTGTGCTTGTTCGCTCTCCACTTCTTACAATTGTTCATATTTAATTTTTAAATTATGGTGCGTTTTGTTCGTTTGTAAATTGTTAAATAAACTTGTAACTACAAACTAATTATTTGATTTACCATACACCTTCCACACATAAACTTTTACCCCCATAAACTCAATTATTGACAATTAATTGTAACATCTCCTTCAACCTCAAGCACTCTCACCAAACAATGAATTCTCAGAAACGTCCGAAACATTTCTAAGACATCTTTGGGGCATCCCAAGCATGTTTCAGACATAAATGACATCGCAGACACCTCAAGACCAATGGTAATAATAACGCGCTAGTAGTTTTGATTATTAATTGATACACATCTTAACCAACTTGTTATACTAGATCCAGTCCATCCCCCTTTCAAGTAACAAGATAGGTGCCTACCTATACATTCTAATAATCCAATTTCCCCTATCCTCGGGTTGATCTTAACGTCTTCTATCAGTATAATATGTCTCCAAGTAGGTTTAAACTGTCCCCGTTTGTCAGGCTCTAATTCAATATAGTTCACAGAAGCTTTTAGCCTGCTAGAATCTCACGACTCTCTGAAAACACTTTGCAATACGGGCAGATTAACCAAACGTCGATATTTCTGAAAAAAGGCAATAAACATTATAACTTCTTCTTACATATTGAATAAAGGATCCGGGTATTTATTTTCATCAATAACTGAGCAGGTTTTAGGAAATATAGAAGGTAATATTAAAGGGGCGTTTGTACGAGTTAAAAGCTCTATTGATTATTATGAAGTGACCTTTTTACATTTTATTTTTTTATTTTTTTTTATTTGAAAGAAAAAATTATACAATATTACAGGAAATCAAATAAAATAAAATATTACAGAAAAAAGAAAAGTCCCAATAAATTACTTTAAAGTAGATACGTTTTAAGATTTTCACGGCCAAAAGCATTTTCGTTATTTGTTTTTGGGGTGTTATGCCGTGTTGCGCTACCTCCTTCTTTAGCCAACGTTTCGGACATCGTTGCAGTGTTACCGGATCTGCCGGTTCTGCCCTGATGATGGACACTGCAACGATGTCCGAAACGTTGGCTAAATAAGGAGGTAGCGCAACACGGCATAACACCCCAAAAACAAATAACGAAAATACTTTTAAGTAGTTTATCAATGGGTGCATTTACTTTGAAGTTTAAAAAATAAAAATTATTACGCAGTTAGACATTTTTTATTGTATTACTAAAAAAAATATTAATACAGACTATTTCTTTAGGCGACCCAATTTTTCAATATAATATTTGCTTTTACGTTATTTGTACATTTTTTAAATTTAGCAGGTAACATATTTAAGCAAGTAGGTATCATGTAGTCCAGCGTTCTTTGTCCATACTTGTTTAAGTGCTTAGGTACGATAAGTCCTTCATTTAACGTAAATCGAGTATTGTAAGTGTGGTCCAGTCTATTTATGTATATAGGGCTATTCATATGCTGACAAATAATTTTATGCTACAAAATTGCTCTTACTGAGAGAATTTTGAGATTCTGGAAAAGTACGGAACATTGTGCATTTGTTCGTATAAACTTTTATGAGCTAATAATTTAACTAATGAATTTTGAACTGATTGAACATGATTTACATTTGTCTTACAGGAAAGTCCCCAAGCTGTAATTCCTTACCTTATAATAGACTCAGCTAATGTTAAATAAATTTTTCGAAGTGTGCATATTGGAACATAGAATTTAAGTTTATATAATCTACTAACAATAGATCTCAGACGTTCACAGACTTTATTTATTTGTAAATCCCATTTGAAAAAGCTGTCAATAATTACACCAAAATAAACATATTCTTTCACCACTTCAATATTTTCACATGTACACAATGCAGGGATACCAACATGTAAGCAATCTGTACCGTGTATTTTTATTTCTGGTGTAATAATATTTGCCTTGGTATTGGGTGATCTAATATGTATCAATTTGTTTTTTTTTTGCATTTATGATTAAACCAGAGTCATGAGACCATTTCAAAACCTCAATGTAATCTTTTTGTAAGAGTTCAATACATAATTTTAAATCACTGCGAGAAATCACTAGTGCAGAATCATCCGCATACATGAAGTGTTTTACATGTTTAAAAATGTACTTAATAAAAGATACATAAATGATATATAAAATTGGACCTAATATGGAATTTTAAATTTTTCTTTTTTAACTTAAAGTGTTCAATAGCTTTATTTTCATGCAACGGTTGTTCCAATAATTTTCAAAGAGTTTTAGGAGTTTTCCTCTTATTCCTATGATTTCTAGTATCTGCAATAATTTTCTATGATTAATAGTGTCAAATGCTTTAGAATAATCTATAAATAAAACTAATATATGATTTTTACTATTCAATTCATTATTTATTAAATTGGAAAATTTTTGGAGTAGCATTTAGTACCCTTTTTTTGGAATCCATATTGATTTTTATCAATAATAGAAAAATCTTCTAAATTTTTTATTAGTCTCAACTGTTAAAAATTATTAACATTTGGATTATTTGAATTGTGCCGTTTTTTGGGAAAATTCATCCCAAGAGTGCTGTACAGGTATAGACAATATTTATGACAAACTATTATAATAACTGATGGCTAACAGATTGCATCCACCGGTTCGTCGATCACTAATACAAAACTACATGTGATGTGTGATTTATGTGGCTGCGGATATCGAAGTACTTGAATGTTGTGAAATGTGTGTGAAAGACCACTACACAAGTAGAGAGAATGTACATAAAAGAAAGGAAAAAAAGGACTTACTGCGCTGGCACTTCCTTCTATCTTGGCTGGGTTTATTCATGCACTTGTAGGACTATATTAGTCGCGATACTTTACTTGCGGTATGCGGGATTCGTTTTGCGGATGCGATAAGCGGTAAACGGTGTTAGAATATAGATGTTTATGCGGATAAGGTCGATTAATGACTAATGTGAGTAACATAAAAATGACAGGTGTATAGGGATAGGTAGGAAGGAACATGTGACAATACTATTTACATAGGTAGAAGGAACATGTGACAAGTCTACATTAATGTAGTACCTAGCGCCATCAGTTTAGTAGGTACCAGTAGGTACCCATAATCTAATCTCAATCCGTTAGAAATACAACAATATTGTTCTTTCAAAATCTGTATAATTTTGTGTTATTTTGTTAACTTGTATAATTATTGTTAACCTCAACACAGGCATGTCCTAGTGAGGTAACAAATTGTATTGTAAACATTTTTACCTACAGTGTAAAGAAACCTAAAGAAACAATAAATAAATAAATAAATAAATAGGGTCTGTGGTGTATAGATTAATGTAAGTAAGTGTAGCTACGAGTATGTATTGTGTAAATGCTCAACCAATATGTATGTACAATGCATTTGACTTATGAACGCGGTGCTGCGTTTTATGAAAGGAAAAGTTTGTAGATGTTTATCAATTGAGTAGGTACAATCAAAATACCGAACCGATTGATTATACGCATTTAAGCAATTATTTATTTTATACAGTTATTTTTTTAAAATATGAGTACAAGTCCCAACCGCTCCCAACCGCTTCCAGCCATCCGGAGCCAGATGAAGTATGCCATTCCCAATTGTGAGGCTGGAGACAATGGGAAGGGAAATGAAGGTTAGGAAGTACCTAGCTATTCAAATCTGGTCACCAACCACGATTCAAGCAGCGTTTCGATTCTGAACTGAAGTGTTTCAACGGGGCGGTACTGAAAGTATCTACTATTGTCGCAAATAAGAACGTAGAACTTGAATTGAACACACGTACCATGTATTATTTTTAATTTATAAATTAAAAAAAAACACAATTTTATCAAATAATGACGGATTTAGGACCCGGTAGTAAGCGCCCAAAAAGAAAAAGATGGGGAGATAGTAAATACGATTATTAGAGGGAGCGCGTTAATTTTAAAAACGATAATATTTATGTGAAAATGTTTAATAAAGCACGACTCGTTTAAAATAGAGGAAAAATTTTGATTTTTTTCCATACATATAACTCAAAATAACAGAAAAAACGTGTTTATAATAATTTTCGGAGCAAACTTTGCAATTTTTTTTTATCGAGAGAATTTCATACAATTCGGGAGGCGGAAATGGGTACCACCGACCCGGGAACCTTTATTGGATAACCAACACCTCTGCCATAGATCACCCCAAGTGGTTCGCCACGTTTGGTGATATAGCATGAGTGCCCGGATTCATAGGGTGAGGTTTGTCTAGGTCTTGGAGGTGGATGACCAGGACACACTGAACCCCAGATTCCTACCTACTCCTTAAACCCCTTTCCTTCCCAGAACTCTCCTCTCCTTCCTTTCATTAAAACAACCCTCTATACAATATCCCTAAAGATGACATAAGAAGTTCAGGCTTTTTCCATTTAAAGGCAGATAAAATTAATCAGGCGTTGCCTTCCCTCTGATGGAGCAAAGTCACTCATAAATTCGTTCGTTGTCTCACGTATGAACTATTGCAATAGTGCGTATGCCGGCTTACCTAAAAAACAATTCAAAAGAATCCAGTCCGTTTTCAATGCTGCGGCGAGAATGATTTTTGGTGAATCTAAGTATTGCCGTATTACCCCGCTTCTAAGGGATCGCCTTCATTGGCTTCGATGCCCTGAAAGAATAGAGTTCAAGATCTGCTTAATGACCTTTAAAGCATTGCAAGGAATGGCACCAGCCTATATATCGGAACTATGTGTCCGACAAAACTTAAGCGATAGGCAGCTTACTCTAAGGTCAGCAGATCTAGATGTTACTAATCGTTTAATCGAACTTTCTAGGTCAAATCGAGCCGTTTATTATGATCGATCTTTTCGTGTAACTGGCCCGCTCATTTGGAACAAACTTCCCTCAGCTCTTACTAATATCCAGAACTTGGCTGAATTCAAAAGAGCTTTAAAAACAAACTTATTTAAAAAATCGTACCTTTCATGAATTTTAACTCGTTTTCAATCTACTATAATAAGCCATGTTCCTCAAGTTTCTGGTAATTGTTTGGTTTCGATTACCTCCTTACTATAGTTTTATGTGCACTCTGTTATTATTATTTCTAAACGTAAACTGGCTCTTATTCTTTATTATAATTAAGTTTTAATGAATTCTTTTTGTTAATATTGTTCTTTAGGAATTGCTTTGTATATACTGTATATTCTTTGTTTCACATAATTTAATCAATTTTGTATTTTGTAAGGACTCGTAAAGAACACTATAGGATTAATTTTAAGTTTATTATAATTAAGCGCACTTGAAGTGAAATATCACAAAACTGCGCTATATAAATACTATGTTATTATTATTATAAGCTATGAGGGAAATCATTTTCCTCAGGGCCTCCTGTGTGGAGCTCATGTAAAAAATATTTATATAGAGAACTCCAGTCTATTTTCTTCATTGAATAGTGACCTTCCAATTTAAATAATTGCGTTTTTTTTAGAAATAGTTTTAATAGTTAAAATAATTGTCAACATTTTAATTTTTAAAGATCCCCCGAAAACCACCGCTTATTGTGTAGTGAATCGTGTGACTTCATCACTCATGAAAAGTTATTTTTATTTTCAACAGGTGTTGTCATTTTGTATGATAATTATACGGAAGAAAGATGATACTATTCTATAAGTAAAAACATTATTAAGGTGGAATTATTTATTTATCATATTACATTTATTATACTATTATATTTTTCAATATTATTACGGGAGAGTGGTTTAGACATTGTTTGAAATGATTATTTTTTTAGCTTTTAAAATCAATACTATCTCAAACGGAGCATCACCTGCATACTGCACAAATTGTAGGCAAATAAGATACAGCGCCGACCAGCTAATCGATGATGGCCATTTTGATTTTGAAGTTCGTAGTGAAGTGAGTCGTTCGCGAACGAGTCGGCTCAGTGACCCGGATCTTCATACGGATCCGTAAGACCGATCTTCAAAGCTACGGACACACTTGCTCGCGGTTCGCGGATCTTTGCGAATGAGTGAGCGGGTAGCAATTGCAACTATTCTCTATCCGCGTTTAGAACAACCCGCGATGGTACAAAATTTGGTTTGTACTGCGCATATCACTCCCCCCGCTACGGTCCCTTCACCCTTCACCGGCCCTCGGCTGCCGCCAATCACTTCGCCCAAAATTCAGTATGCCGTTGACCGTCGTACTGTGTGTCCGCGTTACAAAAAATTAACCCATTCAGACCCAGTGGTAAAATGGGTAATCAACAGATATGTTCAAATACATTATCACTAATTACAAAGAACAAAAGAGGACAGCTCTCACAGAGGGTTATATGATAAATAGTAAGTATATGGTAAATGTCACTGCTAGCGAAGTCAACAAAACTATGCTACGATTACTCCCTTGACATTGCGAATTAAACACGTGCGAATTGGTATGGTCGATGATAAAATAACATGTTAAAGTAAACAATTTCTCCTTCAAAATAAATGCCTAAGAACACCTACGTATGAAGGTATCGGAAAAGTTACATCATAGCATTTGAGTAATTTTATTCGACATATTATTGGTATTAAGCGATAATTTTGGAATGTCCATCATATTATTGTTCATGACCTCGGAGACAACAACGATGATTCACTGGCTTTCAATGTTTTATGAGAATCATCTGAGGTTTTTTTTTGATATTTTTGATATGATATTTTTAGTTTCGGATTAATTCCTCAGCCAATTTGGTAAATCTCATGCCACATAAAGTACTACCGCTACCATTATTTAAAGGTTTAAATTGTTGTCATTTTTTGTCAGACTAATAAAATAAAATTTAATAAAATAATTCAATTTATTTAAATGGGATTGAGTGTGTTAGCGTTCATCTAGCAAGCAGTGGGGAGAAGGGGCGGAGACATGCGCGTCCACGGGTTGATCTTATTTTGGATCGAGAATAGGTAGCATGCTCTTTGGCTTCTAGTGAGCAAGCGGCTCTGAGCCGCTTTGCCCGTCTCTAGGTAGCATTATGATATAGCATTTATACAATTTTTTCGTATAGTTAAAAGTTTTTCAATATTTTAATAATAGAAATAAAGTAATTGAAATACTTCTATTTTTTATACTGAATTATTTAGGCCTAAATAAAGTTTCAATAAACACAACAACTAAATCTCTATAAACAGTATGTAAATAAATGAATAAATTAATACGATGGCTTATGTCATTCCTGAATTCCCGTACATTTCCCATACAATGACTTTACGGTGACGTCACGACACGAGAAACAGTGACGTCACCACTAAACATTTCAATAATGCCAACTTGATCCTGTGTTTTGACGAGATGTTTTAAAATGCACTTTTTAATATTTTTTTAAAAACTCTGCATTTAATGTTATTAAATAAAACTTATATATTCAGAATCAGTTATTGGTCTATAAGTCTACATGAACATATTTTTTTAAAGCCATAATATTTTTCACTGAAGTTCCTTATTACCGTTTCAGCGTAGCAAATGCATAGAAAATTGACTTTTTTTTTAAACTTTAAAATTTTAAGTGCTTAAGTAAAAAAAAGTGTTTTAGTAAAAATTCTGAATTCGGAGGCTTAAAACCGCGACTTCTTGATTCGTAGCCAAGGTTCATAACTACTCAAACACGGAGGTCGTCATATTGTAGGTATCTACTTTTTTATTCTTGTTAGGCACGGGTTGGTGTATTTGTCTGGAAGAATTACGAACTGCCAATATCCATTTATCTATTTCAACGGGAACTACGACCTTCTTCGAATATTTTCGCCATCTGCTTCTCGCAGCTTTGACACTGTCAGGAAATAATAATATTTTATTATTATAATAACGATAGGATTTACATTATAAATTTTGTTTTCGCTACAAAATTTTTATCGTATAAAACATTATTTAAATGTATTTTTTTTAAATTATTAATATTTAATGGAAAATACAAAAAAAGGAAATATTAAAAAAAAAGTTTAAACAAAAAATCACACGAAGGCAAAGCCTGGGCGACCTGGGCATGCATTCCTCTTGTAAGAAATGTATACAAAATGCACGGTTATTTAATCACTTTATGAGTATTATTATCGAGGTAAACTTATTTGAGTGGGTCTCATACATACTTGTTCAATTAACTATTACTTAAGGGCCGAGCACACAGAGATCCGCGTTCGGCGTTCATTCGAATGTACCGAGTCTATAACAACAAGGCACACAGCGGGCAGTCAGAACGCGGCGGTCAAAGCGGAACGTCGCGTTCTAAGAGTTCTTTTCCCTCCGAGACAGGGAACGCCTGAACGCCGCGATGTCTGAGTCTTTCCGGAACCTGCTAATGCATGTAATCAAGAAAATATAGTGGTTTACGTCTATATCGGACGTGCCATTATAAATTGCATTTTAAAATTATTTGTATTGTTCTAATGTCTATATTTTATATTCTGTTAATCCGCGGATGTGACATTAATAAACGATTAAAAATTGTCAACATCCGCGGAACCCTCTTATATTGTTTTCTCATGTCTGTTGATAAATATTAGTCTCTCTGTAATTTGTAAATACTTATCCAAATAAACACGGATGGCTTAGCAGGTAGTCGGGACCCCAGGCAGGGTTGAACGGGCCAGCGGGGGAGGAAGTCTGACCAATCAGAGGCCGGCCTGTACCGTTAATCTGTAAACTAGCCCACCCGCAGTCGGGTACAAAATTCAACAAAAAGGGCTTGCTTTTTGGGTACAGGTCTCTTTTTTTTCCTGGATCACTCGACTGGACGGACTTCACCCTCTGCCCCACCGCCCGCCTCTGCCGCTGCCCCTACCGCCTGCTAGCCGCCGCCTTCTCTGTTGACTTGGGGCTTTCATTTCTCACACAAGCTTCCGCGGCGAGCAATTGCAGCGTGCGGCGGGCCACCTGATACTTACTCCTACACAACCGCCCTTTTAAGGGCGCGATTTTCAGTATTTTCGCATATTGTGGCGCAAGGTCGTGTAATCAACCGCCTTTATTAAGGCGACGCTTCAATATTTGGCATTTACAAGGTCGTGTTTTAACCAACCCTATTACAGTCTGTATACCGACGACGGCCCGTGCGGTATATAGTGGTCCTTCGAGCCGGATTACAACACGCCTTCTCGCCTTCACGCCTTCAAGCGTCCACGCATCCGCCTTCTCGCCTTCACGCCTTCAAGCGTCCACGCCTTCAAGCGTCCACGCATCCGCCTTCTCGCCATCTCGCCTTCTTGAAGGATGCCCACTCTACGCAGCTGCCGCGGCGCCTTGAGCTCCTCGGAGACGTCACAGCCCGCTCTCGCAGTTCTCGCAGCACCAGATGTGGCTTCATCCCCTCGAGCCTCGGGCCCCCCTGCCTCGGGCCCCCCTGCCTCGGGCCCCCCTGCCTCGGGCCCCCCTGCCTCGGGCTCCCCTGCCTCGGGCCCCCCTGCCTCGGGCCCCCCTGCCTCGGGCCCCCCTGCCTCGGGCCCCCCTGCCTCGGGCCCCCCTGCCTCGGGCCCCCCTGCCTCGGGCCCCCCTGCCTCGGGCCCCCCTGCCTCGGGCCCCCCTGCTTCGGGCCCCCCTGCCTCGGGCCCCCCTGCCTCGGGCCCCCCTGCCTCGGGCCCCCCTGCCTCGGGCCCCCCTGCCTCGGGCCCCCCTGCCTCGGGCCCCCCTGCCTCGGGCCCCCCTGCCTCGGGCCCCCCTGCCTCGGGCCTCTCTGTCCCGGACTCCTTCGCCTCGGGTCCCGCACCTCACTGCTCCGATGATGACGTCACATCCGGATCGTCAACCGATGACACCGTCCGTATGTTACGTCAGGAGATGCGTGCCATGCAGTGTCAACACGCCCAGCAGATTGCGGACTTAATAGCAGCCCTGCGGCCTGTCCGGCCAGCCACGCCGGTGACCTTCTCGGCTGCTGTACCCACGCCGATGAACATCTCGGCCGCGGGCACCCACGCACCAATCACGCCGGTGAACTTCCCGGATGCGGTGCCCCAAGCTTCAGCCATGCCGGTGACCTTCCCGGCTGCTGTACCCCCGCCGATGAACATCTCGGCCTCATGGACCCACGCTGCTGTACCCACGCCGATGAACATCTCGGCCACAAGGGACCATGCTGTGTCCACGCCGATGATCATCTCGGCCACAAACGCTGCTGGAATCACGCCGATGAACGTCTCGGCCACAGGGATGCACGCTGTAGCCACGCCGAACGATGAGCCGCCGGTTAACCTCTACAGTGAACAGCCTGCCAGTCAAACACATGGAGGTATACCTACCAAACCGAGGTATAATGGGCGCCCCGACCTAGCGCCCGGCTTGGCCGCCCCGTACGAGCCGCGGCTAGAAATACCTACTCAGTCCAGGTATAATGCGCACCCCAATACAGTGACGGCGTATCTTACCGCCCCGTACGATGGGCCACTTCGTACAACGGCCAGTCAACCCCGCGCGGACATTCCTGTGCAGCCGGGGTATAATGTGCAACCCGATCATCAGATTCATCCGGGCTACCAGCAGCAGTCCTCCAGCCAGGAGTTCTCACCCAGATTTCCGCCACCACCTACTGCCGATGAGACATCTCGACACACAGGCGAGTGGGTAAACCAAGGTGTGGACTCGGTCGCGCAGCTTGCTTCTGCAATTACAAATGCAATTCGCGCCTCGCGATCTGAAGAGAGCTCCCGTCCCTCGGTAGAGGATGACATGAGAATGGCTGCTCTAATAGCCAGGCAATCCACTGCAAAGGACCTACCTTCTTTCTCAGGGGACCCGCTCGAGTGGCCTACGTGGATGGCCCAATATACCCAATCTACGGCCACCTGCAAGATGACCTCGAGTGAAAATCTTATCCGGTTGCAGCGAGCACTGAAGGGCAAAGCTCGGGAGGCCGTCGGCCCCCTGTTGATGGACCCCACGCAGGTTCCAGAAATCATTGCGGTCCTCGAGCAGCGGTACGGTGGCTCGGGATCAATTGCCGCCTTGATGCTGGAGAAGGTGAAGAAGCTGCCCCATCTCACTGCTGAAGCACCGCTCGAGGACCTGGCAGACTTTTCTGGAACAATCCAGAACCTCGTGGCATCGCTGCGCATCCTGAGGACCGATGGTTACCTCACGAACCCCACCTTGCTATCTGACGTCACAACGAAGATGCCGTGCACACTGCGGCTGGCTTGGTTGGCAGAAGTACGTGGACAAACGGTGCCGGCTACCATAATTCAGTTCGCGGCATTCCTTAAAAGTTTCGCGAACGCGATTCCCCTGAGTGGAATGGTGGATCCCGCACGGTCCACACGTGCCCCGCGCCGCGAGCAAGTTCACGCAAACGTACCCGCCAAAAATAACAATAAGGTGAAAAACAGTAGTGACAACAGTAATTGTGCGCAGTGCGGCGAAAGTCATAAAACACGGGAGTGCCCAGCCTTTGCCGCGAAAACGGTCGATCTTCGCTGGGAGACAGTACGTGTGAGTTCGTTGTGTCGAAAGTGCCTAGAAAAACATCATACCCGCGAGTGCACGTCCAAGGTGTGGTGTGGAGTGGGAGGTTGCCGCGCCCCCCACCACAAACTGCTGCATAACCCCGCGCATACGCAAGAAAACGCCGTCGTGAGTGGGGACGTCAATCTATGACGCCAGAATACGGATTGCCGAGTGCTGCTTAAGATCGTCCCTGTGGTGCTACACACTTCTCCTGAGCACCAACTATCAGTCTTTGCTCTTCTCGATGAAGGCTCTACAGTGACGCTCATTGACGCCGATACAGCAGCACAAATTGGCGCGAGCGGCCCAGTCCACGGGCTAATAATACATGGTGCAAAGGGAATGTGCACGTCTGACTCGCACTCTCGCCGGGTGAAACTCGCAATAAGAGGCGCAGGAAGCGGGGATATCTATAACATTATTGCACGCACAGTTGCTGACCTCAGTCTACCGGAGCAGCGGGTCCCTGGAAGACGCGTCACCCCTAAGATATTGATTGGGCAAGATAATGCTCATTTAATAGTGTCAAGAGACGTGCGGGAAAAACTCGGTACTACGCGAATGGTGTCGAGGACTGCACTGGGGTGGATTGCCCATGGGGGTACCGACCCTGGCAGTGATAGCACAGCAACTACTCTGGCCCTGCAAATAGAGACAGCCGCGGATATTCGCCTGAGGGAATTGGTGAAATCCAACTTTGCCGTCGACTCCCTCGGCGTAACCTCAGCGGCCAGAGTGAATGCAAACGAGCTTAAAGCTACCGCTCTGATGGAAAGGACCACCCGTCGTCTACCGAACAACAGATGGGAAACCGGATTATTATGGCGGAACCCGGAAGTAACGCTGCCCGACAATCGTCAGTGTGCCCTCAAGCGATTGCAGTCCCTCGAGAGAAAACTGGCGGCGGATGCAGGCCTAGCAGCAGCCTACACTGACAAAATGGAACAGCTTGTAGCCAAAGGTTACGCAAGGAAGCTTTCTGAACGCGAAACCTCGACACCTACCTCCCGGAAGTGGTACCTGCCGCATTTCGCAGTTATCAATCCCAACAAACCCGGAAAGATCAGAATAGTGTTCGACGCCGCCAGCCGATGCCGAGGGACGTCGCTAAATGACCAGCTGCTCACCGGCCCGGACCTACTTTCTTCTCTCCTTGGGAATATCCTCCGCTTCCGGGAAGGGACCATTGCCATAGCAGCTGATATTCAAGAAATGTTTCTGCGCATCAAGATGAGGAGGGACGACCAGCAATCACAGCTGTTTCTATGGAAGTCGCCGATGTCGCACAAACCTGACACGTACCAGTTGACGTCAGTGATGTTTGGGGCTACGTGCTCGCCGAGTAGTGCCCAGTACGTACGAGACAGAGTGGCCGGGGAATACGAAAACGAGTACCCGGCCGCCGCGGCAGCCGTTCGTTCCAAGTTTTATATGGACGATTATTTGGATGCAGTAGACACTACTAGCGAAGCTGCCGCACTAGTCCGAGACGTGAGTGCCCTCCTTGCAAAGGGAGGGTTTCACCTGACGAACTGGGCCTCCAACAGTCCAGAGGCCATAGCTGACATTCCTCCCGGAGACCGGGCGCGCTCCACAATTCACATCAGCAGCGGAGACACAGAGATGGAACGTGTGCTAGGACTGGTGTGGGACCCGTCTGCCGACTGTTTTCTCTATTCTTTTCACAACGCAGTCAGCCCCGAAGAAGCTACACGGCCTACCAAGAGGCAACTTCTCGCCATCGTCATGAAGATTTTTGACCCGGTAGGCTTCGTCGCCTGCCTCACGATTCGGTCGAAAATCTTGCTACAAGCCGTGTGGCGGTCGAATGTTGAATGGGACGATCTGATCACTCCTGAACATGCCGAGAGATGGAGGGATTGGCTGAGTTTACTCCACAAGAGCAGCGTTTCAGTGCCGAGGCGTTCCCTCCGTCACAAGCAGAGCAACGTCACGCTGCACCTGTTCTGCGATGCGTCTGAACAAGCTTGTTGTACCGTCGCATACTACACAGAAGACATACAAGGAGCTTTACACACAACATTCCTTGCCAGCAAGTGTAAAGTCGCGCCACTGAAGCCCCTTTCCATTCCCCGGCTTGAGTTGCAAGCCGCGCTCATGGCGGCTAGACTAGCCAAGACCATCATAAAAGAGAGCCAGGCCTTAATAAACAGGACCATCTTCTGGACGGACTCCACGACAGTACTATGCTGGTTACGGACTGATCCACACGCCTACTCCGCGTTTGTGGCCAATAGACTGGGTGAAATCGATGAGCTGACCAGCATACCTAACTGGAGATGGGTGCCGACAAAACTAAACCCCGCCGACATTGGAACACGCGACTCTGAAGTACCCGATCTATCACCAAGAGGAAAATGGTTCTGCGGCCCGGCATTTCTCACTGCACCTGAAAGCGAGTGGCCTAAGGAGCGATCTCCCACCAAGAAGCCTGACAACGAGGTATTGGAGGTTAGGCCCCAGTATGTCGGCCTCATAACCACCACAGGCGCGGCGTTGCCTTCAGTTGAGCGATTTTCTTCCTGGACCCGGCTTATTCGAGCTACAGCATGGATGCTCCGGTTTATCAGGCGGTGCAGATTGGGGCCTCACAGACCTGCCGAGGGCCCATTGCGAGCGGAGGAACTCAAAGAGGCAGAAGTCAGATGGGTTAGGAAATCCCAGGAGGACACCTTCGCAGCCGACCTGCATGCCGTGCGGAATGGAAAGGCCCTACCTGCCGGCAGTCGTCTGAATTCTCTGACTCCCTTTCTCGGCCCAGATGACATCTTGCGGATGGGCTCCCGATTGCAAGCTCTGACCAGAGCCACGAGCGTGGCCAAGACTCCCGTCGTACTGGATGGCGATGACTCATACACTCGGCTACTGGTCCGCTACTACCACGAGAAGGCAGACCATCCCAGTACAGAGAAAACCGTGGCGGAAATGCGCTGCAGTTTCTTTATTCTCCGGCTACGCACTATTAGCCGAAAAATATCCCACGACTGCCCGACCTGCCGCATGCGAAGGAGCAAGCCCTCTCCACCATTAATGGGAGCGCTACCATCTTCCCGCCTAATGCATCACGTTCGTCCGTTTACACATTGCGGGCTTGATTACTTCGGGCCAATGGAAGTCACAGTTGGCAGACACCGGGAGAAACGCTATGGAGCAATTTTTACCTGCCTTTCCACCCGCGCTATTCATCTGGAACTGGTGGTCACGCTGACTGCCGACTCAGCCATCATGGCCTTGCAGAGGATGACCGCCCGAAGAGGTCAGCCCGAAATTTTGTACTCGGACAACGGGACGAATTTCCATGGGGCAGACGCCGAAATCAGCGAAGCCTTGGAGTCACTCCGCCAGGATGCCAGGATGTTGGATGCCATGACTACCAAAGGAATTGAGTGGCGTTTCATACCACCACTCAGTCCCCACATGGGGGGAGCATGGGAAAGGCTGGTACGCTCGGTAAAACGGGCCCTGAAAGCTACCTTAAAAGAAAGGGCGCCGAGGGAAGAGACCCTGCGCACGGCACTGGCAGAGGCTGAGTTTGTAGTTAATAACAGACCACTGACCCACATCTCTGTTGATCCAAGGGATGAAGAGCCTTTGACCCCTAACCATTTCCTCCTGGGGTCAGCCGGGAAACGCCCCCATTTATCCCTATATGACAAAAAAGAAGAAGAAGTATGTCTCCGCCGCCAGTGGCGAATCGGACAACAACTAGCGGATATGTTTTGGAGGCGGTGGCTCCGAGAGTACCTCCCCACTATGAGTACCCGACAAAAGTGGCACCACCCGGCCGACCCTATCAAGAAGGATGACCTGGTAGTGATCATGGACCCTGCTCTACCCCGGAACAGTTGGCCGCGCGGCCGAGTCATCGAAGCGAAGCCCGCCGCTGATGGTCAAGTGAGGACCGCCCGTATTCAAACAGCTTCCGGGATATATATGCGGCCGGCTGTCAAGATCGCCGTCCTGATACCAGCCCAGACGACCGAGTCAACATCCACTACCACGCCAGGACGACAATCTGTGACAGCGCAGCCCGTCCTAGGGCTTCGTCCCAGGGACGCCGTCTTCGGCCGCCGGAGTTGCCGAAACGACGCACGTCCTCCCAAATAGCTTGACGCACTTGTGCGTCCGGGGGAGTATATCGGACGTGCCATTATAAATTGCATTTTAAAATTATTTGTATTGTTCTAATGTCTATATTTTATATTCTGTTAATCCGCGGATGTGACATTAATAAACGATTAAAAATTGTCAACATCCGCGGAACCCTCTTATATTGTTTTCTCATGTCTGTTGATAAATATTAGTCTCTCTGTAATTTGTAAATACTTATCCAAATAAACACGGATGGCTTAGCAGGTAGTCGGGACCCCAGGCAGGGTTGAACGGGCCAGCGGGGGAGGAAGTCTGACCAATCAGAGGCCGGCCTGTACCGTTAATCTGTAAACTAGCCCACCCGCAGTCGGGTACAAAATTCAACAAAAAGGGCTTGCTTTTTGGGTACAGGTCTCTTTTTTTTCCTGGATCACTCGACTGGACGGACTTCACCCTCTGCCCCACCGCCCGCCTCTGCCGCTGCCCCTACCGCCTGCTAGCCGCCGCCTTCTCTGTTGACTTGGGGCTTTCATTTCTCACACAAGCTTCCGCGGCGAGCAATTGCAGCGTGCGGCGGGCCACCTGATACTTACTCCTACACAACCGCCCTTTTAAGGGCGCGATTTTCAGTATTTTCGCATATTGTGGCGCAAGGTCGTGTAATCAACCGCCTTTATTAAGGCGACGCTTCAATATTTGGCATTTACAAGGTCGTGTTTTAACCAACCCTATTACAGTCTGTATACCGACGACGGCCCGTGCGGTATAACGTCCTTTCACCACAATCAACTCCAACATTTCAAACAGCTAGTACACCGCAGCCGCAGTTGACTGGAAACCTAACAGAATATTACGAAAACATATCGTATTCGTTACATAATTCGATTAACAAATGAGCCTTTCGTATATTTTATTATTTCTAAGTACTCTAATGTCTATTCTTATCCTTAATAAATAAATACATACCTTAAAAATGCAGCCAGCATTTCTTTTGATGAAACACAGTTCCTCCAGTTAGTATTTTGTTTTTCGATATCAGGTTTTATGATGTTAAACAATTCATTAAAAGTATTAATCGACATTCGAAAATAAATATAGAATCGTTGTTTATCTTTAAGTAAATCCTGAAAAATACTACTAAATTCGCCTTGTTCTTCTCGCGTTGTGTTATTGGGTGCACCCAATTGCCCAATACTTCCTTTTCTTTTTAGAAGTTGCTAGGCTCCACAAGATCAATAATTCTTCATCGGATGATGAACTTTCTAGTGACATGTTGCATGTGCAAAACACAAACGAATCTAGAACGCAAGATTTTGAACGCTGCTTATGTGCGTTGGAACTCTTGAGCGGTCAACGGTCACTAGAATTCAGAACTCTGACCGCTCTCTGTTTGCGCGGGCCTTTATATCCAAGTAAATTTCGAGCATGTCCTCACAAATTTGAATGTTTTGGAAGCAAAAATGTATTTTTTCAATTCAGACAATTATGCTACTAGCTGAATGATAAAAAAACTTGCATATCACGTTAAAATTAAACACGTAACCCATACTAATAAACATGTTTTAAATTTTACATAAATGTTGATGAACCATAAAATAATGATTAATGATTATGATTAATGATTAATAAATATCAGTTTTAAAATTTCAAACGGGATGGTCCGACGCTCTCTGGGGAACCCGCTTGCACAGCGCGGTTTAAACTGTGCGACCTAAAGTTTAAGTTTAGACGGATTTCAGTACTTCGTTTGTGTGAAAGCACCATGAAACCAATACATGATTTTACTTCAATCGCAAGCCAGAGTTGAAACGCGTTTATTAGCAAGGCGTTTGTTTGTTTATCCTTCTTTCACGTCGCAATGAAGCAACTGATTGTCCTGATTATTTTGCGTAAGGATAATTTGAGAACTGCAAGTGACATAATCTACTTTTCATTCCGGAATACATATTGCATTTCCATAGAAATTTTTTTATGTAGTAATTTCTTCCCAACACCAGGTGAGCGTAGTCGATGGTGAAAGCTAGTAAATTTATTATTTTTTCGTTTGTTCATATTTTATGCGCTGCCATACCATTCATCCGATTGCCATGAATCTTTGGCGGTGTGTTGTGCACACGCCCGCGAAAATTTATAGTAATGAAAATTGATTAAAAAATTTACTACGGGTGGTGGGCGTGTGGTTTGAAAATGTGTGTATTTCATATATTTTAGCGGCAGAGAGGGAAGGATGGAGGGGAAACAAAGAAGGTGGGGTTCGCGGGGGTGGTGACGAGGGAAGGGGAAGTCGGGGAAGGTGGAAGAGGAATGCGGATGGGCAGGGGACGCGGGAGAGAAACGGGGACGCATGGGAAAGGACATGCAGGGAGAAACAATTTATTTTTTCGAATGGCATTGTGACGCATGCCAGGTAATTATTTTTATATAAACCGACCATTTATTTGGAAATGAAAGGTACGTACTGGAGATAATATCTATAATCTTCACTTTTTCTGGACATAAATTGATGGTTTGTCAGTGGCTTCATAATAGTATGATGATGCCTTCGGAAGTCTAAAAAAAACGTCAAAAATAGATAAAAGAGCATTACAAAAAGCAAATTAATTATTAATTTACAAAAGAAATTTATCACTTATCTCTACATAATATGTAGAGATTTTTTACGCACCAGATTTAAATGTCCGGGTTTAATTTTCCCCACAGGAAAAACTAAACCCTTTCACACACTTCCTAAATGATCATCTGGTCAATCCACGTTATGCAATTGCACTATATAAGTATTATAATTACAAAACAATACAAGAACAACATGTCAACCTACCAGAGACCAGATGGGAAAATAATTCACCGACTCCAGATATTTTCATATCAGAGGGTTCGGCTCTGTGGAATTCCTAATTGAACCTATAAATCCTACTGATCCCTCAATATAAATATTTAAAAAATCTTTTGTAATCCTACATGTATTTTAAATTACTATATTACTAATTATTATATTATAATTTATAATATTATTATAAATTAAAGTCCCCCGCGCCGTCTGTCTGTCTGTCTGTTCGCGATAAACTCGAAACTACTGAACAAATTTTCATGCGGTTTTCACCAATAGATAGAGTGTTTCGTGAGGAAGGTTTAAGTATGTAATTTGTCAAGGATTTGTGTAAATTGATTGAAATATAACGATAATTGTTAGAAGTGTCGGAAAAAGTCAAGCCGCCTGGTAGCTTTCATCGAAAACGCTGCCTAATCCTTTTGGGATATAACAAAACAATTCATGGTGGGATATACCTCTTTTATAGATCTACAAAAATGTCCGCAAAGGCATACATCTATCTTTTACGGATAGCTTACTATACCCATTCTATCTTCTAAAAAAATGGTCACGTGCATCGTGGTAATTGAAAAGTTATTTAGACGGATACAGTATTAATCCTAATTAACTTAAATACGTTAGTTACCCCAAGCATTTCATGCAAATTATTATAATCTTTCACACCATCTCTACGTATTATAAATTAAAGTCCTTCGCGGCATCTGTCTGTCTCTTCGCGATAAACTCAAAGACGGCGGTGGTTACAAAGGTTGGATTTTACAAAGTGTTTTATTAGCCACAGCAATGCGTGCCGGGTCAGCTAGTAACAAATATAATAAATTAATGTAATTCTATATCAACCAATAATGTAAATCAAAATTTAGAACATTAATATTGACGGTGAAATCAAACTTGCAAACAATTTACTGCCTCCAGGCACCATGAGGTAAATATTTATATGTATTAATCCAAAGGACCCTTAGTTATTGAAGAGCCTTAACAAGTCCGCCTTTATAGCAAAAGTTTGCCACAAAGACCAACCCACAGACAAGGAACTGTGCAGAACTTTCTGAATGGAAACAAATAAAAGACACGACATAACATTGTTTATGAATTACTCATAAACAAAGTTTCCATTGTTTCGTTTTCTGCATTAGATTGCGTCTCATTTTATAAGTCTAACTTTCAAGGAAATTTTATAACAATGTAGATTGTTGAAACTATCCGTTCGTGGTAACAACGGCGACGTTTTCACAAGTTAAATAATATCTATTTTAAAATAAATGAGAACAACCACGATGTGAGTTTATAATTTTTTTGAAGTGAAAGCTTCTTTAGCACCGTTGTGATTTGAAACTCGATGAAACGAAAAACAGCGACACTAAAAAGAGGCAAAGAAATATGTACATCTATAGGATTTAGCCTACGAGATAATGAGATGGTATAATCTTCTCTTTGTGCGGTGCTTCGTAGCCTCCCCGTTCTTGTTTTCTTTAGTTTACTGAAGGCTTCATTTTTACTGCTTGTTAGCGGGACACTCTGATTTGTTTTTAATGCATCTTTTATGAATTACAGTCATTTATTTTTGGAGTTTTACGTCGGGTTGCTGCGCCACCTTCGTTTCGGGCGGCATTACAGTGTCTATTATTAGGGTAAATGTGTAATCTAAGATTGTGGCCTGTGTGCTGTATGTAGATGCGATACTGCCAGCTCCAATCCTCTAAGAGCTGGAAGGTAATTTAACATTGTTTTAGCATTTAGTTTAAGTGTAGCAGTAATTTATTAACTATTGAACTTAGCCCCGTCGTCCCTGTTAAAATTAATGGGATTTTTTTGTATTCCCCAATTTCCTCTTTGGCATTTGAGAATTCTGCAAATATCTTTTAATAAAAATAGATATCTAACACTGGCGCATCGCAACGTGCTGATGTTTTTTTTTTATATGTTACAAGTCTATTTATTTATTAGTAAATATATAAATAAGCTTTCAACTTTTCGTTAGATTAAATATTGCTGTTGTTGAACATTTGTCAAAACTGCTCGATGGATGTGTTTATTCGGAAAACAAGATCATATTTATGCAGTTTAAAATGAAAGTACAGCGTAAATTCCTTATTTAGGTCGATTAAAAACTAGTCCGCAATAAAATTGTAATCGCTGTTTCCTCTAACATTTATATTTGGAAAATAAAACCGACTTTCATGTGGCGTAATTTGATTTGAATGTGTTTCGAAAGTACCTAACAACAATTCCTGAAAACTTATGCCCACCGATACTTCGTCTTGCTTTTTTTATTGAACCATAAAACCCTGCAGACATTCGCCCCACAGAACGGCTGGGGAGTTGGATATAAAATTTTAACTTCAAAGAACAAAATGCCAAAGCCGGAAAGGAATCAAATCCCGTGTATATCTGCGTACAAGAGAAATAAAATTTTAATCGCTTCCATCTTGTTAATCCCAACAAAACTAACCTACTTACCTACTAGGTTAAAAGGGTATAACCAGAGAAAACCAGAAATATGTCGTTTTTAAATAAGATGTTAGACTTATTGACTCTTTTTCACAAAAAAATTATAAATTGATTTCGAAAGATTGTTCTTTTATCTAGGAAACGCATGTTTTAAATTTTGAGAAAAATGTTTATTTTCAGTATAATAAGGTTTTACCATAGGTCGTTGGCAGATTTGTTAAATTTTCAAAAAAGATTTTGTATTATACAACACTCATTTCAAATCATATAATCATGCAGTAAAATAAATCAATACATTATCTGGGAAACGCATGTTTAAGATTTTTAATATAAGTTTAAATAAAATATTAAAAAATAAATACATACATGTGTTTCTTGACGAAAATTAGTCCATTTGTGTATATATTTGCTCACTTACCAACTAATATTTTTCAAAATAATATTTTTCAGATTTTTTTTTTACATTCTCATTTTGCTTAGACATTATTAAAAAATAATAAATACTTCAAATCAAAAAGTAATTACAAAAAGTACATAATTTTAATAGTTTTATCACCATGCTTTTCAGCAATTTTGGATGTAGGTTTAAATTAAAGCAAATGTGGATTGAAATAAAATCTATATTGCGTTATAATTTTAAAAAGCTGGTACGGAGAGTAATCAATCTTTCTCATTGGAACCGCCGTGTACGATCGTAAGAACATCTTCGACAAAATGTAGATTTTCGGTCGCTGGCTGGTTAAACGCTCTTATACAGGCCCTGCCATAGGTCACCCCAAGTGGGTCGCTACGTTTGGTGATTTAACAGGGGTGCCCGTGTTCATGGGATGAGGTTTGTCTCGGTATTGGAGATGGATGACCAGGGTACACTGATCCCCAGATTCCAACCCACCCTTTAAACCCTTTTCCTTCCCAGAAATCTCCTCTCCTTCCTTTCCCTAAAAAACCCTCACACAGCATCCCCAAAGATGACCTAGGCCCTGAGGAAAATTATTTTCCTCAGGGCCTCCTGTGTGGAACTCATGTAAAAAATATATATATTAACATAATTCACTGATTTTAAAATATTCTAATTTTTCTTTGGTATTATTTTTTTTCCATTATTATTGCAAAATGATGAGGTTTATGATACTGATCAACCATCTATCTCCAAATAGGAGGCTAGGAGAGGGATTATCTTTAGTTGTTATAATAAGCCCTGATGAAGCTCGATATGAGCGAAACCTGGTTGGCTGTTAAATATCAATTCTAATAAAAAGTGGTGTTTTACAAGGTGTATTTTTTCATTTAATATAACATTTTTATTATTCTCAAAAATATTATACCGTTAAACTTCAAGTAAGCATTTTTTCAATGCTATTATTATTTTATTCATCAAAATAGTTTATTTACAAATATGTTCTGCAGGTAATTACTATTTGATTTTTGGCCCTCTGAAGGCTTTATAAGGCTGTAGTTAGGCTATTCACAGACGACCTATTTATTGAAGTGAAAACTTATTTAGCACTGTTGTGCTAGACACTAAAAATAGTCAAATACATACATCTATAGGAATTAGCATGCGAGAGAATGAGATAGTATAATCAGTCTCCTCTTTGTGCGGTGCTTCGTAGCCTCTCTACCCATGTTTGTTTTAATTTTCTGAAGTTGTTCACTTCTACCGCATGTGAATTGCACACTCTGATTCTTACATGTTGTTACTCGTGTTTTTTTATTATCATTCATCCTCAGCAAAATTCACATTGAAAACATTTTAACTTTATCGTCAGATCAAAATTTAAGTATTAATTTATCACAATTATATATACCTAATGTTCATACACCGCGCACCGTTTGAAAATGTGCGTGGTTTTTTATATTCACTGTTGTCAGTATGAACCTGCTGACAAACAAAGAAAATAAAAAAGAAAAAATAATGAAACAAAACTTTATTTTATTTTATTTTAAATCAGATCTCAAAACTATGGTCACCCTAAAAGTCTACATTAATGTACTACCTAGCGCTATCAGTTTAGTAGGTACCAGTAGGTACCCATAATCTAATCTCAATCTGTAAGAAATACAACAATATTGTTCTTTCAAAATCTGTATAATTTTGTGTTTTTTTGTTAACTTGTACTTATAATTATTGTTAACCTCAACACAGGCTTGTCCTAGTGAGTTAACAAATTGTATTGTAAACATTTTTACCTGCAGTGTAAAGAAACAATAAATAAATAAAAAATAAAATGTATTTAAAAAAATTCATACTTATATCATTAAACTATACTTGCTAAATATATTACAAAAAAAAAACTGCAGATCTCTACTTAGAAACCATGTTTTCAGCTAAAATTTTACTAGGTTACATGTTAAATATTTCAGGCACGGTGTATTGGTTCCAGAGTTCGCTGTCTGAATTTATTGTTATATTTAAGTACAAATATACCTTCATTTGTGAACCTAGTATTATGCTTATATTTTTTCTTACATTCAGAGTACATTATCTATAATGGTCACAAATTCAAAATGTATTATACTCTTGGTACATTGATTTAGAGATGAATCCAAAGATATACCATATAATTTCGTTTTCGGGGATAAAAGGGACACCCATGTTTTCGACAAAAAACAGATAGAAACGATATTTTTCTTGACCCGAAAAGTTTTATCTTAAGTTATCACCAGTTTTTTTATAGAAAATGTTTTCCAGCGGATGAAGCAACGTTAAACCTTTACATCTAAATCCCCAAGCGAAATCCATGTTGTTCGTTTCAATACCAGAAGAATCTTTGTATTTAGAACAAATATCATTTATTTTCTTTTCGTTCAATAGTTCGTTTTAGTTCCCGTTCTTTTTCATGTTTTCCTACCGAACGTCGGTCCCATACTACGATTTGTTGTTCCGACTCGAGTGCTTTAAGCTCTGATCGATATGTATCTACTTATATGTCTATAGTTATAGTATAGAACATACATTCAGTGAAGTTGATAGTAGCGTTCAGCCAATTATTGAAGTTTTGTACATTCAATGTTCGTACTGGGAGAGAACTATGAAGGGGGAGGTAGGCATTTAACGGTGAAGTGTTCAGAAGCAGGATCGTCGGTAACTTAATAGGCCTCAGCTAAATTATGCAGGCATTTAAATACATGGTTGAAGCACTATACCTATTTGGAAAGTTATTTGTCCGAAGAGTTTTTTTTATGCCATCCAGGTAAATTATAACTCGTTTTATTACTTCAATTTGTAAGGTCTATTTTTTGTTTACTGTTACGTCGTTGCAGTGTATTGAAAGAACTTCAAATGCCAGCAGATGCCAGCAGGGATTCCCGGGGAGCAGTGGCTATCTGTAGCGGTCAATCGCCAACTTACCGCCTAGATTCAGTTAGCAGCCAGTACAGACAGATCGTGTGTCCAGAGCATAAATATTGTAAATACGTAAACTCATAATAAACCAGTTTGTGGCAAGGAACTTATTATTACTACAAAGTACCCACACACAATAAATAGTGTTTGACTGTAATTAACGCAAACATTACCATTATGATGGGTAAGACCAGGGTAACTCACATGATCGATCGATAAAGGTTTTATCGAAAAATGCTGATAACTTTTATTGTTTCCGAGCATGACTGCCGATCGCCAAATAACAAACAACAGTTCACAACTACTAAGTGTTCTTTATTCGATAATAACTTCTACCAACAGAGGTAAAGAGGAGCTTATACTTGAGCTTAATCCAGTCCCACCTAAATTATTTAATAGAAATATGGGGAAACACATACATTACGTACTTAAACAACTTACAAAATAATACAGAACAAAGTTATTAAAAAACTCTTCAACTATAACCCAGTCACTCCCACAAAAAAACGATACCAGGAAATTAACCTTTTGAAAATAAGAACATTGTACGAATATAACATATGTCTTTTATTCTACAAAATACAAAATGGACTTATACACACAAACACAACATTTATAAAAACATTACAAGTACACGAACATTATACTAGACAACACAATAAATTGTACACAAATACTGTCAAGACTGAAAGTGGCAAGAGAAGTATTGGCCACGAGGGAGTTCACATATATAATCTCTTATTACAAGCAATAATTGTCAGCCTGAAACACTCATTTATATTGAAAAATCTTCCGAGAAAAGATACTTGCCGCCAACGGGACTTGAACCCATGTCCTTCCGATTGCCGGTCGAATGCTCTGACCACTGAGCTATGGGGGCTTATCAAATACCCGCCAAATAATTCAATATATACTAGTGTTTCATTCAACAATTACTGCTTGTTATATTTTTTCCACCTGAAAACAACCAACTTTATTTTTGCGAGGAAGACATTGTTAGTGTTAAATCCCTCGCTAGGTGGCGTCGAGACAAATAATGTCTGCATTTATTGGGGAAATACTTAAACTTGTTAAATATTAATTATTATTTTTTAATTTATAAACTAACGTTTAGACAAGATTTTTATGCATAGCACAAAGGGTAACAATTATTACAAGCAATAATTGTCAGCCTGAAACACTCATTTATATTGAAAAATCTTCCGACAAAAGATACTTGCCGCCAACGGGACTTGAACCCGTGTCCTTCCGATTGCCGGTCGAATGCTCTGACTACTGAGCTATGGGGGCTTATCAAATACCCGCCAAATAATTCAATATATACTAGTGTTTCATTCAACAATTACTGCTTGTTATTTTTTTTCCACCTGAAAACAACCAACTTTATTTTTGCGAGGAAGACATTGTTAGTGTTAAATCCCTCGCTAGGTGGCGTCGAGATAAATTATGTCTGCATTTATTGGGGAAATACTTAAACTTGTTAAATATTAATTATTATTTTTTAATTTATAAACTAACGTTTAGACAAGATTTTTATGCATAGCACAAAGAGTAACAATTATTACAAGCAATAATTGTCAGCCTGAAACACTCATTTATATTGAAAAATCTTCCGAGAAAAGATACTTGCCGCCAACGGGACTTGAACCCGTGTCCTTCCGATTGCCGGTCGAATGCTCTGACCACTGAGCTATGGGGGCTTATCAAATACCCGCCAAATAATTCAATATATACTAGTGTTTCATTCAACAATTACTGCTTGTTATATTTTTTCCACCTGAAAACAACCAACTTTATTTTTGCGAGGAAGACATTGTTAGTGTTAAATCCCTCGCTAGGTGGCGTCGAGACAAATTATGTCTGCATTTATTGGGGAAATACTTAAACTTGTTAAATATTAATTATGATTTTTTAATTTATAAACTAACGTTTAGACAAGATTTTTATGCATAGCACAAAGGGTAACAATTATTACAAGCAATAATTGTCAGCCTGAAACACTCATTTATATTGAAAAATCTTTCGAGAAAAGATACTTGCCGCCAACGGGACTTGAACCCGTGCTTGTAATAATTGTTACCCTTTGTGCTATGCATAAAAATCTTGTCTAAACGTTAGTTTATAAATTAAAAAATAATAATTAATATTTAACAAGTTTAAGTTTTTCCCCAATAAATGCAGACATAATTTGTCTCGACGCCACCTAGCGAGGGATTTAACACTAACAATGTCTTCCTCGCAAAAATAAAGTTGGTTGTTTTCAGGTGGAAAAAATATAACAAGCAGTAATTGTTGAATGAAACACTAGTATATATTGAATTATTTGGCGGGTATTTGATAAGCCCCCATAGCTCAGTGGTCAGAGCATTCGACCGGCAATCGGAAGGACACGGGTTCAAGTCCCGTTGGCGGCAAGTATCTTTTCTCGGAAGATTTTTCAATATAAATGAGTGTTTCAGGCTGACAATTATTGCTTGTAATAATATTGTTACCCTTTGTGCTATGCATAAAAATCTTGTCTAAACGTTAGTTTATAAATTAAAAAATAATAATTAATATTTAACAAGTTTAAGTATTTCCCCAATAAATGCAGACATAATTTGTCTCGACGCCACCTTGCGAGGGATTTAACACTAACAATGTCTTCCTCGCAAAAATAAAGTTGGTTGTTTTCAGGTGGAAAAAATATAACAAGCAGTAATTGTTGAATGAAACACTAGTATATATTGAATTATTTGGCGGGTATTTGATAAGCCCCCATAGCTCAGTGGTCAGAGCATTCGAACGGCAATCGGAAGGACACGGGTTCAAGTCCCGTTGGCGGCAAGTATCTTTTCTCGGAAGATTTTTCAATATAAATGAGTGTTTCAGGCTGACAATTATTGCTTGTAATAATTGTTACCCTTTGTGCTTTGCATAAAAATCTTGTCTAAACGTTAGTTTATAAATTAAAAAATAATAATTAATATATAATCTCCTTCCAGTTAACCTGAAAACGGAAAAGAATATAAAAACCTTTAAAAAAAACTATTTAAATTTAAGATGTTGGAACAAAATTAAAAAACTTGTATAACTATACTGTATATACTCTGTATTTAAGTTAAGAAAGCGAAATATTATATTTCTTTTAACTTAATAATAATAAAAATAAAAAACTGTTGTTTGTAGCGATTTGTCGTGACTCACAATTTGTTGGGATAGAAATTTCCATAACATTAAGGGTTTTTAACCAGCCAGCGTCCGAAAATCCAAATTTCGTCGAAAGATATTCTTACGATCGTACAGGGGGGTTATTATAACTCAATATCGATTTTATTTCATTCAAATTTTGCTTTCATTTATACCTACATCCTAAAATGTTGAAAGGCGTGATGATAAAACTATTAAAATTACGTACTTTATGTAATTATTTTTTTGGCATAAGTACCTACATATTTATAATTTTTCAATAATGTCTAAGCAAAATAAGAATGTAAACACATATTTAATATATTACTTTGTAAGTCCGTAAATAAATAAACAAACTGAAGTATTTTCGTCACAAAACACAGCACGGATCTTTTTTTAATGATTTTATTTAAACTAAAATTAAAATTCTGAAACATAGCTTATTAAGATAATTTATTGATTTATTTTACTGTATGTTTACAGGATTTGAAATGTGTGTTGTATAATACAAATTTTGCTTGAAAATGTAACTAATCTGCCAACGACCTTATTATACTAAAAATATTTTTTTTTTCGAAAAATTTTAAAAAATATCTTTACTAGATAAAAGAACAATCTTTCGAAATCAAAAGATAACGGTGTCAAGCGTAAAACCCATTTATGTATATTATGGGAAACGTTGGGGCCAGTAAGGACATGTTGAGGTAGTGTGCTAGGGAAGATGGGTTGTGGGATGGAAAGAACATGATTCTAAGTTGAGGAATGAATAAATGATAATTGAAGGTTGAGAGAAGGGAGAAGGTAACTGTATATAGTTATTATTTACATATTTAATGAATGTTACTAATGGAACTATCGGTACTAGTGATGGGATATTTTAGAAATATTTGGTAATCAATATTGTTTCGGGACGCATGGAAATTCGAACTTGCTTTGAGAAACTTTGGTAGATTTGAAATATATATATGTTTGTAATTTTTAGAAACTTTGGTAATTGTCGTGATTTACTTTTGGGCTATTATGCTGTATTAAACTACCACCACTATTAGCCAACGTTTCGGACAGCGTAACAGTGTCCATAATCAAGGAAGATGTGTAATTGAAGATTGTAGAGAAATGTGTGCTCACGAATCAATACTTTTTTCGGTTTTACTTACTTAAAATTCAATATCTCATAACTTTACATGTATTCATCAAAACATTTTGCAGCCCTGCATGTATGATAGTATTGAACTTGTAAATGAATATGTTTATTTGGGAGTGACTGTTGATTGTAATTTTAAATGGGATGTACAAATAAACAAAATTTGTAAACGGCTGAGGGCGATAGTGGGTAGGCTGTACAAACTGAAATGTTTCGTTCCGGTGAATATTTTAAAAATCATTTACTTATCACTCGCAGAATCAACTTTACGATATGGATTAACAACTTGGGGACACTCTTGCAAGACTAATTTGAGCTACCTACAATCAGTACAAAATTCTATGGTTAAGTTATTAGTTCAAAAACATATTTTTTCACAGAGACGAAACATATCATTGTTGTATGGGAATTTAACAATATTACCCGTGCAGGCCTTATTATGGTACAAAATATTGATTCAGCATATGTCTTGAATCTAATTATAAGAGGAAAGTAGAACATGATCATAATACAAGGTTCACGAAGAATGAAGGAATGATTGTTCCAAAATATAATAATAACTACGGACGGCGATCCCTGGAATATAACGTGCCAAAAATATTTAACATGTTACCAATTAATATAAAAAATTGCTATTCTACAAATAGATTCAGATATATGCTGAAGCAATGGCTGCTAAATAGAGATAGTTTATATTAATTCATATGTGTTAATTGTTATAATCTGTATGGTTATAGTAATAATATTATGTAATGTTTAAATTGTAACTGAACATTAACATCCTGTTGACAAACTGCTTTATTGCGGTTTAACGGGATTGTACCTTGAAAACCAATAACAAAAAAAACTGCGAGTCCAGAAGTCGCAACATCAAATTCTGGCATGTGAAAGTTAATTTTATTTTGTTCATATGTGTTATATCACAATTCACCATTCAGAATCGAAACCTTTATAAAAATGGCATTAGATTTATTTGGAGATCAGATCTAAATAGCCAGCTTCTTCCCCACCTACCTCTTCCTCATCTTCTTTCCCTCCCTACAACCTCCAGTCTCACAACATTCCCCAATTGAGGATGCCATTGACTCACTGGTACCTACTCACATAAAAAAATATAATTAAGAATACGACCAAGGTTTAAATGTATTAATACATATCTAGAATAGGTGCGGGATGGATTGAATTCAGATCCATAACAGGAATATTGTGTGACTCCAAAATGCCAATAAAACTTAAAGGAAAGATATACCAGACTATTGTTAGACCAGCGATAATGTATGTAACTCCTACTCTAGGCAACTTGAAACAGAAGAAATGCGAATTCTTAGATATTCGGCAAGAGTGTCACTAAAAGATAAAATTGATAATTCACACATTCGTGGTAGCCTGGATGTCACAGACATAAACTGTAAGCTGGAGGAACGACCGTTGAGATGGTATGGGCACATAAGACGGAGACCATCAGACCACACAGTGAAGCAGGCAATGTCCATGGAGTTTCATCGACAGTCATCCAGAAGAAGATCAAAGAACTCCTGGATGAAGACGATACTCAGAACCGAAGAAACTACAACCTGAGAACGAGAAGAGCCGACTCCAACAGCCTACCTAGGCAATATATTAGTATTAATAATTATTTATTGTTCTCTTTCTTTCTAAGTAACATATAGAGGTAATGATATCCTACCTGGGATCTCCCGTGCTGAGGATTGAGTGCAATGAGTTGGGACTGCGCCAGGAAGAAGAAGCAATTGATCAATTTTTGGGAGTTGTTGAATATAATTTATTATGTAAGTACTATTTCATATTTATTTATATTTTAAAGTTTGTGAATGGTACATCTGCAGTTCCGTAGAATTATTTCGGGACTGTAGGTACAAGATTCAGATAGAATAGGATACCATAATAATAAGACAAAAGCATTATTATTTTCGGATTATTAGTTTCGAAAAAAAATAATGTCACTTCGAAATGTACAAAATATCGATTACGTCCCTCACTCATCACTGGTCTAAACCACATTCGAATCTACCTAACAACCTTGTGATTAAAATAGGTTTGCTGATTACCTTAAATATCCCTCTTCATATACACTCAACTCGACGTAAAATGTAAAGCTAACAAGGCCAGAACTAAATTCAACATTATTATTTGATATTTCCGTAACAAAGTTTTAAAACTTTAATCTCGTAGTTCGGGAGAGAAACATTGTTCGCGTTATTCGACTTTTACACGCTATTGTATTATTAGAATAAATATTAAACTTGGCAAAGGATAAATAATTTTTCTTCGCTAAAGGTATTTAATATATGAGACAAGTCATATAAAGCATCCGATTCAATATATTACAATTTTAAACTTCTCGTGGCGTTGTTGTATTGGAAATTTAATTAAATTATTCGACTAACATGAAAAATATCTAACTTATCATTAAGCCATTCATTCATTTGGCAGCCACCTCTGGTCTGGAGCTCCAAAATACCTGAAAAATACCCTCGACTCTGTGCAGAAACGGGCGGTCTGTATGATGGATTATCCCGTCTTAGCAGACGGATTGTAATCTTTAGAGCATAGGCGTCGATCGGGTGGGAATGCTATCCTCGTTCTACCGGTATTACAATGAAAGAAGCTCCGAGGAACTAGCGTCAATGATCACTTCGGCACCGGTGCATAGTCTGGAAACACGCCAAGTGCGTGCCCAACATATGTACACGGTTGACATTTGTCACATGATAACGGGTCGCTTCTCCGACTCATTCTTGTGTTCAACAGCTCGGCTGTGGAACGATTTGCCAGCCTCTGTGTTTCCTCGTTCCTACAGCATGGGTATCTTCAAGACCAACGTTCATTCCTTCCTCTCCTCAAAAAGACTCTCCACACAGCATCTCAGATGAGGGAAATTACTTTTCTCAGGGCCTCCTGTGTGGAGTTAATTAAAAAAAGCCATATTGTATAATGGCGTAGTTGTAGAAATATCACCATTCAGAATGTAATCGTTACTTTTAACCCGGCGTCAAGGGGATGGGTCAAAATGACCCGTCATCTTTTAAATTGCTTGTGGTTTTATAACTACAGTTGCAACGTTAACTTTCTTTAAACGTATTTGTACCGATTTATTACATATTTCCCTTAAACATGGTAAGTTTTAAAGCTCTTAAAAAAATATATGTTATTCTTGAAGATAATATCTAGACTTTGCCCGTGCCGAAACGCAAATTATATAAAATTCCCTCGATAGAAAAGTTATTATTAAGACGTTTGTTTCAGTTATTTTACATGTTATATGTATGAAAAAAATCACAGTGTTTTTTAAATGTTGTTTAAGATAATGCCCGTGAGATTTTTGCTCTATTTTAAACGAGTCGTGTTTTATTAAATATTTTCGCAATTTTCGCATCGATTTTGTCGCTGTAAATGTTAGCGCTCTCCTCTAACATTCGTAATTTCGTATCTCTCCATCTTCTTCTTTTCGGGCCCGGTTGCAGAGCCTTAATGAGAAAACAGTCGGACGGCGATAGCTCTGCGAGTTACACGTGCCTAAAGCTGAAAAAGATAAGTATGACCCTACCTCGTAATACAGTTTTGCGTCAACTGCATTCATAATGATGATACGAAATAACTGATTTTGCTATTTTTTCTAAAGATAAGTTTGTTAAGTTCCTAAAATTGCCATTTAACCACTGGAGCGACAGCGCAATTTAAAACTTTTTTAACCACTGGAGCGACAGCGCAATTTAAAACTTTTTTCTCGGATTGCTCGAAATTTTTTGGTAATCATTTTGAATATTTTCCACCCACGTTAAAAAAATCATACCTCCGAATTTTGATATGAAGACATACAAACTTATTACAGTTCTATATAGCCAATTAATTCACCTACCTTTTGTCGATTATCACATATTCGTAAGATTTATAAAAAAAATATTATAAAATCGTAAACTTCTACTTAATTACTTACAAATAAGGGAAAATTTGCCAAAATTGGCTGCAAAGCAATCCGAGGTATTTTAAACAGTGCCATATTGTGGCAAAAAGCGCTCCAATGGTTAAATTAAAAGAATGCTAAAAAATAAGTGTTCCGCTTACCCAAGCTACAGAAAGCTAATTCTGTTAACTAAAATTGATTATTGGTTAAAAAAAAATGTATTTATCGATATAATGTCATATTTTATTTCCTTAATAAAGTGCAATAATATAGTCCTATAAGCAAACTTTCTACTTTGTCCATAAATGTAATGAAATGCCTGGTGTTGAATAAGTGTTGAATAAACAACTCACACATCCTCATAACAAATTTCCACCCCATTTCGCCAGGTTTATCAGGACATATCTGCCCTGATGATGGACACTGTTACGCTGTCCGAAACGAAATTGGCTAAAGAAGGAGGTAGCGCAATAATACCCCAAAAACAACTAACGAAAATACTTTTGGCCGTAAAAATCTAAAATAAAATCTGTACCTAAATTTCTCTATATAAAAAGTGTTAGGTAATCTCAAGACCCTTCCCAGGGAAGTAGGGTCCTGTTTACTTTCTGCCTTTACAGAATATAAATGAAACCATATATGTACATTTTTTTATGCAGCATCGCGTTAATTGGTCAAATAATTGTACATACAGTTTCGTATCGGTGATCGATGAATCGGTGGATGCAATTTTTAGCCATAAGTTGTTGTAATGGTTTGTCTGGTTTGTAGTTAAAGTACAATTGAAGAAATATATTATAAGAATATACAGCGTCCCTGAGGTGATTTTTTAGAGAAAACGGCGCTATACAAATCATCCTAGTTTATTCCCATTACTTGTGTCCTATATTTATACTTCATAATCATGAATCACTCTTGGCTCCACAACCCCTGGTGGGTCTTGGCCTCCTCAAGAGTCTTCCTCCAATCATCACGGTTTAGTGCCAGCTCTCTCCAGTTTACAATCTCCAAGGTGGATAAATCTTTGAGGACGTTGTCGCTTCATCTTAAACTTGATCTTCCCAGGCGCCTTCGCCCTGTTGGTCTAGAGTTCAGCAGGTACTTTGGTGCTTGATGCTCGGTCATTCTTTCTACATGACCCAGCCACCAAAGTCTTCCCAGTTTTATAAATTTTGTGACGTTAAGATCCTTAAACAGTATCAGCCTTACTAAAAAACCCCGTAAATTTTATTTAATTGACAAACGGCCGCGGATGTGAAAACATTACTAATTAAAAAATTGTTCATAGAAAGAAATACACATTGTTTACACGGCCTGAGAGGGTAGTTTATTTCTGTTTTAGTAATGATGTGAGAACGAAATTTCTAATTTTTTCAAAGTATTTTGAATGTTCTATATATTTCTTATTTTTGATAGTATCGTAAAAGCAAATACCATTTATATTAAACTACATAAAAATACCTTTTAGATTTTTGTATTTGAAATACACTTTAGTTTTAAAAAACTGCCATATTTTAAGATTCAAACGCGGAAAAAATTGGAAAAAAATTTCTTACCAAAATATTTTTTATGAAAGTGTAGAGAAATTTATAAAAAAACTAAATTTAAAAAATACAGTCATTTTATATAATGAATTTGGAAGAAAACGGTCACTTCACTTTTTATATCGTTTATACAATTAAACATTATAAAAAAATATAACAATTGTTCCGAGAGAGTAATAGAAAAATTCTGACACTTTGAATTCACTTCCAAACAATATAAACGTTGATAACTCGAATTTGGTATTTATTAACACACACTCACAAGCCTTTTATTTCATTAAATATTATTACTTTTATGGAAGTTTTATTAAACTTATGTGGATAAAAAATAATTTATTCGAACTAACCTAAATGTTTTTTTTCAACCAAATTAAAGTAACAACAGAGACATTATAAAAGCACAGAAACTGACAAAAATGTCGCAAATAATAGAAATTATATTTATTTATGATAATAATATAACAGTGAATCTATCATAAACAGAAACCATGTTTAAAAACGTTAAATAACTGCGCATGATATTTTACACGTCACGAAAGTAAAAAAGCCGCAAATTTATAGAAAAAAAATGGCCGCTAATGATGGCGCGCATGCGCAGATCAAACAAAAACAATGCAACTAACCTTATAATGTGATCATCTTATTAGTAACCATGTAAAAACGCAGTGCACCGCGCAAGTAACAAATATGCAGGTTAACCATCGTTAAGGCGTTTTGTTATTAGTAAGGCTGTATATATTTATACTTATTTTTACATAATATGTCATGTCTTATGTTTATTCGTTTTTAAAATTACATAATATGTTATAAAAAATTGTATACATTTTTTTTTAAATGGACCTAAAAAAATGGGATAACACATCTCTTTGGTTTACCGCATCCTTAAATGATAAATAACTCGATTTAATGTTTGCTACGGTATCATTTTAAAAATATATCAATGTGACGAGGAAAATTCGGGTCCATCCCTGAGGAGGCACTAATTCACAGCAAAACGAAGCTTTCCACCCCTAAAACCCCCCCTTGCCCCACCCACTCCACCCCCTCCCACAGGGTAGCATTAATCATACCGGAAACAAAGGCGCCCGCGGGAAAATAAAGCTAACACAATTTGGTGGGAAAAACAAAACGGTATCCGTAAGGCACTGTTTAAAGATTGTATGAAACCGCAAAGTTCAAGGAAATATTTATTAGAACGTTTTATCAAAAAAACAGTGAATTATTTTTATTGTCTGGCCGTCAAGGCTCTACGTTGGTAGGATTACTAATGAATTTCAATGAATTATTTTGCTACATTGATTTTAAAACCTTAGAGTTTATGTAATAGTGAATTTGGTGTTCTCTGGCATCTGCAGAATACTGTGAAATACTGTGAGGCTAGGATGTGAGAGAGAAGGAAAAGAAGAGTTTCATGAAAGTTTTTATTTATATTTATTTTAAATAAACAGATTATTTACATCGATTACTTTAAACTTAATAACGTGAACAAAATCAAATAAGAGATTTTCACATAACTTTAAGTTATAATAAATAAATAAGTTATAATAAGGGTCTTCACAAAAAAAAACATCATTGTAAATATTAAACATTAAATAAAAGGAGATGCAAGAACACAAATAAATGACGGTAAATAAGATGGTATTAAAAGGTAAATAATAAACTAATAACCTTCCTAATAAATTAAAAAATATAATGCATTGAAAAATTTATCCTCAATGCAGAACAGCAATTAATTAATAACTAGCTGGTACCCGGCATGCGTTGCCATGCCATTTAATATAGAAATTGTTTCTCCCTGCGTGTCCTTTCTCATTCGTCCCATTCCCCTTCCGCGTCCCCAACCTCTCCCGTGTCCCCTTACCCTCTCGCGCTCCCAACTTCCCTCTCCCCACTCCACTAACCCTTTCTCCCGTCCTGCAAACCTCCCTCCCGTGTTCCCCTCCCCCGTTTCGGGCTCTCCCCCCCTCCCGCGAACCCCATCTCGAGATGCCCTCCCGCATTCCATACATTTATTCCCGGTACGTTCAGTTTTCAAACAGCTCGCTTGCCACCTATTAAAAATTTTTTTATACAAATTTCATAATGCTAGAACTAACCAGTAGTTTTATACAAACCTTATCCTGACAATAACAAACACAAAAAAATTATTATCCAATTTGGTGCTGTCATGAATAAAAATGAGATTCATTTTTATTTATATAGAATAAGATATGTAGGTACTTACAACTAAAGTGAACACTGGTTGTTATATAGGATATTGGATCTCAAGTAACTGGAAAAGATTCACAGCATCAACATTCACGATAACTTTCAATAGGGTATTTAAAATTATTTTGCTACGATTTTAAAGGTTCTTAAATTACATGACAATATGTCTATATCATCAAAATTATTATCAAATATATTACATGCTTTGAATATATAACCGTTTTGTCTGAGATTCATGGAACATTTTTGAAGATGAAATGGTGATTTATCTCTAGTTCTAACGCTTGGGACTCTAAAATTAATCTTAGACCAAAGGGGAAAACAATCGATAAAGCTATTGATAATTTTATACAGATATATACTGAGTAATTTTTATATTGTGTTGTTTGAAGGGTTGTATGAGTTTTATTTACAGTGTTAATTTCAAGCGACCTCCCAGGTAAGTATGGTCCTGTTTTCATTAAATTTTAGGCAGCATCGCGTTCATTGGTCAAAATATTGTACACATATTTTCGTATCGGTGATCAATGAACCGATGTATGCAATTTTTAGCCATAAGTTGTTTATAATTGTTTGCCTAGCTTGTAGTTTTTAGATTTTAGAAATGTATTATAAGTTTGTACAGCGCCCTTGAGGTGATTTTTCACAAAAACGGCGCTATATAAATCATCCAAATATTATTATTATTATTATTATGAGTTTTATTGTATTGTGTGAAGTTCAGGCACAAAATTAAAAAAAAATATAAATGTATTTATCATCAAAAATACCCCAAACTAGACAAATGTTCGTACAATGGCTGTAACATAATACAAAAAGAATAATAAACAAAATATTTATAATGACGTTCACGGGAAAAGTAATAAAAAATCAACAATATAATAATTATTCGTCGGATTAGGGTTTGGAAGGGTTCAACTGTTTACCGTTCAAAACAAAGTCAAGTTGAACAAACAAACATTTTTTTCTATTTTATATATTTATATTATTTTTGTTTATTTAGTAGTATGTATGTATATTATTTTTTCATTGATAAATAAATATATTATAGGTAAATCGAATAAAATAAATATTATACGGCTGTTCTACCCTATAACGAAGCAGGGTTTTAATATTTGGTGAGGGAATTTCAATCAAATCATAAAATCGTGTTCCTGTATTATTTTGTAATAAAAAAAGTTTTTACAGAGCAGCAAATAATAAGATGCAGATGTGTAAAATTTCATATAATATATTTTTGTATACCCACAAAGTATTGCTACACGTAAAAATTTATTATTACATTATTATTATTATTAAGTTACTAGCTGGTCCCGGCATGCGTTGCTATGCCATTTAATAAAGAAATTATTTCTCCCTGAGTGTCTTTTCCCATTCGTCCCATTCCCCTTCCGCCTCCCCTTCTTCTCCTGCGTCCTCTTCCCCTCTCGCGTTCCCACTCTGTCACCTCCACCTTCCCTCTCCCCACTCCGCTCCCCCCCTTACCCCGTCTCGCAAACCCCCCTCCCGAGTTCCCCTCCCCCCTCCTAAATCCCCCTCCCCTCACCCAGATTCCCCTCCCGAGCATATATCAATCCCAGTACATTCAGTTTAAACAGCCCGCGTGTCACCTTTTACAATTTAAATTTCCATTTTTCATGGATATTAAATTTGGCACCTAACATAGGTACCTATTTAAAATATCTAAAATTCTTGTTTTGGTTCAAACTATTAGGGGAGTACCTACTTTAAATAAATTTATCAACTTAAAGATTTTCAAAAATAGAATCCTGATTTAACAATCATTGGTTTGCAAATGTTATTCTCAAACACGTGAACTGTCAAACGTGTGGGTTTTCTGAAATTATCCAATTTTCTGCGCAATTTTCTTAATTTTTCTCTCCGTAAAAACCATCGTCGTACTTCAAGGAGTATTCTAAAAAAAGAATTAGCGAAATCGGTTCAGCTGCTCTCGAGATTTGCGCTTAGCAACACATTCAGCGATTCATTTTTATATATAAGATTAATGAAAGATTGAGATTCATAACTTTCCCTTGAATTTAAAATAATAATAATGATACTTGCTTTTGATTTTTTGTTTCAAATTAAAATGTAAGTGATTGTTCACATAATCGCTTTATCCAAACTTAACAAAGTCAATTTAAAATTTATTATCCTTAGTTAAAGACAATGATTAATTTATTAGATACCTACTAAATTATATTACCTGCGCTATAGCATTCACTCAATGCCAAGTATGTGAGCAAAGTTAATATTTTATTATTTATTTGCAAGTAAAAAATACTAATAATCTATTATTATAAGCAATAAATATCAGCCTGAAACACTCATCCACATTGAAAAATCTTCCGAGAAAAAATACATGACGCCAACGGGACTTGAACCCGTGCCCTTCTGATTGCCGGTCAGCTGCTCTCCCAATTGAGCTATGGCGGCTTAACTTATACCCGCCAAATGATTCAATATATACTAGTGTTTCATTCAACAATTACTGCTTATTATATTTTTTCCATCTGAAAACAACCAACTTTATTTTTGCGAGGGAGACACTGTTAGTGTTAAATCCCTCGCTAGGTGGCGTCGAGACAAATTATGTCTTCATTTATTGGGGAAATACTTACACTTGTCAAATATTAATTATTATTTTAAAAAAATTACTAAAATCTAATTGTGAAAATAACTTAAATAATAAACGTCCCTAATTTTTCATACTCTTTTCTTATGAACGTCGTGTGTGACAGAAATAAGTTTGTGAACGGGACACAATAGCTGCAAGTCCATGTTGTGAAGTTTTTACAGCGCATTATCTATAATATAAAAATGAATCGCTGAATGTGTTGCTAAGCGCAAACCTTTCGAACGACTGCACTAAATTGGATAATTTTTTTTTGTGTGTTCGTAATTGTCAGAAAAAGGTTTTTATAAAACTTCCGGTGAGCTCTGGCACTATGAAATTTGTATAAAAAAATTGCTATTGGTGGCACGCGAGGAAGCGGCTATTGCTATGGAAAGCGGGAGGGATGGAGAGATGGGGGAGGGGAACCAGGGAAGGGGAGGGGAACCTGGGAGGGGGGGAGGGGGACCTGGGAGGGGGAGGGGAACTCGGGAGGGGAGTCGCGGGACGGGGGAAGGGGGGGGGGGAAAGGACGCAGGAGAAGAAGTGGAGGCGGACAGGGAACGGGACGAATGGGAAAGAACACTCAGGGAGAAACAATTTCTTTACCAGAGACCAGGCAGTTTACAAATAAAACTTTGGTTTTATTTTTGCCACCTTGGTCAAATCGAGAGTAATCCATGCCACATGAATAAAAAAATGTTAAAGTTGGTGACAACGAAAGAGCGTGTTTGCGCTCGTGAACGGAGTTTTCGGAAAGCCTTGCATAGTTCACAGTTAGGACGGATATGTGATAACGGATCTTTAAGAAGCCTAAAAGTGCAACACAGCAATAGGTACTCGAAATGTCAAATATTATAAAATCATTGGACATGAGAATCTTATCAAATACTAGCTGACCCAGCCACGCGTTGCTGTGGCTAATAAAACACAACGTCATCTACTGGATGGTAATCCAACCTTTATAACCACCGCCGTCTTTGAGTTTAACGCGAAGAGACACAGATGCCGCGGAGGACTTTAATTTATAATATACGTAGAGATGAAGTGAAAGATTAAAATAATGTGCATGAAATGCTTGGGGTAACTAACGTATTTAAGTTAATAAGGATTAATACTGTATCCGTCTAAATAACTTTTCAATTACCGCAATGTACTTGACCATTTTTTTAGAAGATAGAGTGGGTATAGTAAGCTATCCGTAAAAGATAGATATATACCTTCATGGACTTTTTTGTAGATCTATAAAAGAGGAATATCCCACCATGCATTGTTTTGTTATATCCCAAAAGGATTAGGCAACGTTTTCGATGAAAGCTACCAGGCGGCTTGACTTTTTCCGACACTTCTAATAATTATCGTTATTTTTCAACCAATTTACACAAAGCCTCGACAAATTACATATCTTAACCTTCCTCACGAAACACTCTATCTATTTGTGAAAACCGCATGAAAATCCGTTCAGTAGTTTTCGAGTTTATCGCGAACAGACAGACGACGCGGGGGACTTTAATTTATAACATGTAGAGATGTAGAGATGATAGAGATGTAGAGAATAGAAGATGTAGAGTATAGAGATTTGATTAAGGTGATGCATCACGTCGTGTAAAAACTGGCATCAGGTCCCTAACAGGGCGTTTAACCAGCCAGTGCGCAGCAGCCGAAAATCCACATTTCGTCGAAAGATGTTCTTACGATCGTACAGGGCAGTTCCAACGAGAAAGATGAATTATTTTCCATACCAGTTTTGCAAAATTATAACTTAATATCGATTTTATTTCATTCCAAATTTGCATTAATTTATACCTACATCCGAAAATGCTGAAAGGCGTGATGATACAACTGTTAAAATTATGTATTTTTTGTAAGTTTTTTTTTATTATAAGTAGTTATAATTTTTCAATAATGTCTAAGCAAAATAAATGTGCAAAAAAATCTGAAATATATTAATTTGCAGGACTTTAAATAGATAGACAAAATAGAGAAATTTTCGTCATAAATAAGTGTTCGGATACATTTTTTTAATGATTTCATTTGAACTAAAATTAAAATTTTTAAACATGCGTCAACTAGAGTTAAGCTTAAATTTATACCTACATCCAAAAATGCTGAAAGAGGTGATGATAAAACTATTAAAATTATGTACTTTTTGTAATTATTTTTTGACCATAAGTATTTATCATTTTTCAATAATGTCTAAGCAAAATAAGAACGTAAAAAAATATGAAATATATTAGTTTGTAAGTGCGCAAATACCCGTAAATACACAAACGGACCAATTTTCGCCAAGAAACACATATACGTATATATATTTTTTATGATTTTATTTAAACTAAAATTAATGTTCTGAAACATGCGTTTCTCAGATAATGTATTGATTTATTTTACTGCATGATTATATGATTTGAAATAGGTGTTGTATAATACAAAATCTTTTTTGTAAATTTAACAAATCTGTCAACGACCTATGGTATAACCTTATTATATTAAAAATAAACATTTTTCTCAAAGTTTAAAACTTGCGTTTACTGGATAAAAGAACAATCTTTAAAAATCACATATTTCTAGTTTTCTCTGGTTATACCCACTTAAGTAGACGGCGATAAGTTTTAAATTCCCATTTAACACCAGCCGCCTGTTTTGATTTACTAACGTATAAAACCTCGCCATAAAGCGTGCATTATTTTGCAAAGCTCAAGCATACGATCTTAAATGTTTTACGATCATTTTTTAAGAGTTTAATTTTCCACGTCTTCTTATATATAAAAATGAATCGCTGAATGTGTTGCTAAGCGCAAATCTCGAGAGCAGCTGAACCGATTTTGCTAATTCTTTTTTTAGAATATTCCTTGAAGTACGAGGATGGTTCTTACGGAGAGAAAAATTAAGAAAATTGAATAATTTCAGAAAACCTAACGACTATCGCACGTTTGACAGTTCGCGTGTTTGAGAATGACATTTTGCAAAACAATGATTATTAAATCAGGATTCTATTTTTGAAATTCTTTAAGTTAATAAATTTATTTAAAGTAGGTACTCCCCTAAAAGTTAATCGAATCAAGAATTTTAGATATTTTAATTAGGTAACAAATTTAATATACATGAAATATGGAAATTTGAATAAAAAATGTAAATGGTGGCATGCGGGCTGTTTAAAAACTGAATGTACTGGGATTGAATATATGGAACGCGGGAGGAGGGTTGGCGGGACGAGGGAGCGGGAAAGGGAAGAAGAAGGGGACGTTTGAGGGGGGAGGGGAACTCGGGAGGCGGGTTCGCGGGACGGGGGAAGGGGGGGGGGGGAGTGGAGTGGGAAGAGGAAAGGTGGAGGTGACGGAGTGGGAACGCGAGAGGGGAAGAGGACGCAGGAGAAGAATGGGAGGCGGAAGGGGAACGGGACGAATGATTAAGGACACTCGGTGAGAAACAATTTCTTTATTAAATGGCATAGCAACGTATGCTGGGACCAGGTAGTTATACAATAAAACTATAACCGAAAAGAGTATAGTGAATGACAGCGAGCGCATTTTTTAGCCTTATAAATTTTATTTTTTGCTATGGCACCACTGAGCGTCGACAGTGATCACCGGCCGTAATCGGCCGGCAAGTAAATTCATTCGTTCCTTTGCACGCGCTCTCTTAGAGCGGCTCGCTGGCGTTCTAGCTTATTCAAAAAATCCTTCTGAAATATTTTTGCAGTGTCATGTTCGAGTATCGATATGAAATCTTTTATTAATAAACGTAGAGTCTGTGAATCGCAACCGCTTTTTATATTTCTCGCTGACACACTTTGGCCACCTCATTGGTAATGAGTAAGTATAATCGAGTCCTACAGCAAATGCCCAAATCTAGTTATTAAAGCACGTAAAATATTTATAATTTTTAAATAAAAAACACAATATTTGAACAACCTTTTCGGTTGTTAGATGTTAGGTAATATCCTCACTTAGTAATAAAACATAGTTTCAATAAATAAGCAATTAAACTCAGTATAATAACGGCAAAGTAATGCGTCTGTAATTACTGTCAAAAATAAATAATAACTCTATGATTAATTACTTCCGCTTTCCGAACATTTCGTACCGGCTCCATATTTACGACTTCCCGAACTTCATTGAAATCTTATTTCTTCTGTGGCAGATTCAACTCGTTGTACATTATTAATTTGATTAATCAGTCTTAATTTTGATTTTAATTAATTCGTTTGACTTTGTAGTTGAATATTTCCATTCGCGCGTGTTTTCTTCCTTCCCCCGTTTTCCCCGCAAAACAACAAACTTTATTCTATTCGCCTGCGCAGTTCAGGCACTTTAGAAGATTAAACCATCCCCGTATCAAGAACGCGAAGGGTTAGGCAGGGAATGCTTGTCACGAGGCTTTATCCTTGTCATTAACCAATCGTAAGGGCTGGAAAATCCAGACCCGGTGGTAACGATGTGGTAACCAGTTAATTAGAAGTACGTATCTACTAGTAGTAGCGTATCTGAAGATCCAATGCCCCAGAAAAGTTCAAAAATGTAGTATTAAAGATACGGGGTTTTCTTGATAGATATTGGATATGGCGTGGATGCCAAAGGACTGTCATCGAGCTACGATCAAACTGCACGGACAACCAATAAAATTTATGGATTTGGTGTATTTTTATTTTCTTTAGTCATAAAATTACTTTTTGTAAACAGTTTTTCACAGGTTTTTTAATACTAAGCCCTTACTTTATAGTATGTGAGGTTTAAATTTTATACTTAGAGTTTTGATTTTTTTTTACATCAGCTCCACACAGAAGGCCCTGTTCAAAATAATTTCCAGGGGATGTTGAGTAGGGGCATTTTTAGGTAAATGTCCGGGAGTGACGAACTTAGACTTGTCTAGGTCTTCTGTATTCATTTTTCCTTCTCAGAACTTCCTCTCCTTCTTTTCCCTAAAAAGACCCTCCCCACAGCATCCCCAAAGATGACATAGGCTCTGAGGGATTTTTTTCCTCAGGGCGTCCCGTGTGGCGCTAATGTAAAAAAAGGTATGAGGGGTGGGTAATCTGGTGGTCAGTGTCGAGGAGTGACAGACGTATAAATCCATCCCTCTCGCTGCGGTGCAAGGCGATGGGTCAAGTTCTGCTGAACAAGTTTAAAGGTATCTCTTAATCATTCTCTCCCGATCCGGCCCGCCACGCAATAAGTGATCAGATGCATCGACCGCAAGCCCTAGGCAAACTCCTATGAACCCGAGCACATCTACCAAGTCACCGAACGTAGCGAACCACTTGAAGTGACCTATGGCAGAGGTGTTGGTTATCCAATAAATGGTTCCCGGGTTGGAGATACCTATACTTTCCTCCCAAACCGCATTCTTGGTGCCAAAGGGCGCCACTGTGGGGTTGCGATATGTAGTAGTTTTATTGAACTTTCGTTTTTATGCGCACGGTTTCATACCAATTAAGATTCATAGCCGATCTCTCGTATTTCCATTTTCTACCGATGCTTCCTACGCCTATGTCATCTTTGGGGATGCTGGATGGTGGAGAGTCTTTTTAAGAAAGGAAGGAGAAGAAGTTACGTGAAAGAAAATGTACGAGAGGTGGGTAGAAATTAGGTATCAGGGGGCAATGTGTTCAAGAATTACGAACGTATGAATCCATCACTCCCACTTCTGTGCAAGGCAATGGGGCAAGAGACTCCGGCTGGAGAGACCTAGGTTAGGTCTCCCTCAACCAGTGTCTCCCGATCCGGACCGCCATTCAGTAGGTGGGCAAAAGCATTCGCCGCTAAGACCTAGACAAATCTCACCTTATGAATCCGAAAACCCCTGCTAGTCACCACCAATCGTAGCAAAACACTCGGGATGACCTGTGGCAGGGTCATCTATTAAATGTTTCCCCGGGGCGGCGGCGGTACCCAAGTCGCCTCACAAATGAAATGTTTATTTTTTAAGTATAATTATAATTGTACAATGGATGCTGTGTAATTTTTTGCATAATATTTTTTTCCTAACTACCATATTTGGTTCTTAATATTTTTACGCAGATACATATACTTAATTTGTCTTTTTGCAATCAATGGCCCCTCCGGTGAGCTACCCAAACTGCCCGAACGGTCGCTACTCCCCTGATCAGTAACCAGTTAGGTACAGTTCTAGCATACGTGCGCCTACACCGCGATCTGTGGTCACGCTCCAGTGTTGTATCTACGTTTGTATTCCGGACTATCTGGACCCGTAATAGAAAGAGGGATAAATTGGAGTTTAATGGTGACTGTGGGGTTATCTGCTCTCGGTAGAATCGTATTGGGAAGATACTTAAGTTAACCAATGTTCCCATCTGGAACCGTGAATCTCGGTGGAAACGGTAAGAACACAGTATCTCTGATTGCTATTCAAATTTCGCAAGATTATAGCTTATTATTAAACCCTCAGCCTAATTTAGCCTAACTTTTGGGAGCATCTCAAATTGGTCTCATAGAAATTATTGTTCTTCCCTTATTTTATTACTGAGAAATATTTACTAAATGAAGTTAGAAAGAAAAAAATCAGAGTGCAAAAAAACAAAAAATAAAGTTCACGAGAGTGGGGAGGCTACGAAGCACCCCATAAAGAGAAGACCGATAGGCTACGAAGCACTGCACATGTGCAGTGTACAAAGATGAGACCGATTAAATCATCTCATTCTCTCGCAGCCTAAATCCTATGGATGTATGTGTTTGTCTCTTTTTAGTGTCGCTATTTTCCGTTGCATTAAGTTTCAAATCACAAAATTGTTTTCACCTTAAAAACACCACGCTTTATATTGAAATCTAAAAGCTACCCACAAAATAATTAAAATTTGCATCTTCATGAAATCAACGTTATAAAAAAAAATCAGATTGTGAAATCCACATGCGATAAAAGTTAAACCTTCAAAAAACTAAAGTAGACGAGAATGGGGAGACAACAAAGCACCGCACAAAAGGGAGACCGATTATACTATCGCATTCTCTCGCAGGCTAAATCCTATAGAGGTGTGTGTTTGCCTCTTTTAAGTGTCGCTATTTTTCGTATCATCGAGGTGTTTTTGTTTCGACGGTGCTAAAGAAGAATTCACTTCAAAAAATTACGAAACTATGTGAATTTTTTACTAAGTATTTTTTACATGAGTCGATAAAAAAGTGGGTTGCTGATAAGGCTTTGTAATACATTTGTCTAATGATATTATGAATGTATTATTTTCTTTTTCGTCATAGTTAATTTAAGTTTAAAAAACGTAAGTGAGCCATATTTTAAACTTTCTTATGTTTGCATTCAAAAATTTTAAATTAAATAAATATTTGTTAATTTCTAATAATTAAATTTGAAAGCGTCCGTCATAATATTTTCTTGTATTTAGGGTTAGAAATATATTGTAATATTTAATTAAATGAAGACAATATAAGCGAAACTCAACCGAACAATCAGAAAAAGATATTGGCACCTCCAGGACTCGAACCCAGGATTGTCTTTTTCTATTACCAGATTTTCGGTTGAGTTTCGCTTACATTGTCTTCATTTAATTAAATATTACAATTTGAGGTTTTACTCATAAAAATTAAAATTAAAATTAAATAGAAATGTATTGTTTTAAATTTGACAATTTGCGCTTTGCACTCACATTAGCAATGTGGCATTTAGCTCTCTTGAGGTGATTATACGTAAAAACGGCGCTCGACAAAATATCCAATTATTATTATTATTTATTTATTTATTGTTTCTTTACACTGTAGATAAAAATGTTCACAATACAATTTGTCACCTCACTAGGACAAGCCTGTGTTGAGGTTAATAATTATACAAATTCAAAAACACAAAATTATACAGATATTGAAATAACAATATTGTTGTATTTCTTACAGGTTGAGATTATTTTTTATTTTAAATACATAAACGGCTATACTGCCGTTTATAAATAAACATATAATAGAATACAAAATAAGAAAAATAATATCATTACATAATAGTAGTTTTAAACTTAAAAATAACATACAATTATTTTGTGTATCACAACAAAAAATAACAAAAAAGAACAATGAGAAATATCATCATTTTATTTCAACATGTCTATATTGCGTATATAAAGTTACATTATGGAAAAATAATTTTTGAGTGCATGTTTATATTGCGCTAATTTTAAGAAATAAATGTCGCCGATGTTAGCATATTCATTTCCCAAGAATATCATTTATGGGTACCTACTAAACTGATGGGTGCCTATTAAGTTGTAAATAATAAATAAATGTATATAATATAATATGCTATACACTTGGCAGGAGGAAGATGAAAAAAAACGGTTTAACCAAAAATAATATTAATTTAGCTAATAGCTAATAATTTAGAAAGGAAAAAGTAGAGAAAATCAATTGGCAATCCTCTACTAACACAAATAATTTAAGATTCTTTTTAAAAGTGTGCAAGGAAGTACATGATTTTATATGTTCTGGAAGGCTATTAAATATGAGTGGAGCTTGATAAAAATAATTTCTTTGATCAAAAGAAGATTTAATTTGAATTGCAATAAAGTTCAGACCAGAGCCAATTCTCGTAGTACGAGTTTGCTGTGTTCTTTCTGCAATGTTAATATTATTAAAAAATCTGCAAAGCGTTTGTGAAAAATTATAAAAAAGATTGTCTAATACAAATAAACCTACTCATTTTATAGTATAATAGAGCTGGGTTTTACGAGCAGTTCAATTAATATTTTAATCGATGAGAGATAATTGATATTTTTTATATTTAAATAAATGAAGACAATATAAGCGAAACTCAATCGAAAATCTGGAAACAGAAAAATCAGAAAAACATATTGACACCTCTGGGACTCGAACTCAGGACCTCTTGCTGGGTTCGAGTCCCAGAGGTGTCAATATGTTTTTCTGATTTTTCTGTTTCCAGATTTTCGATTGAGTTTCGCTTATATTGTCTTCATTTATTTAAATATTACAATTTGAGGTTTTACTCATAAAGTTAAAAATTAAAAATAAGATATTTTTTATGTTCAAGCTTGAATTTAATGTTTCTTATGTGGTGTGTAGGTATTTATCTAAACGATTCGACAAATGACCGGCTCAGTTCCCGATTTAACTGGAGTGTGGGTACCTACCTAACCTACCCGTACCAATGTTATTGAAGTTAGTTCCACAAAGGAAAGGTCTTGCCAACATTTGTACTTGAAATGTAATGTCCCATGAAATTGGCAACGGAGAGATGAAATCAGACAATGCATTTCAGAATCATGGCCACTCAGGCGTTGCATCAGAAATCGATGATTCATCAAATCAGAACTACTTCGCTTCATTTTTAGGATATTTCCAGACGTAAAGCATTTTTGCTGGTAAAAATATTCTAACAATCCTAAGGTTACTTTGTGAACACATAAAGATTTTTAACCAATCAGTCTAATTTGTTCGCTTTTCGGATAGGTCTCAAAGAATCATTGTGTCTCCCTTTCTATCATAGTTATGAAACAAACGGGGTTAGAAAAAGAAAATATCACGCTTTATATTTAAATCTAAAAGTTAACCACAAAAAAAGCAAAATATACCCCCTTACGAAACAAAAGTTTTGGATCGCTATTTGAAAAAGAATTTGATGTGAAACACATCTACCGGATCTGCCGGATCTGCCCTGATGATGGACACTGCAACGATGTCCGAAACGTTGGCTAAAGAAGGAGGTAGCGCAACACGGCATAACACCCCAATAACAAATAACGAAAATGCTTTTGGCCGTGAAAATCTTAAAACTTATCTGAAACTTTGGGAATTATTTATGAAATATTTTTTCGCTATTAGTAATTTTAGAAAAACGTAAGGTGAGCCAATTTTAAAACTTTTTTTATCTTTGCATCCAAAATTTTTATACTTCAAAAACCATATAAGTTATTTTCGGATTATAAAATTGGAAAGAGTATTTTATCACCCTTTCAAATACAGTTTTTAGTTTTCGGATATGTTCAGACAGTTATTTGGATTTTATAGCAAAGCAGAGATATTTTGACTCTGGGTCAAAATATGGTTGAGGCCTATGGGGTTGAGTGGATGTCTTTTTACTTTTTGTGAGAATTATTCTTTCACAGAATTTGGACTAATATTCTTCACCCTTGAAGATGAAGATAATATTAATAAATCTGAACGTAAATATGAAAACGAACAAGACACAGAAAATTTAAAAAACGCAACGGGTCTTGAACTAAGGATCTCTTCTTTCACCGGAACATACGCCTTAAAAAACTCGGCCATTGGGACCCCTTATTTTTCTTCATATTTTCGTTTTTATTTATTGGAATTATCTTCCTTTTCAATGATATATTACAACGACTTGTATTTTTTTTTTTTTACATGAGCTCCACACAGGAGGCGCTGAGGAAAATAATTTCCCTCAGGGCCTATGTCATCTTTGAGGATGCTGTGTGGAGGGTTTTTTTTAAGGAAAAGGGAAGGAGAGGAGAGTTCTGGGAATGAAAAGGGTTTAAGGGGTGGGTAGGAATCTGGGGTTCAGTATGTCCCAGTCATCCGCCTCCAAGACCTAGACAAACCTCACACCATGAACCCGGGCGCCCCTGCTAAATCACCAAACGTAGCGAACCACTTGGGGTGACCTATGGCAGAGGTGTTGGTTATCCAATAAAGGTTCCCGGGGCGGCGGTACCCATGCCCGCCTCCCAAATTTTGATAATTTGTATAATCTTAAAAAGCCATAATAACGAGAGTTTCTCCAAAAATAATTAAATAAATAAATAATTTAAAATTTAAAATTCAAGTTCCGTTATTTTTCACCACAGTTCGGTTATTTTAGGGTACTTATTAGTAGATAGTACAACAGCCAGCGTGGTCTAGGGGTAAGGATCTCGATTAGCAATTCAGGAGAGGTCGTGGGTTCAAATCACAATCACGGGTTATTTCACGATCCATTCATCTAAAATAATATGCGGTATATTTGCGAAAAGTTTCAGAGTGGTCCATACTCTCAGAATCGCCCAGAAAAACTACAATTCAGAATTGAAACGTTGCATGAAATGACTTTAGACCGAATAAACAAGTACTTCTCCATCTTCCTATTCATATCTCCTTCCCCTCCCCAGTAACTCCATCCTCACTATATACCCCTTAGGATGCCATAGTCTCGCTTGCTCCAGATAGTTGGTAGCAGTTGAAACTGTTGTCCGTAATGCACGACTTGAATAGGATTTTTAACACAACTCATTACAATCTGACAGTCACGACCGATGCCGCGACACGAGATGATGTGAACTGTAAATCTTATTTTGACAGGTAAAAGACAATTGACTGCGTTTTAAAATATCTATCACAGGAATTGGGCTATGAAATGAATAGTCCTTACCTTTGACGGCTTCATCCACTGCTTCAGGATCGATCCTGGTACTGGCAGCTTCCCAATAATAACAGCACAATACCAGGTATCAAATACCGACACTTTGGGTTCATAAAATTAGGAAACTTGACGAATAATTGCGAATTTTTGAATGCGAGCTGTGACCAATGTCACTTCGATTTTTCAACTGCCCAAGCAGGTAATTTAAAAACTTTGGTGGCAATATTGTTTATTTTTTCCATCTAGGTAGGAAAACATATTCTTCTTTTCCTTGCAGGGACTTTTGAGGAAAGGAGGAAGATAAAGGAATAAATGAATGATGAAGGACTTGGGAATATGGATTTAGTTTTTAAAACTGTTTCTGAACCAAACACTGACGAATTGTTAAAATTCTGTGAAACTATCCATCCTAAGTAATTTATTATCAATATATTACGTGACTTAAAAAAATACGTCACTTTTGACCGAAATTTGCACAAATATGCGTAAAAGTTTGTGTAAGATTGAATTTAGGTTGTTTGGGTTAACTTTAAACCGTGGGATACAAATTTATTATTTATTTACGGATACGATTTTATAAACTGCAAGACGGATTTTACTTTGAATTCTGTGGAGTTTACACAAAACTTTATCCCAAGCTTTCGGGTATAATACTCTGTGATCCCCGAATTTTGAGTCTAGACCTCTAGAGTCTAGTCTACACTCAGGATCCCTTAGCTTACCGATAGCTGATGAAGTTGCTGATCTAAGAGTAGATGGTTATGATTTTTACATTTTCAAGAACGCATTTTTCGAAAAACTATGTTTAAGCAAATTCGTTAATTTCTTTAAATACATGTTGTAAAACAAATTCTTGAACTCATTCAGTGCGTTTGAACCAGATTACCTAGGTAGTTGTTGATTTTGAAACTCTAGTTAATAACAATAATAATAATGTATGGCGCAGTCTTTTGTAGTTTTACTACAAGTGTGCTCAATTAAAAGTAATGATTTAGTATTCAGTTTCGTATTCTTAACCCTAGAGTGCTCGCTCTGTGAGCGTTTTGCCGCCCTATGTAAATAAATGTTATTATATGTGCACTCGTCGAGGTCGGGCTTCCTAGTAGCTGCCCCCTACCCCCTGTTCCACGCCTACCTGTATTGTACGCGGACGCGTAGACGCAAAGACGATTGAAAGCCAAATTTTTCAGAGACTATTATGTTATTTGAAAAAATATAACTTTTTCTAAACGTTTGTGTTTCATTTTGATCCTTTTGTAAACATTTATATTTTTGTTTAACCACTTCCACAGTGCTCCTTGCATAATATTGATCAAATACCTAATAAGAAAAAAAGTACAGTGAACACAAAACAATGAAAACAGAACAAAAAATTAACAATAATAGTGCTATTGTAGCACAGGATAATAATAATAAACAATAAAGATATTATCACAGCACAGGATAAATAAAGATAAAAAAAATTGAAATATAACACGGAATGGAACAGAAGGCGGTTTATATTAAGTCCTTACATAGGAAATTGGCGTTTTGTATGGGAGTAACATAAAGTCGATTTTTTTTAATATAATATATTTATTTTATCAAAGTATGTACCATTGCTATCTATGCACTTTTGCCATCTCATAGGTAGTTCATCGATCCCTTTACTAAAAAAAACCATTCGGACGGGAATCAATAAAATCTTTGAAGGCGGATTGGACTGCCCCATCGTAGTTGAATTTTTCCCTTGCAAGAAGTTATCCAAATTTCGAAAAAAATGGTAATCTGTTGGGGCAAGGTCCGGAGAGTACGGTGGATGTCTTAGACATTCCAATTGAAGCTCCTCTAATTTGGTAGCCGTCTGTTGTGCAGTTTGTGGTCTAGCGTTGTCATGAAGCAGCAGTGGCCTAGAGCGATTAACCAGCCTCGGTTGTTTAGCAGCTAGCTTTTCCATCATGATTTTTTTCATTTTTTTTTTCCGCAGCCTGCAGCTAACTCGGACGTGGTTTGCGATTGATCCGCTTCCACAATAGCCTTAAATTCTTCATCATCAACTTTGGTCTCCGGCCGTCCACGGGGCTTATTCTGGTCGCTGGTTGAAATTTCCAGAACAAAAACGTTGGAACCAAAAACGCAGTGTGTTTTCTTTTGCGGCACCGTCGCCATACACATCATTAATCCTTCGAGCCGTTTCTGCAGCACTGGTGCCACGGTGTAACTCGTACTCGTAAATAACGCGATATTTCAAGTTTTCCATTTTGTAAACTAAGTGACGCAATGTAAAAAAAACAATTAAGGAAAAAACAAATGAATTATGATGAGTAAATAGCTGTATAAATTTGAGTTTGGAATTCCTTACCAAAGAGAAGATATTTGAGATCAAAGTTGCTAGTACGGCAAAACGCCAATTTCATATGTAAGGACCTAATATTCAGAAATATAAACATTCTAAATGGGTAATAAATATAAAAGTGCAATAAGGAGGAAACCGAAACCAAACAATTACCGGAAGCTTGAGAATATGGCTTATCACACCCACTATATATGGTAAAGGAGTTATGATATCTGAATGATTGAATTTTTAAAATATTTTTGTTTTTAAAGCCCATTTAAATTCAGCAAAATTCTGGATACTAGTAAGAGCTGATAAAAGTGTATTCTAAATTAGCGGGCCACTTATAAAAAGAGCGATCATAGTAAATGGCTTGATTCGATCTAGAAAGTTCGATTAAACAATTAGTAACATCAAGATTCAAGATATGACCTTAGAGTAAGCTGTTCATCGCTCAAGTGTTGTCGGACACATAGTTCTGACATATAGGCTGGCACCATTCCTTTCAATACCTTGAAGGTTATTTAAAGCAGATCTTGAACTCAATTATTTAAGGGCATGGAAGCCAACGAAGGCGACTCATTAGAAGTTAACTCATATGATACAAGTCAAGAGGAGACATTCTTCAATTCAATGTCAAAAGCACTAAACAGATGATCCCAAGAGGTGTGATATATTAATAAAACTTGATCAGTATGTGATATTTATTAATAGCGATTGTGTTGAATACAGTGACAGTTTTTAGTGCGTATTTCAGTGCATTGATGTTGCGTTATCGTTTATATTTTACCAAACTCATAGATTATTGTTATGACGGACGGCATAGTCCAGCGGTAAGGCTCTTGACTAGCACTCCGAAGGTCGCGGGATCGAATCCCGGCGTGGCAAATAAATTTTATTTAATTAATTTCTGTTATTTCACAATTTATTCATTTAAAATAATATATAGTATATTTGCGGCACGTTCCAGAGTGAAAGATACTCTCAGTATCGCCCTGGTGTAAGACCACCATTCAGAATTGAAACGTTGCTTGAAATGGCTTAAGCCGTGTTTGGTGTTCAGATCTGAATAGCCAGGTACTTCCCCACCTTCCTCTTCTCTATTTCCTTCCCCTCCCCACTACCTTCAGCCTCACAATATACCCCAATTGGGGATGCCATAGTCCCACTGGCTCCAGACGAGAGCAGTTGGGACTGTTGTGGGGTATTCATGGAAAAAAATAAACCGGCGGTTTATTAGTAAACAGTTATCAATTATAAATCTGTCCTGATGATGGACACTATAACGCTGTCCGTAACTTTTTCTAAACTCCCAGAAGGAGGTAGCGTAACAAGACATAATAATCCAATTATAATACTGTATTAACATAACTAAACACATAAAAATATAACTACCTGCTTTAGAAAGAGCTGTTGCCATGTTCGAGTCCCAGAGGTGCCAATACCTTTTTCTGTTTTTTTCTGTCTCCAGATTTTCGATTGAGTTTCGCTAATATTGTCTTCATTTTATTAAATATTAATTATTTATCTATATTTACGGGAGTCGCGTGTTGGCTGAGTCCTTCATCACGACACAAGCAAAATGTTCCCGGAGACCCTGAGGAAAATAATTTCCCTCGGGGCCTATGTCATCTTTGGGGATGCTGTGTGGAGGTTTTTTTGGAAAGGAAGGAGAGGAGAGTTCTGGGAAGGAAAAGGGTTTAAGGGGTGGGTAGGAATCTGGGGTTCAGTATGTCCTGGTCATCCGCCTCCAAGACCTAGACAAACCTCACCCCATTAACCCGGGCACCCCTGCTAAATCACCAAACGTAGCGAACCACTTGGGGTGACCTATGGCAGAGGTGTTGGTTATCCAATAAAGGTTCCCGGGGCGGCGGTAGCCATTCCCGCCTCCCAAATTTGAATAATATTATTTAATATATTATTCAATTATACACACTACACAGCGACCTTGAGATGGTTTTTCACAAAAACGGCGCTCTACAAATTATCCAATTATTATTATTAATAATAATTATTATTAAGGACCAGAGTATCCTCCTTGAGCGTCTAGGATGGTGCGGTGGTAAAAAATAAAACTTTATTTAAGACATGCGAACAAACACCTCTGCATAGGTTCTGCTAATGGGGTGTTTTAAAATACTTCCACTAATCCATTTACATACAGTTACAGATTAATAATATATTTTTCATACCATTGGTATCTACTTATTATCACATATGTAAACTGGAAACATCTGTTAACTGTACGTATGAGAATAGAAATGAATATAAACATAATAATAAATAAATCACGATACTACTCTAGGCCATGAAAACCTCAATTCACATTATCATATTATTTGAAAGGCGGGTATGGGTACCCCCGCCCTGGAAACCATTTATTGGATTCCCAAAACTTCTGCCATCGTTGAATTACTACGGGTGCCATGGTTCATGGGGTGAGGTTTTTTCGGGTCTTGGCTAAGGATGCATCTACTCACCATCTACGTGGCAGGAAGGACCGGAAGAGACTGGTTGAAGAAGACCTTTTGACCTGTCCAAACATTGCCTTGCACCACAGTGGGAGAGATGTATTCATACATCCATCACTCCCGGAGACACTGACCCCCAGATTCGTAACCACCCCTCTTTTTCCTTTCCAGAACTTCATCTCCTTCCTTTCTTCAAAAACACATCCCACAGCATCCCCAAAAACGACATAGACCCTGAGGGGAAATATTTTCTTCAGGGCGTCCTGTTTGGAGTTAATGTAAAAAAAATCCGATTGACCAATGTGCCGAGTAGGTGCCAAAATATAAGTCTCTGTTGTTCTGTAGTGAATTATACAGTGTTCAGTTTCAGTGCCGGTAACCCGGGCGTTTATTTCATTTCATTGTGTTCATAAATTTCTTTTACCCACCTCACTAGACAAAGTCTGTTCCTAGGCGGGTAAATAACAATTTTTATTTATTGAAAAAGTTATGTATCGAAGTAGACATGGATATAAAAAGATAAAAATATAAAAAATAATACAAGAAGACAAAATAAAAGATAAAACAAAATAAAAAAATATATACATCTAAAAACATATGCACATACACACACGCATACAAACATAACTAACTAACTAACCATCACGCCGTTTCCCCGCAGGGGTAGGCAGAGAGGACGGACCGCCAAACAACTCGGTCTTGGCACACACTCTTTGCCTCACTCACATTCATACATCGTCTCATACATTCTCTTCTATTATTCTGACTTTTGACATGACCCGACTCAAGTATCTGATTCACTTGATCGTGCCATGTCTTCCTCGGGTGTCCCCGACTTCTTCTACGAGAGACTGTAGATCTTCCATAGTGTTAGAAATCAGCACCGCATCATCAGCATACAACAGGCAACATACTTTCAGATTACTCAATTTCGCGCCCAATCCCACCTCCTTCAATTCTTGCATTCAATTATATACAAACATAATGTTGTTATAATACATTAAATCATTATATTTGAATTTTTTTTCTTCATATGTATATTTCCATAAAAAGATTGCATATGTAATTTAAAATTCACATGGAAATAAATGTAAATACTGTAGGTAGATGATAAGAAAGTATAAATACAGTGGGAACATGATAATTAATGTGTATTTTGATACAATGTTATTTCGTGAGGAAATTATGTAGAAAGTGTCAAATGTACTCGTTTTAGTTATTTAGGATATTTCGAATATCTGTTCTTTTCTTTTCAGTGAACCTTATTAAAAATCTTTTGAACAGCCAGTTCGAGTTATTTGTGGTTACGTTAGTTTTTGTTTGTGAAAACAGTGAACATACATAGTGTGTTCACTGTATATTGTAATATTGTAGATGTACATCTTCCTGAAACCATAGCTTCTGCTAAATATGGTGCAGATTATTTTGTCCCGAAGAAGAAAATAGAATATAATATACTAAGGCTAGGTGACGCAGCCATGAAATGAAAAAATACCTTTTTTAAATATTCGGACCCAAAAAAGGTTTTCCCGCATAACATTCATTCATTTCAAGGCATATTTCAATAAGTATGGTATTTAAGGATGACGAAAATTTTATCGGTATTTAAATACCAACCTGAATAAAGTAAAACATTTTTTTTTAATAATCCACACAAGAGGTCCAGAAAAAAATATTATTCCATCGGGGCTTGTTTCGTCTTTGGGGATGCTGTGTGGAGGGTATTTTTGTGGAAAGGAAAGAATTATCCTGGGTCTTGAAGAAAGAGGAAATACAGAGACCGGCAAATCGTTCATGTGCTGTTGAGTTCACACGTGACAAAATGTCTCCCGACTGTGCACTGGTGCCAAAAGAATTAATGATGCTAATTCCTCGGAGCACTTCCCATTGAAATACCTGTAAAACTAAGACAGCATTCTCACCCAACGCATTGTATGTGTTCTAAAGATCGAATTACTTTCTAATTTACCAAACAAAGGAATCAATGGTTCGAAATGAAAATCTAGTCTCTTTCAACGGAAGCAATCTTCCGAATAGGCACTTCATTGATGTTCTTGGTGTAACCCACGGACATATGAATATACAGATGTCTATGGTGTAACCCTAAGGGACCAAGCTCAGGTATGGGGGCTCCATCGAAGCCAGAGTAAAGTTAGCCTCCCAAAAACTGGGCGTACTGTACAGGGCCCGCAGATTCTTTAATAGTACACAACTGCTAACCCTGTACAAATCACAAGTGCGCCCCATGGTTGAATTTGGCAGTCACCTCTGGTCTGGAGCTCCAAAATACCTGAAAATACCCTTGACTCTGTGCAGAAACGGGCGGTCCGTTTAATAGATTCTCCCATCTTAACAGACGGATTGCAATCTTTAGAGCACAGGCGACGGGTGGGAATGCTATCATTGTTCTACCGGTATTACAATGGAAGATACTCCGAGGAACTGGCGTCATTGATCCCTTCGGCACCGGTGCATAGTCGGGAAACATTTGTACACGGTTGACATTTGTCACATGAGAACGGGTCGTTTCTTCGACTCGTTCTCAAGTGACAAATGTCGTTCTTATGTTCAACAGCTCGGCTGTGGAATGATTTGCCAGCCTCTGTTTTACAACCTCCTTCCTACAACATTGGTCTCTTCAATACCAATGTTCATTCCTTCCTCTCTCGATGACATAGGCTCTGAGGGAAATTATTTTCCTCAGGATCACCTGTGTGGAGTTGATGTAATTTTTTTTTTAAATCATGTTTTCTTATGGAATTCTTTAAAAATTGTGGTCGTATTTAGATGAAGTTTATGTTAACATTTTCATGTTTGAAATTAAAATTTAAATATTTAGAAAAATCAATGTTTATTACAATTACAAATAAAATCACCTGAAAGATCATTTTGTCTAGTTCATAAATTTTTTTATGAAGTAGAAAAGTGTAATGTATGTAACTAAAAAAGGCTTTTGTTTTTACGGCAACTTCTAATGATATGAAATATATAACACATTCAAATTTGGGAGAGGGGTATGGGTGTCACCACCCCGGAAAGCATTTATTGGATAACCAACATCTCTGCCGTTGTGTGAATTAGTCAAGATCTTGGCGGTGGATGCGTCTACAACCAACTTCTTAGCAGGCCGGATCGGGAGAGACTGATTGAGGAAAACTTTTTGACCTCTCCGGAAGGCTTTCGGAAGATCACATAGTAGAAGGGATGGATTCATATATACGATACTTTTGTTCACACTGACCCCCGGATTCTTACCCAACCTCGCACCTTTTACCTTCCTAATACTTCCTCTCCTATCTTTCCTAAGAAAAACGCCCACACAGCATCCCCAAAGATGACACAGGCCCTGATGGGAATTATTTTCTTCAGAGCCTCCTCTATATGGAGCTAAAGTAAAAAAAAAAACATTTAAATATCTCAGATATTCAAATGCGTATTTAAATGCGTGAAAGGTTAACTTTTTTTATACAATAACTTCACAGAAGAGGCCCTGTGGAAGATATTTTCCGTCACCTTTGGGGATGCTGTGTGGAGGTTTCTTTAAAGGAAAGGAAGATCTGGGAAGGAGAAGGTATGAGGGGTGGGTAGGAATCTGGGGGTCAGTACGTCCAGGAATGACGGTCGTATGAATCCATCCCTCCCACTACGGTGAAAGGCGATGTTCCAAACGAGTTCTGCTCGAGAGGTCACAAGGTCTCCCTCAATCAGTCTCTACTGATCCGGCATGCCATGCAGCTGGCGGGCACAAGCATCCGCCGCCAAGACCCGGACAAACCTTACCCTAAGTTACCAAACGTAGCACACCACTTGAGGTGACTTATAGCGTAGGTGTTGGTTATCCAAAAAATGATTCCCGGGGCAGAGGTACCCACACCCGCCTCCCAAATTGAAACCGCCTACCAAAATGAAACATTCGAAATTAAAATTTTATTACTTTTGAATGTAGCTACATATAACTTTGTGGTTATTCATTACAGATAAATGAAACAACTTAACTTTGTTTGAACCACTTATTTATTTGAGTAAAGCCGACCGGTTTCGGAACGACCTTTCCTTCTTGAGGGCAAGCGTATACTGATTTGACAGTTATGAAATATGAATGGGAACAATGTATTATTATGGTAGGGGTGGAGCCGTTGCTAGGTATTACTGAAGAGTGGGTGGATAGGGGAACATGTCCATGATTGGGCTATAAGACAATATTTTTTGTTTGTTGATAATAGATTCATTATTTATAAGGGTTTTTTTTATTTCCAAGGCTTTAAAGTTATCTAAACTCTTTCCTTTATGATTAATTTGAAGAATATTTTTATCCCTGTATTTTTTCAAAACTATGGTTGTTTTATTTCTGCTCCACCCCTACCATACCTAATAATACATTGTTTGCATTTATTTTTCAAACTGTCAAATCAGTATACGCTTGCCCTGAAGAAGGAACGGTCGTTCCGAAACCGGTCGGATTTACTCAAATATATAAGTGGTTCAAACAAAGTTAAATTGTTTCATTTATCTAAAATTTTATTATTTAGAAAAATCAATGTTATTACAAATGAAAAATAATTTTATATGGTTTTTAAATATTATGTTTTTGACTGCTTCAAAAATATGAAATATAGACCACATTTAAAATAACCCAAATACACGGAGAACCCTAATAATAATAAATACCATAGTGCATCAATATTTGTCAATTAAGCCCTAAGCAACAAGGAGAGAATAACCTAACATTACCAAAATAAAATATCAGTAATCACAAACCTTTTCAATAATAATAACGTAGTATTTATATAGCGCAGTTTTGTGATGTTTCACTTCAAGTGCGCTTAATTATAATAAACTTAAAATTAACCTACAGTGTTCCTTACGAGTCCTAAAAAAATTAATTAAATAATGTGAAATAACGAATATACAAAAATATACAAAGCAATTCCTAAAGAATAATATTAACAACAATAGTGAGTGCTGTTTTGGCACAGGACAATATATAATGATAAACCATCACGGTGCCATTCAACAAGAATCATTTAAACTAAATTATATAGAACAGGAGGCAGTTAACATTTAGAAATAATACAAATTCAGAGTGCACATAAAACTATAGTAAGGAGGTAATCGAAACCAAACAATTACCAGAAACTTGAGGAACATGGCTTATTATAGTAGATTGAAAAGGAGTTAAAATTCATGAAAGGTATGATTTTTTAAATAAGTTTGTTTTTAAAGCTCTTTTGAATTCAGCCAAGTTCTGGATATTAGTAAGAGCTGAGGGAAGTTTGTTCCAAATGAGCTGGCCAGTTACACGAAAAGATCGATCATAGTAAACGGCTCGATTTGACCTAGAAAGTTCGATTACACGATTAGTAACATCTCGATCTGCTGACCTTAGAGTAAGCTGCCTATCGCTTAAGTTTTGTCGGACACATAGTTCCGATATATAGGCTGGCGCCATTCCTTGCAATGCTTTGAAGGTCATTAAGCAGATCTTGAAATCTATTCTTTCAGGGCATCGAAGCCAATGAAGATCCTTTAGAAGCGGGGTTATACGGCAATACTTAGATTCACCAAAAATTATTCTCGCCGCAGCATTAAAAACGGACTGGATTCTATTGAATTGTTTTTTAGGCAAGCCAGCATACGCACTATTACAATAGTCCATACGTGAGACAGCGAACGAATTTATGAGTGACTTTGCTCCATCACAGGGAAGGCAACGCCTGATTGATTTTATCTGCCTTAGATGGAAAAAGCCTGAACTTACAGATTTTGAAATTTGTGATTCAAGAGAAAGACTATTGTCTATAGTGAAACCTAGAAACTTTATTTCTGTAGAAGGGATTATATCTGTGCCCTGAAAATGGATTGGATTAGAGTCGATGAGGGCTTGCCTTCCAGGAGAAGCTATCCAAATAAATTCCGTCTTGGTCGGATCAAGTTTGAGTTTATTGACAGACATCCAAGTTGAGACTGTGTTAATGAAACTAACCACCTCGTTCTTAAGGACGTCTTTTTCATCCGGGGAACAAAACTTGAAAATGAAACGATCGTCTGCATAGCCTTGTGATTCAAAGCCAGCTGATTGAATGAGTTTCTCGAGGCGATTCGTATAGAGAATGAAAAGAATGGGACCCAAGACAGAACCCTGGGGAACTCCACATTCTATGGGAGTTTCAGGTGAAGTAGAATTATTGAAAATTACTGAGGCTACTCGTCCAGACAGGTATGATTTCATCCATTGGAGAACATCACCTCGAACGCCAAATTCGGTTTCAAGCACATTTAATAAAATACTATGATCTACCGTGTCAAATGCCGCACTCATGTCAAGAACAGATACCAAACCCAACTTACCTGCTTCCATCCCGATGATCAAGTCTGAAATTAACCGCAGAATTGAAATTCCGTTGAATGAAACTGTCGATAAGCAGATTGATTTTTGGCAAATAGACCGGCGGAGTTCAAGTACCCCACCAATTGTTTGGCAACGATTTTCTAAAGCAGTTTAGAAAGGAATGGTAGATTTGATATTGGCCTGTAATTATCCGTATTGTCAGTATCAAGATTTTGTTTTTTTAGAATCGGAGTTATTATTGATTTTTTGAGTGTTCCCGGTACAAGTGAATTTACTAATGACTTTTGGATAATTGCGGTAATTACAGGCGCTATATCCGGAAGACATTGTTTTAAGAGCCAGGTAGGTATGGGGTCTTGAGTACATTGCTTGTTAGGGCAAGACTTTATAGCACGCGTGACATCTTCTTCCGTTACTGCTGCAAAAGTAGAGAAGTCACCGGAGAGCGGACTTGATGCTGCGATAGAAGACGATCCTACCACACTGAGGGCCTGAATTTGTTCAACCTTACTTCTGAAGTATGTTGCGAGGCTGTTTGCTTCAAGAGAGGAATCAACGTTATTGTTGCTCTCTCCAGACAGAGTCATACCAGTCTGAAAATGTCCATAGTAGTATGGTGATAATAAATAAGTGGAATAAAGTACAAAAGTGTTTTAATTTCAAATTCTAATACATTTAAAATACCTCGGCAGCGTTCGAAATTAATCGTTTTTCATCCAAATTAATTCCTTCAGATATAAAAAAATAACGTATGATTATGTGTAGGTAATTGAAATATTAGATTTTTTTAAAGTTTTTTTTAACTGATAGTTTTGGAAATATTCAACGTCATTTTAAAACGACAGTGGTTCCGAGAGGTAAATGACGTATTAGTATGAAAATGAACCATGTTCTGCAAAGAATATTCACAAAAATATACATCAGTTAAGAACTCATCAGGTCTATGTATCACTTCAAAGTATTATTGATCATAAAAACACATAAATATAAAAACATGTTGTCAGATAAAATAGTCATAATATTTGAAAAGTGTTCTCATATGTGTGCGTTTGATAGTATATCCTCGAACGACCAGTGTCGTTTTGATATGTCATTATACTTTAGGATGCTAAAAAAAAATATGATATCAATGTTTTTGTTGTATTTTCATAATAATATGAAAGAATGTACGTTTTAATGTAAATAAGAACGGAATAATATATGAAAAAAACATAAATACCGTGTCCGTTTTAATACTTAAAACTCTAATTCCCTCGGTTCATGGCTTTTCAAATGGTGTGATCAATAATTATTGTTTACGATATGAAGAGTGTACGCAATGCAGCCAACGCAACGGATTCACTAAATTATTTGTAAAAAACCGCAAATAAATTGGGTCAGTAGTTACTTAGTAAAAAATTATCAAATTTCAGGTCATTCTGCTTGAGAAAGTTGACGTTGAAGTTGAAAGTTGTACATTCTCCTATTCTCTTATATTTATAAATGAACCGCTAAATGTGTTGCTAAGCGAATATTCCTTGAAGTACGAGGATGGTTCTTACGGAGAGAAAAATTAAGAAAATTGCACAGAAAATTGGATAATTTCATAAAACCTAACAACTATCGCACGTTTGACAGTTCGCGTGTTTGAGAATGACGTTTTGCAAAACAATGATTGCTAAATCAGGTTTCTATTTTTGAAAATCTTTAAGTTGATAAATTTATTTAAAGTAGGTACTCCCCTAATAGTTTGAATCGAATCAAGAATTTCAGATATTTTAAATTTAGGTACCTATGTATGTTAGGTACCAAATTTAATACACATGAAAAATGTAAATTTGAATAAAAATTGTTAAAGATGGCACGCGGGCTGTTTAAAAACTGAATGTACTGGGATTGAATATATGGAACGCGGAAGGAGAGTTGGCGGGACGAGGGAGCGGGAAAGGGAAGAGGGAAGGCGGGGAAGGTGGAAGGGGAACGTGGGAGAGGAAGGGAACGTGTGAGGGGGGAAGGGAACTCAGGAGGGAGTTCGCGCGACGGGGGAAGTGGGGTGGAGTGGAGTGGGGAGAGGGAAGGCGAGAGGGGAAGAGGACGCAGGAAAAAAAGGGAGGAGGAAGGGGAACGGGACGAATGGGAAAGGACACTCAGGGAGAAACAATTTCTTTATTAAATGGCATAGCAACGCATGCCGGACCCAGCTAGTGTAATATAAACAGTAATATACCAGCAGTGTTACATTATTTGCAGCTTATTCCGATGCCAGCATGAATTTAACTAGAACGCCGGAGTTTATTTAGCCCGCCTGATAAATACCATCATTCTAAAATTCTTATTATATTGTTCAGAAAGCCCTCGATCTGCCCGTGCTTATTGTTTTAGCACAATGGCGTCTTCTTTATCCGTAACTTTAGTGCTGCAGCTCTATTGTTCCCTCACCCCAGCCTCCGCCCCCGCCTACCGCTCGGCTCCGGAACTTTTCCTAGAATTCATATCTCTGTACTCTATACGGAGAGATTATTAAAAAAACACGGAGGATGTTGCCACTGCGGCGTTGCTTTAGACACAAGAGGCTTTTCGTAAGGGTCACGAATGAAATCCTTTGGCATTTAAGACTTTCATGTACCACCGTCACAGTTGCTGTAGATACAGAGGACTTTATGAAGGGGACACGATTTAAACCCTTTGCCATTTAAGACTGCTATTCATCACTCTTCTGGCAGTTTCTTAGTAAAATGTTGAATGAAAGGAGCGAAAAACACAGTCCAGTCTTACACCACGATATCATGTTTTCTCAGGTATGGTTCTTAGACATCTTTGAAATGTGATTTTTTTATTTTTTTTTATTATTTTGTTGTTTATTTTATTATATTTAAATTATTTTTTTATTTTTTATTAATTTTTATTTTTTTTACATTACAAAGGTATGAGGGGTGGATAGGAATTTAGGAGTCAGTGTGCCCAGGAGTGACGGACGTATGAATATATTCCTCACACTGCGGTGCAAGGAGATGGGTCGGGAGAGTCCGGCTGGAGAGGTCAAAAGGCCTTCCTTAATCAGTCTCCTCCGATCCAGCCCGCCATGCAGTGGTTGGACAAACCAATCCGCCACTTAGACTTAGACAAACCTTACCCCATGTACTCGGGCACTCATGCTAAGTCACCAAACGTAGCGAACCACTTGGGGTGACCTGTGGCAGGGGTGTTGGTTATCCATACCGCCTCCCAAATTGTGAATAGTGAGATGCAACCAGTAATAAACGGGACACATCCAGAATAACTTCGTAAATGTAAACTAAATCAGTACAAGCGAACGGGCATGCCAAAAACTCAATATTTAAAATTATTTAAAAAACCCACTTATTTATGTATGGGTATCCCAATAGATATTAGAAGTGGTTTGAGGTAAAATATGATAATAATAATAATAATAATTGGATAATTTATAAAGTGCCGTTTTTGTGAAAAATATCCTCAAGGGCGATGTACAATTTATTAGGAAAGCTTAGGTTCTAACTAATTTTACTATTTACAAATGGATACAGAAACTTACTTACCTGGCAGGTCACTTCCAATAAACACACTTTAATTAGAAAGTTTATGCTTGGAGAAGATACGGCTTTGCACGCGGAGGACATTACAGTTAACACACAGGACATTGCATGATTTTACATTATTTGCTACCCTCATCACTGTTATTTATTTATTTTAAAATACTGGAGAATTTAGGACTATTGGAGATTAGTGGCAAAAGTATAGTTGATATTTATTTTAAAATACTGGAGAATTTAGGACTCTTTAGGACTGGAGAATGTTCATGAAATGACCTTCACAAACGCTTATATTTTTTATTTTTTATATATATTTTTTTTTATTTTTTTTTTATTTTTTTATTTATTTATTTTTTTTTTTATTTTTTTTTTTTTGTACGTTTTTACAAAAAAGAAAGATTTTGAGTTTATGGATACGACTGTCTGAAAAGGTGAGTTTTAAGTCTAGCTCTAAATTCCGCCGCGTCTGTGATCATTCTTGTCATGTGGCAGTCCATTCCAGGCTTAAGGTCCTGACACCGAACTTAGTATCTGGTGTGCGCTTTGGTTCCTTTAACCTTCCGTTGCAAGCGTGAAACCACATACGAATTGACTAGTAATTTAGTCGCCTCTGTTGGCAGGTATATATTATATTAAAGGTCCCCACGAGGGCATCAACAACATACATTTTTAAACAGTTTGATGTTCCAATACAAAAAAACTATGCCAAAAATATGTTCGCTCAAACCTTAAAAAAAATTCAAAGGCAAACACCTAACATAACCACAATACCATAGTCTAGCAAATAGGCAAACTAAATGAACCTAAGTATGATATACCAGCTTTGGTAAAAGAAGCTCTGAATTTTTAGCAGAAAATATGTAGGGTGTCCCAAAAGAAAGTTGATATTTAGTGGATCGATTAAAAAAAAAGTAAGGGTTCTATCGAAAAAATGTTTATTAAATACTAAAATACACAATTTGGGAATTTATTTCTGAAAAATAATATCGTACAAATGTAAACCCTCACGTTCGCGGCATTCATTTAATCGAAGAGTAAAATTTCTTATGACGGCTTGCCAGGTAGGTTTCGTGATGGCTGCCATTTCATGACGGATATTTTCTTTTAATTGCATCAAGGAAGTCGGATTTTTGGCGTACACTTTAGATTTGAGATAACCCCATAGGAAAAAGTCCATAGGGGTTAGGTCAGGACCACGAGGAGGCCAATTTATGTCACCTCTCCTGGAGATCAATTTACCACTGGAGGTTGTCCACCTCTTTCCCATGGCATTCTAAGGAAACAGATGGTTTCCTCCTTCACCGTACACGTCAGGACTCTAATTTTTTTTATTTATAAAGAAGCTATTTTTTTATTAAAATGACTCTAGACCTCCAATGTCCGGGCATACATTGTTAGCAGGCAGTATGCGAGTGCGTACATGGTGTTAGTTATTTATTTCACAGTATCACGTCTCATCTCCGCCTCTGGATATAGCAGAAAACAAAGTTTATTAATAGAAAAGAGGAAAAGTTACTAGAAAAAAAAAACATTATTATGATGAGATTGTACGACCTAACCAAAGCAACTGAGTTGCAGTCGTCCGGCAGTCCCACCGAGGATAAGCGGAGCCATCAGTCCAGTCGCAAGCGGGACTCGGTGTCCGCGCCCCTAAGCCGGCTTCCCGGTACGCCCTCGAAGAAAGTGTTGGAATTAAAGAGGGAAAGACCTGAAGACCCTAGGGATAAAAGTGAGCATCGGGTCACCGGAGGCAGGGCGGAAGGGCACCGGTCCGCAACGGTTGGTTTTCAGGCCCGCTCATGGTGACGGGGGAGGCGCGGGCGGGTTATGCAACCGCTGCCTTGGGAGTCATCTCCTCAGTTGATGCACGGTCATAGGTCTAGTCCACCCCCTTGATGGGATGTAAGACAATACAAAATGATTAAATGGTAGTTCCGTTCCGGCTCCTTACGATCCGGCTCCTTACTTATGCAAGTCCAGACACGCAAAACTTGATTGAAATATATCTTAGATTTAGAAAAAAATAATAAAATGAAAGTAGCAAGTGTAGTATATACGGGTAAGGTTATTAATAATATCAAGTTAAGAGAAAGAAAACAATGATTAAAAAGCAAGAAATAGAGACAAATTTTAGATATTAAAGAGGCTGTTGAAGGTGGTACCTAAGAAAGCATGATACATAAATAAAAATCCGGGCAAAAGTAGTAGTAGAAGGGTGACCATGGATTCCAGGAGCAATTACACCTGGATCCTAAACACACAATGAAGTTAAATTTAATCATCGACTCTAAGTTCAGGCCATCTCTCAACCCAGATCCTTGTAAATTTCCTCTGGCATTCGAGATTCTCCTTGTTCGACACGAGATTTGCATTCCATGCTGGTCTCGTAGTTACTTTCAGACCTTCCAACATTTCATCTCTTGCGTCCGTCAAAATCTCACAGTGCTACAGAATGTGCTCGGCTGTTTGGTTTGTGTCACCACACGCACAGTTTGGATGGGGAGACAGGGTCAGGCTGTGCAGTCTTCCCCTGAATTCTCCATGACCTGAAAGTATTTGTGTTAAGTGATGATCCAATTTGATGAACGCCCCTTCCATTCTGGATTTAACTGACGGGAAGAAGGAGAAAGTCCATCTGCCCGTGTTCGATCTATTCCAACGTTTTTGCCATTCATTAAGAGTGAGTTCACGCATCTCTTTCAGCAGTCGAGGGAGAGGTACTGCCCCACCTGGTATTAGTTCAACCCCAAGATGGACGGCTGACCTTCCTCTAATTAGTTTTTTCTTAGTTAACACTTCCCTTATTTCTAGATCAATGGGCGAAATACCGGCCAGAACCGGCAATGCGTCCGAAGCTACAGTCCTGTATACGCCCGAGAGCGCCAGCAGGGGAGTTCGCTGGCCCCGCTTAAGTGCCGAGTGGATCAGTACGTTGTATAGGCGATGCTCCCATACAGAGGCCACGTACGTGACTTGTGCCACGTACGCTCCCCTATACAGTAGGCGAAGTGCCGGAGAGCGTAATCCCCACCCCGCAGTTGAGATTCTTCTCAGTTTCATGAACAGGGCCTGGGCCCTGCTGGATACACTCTTGACATGCACCAGGAAAGCTGAAGAGCGATCCAAGATAATGCCTAGGTATCTTGCATTTTCCACAAATCGGATGTTGGAGTCTCCCATTTTTATAGTAGGATTTCTTCCTCTATCGAGGAAGCCCTTCATAAGGAGACCCATGGTCTTTTGGGGAGCGAAATTCAGTATCTTCTTAACATATGGTGAAATCACCATATGTTAAGGAGATACTGAATATCTTGCATTTTCCACAAATCGGATGTTGGAGTCTCCCATTTTTATAGTAGGATTTCTTCCTCTATCGAGGAAGCCCTTCATAAGGAGACCCATGGTCTTTTGGGGAGCGAAATTCAGTATCTCCTTAACATATGGTGATATCACCACAGAACAACAACAGAAGTATCTCCTTAACATATGGTGATATCACCATATGTTAAGGAGATACTTCTGTTGTTGAGATAGTCAGAGACTATCTTAAACAACTTACGAGGGCAGTTACGGTTTTTTAATTTCGACAGTATCATCGGCCACCACGCATGATCGAAGGCACCAGTGATGTCTAAGAAGACTCCAATCACGTACCTCTTTGGACAATCCCTCACCCATTCAAGCGCAAACTTGATGGCGTGCTCCGTGGATTTACCCGGGACGAAGCCAAATTGACAGTCGTCCGCTGGAGACAGGGTTTGGTATAGGCGGTTTCGTATAATTGTTTCTAGAATCTTCCCCAGAACAGGAAGCAGCGTAATAGGTCTATAGGCTTTGATATCCGTCTTTGGCTTATCGTTTCCCTTGGGTATAATACGGAGCACCCCTTTCTTCCAGTCTGTGGGGAAAACCCCTCTTCGCAGACACGTATCCATGACTTGGAAGAGCTCCTCCTTGGCATGGACCCATACTTTCTTCACTATTACTCCGTTCAATTTGTCAAAGCCAGGTGCCTTCTTAGAACCTAAGCCCGTTATTATTACCTCCTATTCCGCTTTACTTACAGGCGTAGTCTGGTCCTCCTGGGAGAGGTTTCTAGGAAGAAGCCGTGAAAGATTTCGAATCTGTTGGTGGTGGTCGCTTTCTCCAATGACTGAATCTAAAGGAACTAATTTTTCGAGAAGTGTTTCGAGAGTGGAGGCCACGTCAGCAGTCTCAACATTCCTCTCATTATTTTCAATAATGACGCAAGTTAGAAATCGGTCAGAATCTTTACCCGTTTTTGCAATAGCGCTGTGGATTTCCCACGGGTTGGCGTTACCCACATCTTTAACCCAATTATGCCATGCAGCTCGTTTCGCCGAGAGTACAGCCGACTTGAAGGCATTACGGGCTGATCTGAGAGTGCTCAGAAGGGCAGATGTGTCCTCCACCGTACATCTACCCTGCTTGGACAGACTCAGGGCCCTGTGAGCCCTCTTGCAGGCTCCCTTCATTGAAGTCAGCTCACTCGACCACCACGGCGTTTTTATGATCTTCTTTGGGTTTGATCTTCCCAAGGAACGATCTGCAGCTAATACCACGGCCGCATTGAAAAAGTTCCCCAAATTGTCTGGATCCCTAGCAGCTACATCATGAAATCCCCTTAAAGTATCTTGTAGCGCTTTCCCAAAGCTATCCCAGTTCACCTGTGTGGTTTTTGTAGGATCAATTTGCCAGGGGAAATTTCACGAACTCATGACAGAGACGTATTGGACGTTCGTAATGTTGCTCCGTCTTGCTGGAACCATGTTCTTTAGTTATAGCCAGTAAGTTTGTAGGGGTGCAGCATTAGGTATTTGTGCAAAATGCTGTGTAACGATGATCGATGAATCGATGAATCGAAAAGTTTGAGTCCTCACAAAAAGACTGATAAACACTCTCTCCGTTTTTTACCGTTCTCGATGACCTTGGTTACCCGGATTTTAGTTTTGCCAGCGTTGTATCTCTTCAAACTTTTTGACCCATTTTCGAATGAGAGGAATGCTTGGCGCATCATTGAATTGATGAAAACCTATATTACAGAATCTTCTACGCGCTACAGTCACCGAATCACCATTTTTGTAAAACTCACGCACGCACAACGCGCTGTGGCTCCCGATAAATGCTTCTTAGCGACTTAATTCCCAAGAGCCACACTACTGATTGCCATACCCTCCGCGCCCCTCGGAAAAGTTGCGTTCACACAGAAAGCAAAACAAATATTAACTTTCTTTTGGGTCACCCTGTATATAACAAACTCCCACACAGTATCAAACTCATTAAAATAAAAAATAAATACAAAGGACATCAAATCTTGGCTTAAAGAACTATTGGAAAAATAACCTACTACTTTATTGAAAACATCGTCATATTTATTATTTTATTTATTATCACTTCTTCTAATAGTGCAAATTAATTATTAATTTGAATTTTATCTATTGCCTAGCTAACAGAATACTTATATTTTTATTTACATTTTCAATATGATTATAGAGATGATTCCAATATTATAAGTGAGCACACTATTTATCTAAACATTCTTAGTATGTTGTAACACGTAATAATAAATTAAATTACTAGTAGGAGAACACACTAACACACTACATAAAACGAGGAGGATCAAAATCAAATATTCGTAAATACGTACACACACATAATAGTAAATAATTACATACATATACAGTAGCGGTCGGTGACTTTTTGTATAAAGGATGCTGAAGTATATACCTACCTAATATCAAATATAAATACCTACCGACTAGCCCCCGAACAAGATGCGATTACTGTCAAAAATATTATATCAAATTAGCTCCTTATATATTTTATGCTTCACATCAATTATTACAGTTCTAAAATTAAATTAATTAAATAGATATTCGAATTCGTTACTTAAGCCAAATTTTCAAAATGTTTGCGCGAACAAATTCTCTAAAACGCACCGAATTTATCCACGCGCTTTAAATCGTTTTCTGCGCGTTGGGTGCTCTCATCGAATCCGTATACTGTTTCAGGCAAAACTTGGCAGGCAGAACTAAACGCGTACGCGCAAATATCAAACTTTTTCTAACATCGTGGATGCGGAATGGAGCAGAGAATCCACTAGCGTCGAGAATGGTATTGTTATTATGTATTTCGGTCCGGTCCGCGCGTCTCGTTTTGTTGTTTTTGGCCACTGAGGTTGGGACGGTGTTGTTAAATTGCAGTATTTATTGCTGTTTACGGCTAGGAAAAAATAAGCTTAAAGCTTTTTTTAATGCTAAATAAATAAATAACAATGATTATTATATTTAGTATACGCCTCAAAAGGAAGGGAAGAGCCGCATCCACAGTATGTACGCCTGATACACATGTATGTATTTATGTTCACATATACACATTTATATACATACACACACGCACGTACATATACATTTATACACATGAAGTCAATGCATAAATAGGTGAATGATTCAATTATTACAAAGTGGATCTTAGTAAGGAGATCGTCAGGTGTACGCAGTATAAGTTACTTCTGAAGGTAGTGATTGAATTTGAAAATATATCCAATCATGGAAGTTACTGAAAAAACCTCACATAAACCATGAAATTGTCCCAAGTAAGTAAGTCGGTGAAAACTTATCCAAAACATATTCCCTCTCAGCACAGGATCTCGTAGTGAGGAGGATTACGAAATAATATACATATATTTTATATGTATCTTCTATAAATGTAAAAATTAAAATATCGTAATTAATTTTGTTCATGTACAAGAGAAGAAGAAAGACGAAAACTAAAGGAATATTCCCATCTGGTTGTCATGTAGAGCTAAAGCATGATCTGAGAGCACATTCCATTTTGAGACGAGTTGTAAGTAACCATTTAATTTTTCTATTCATCATTATTTTTTTTGTCTTAATCCTTTGATATCTAGATTTAAGTATATTACTTGAACTAAATAATTAAGGTAATTTAGGTACGCGTTTATCAAGTGTCATAATTCAATATATTTACAAAACAAACTATGCGCTTCCTTTTATGCTTCTAATGAATTCTGCTTCCGTTTCAATTCTATAATCCCCCAGTTTGGAACTGTTAGCAAAAGTGATTCTGTTTTATTTCAAGTATTTCCACTACATGCGAGGCAATAAACACTTTGTCTACGGCACTCAGAGGCAGTTACCGCGCTGGTGACTCCATTTGGGATGTTCAGTGCTCACGAGAGTGACATTTCATGATTGTAACTACTACTCAGGCCGATGGAGAATATTAGATTCAATGGCCCGGTTATGACACATAGCGTACTGTGCGTTTCACAAAGTGCAACAGCGCATAAAAACATTGTGTCGGAACGTCACAAAATACGTAATAGATCTACTGAGCAAGTCAAGTTCGTTCATAGTGTTATAAGAGTTGTGTTAAACACCACCGTTCAGAATCGACACATTGCTTGAAATGGCAAATATGCAATGGAAAATATTTTCAGAACCTTAACGACGTAAGTGAAGAAGCCGTGTACACAAATTGCGCCTCGCAACCCGGTGGATTGGACGGACCTACTGTCGAATTTGCCCTACCAAACACTCTAAAATAAAGTGGGAATCTTAACTACGTAATTGAAGGAAGCGTGTAAACAAATATACGTCCACGGCACAGCATATTGGACGGAGGTACGGTCGAATGAGCAGGCCTGGAGATTCGACTTTCCGCCGGGTTCATTTTAATTAATTCTGAAGAACGTGTTACAAATATTTAAAATGTTTCTAAACTTTCCTTCCTGAAGTTATTACTTCATCGTATAAAAAAATAAAATTTGGTACTTACCGCTAGCTTTATAGTTGAAAAACGGGTTATAAAAATTTAAAATCGTTGTACGTAAAATATATTAATGGTAAGATATTGTTTTTATTAATCTTAAATATAAAGAACTTACATCTCCAGGGGTCCTAGCATGGTCGATCGATATAGATTTTCTCGAAAATGTCGGTAACTTGTCATCGCTCCCAAGCTCGACTGCAGGCCGCTAACGAACAAGCAACAGTACACAATGACTAAGGGTTCCTAATTTATTTGACGTGAACTGTTATATCTTCGTTAGTGGCCTGCAGTCGTGCTCGGGAGCGATTTCAAGTTACCGACATTGTCGATAAAACCTAAATCGATCGACCATGCTAGGGGGCCAGGAGTCGGTTTGAAAAAAAAAGTTATTATAGTTATGAATTCGCCGGAAATGATTAAAATGTGAGTTTTGAGCAAACCCTCATTATTAGGGTAGTGTACCGCCGTAATGATCGGATCTGAAGATCCAAGTACTTTCAAACCTTCTTCTTCCCCATATCCTTTAATTCACTCACTTCACAATTTGGGATGTCATAGGCCACTGAGACCGAACAGTTGGAGTGTGTGGGACTCTAGTGCGATTTAATATTAATACATTATAAAGAGAACTCAATATAAAAGGATTCCAGAATATCTGGAAATATCGAAAGAAAAAGAGCTTATAGTCCAATCAACACTTTATTTTTATGGAACAAATATAATACTAAAATTCGAAAAGCGATTAATGCAAGATAACCCAAGATAGGGCCCTAAGGAAAATAATTTCCTTAGGGCCTCTGTCGTCTTTCAGTAAAGGCTCTTTTTACTGAGTAAAGGCACTTTTTGAGGAAAGGAAAGAGTGAATCTGGAGCTTGTAGGGAGGGAGGAAACCCAGTTTTACAATTTGGGAATCGTGTTTGGGTTTCGCCGCCCCGGGATTAATTTATTGGATAACCAATAACCCTGTCAAAGGTCTGCCCATGTGGTTCACTACGTTTGGTGATTTAACAGGGGTGGCCGGGTTCATGGGTAAGGTTTATCTAGGTCTTGGCGGAGAATACGTTTGCCCACCTACTGCGTGGCGGGCCGGATCGGGAGAGACTGGATAAGCGAGACCTAACCTAGAACTCTTCAGCTGGACTCTCTGGACCCAACGGCTTGCTCCGCAATGAGAGGGATGGATTCATTCGTCCGTCACTTCTGGATACATTGACCCACAGAGAGAAGATTGCAATCCGTTTCTCCTATTTTGGGGCACAAGACCAGAAGAGGCTGCCAAATTATAAAAAAAAACTATCACTAACAGACCAGTTAGACAAGTGTATAAATAAAACATAAAAAACTTCGATGGTAAACACAAGCTTTGAACAACACCATAAATACCAGTCAAAAAAAGCATTTAACAATCTTTCACTTGTTACAAAAAATGAGAATAACAAAAATAAATTCAGTTAGCAAACAAAATTGCAATATTACAAAACATTTATAACATAAAAAAATAAAACATATACACGTGACACACAATACCATTATAAAACACACATCATTATGTACATTCGTAACTCATAACATACGCCATTTTTTTTTTCAGTAAAGACTTTCAATAGTTTACAATTTTTTTTAGTTTTTCTTATTTAATATTGTATTAAAAAATTGAGGCCTCTTAGCACAAATAATTCACCCAGTGAAACCAACATTACTAAATGTAAATTATTGTCCCGAATTAAAAAAAAAATCAAAAAATCAACCGTGGGGCGCACTTGCTACTTGTATGGAATTAGCAGTTGTGTACTATTGCGGGCCTGCATGCACTAGCATGATTCCAGTTTCTGAGGGGCTAACTTAACTCAGGCTCTCATGGTTTTAAACGGGTATGAATATACCGCCGCCCCGGGAACCTTTATTGGATAACCAACACCTCTGCTATAAGTCACCCCAAGTGGTTCGCTACGTTTGGTGATTTAGCAGGGGTGCCCGGGTTCATGGGATCCCAGATTGCTACCCACCCCTTAAACCCTTTTCCTTCCCAGAACTCTCCTCTCCTTCCTTTCCTAAAAAAAAACGCTCCACACAGCATCCCCAAAGATGACATAGGCCCTTAGGGAAATAATTTTCCTCATGGCCTCTGTGTGGAGCTCATGTAAAAAATAAAAGTGTATTTGGTGAAGGTAAAAATTGCCCTGATGATAGGCAAGCTCCAATGTTATCAAAATGTGACTTTGAAAATTATTCAACCCTTCTTGAAACAGAGTATAAAAAATGACAAAATAGTTCTACTTTATTTTGATTCATAGCTAGGCTATCCCAACAAATTTTATCCAAATTTCTTTTATAATACGAAATACTACGCTATAATCCTGCATTATGTTCATTGAGTTTATTCTAGAAATTTCGTCTGGATATGTTTCTTCTTTATGTTTATATTAACTCCACACAGGAGGCCTTGAGGAAAATAATTTCCCTCAGGGACTGTGTCATCAGGTTTGCTATGTGGAGGGATTTTATTGATGAATTGACTAACACAATTTTTCGGTACAATCTAATTAGGATAAAATAAATAACCACTAATCTTGGTACTTTTTTACCCCAACAATATAAAATTTATCGAGATATTTGCTTAAGAGATATCTCATGTTTCTTCATTTAAAGACTTTGCATAAGGTTAGGCTAAAGGAACCTACTAAGATTGTTGTATTCTCGACATTACGAAATCATCCTACCTCACGTCATAAAAACCCAGATGTCGTACTTTCGTATTTAAATATAAAAATATGTTATTTTTATGTCTTGTTGCTACCTCCATTTATTGGTTGGTTTACGTTAAAAATATTCGCATATTTTCCCAGATATCTTTCGCCTGGGAACATACTATTTGAAATTGCCGAGTAAATGGGCTCACTCAGTTTTCGTATATTTCATTTTGTATATTTACACCTCCTTTTCCGGGGCATCTTCTTTTATGGGCTGGGACAAAGGCACCTAGATGATAAAAAAAAGTGCTAAAACAAAAGTACACATTATCAACAAAAATTGTCTGAAAAACTCGTTGAAAAATATCAGCGGAAAAAAGTGAACATTTTTATGAATAATACATTCTATAAGAACAGCCTTAATCCCCGCTGGGACATTTGGTAAAACATTAACTCACTTTGCGAACTATTTTACTTTCCATCCACTCATTCTCAAGTGGATATTCTTTTAGTGGCATTTTTTAAACCAGCTATTAACCTTACACTTAAAAGCGTCGCTCAGCAGAATTAAGTTATTAGACGAAATGAAAAAAAAATAACTTATCGGTCTATCTTTTTCAAGATTCTGCCAAACGCACTCAAGATCATCTTGAAGTTATTGCGTTCACACTAGTGGTTTCAATCCGTCAATGCGTATTTTCTCGCATGCACTAAAAATTCGGTCAGCTCACTGATCTTGCGCAGTATTTTGGATGTTTTGAACAGTTTAGTGATATTTAAAAAAAACACACGTTTGTAAAAAGCATTAACTTAGTGGCTCGCTATAATTTATAATATTCTCATGACGAAGGAAGGACGCTTCTGAAACTGCTAGAGTGAAAAAAAAAAAAAAGTGGTCTACAATAAATTTATGTGTTTTTATTGTAAAAAAAACATTCGTAAAATTTTTCAATTAAGTGGGTATCTCAGAGTTATTCTGAGGTGGGTATACTTAAAATTTAATTTGACTCACCTTGACGTAACAACTCTATAGTGATACCCATGATAACAAGATTTTATCTTAGCATTTCAAAACATGTATTATTCCCCCACAAACAGTTGTACAAATTAGATAATGAACCTTAAGATCTTATTTATTGAAGTTTTGTATTCTTGCTCCCGGTTTCGCCCTTTAGCAGATTTAGGAAATGTATTTTGTTACTTAGGTATTATTCTTTTACAGTATATTATTCAATAATAACAAATATACAAAGCACGAAGCATGTAAGTAATTCGAACTGAAAAAATAGTAGCAATGATCTTAGAGAATGGTAGTTTTTCTAGTTTTTGTGTTGTTCAGCCCTGATGAATGTGAGGCTATTACAGAAGTAGTTACACTATCAATCCATATCAACAATTTTGCAATATCGGTCTCAATGCGTTTTACTTATGAATGAAAAATTAAATCATAAATATGAAGAAATTTTTTTTTTGGTATTTTGTCTAAATTTTTTGAGAGTTAATGGGATATTTCATTGCTCCTTTACGAGCTATGAACTTGTTACATAAAATTAGTTTTTTTTACCTAGAAATTCAAGTAAAAATTACGTACAATTTTATGACGAACTTTACGAAATTCATCAATCAGCGTCTATTTTCACCAAACGCTTAGTAACTATTGTATAATAGAACTTAGTGCAAACCCAAATGCCCTCTGTTGAACTCGATCGTTTCATCAGCGGTCTTCGGAAATTCCTCCATCCAGAAGGTAGGCAAACGTCGCGTCCGTTGTCTATCCAGTGAATTCTGAAAATCAGCAAATTAGTTGACATTTGCTTATTTAGTTCGGTACAGCGTGTAAGGTACTAGTATATTGACCATCTTAAAACTAAGAAAAACAGTGAGCAAGAAACTCAGGGTGTACCTACTACCCGTAAAGTCACAGGGGTAACCGTACGCGAAGTGTAAGTGTTCGCAGTGATGTATCCGACAAGACCGCGCCTGTTTCGCGCCCGCGCGTTCCTTATTTACTAGCGCTTTGGGTCGAATTGAAGCAGGACATGTGTACAGTGAATCATAATTTTAAAATAAAAATTGGTATGTAAATTACTTTTTTTCGTACTTTTCTAAAATTTTTCACCTGCTACCGATATGTTTGCTCACCTATGTGTGTGCTATTATATAACCAACTGTGCCAGCGAGATGTGGTCTATGATAATTTTTGGTGAAATATTGTTAATTACACGGGTGCAAAGTTATAATTCTAATAAAGATAACCACAAATCTGACCCCACGCTATGCGAATACTTACCCTGCACATGGGGTAAGTATACGCAATCGACATGCATGCAAACTTTTTTATATAACTTTTAGATTTATGAACCATACGAGGTTTTCGTGTTTGTTTGAGATGCCTTAATGATCAATCGTATTGATAAATAAAAAAAGAGTAAAATACCTAAAGCTTTTTAATACAAAATTCATAATGCAAAAATTGCGTACGGTTAACCCACGTGACTCTGCAGCTACTAAGCGCATAAACAATTTGCAAGAAAATGTTGTCTATTGATAGTAAATAAAATACCCACAAATATCCACACGTTTACCTCGCAAAAGTGATCAGGAGTACAAAAGTAAAGCGGGGTGTTTTCTCAAGCTCGTGTATTTGATTCGTCTTCTGGGACGGTTTAAAACAAGGGCTAACCAGCTAACGCAACGCGTGCTCCCCAGTCCCCGCTACCATTCATTACGCTGCGTTGTGCGAAACTTGCAAACATAAATTCTAATTATTCCGTTCCTTTTGTTACATCTTCGAGCACATTTCAAACAACATAAAAAAGTTCTTTGACGCTGTGTATTTAAGTTCCCCGTTTGAGTTAGGTTCGGAGGAACAAATAATGGTTTTCGAGTACCGCGCTAGCCAGGAATTGCGATAATGTATTATTAGTACGAGGGTTTTTTTTATTAATGGATATTTTCTGTAATTTTATCAACGTGATAAATGGTTTTTGAAGTAAAACTTCTTTATGCACGCTTGACTTGGGGAGTAAGCTGGTGAATGCGTGACGAGAGCGTTACGAAAAGCGAGGCGAACGGTAGTTGAGAGCGAGATATAAGTTAGTGAAGATAGAAAGAGAGTGAGTTACGTTTCGTATTATTACTGTAGGGGCAAGAGAGAGAGAGGTGCAATTTTCTTTCTCTCTTTCTCTAAGAGTTAACTTTCGTTAAGTTTCGTATATATTATCTAAGACACAGTGCAGGCATATTGTCTGTATCTAATTTTATTGTCGACCTGGGTATGTACTTCGGCCAATCGATAAAACAATATGTCAATACGATGTTGACTAAATCCGTCACATTTTTTTACATTAGATCCACGCAGGTGGTCCTGGGGGAAATTTTTCTTCAAGCCCGCCTTTCCTATGTCATATTTGAAGGTGCTGTGTAGAGGGAAAGGAAGGAGAGTAAGTCCTGGGAAGGAAAACGGAATGAAGGGTGGGTAGGGATCTGAGGGTCAATGTGTCTAGTAGTTAGGGACGTATGAATCCATCCCTCCCACTGCGGAGCAAGGCGATGGGTCGAGAGAATCCGGCTGGAGAGGTTTGGGTTAGGTCTCCCTCAACCAATCTCTACCAATACCAATCTCGCCACGGAATAGGTTAGCAAACGCATTAGCTACCAAGACCTAGACAAACCTCACACAATGAAACCGGCACCCCTACTAAGTCACCGAACGTAGCCAACCACTTGGCAGGGTCCATCTGTGGTCAGATAACGACATTTGCGAGCACGGTCAGCATGTGATTCCGACAGTCGGTAGACAAAAGCCGTCGCTTTACGCGTGCCCTCCAATGAGTCACTTAACTGTCGATACACACAACTTTTTAAATTAAAAATAATGTCGTTCATTATGCATAATTACTTGCTAATTAATAAATGGAACGAAGCTCTTAGAATTAAGAGAAATCGTGTATACCTATGATCGATTTTTCTCTGGAGTCGATTGTAAAGCAAGCTTAACTAGCAAGTATAACTTCACAAGAAAACGAGGGGGTGGTTTGCAAAGTAATTTTGGAGATTAGACTAAGAATAAAACACTTTTGTTCAATTACGTGTGTATTGGTTATTTACGTATGTAGATAAACTTGAAATAACGGGAAATGATTTTTGATGCTGACGTGATGTTTTTGGAAAGGGAATGATCGGGTTGCAAGGAATAAATGACATACATAGTTTCGGAATAAGTTGACAATTTCGCATATATTAAAAGCGAAGGCAAAATGAAGCAAAGACAAATTTGTTGAAAAAATAATATAAAATGCGACACAGAGTAAAGTAAAAGAATCCAAGACATCAAGATGAATTTAAATATAAAATGACAGGAATAAAATGAAGTTAAATATTATAAAAAAGGACCATACAACACTCAACCCCTAGTAGGTATTATATCCATTACCAATGCCCAGACTAATTTACACGAAAATTTTTTTAAATTACCAAGTGTTCTATATGCGTTGCTAAACGATTCATCCGATTGAGATGAAACTTTGGGGATTTGATGTGTGCGTGCCCGCGATGGTTTCTGTATACAAAGTAAGCTCTGGCATCATGAAATTACGCATTGCTAAACCGTTCATCCGATTGCGATGAAACTTTGGGGAATTGATGTGTGCATGCCCGCGATGTTTTCTGTAAACAATAGTGAGCTCTGGCATCATAAAATTATAGTGAGCACGTCAATAAAGGTTTCTATAGGTATACTCGTATATACCTATTGGTGAGCTCTGGCATTATGTAATTTGTATAAAAAAATTGCAATAGGTGGCACGCGAGCTATTTGAAAACTGAATGTACAGGGACTGAATGTGTGGAATGCCGGAGGCGCGAGGCGAAATCGGGAGGGAGGTTCGTGGGACGGGGGAAGCGCGAGAGGGGAGTGGGAAGAGGGAAAGTGGAGAAGGCAGAGTGGGACGTGTGAGGGGAAGGGGATGCGGAAGAAGAATGGGACGAAGGGAAAGAACACGCAGGGAGAAATAATAATATATATTTATTAAGTAGCATAGCAACGCATGCCGGGAACTACAAACCCAGAAGCTGGAATATTTTGATTTATATATATATAGATTTTCCCCTAAAACCATGCGAGCGAAGCCGCGGGTAACAGCTAGTTAGCTATAAAATCATACGTACCCATCTAAAACCCTCTCTGATATAAGTTACACATTATCGTGGATGTGAATGTGTTAATTAACTACTGAATTAATACGTCCATAGAACGGAATATTATATTATTAATTTATCATTCAACATTTTCCAGAGTTCATTGTCCTCATTCAATTGACATGTCCTCATTGACGACCTCCGTAGTCCAGTGGGTAAGACTCTTGACTCACAATTTTATTTGATTAATTTGTGTTATTTCACAATTAATTCATTTAAAAATAATATATAGTATATTTGCGGCATGTTCCAGAGTGGAAGATACTATCAGTATCGCCCTGGTGTAAGACCACCATTCAGAATTGAAACGTTGCTTGAAAATGGCTTTAGCCGTGTTTGGTGACCAGATCTGAATAGCCAGGTACTTCCCAACCTTCCTCTTCCCCACCTCCTTCCCCTCCCCACTACCTTCAGCCTCACAACATACCCCAATTGGGGATGCCATAGTCTCACTGGCTCCAGACGGGAGCAGATTCTTGTGCGGCATTCACTGTAAAAAAAAAAAAAAATAAAATAAAATAAAAATAAATAAAAAAGTAACGCTAAGATAGGCGTGTATTATGTTCAATTCAACAATGCTCAGAAATAGAATGATCCTTTTCACAGCATCTTATCGCGAAATGCTAAAAATCCTTTACAAAAAAATTCTTTATCCAAACAGGATTTTTATAAAATGTGTTCCCTCTGACGCCATTTTATGTTGGCATTTCATTATCTTCATCCATTCACTGGAGCCACACACCGTGTAATTGTCAGAGCAGTAAGCTATTTTTAAATGTACAAAGCCTATGTATTTCTCTCCAAGGGAAAATAAATAAAGCGTTTGGCGTGCATAAAGTAATCGGTTTTTAATAGGAAGTCCCCCCTCTTTCCACGATTTAATTGAGTTTTTACCAACATACCGTGGGGGATGATAATTTGAAATAACACTTTACAGAAATTTTTAAAGTTAATGAAGGGGATTAACAGATTTTACTGTCATTCACTCTTTTTCGCTCTCCACTAACTTGATAAGCGATTTTTGTTTTGTTAACTTAATAACTAACTAACCATCACGTCGTTTCCCCGCAGGGGTAGGCAGAGAGGACGGACCGCCAAACAACTCGGTCTTGGCACACACTTTGTCTCACTCACATTCATACATCGTCTCATACATTCTCTTCTATTATTTTGACTTTTGACATGGCCCGACTCAAGTATCTGATTCAATTGATCTTCCTCGGGCGTCCCCGACTTCTTCTACCATTCACATTCGCGTCGTATACTCTTCTTACACTACTTTTGTTTTGTTAAAAGTTGAAAATATGTATTTGTATGCATATATACGCAGTATCGTAATATAGTAAGTTTATTTACTCGTTTTTTACTTTACTAAAACCGGGGGTATGATAATGAGGTTCCATGCCAACTCAGAATGAAATCAACACAGAACTACCTCAGAAAGGTCATTAAAAGCTATGAAAAAGTAATTTTAAAGTAGCCGGTAACCCTAACCTAACTTAACCTATTTAACCATTTTTTTAATTATCACTCTTAATGACCTTTCTCAGGTGGTTCTGAGTTATTTTCATTCTGAGTTGGCCGGTTACCGATAATGAATACGTTCTCACTGATAAAGAATAAAGAACGTGATTTTGATTAAAAAATTAAAATGCGTAATTTTCGAGATTAATCTATTTAATTTTGAAATCTTTATTTAAAATTCAGTGAAAATATATGTCTTTGTATACACCAATATTGAATTAAAGTAATTTTCAAATTTTTTTAATTGGAAATTTAATTGTACAAAATGTAAACCTAATTGATTTAGACACTTAGAGTAATCATTACATATTTATAATATGAAACATTTTGTTTTCATAATTGTGTGTATTTTTTTTATTTATAGACATACTCCCATTAAAAGTTTTGTTTGTGTGTATGGAAGAAGGTGTTTTAGTTATCAATAATAATAATTGGATAATTTGTAGAACGCAATCATCAGCAACGCATCACAGTAAGGGTACTAAAGTATTTTAACTATAAATTAAAACTCTCCTTGTGCGAATGCGAATGGTAGAAAAAATCGGGGACGCCCGAAAAAGACTTGATTCGAGCTACATCTAGCGTCAGAATAAAAAAAGAATTGGAATGAATGTGAATGAGGCAAGGAGTGTGTGCCAAGACCGAGTTGTTTTGGTAGTTCGTCCTCTCTGCCTTCCCATGCGGAGAAATGGCGTGGTGGTTTTTTTTGTTATTTACTTTTGGGATGTTATGCCGTGTTGCGCTACCTCTTCCTTTAGCCAACGTTTCGGACAGTGTTACAGTGTCCATCGTGACGGCAGATGTATAATTGTTAGTGCTGAAATGTGTGTTTATGTACTTAGAAGCGGTACCGTGTTGACAGCTCCACTCCACTACGAGCTGGTATTACAGTATACTTCACAAGGAGGAGGTGGCGCAACACGGCATAACACCCTAAAAATAAATAACAAAAATACTTTTGGCAGTGAAAATCTAAAATCATATCTGGCGTGGTGGTTAGTTATGTTGTAATTATATTTATATATATTATTGCCGAGGGTTAACGAACTTTAAAATTGTACCTACGTACACAATGATTCAGAACCCAAAGCTAACAAAACATTGTTAAACCTTTTTATATTTGAATAAAATATTACCTCCGAAAAAGTTTGCGTTCAAAATGCTAACAATGAATCCATCAATAGTTAGTTTAACTTTTGTAAAAATCCCGACCGATAAATTATTATTTTTGGGCTCTCCTGAAAACCCCAACCAAAAGCTTTCTAATTATAAAATATTTTTGTGATAAAGTTTTGGCACGTTCCGTTTTTTATTATCCGAGGTATATTCATGGGTAAAACTGAACGCGTTTCAACATTTTACGTTAATTAACAGCTGTCAAACTTGTCGGTTAGAAAAAACTGTCAAGTTGCGGAGCGCCATTGCAGGCAGTGGTGGCCGATGACACTTTCCATACTAGAAGGCTGAGATTATTAACGAAATTATATTTTATATATAATATAAGATGGATAAGGTAATTTTACTTTTCCTCTTCATTTTATGTGAAAAAATATTTTTATGAAGAAAAATTATCAATTTTTTTTTGTCATCTAGAATCAAAAGTCACCAGCCGCCACTGAAATAGATGATTGAAAACCTGGATTTCATATATGTAATAGGTGTGGTACTGTAATTGGTTGTCAATGTCATGCATATTAATTAATATTTGCAGTATCTACTCGATGTCGGTTCAATTTTTGTGTGGTTTAAAAACCATATTTGAAAAAACCACATGCACCACAAGTACCATTTTTAAGCATAGTCACATATTAAATTAAAAATTACTTACATAAGAATTCAAATTATTACAGAAGTGCCATTTTTAAACTACTGCAGATGTAGATAATAAACATTTTAAAACAATCTGACAGTAAATAAAATTCTTGTAGAAAAAATCGATAAATACATTGTGGAATTTAAACTATTCATAGAAATATACTATCTTTGTACAGGTGAAGATAAATTATTATAAATAAATGAAACAATGTTACTTTGTTTGAACCACTTGTTTATTTGTTTAAAGCCAACCGGTTTCGGAACGACCGTTCCTTCCTCAGGGCAAACGTATACCCACTGATTTGACAATTACAAAATAGTGGGTGGGATCAATGTATTATTACTAAGGATTGTGGTAGGGGTGGAGGCGTTGCTAGGGATTAATGAAGAGTGGGTGTATAGGGGAACATATCCATGATTGGGCTGTATTTTTTGTTTGTTGATAATAGATTCATTATTTTTAAGGGATTTTTTTTATTTCCAAGCCTTCTAAGTTATCTAAGCGTTTTCCTTTATAGTAAATATGAAAAATATTTATCCCCGTAGTTTTTTCAAAACTATTGTTATTTCCAATGATATGGTTGGCGAACTCAGAAAAATTATTATTATTAAGAAACCTTAAACGTTTTTTGGTTCTGATTTCAAAATTACGAGTTGTTTTTCCAATATAAAATGAGGGACAATCATCACATTTGAGTTTATATATTCACGAAGTAGTCAATTTATGGTTTTTATTTTTAGCGTTCCTCAAAAAATTACCGATATTATTTCTTGTATAAAAAGCTGGTTTAATATTAGAAGGGAGATTTTTGCAACATTGAATAAATTATTAATTGAGATTTTAAAATAACGAGCGTTTTTGACAGAAAAAAAAAATATTTTTTATAATTTTTGCTACAGAGCAATTCCAAGGACTTAAAAACTAACGAGCAAAGGACTAATTTACAGTTCATGAGTGGGGGAAATATAGTTTCAAATATATGTATTTTGATAAACCCAAAGTATAAAACGTCAATTATAATTATCTGCTATGCCAACTTAATTTATTAAGATTATCCGAACATTAATTACTTAATTTTTTATTTTTTGGTAGAAAGCAGTCACTTTGTGGTTTGACATATTAATTAAAGGAAAACAATCACTTTGTTTGTAACCACGATTTATTGATTTAATTTTTATTTACCGACCGGTTTCGCTTAATACAAGAATCTTCAGGGTATAAATTAAAACTGTTTTAATTTATACCCTGAAGATGCTTGTATTAAGCGAAACCGGTCGGTAAATAAAAATTAAATCAATAAATCGTGGTTACAAACAATGTGATTGTTTTCCTTTACTTAATTTTTTTATAGAAAATCATAAATTAAATAATTTACAGCACTGTATGGTATTTATTTCTTTCCATATGCCTCACAAACTCACATCGAGGTAATCTACCGTTCTGTTCTGACAAATCCAGAATCACAAATGAATACCCCCGTTCGCCGTATACAAAATCTGGATAATGACATAAAGATGTTGTTGACATATTTAACACATCATTCAAATAGATACGAGTATAAATAAGTCATAATATCAAGAACAACAAATTTAATTAAACAAACTAACTAGCTCTGCTTCGACTTATTTCATCTACAGGATGAGGCAGAGTGGAGTTACTAGTTTCGAAAAATCACTGAAGGCCCCCCGGACCGAGCAGAGAAGCGAGGCGGGTGCCGTTAGGTCGGGAAAATGATGCCGTTTTTTTCATGTTCTGAAAATGATATCGTCTGGCGAGGCGGTCTTGGCAAGAAGTATGCATATTGAGCCTTTCAAAGAAGTTTTCGGCCACTCTTCCCAGCATATCTTGCGGAATTCCAGCGATGACGTCCTCAATCGCCTCGTTCAGAGCTTCAAGGGTTCGAGGTCGAAGTTTGTTAACCTCAACTTTGACGTATCCTCACAGAAAAAAAGTCACTCGGGGTCAAATCGGGAGAGCGAAGGGACCATAGAATATCCCCCGCAAAGAAATCAGGTAACCTGGAAAGGGCTTTTACAAAATTTCGCATGAACGATGGACAACACGGGTCGTGGCTTCATCAGAAAGCTTCTGTGTCGTGTTCCTCGCCAAACTCTTTCATTTTGGGACGCCTAAGGTTCTCCAACATCTCACAATAGTGAGATGAATAACTGAATAACGGTAATGATTAATCTTTCGTCGCCAGTGCAGAAAACAGCGCCAAGGGATGCAGCAGTTACGATTGCAATGCAAGCATCTCTACGTTTCACAAAATCTTGTGGGCTCAATTCCCGTGTACGCATCATCTTGGAGGGGTACAGATGAAGGTCTGAGTGTAAGTTTGCCTTATAATTCTGGACGATATTCCAAGCGCTCGGGTTGGAGACTCTTAAATTGACGCTCTTACTACCGTGATGTTTTCAGGTGTTTGCACACTTTTAGGTCGCCCAACTGGTATTTTAGGATTTGCAGTTCCTGTCCACCTTACATTACTGATCCATTTCCGAAAGGTTTTTGGGACCAGGAACACTGTCATCACGATTTAACTCAAACTGGACCCGGAAAGCTCCATGCGTAGCCACAACGCTTTCCCCGTTTTTAAAGAACTTCTTCACAATAAAGCCTCAGTCCTTACCTGACCACGGCATGGTCATTAACATAAACGGCATCATTTCCCCGACCTAATGGTACCCGCCCCGCCCCTCTGCTCGGTCTGGGGGGCCTTCAGTGATTTTTTTAAACTAGTAACTCCACTCTGCCCCACCCTGTATGTATGTATTTGACTTTTTCCAGTCTACCGTTTTTCCATCTTGCATGGTGGAGTATTTTGCATTACTTTTATTTTGTGTTCGATTTTGTTTTTGATTTGGTTAATGATTTTTTTAAAATTTAGATATGCCCATTTAGATGCTCTTTGTGAAAAAAAATTCGCCTTATCGAACTTTCATCCACATGCGCAAGACATTCACGAGAAGCGTTGCGTCATTTTGATATTTCATTCGGCATCGTGTTCTCGCGTGTACACTCAATTGCTATTCAAAATTCATATTGATTTTCTTTATTTCATTTTCCTACTTAAGTTGGTGTATTTTTGTTTTTATCGGCGGTCATCGTCTACAGCTCTCTATTTCTCTTTCTGTCATATATCCCATCCCCATACACTTACAGTACGTTCGTTATTTTTTATTCAACAACCAAAATATTCACTGGAAAAAATAATTTATATGGTAAAATAACGTTTGTCGGGTTAGCTAGTTATATTATGAAACGAGTCCCGGTACGATCAAGGGAGTTATATGCTGTGATAGCCTTCTATCCCCCATCCAAGAAGAAGATTCCCGTATTTACCCGAAGGGTGTGCTTTTGAAGATATAAGGGCTAGAAGTTTCGCCCTCTTGAAATATTCAGAACAGTCCAGAGCATTCGAGAGTATTCGAGAGAATTCCACAACATTCCAGAACATCCCGAAACATTCTGGAATGTTGTGGGATGTTCTGGAATATTGAATCGGGAACATCATTGTGAAACATTCAGGAACACTCTCGAATGTTGTGGAATGTTCTGGAACATTGTGGACTGTTCAAAGCCTTTTTTTTATGGGTGGGGCTACCCATTGGTAGAGGTTTATAAAGCAAGATCCGTCATGGGTTCGAACGTCAGTTCAATCTCATATCAACTCCCTGAGCGAAGCCGGGTACCTCAGCTAGTTCAAAATAAATAAATTATTTTAATATACAATGCAGTACAAAAATAAAACAGAGAGATAAACGGGAACAAAACAATATGAGATAACGAAAAAGAAACAAACGAAGTTGTACGTAAATAATACATATTTTTATAAAAAAAACATCTTGTTCCTATACAAACGGTATTCAATAATAGATTCAATAAAATCTTTTAACGAGTGATCGCATGGCTGCCGAAATATCGTGCATTCCACCACATAAATTTAATTTACTTCTTTTTACACATGACTATCATACGTATTTTTATTAAACTTTTGTTTTTTAAAACTTATTTTTTCTAATTACATTAAAATTAATTAGATAGTTATCCATTCAATTATAAATTATTTAAAATCAATAGGTTGAATAAAACGTGTAATTTTTTTCTGTTTTTATTTTATTATACTTATTTTATGGTTTTAAAGTTTTATTTTTATTTTACATTAGCTCCACCCAGGAGGCCCTGAGGAAAATAATTCCTCCCAGGGTCTTATCATCTTTGGAGAAGGGCTCAGAAGGGTCTTTTTAAGGAAAGGGGGGAGGAAGTTCTGGGAAGGAAAAATGTATGTAATGAAACATTCGCTGCCGTAATCCGGATAAACCGTACTTCATGAACCCGGGCTTCCCTACTGAGTCGTCACCAAACGTGGTGTTAAACAATAAATTGTTCCCGGGGCTGCGGTACTCAAATCCGCCTCCCAAATTAAAGTATTCCCTGAGAAGCCCCCCAATTGTTTTTACTTACCATCTGTCGCGAATCTGAAACAGCTATTGTATTGAATTACCTTCTTCCTTCTTGTATAATATAGTGTCAATTCTTAATGAAAAATAATACACGTAAGATTCTTGGTATGTCTTGGTAATTCTGCCCTTTTAACAACCCTCCCCCTTCCCACTCCCGCTTATCCATTGACACGTTTAAGTCTGTGTCTATTCTTGCAATTAGTTTTAAGTAAATCCCGAAGAAGTAAGTATTGCTTGGGGGGCATACATTAATTACGTGAGCAGTTTTCCTTCCAATCTAGACCCCTCTTGGTGAGATAAATTTGGGCCACTTCGTATATTCTTTTCAAGTTACATGAGATTTTGCTGGACCCCACCCCCTTTTTTGAACTCACGTAATTAATGTATGCCACCTTACGGACCATGATTGTTGGTTTTTTAAACAATAAACATGGTTAAAATTAAGTACTCTATTAATTTTGAATTAAAATGGTGCCACAAAATAAGTTTGCTGTGTCTGAAGAAGTAAGATAACTTATTTGTACTTTACCGTTCTTCACTGCTTGGGTACTTTGTGTAAATCGAATTATTATCCTCGGAGAAAGTGATAAATGGTGTGGTTGATTTGAAGCATGTTTTTACGCCTTTGAGTAAACACACTTAATTCTACTCAGTATCTTGACGGGTTGGTAAGAAGGTCGTATTTTGTAAACTAAAAGTTCTGTTCTCCTAATCACCGGAGATTCAGCAACAAATCAGACGCCATTATCTTAATGAACAGGGCTGGGCGAGCATTCTCGCAAACTGCTTTATTTATTGTTTTTGAGTTGCTCAAATTTTCTCGAGTAGCTGGAATCAACTCGGTTACTGCATAAAAATATTTAATATCATAATGCTGTTAGCTTACTGAAAATCTGTTTACTTCGAAACTCTTCTAAAACTTTTTTCCACCTCAGTGAAGAATAAATTAATATCATCCCGTTAACACAGTCAGAAAAAAAAACAGATTAAAATTTAATTACCAACTACCTAAAAAATACTTACCAACAAGAGTAAGGTCTTTTTTTTGTTTAAAAAAGAGAGGCATGCTTTCCCAGGTTACGAATAACCTGACAATATTTAAAAAAAAAAACGCTGTTGGTCATTATTATATCGGAAAATTTTGCTTGCACAATGGTGGACGATGCTTTTTTCCATTCTGTTCTTAACAGATCGTTTGAGATCCTGCAGAAAAAGATACTTGAGAGGCAGGAAAGAAAGTTAGAAACTTAACTTTTCGATTAGTCTATTAAGGGACGGTTTTATAACCATCCGTTCGTTACGCTTGATACCACGGACGTAGCTATAGCTTTGACAAGGGGGGTCCCCAAAGTAAAAAAAAAACAGAGCTCTAACGCCAATTAAATCTATTTTTTACAAATAAAACATTGTCTGCGTCTATAACACGCGGGTAATCTATAATATATAACTTAGGTTACTCTAAGTAGGCGCCTTTAAATAAAAAAGTTATATGCAATGTATGTATTGCAATATTTATTCAAAATTAACAAAGTTGAAACTTTAAAGTAATAAATTTAGTCTTTAATGTTTTATTGCTAACCGATTAATAATTTATTCGGAATCAAGTTGCACCACCAGATCTCGGTGTACGCTCATTAAAGCCTGACCAGTAAGTTTTTCATCGCCCATTTTTTTTCTTAGGTAAGTTTTTAACCTCTTCAAGGTAGAAAAGATCTTTCAGGGGTTGCAGTGGACACTGGGAGTGTGGCTAAAATAATGAGAAGCTTTTTTATTAAAGGGAAAAACTGATCATCGCAGTTATCGATAGCGTCGATCACAGTTGCAGGTTTTTGTGCTACAGATTTCCAGTGATTGTGCCATATCTCATATTCACTCAGAAATATTGTGCCTTCATTTTCCCCACTCAGAAATGTTTGTGCAATCTTTTTGAGATTTTCTTTTAACCTGGAGTCATTACTAGTTTTTTCAGGTAGCAACTTTTGAATTACTTCGATCGTCGATTCATGTGGTTTAAAATGAGCGTCGAGTTCTGTAATAACATTATCAATAAAAGGGTATAACACATTTCGTCGGTAGTATGTTTGGGCAGTTTCTGCTGCAATATTATTGCGCAGAGTTTGCCTTCCAGTTATTCTTGGCACAACTATATCGCTTGAACTCCTCTGATGTGCTTGCTCAAAAAGGATTGCGAACAAGCTGTTCCGAACATTTAGAAAAGTCGTTTTAACAGTTTTTGTATATTCGCAAATGTTGTCAAATCGACATTGACTTTCTGCATATGAAAAAACTTTTCTCAGTATGGGTAACTAAAGAAACAATAAACTGGCTGTTATCCATAGCGATTTGAAGATGGTATGCTTGAGAAGCGACGTCGCTACTAGCAGCATCTTGAAGTGCCCCAAGTGTTTCGCGTATAACAGGAACCATTTCTGCAAATCTTTCGACAGCCACGTGTATCTCGGTCCATCGTGTCTCACAAAGAGAGATAAGCGTTTAATGTGATGAATTAATTTGATCCGCAATTTTCTTCAGAAGCCCGTCGCGAAGTGGTGATAGGTGGTGATAGGTGGTGATAGGCGGTGCATGTAATTTTTTTCTATTGGACAAGTAAGATGGATATAAATGGGGGGGGGATCCGGATGCCCAACCCCCCCCCCCCCTTATATACGTCCGTGCTTGATACCATTTCTAACAATATACGTTTGGCGGTAGACCGAATATTTCTTAAAAATGATATCAAGCGTAACGAACAGATGATTATAAAACCGGAACTAAATTAAACCACCGCAATCATATATAGAATAACACAAAAAAATCTTCGTTTCGCGATCCAAATATTTCAACGGTCCCGAAGAACAATATCGGAGATGCGATTTTGTAGTTTTGCAGTAGGGCTTTTTAAAGCAACGTTTTTGCATTTTTACTGTGTAATGTCTGCTTGCGAGAATCTATATAAGGCGATGCGTGCTAGATCTGTCCTCTTTTGTGTTAGGCAGCTCCACAATAAATACTAGTACAGTATTCCGTTACTCTCTCTTCTTTGAATACTACCTACCAATATTCGTCTACACTTCCAATGTTACCCGCTGTATTGTTGTCCGCTGGACCTTACAACAGACTCAGCCTGTAGAGCTGATATCAACATATCGCAACCGATATTACAACTGGCGCAGCCGAAAGTAGCCGACTCCATAACTGGCTAAGAACCTGAAGACGAAAACTGAAGAGAGGAGATTGTTGCGACATTAAAAAAAAATTGTTGCATGGAGGACGCACCCAAGAAGACGCCGTCACAAGGCCGTGCATTAGAGCTTGCATCTTTATTGCAGTATTGAGGGAGCAAATTTGGCGTTGGCATGCTAGCATTGCATGCAGTAAGAAGAAGACGGTGACAGCAGACCATCTACGGAAGAATTAAGCCGGAATCTGGGACAAGGGCTCAGATTCTGTCGCTGCAGCTATTCAAGCGGGACCGGACAAAGGGCTGGATTCTGTAGCTGCAGGGAGACGGGCACGGGCAATCAGCGGTCGAAAGAGACGGCTGGTGACGGAGATCCGGAAGCTGTGTAGGGAGGCGCTTTGGAGCGGCGAGGTTCTGGACCGGATTCACCCGGAAGCGCCGAGATAAGTTTTTTAATCGAAATTTTTTTTCAACTCTTAATCCCGATGGATGCGATTTGCAAAAGTCTGGGGGCATTCTGTCACAATACAGGAGTGTAGTCCCTGTTCAAGGAGAGATTGGACCAAGCTCTCATATTATATGATGAGAAAATTTTGTCACCTGAACGTAAAAGAGCGTTCCTCTTAAATAATCTCACCGAAGATACCTTTTCATTGCTAAGCGATTTGTGTTTTCCAAAAAAAGTGTCAGAAACCTCATTTGAGGATTTGTGTAAATTTCTAGATTCCCATTGTAAGCCTATTCACAATATTTTTGAATCACGGGAAATGTTCTATAAATGTAAACAATCGGCTAATGAATCTATTAGAGAGTTTGCCGCGAAGCTTAAAAATATCAGTTTGTCATGTAACTTTGAAGCAAGATTAGAGTCGTATTTGAAAGACATATTTATTATTGGTGTGTTCAATGAGAAAATGAAACACAAACTTTTTATGGAAGGTTTAAACAAGTCATTTCTAGAATGCGTAAATTTAGCTTCCACGTGGGAACATGTATTAGGTATGGAGAATGCAAAGTCGAATTTAAATGCAGTTTATAATTTCGATAAATCTAGGCAGGTAAGCTGTTATAAGTATTGTAAAGTGCGTAGTAAATCACCCCATAAGATAAATAATTATATGTCATGTTTTGTTTGTGGTAGGAATAATCATTTGCAAAAAGATTGTTGGCACAAGAAGTTACTATGTAATATTTGTAAGAAGGTAGGGCACACTAGCTCGACTTGTAAAAATAAATCATGTAGTAAATATTCACGCTCTCCTAGTACGAAGCGCTATAGTAATACTGTTTATTCCGTGTCGCAAGGTAATAATAATGATCCTATGTTTTTAAATTTATGCGTAGATAATATTATTTTGAAGGTTATGGTCAATACGGGAGCCAGCATAAATGCGATTCCATACGAAAAGTTTAGTAGGTATTTCAGTGAAAAGGAATTACTAGTGTGCGATATAAAATTATTCGGGTATGATAATAAATCATTGAAAGTTTTGGGTAAAATTATATGTAACGTGGAATTTAAAAATAAGTGCGTGCCGACTGAATTTATAATAATCAATAATGGTAGTTCATGTATTGTGGGTAGAAATTTTCTTAGGTGTTTCGATATTACATTACACGGAATTAATCTGGTGAACAATAGTGTTACGGATAATAATATTCGCGGGATGTTAAAATTAAAATATCCTAATGTGTTTTCGGATAAACCGGGTAGATTGAAAAATTACGAAGCGAATATTGAGGTTATGTCGGATTTTAAACAAAAGTTCGTTAACTCGAGAGCCATTCCGTATTGTTTGCGGGTGCAAGTGGAAAATGAATTGTTAAAAATGGCGAATTACGACATTATTGAGAAAGTTGAAATTAGTAAAATGGCAAGTCCAATTGTTATTGTTAAAAAAAAGATGGTACGATTAGGATATGTACAGATTTCAAAAACACTTTGAATGCAATGTTGGCACCTTTATTATTTCCGTTGCCTAGAGTAAAAGATTTAATTTCTTCGTGAAATGGCGCGAAACATTTCGTGAAAATTGATTTAAAAAATGCTTTTTCTCAGATTGCTTTGAATGAAAGTTCAAAAAACTATGTGTTATTTCAACTCACATAGGTCTATTTGCGTATAAAGTGTTGCCTTTTGGGCTAACAACGAGTTCGGCGATTTTTATGCAAGTCATAGCAACTATCGTCGGAAGTTTAAAAAATGTGCGTGTGTTTTTAGGTGATATATTATTATTTGGAAATTCGAAAGAAGAATTAAATTCGGTATGTGAATCTGTAATTAAGAAATTAAATGATCATGGTCTGACCGTTAATGACAAAAAATGTTATTTTCATGTACCGGAAATTGAATACTTAGGTTTTAAAATCTCTCAGGAAGGTATAATGCCGCTAGAAAGTAAAATTGAAGCAATTAAGAATTTGGCAGTTACGAGGAATGTGTCAGAATTGAGAAGTTTTTTGGGAGTAATCTCATATTATAGAATTTTTTTACGGAATATATCGGACACTCTGTCACCACTCTATAATTTATTAAAATAGGCAACCATATTTTTGTGGTCAGAAGAATGTAGTGATGCTTTTAATTTTGTAAAAAAAGAATTGATGTCAGAAAAAATTCTAGTTCACTTCAATCCCAGTATCCCTTTGAAACTTATTACTGACGCCTCTGATATTGGAATTTCAGCAATGCTTTGTCACAAGTATGACAACGGGATAGAACGCTCAATAGCATTTGCAAAGTAGGACTTTATCGGAAACCGAACGGAAATATTCAATTTTGGATAAAGAAGCGTGTGGAATCATATTTGGTTTGAAAGGATTCTTTCAATACTTGTATGGAAATAAGTTCATTCTGTCATGCGACAATAAACCGCTTGTACATATTCTAGATACAAATAAGCAGGTACCTATTCTTGCAGCGAACAGATTACAGCGTTACGCGTTAATTTTGCAGTCATTTAATTATACTATAGAGTTCATCAAGTCGGACGACAATAAAGCAGATTTCTTGTCAAGATTACCGATGCAACGGAGTAATAAAAATATCGAGGAATACGAAGATAACCATTACTTCTTGGATATAATTAACGATACGGATATCAATAGTTTGGAAATAGAACGGTTAAATAATATCTCTGTTGAAACGGAAATAAATCCGGAAATATTTAAACGGAGTTCGGAAAAGGATTTAGTTTTATCAAAAATTGATGAAAAAGTTAAAAATAAAATGGTAGCTAGTCAAAACAGTAAAAAAAATATTACCGGGAAAGAAATTTTAAAAAATTCTTTGAATAAGGATCGAAAGTTTTGACCAAAGATTTTAGAAATAAAAAGAATAATTGGATTTTGGGTACAATTATCAAAATATTAGGGAGTAGAACCTATATGGTTAAGATACATTCAAGAGGCCAGGTTTGGAAAAGACACCACGATCAGCTTTCTGATAGAAAGGTTAGGTGGGGGGAGAGTGACTATTATCCTGATAATTTGTTGGACCTTGGTCCACTGTCAGATGTGGACAGGACCATGACTAATAACCCTGTTCTTTGCAGATCGCAGCCACCATGGGAGGGGAGACTGCGTTTCAGACCTCAACCACGCCCACGCTACCCAAAGTGAAATAAGAAAAAAAAAACTGTTAAATAATTACATGTTAGAAAAAAAAATGTATATATATAATATTTTTATAAACATATGTATTTATACATTTTTTTTCTAACATGTAATCATATATATAATAAAATAATGAAATATGTAGAAATTTAAAATTGTATAAGCTAGGCAAAAATATATATATATATATCATGTAATTATTGTTTAAGTGTGGAGGTGTAATGTCTGTGTGAATTGTATGAGTGCAAGTGAGATAGCATGCTTGCGCGAATCTATATAAGGCGATGCGTGCTAGATCCGTCCTCTTTTGTGTTAGGCAGCTCCACAATAAATACTAGTACAGTATTCCGTTACTCTCTCTTCTTTGAATACTACCTACCAATATTCATTTACACTTCCAATGTAAGTCCGCTGGACCTTACAACAGACTCAGCCTGTAGAGCTGATATTAACATATCGCAACCGATATTACATACTGTTTTTGAGATCAAGAAATATAGCAAGCAGAAATATTTTTTTTTTTTTTTTTTTATTTAAAAAAATACATACGTATACAGATTCATAGTAAAACATTTGGTTCTTAAGGCTAATAACAATATGTAAATTTCTTTTTAATGAAACTTCACAATTCAAAAGAGAAAATATTTCTCGTGCTTGAATTTTGGAGTGCCATTGTAAAATGCATAGTTACACAGAGTATGTTATTACAAGTACTTATATTAATAAAATATATATTCATGAAGACAAGTGGACATAATAACTGACAATATTGTCAGAGTAGGTACATATAATAAAGTTGTAACAATTTGGTGCCTGCAAATAATGCGTATGTACTTGCTTTCAATTAAATATGGTGATGAAATATTTTTAGAGATTATGTCCTAGTTTATTTTTTTTGTTGTTATTATTGTGATGGTGAATTTAAAACTTATAATTAGTGTCGGGTTGGTCTATTAGTGTTTTTATTTGGGATTTAAAAACTTTATAATTTTTTTCAGACTTGATTTTATATGGGAGAGCATTGAAAAATTTTATATAGTTATGTATTGGCATTTCATTGAAAATGCCGAATGTAAAGACTTTTAAATATTTGAAAGGAATTTAAAATAAGCCAACAAGACGATTTTCAATTTCTATCAGATCCTACATTGTTATTCGGGATCGTCGATTTGACCAATCGGGCATTAAACTTCTAATGCCAAACGGTGTTTCGCCATGATTACGATGGAAATTTACGTAGTCAGGCGCGAGCTCAGTGGAAAATTGGTTTCCATTTATGTTTGAATGGAAAACACTTCACTATTCTACGACTACTAAATTTTGTCATAATCTGTATTATATGGATTGGGCATCTGTTCAAGATTTCTGCGAACTGTCGAACATGAGGGGATGCAAACTGTCGAACATGAAGAAAAACGGAATAGTTGGGAGAGTGTATTTACGCCTAAGTAGATAGCGTAGGTCCCTGAAATCGAGATTGACCACATCGGCTGCTGTTGCTTGCATCTGGTGTTCAAGTCAGTTTTATTCTTTTTCATAAACTTACTGATATCAAGTTTTAGGATTGCACGACGAAAATGCGAACGCATGAATTTCACTAACTAATTTATTATCACCAATTCTAGAATTATTACGAGAATATATTTGGAATACGCTTAGGTACGTAAATTACACACATCAATAAACCAAACCTAACCAATTTCTTACTAAGTTGTGGAATTTATTTAGTGCACGTAACACACTAAACTTTTAGACTATCAAAAACAGTTTTAATGACATACATAATTCCGGTAGGTGCTGTTTAAGAAGGTGTAATTCTCTCCAAGTTTAATTTAGTCAGCGTTTATTTCCATCCGTGTGTAATTCTGCCAGTGTAATATTGGTACGTGAAATTGACGCTTGTGTAATTTTGCCCTGGATACAGTATTTTGCCTATTATTTGAGATTCTTACCTATCCGAAGACGGAAGATATCTTCAGGTCGTCACTTTCTTTCCTCTTATCAATCAGATTGCCATCTACGATATTTGAAATCTTACGGTCATCTTTTCAAGGGTAGTAGGTACAGGTTTTCAGCCTCTATGAATTGCCCACCAATACTTTCGTTTTCGATATACTTTCACTCAAATGTGGAAAATTTGGGACAGTAATTTTGACTCACCTTGATCTTACATGATAAAATGCAAGTAATATTGTTTAATTATCAGTTTTGTAATTTTCACAGCGAATGAGAGCAGTTCCACGAATGAGAGAGTATCCACAATGTTGTATCAACACTTTGCCTACAACATATCTTAAGATACTTAGGACACGTTGTTCGCAAACTGAGGACTTCAACTTAATAGTCACTTGCAAAGTGGAAGGCAGAGGAAGGTCACGAATGTACTGTAGTGACCAAGTATCACTGGCTTCTGGTACGTCGGTATCTGCAGCTCTCCACGCAGCGCAGGACCGCAAAGGAGTGCAAGAGCCTTGTCCACCATGGATGTTGGAGTACACGATCCTCAGCAAAGAGGAACCGACTTGAAAAGAAAAAGAATTTATCACAATATATATATGCTTTTGAAGGAGAAAATTGGACGGAAGATATTAGAAAAAAAGATAACCAGCTATTTTTTGTGTAATCTTGAAAAATAAACATATAATCGCCGACAAAATTAAAATTTTTACTGTGCCTATCTACAATATTATTTTGTTTGTTTCTTTTCTTGATATGTTTTCGGCCGACACTGCATATATTTTCGGAGCAGTGAACGCCGGGATTTCCGTGATGAATTATACACAAAGAATATCCTCTTCGCATCAATCAATTGTGTGAAGTCACTACTTTACTTACAAAATGTACAACAAAATAGGCGATCATCATTCCGCAGCGGTTGCCTCTGGTCACGGATCACTGAAAATTAAAGGGTGGAAAATAATTATTTCGTGGAATAAATGAATAGTTTGGTCCAAGAGATAAACTATGTTGATGAAAACAAAACACTTTGGCACAAGGTCGAAGTGTTTACTGTTGATGTTATAATATGGAACAGATCAGAAGGTGAATAACATTTTGATCGCGGTGAAGTGAATTTTATTTTCGTTCAGATGAAACTGGTTCTGAGATTACCGAGATTTTTTTGTGACTCTATACAAGATCTAATGTCTGAACGATGTGTGATCTATGAAGTCCTATTGGATATTCATAGTTTTTATTCAATTCAACGTTGGATATTCATAGTTTGTCAATCGAGGCGGGAAGGAAGTGGCAGAAGAAAAGAAATGTCAATGGTTCATTCCTCACGTCTTTGACTTTACACCAAAACCAAGGTCGGTGACATGAATCTTTCTCATGCTGCAGATTAAGGATTCCTTCGACGAAAATAAATACCTATATTGGTAATTGCAGAAAGACACTGTTACTGTTGTTCAAAAATAAAGAATATTTTGAAATATTGAAAATATTCTATTTACGCAATTATGACGGGAAAGTTTTCGTTTCATTACATAGTATAAAATGAAGTCGCTCAAAATGTATGTGCGCGTTAATCTTTTAAACTACGTAACGGATTTTCATACGGTTTTCACCAATAGATAGACTGATTGAAGAAAAATGTTTATATGTATAATACATGTAAATTATATTAGAGAAAGGCCGAAAAATTCAAAGAAAACATATTTTTGTGCGATTTAAAACAGCTGGCGGGCCGTACTATAGTCACTTTTGAAATTCGTTCTACGGAACAAATTGGAAAATAGATGTCCTAGAGTAAGTAGGTATTTGATTTTCCCTTTTCAAATATCCAGTGTTTCATTGCAAGCATTGTATAATTAGTGGCGATCGGTAACTATATTATTATAATAAAAATATAGTTGATTCAAGAGGATGGTTTATGTCTATAATACGTACTTATTATAGTAGAGAAAAGCCGAGAAATTCAAATATTCAATTCAGGCAGCGGGCAGCGGGCAGCTGGCAAGCGGGTGGTGTGGATTTTATAAAGATTGAGTAATGGCGTTGTGTTTCGTTAGCCACAGCAACGTGTGGCCGGGTCTGCTAGTTAAAAATAAATAAAACATTTTTCTTCTACATTTTATGCAAATAAACTTTGGTCATTTAGTTGAAACATTCCGCAGAATAAAATATTGAAAGATATTGATTGCCCCACCAGTGGGGTAAGACGGGGAAGACCGCCGGGCAAGATGGGGTTAAGGTTTACACTTGGGGTAAAGAAGTATTGACTCCTAGTATTCGTCTTCGACACCTGCACAGGAACAGTGAGCCAACTTTTGACACATTTGGCAGGCAATCCATCCTCCTACTGACTGCAAATACCCACCCTTATAATAAAGGCAATATTTATTTTTTGTGTCTTCAGAAAACAGAAGTTTTTTCGATCTCTTGACTTCTCTCACTTCTTTTTTCTGTTTGCAGCTTTGCGTTTCGTATTTTAATAAATAAATAAAATAATCACAAGGAAGGGAGGGCATGATGTCATGCCTCCGGGCGTATTTTTTTTTAGCATTGTAATAAATATGTTACTTTTTAACTTTAGCCAAATTTAAAACTCTTAGATAAATGAAACAATTTAACGTTGTTTGAACCACTTTTATATTTTAGTAAATTCGACCGGTTTCATAACGAACGTTCCTTCTTCAGGGCAAATATATACTGATTTGACAGTTTTGAAATATGGATGGAAACAATGTATTATTATGAAAGTTAAATTGTTTCATTTATCTATAATAGATAACCATAAAGTTATAGCTACATTCAAAAGTATTAAAACTCTTACTTTAAGGACAATAAGTAGTCAATGTCGGATACCCGTCAACCAGTCTAATCTTCGACCAAATATGCCCCACGTAAATGAATATAATCAATCAAATAATCTTCAATATTTCACGCCGCAATATTACATCAGGAATGTGAAAAAACAAAATTCGCCCAGCACCTACGACATCAATACGGGATGACTGCAGTCGCAGTGCTAAAGGCACGGGGTGTGTTACTTGCACGTTGGACAAAGCAATTTAGCAAAAATTCCATCTTGCCCCCCGCCCCGTCTTGCCCCGCCCTTCCCTACTTATATTATTGTTAGTATATCCTGGTAATATTTTTTACATAGCTTCACTCAGTTTGCAGTTTATGAGCGGATAAGTTAAGAACATAGAGCCAATTCGCTTTACAATTATCTCGTAATCGTTTGCAACTCAATTAAGCGAACTTTTCGATAAAAATCAAAACCTGAATGATTCCGACATATTCTTGAAACATTTTTTTTACGCAGTAACATTTTTTAGCTCCACACAGGGACAGGAGGCATCAACGAAAATAATTACCCTCAGAGCCTCCGTCATCTTTGGGGACGCTGTTGTTTTAGTTCGTGTTGTATGTTTTTTGTTAACTATTTACTTTTTTTTTGTTATAACTTTTAACCGTTTTTTTTTTAAATAATGGTCTGTAATAAAACTTAATCAATACGTTAGTTAGAAGTACGAATTGCAAATTCGAAATTTGCAGCCGTTATTGATATTGAAAAAAAACGAGAGCGCTTTAGACCACACGACTGAAGTAAAAATTATTTAGCTCCATCTATATAATAGGAAGAGAGAAAGAAAATGTGCTTTCTCTTGCTCCTACAGTGCGATACAGACAATAGGCCAGCACTGTGATATACGAAATATATAGATATACGAAACGTAACTGGCTATGAGAGAAAGAAAGAAAGAAAATTTGTGCTCGCACCTCTCTCTATTGCCCCTACAGTAAAGTACGAAACGTAACTCTCTCTCTTTCTATCTTCACTAACTTATATCTCCCTCTCAACTACCATTCGCCTCGCTTTTCGTAACGATCTCGTCACGCATTCACCAGTCAAGTCAAGTCAAGCGTACGTAAAGAAGTTTTACTTAAAAAAGGTAATATCCACAAAAATAATCCCTTTATTTGAATTTAAAGGTTAGTCTAAAGATTTTGGGGTTATGTCTTGTTATCCAGCACATCAATTTTCTCAGACCTTTTAAAGATTAATTAATACTTACTTCCTCCGCGCCGCGACCCGTTTACTGGTTAGCAGCGAGATTTATTTTACCTGTAATAAATCAAGACTCTGTTGCCGGTGAGCAGTGTGCAGTCTTGTAATTAACAGATCAATTTGTTACATGAATAACAAATTATATAACTAAATAACGTATTTATTTTCTTTTGAGATACACTAATTAATGAGGTTTATCTTCTCAGTAAAAGATAGCTGTTAGTTTTGCTGCCGAGTAAATATCGATCAAAATCTATTACGTTTTATTCATGTTTGTCAAGTTTGGCAGTTACACGTTACGTGTTTGTTATCTTTTGAGGTATACTAATAAAAAAGGTTTGTCTTCTTAGTAAAACACAGCTATTATTTTTGCTGCCGAGTAAATATCGATCAAAATCTATTATGTTTAATTCGTATTTGTCAGATGCAGTTATACAGTACGTGTTTGTTATTTTTTGAGGTATACTAATAAAATAGGTTTGTCTTCTAAGTAAAATATAACCGTTAAATTTGCTACCGAGTAAATATCGATCAAAATCTATTATGTTTTATTCATGTTTGTCAAATGCAGTTATATAGGGTAGGCATGTTATTTTTCCAATTCCTCTAGTTTCCAAGAATCTCTTCGGCATAAAATTATTTCCATTTCCTTGGTTAATTAATAAATATTTAGGGCCTTCGGGATTGAGGGGAAAGGCTCTACGTTGACTAGCGATCGGGTCGCGGGTTCAAATTCCAGCTAATACATTTTATTGGATTAATTTGTGTTATTTCGAAAATGATTCATTTGTGGCACGTTCCAGAAATGAAGATACTCTCAGTATTACCCTTGTGTAAGAAAAAATTTTAGAATTGAAACTTTGATTGAAATGGCAGTTTGTCGTGTTTGGTAACCAGATCTGAATAGCCAGGTACTTCCCCACCAAAGATATTGAAATATAAAAGTTGTGATATCCGCAGTTCTTACTAGGTGGGACTGCGCTTCCGGGTGTCGCCGACATTGTTAACGAATAAATTAAATGAACGATTAATTAACGAATAAACTAGACGAACGTTAAACTAAATGAGCGAATTCTTTCCGTACTCACACTACATATATTGTTAACCAATACTAATACACACCTTCAAAAAATTCTTTTCGTATGCAAACTGCTCCGAGTAGGTAGTAGTCCGCCGACAATCGCACGGACATCAAAGCATATCTCTTTAGTATTTCAGTATCTTTGTTACCCACCATCTTCTTCACCTTCTCTTTCCACTCCTCAATGCCTTCAGCCTCACAACGTATCCCGATAGGGGATGCCATAGTCTCACTGGCTCCAGTTAGAACTGTTGCGCGGTATTCACATAAAAATAATAATAAAGAAACTAGTTCCAAAAGATTGTAAAATTATTTTTAATTTGTATTTAATCTAACTCTTAGATATAGACAAACATGAAAAATGCATCTTTCGATCATAAAAAATAAAGCAAATAATTCAAAAGTGTACCATTTTATTGTTGAAAATGTTGAAAAAAGCACCGAACGGATTCCATGGGTTTGATTTAGAATATTACTGGCTTTTGTATATGTATATACTTTTGAATATTACCCCCCCTTCCCTCTCCCCCACCCCCACCAACCCCCCTCTCCCCACCCCCCTCCCCAATCACCCTCCTCCGTACCCGTTACATTTATTTTTCAAACTGCTCGCGTGCAACCTACTAAAACGCAACAATCAGACACGCGCAGTTTCTCATTTATAATATTAGTATAGATTAATACAATTTTAACTGTCAAAGGAATCTCCATAGTAACCTAAGCAAATAACAAAATGGACAGCGCACGTTAAACAATTACTAAGCAACGCTTTGCTTTTCGTCTGGACAATAAACATATTATAAATAACGCCATAGCCATATATATATAGCCTAAAGTACTCGCAAATAATGTAGCTTTCTATTAGTGAAAGAATTTTTACGGTCCATTCATTATTTTTTGCTTGGAAGAGTAACAAACATACATCCAGATATCCATACAAACTTTCGCCTTTATAATATTAATAGGATAGGATAGGATTAATAGGATAGTATAGGATAGGCTACTATATGTTAAAGTTAATTTAATTGAATTTAGTTACAATTAAATGTGAAGCTTTGTTGTCATATTGTAAATTATATAATACCTAATTTATTACCAATAAAGCTTCCATAACTAGCAGTTACCTAACCAGCCCGGTTAGTATTGGAAATACTGCGTCCGGTGGTTCCCGGTAAGTACCTCATAATATCTTCGATTAAATCCACATTAACATTGTAATGTATGCGCATATATCCATCGCAAATTCCGTGCAATACTGGCGAGAGAATTAACCGTCAATAAGTTGGGTTGTGTGAAGTTAGACACTTAACAAGCGAGACTGAACGACTTTGTTTTGTTTCTTGATAAAACAACCTAAAAAAAAAGTCCGGATATTACCTACCAATGACTTTTGTTTTATTGTTTAATTAACTAGTGAAAAAATACGAAATTATGGGATAAAAATTTTCATTTGTTATCTCGTGTATCATCATGAAAAATAAAACTCATCAGAATTTGTGGCGAAACGAATTCATCGTGTTAATTTTTTGCAAGTAGTTTCGATTTTTGCAAAATAATTTATAAAATTTAAATATGTTATAATAATCGAATACCGATCGACTGACTTCTTAGAAGTCAACTATGCTGACAATTACAGCACCAACTGTTTTAAGCAGAAAGCGCTTAAACAGAAGAAGAAGGAGAGATGTGTAAATACAAATGTTCGAGGGAGGGCGCTAATATTAGAAACGATAATATTTAAGCCAAAGCGGAAATGTCTTAAATAACATTTAAACAAACACTGTGAATTTTATCGTATAAATCACTTGTAAAATGACAGAATAAAACGTATTTATAATATTTTTCCGAGCATATTTTACGATTTTTTCCATTGGGGAATTCATATAATTACCATTTAAGCATGGCAAATGTAAAGATAATATCTTCAAAAATAACTTTTTTTTTTTTTAAACCTAAAACTTAAACAGCCACAGTGTATGTGAAAACATTACTAATTAAAAAATTGTTCACAGAAAGAAATATATATTGTTTACACAGCCTGAGAGGATAGTTTATCTCATGTGCACGACTGTTTTGTTAATGATTTCTGAACAAATTTGGTAATTTTTCCAAAGTTTTTTGAATGTTCAATATATTTCAAATATAGAACATTCAAAATCATTCGAAATTATGTTGTCAAATTAAGTTTAATAAATATAATTTCTTCATAATGTTTCGATACTTTGTCATTTTTTTCTTTTCAAAAATGATCACACCTTTACGCACACGTGGGTAAATTAACAATAAAAATCTAATTTATTCAATTCTCTTGATGATTAGCTTAGGCGCTAATTATGAAATTGTTAATGTTTTTAATTAAATATTGATTGATCTTTGAAGACAAAACGATTGGCGCACATTCCCCATAAACACTACAAATATATTTACGCTTAAAAACATCGATCAAACCTAATTTTTATGCTCATATTATTTCTCTGATCCGTCCCATCCCCGGCTTTATACATCCCCAAAACTTTCTTCAAAAGACTCCATAATATTTCACAAATCATTCTCGATTTAATCAAGCATTCAATAACACGTTTTCTGACATAGGTTAAAAATCGGTGACATTTATTGCTTATTTTCCATGACATCCATATCTAATTTGGGAGGCGGGAATAGGTACCTCTGCCCCGAGAACCATTTATTTGTAACCAGCAACCCTGCCCTAAGTCATACCAAGATTATGGAGTGAGGTTTGTCTAGATCTTGGTGGCGAATGCGTTTGCCAACTCACTACATGGCGGGCCAGATCAGGAGAGACTGGTAGAGGGAGACCTAATCTAGACCTCTTCAGCCAGACGCTCTCGATCCATCATCTTGCACCGTAGTGGAATTCATATGTCCGTCACTCCTGGACGCGTTAACCACCAGATTTCTACCCACACCTCATTTTATTTTCCTTCCTAAAAGTCTGGTTCTTATCCATTATTAAAAGACCCTCCACACAGAATCTGCAAAGATGACGTTGACCCTGAGGTTTTTTTTTTGTATGGGCCTCCCGTGTGGAGCTGCTGTAAAAAAACATAAATACGGAATGACGGCACAAAAAAAGTGTCTCAATTTCCCACAACCAAAATCCGTCAAAACAGTCTCGGACCCTCATAGTCGCGCCGCCTGCCATTGTGTGTGTATCACATTCCTGGAGATTCCCGCGTGACCGTCACCTCTGCCCTCCCCCCGGCGACATGTTATTATGGTCCGCATTCCGTAAAATTCCAGATCCCTTCAGAACATTCCAGGATATTCCATAGTTTCCAGAGAATTCCCCCCGTAGAGCTGGCCGATACTAATACCGCTGTGTGATCAGGCGCTATTCGTGGCGAAGTTACCTCCGTGATGGAATCGAGAGAAACCACGCAGTTTTTTTTGCTAAATGAGTTCGAGTATTTACTCATAGTTTGAGAGTTGTGACAACACGTCACTTTGAGTTTATTATTATATTTCTTTGGCATTGTAGTTAAAGATGTCACTGAAGAAGAAGATTATACCTACTAATAAATCTGAACGCAAATATGAAAAAACAAGACAAAGAAAAACAAAAAGCTTTTTTTTTTTTTACAGTGAATACCGCACAAGAATCTCAACTGCTCCCGTCTGGAGCCAGTGAGACTATGGCATCCCCAATTGGGGTATGTTGTGAGGCTGAAGGTAGTGGGGAGGTGAAGGAAGTGGTGAAGAGGAAGGTTGGGAAGTACCTGGCTATTCAGATCTAGTCACTAAACACGGCTAAAGCCATTTTCAAGCAACGTTTCAATTCTGAATGGTGGTCTTACACTAGGGCGATACTGATAGTATCTTCCACTCTGGAACATGCCGCAAATATACTATATATTAATTTAAATGAATTAATTGTGAAATAACACAAATAAAATTTATTTGCGCATGCCGGGTTCGAACCCGCGACCTCCGGTTTGTGAGTCAAGAGTCTTACCCACTGGACTACGGAGGTCTAAGCTTACAGTAGCAACTGGGACTCTGGACCAGGATTTCTCGTCTTTTCGGGACCAGCGCGTTAACTATTTCGGCCACTGATTCCTCTCATTTTTAAGATATTTTTTCAATATCATATTTCAAATTCAGATTAAACAATATTAAATCTGAAACAGTTGTGTAAAAACGATATAATATTTCTTGTAGTAAAAAGAAACAAATAAAAATGAATCTAACTCCAGCAACTTTATTAACCTTTAACTATGAACGTTACATTTTTGTTACCCTACTATGGACGTGCGGTCTCACAGATCGCTATAAGTATTGTACCTAAAATTGTTTTTATTTATTTACGAACTTTACCAAATGTAAATAAAACAAAACATTTTAATTATCATATATTTATTTTAAACTAAAATCTAACAATTTAACAATCAAAGGCACTATTCAGTCATTCTTACTAGAGATTACTTTGTAGGAACATTATTCAGGGAAAATTACTTTTTCAGTAAGTTTCACTAATTTTCCAATAAAATATAAGGAATAAAAAATATAAAAAAATTAACATTAACTTCTTAAAACAAAAAATAAAAATTTTGACAAAGGCCGAACTTATGCATATTTATTGGCAGTCTTCGGATAATCGCTTAGAACATTGTAGGCATATTGGCTGTTAACAGCCTTCACAAGCTTAAATCGTCTTTCTTTTAATCTTTGGTGGGCATAGTTTACTTGCAGATGTACTAGGTTTGATCGTTTTCTGACATTTTTAATTAATAAATCTAGAACAAAGAAAATCACCAGGAGCTCAACTTACTACACAAACGTGGACGTGCGGTCCCACAGACCGCAATCAAAATATAAAGCGAAATTACTCACGCAAAATACAGCCGGCGACGTAACCTTCACTCCCGACAGTCATTTCGCCACTAAAACCGAAGCTACTGAGGCGGACATACGCGTTAGATACGCGGGAGGAGAGGGTCATGCGATTCACAAACTGCAAGCGGCCTGTGAGACCGCACGTCCATAGTTAAAGATTAATTTGCGCATCCAACATTGGCATGGGACCGTTGTAATTGTTGAACAAACTCCACGACTAACCCTATATTTACCTTTTCAGGCTCTTATACCGTTATTAAATATAGACCTTCCTAAGAATATAATTCTTGAATTGCCTAAAATATATTTTAATCACACGTTTCTATTGGATTAACATTATTCGAAGCCTTACACCTCAATCTGTCTCTTACCGGGGAACGAATCACATTTAGGAAGATAAATATTCTAATTATTAAATCTTTATACTATTGTACAACCCTTCATGAAATTTTGCTTTTGATTTCACAAACACGTTCATTAAAGAACATGTAATATATTATTATTAGAATATGCAACAGAATTATACAATAGCATTTCCAATAACATGTGTTCCTAATTATGTCCTCCGCGTGTAAACTGTGTCTAAATTTGTCTAATAAACAATAAACAGTATTAATATCAAGTAACATCCAGGTAAATACGGTGCTGTTTGTTATTTGCCTTTACAGAATATAAATAACAATATACGATCATTTTAACGCAGCATAACGTTCATTGGTCAAATGCATTATACGTTTTGTGTTGGTGATCGACGGACTAGTGGATGATATCTGTTAGCCATGAGTTGATATAACAGTTGGTCTAGTCTGTAGTTAGAAGCAATATTGTAGAAATATATTATAAATTTGTATAGCGCCCTTGATGTGATCTTCTTCAAACTTCGCAAAATTACTTTGTGGCATCATTAATTATATAATGAATAACAGATCACTTTGTATAAACCACTATATTATAAACAATATCTACATGTTTCGATAACAATGTTATCTTCATCAGGATATGTTAATATAAAGAAAAATAAATGACAAACAAGTACAGACAAATTAGAATAAACTATAACAAAGACAAAATATTAAAAAGTAGAGGTGATTAATTACTTGCAAATCATAAAAATAGTTATACAAAATTAAATATAAAAATTATTTAAGGAAAAATAAAATTGCATTTAGATAATAAAAAACTTTTAAGAACAAATAATTAAAATAATTAGTCTAAATCAAAAAATCAATAATAATTATACGTATAATAAAAGAAATAATAATAGATTATTTCAAAAAAATGAGAAAATATTTTATTCCAAACTTGATGATAAACAAAATATTATTTCGAATAATAATATTCCGTTGCCATCTGAATCAGATATGCGTGATTTTTGGACAAACATTTGGAGTAAAGATATAAAACATAATGAGGCAGGTTCATGGATAGAAAATGAAGAACTCAATTGTTCAGACATTGAACAAATGAGTTTTTCTGATATATCGGTTGAATTGTTAGCCAAAATTATAAAAAATACTCATAATTGGAAAGCCACGGGTTGCGATTGGATACATAATTTTTGGTACAAACGTCTAACTACTTTACATCCTCTTTTTGCAAAAAATCTTTCAAATCTTGTCAAACAACCTCAAAATTTTCCTAATTTTCTAACTAAGGGCATTACTTATATGTTACCTAAAAGCGAAAATATTAATAATCCCTCTCAATATAGACCCATTACATGTCTACCGACAATATACAAAATTTTAACCTCTTGCTTGACAGATTTAATATATACTCATTTGGATGAAAAAAATATTTTATCTGAACAACAAAAAGGTTGTCGCAGAAAACATATGGGATGTAATGAACAATTAGTTATTGATTCTGTAATTTTAAAACAAATTCAAAATCAAAAGCGTAATTTACATACTTGTTATATAGATTATCAAAAAGCTTTTGATAGTGTCCCGCACTCGTGGCTAATAAAAATATTAAAAATATATAAAGTTAACCCAATTATAATTAGCTTTTTGAAAAATATTATGTCCTTTTGGAATACAGATTTACTAGTAAATTTAAAAGGTAAGAAAATAGTAGTACCGGGCATTTCAATAAAAAGAGGGATTTTTCAAGGAGACTCATTGAGTCCTCTTTGGTTTTGCTTAGCATTGAATCCTATGTCTAAAATGTTAATTAAAAGCATGTTTGGAATAAAAATTAAGGGTAATACAAGAGAGAGTAGTATAGTTTCACATCTATTATATATGGATGATATAAAATTATTTTCAAATTCTGAATCAAATTTAGAAAAAATGATTAAGGTAGTTAAAATTTTTTCAGATGATATTAAAATGACTTTTGGTTTAGATAAATGTAAAACGATCCATATAGAGAAAGGCAAAATTGTAGATGGAGACGAGGGTATATTTAGAAATTTCAAAATTAAAAGTATGAAAGGGGATGAGGTTTATAAATATTTAGGATACCCGCAATCGAATAGATTAGATCACACTAGTATTAAAAATGATATTAGGATTAAATTTCAAACTAGGATCAGAAAAATTTTAAAATGCAATCTATCTGCTAAAAATTTAGTAAAAGCAATAAATACTTGGGCAATACCTTTATTAACGTACTCATTTGGCATAATTAAATGGTCCAATACAGATTTAGATAGTTTAGAACGATTAATTAGAACTACGTTAACAAAGTTTAATTGCCATCATCCAAATTCAGCTATAGAACGAATTAATTTACCTAGAAATTTAGGAGGTAGAGGTATAGTCAAAATAACATCTTTGAAACACAATCAGGTAGAAATGCTTAGAAATTTTTTCCATAGGAAAGCTAATAGCTCAGAAATGCACAAAATAATTTGTAAGGCAGATAGAAACATTACACATTTATATGACGAGAATGCCAACATTCTTATAAATACTAACCAGGAATTATTAGATTCCTGGTCAAATAAAATTATTCATGCAAAACACTTCAATTATCTCAACCAAACGTATGTTGACAAACTTTCGTCAAACAAATGGTTGAGTATTGGAGAGTTGAGCGCAGAAATAGAAGGATTTATGCTTGCCATTCAAGATAGAGTCATTAATACTAAAAATTATAGGAAGCATATAATCAAAGATATAAATCAAATTGATGATTTATGTAGAAAATGTTTGGCTTTTCCGGAAACTATAGAACATATTATATCGGGATGTTCTATATTAGCGCCGTCCGAGTATACATTTAGGCACAATAAAGTTTTAAAAATAATCCACCAAAGTTTGGTAATTAAACATAACTTGATTGACTGCCGTAATATAGTACCATATTATGAATATGAACCAAATTCATTTTTAGAAAATGAATTTTATAAAATATATTATGATAAAACTATACTAACAGACAGAACAATTAGTCATAATAGACCTGATATAGTTTTACATGACAAAATTAAAAAAATAACTTATATCATTGATGTAGCTATTCCAAATTCCTGTAATATTCAAAAAACTGTTTCTGAAAAAATTAGAAAATACACAGATTTAGGAAATGAGATAAAAAGAATTTGGCATTCTCGGAATATAAAAATATTACCATTTGTTATTTCGGCTACTGGCATTATACCTAGGTCTCTGATTCAAAATTTAGGCGTATTAGATTTGTCAAAGAATTTATTCATAAAAATGCAAAAATCGGTAATTTTAAATACATGTAGGATTACAAAAGATTTTTTAAATATTTATATTGAGGGATCAGTAGGATTTATAGGTTCAATTAGGAATTCCACAGAGCCGAACCCTCTGATATGAAAATATCTGGAGTCGGTGAATTATTTTCCCATCTGGTCTCTGGTAGGTTGACATGTTGTTCTTGTATTGTTTTGTAATTATAATACATATAGTGCAATTGCATAACGTGGATTGACCAGATGATCATTTGGGAAGTGTGTGAAAGGGTTTAGTTTTTCCTGTGGGGAAAATTAAACCCGGACATTTAAATCTGGTGCGTACAAAATAATTAATTGTAAGTATTAATAAGAACATAAATTTAAAAGACGGCTATTTTTAAAAAATGTTTGGTTATTTATAATATTTAATTTACATACTAACACTACGGGCATACAATTGGATAATTAAGAAATTTTAGAAATTAGAAAAAGCATAAATAGTAAATTAAATATTATAAATAACCAAACATTTTTTAAAAATAGCCATCTTTTAAATTTATTTTCTTATTAATACTTACAATTAATTATAATTATTGATTTTTTGATTTAAACTAATTATTTTAATTATTTGTTCTTAAAAGTTTTTTATTATCTAAATGCAATTTTATTTTTCCTTAAATAATTTTTATATTTAATTTTGTATAACTATTTTTATGATTTGTAAGTAATTAAGCACCTCTACTTTTTAATATTTTGTCTATGTTATAGTTTATTCTAATTTGTCTGTACTTGTTTGTCATTTATTTTTCTTTATATTAACATATCCTGATGAAGATAACGTTGTTATCGAAACATTTAGATATTGTTTATAATATAGTGGTTTATACAAAGTGATCTGTTATTCATTATATTATAAATCATAAATCATAAATCATCCAAATATTATTATTACTAACCCTGTACATAATATATGTAATACATTCGTAAGCAATCAACATTATTGACGTTGACTCACAACTTTTGAGATTTTTCTGTTTGTTTTACTGGCATTTTAATAAAATTTGCTCTGAATAACTATTAGCTTCATTGTTTCCTTGCAGAACGTGGAGACATGCAAAATATACTCGACATTTCCCGCATGGTAAAATGTTGATATCATGACTTGGTCTTGTGCTCAATTGCTTTTCGCTGGGGTCTCTTCAAGACCTAAGATCACTATTTTCCTTATTAAGAAAGACCCTCCCAAAATATTTAAATTGTCACATTTTAAACTATCACGTTATATAACTAAGCCGTTAAAAAGGTCTTAATGTACAAAATTGGTTTTATTGTAAAAAAATTATATTATGTGTCACTTTTAGCCGTTTTTTTCCAAAAAATAATCAGTTTGATTTTTTCTACAAATCTTGATATTGTGTATATTTAGATTCCCTTTAATATTTATTTTTAATCCCAAAAGTCTACTTCATAAATAATTTGAGACATTTTGACAGCCCGCGGTATCTAAAAATATGTAAATACAAGTTTATTTACATTTTACAACGCCTCGTATAATCTGATATGACTTGCTAAGTATTTTGTGGCATTTTTCCTAGAATTTTTATATATTTTCTTGCTTTAATATGTCCCTGAGGTAAAGCTTAACAAAAAAATGTTAAAATTAATCCTTGAATGTTATTTTTTTTGCTTCAAATTAAATATAGCTTTTAAATTTAACCATAACCCAAGTTTGTTTTATTCTTAACTAGCTGGCCCGACGAACTTCGTACCGCCTCAGAATCAATAACTGTTGAATTAAATTAAGTTTTTTTATTAAGTTAAAAATTACACAATGAAGCAATTATCGATGCCCAACTGTCCGTGTTTTGTTTTTGTCAGTATCAGAGATGGCGTTGTGTACGGATTTATATTTTTTGTGATTCTATTACTTTTCCACTTACTTACGAGCATTTTTGAGAGGAAGCGGGTACGCGTGCCGCCGCCCCCGGAACCATTTGTTGGATGACCAACACCTCTGCCATAGGTCACCCCAAGTGGTTCGTTACGATTGATAATTTAGCAGGGGTGCCCGGGTTCATGGGGTGACTTTCGTGCGGGTCTTGGTGGCGGATGCGTCTGCCCACTCGCTGCGTGGCGGGCCGGATTTAGAGAGACTGGTGAGGGAGGCCTTTTGACCTTTCCATCCGGATTCTCTCGACCAATGGGTTGAAAGAGTCCGGCTGCAAAGGTCAAGGTAAAAGGTCAATTCCGGTCAAGACAATGGCCTTACACCGTAGTTGGAGCGATGGATTCACTGACCTCCAGATTCCTACCCACCCCTCATGCCTTTATCCTTCCCAGAACTTCCCAGCCTATCCTTCCTTAAAAAGACCCTCCGTACAGCATCCCCTAAGATGACATAGGCCCTGAGTGGAGCTTACGTAAAAAAATGCGATTCATTTCAGAGATTTATTATTATTGTATTTTTCCTTTGGCGGGGTGCAGAGACATACGTTCACCGTTTGTCTCATTTTCGACTATTGACAATTAGTGTGTTAGAAAGAGGGGCAGCATTAAATGATAAAGAACAAAAGCAAAACAATCAGAGCATTGACATTTGACGTTTTTTAATTTTTGGAATTCACGCACAGTTAAATATTATACCTATCACAATATTGCTGCAGTTCTTTCAAAATATGAGATTTCGTTCCATACAAAACGTATGAAAAAATAAATTTTCTTTATAACTTTATTTTTCGTGAATTTTTACAGTGTTTTAATTATTCTGTTATCCGGGGCGGAGACAAATCCAACAAATCAAAGATCATCAAAATTGGTCCAGCCGATCTCGAGTTATAAAAAATAGTGTAACTAACCCGACTTTGTTTTATATATTAAGATGTTTCACTTGGGGTTTAAAACCATTTTCGAATCTATATATTTTTTAAGAAATCTGTTTATATTTCAGGAGGGACTAGGTACTTTCTGTGATGACCGTGGCCGGTTATAACATTACTTCTGGACTCCGTTGTATGGATCCAGATTCCTCGTGATGGTGATCTCAGTACAGGGGGAGGTTACCAATAATAAAACGTGGGTAGACTATTCATGTTTATTCCGAGATATTGCACAATGGTGCTTCGTAGGAAGTCTGAATGCGAATAATGAGAACAATGGACAGCAATCACACCCTTTTATACGTTCCTCATGCTGTCTCACTCATACACGCATGTCTCTTTCATACTGAAAGACATACGTTCACCACACTTTCATCGCGAATCAATAAACAGTCGTTTATTTGAGGTGAAGTAAAATCGGTCTTATCTCAATTCCAGAGAAACATCATATTAAAAAAACAACAATAGGACGTTATTGCTGAAACTCTGAAACCTATATCTAATCTAAAATTAATAAAGCTGTCTGATGGACGATTGGCATCCAGCATAATTTTTATTTTCAAAATCATTTATTCCCTCATTAAATTATTGCAATTGATTTAATTTCAAGTTCCCAACGGAGTCACACGAACCATATCTTTCACACTGTTACTTTTTTTTTTTTTTTACAGTGAATACCGCACAAGAATCTCAACTGCTCCCGTCTGGAGCCAGTGAGACTATGGCATCCCCAATTGGGGTATGTTGTGAGGCTGAAGGTAGTGGGGAGGGGAAGGAGGTGGGGAAGAGGAAGGTTGGGAAGTACCTGGCTATTCAGATCTGGTCACCAAACACGGCTAAAGCCATTTTCAAGCAACGTTTCAATTCTGAATGGTGGTCTTACACCAGGACGATACTGATAGTATCTTCCACTCTGGAACATGCCGCAAATATACTGTATATTATTTCAAATGAATTAATTGTGAAATAACACAAATTAATTAAATAAAATTTATTTGCGCATGCCGGGTTCGAACCCGCGACCTCCGGATTGTGAGTCAAGAGTCGTACCCACCGGACTACGGAGATCGTCGAAATAATTTGGGGCTTCCAACCTTTGCGGTGCCCGATTGGCTATATACTTTGTGTGAGTGGGTTATTTATGATTTGATTTTAATCTCACAAAAATAACTTTGATAGATCTGAAAATCATATCAATAAAGTCACGTATAACCTTCACGATTTATCTCAGTTTTTTGTAACATGTTTTTGTTGACAAACTAAAATGTTATTATTTCGATACCTCACTGAGAATTATATTCGGAACAATATTGGCAATTCACCAAACTTATTACATTTAGATCACCAATAATTTCAATACCACTTTGTTTATAAACTTCCTTATTCTACGCATACACGGCTTAGGTAATCAATAAATAGAAGTAGGTGATATTTTTAATAGTGCCGAAAGAACTTACAAAACAGTTATTACTTTACATTTTGTTTTCTGTAACTCGATTGTAATTTTTTTAATTAGTTTTATTTTGACACAATATTTTACATTTCATAGTATAATTTACCTTTTGAATTTGAATCACATAACTATGTTTACGCCGATTCATTTTTTGTAATTTATTTTCATTTAAAAGGTGTTTTATTCTGCGTAATAAATAAATGTATTATCTTAAAACATTTTACTATCCGTGCTACCATACTCTATCACAGCAATTTTGTTTTTGACGACTTTTAAAGCATTATCTTGTACAGCATGGTTAAAATTAAGTTTTGAGTTTAACCTAATTACAATAAGAATGTATCACTTCCAGCTAGAATCACTTCTGTCGCAGTGCTACCGGTACGAAAGGCTGCACTGAATTTTTAGGACATGTAATACGATGATGAAAAGGGTTGGAATTTAATCAGCCGGTATAAACAGCAACCTCATTCAACATAATTAAGTAAGTTTTAAATTGGACAAGGTAATATAGATTATAAACTTTTTACCTAGATTCAAAAAACCAAGAGTTCTTCCATATAAACCGATAATGGACAAAAGGTTTTATCAATGTTTTCGTTTGGCGCCACTGCTGTTTTTTTGTGACATTGTTGAAAGGATCTGAGAGGTTGTTTGCCAGAATACAGAACAAAGACAAGCCTCCGGTGGAATGCTTTCGAAAATAGGAAACCTTATAAATTATTGTAGGCTTTTTTATTCACGGATAAATGTAACTATCGGTTATTCGCCAGCGAAGTGCAAAAAGCTCAGAATGTTTTACTGTTATCTTCTCAAAGATTGAATTTGGTAGGCGGATATGGTTACCGCCGCCCTGGGAACCATTGATTGGATGAACAACACCTCTGCCACAGATCACCCCAAGTGGTTCGCCACGTTTGGTGACTTAGCACGGGTGCCCGGGTTCATGGGTTAATGTTTGTCTGGGTCTTGATGGCGGGTGCATTGGCCCACCTTCAGCGTGGCGGGCCGGATTGGGAGATGCTGGTTGAGGGAGACCCTTTACAACCGGTTACCGTTGTCCGGGCCGCTCGGTTGTACAGGGGCCCGACCCTCAGGCTCACGACTGAGTGTGGGCTGCCCCATCAACGATTGCAAAAACCCCGCCGCTGCTGTTGTTCCGGTTCATGACCGGAGGGGACCCTGCAGTAGCGTTTGGGGCGCATTGGGCGACCTCTCCAGCCAGACTCTCTCAGCCCATCGCCTTGCACCGCAGTGGGTGGGTTGGATTCATACGTCCGTCACTCCTGGACACTCTGATCCCCAGCTTCCTACCCATCCCTCACACCTTTTCGGGGACGGGGACGGGGACGGGGACGGGGACGGGGACGGGGACGGGGACGGGGACGGGGACGGGGACGGGGACGGGGACGGGGACGGGGACGGGGACGGGGACGGGGACGGGGACGGGGACGGGGACGGGGACGGGGACGGGGACGGGGACGGGGACGGGGACGGGGACGGGGACGGGGACGGGGACCGGGGACGGGGACGGGGACGGGGACGGGGACGGGGACGGGGACGGGGACGGGGACGGGGACGGGGACGGGGACGGGGACGGGGACGGGGACGGGGACGGGGACGGGGACGGGGACGGGGACGGGGACGGGGACGGGGACGGGGACGGGGACGGGGACGGGGACGGGGACGGGGACGGGGACGGGGACGGGGACGGGGACGGGGACGGGGACGGGGACGGGGACGGGGACGGGGACGGGGACGGGGACGGGGACGGGGACGGGGACGGGGACGGGGACGGGGACGGGGACGGGGACGGGGACGGGGACGGGGACGGGGACGGGGACGGGGACGGGGACGGGGACGGGGACGGGGACGGGGACGGGGACGGGGACGGGGACGGGGACGGGGACGGGGACGGGGACGGGGACGGGGACGGGGACGGGGACGGGGACGGGGACGGGGACGGGGACGGGGACGGGGACGGGGACGGGGACGGGGACGGGGACGGGGACGGGGACGGGGACGGGGACGGGGACGGGGACGGGGACGGGGACGGGGACGGGGACGGGGACGGGGACGGGGACGGGGACGGGGACGGGGACGGGGATGGGGATGGGGATGGGGATGGGGATGGGGATGGGATGGGGATGGGGATGGGGATGGGGATGGGGATGGGGATGGGGATGGGGATGGGGATGGGGATGGGGATGGGGATGGGGATGGGGATGGGGATGGGGATGGGGATGGGGATGGGGATGGGGATGGGGATGGGGATGGGGATGGGGATGGGGATGGGGATGGGGATGGGGATGGGGATGGGGATGGGGATGGGGATGGGGATGGGGATGGGGATGGGGATGGGGATGGGGATGGGGATGGGGATGGGGATGGGGATGGGGATGGGGATGGGGATGGGGATGGGGATGGGGATGGGGATGGGGATGGGGATGGGGATGGGGATGGGGATGGGGATGGGGATGGGGATGGGGATGGGGATGGGGATGGGGATGGGGATGGGGATGGGGATGGGGATGGGGATGGGGATGGGGATGGGGATGGGGATGGGGATGGAGATGGAGATGGAGATGGAGATGGAGATGGAGATGGAGATGGAGATGGAGATGGAGATGGAGATGGAGATGTAGATGGAGATGGAGATGGAGATGGAGATGGAGATGGAGATGGAGATGGAGATGGAGATGGAGATGGAGATGGAGATGGAGATGGAGATGGAGATGGAGATGGAGATGGAGATGGAGATGGAGATGGAGATGGAGATGGAGATGGAGATGGAGATGGAGATGGAGATGGAGATGGAGATGGAGATGGAGATGGAGATGGAGATGGAGATGGAGATGGAGATGGAGATGGAGATGGAGATGGAGATGGAGATGGAGATGGAGATGGAGATGGAGATGGAGATGGAGATGGAGATGGAGATGGAGATGGAGATGGAGATGGAGATGGAGATGGAGATGGAGATGGAGATGGAGATGGAGATGGAGATGGAGATGGAGATGGAGATGGAGATGGAGATGGAGATGGAGATGGAGATGGAGATGGAGATGGAGATGGAGATGGAGATGGAGATGGAGATGGAGATGGAGATGGAGATGGAGATGGAGATGGAGATGGAGATGGAGATGGAGATGGAGATGGAGATGGAGATGGAGATGGAGATGGAGATGGAGATGGAGATGGAGATGGAGATGGAGATGGAGATGGAGATGGAGATGGAGATGGAGATGGAGATGGAGATGGAGATGGAGATGGAGATGGAGATGGAGATGGAGATGGAGATGGAGATGGAGATGGAGATGGAGATGGAGATGGAGATGGAGATGGAGATGGAGATGGAGATGGAGATGGAGATGGAGATGGAGATGGAGATGGAGATGGAGATGGAGATGGAGATGGAGATGGAGATGGAGATGGAGATGGAGATGGAGATGGAGATGGAGATGGAGATGGAGATGGAGATGGAGATGGAGATGGAGATGGAGATGGAGATGGAGATGGAGATGGAGATGGAGATGGAGATGGAGATGGAGATGGAGATGGAGATGGAGATAGAAAAGATAGAGATGGTGTGAAAGATTATAATAATGCTTGGGGTAACTAACGTATTTAAGTTGATAAGGATTAATACTGTATCCGTCTAAATAACTTTTGATAACCGCAATGTAAGTGGCCATTTTTTTAGAAGAAAGGATGGGTATATACTAAGCTATCCGTAAAAGATAGATAAATGCCTTCACAGATTTTTTTGTAGATCTGTAAAAGAGGAATATCCCACCATGCATTGTTTTGTTATATTCCAAATGGATTAGGCAGCGTTTTCGATGAAAGCTACCAGGCGTCTTAACTTTTTCCGACACTTCTAACAATAATCGTCATGTTTCATCTAATATACACAAATCTTTGACAAATTACATACTTTAACCTTCTATCTATTGGCTAAAACCGCATGAAAATCCGTTCAGTAGCTTTCGAGTTTATCGCGAACAGACAGACAGACAGACGACGCGGTTGATTTTTTTTTTGCAATAGGGTATATAAATATTGCACCTACTATCGGTTTCGAAAAAAAATTCTTCGAAAGGTTGGTTGACATATTGAAGGAAGGACATATATCGCGCTATATTCTAATGGGCTTGCAAATGAATTTAAATTAAGATGGGTCATAGTTCATAGTAGGAAGAATTATTAAGAGAATATCAAAAAAAAAAATCGAGTTAATTAAGTTAATTATTTTTTTTTTGCTGATTATTCTTTTTAAGCTACCTAACATCGAGTTCAACTAATTCTACCAAAAAACGTTCAGGTAAAATAATTTATTGTCACGGGTAATTATTTATGCATTTAAGATTTTTTGTCCGTAAATCTTCCCCACAGGAAAAAGTAAACTCTTTCACACACTTTTCCACAAATGATCTTCTAGTCAATTGCACTGTTTAAGTATAATAAATAGAAAACAATACAAGAACAACATGTCAACTTACCAAAGACCAAATGGGAAAATAATTCACCTACTCCAGATATTTTCATATCAGAGGGTTCGGCTCGGTGGAACTCCTAATTGGACTTATAAATCCTACTGATCCCTCAATATAAATATTTAAAAAATCTTTTGTAATCCTTCCTACATGTATTTAAAATGACTGATTTTTTAATTTTTATATATAAATTCTTTGACAAATCTAATGTGCCTAAATTTTGAATGAGAGAGCTAGGTATAATGCCAGTAGCAGAAATAACAAATGGTAATATTTTTATAGTCTGAAAATGCCAAATTCTTTTAATCATATTTCCTAAATCTAAATATTTTCTTATTTTTTCAGAAACAGATTTTTGAATATTACAGGAATTCGGAATAGCGACATCAATGCTATTAGTTATTTTTTTTTTAATTTTGTCATGTAAAACAATATCAGGTCTATTATGACTAATTTTTCTGTCTGTTTGTATATTTTCATCATAGTATATTTTATAAAATTCATTTCCTAAAAATGAATTTAGTTCATATTCATAATATGGTACTATATTACGGCAGTCAATCAATTATGTTTAATTACCAATCTTTGGTGAATTATTTTTAAAACCTGATTGTGTCTAAATGTATCCTCGGACGGCGCTAATACAGAACATCCCGATATAATATGTTCTATAGTATCCATTTTAACATTATTATTTTTATTTGGCTTAATATTATTAGGATTACAAGTATTCACAATTTTAAGGTATTGTTAAGCCCCACTCTCGTGTGATGAATTGTTCCCAGCGGCAGATCAATCATAGGCGTCCATTATGATGTCAACACTTGGAAAAATAATATGTGTACCGCTAACGCGTTATATTTCTTCACTATCAAACTGGGAAAAACACTAGAAAAAGCATAAGATATTTACTTTATACTTCTATAGGATGCTTCTCCTCAAGTTTTAAACACATAAATTATAAATTCAAATTACTTTTTGCAAATAATTCCGAATCCTTAAAATTTCACAACCTTACTCCACTTCAAACACGAAGATTAATATCTGATCAAATATTTTTATACAAAATTCTGAATAACGGCCTGGACTCTCCTGAACTCGTAAATTATTGAAGAATTCACATACCTACAAGGCCAACCAGACTAAACCATTTTTTTCATTTGCCAGCGTGCAGAACCAACTTTAGAAAAAATTCTCCAATCCCCCGTATATGCGCGCAATATAACACGTAATTTAACAATATCGATATTCTTAATAATACTCTTGTGAAATACCGAAACGAAGTCAAGCGTACGACCACAAATGTTAATTAAATTAATGCACAACTATAGAAAAGGTACAGCATGAGCAACTCCTGTCCCCATCCCACCTTCCTCTGCCTCTTGGCCTTTCCTATTCCTTCTTTCTTCTAATATACTTATATATATATATATATATATATTTTTTTTTTTCTTTCTTTTTGTTATTTTCATTTTCATTTAATGGTTATTACCAATTACAATCGTATATTATATCATAATAACCAACATTAGCATAAGAAACTGTTTTGGCTTACCTGATGTTTAACCTCTTGTATAACTTATACTGTATAAAAATTGCTGTTTGTTTCTTACAATAAAAAAAAAAATAAATTTGGGAGGCGGGTATGGATTCCGCCGCCCCGGGAACTACGAGTATTTATTGGATAACCAACATCTCTACCGCAGATCACCCCAAGTGACTTAGCAGGGGTGCCCGGGTTCATGGGGTGAGGTTTATCTAGCTCTTGGCGGCTGATGCGTCTGCCCACTTGCTACGTGGCGGGCCGGATCGAGAAAGATTGGTTAGGGAAGCTATTTAACTTTTCCAGCCTTGCACCTTAATTGGAGGGATGGATTCATACGTCTGTCACTCCTGGACACTGAACCCATATTCCTATCCACCCCTCATAAAATTTTCTTTCCCAAAACTTTCTGTTCTTCCTATCCTTAAAAAGACTCTTCATACAGCATCCCGAAAAATGACCCGGGAAATTATTTTCCTCAGGGCGTAAAAAGGAAACAACTGAATTTTTAGCCTCTTTTGATTCTAAGGTCTCCCCATTGGTAAGTCACACTAATCACGTAATCACTGAATTCTAGCATTGGCCCGTTGAATTGTCCGGTCCGCCCATTTAATAGATTCCCCTATCTTAACAAACAGGAAATGTCAGTCAGGTGGGAATGCTATCCGTGTTCTATCGGAATTTTAAAGGAAGATTCTCTGAAAAACTAGCATCTTTAACCGAGGTCCATACTCAGAAAACACGCCAAACGTGTGCACATTTTTTATAATCATTTCTACAACTCGTTCTTAAGTTTAACAGATCGGCTGAGGAATGATTTAAAGGCCTCTGTGTTTCCTCCCTCTTGCAACATGGGTCTCTTCAATGCCTATGTTCACTCCTTCCTCTCCTCAAAAAGATCTTTCACGTAGCATTCCCAAATATGACATAGGACCTGAGAAAAATTATTTTCCTCACGGCCTCCTTGTTAAAGTTATCGTAAAAAAAGGTTTTAGTCATGTTTTCTTCTCATCATTCCTCACTCTCTTTAGCCATCGGGGGGTTGCATTAAGGGATGCCATAATCCCATTGATAGTTGGAAGCAGTTTGGCACTCTTAGGTAATATTAGACAACAGGCAAGTCAGCCAATTATTCATCCTTATGAACTTAACAACTCTACCCTTACCTCTGTCGAAGAAATTGACATGTGCATAACTTTCGACCCTAAACAAATCTTACATCCCATATAAGCAATCGAATTTGGGTTTTAAACAATTTAATCTTACATCCCATATAAACAATCTAATTTGGGAGGCGGGTATGGGTACCGCCTTTATTGGATAACCAACACCTCTGTCATAGGTCACCCCAAGTGGTTCGCTACTTTTGGTGATTTGCGGATGACTAAGACACACTGAACCCCAGATTCCTACCCACCCTTTAAACCCTTTTCCTTCCCAGAACTCTCCTCTCCTTCTTTTCTTAAAAAAACCCTCCATACAGCATACTCAAAGATGAAATAGGCCCCGAGGGAAATTATTTTCCTTAGCGCCCAGAGGTTTCAGAAAAATATCAAATTTAAAAAATGTTTATACATCCCTGGTACGTAGTCAAGTCGAATATAACTCCTCGATCTGGTTCCCCCATTTTAAAACACGTTCAGATTCAATCGAAAAATTTATCACAAATTCTTAAGACACTTTAATTTTAAACTCGGTATTCCCATTGAAAAAATAAACTATAATTACTTAAAGAAAATGTTTAAAATTGTAAATGGTAGAATAGACAGTCCTGATTTATTTAATCTCATTGAATTCCATATACCCACAAAAGCCACTCGTTCTAAAATCCTGTTTAAATGCAACAATAACAGGACTGAGTAAACGAAACACTCGCTTGTACCTAGGTTAAATGAAGTAACTAATAGATACGCAGATTTTTTTTTTTTTTTTTTTACATGAACTCCACACAGGAGGCCCTGAGGAAAATAATTTCCCTCAGGGCCTATGTCATCTTTGAGGATGCTGTGTGGAGGGTTTTTTTGAAGGAAAAGGAGGAGAGGAGAGTTCTGGGAAGGAAAAGGGTTTAAGGGGTGGGTAGGAATCTGGGGTTCAGTATGTCCTGGTCATCCGCCTCCAAGACCTAGACAAACCTCACCCCATGAACCCGGGCACCCCTGCTAAATCACCAAACGTAGCGAACCACTTGGGGTGACCTATGACAGAGGTGTTGGTTATCCAATAAAGGTTCCCGGGGCGGCGGTACCCATTCCCGCCTCCCAAATTGATATGGTAGATCTATTTGACTGCCCGGAAGGTAGGTACAAGAGGGCTTTACTATCAAATTTTTAAAATCAATATTGATTTTATTTATTCTGATGTCACTTCCCAATTTAATCGGTATGTATGGTATATTAATACCGTTCATATTAAATAAATAAATAAATGTTCACTTAAACAAATAAATGTTCAACAATCCGTACCTGGTTTCCATTCCGATTTTAAAATTGGCAGTCAAAATTTAAAAGCCTCCCAATGTTAAAATATTATGAGGATAAAAAAATGCCTTAAAGTACGTTCACATTGATCAAGTAGTAAGTCCAGTAGCGAGTACACTCGCTACTTGACTCGCCGAAAACCGTTCGCATTACTTTCAAGTAGAGTAAGTACATTTGAGCCCGCCGCCCGTTGCAAGATGACGGCGGATGACAGGTTGCTACAAAGTAAATACGCTAATTAAGCTTATTTTAATGTTTATATTAGAAGAGGTGAAATAATAAATTAGTAAGATGAAAATTAATAAACTATGGACACGAAAAGAGATTAATTGCAGCATAAATAAATTAATTTAGTGTAGCATCTTCGCTCTGTCACCACGACATTTCCGCTCGTTCACAAATGAACACTGCTAAAACGGTCGGTTCGCGCCTGTCAGTGCGCAGGGAGGCGTGGTGGGGGTTGCTACTCGCCGAAAAAACAGGACAAAATGGATGGAATCTACTAAAGAGCTGACTATACCACTCCACTAAAATTACGGTGTTCGGACGCGTTTAGTTACTTACTATACTCTCCACTCGACTAAAATACTTGATCAATCAGAACGGGGCTAGTTAACGACTGTATCTTTCAGAAAAAAAAATGTTGGCAGGAATGAAGAAAAAAAATTAGCTCTGCAAAAATTTATTTTTCGGTTGCAAAACACAAGACTGATTTTATAAAAAGTCACCGCTCCTCCCAGCTTTAAAAATTTGTCATTTATATCTTCTGCAGTTTTACACCATGTGAATGTATAATAACGGAATAATATGCCCCTATATAAACACAGGGGCTTTTCAAACAATGTGATATTGCCTTTTCTTTCGTCCTTGTCTCACATTGTCTTTCATCTGTACAAAATAGAATCGTGTATTTTGATGATTGATCGTGCAAACGAATCAAGCGCGGATTTTTCAGATATTTTCGAGTAATTTTTATATTATTCTAGCACGTACCCGGCATACGTTGCAACGCTACGAAAGAAAGTGCCTTTTTATTAACATTTAAAACCTGCTAAACTACTTATGTAGTTTGTCAGCAGGTACATAATGACAACATTTTTGCAATAACATGGTACAATGGTAAACAGTATGTAGGTATGTAAAACAGTATGTAGGTATGTAAAACAGTATGTAGGTACGTACAAAAAATATGATTCTGTTTACTGAAGTGCTTTTGGATTTAATTTGGGAGACGGGTATAGTTACCGCCACTCTAAGAACTATTTATTGGATTACCAACATCCCTGCCCTAGTTCACCCTACGGTTACCGAGAAAATGGCATGAGGTTTGTATAGGTCTTGGTAACGAATGCGTTTGCCAACCTAACGCGTAACGTGCCAGATCGAAAGAGACTGGTTGAGGAAGACCTTTCAACATCTCCTGCGGGGCTCTCTCAGAACATCGCCTTGCTCTGCAGTTGTAGGGATGGATACGTTCGTCTATCGCTCCTGGGCACACTGACTCCAGATTCATACCCACACATAACCTTTTCCTTCCCAAAACTTCCTCTCCTTCCTTTTCTGAAGAGAATCTCCACGCAATAAGTTTTTTTCCGCCTTGTGTTTACACAAATAAATCAGAAGGTTTTCCGTCGCGTTACGTCTGTCTGTGTGAAAATCATGGATTTTATCACTGCTGTGTCACATTTTCAATTCTTCCCTCTGCCCATTCGTCACCCCTTCCCTGCGTGTCCTTTTCGATGCTTCTCCATTCCCCTCCAGCATCCTCTTCTCCTCCCGCGTTCCCCTTCCACCTTCCCTGCCTTCCCATAACCCTCGTCCCTCCTTCATTGCCCTCTTCTCTTCCCTGATTTCCCACACCTTCCCTTTTTCCCGCCTGCTGCTAAACTATATTAAATGCACTCATTATTGTAAATTTTTAAACAAATTTCACAATATTATGGATAGAAACCTTTGCGGGTGTACGCACAACATCTTACCAAAGTTGCATCGCAATAGGATGAATGGTAAAGGAAATAATAAGGGACAAACGTATCGCCCTGGTTAAATACCACAATTAAGAATCTAAACGTTGATTGAATTGGCTACTAACCATATTTGGAATAGTTTATTTCTTCCCAACCTACCTCTTATTCATCTCCTTTCTCTCCACATCACGTCAGCCTCATAATATTGCGGTGTACTTGCAGTGTTGGGGATGCGATAGTCCCACTGACTCCGGGCAGATAGGAGAAGTTGGAGTGGTATTATTAACTGTATGAGATTAAATCAGATTTAATAAAAATATTTTACCAAACCGCGCAGGAGGCTCTCTCTGATTGAAATAAATTCCTAAAAGGCCTTTATCTTCTTTGGGATTGCTGTGTGAATAGTATTTTTCAGGAATGGAAGAAGTGAACGTGGACTAAACATTGAAGAAAACCATGATGTAGGAGGGAGGAATCAAGGCGCCGAAAAATCGTTCTCGTGTGAGAAATGTAATGTTTGGCATGCCCGCGTATGGTATGTTTCCCGATGGTACAACGGTGCCGAAAGAATCGATGACGCTGGTTTCCTCAGAGTATCCCTCATTGAAATACCGATTTCAAGGACAACATTAGCAGTTAAGGTTTGTTTTCTTCGCAGAGTCAAGTGTTTTTTTTTACATAACTTGGAACTCCAAACCACAAGTGGCTGCAAAAATTCAACAATGGAGGTATTTGTGCGGAGCCATCATTTGCGCACTATATAGGACATATTTATTTATAAGTACATATTACATGATTAATACATTTACTTGAGAAGATACATTAGGTCACCATACTAGGCAGCTGCCTGTATCATGGTGACCAATGGAGGATAGTTATTTTGAAATGAAATCTAGTAAAAATATTTCAGTAAAATTATATAAACAAATTGAAAATTCGTAGAAATGTTTCCAATAACTCACAAATTGCCTAAGTTGCCTGGAAAATAAACACAAATAAGTAAGGTAGCTGTTATGTTATGTACATAAATACACATACATTCATACATGCACACATACATACATATATATACTTACATAAACATGTATTTATGCATACCCACACGTGCATGATTTGATAGTTCAAACTTTATGAAACTACACCGATTAAACATTGTAAACGAAAGAGTTCCAAAGTATTCTAATCGTTCTAAAAACGTAAAAAATTGTGTTTTTACGTTTTTAGTTACTTCTCTTCAATCTTTGGAAATTCGTGTGGCATAATTTTTAATTAAATGAAAACAAATCAATTTGTAAAACACCACTTTAATAAAAATTAAAAACCAACACCAAAATAATCAAAAACCAAAAGTTTTTTCATCAGGATAAGAATACCAATAAAAAATTGTTAGTCTTATCCTGACGAAGAAACCTTTTGTTTTGAAACATGTGGATAATTTTGTTTAAAAAGTGGTGTTTTACAAAGTGATTTGTTTTCATTTAAGTAATTTAGTTGTGAAAAAATCAGACTCGTAGGCTTATTTCTCTATTATAATCTCTGGCGAATCCGGGTGGTAAAACTAGAGCTCCGAGTAAGTAATATTTAGGTTTGTTTGTATTAACATCACACCAAACAAACAAAAGTTTACACTATAAATACAAGCATTGTTTGAAACCAATTTGTCGTTTGTTTAAATATTAAGGCTAGCCACTACGTAAATGCTTTTTACGTATACGTAAAAAACAACAATTATTTCTTGAAAAAGTATTGAAAAGAACGACCAACGTAAAAACGAACGAAATTTATAATTGAATAATTAGGAAAATATTGAAAAAAAGTTTTATTGAATTCAATCATAATTTTAACAAAAAAATGTTGATACTGGAAGAAATTGTTTTGAGAACATTTTAAAGCAAACGTAAATTATTAATTAAACTTGTAATGCGTAGGATGCTAAAAAATTATAATTGATTTTTAATTTATTCTGTTCCCACGAAACCGATGATAAGTTTTGTTGGGTGGATTTTTAATGAATCCTTATGTTGAGTATAGTACAAAGTACCTCGAAATAATTTGTTGATTTTAGTTGAAAATGTTATAAAATTGTTATCTAAAATACCCTTTACTTACCTTTATCTTAATTTTTCAAAATATGTATTAATTTGGATCTCAGAGATTCAAATTAGTTAAGAGAATCAACTTTGAGAATCTCATAAATATGGATCAAAACATTAATTGAAGAGGACCTTGCGAATAACAATTTGGATCATGTCTGTTTATTAAGTAGATATTTTATTCATTCTTCCGGCGGATTTTAAGTCCGGCAAGAGATTTATTAAATATTTACTCTTAGTTTGATATTTCGTAAAGTTTATTTTTCAATTAAATAAATTAAGTTTTGCTGACGTGGAAGTTTAAAATCAGTCAGGTCCGGGAGCGATTTCAGATAATCCGATGTGTGGTTTTTCCAAAAAAATTATGCTTTGAGAATTTTGGATGTCTTTTTGAAGTTACGATAAAAGAAATGAAATCGAAATACAGGCGTAGAAGACCAGCTCTACAAAATGATACCCGTGAAATTGTGAAATCATCGTGTTTATTTTGGAGTTTCTTTTTCGAATTTTTTCAAAATTATGGGGGAGACCTAGGAGAGTTGTGACAGAGGAGAGTTGTGACAGAGGAGAGTTGTGACGAAGACGATTTCTCCCTACCTATATAATAGTTAACGATATTGAAACAACGCTCGTTTGTCGCTTTAGAGACGTGCTACTTCACTCAGTACCCGCCGGCGGCGCACCAGAAGCTGTTGCGTAATTACAACGTCTGCGTGCAAAAAAATTCGAAAAGTAAGTTTTTCGTCAAAATTTTGATTGAATTTATATCATGTCTTATTACATGTGCGTTGTTGTGTTATTTTTTTTAAATTTGTATGGTTATTTAAGTCTCAAAGCGTTGCATTGATCTTTTGTGTCTGCATCGTGTTTAGAAAATATGAATCATTATTCGGACCAAGTCGTAATTTTGAGAACCTAGAAGAGTTGTGACAGCCTGTCACAACTCTCCTTTTGACTTCATTTTTCTGCTGGGTTATTTACACAATTTTTCAAAATTAATTTGCAATTTCCGTATGTGTTTTTGTGCATTAGTATATTAAGATCAAGTTTTGCAAATACAATCCGCAATAAAAGCTTGTCTCAAAAAATTCATTTTCGATAAAAAAATATTTGAACTTGTGGTGCGATGTTGCATGCTGGATGACTGATTTTTTTGTTTCAGAATGCCTAATAACTATACACAAAAGACTGATAAAGAGACTGTTGGTGTCGAAATACTCAAATAATCTAAATACAGAACTGTCACAACTTACCTCGGTACCTGTCACAACTTATCTCTGTGATAGGGGAGTTGTGACAGAGGGAGTAGTTTTTCTTTTTGTTGATTTTCTCGGAAACCGTAATACTTTAATTAATTTTGATGATTATTTTGGATAGGGAAGGAATGGTGCTACCTCAATTCACATAAGTCATAACTGTGGAATGTTTTTGGGTGAGATATGTCCCTTAAATTAAAAATTTTCTAAACTCTCCTAGGTCTCCTACCTGCATTCTGTCCAAAGAAATTAAAAAAAAATGATTATATTACTAGATAATATAAGAGATAGTAATGTTTCTTTAAACAAATTGTATGATGTTCTGAGAAAACAGATTGTGATGATAAAGATTTGGGCGGCTTAAGGGTAACTTTCCAGAACTTTTTCTAACGCGTTCTAAGCTGTGCGAAATTGTTTGGTGATGGACGTGTTTACCCTTTTGAGAAGGCGTAAGTACTCGTACTTTGCTCCTGTGTTTGCATGGGAACGCTACGCTGCATGTAGTGTTTTTTTTAAAGAAATTAGTAACCCTGGATCTTGAAGATAGCTTTTTATAGGAGGGAGAAAACATAGGCTACTCGTCTAGAGTAAGATACCTTCTGGATACAAAAAACTACACAAATTTAACTTATTTTTTATTATGTTTTTCTTTTATGTTTATTTTACTTACAGTTGCTTCTTTCCTCCTTATAGGAGGTACATTGAAATAATTTTGCTGATCCGGAAAAAAAAGTTTAATGGAGTAAAATTTTATTTCGATGGAATATTTCTTACTAAACAAGTAATGTATACAAACATACCGAGAGCTTTTTTGGTTTATCTTTTAGGATGGTAGTTTGATAAAGGAAAAACAAAATGATATTCAGTGTTTTTAAGTTTTCCAGTGGTTGATCTTTGATCTATGATCAACCTACGAAGAAAATAAAGGGTTTATTAAGTCAGCAAGTTTATAACAGGCACTTTTGCAAATTATACGGCTTTTCCGCAAGGCAGCAGAGCACTCTGGTCACTTGCGGGTTCAATAGTTCCCAAACTGTGCAAATTTAGTCTGCCACCTCTTACCAGGTCTGATGGCTCACTAGCAAATCCGCCACTCAAAAGGCCAACTTACTTAGTAAATATGTTTTTGCGGAAAACTCTGCGCTCGATGATCGGGGTGCGGTCCCGCAGTCACAGTCAGTTTCTCACTCCGGATTCTATTAGAAAAAAATGGGGATCCGTCATCGAGATGTACTCCACGTCTTACCTCTTCCTGGCATTCATTAAATACTGGCGTTCCACAGGGATCTGTTCCGTCTCCGACTATATTTTTGTTGCACATCGATGACCTTCTGACATGTGCACCAATTCATTATTACGCGGATGATAGATAGTTCAGTTTAAGATAACTTTTTATTTGATAAGCCCCCAAAGGGCACACAAACTGCTAGGAGGGCTTTAAAACATTGACTGGGCGGTTACCTCGAGAGTGTTTCCTGTTGGGTTAATAATAGCCTTGTCGAATTAAATCGTTTCAAAAACCCTGTCAGGGTACGCCTTAGCTCAGTCGGCAGAGCTGCGGCCTGGAAAGCCAAAGTCCTTGGTTCGAGTCCCAGAGGTGCCAATAACTTTTTTTCTGTTTCCAGATTTTCGAGTTTCGCTAATATTGTCTTCATTTAATTAAATATTACACTTATCATGTCTACTCCCGTTCGCCGTATTCTGAAATTTTATAATGATTATAAGTCGTTGATATGTTTAAAGCAACAATCGCTAAATATAAACAAAAGGTCTTAGAAGAATTTATAACAGCAAGCAGAACAACAAATTATTAATTGAACAAACTGTCGTCCTGTTGATAAGTTATTAGAATTACCCTCCTTAGCGATTATTTTCTGCCTATCTCTGGTTCATGGGAATAGGTTTGTCCGGGTCTGGGCGGCGGATGCGTCTGTCCACCAGCTGAACAGTAGCCGGATCAAGAGAGAATGGTAGAGGGAGTCCCTTTGACTTGCCCAGCCGTACTCTCTGGAACATCACCTTGCACCGCAGTGGGAGGAATGGATTTACACGTCCGTCACTCATGAACACACTGACCCCCAGATTCATACCCATCCCTAATAACTTCCTCTCCTTCCTTTCCTGAAAAGACCCTCCACACAGCATCCCCAAAGATGATAAAGGCCCTGGGGCGAATTTTTTTCGTCGGGGCCTCCTGTGTGGAGCTAATGTAAAAAATAAAAATACCTATATATGTCACATGCACTATCCTCCCCACATCCTTGTAAAAAACATTATTACTATTATTAGTACTTAATAAAATATAGAACAAACGGAAAACGTTACAAATTTAACATGGTTAAACAACAAAAGCTTAACGGTACACTAAATTAACTCTTACATTGTTTGCTTAGTCTATGATATGAAATTATTGTCCTGACATTACCTTAATAACAATTTACTAATTGCACCGGGCGCACAAAGTTATTTCCTGCAGCGCGGTATTTATTGTACTGCTGTATACCGTATGTAATTTTCAAAGAAAATGCCATGGGGAAAAATTCTAACTTCCATAGAGCTAGGTAGCCTATTTCTCTAGACCAGGGTTTCCCAACCAGTGGTCTGCGGACCACTAGTGGTCCGCGAGAGGCTAGAAGATGGTCCGCCGGTCAATAAGCGAGCCAGCGCGCGGGCGGTCCCTAGTTATAAATCGATGTGATCTAATATCAGTGCTTTTAGTACATAATACATATTTAAAATGGTGGATGTAAATCAGGCAGCTTAAAAAACGATAGTTTGTAATGTTATCAAGTTCCCAAAAATCCGTGACAATCCAGAATTCGTCAAAACGTTGAACTTCAAGCAAGTACATTTATTGGCAGCAGTCTCCTTCAACGGAAGCAATCTTCTGAACAGGACCTCCATCGATATGCTTGGTGTAACTCTAATTACCAGCTCAGGTACGGTGGCTAGAGAATTGTGCTCTTGAAACTCAATCGGGGCACTGCCCCCCCCCCCCCCCCCCCTCGCTATGCCACTGCTTGTGGTCCCTATCGAAAAAATAAACGTACAAGTGGTCCCGGACAGAAAAAGGTTAGGAACCACTGATCTAGACAGTGCAAAGCTCTTTAGTACCGCTGTATCAATATTTCATTAAAGCTAAGTCCACTTGTGCTGCTCGGTGCCGCTGTACTGAAATAAAATAAAAATTAAATTTCGCTGAACCTCCTACTTTACTTTGCAACACCAATATTAAATATTCCTCTTTCTAGGATGTTTATGCTTGTTAAATTTGAACATTTAATAAGAAGATATAAATTTGACTTTGTGATTAATTTAACTTTTTTTTAGAGTGATATATTCGCAAGAAAGAAAAAAATTATAGAAAAAAGCGGGTGGGTATGAGGGTGATTTTTCAAAAATGACACAGGGCTAGTTTACAAGCTACCATCTGGGAAATTCACTATCTGATAGTAAACTCGCCCAGTGTCATCGTGTCACTTGCTAACTAGCAGTAACTAGCAGATTGTTGACAATCTACGAAAAAAAGTTGAAAGGTCTTTATTTTTTATTTTATTTTATTTGTTAGCGTTATAAACAGTCATTACAAGTTCATATATAACAGTATTAGAGATAGTCATATCATTGACCAATAAAATAACGACATAAAAATTTGAGACCATAATAAAAAGAAAAACAAACAAAACAATATATGTATGTAATATAAACAGTTCTGAAAAAGTGCATCTACTCACTTAAATCTACAAAAAATGTATTTTCAAGGGTAATATATACTGTAACATTTTTGAAGAAGTTATTTAATGCAAACTGCTGAAATCAAAAAAGAAAATGTAATGAAAATGAAGAAAAATGAAAATGAAAAATGAAAAGGAAAGATCAAGAATTAATGAAACATTAAGTTTTCCGTTGAATATTACTTTTTACGAATTTTATGAAGTTAGAAAGGTTCGTGTTAAACATGTCAATGTCTGTGCATAATCTATTGAAAGTGCTACAGCTTCTTCTTATAAACACATTTTGAAGATAATTAGCATTGCTCTTAGGAATATAAAATATGTCTGGATATAGAGTGACTCTTATTGGACATCTGAAATTGATATTTTGTAATAGGTAAGGGCTATCAATAAAATTGTGGATTATCTTATAAAGCATTACTAGGTCTCTGATATCTCTGCGTTAAACAAGGGTTTTGAGGTTCATAGAGACATAATTTACATCATTTCGCATGCGAAACGAAACATATTTCAAAAACTTTTTTTGGACTCTTTCTATATTTGATTTATATGTAGAACAATGAGGGTTCCATACTGTTGAAGCATACTTTAGGTGGCTCCTGACGTATGATATGTAGAGAATCTTAAATGTTTGTGGATTTTTGAAAACAGAACTTATTCTAAGTATAAATCCTAGCATTTTCAAAGCCTTAGACGTGATGTGCTCGACGTTGTCAACTCGAGGTCGTCAACTTTACTCGCCTACACGCTTGCTCGTGATTGGTTTATTTACGTTTCCAACATGGCTTCCGATAAACAGCCGATTTCGACTGTCAGAAATCTGAAGAATTAGTTCACGCAGGCGTCGTTATTTCCTCAGTCTCAGTTTCCTACGCTTCTGAGCGAGTGGACGGTTTTGTGTGTCATCATGACAATCTCACTCGCCAATTTACCCGCTTTTAAAACTTAGTAGATAGTAGCTTGTAACTCGCCGTGTGTCATCGAGGCTTTAATGGTATTTTTTTATATTTGGTATCGCCTTTATTTTAGTATTAATGCCTAACAATGCAATATTATTCTCGCCGTCATAAATGATTTTATTGATTAAGCGTAGCAAATACCTGTTTTAATTCGACAGTTTGGCAATTGGTCTGTCTGTATATTTGTTTGAACATCCCGTTTCTGTTTCATGACGGTGGCCGTTTTAATGGTTTGTTGCAACATGTCTTGTTGTTTTTTTTTAATAAATTTTGTTTGTTTTATAGAAGTAATATAAAAAAATGTGTTTTTTTCACATACTTCAATAATTGTTTATTTATTTATTTTATTTAATACGTATTAACTGTCTGAATAAGTGTAAAAAACAAACCAAATAACAGTAAACAATCGATTTTTAATATGTCTAAAAAAGTTTCGGTTTTGGCAGAAGCTGAGACAGACACCAAAGATTCGGTTTCAGTGGAAAGTCCTGTTTCGGTCGAACACAAGTAATCAATAAAATTGGGTACAATATACAAGATTTTTCTAGATTGAATAAGTGAATTTATGTTACTTAATTATTTATGTAATTTTTTTTCAGAGGTGCCTTTAATGCTTTGTTTTCACTCTTAAGTGACGTTTCAGGACAACCTTGTCATGAAGGGAGAATTTTTTTTAATAAATAGTAAGTTAATTTTCTCATATCTGAAACCCTTTCACTTTTGGGAGGTATTGGACAACTAACATCCCTGCCATAGGTCACCCCAAGTGGTTCGCTACGTTTGGTGATTTAGCAAGGGAGACCGTGATCATGGGATGAGGCTTTTCTAGGCCTTGGCGGCACATGCGTTTCCATTCTTTATTATTAATTTTCATGCTACTTACATAAATTATTTTTCACTTATTTTCTATTCTATGCATGTTTTTTAAAAATTCGTCTATTTTCTCTCTTTTTTTAAATTGTGAGTAGCTTCTTTTAGTATTATTTTGAAATGTGGAATGTATTACATTGCGTAACCCCGCATAGATTCGGTAATAAATATATATTACTAGCTGGTTCCCGGCATGCGTTGCTATGCCATTTAATAAAGAAATTGCTTCTCCCTGCGTGTCCTTTCCCATTCGTCCCGCTCCCCTTTTTTTTTCCCGATCCCACTCCCACACCTCCACCTTCCCTCTCCCCACTCCACTCCCGACCCCCTTCCCCTATCCCACGAACACCCCTCTCGAGTTCCCCTCCTCCCTCCCAGGTCCCCCTCCCAGGTTCCCCTCCCCCTCCCTAGTTCCCCTCCTCCATCTCTCCCTCCCTCCCGCTTTCCATAGCAATAGCCGCTTCCTCGGGTGCCACCAATAGCAATTTTTTTATACAAATTTCATGATGCCAGAGCTCTCCGGAAGTTTTATAAAAACCTTGTTTTATAAAAAGAATTATCCAATTTGGTGCAGTCGTTTGAAAGTTATGCGCTTAGCAACACATTCAGCGATTCATTTTTATATTATAGATTATATAAATAAGAGAAGCGCAAAACCCTAAAAACCTCAATAAACCATCTTTAGACTATTGCCCCTTAAACTCTTAAATCATATAAAACTTTATATAAGTTCAATTTAATAATGTGGAAAGCCAATAAAATATTAACCACCGAATTAAAATCTAGATTAACCAATTTAACCGCAATTACATCCAGTACCTTTCCATGCTTATAACACTCGTTCAAATCTTTATGGGTACTTTAAAATATAATTACTCAAAGTTGTCGGATATCTGTGATAAAGGGTGCGTTACCAGCTAAGGGATGGTTCTATGGTACCCGACCAGCAAAACCGACTACCTACTTGTACGGGCCATTAGGCAATTTAAGCCGTTCTGCCATTATTATGTAATTTAAATTGTTCCTTCTTTTAACCTGATTTTTGCAATATTCTTTTAATTCTACCGTAAACTAAAATGTGGTGCGCAAAACACAACATTTAAAAAATGCAAAATACGTGTACACATGCATTCACATCCAAAGAACTTTTAAAAATTTCTAATGATCTATTTAATAGAATCGTTGAAAAAGATCAGTGAGAACAGGATTTACATACGATTGAACGCCCGATAGAAATAGAAAATGAATCGGCTACTTTAGTATTATAAAAAATATCGAGTAACAGATAAAGTGAAACGCGGCATAAGTAAGCCTAAGTATCTAAGATCTAAACGTATCCCTTTTTTATAACAGCCGCTCCAACACCAACTACTTACAAAATGAATTTATACATCGAGCTTGCCACTATCATAACACACACCTCACATTTACAGACATCTCAATATAACTTTCAACAAATTCAAAGCAACACTATTAGATAAATGTAATGTAACACAACACATCACTTAACATTCATATTGATATTTATTGTATTATTTATAAGATTTTTTTTTCCCAATTTGCAATACATTTACATATTCCCTAATTATATACATATTTTTTTAAATGTTTTTATTTTAGCGTATAAAATATAATGTACATTTAGATTATGTAATAATTTGCGTACATGTTCATGTTCAAATATCTTAATTAATACCACTCTTCCATGGAAGCATTAGCTTGTGTCTGGAAGAGTAGTGTACATTTTTTAAATGCTATATTATATCTTAAGTTCTTAAATTACAATGTGAATGTAAAAAAAAACAATAAGTTTTAAGTTCGGTGTTATGTAATTATAAGTATTTATCAACTATCAAACAATTTTATTATTTGGATAATGTATCTAGAATTAAGTTGTAAGTTCGGTGTTATGTAATTATAAGTATTTATCAACTATCAAGCAATTTTATTATTTGGATAATGTATCTAGAATTATTGTAATTAGTTGTTAAAAACAAAACAAAATTTAACTTATAAGAACGACATGTCAACCTACCAGAGACCAAATGGGAAAAAAAATTCACCGACTCCAGATATTTTCATATCAGAGGGTTCGGCTCTGTGGAATTCCTAATTGAACCTATAAATCCTACTGATCACTTAACATTCGTATTTATATTTATTGTATTATTTATAAGATTTTGTTTTCCTAATTTGCAATATATATACATATTCCCTAATTATATACATATCATCCTTATACTTCTATAAGATCATAAGCTTACCCTTTATTGTGTTTTTCTATATTCTAATCATGCATATTTAAGTATTTAGCTTCTCTTAACTATTTTTTTTCTTAGTTTTTCTGTATGTTTTTTTCTTGTCCAGCTATGGAAGATCTACAGACTCTCGTGTCTAGGATGAATGAAGTATGTATGAAGAATGAATTAATGATGAATGGAAGTAAGTCTAAAGTCATGGTCTTTAAAAGAGGGAGTACGAAAACAATGTGCGATCTAGTTGTGAATGATGAATATTTGGAGAAGGTAGATCAGTTTGTTTATCTGGGTAGTATGTTTACGAGAGATGGGTACGCTGATAGAGATTTTGAAAGAAGGGTAAATGCTGGTAATTCCAATAATGGAGGACTGAATGCCGTTGGCGCCAATAAAAAAAACTGACAAAAGCAGCGAAGCCGGCGTAGTCCAGCGGTAAGGCGCTTGACTCGCACACCGAAGGTCGCGGGATCGAATCCCAGCGTGGCAAATAAATTTTATTTGATAAATTTGTGTTGTTTCCCAATGTATTAATTAAAAATAATATATAGTATATTTGCGGCACGTTCCAGAGTGGAAGATACTTTCAGTATCGCCCTGGTGAAAGACCACCATTCAGAATTGAAACGTTGCTTGAAATGGCATTAGCCGTGTTTGGTCACCAGATCTGAATAGCTAGGTACTTCCCCACCTTCCTCTTCCTCCCCACCACCTTCAGCTTCACAACATACCCCAATTGGGGATGCCATAGTCTCACTGGCTTCAGACGGGAGCAGTTGGGACTCTTGTGCGGTATTCATATAAAAAAAAGCTAGCAGTCCACAATGGAGTCCTGGTACCTACCCTGATGTATGGCAGTGAGGCATGGAACTGGCAGAGGAAGAGTAAAAGTAAACCGAATGCTGTTGAAATGAGATCTCTGAAGCGTATGTGTGGTAAAACCATGTAGATCGTGGAGATACGTAATGAATGCAAGGCTGTTGTAAGGGTAAAGAGTAAGATTAAGAAAGGGACCTTCAGATGGTTTGGGCATGAGAGCGAATGGACGATAAGCAGTATAAGAAGAATACATGAGTCAAACGTGAATAATAGAAGATGTCGGGGACGCTCGAGGAAGACATGGCACGATCAAGTGAATCACATTCTTGAGTCGGGCCATGTCAAGAGTCAGAATAATATGTATGAGACGATATATGAATGAGAACGAGGCAAGGAGTGTGTGCCAAGATCGAGTTGTTTGGCGGTCCGTCCTCTCTACCTACCCCTGCGGGAAATGGCGTGATTGTTAGTTAGTTAGTTAGTTTACAAAATAATGAAGATGGAGTTTAGAATTTTTTGACAACCAACCCCAATCTTGTGCAATCAATAGCAATGCTCCGTGCGTTTATATTCAAAAATTTACAGAGTGTACCTACTATGGAGGGGTGCGGTGCTCTGATTTACTGAAATTCAAATGGCCTCTTCCTGCTCTTAGCTCGAATAAAAACACACCCCCTGTGGTAGTCCGGATTAACTACCAGGCGTTCAAAAAAAACATCGTTCTTTTATTTGCTTCTGAAAGTTGGCACTACTTCCCACTTCTCGCTCTATCTATTATCTATGTGGTGCAACAACAGCGGGAAATAACAAATTTCTGGGGCGTAAATGAAGAATAAATTGTTATTTCTTGGCACATCTAAACTTGTCTTTTTCTCCGTCATGGTAGATAAATAGAAACCTAGTGCCTACGTATTACATTCGACATTTTTTAAAACTGGTTTATTTTTTTTAACCCACATTGTCGTTCAAAGGAGCAGAAACAGTGCAGTAATATTGTTTATTTTTAATTTATTATTTTATTACCTGCTTTTTTAATAGAATAACCTCTTTTGACGAGCTTCGTAATAGATTTGTAAGAGCTTTTCTCTGGGCTTAGATTTATTTATTTATGTGGTGATGATATATTAGGTCCTTGCATATGAAATTGGCGTTTGGCCGTACTGGCAAATTTGATCTCAAATATCTTCTCTTTGGTCAAGAATTCAAAATTCAAATTTATACAGCTATTTACTCATGTATTTTTGTTTCGAAAATTATAATTCAATTGTTTTTTCCTTAATTGTTTTTTTTTCTTTGCGTCACTTAGTTTACAAAATGGAAAACTTGAAATATCGCGTTATTTACGAGTACGAGTTCCACCGTGGCACCAGTGCTGCAGAAACGGCTCGAAGGATTAATGATGTGTATGGCAACGGTGCCGCAAAAGAAAACACATTGCGTTTTTGGTTCCAACGTTTTCGTTCTGGAAATTTCGACCTGCAGAACAGCCGGAGACCAAAGTTGATAATGAAGAATTGAAGGCTATTGTGGAAGCGGGTCCATTTAGTTGCAGGCTGCGGTGTTAGTGATAAAAATGTTTTAATCCACTTGAAGCAAATTGGGAAGGTGAAAAAGCTTGAACGTTGGGTACCTCACGAATTGAGTGAAGCAAATCAACAAACGCGCGTTGACCGCTAGACCACACACTGCACAACAGACGGCTACCAAATTAGAGGAGCTTCAATTGGAATGTCTAAGACATCCACCGTCCTCTCCGGACCTTGCCCCAATAGATTACCATTTTTTTCGAAATTTGAATAACTTCCTGCAAGGGAAAAAATTCAACTCCGATGGGGCAGTCCAAACCACCTTCAAAGATTTTATTGATTCCCGTCCCAGTGGTTTTTTTAGTAAAGGGATCGATGTACTACCTATGAGATGGCAAAAGTGCATAGATAGCAATGGTACATACTTTGATTAAATAAATATAATATATTTAAAAAAATCGACTTCATGTTCCTCCCATACAAAACGCCAATTTCATATGTAAGGACGTAATATTACAAAATCATAACATAATACATTATTAGCAATTAGTTTAGATTATTTTTACATAAGAACACGAATTTATAGGGGACTTCAGTGAAAAGTACATATATTTTAAAACAGACTAGACGCACTTGATACAGTTAGTTGAAGAATATTTCATAAAAAAACATTTAGAAAGATATGCAAGAGTTACAAAAAAATACATTAAATTAATAAATCTGATGAGATAAATACCCCTTTGCCAATTGTTTTTTGTTTGATGCTGTTTTAGGTTAGGTTATTAGGTGATGCGTTGTATTGCGTAGGTATGTGCGACGTATTGCAAGGAGTTAAATTTAGTCGTGTAAGCAGATAACGATAAGTGTATTTGATGTTGTGATCGTGTTTTGAGTTGGTGTATATCGGAATTATAATTGGTTTAGTGTTGATGTGTGAGGAGTGATAATACGCAAAAAACATTATTGGTTATAAATGGACATATTCACTCTTTCAGGATTAAAGACTGATGTAATAAAGTACCTACCTAATATTCTCATTTTTTGATTTCGGTAAAGCTAATAAAAAATGTAAAATGAAATAAGAATTGTTGTGGGACAAAACAATACGCTGTGAACTTTTATTGTTAGTTTTAATTGAGTTTGAATTGCAAATCCATTAGGCCAATAGTAGGCGGTGGTAATAAATCTGGGCTCCCGACTAAGTTAGCAATAGTATTTTTTTTTTATCTCTGAATCTCTGTGTTATCGATAGTTCTATATACCTTACTGATCAAAGTGCCAGCTGTGAATAGCACCTCAAACTAATTTATTTATCTCTTCTTGGTCTCCATAAAACGCTCATACACCAATATTTACGGAGAAGATTACTAATTAAAAATACATGTAAGTATAAAAAGGTTAGTTTCAGTATTTTGTGACACGTGTCAAACGATAATTTCAAAACTGCCTAAAAGTGACGTTGAAAATATCGATGGTCAATAGAGAATCGTTGAAGTTGATTGGCGCGTTATGATAGGCCGAATTCCTCGCCTTCTGGGCCTAAAAAGTCGATGGGATCTCCCACGACTAGACACATATAAGAACTAGAATACAATCTGTATAATATTTACGATGCGAGTACCACAAGAATGTTCATAGTTTTGATGAGATTATTAAAGTTAACGGTGAATGAATTCAATTGGTTGGGATGGAAGAGTAAATGCTTTACCCCCAGATAGAATAAAGGTCCCCAGATCACATCTCAGCCACAATAAAACTTTCATAGAACGCTTTAATTATTACCATGACGATTCACGGTTACGGTACCGTTACGGCAAAAAAAGGCAATAAACATAAGTTCCTTATCGTTATGATGCTCCAGCTCTTTCAAAAGATGAGATTCACAATGTGTATGTTTCCTCCAAAGGAAAAAAAGTGATATTTTTCTTGCATCTCTCTCACACACTGTACCGTGGCGTCTTAGTAGACCACTAAAATATTATTAGCCGTGAGATAATTTTGAAAGTATGGAATATAGTTACAAGGATATTATTGAAGCAAGAGTGAATTCCAAAAATTAAAAAAAAAAACGTTAAATTTCAATGCGCTGATGGTTTTGCTTTTATTCTTAAACATATAATGCTGCTCTTACAGACTAAATAACGATAGTAAAAAACGAGACAAACGGTGAACGTACGTCTGCACCCCCCAAAGGAAACCTTCAATCATTATCATACATCTCCCACACACGTATAAAAAAAACTAAAAGGCAAGGAAAACGTAGTACTTTGGAGGAAACAATCACACGTATGAGGAACGCACGTTTTTTACCTTTTTGCCGTCACGGTACGGTAACCGTGAATCGTCTTAGTAATTACAAATGCGCTCTTACTCTCTGAAGATTGTTTATTCTTTCTTTTTATTTCTGTCCATCTGTGAGAAATTTTTCGAACATATTGTCAATTTATTTAACACCCTAAAAACGAGCGGTTTAATCATGCAGTCAATGATACTTTCTCCATTCCTTGTAGCAGTCCTACCGGTAGATAGAATTCATTATACCCAGCAGGGTACCACAAGGCAGTATGTATGGACCACATTCTGTATGTATTCAGATCTCGGTTTAATAGCCCTAAATTAGATTCCAGATGGGCCAAATGACCGAGTTGGCTACGTGGGAAGGGTCTTCGTAAACACACCATGTATTTGTAAACACAAGCCGATGGCATTTGTTGGCAAACTTGTATTCTGCGACTATGAGATGCTGCATCGTAAAATGGTATTAATTTTGTTATGCTGTCATTATCAACAAGTATTAAGCAGTAACTCCGCTTTAGTTACATGTGATAAAACGAGAAGCTAGCCATACATAAGGTATGCTCAAGCAACAAAAGTTAGTTACGAATTTTCATCATGTACAGACTTTGTTTTTAAAGCGCTGAATTTAATGTCACTGAAACAATTATATACAAAAGATATTCTAATGTACGCATTCAAAAACCAGAATAACTTTACACAGACAAAACTCGGGACGATTCAACAGATCTACATTACAACATACATTCCACCAACCTACATACACTTCTCTATAAAATTGTTTAATTTACTCCCTCTTGCAATAAAAACCATTAAAAAAATAACCGACTTCAAAAGAAGCAAAAAAATATGGATTATGGACATGGAAAGGAAGAATGTAGATACAATTTTGCAAACTAACGAAGATTAATGCTTGTATTTTACTTCTTTTAGATTTAACTTTATAATTTTCCTCTGTAATATTTTAACATAGGTATTTACTTATATTTCAAACGAGAAAACTTGTACAATGTGTCCTTAGAACGGGGTACCCCAGTAAGGACACATTTTTCTCAAAAAAACTGTAAAACAAGAAAAAAAAATAAACATTCAATTTATCACCTGGGCATTCTTCACCTTGAAGGCAGCATGCCAGAACTAATCAATACTTCTTTCGGTTGACTGTGCTGTGCGTTATTTAGTCACGCGTGAAATTTGGTTAACTGAACTCATATTTGGTTTCATATAAGTGTATTTTCAAAATTGGACTTGATTGTTGTTTGAAGAATTCAGACAAGCGATAAATTAAGTAAGTACTTGCCTGTAGTATAATGTTTTTTTATAGTTTTTGTTGTCATTTTCATAATTGGAACTGATTTGTCAAGAATTTAGATTATTCCGTGATTTTTTATGAGTCGGCGATTCTTTGGAATGCATTTTAAACTCACTTGTTCTCTTTTCTAAAATTAAACATAGCTATTAATTAATCATCAAAACAATAACAAATCATTGGTGACCGGACGACAGTGTGTAATTCCATCACTCCTTTGAAAAGTCATTTAAAGTGTTAAAAAAAACTTGGTTCAATAGGTTACGTTAGGTTAAGTTACGGACTATTTTTAAAAAATTCTGCATTTTTAATGATTTTTCAAAGGGTGTTGAAATGCCACTTTGTTGAGTTATCATGGAACCCAAAATAATATACACGGAATCGTCCAATCAATCACAAATATTTGGATGACTAGATCACTCTGGATCAGTGATTCAGTAACATGGTTGGAATGTCGAAAAGGTGGAAAGATTTAGATACCTCAACAGTATTCTCACAGAGACTCTTGACCCAGATGTAGAATTAACGTGCAGAATTGAAGCAGCAAGAACTGCATTCAGTAAAATGAAATTCTTCTTCTGCAATGACAATATCAATTTAAAACTATGGCAGAGAATGTTAAAATGTTATGTGTGGTCGGTCTTTGTTTGAAAGTAAATACCATGAACAGGTTAGAGGCTTTTGAAATATGGCTTCACCGGAGAATGCTAAAGGTCCCATCGACCGACATGATCACCAACAAAGAGATTCTCCGGCGGGCTAGAGCAGATAGAGAACTGCTTACATTTATAAAAGTCAGGCAAATTTCATATCTGGGTCACATACTTTGAGGGGAGGAGTATCACTTACTCCAAATAATTGACCGGTATTAGAAGTGTGTACTATTCCGGGCAGCGCAAGACAGGGAGACATTTTCCAGAGTGATCACCAATGTCGGGGGGCCTGATAGGGCACACCAAGAAGAAGAAGAACCACAAATATATCTTTAACTTAATTATGATTATTATATTATTTTCCTTTTGTTTTCAATACATTTCTAATTACTCTTATAAAGTGGCTTGTGATACTTTTGTCAAAAAAGTGGTTACTTTTGTTAAAAACACAATGTAAATTTTCTTTACTATAAAAATAATATTTTTAGCCAAAAGGGACCTCTCCCAATTAACTTACACTTTGTATTTTTTTAAATAAAAAAAACATGTAGTTGAAAAATCTGAATCCAATTTATGAATTCTAGAAGCATATAAAAAAAACATAAAAAACTCTATTTTGAGAATACCCAAAAAACTTTTTGTTGAGAATAACAATTTGTTTATTTTATTTTTTATTTTTATTTTAACTTTATGAGTAAAACCTCAAATTGTAACATTTAATTAATGAAGACAATATAAGCGAAACTCAATCGAAAATCTGGAAACAGAAAAATCAGAAAAAGATATTGACACCTCTGGAGGTGTTAAAATAAAAATAAAATATTCATCCTAGACTTGCAGAAAAGTCAATAGATGTCGCATAAGAAAATAAAATGGATAAAGATTTATCCAGACACTATCTAGAGGGCATTTAGTTTGGGTTTGAATCTTGCAATCATACACAAAGATAGTTGCCAATAATATATGCGTTAAGAAAATGAAGATAATGTGGGTGGTTCTTAGTCGAAGTATGATACAGTTAAAAATGACCGGATTTGATATCGGCACCGTGGCGCAGTGGTTAGCGCGTTTGCCCGGAAAGCAAGAGGTCCTGGGTTCATGTCCCAGAGGTGTCAATATCTTTTTCTGATTTTTCTGTTTCCAGAATTTCGATTGAGTTTCGCTTATATTGTCTTCATTAATTAAATGTTACAATTTTTTTCATTGAAGGCCAAAATAAAATAAAATATACTAAACGGTTGGCTAATAAAAAATATATTAACAATAAATATTATTAAAACCGGTTATAAGCTCACCTAAAAGAAGAATACCGTATATAAACCATTACAAATAGAAGAAAGAGACCTACATATTATATAGATGGCCTGAATACCTGGGATTCTATATTGATAAACATTTGACATTTAAACAACACGTAGAAAAACTAAAAGCAAAAGTCATCCCATTAATTGGTGTATACCACGGAGGAAATATTCCTCCGTGGTGTATACGGTAGAATTGCTCATCTTCTACCAACATAAGTAAAGAGGGGCTTATACTTTAGCTCAATCCAGTCCCACCTAAATTATTTTATAGAAATATGGGAAACACATACATTACGTACTTAAATGACTTAAAAATAATACAGAATAAAGTTATTAAAAAACTATTCAATTATAACCCAGACACTCCCACAAAAAAAACTTTACCATGAAACGAACCTTCTGAAAATAAGAACATTGTACGAATATAACATATTATGCCTTTTAATCTACAAAATACAAAATAGATTTATACACACAAACATAACATTTATAAAAACGTCACAAGTACACGAACATTATAATAGACAACATAATAAATTGTACACAAACACTGTCAAGACTGAAAGTGGCAAGAGAAGCATTGGCCACGAGGGCGTTCACATATATGATCTCCTTCCAGATAACCTAAAAATGGAGAAGAATATAAATATATACCTTAAAAAAAACTATTTAAACTTCAGATATTAGAACAAAATTAAAAATATTACTCCTACACTATACACTACTTTATACACATATACTACTATGCTATAAAATATACTCTGTACTTAAGTTAAGAAAGCGAAATATTATAATATCTTTTCACTTAATATAATTTTAAAAAATCCTGGAAAATACCAAAACAAGTTGGTACTACCTACCAGGTAAGTACATACATGTAATGTAAACGCCTTCTGGTCTAGCAGCACGCTTTACCAGCTACCCTGATGGAACACGTTTGGTGACATGGAATACCAACCCCCGTAATCCGACTTTCTTAGAATTACTTTTAAAGTTCCTAGAATAAATCTTTCACTTTACGAGGTGGGTGCTCAGAAGGCGACATTAATATTAGATTATTAATGTCAATTAATTATAGTTAAATTATTTGGAGCTCTAGTGGATATAAATATATAAAAAATGCTTTGTGTGAAGCTTTTAGGAGATGAAGCAAAAATTTAAAGTTAAATTGCAAATCAGGGAAAAACGTTTGAGATTAGGATTAAATGACTCGTTATGATTAGATGTTTAATTTACAGATGCGACAAAATTTAGATACTCTTTTTTTAAATTTAAGTTACAAAAATTGTTGCCCTTAAGGGGAAATGAAGAAAATTATTGAGTCCATCTTCGCCCGAGACTAAAATTTTAAACGTTTCATTAAATTTGGAAGAAGCTAAAATCTGCACTGATTTGTGTAAATACGATTTAAATTTGAATTTATGTGAATCCCGCACAAGTGTCCCAACTGTTACTTAACTGTATCGAGCCAGTTAGACTATGGCATTCCTAATTGTGGTAGATAGTAGGAAGGGGTAGGAAATGGGGAAGAGAATTGTGGGAAAATACCTGGCTATTCAGTTCGGGCATTTCATTTCATTTTTCTCATGAGAACGGGTCATTTCTACGACTCGTTGATGAATTCAACAGCTCGGTTATGGAATGATTTTCCGGCTTCTTTATTTCCTTCCTCTAACAACATGGGTTTCCTTTAAGACCCAGGTTCACTTCTTCCTTTCCACCAAAAAGATCCTCACAGCATCCACAAAGCTGACAAAGGCTCTGGGGGAAAGGGTTTTCCTTGGGTCCTTCTTTTGTGTGGAGAAGTAAAAATAGTATGTAAAAAAGGCGATAATTATAATGATGAGTTTTGAAGTGACAACTTCTTTAGCGCCGTTGTGATTTGAAACTCTATAAAAGGAAAAAGCGACACTAAAAAGAGACAAGCACATACATCTGTAAGATTTAGCCTGCGAGAGAATGAGATAGAAAAATCGGTCTCCTCAACTTTAGTTTTCTGAAGGTTTAACTTCTTCCGCGTGTGAACTGCACACATGTTATTTTTTTAAACACGTTTAGTCACTATTTACACTTTAATTGAAATATATAAAACAAAGTCCGGATAGGTAAACCATTTACCTGTAACTCAAGAACGGCTGGAACGATTTTTATGATCTTTGATTTGTTGGATTTGTCTCCGCCCCGAATGGCAGAGACAGCTATTAAAACATCGGAAAAATTCACGAAAATAAATAATAATGAAGAAAATTCTTTTCCTCATAATTGTTTTTCTTTCCTTTTGTATAGAACTAATTCTCATCTTTTGGAAGAGCTGCAGCAATATTGTGATAAGTATAATATTGAATAGTGAGTGAATTTCAAAAAATTAAAGACGTCAAATATCAATGGGCCGATTGTTTTGCTTTTATTCTCAAACGTAAAATGTTGCCCCTCTTTCGTACACACTAAAACTTCAACAGTCGAAAATAAGACAAACGGTGAACTTATGTCTGCACTCCTCCAAAGGAAAAATACAATAATTCTAATTAATCTCCCCCACACGTATAAGGAAAATGAAACGCAATTCCCGTAAGTAAGTGGAAAAGTAAGAAAATCACAAAAAATATAAATCCGTACACAACGCTATCTCTGATACTGACAAAAACAAAACACGGACAGTTGCGCATCGATAATGGCTTTGTTTTGTAATTTTTAACTTAATAAAAAAAAACTGAATTTAATTCAGCTATTAAGTTAACACAACAGTTATTCATTCTGAGGTGGTATGACGTTCGCCGGGTCAGGTAGTTATTGATAAAGGAAGATTTTATTGGTTGTGTGTGAGCACCTATAATATGTACTCGTACATGTATAAAATTAGATATATAAGAAGAGGTGCACCAAAAAGGGTATAACGTTGTATAATACTTAATATCTTTTCGAAGGTCAAATTCTTTCCATTGGCCAGTGAACAGCCAAAGTTTCAACGTAATGGCAGGCTTAATAGCTAATTTAGTGTCGGGTCGTGTCTAATGTAATATCTTTTGACCTGTAAAAGATACGGAAAACTTTCCGAAGTGTTGTTTTTGGATAATACGTTCACGCGTATGTTCAATAGTGTACGTAATTAACACGATTGATCGTCAAACTTACAAACTTATCTATCGATAATAATCGAGTCTTAACAACCTTCCACCCCAAAGAATATATTCGTATAGGCCATAGGGAAAAGCATTACCAAATCTAAGATTCCAACCGAAGCTCTGAACACTTACAACAACAAAAATAAACGACAACTCAACTTCAACATTTTGACGCGTGTCACAAAATAGCATTGAATGAAGAATTTTAAAAAGTCAGAGTGTGCAATTCACATGCGGTAGAAGTGAAACCTTCAGACAACTAAAGTAGACAAGAGTGGGGAAGTCTTTTTATCAATTTGAGGGATGATTTTTTGTCATCGAAATCGAGTGGACCTTTTCCTATACATTTGGTCATCTTATTAGTATTTGTGTTTTCTTCTTCGGTGTCGCTAGATGTCGCTTTTTTGTTTTATTTGCCTATTCATTTTTTTTAGATTTGATAGGAGTCGATCCTTGGTCTTTTAAATGTCTGCAGAGGTTCGTCAGGCGCTTTATACCACTATACCAAAGGAGACTTGTGTGGGTCTGTGGATTAATAGTAATATATTGGAACCGAGTACCCGTCAATAAAATAAATGTTTTATTGCTATCTCATTCTCTCGCAGGCTGTATCCTATAGATGTATGTGTTTTTTTAGTATCGCGTTTCAAATCACAACGGTGCTAAAGAAGTTTTCACTTCTAATAGAAGTTCCCAACCATACAATTTAATTGGAAACAAATGTTCCATTTAGAACAACCCCTTATCGTTCTATCTCACTTACACTCGTTTGAAATCGTAGATCTGCGTCCCATTTGAATTCAAAACGCATGGTTTGGTTAGTTATAGGCCCAATTTGGGCCCAACCACGATAACACGGCACTTCTTGTGTTATTATTTGTTCTATGCAAAATAATAAATTAACATTTTTCATTTACTGAAAACCTTTAAATCTTATAAAATTATAATATGTTGATGAATGACCGTGTTTTTTAATTTTATTTTTATATGAATATCGCACAAGAGTCCCAACTGCACCCAATCGCTTTGAGCCAGTGAGATAATAGCATCACCAATTGGGGTATATTGAGAGGCTGAAGACAAGTGGGGAAAGGAAGGAGATGCGGAGAGAAAGAGAGAGTACCTGACTATTTAGATCGAGTCACCAAACATAGCTAAAGCCATTTCAAGCAACGTTTCAATTATTTACGGTGGTCTTACACCAGGGCCATACTAAGAATACCTTCCACTCTGGAAGGTGCCAAAAAATATTATTTTAAATGATTAAATTGTGAAAAAATAATCCAATCACATGAAATTTTTTTGCGCACTCTGGGATTTGGATCGCCATTTTTCTTAATATTATTGTTACTTGACAAATATTAATAAATGTGTAATATTAAAATGGCTGTGTTTCTGAATCCCTAAGCACAGTAAGAGTCGGAAGGATTTGTTGTTTTATAATTCATAAACCCTCTACAGATATATACATATCTAAGATAAGGGGTGCACGATCTACGATAAGGGGTGCACGATCTACGATAAGGGGAGCAGAATGCAGATGCATTTGCACGCTGTGTGAGAATACTGCCAGGTATTCTATGAATATAATATAGGTTGGTATTATACCCAAGGAAGGACGCCATAAAACTCGATATGGTGTAGAATAACGGGTAACTAGGAACCCTGTTACTTGGTATTAGCTTACAACAAGGAAGTTGACGATGTTACGGGAAGATGTATTATAAATAGTCCATGGTGTCTTACCTCATGGTTTTCTGTTACGAGAAGACAATGCAGGTTGCCTGTATCTAAATTGTATAACACAGGTTAAACACGCTCAAAGGTAGCGATCCTATTTATATAGCTTTTCAAAATGCACAAGTATTGTACAAGCATGCTTTATTATATTCCCTAGAATCGTTACTATTTTTAGTCTACAGTCCTCCAAAGAAAAATGTGAATAAGCAACTATTCCAGATATCGATATACCTATTAACTATAGATTAGCCCTCCCATACCCAATTCTAATCCCAAAGTGAGACCACCTACGAGAAATTTCATAATACAACTTTTTTTTTCTTTTTATTGGCAATGCTGATTAAAAATACATATAAAGTTACATCAGTTACATAGTTACATAAGGTTTTAACAAAGAAATAATAAATTGCCTTTCCTCGCCATAAATAGACAATGCTCTTGTGTTTGGTGAGGGAGTTCTAGCTCAATTAGTAAATTAAAATATCGTGTATGTTAGTTAGTAATAACGGCTATTGTAAATAATAAGTAGGTTAAAAAATCATGTATAAATTTAAAAATAAAACCCATCGAATTCCGTTGCATCTCTTGCGTGACGTAGTTGTTTTACTAGGAAGAAATTAAACCTTTTTTATCAAATGTTACTTTTCTCGATACGCTGCCTCGAATTCATATTACGTTATGTACACATTTTTTTAGATATTCATATAACTGATTAAATTGTTAATAATAAAGTCCGCGATAGCCCATACCTAAAATATTTCTAACTGCCTGAAATTTGAGTTTTAAAAATGATCTTCGCAAAGCTAGTAATTCCGTTACCACGAACTTGCTGGAAAGCAAATTATCTCCACGCAGACCAACTAAAGGTACAAACCAATGCTTCTTGCGATCTTTTGACTGAGATATAAAATACTTTCTTTTTGATAAATGTTTTCGTAAACCAATATTTTTGGCTTCGGTGTCATTTTTAAGACCTACACGCCCTGTCTAGATAAACTTGGTCGAAGATTCCAGACATATACATGAGCTTTTACACTTGCGAACTATGGACAAGGCAAATACAAGGCGTCATGAACATACCCTAAGTACAGCATAAGCATGCATAGAGGGCGCTGTTTGGCCTCCCTTGGCGATGCAGCGCTTTGCAGGTGTTCGCAGAGGGAAGGGTGCATAAGTTCGCTGCTTTGATGCGCCACAAAGAAGTCAGAATGAGACAGCGCTACCGGAGATCGGAAAACGCTCTTATCCAAGCCGTCGCGCATCGCCTAGTGGCAAGAAGCGCCCTTACACCATAGATCAAGAATTTGCCTCAAGCAACCATAGTTCAAGTCCTAATGTGTTTTCATTTTAGTTTATTTATTTTATTTTGAATTCAAAATAAGTATTTTATTAATTAATATAAGGCAGACAGAGTATTGCTATTTACTCACCGCTCTGTTCAGCTGAAATAAACACAATATTATTATTGTTATTTACTAATTTAAAAAAAATCTTCTGGATTTGTTTCTTGTTCCGTCAAAAATATCATTTAACGTTTTTAAGAGCTTTAGTTGCCTATTAAAGAAAACTCTTTTTGCCATGTTTGATGGTAGGTGTGTTAATTGACGGAAACAAATTTAAGTTAATTTTATGAAAAAACTCTTTAATCAAGACAAATTTCTACCGTCAAAGGCTGGCTTCCAACAAACTTTCAATATAATGCTAACCTCTCATCTGAAATATTACGATAAATTCTCTCTAGGCACTACTACGTCACCTCATTTGGACAAGGTTCTAACTGCACATTAAATTGGTAAGTACTTTGACACCTAAGAACATGTGCTTAAGTGTCAAAGTCCTTTCCATTGCAAGGTGCAGTTAGAACATGTCCAAATGAGTTGACGATTAGTAAAGACTTTTAAGCGTTGAACTAATTTCAATATATCAACCGGAGCGGTTATGGTCGAAAAATTGATCACTTTAATTTTTCAGCGATTGACAGCGGTCCAAAATTGAACCACATTTTCCTACCATTCGTAAAAGATTTATTGTAATTATTTATAACATTTCTCCGGCCAGCCATTTATTTTAAAACGAAGCTATTGAAATGTTTTTATATATTATGACCATAGATGTCGCAAATACGAACTTCGTAGACAATTTTAGAACGATGTTAAAAATAATTTTTTTAAATATTTTTTTAGATTTGAAATTTTGATCAGCTGTTTATTGTTAAAATTGTATTTTTTTCCATAGATATGCACCTTTCATTATCAAGTATACCTCAGACAACGTACATAAATCGAAAATATTCTATGTTGAATCGAAAAAGCAAATCTCACGGAGTTTCAAAGTGACACACACGAAGGATTCGCGCGGTTACAAACTTTACGTTTTTTTAATACTGTTTTTATAAATCCTACAAATATGAGATAAACGGTAAAATACAGGTTAATTTATTGGCTATATAGCATTATAAGAAGTCTATTTTTATTTTTTTTTTATTATTTACTAACCAAGATATTACAATATAATATATTAAATAATATATCAAAATACATTTTTTGGTATATACCACCTCACTAGGCTGAGCCTGTTCCGAGGTGGCAGGGATTTAAACTAATTTTGATATCTTACTCTTGGATGAAAAATAAGATAAAAATAAAAATATTTTAATTTAAATAGATAAATAGAATAAAAGAACAATAAGAGATAAAAAAAAATGGAAAAATAGAAAACAATATGAAAGAAACAAATTAGAAACACAAAAATAATTGTGAGGTCAAGAGAAAAAATACAGGCGTTGAGTGTGTTTTCGTATTGTTCAAGTTATCTGTCCGCAGTAAGCAATACCTTTGTTGAATATCCACTAAACTTATAAATTTTGTGTTTTAGATTTGCATTTTTTGTCACATGGATATCTTTAACATCTTTTTCAATTAAATTTTAAAAAATTGGAGCCTGATTATGATAATGTCTTTGTCCATATGTAGTATTTGTCTTCGGAATCTTGTGTTGATGTTTATGTCTTTTGTCGTAATTGTGTTGTGCAGTATGATGGTTTAGTTTGTCTTTTTGGTAATGTATAGATATAATTTTGATGCAGATACAGTTGCTGTATGTTCAATACAGCAAAATAGCAATATTGTCGGGAATCTTAAAGGTTTTTTTGTAATAACTTTAATTAAGGCCTTTTGCCCTTTGTTGAGAGGGTCCATATTAGTTTTTCGCAGCACCATCCCAACCGATCATACCGTGGGTGATTGGCCTAACGCGTAGTATATAGTTTTTAAAGTCTTCACTGGCATTATGTTTCGTATGTTCTTAAAAAAAAATTAGGTTTCTGACTTTACCCGCTGTTTTATTTATTTGTTCTGTACGTAAATTCCTAAGTATTTATTCCTATTTTAAAATTTGAAGGTACGATTTTTTAAATGTTTAAAATTTTTTTTTAAATATCTTACGGGAAATCGCGAGCAAACGAGTCAAACCAATTTATTTCGCGTGATCGCTTCAATAGAATCCGTGTCTCACGCTAATCAAACCAAAATTGTACAACTCAGAATATATAAAATACTAGATTTTATCCGCAGCTTCGCTCGCATGGTTTTAGGGGGAAATCTATATATATATACAAATCAAAATATGCTAGTTTCTGGGTTTGTAGTTTCCGGTATGCGTGGCTATGCCACTTAATAAAGATATTGTTTCTTCCTGCGTGTCCTTTCCCTTCGTCCCGTTCTTCTTCCGCATCCCCTGTCCCTCATGCGTCCACTCTGCCTTCTCCGCTTTCCCTCTCCCCACTCCCCTCTACCGCTTTCCCCATCCCATGAACCCCCCTCCTGATTTCCCCTCCCGCATTCCACACATTCAGTCCCTGTACATTCAGTTTTCGAACACAAATTACAAAATGTCAGCGCTCACCAGTATACATATAGAAACCTTCTTTGACGTGCTCACAACAACTCACCAAAGTTTCATCGCAATCGAATAAACGGTTTATAAATGCATAATTTCATGATGCCAGAGCTATCTATTGTATACAAAAACCATCGCGGGCATGCACACATCTAATCTCCAAAGTTTCATGGCAATCGGATGAATGGTTTAGCAACGCATAGCGGACATACATACAAACATTTTTAGATTTTTATATGTGTAGATAAATGCTTGCAGTTAGGAGAATAAGAAGTGATTTCAAAATATTTAAAAAATATATATATTCCTAGGTCCATTTTGCGCTGACGCTATATTAAATTGCCGATCCTGAATAGTTAATTTCTGCTTAACCTTCTCTACATACCCATCTTCACTTACTCCGAGAATTCTTCTCGGCTGTAGGCGAGTCACACTAAAAACGCCTTCTGTATATTTTACAATATCCAGCATAAGAAAAAGCTTCAGTACGGGCGACATACGAGGAAATGGGTCGACGTACACCGTACTATAAATGTTATGTATTGTACACTGTACGGTATGCGATTCATTTAAGTTTTAAATTATATGTGCAAGTTGAGATCTGTTCCAAGGTACATTCTAGATGGTCTGGATGCATCTGTGTGACGAATTTATGTCGTTAAGAAAATGCATCCTGCGAGTTAATAGCATCTGAAATATGTTTTTAAATAAAAGGATATTAAGTGCTAAAACACGTTTTCAAGTATTTTTTTGGCTTCGTTAATTTGGTGTCTCTATCATTATTTATGTAGAAATTTCTCGTGCATAACTTTTGATTGGAAAAACAATTTCTATTTGAATTTTTTTTAAGTAAAATATGCATCTACGTAAATTAAATGGCGAATAAAAATTTGTGGGATATAAAACAGTTTTTCAAGTCGGTAACTGATTTCTGAGGTATATGTAGGTATATGTTACCGGAAATATATGAAATCTAGAAATTGTATACAACTCCTAGCAAATGTATACAATTCCGAAGCTATTTAGGAAATGTTTAAAATATTGTTTTAAAAATTATTTAATACATACATATCCTGGGAAATGTATACGTTTTCTAGGATTTGTATATAATTTCAATATCGTATTAGGAAATATATAGAAAGAATGCTTTCTGTAATAAAACACGTTGTTTTATTTGTTATATTCTGTTAGGAGCGGGCCCCCAAACATGTCCCAAGCTAGCTCTCAGGGGAGGCATGATTTACCCTCTATTCAGGTGGTGGGTCGCTCGAGGCTTCAGAAATTCCTTCGCATCTCAGTCGTCTGGCAGGATACTCCCCCTCTAGGAAACCCTCCTGCCGTAGCAGAATAATAACAGGATTGAGTTAACTAGATTCATGTATTGCAAATTTAAAACACAGTACATAGGTCATTACAGTACAATTCAACACAAGAAATACATACTACACAATCCTAGCTATCGTGTTTATAACCTCAAGATCCCTAAACGAAACTCTCTGAGTGATGGCTTTGCGCGGGAGTTTACAGTCTATCGTTAAAGGACACAATCAAATGAGGAAACAATTGTACAGCTTACATGATGTTGGGGGGTCTTCGTCTTCCGGCTTCCAGGGGCACCTCCCGAGTTTAGGACAGAACCGAAGTTTACACAGGCATGGTGAAATATCAGCGCTAAACCCGTAGGTTATTGAATTAACATTGCAGGTTATATTTGAGTACAATTCGAGCGATAGTACGCCGGGCGCGAACAGTGGGAATCAACGCGCGGGCTTAACGTGTGCCCGAGGCGGCTCGCAATTCTCAACTGGTGGAAGGGATCGCGTGCGGGTGGGCGGATGGGATAGGAAGTAGGAAGCAGGGAACAGGGGGGAGAGCAGGGTGTTGTGTAGTTTGCGGCGAATTAGGAGTTTGAATTCTTTGTCGTTTGGGCGTACCATAACACTTCCCCCCGCGCTTGGAAAAAAAGCGACGTGGCAATGGAGCTGTAGGGAAAAAAAATCCTCTTATGCTTCCATCGGGGTTTTTGAGAGATTCGTTGCTTGAGAGATTTCCTAGCTAGAACATACAGTTTTATGCTATAGTTTGGGTCACAATGTTTGTAGGGAATGGGTGGGGGTACATACAATGTTTGGAAAAGACAAATTTGGGAAAAGTACATGGTGTAAAACAACATACAAGGTTATGCAATTGAAAATAACAATACACATGGTTATGCAATTGAAAGAATGACAATACACATGGTTATGCAATTGAAAGAATGACAATACACATGGTTAAGCAATTGAAAGAATGACAATACACATGGTTAAGCAATTGAAAGAATGACAATACATTTGTACAAGAGAAGAGAAAAAGTGTGTGATTCTAAGGTTTCATTGGTCTTGGAGCTAAGTTTGTGAAGCGTGGATTTGTTTGGTTTCGGAGAATTTCGAAGAAAAGGACGTGACTTCACGGATTCTAAGGATTACATTATCACTGTAATCAGACCCATTTGAGACAACGCTCAGGAGTACACTTGGGCCTTAGAAAACACTTGGTTTTGTCGAAGACGTCGAAGTTCACGAAGTGGAGACTGTGGTTGCTGTGCCGCGACTATGGTTACAGAGGTCATTGAAGAGAAGAATCCAGTATCTGCAGACATGCCAGTGCGAATCCTAAGTGTTATTATGGTAAACACGGATCGTATATAATGGTTATTGAAGCATAATGTAGCTCAAGATAACTTGTATTGGTGCGCATTCAGCGGATACTGGTGGGTCAAGGTAATGATGGTTTACACATGACGATATATGCGTCACTGCATGACAGAGCAAGAGACGACAAGGTTGGCATTGATAGCAAGAGTAGGAACAAACCTAAGAGCTAGCGTGCCCAAAAGGTAGTTTAGAGTGTCATAAAGTATAGTGGGACAACTCAGCTTGCTGTGGCACGACAAGACAACATACGTATGGGCGGTATGGTCTGTGCTTTCAGGAACAATTGCGTAGAAAATGGCAGCAGGAGAGACCTTGTAACCACAGCGCGTGCTGTCAGGAAGTGAAGCTCAGCTTGGCTGTTGGTGATGACATCCGCCTGGGCTTCTTTTTAAATCCGGGAGGAATTATTATTAGAGCAAAATTCTTGAAGTTTACCTGCCTAGGGACCAATGAAGAAAAGGTTTGGAGAGAAACAAAATGTGTCCAGATAATGAAATAACGAAATTTTAACCACCGACCCAGAGAGTGACGAAGAGAGATTCCTAACTAAATTGTGATTACATGAACATTTTCCTTTGCCAGGATGACTTGGCGTTTGCCTAGTGACAATATGTCTTGGTTAAAAAACAACCGGCCCTCTATGGCCTATGCTAACATGAGATGGTAACATTTTCGTAGAATTTCAAAGAACGAGACAAAGAATCGTGAACTAGTCACGGCAAAGGGAAACCAATTCATGAATAAAGGTTGTCAAAAGGAGACAGACGGTACGCCAAGTGCATATCGTACATATCCAACATTCATGAATGTGTTTCGTGGAATTGAGAAAAGAGAGAAAAAACTGGTGAGACATATGCAGAGATTGAGGGGGAAAACCTGTAGATAACCGGACAGTTACCTATTCGAACTCCAAGTGAGGGCGAGATATGGTCAACGACAGATTTTTCACTTCATAACATAAGTCTGAAACATGGGGAATGGGAGGAGGAGGGGAGAAGGGAGACGAGTTGCGAAACTTGCTAGAGACTGGACTAATTTCCGATTCAAACTCTATGTGAAAATGAAACATAATCAACCAGCAGATTTCCTGACTCTTTACATTTATCAAAAAGGATGAGGAGACATTTGAATACACATTATATCAAAGAGGCTAATCTTTCGCGTGTATTGGGCAAAAGATTAGGGGTCATTTTAAAAACTTCTACATGATTGTGAGAAAAGACAGACCCTTGCTCCAATTTCACAAACCTGGGGGTTTTCTTGTTCGTTCTCCAGACAACGAGTTAGGTGGTTTTTGTGCTCAATCGATTAACTCCCACAGCACTATGCCCCATAATTGACAGTGAAGCTGAAAACTAGTCCTTTTGGGATAGTAGATATTCCTGGGCTTCTTTCCTTTTTGCAAAGAAGTAAAAAACAGGAAGTCCACGGGCATTGGCGTTGAATGACAACAAAGGGTTGTGGACTACATTTCGTAGATCGCACACAAAGGGTTTGATATTATTTCGTTCGCACGACTCATGGTAAGTGTTTTAACGTCTCCACGTATAGTGTACAAAATATGTAAGTACATACAAGATATAACTCAATTATAGACAGAAGTCAAAGAGTTTATACAATGCATCCTAAAGAAGATAGCAAAGCCGATATTATGTCGTTCACACGAATCACGGTAAGTATTGTTATTACGTCTCCACGTCTCGTGTACAGAGTTTATACACAGTTATACATAAAAGCGGTACTCATGACAAATAAATGACACACGACCGGAACAGGTTATACGAAAAGGGTGGTACTCATGGCAAATGAATGGCACACGACCAAAATAGAACGTACAAAATGGTTCTCATGACAAATGAATGGCACACGACCAAAATAGAATGTACAAAATGGTTCTCATGACAAATGAATGGCACACGACCAAAATAGAATGTACAAAATGGTTCTCATGACAAATATGTCACACGACCAGCTCAATAACATTTAGCTATGAGAAAAAAGTGATTATGACGAACTTCTCGTATCGCGGCAGGTATTTTAAGGATCCCTCCTATAATGGTGGATGTTCTAAGGATCTCTCCTATAATGTAACAGGGTTACGTTTAAATACAACACAATAAACGTTAACTATGCTTGTTTTAACACAGTTTATAAAGATTTGTTAGATTAACTAACTCCGTAGCCCAGGAGCGTACGATAGGATAACAAGGAGGTAAACAATTTAATGTCACTTCGTATGTTATAAAGGCGGGGTGATGACAGAGTACATTTCTGTTTACACCATGTGACAAACAAAGACAGACCTACATGGTTTTACATACTGTCTATTGCAGCAAACTTCAGTGGGGACAAATAAAAGGGACCAATTGTGGTTTTACATACCCTTTGTGCGGTTACAACATACCAGGTTATGTGCAATTTAGGTTGCAAATACTTGGTTAAATGGCGAAACAGGAGTTGAATGCCTATGTTTGTAAAACGATGATCAAACAAAACATTGATGATTTACGTTAAACTGCGGTTATTTATGTACGGAAATCAGGGCTGCCGTTAGGTTTTATTAACCTTTTCCGTAAGGGTTGAAGCATGTAATACAAGACATACATGTTGTGAAGAGGGACAAATCGAGGACTTCTTATAACAACAAAAGACCGAGTATTTGGTTTTACGTACTTTAGTTGAAACGAGTCCATGAGGATTTGTACAAGGATGGAAAGACCAATTTAAAGGCTTTTCCTTTATTTATATACATATGATTTCAAAATGGATGTGTCAAAATCCAATTTGTTAGCAAAGAGCTCGGGTAGGACGCCATCAATTTTTGACATTTGAGAAAAAATTGAAAACTACTATACACAAGGAATGTGATTATGTGAGTAACCACTTATCTTTACCATGATGGGTAAAATATGGAGCATGTTGAGATGGTTTACTAGTCCTGGGTCGTGATTTAACGCTTTGGAGTTTACCAAATCGATTTTAGAACGACGCTCCAGTATTTACAGAACATAAAAAGAAAAAAAATGAAGAGATTCCTTCCGATATGATGAAAAAAAAACAACAAACAAAAATGGTGTAAATTACAATATTGCATTACATGGCAAAGCGTGCCATGGCATGAACGTTGCGTAGTGTGAGGGGTTGAGAGGCAATGATTGGGTTCATGACTTCCCGAACACTGTCACTCGAGGGGTGTCTCTGCTCTAAAGTGATCAATTTTGGAACAGGTGAGAAAAAAGAAAGAAAAAAGAAAAAAAACGTGTGAGACAAAAATTACGGTGGTTGCCAATTCACGAACATGAACGGGGCAAATTACACCGTGGATTGTACATAAATTTACAAAAATGATTTTTTAACAATATTCGTTTTATCAACGAAAGTGTGGGCATGTAATTGACACTTTACACGCCGGCCATTGTAAGACTTGGTGTGCTTACAAAAAGGTTGTGGTGATACACACTGGATCATTTTAAGTTTGCTGAGATAGTGGGGGCAGTTTTACTTGACTCCTCACTTCCAGATTTTGCGATATCCTTAATATGGTAATTACCAATGTGTTTTCCAGAGCAGTCAGACAAGGAGTACACTAGATCTGATATCTTTCTTAGAACTTTGGCCTTCACGAAACGTGGTGCCAGCTTGGCAGAGAAATACATGGCTCCTTGGGAAAGTGTGTTGTTCTTTCTCCAAACTATGTCTCCTGTATTGAAGGTGACATGTTTCCTACGTAGGTTGTATCTGTCCGCACTCTTTTGATGAGCCAGGAGCAAAGCATCAGTGACTTCACTGTAGATGGCCGACAGTTCTTCCAGACGATGGGCATAGTCCGCGGTAGGGTTGCTTGTGGTGGCAATTGACGTAGGAAAGTTTGTGTTCCTATGTAGAGAACCATGAACAACTTGTTCCATACCGTGTTTTAAGAAGAAAGGTGTGTAACCAGTGGCCAGATTAACAGTGTTGTTCATTGCAGCCTGAATTTTATCTAGGTTTTTACACCAAGTACGTTGATCTTTATCAACTAGAATAGCCAGAGCTGTGTTGATTGTTTGGTTATAACGTTCGACGGTGTTATTTTGTGGAGTATACAAGGTATTATAGTAAATATCCTTGATTCCGTATTTGGCAAGAAAATCTTTGAATTCTTGGGCAATAAATTGTTTTCCGTTATCAACAATTACGGTTCTGGGTGTTCCGTAAGGTATAAAAATGTGTTTTTCCAGAAGTTTGATGATGGCGGACGCGTTGGCTCTTTTTAAAGGAAAGATCCAACAGAATTTAGTGAAAACATCCACTACACTAAGTATGTGCATGTGTCCGGCATAACTTCGGGGAAAGGGTCCGACGAGGTCCATTGACAATGATTGTAGGGGTCTGTCGGCACGTTTGGGATTACCCATTAGGCCGGCAGGTGCTGCCGTGCTATGTTTATAAGCTTTACAAGTTTCACATTTAGAGATGTAATTGCGAATTTGCTTGAAGAGACCAGGCCAGTAATACTTCAAGGAGATCTTTTTATACGTCTTGAAATTTCCTGGGTGTGTGGAGTCGGGAGCACTATGATTGTCAATAATTATTTGTTCTCTACCTTCGAGGGGAACGACAAGTTTCCACGAGTAATCTTCGAGGATGGATAGTGGTACCTTGCAATTACGGTATAGTTGTCCTTCTTTTATGATAAAATTAGGAAACTTTTGTTGGTTATTTTTACAACCTTCGAAGATTTTCAAGTACCATTCATCTTTTGTAGATGGAGGGGGGGCAATTGTGTCAACATTTAATGAAGCCAGTTCAATTCTTGAAAGGGCGTCGGGAACAATATTGTCCGCGCCTTTACGGTGAACAACATCAAAATTGTATTGAGACAAACGGGAGGACCAACGAGCGAGCCTACCGGAGGGATTACTTAAAGAGATCAACCATTTCAAACTACTATGGTCTGTAACTACAGTAAATTTGCTACCGTCTATGTAACCGCGGAAATGGTGAACAGAATCCAATACAGCCAATAACTCTTTCTCGGTAATTCCGTAGTTTTTCTCGTGTTTGTTTAATGTACGGGAAAAATACGCTACAGGGTGTTCGCCATCTGGGAATTCTTGAGTAAGGACTCCACCGATTCCTACATTGGAGGCATCCGTGTGGAGGGTAAAAGAGAGTGCAAAATCCGGGCAATTCAGAACGGGAGCTTTTTGAAGGGCATTTTTTAGAGTTGTAAACGCTTCTTCAGCTTCGACAGACCATCGAAAATTGCTGACACCTTTACGGATGCCGGTAATTTTATTTAAGGGGGCTGCGATAGTGGAAAAGTCTTTGATGAATCTCCTGTAGTAACCTGCAAGTCCAAGGAAACCTTTGACTTCCTTCGCGTTTTTGGGTCGGGGAAAATTTGCCATGGCTTCCACCTTAGCGGGGTCTGTTCTTAGACCTTTTTCGTCGATAATGAATCCCAAATAACGTAGACGGGACTTACAGAATTCAGACTTCTTCAAGTTGATGGTTAAACCAGCGAACTTGAGTTGTTGAAAAACTTTTTCCAGCATTAATAGGTGTTTTTCAAAGGTATCGCTGACGATGATGAGGTCGTCAAGGTAACAAAACAGGCTGTTATCGACTTCAGGACCGAAAAGTTTGTCCATCAGTCTTTGTAACTCGGCGGGGCTGTTTTTTAGACCAAAGGGTAATCTTTTAAAATGGAACATTCCCCTACCAGGTACAACGAAAGCAGTTTTTTCGCACGATTCTGCGTCCAAGGGTATTTGCCAAAACGCTTTGCTGAGATCGACAGAAGAGATGAACTTGGCGTTACGCAGCTTGTCTAAGGTTGCGTGAACGTGAGGTAAGGGATACGCATCAGCTTCCGTGCAAGAGTTTAAACGTCTACTGTCGAGACAGAAACGTGCAGAGCCGTCTTTTTTAGAAACCAAAAGAGTTGGGTTGGTCCATGCACTTCTGCTGGGAACCACCACACCCATTTTTAACATTTCATCAAGTTCGTTTTCTAAAAGTTTAAGTTTTTGGGGGGCTAAGTTGTAATAACGTTGCTTGATGGGTGGGCCATTGGTTTTGATATGGTGTTCAACCAAATTTGTCAAACCTAATCCACATTTTTCAAAAGATATTGACTCGAATTTATTGACCATTTCTTTTAGTTGGAGAGCCTGGTCCGTGCTTAAATTTTCGTGAGGTATTATTGTGCGGATCTCACTAATTTGAGCAGCAGTGGAGGTTTCGCCAAGAGTATTAAATACTTGGGGAGCAACATTGAATGCCTTCCAGAAGTCAACGCCAAGGATGAAATTCTGGGATATAGAGGGCACTATTAGAAAATTGATTGTAACTATTTTATTGTTACAATTAATTGGCAGGGCAAGGGCACCGATGACCGGTTGGGAAACATTATCCGCAGTCGTCAGGTGTGTCGATTGGGGCGAAATTCTAAAATCACTGTTAACAAAAGGCAGGTGAGCATTGTTGCCAAGACAGCTGACAGATGCACCACTATCAAGTAATCCGGAAAAGGGCACATTGTTAACAGAGAAAAAAGCGTAGGGTCTCCCATCTTTAGCTTGTTTGCAACAAACCGAAGAAACATTTAAGGTCTGGTTAAAATACTTAATGTGTGCTAACCAATCAGTCCATTCTTTAGACCTTGGTTCAGAATGGGTGCCTGAGAGGTTATTATTTAGTTTTTTGGCCTCTTCATGTAGAAATTTGGTGGGGGCTTGGAGAAATCCACCTGAGGTCTGACATCGCTTGGGTTTTGTAACCTTTCCATGTTGTGCCTTGATTTCTTGAAAATGTTGCGCAGTTCGTCGCTTGGAGGAGAGCGGTCCCTAGAGTGATGCCTCTTGAAAGTTCGGGGTTCCTTAGATTCCAGAAACCTTGCTTGCTTGAAACAAGTAGTGGCCAGATGGCCTACTTTTTTGCAAAAAGAGCACACTTTTTTGTTGTTGAATTCTGGTTTTAAACCAGACGAACGGCTTGGCACAACTACATTATTTGACACATTCTTTATGTTTTTCCTATCCTGGTACGATTCCAGAAGGAGACAGACTTCGTTTAGCTGGGCTAGGGATGCAATTTTCTGTGAGGTAATGATGTTCTCGTATTTGCTTAAAAGGCCATCAGTTATGACTGGTAATAGTTCAGCTTCCGAAACGGGATGTGAAAGCTTGATGTTAATGGATTCAGCCCTTTCTATGAATGTTGCTACAGGTTCATTTACTAGCTGTTTAATAGATAGTAAAGATAATTTGATCCGGTGCTGGGCTTCCGTTTTTCCGAAGCTCGAGATTAGGGCAGATCTGAGTTTATTCCAATCTTTGCATTTAGTTTTTTGAATGCGGTGCCAGGGTATCAATTCTGGGGAGATGAGTTCTATGAAGTTTTTTCGTAGAATCTCGAATGGGATATTTTTGATTGTAGCCGTTTCTTCAATACGGTCAATGAAATCCAGTACATCGGAGACGCCATTATATTTGATTTTCCACGAGGATAAATCGTAGGTTTTATCTTGTGTCAAGGTGGGTGCGATGTCCTGTTTTATCATTACTTGTGGCATAGGTTCTTCGTTAGGAACAAGATTATTCAAAACTTGCGTAGCCGAGCGTGAATTATTTTCGCTTGAGGGGGCGAGGTTTATTCTCTTAATGTACTTTTTGTTGAATAAAAGTGCATAAGCCTTTAATGTAGGTTTAGATTTGCTTGATGGCGAGAGTCCTCTATCCCTTAAAGCAGTTTGTAAGTGAGTTTTGGATAAGTTGTGCACGTTGGGAATGATGCCCAAATTGGATGATGCCATAGCTTGATTGTTTTCCATTGTGAGTTTCCCAGGTGGTGAAAAAAATTGCCAGGGGTCTTCTTTAGCAAACGCAAAATTAATTTTGTGAGGCACTTTTCACTTGGTAATCACTGGTTGGTATTTCTAAAATAGTTATAGAAAACTGTATTCCATACTACAATTTGGTATATATGACACCAGAATCTTTGTCAAAGGAAGGCACAAGAAAAAATTTTGCGTGGAAAGACCTAAGTAGTAAAGGTTTTGTGTTTCACTGACCACTTTTGAGAAAACTTGTGAAATTCACAAGTATTTATTTTTTTTTCCAAAAAAAATTTTGCCAGGACTGACCTTTAGAAAACGGGTTTTTTATTTTTCACAAACCACTTTGCACTGAGAAAGGCACTAAAATTCACAAAAGGCACTCTTCTGGCAAATAAGGACAAACTTCCGGATGAAAATGACTGAATATGGGATTTGTTACAAAACCACATTAAAATTATTTTATTTTTTCATGGAACCAATCATTGGTTTTATTATTATTTCACTTTTTTTATGTAAGGAAAAAAACACAATTCACTTTACACTTATGCTGAGAAAAAAAAAAATGCGGTACCTATAACGTAGAATGTGGAAAGAAAGTCATTATTTTGTCCATTTGGTGAAATATACGTGGTACTAATTTGACAGACACAACAAGTGGGCCGATCGGTATATTGTGCAAGAAAAACGTGAGTGTGAGATTTTTTAATTAAAGAATCCACAAGGTAATTGGAATTCCAAAACCAAATTTACAATAGCGATCTCCATTGCTTCCGACCTTAGTGACAGAAGGGCGATTTTATTATTCAAAACACTGCATAGTGACAGGGAATTGTTCTGCCTGATTCAAACGGATTTTTGCCGTTGGAGTTTGGCGCGATAAACGCACTTTTGTGCTTCGATGCGCGTGGGTGCGCGCGCAACTCAGAGATTAGGTATGTATTTACCGCGTGAAACATCGGGCCGTTGATTTGGCGCGAATTACTGTTGCTCGTCCGCTGCTTTGTGAACAAAGGGGTCGGCGCGTGCGCAGTCAGATTCGCGGTTTAAATGCTGCCGTCTTTCTGGTTGATACAAAATGGCCATGTTTTCAACTTTGACGCAATTTTTTTTATAATTGCAATCAAATCTGCGTTATGGACTTAACTTGCACATGGGTTTCTGTGGTTTCCCACAGAATTCATTATTCACTGGGTATAAAACACCAAGACACAGTACAATCAATGTTTACAAACAGTTCCTATGCGGGGAAGATTTCGACAGGGAGCACTCCGTAAGGCGACTGAGACAATGGCAAAAATGAAAAAAAAATTCTGGGCCCCACTATGGACGCCAGTGTTAGGAGCGGGCCCCCAAACATGTCCCAAGCTAGCTCTCAGGGGAGGCATGATTTACCCTCTATTCAGGTGGTGGGTCGCTCGAGGCTTCAGAAATTCCTTCGCATCTCAGTCGTCTGGCAGGATACTCCCCCTCTAGGAAACCCTCCTGCCGTAGCAGAATAATAACAGGATTGAGTTAACTAGATTCATGTATTGCAAATTTAAAACACAGTACATAGGTCATTACAGTACAATTCAACACAAGAAATACATACTACACAATCCTAGCTATCGTGTTTATAACCTCAAGATCCCTAAACGAAACTCTCTGAGTGATGGCTTTGCGCGGGAGTTTACAGTCTATCGTTAAAGGACACAATCAAATGAGGAAACAATTGTACAGCTTACATGATGTTGGGGGGTCTTCGTCTTCCGGCTTCCAGGGGCACCTCCCGAGTTTAGGACAGAACCGAAGTTTACACAGGCATGGTGAAATATCAGCGCTAAACCCGTAGGTTATTGAATTAACATTGCAGGTTATATTTGAGTACAATTCGAGCGATAGTACGCCGGGCGCGAACAGTGGGAATCAACGCGCGGGCTTAACGTGTGCCCGAGGCGGCTCGCAATTCTCAACTGGTGGAAGGGATCGCGTGCGGGTGGGCGGATGGGATAGGAAGTAGGAAGCAGGGAACAGGGGGGAGAGCAGGGTGTTGTGTAGTTTGCGGCGAATTAGGAGTTTGAATTCTTTGTCGTTTGGGCGTACCATAACAATTCTTATAAAGTTAATCTATCATTTGGTAAGTAATCAGTCTGTTATTTAAGTAATTGTAAATGTCACAGTATTAAATTAAAAGTCTTTATATTCAAAGACACTTTTTAAATCCTTTGCCGGTTCCAGTGGGTTGTAGGTTAGGTTAGGTTAGGTTAGGTTAGGTTAGGTTAGTTTAGGTTAGCCCCGCTATCCCGCGTACCCATTGATTTTTTTTTTTACAGTGAATACCGCACAAGAATCTCAACTGCTCCCGTCTGGAGCCAGTGAGACTATGGCATCCCCAATTGGGGTATGTTGTGAGGCTGGAGGTAGTGGGGAGGGGAAGGAAGTGGGAAAGAGGAAGGTTGGGAAGTACCTGACTATTCAGATCTGGTCACCAAACACGGCTAAAGCCATTTTCAAGCAACGTTTCAATTCTGAATGGTGGTCTTACACCAGGGCGATACTGATAGTATCTTCCACTCTGGAACATGCCGCAAATATACTTTATATTATTTTAAATGAGTTAATTGTGAAATAACCCAAATTAATCAAATAAAATTTATTTGCGCATGCCGGGTTCGGATCCGCGACCTCCGGATTGTGAGTCAAGAGTCTTACCCACTGGACTACGGAGGTCGTCGTTGATATCTTAAATGTTTTACATTTCCGATTGCTATTTAGGAAATGTATAGATTTCCTAGGAAATGTGTCTAATATAATTTATTTCAAATATTTTCGGGCGATTTTAGGAACTACATACATTTCCTAGGAATAGATACAATGACGGATTACATACATTCCGTTAACATGTATACAGCTAAGAAATAAAGATTTCTCTATTTTAAAGAATTAATTTTGAAATTCTGTATTTGTAATTATTGGCATGTTTTGAACAAGTATATGGTTATTTATCAAGAATCTTACTAATTCAAGAAGTTGTCTTACTTCCTTGAAATTTGATGTTAGTTGTAACAAATCGTTGAATTATGTTACTGAGAAACAGCACCACTGCTAGTTAGCAAAAGTATGAGTTGTTTGGTTCAATAAAGAATAAATAGAAAATCTTTGTATGAATTACCAATAATTTTATAAATATAATTATAATAACAATGCCTCAAATATCAGAGCTGTAATTTATGTCAGTGACTGATCAATGGCTGAATTGGCATCTCTTTGAGTTCCCACCCATGCAATATGAGTTCATTATCTCGGCTGGAAGTGTCTTCCATCACGACACAAGTGTGATATAGCAGATTTTCAAATATTGTCTAGTTACTAGTAATCCGGGAATGTTTGTATTTCTTTGAAAAATATATCATGACGCCCTAATTGCTCATCATAGATTTTTACTCGATTTGCAACTAATATGTACATTTACATTATGAAAAACGACTGCGTAAATAGTATGTTATTCATGATTATTTTTGATGGATAGTGTGCTGCAAATAAACTTTAAAATTGTAGCTATTTTGTGAAAATAGTATCCATTTGACGTATACGACACATAAATCCAATGGTTATCTTGCAATTATCGAAAAAATCAATATCTTAGTGACTTGGCATTATAATTTAAATCATAAATGACTTAGTTTTAACCCCTCAGTCTCGACATTGTCAGAGGGTCAAAATATTACTGTTTCCAAATAAAATCCAAAAAAAATTATTATTCTGATTGAATCCGAAAACTAAAAACTGTTTTATGCTATCAAATTTTATAGTTCAAAAAAAATTGATTTTTCAAACATAAAAAAAATTGCTCACCTTACGTTTTTTCTTAATAAAATTTCTAATTAGTAAATTTTCTAACTAAAATTACAAATAATGATAACGTTTACAAATAATAATAATAATATATTTTAATCGACAAATTTATTATTAAGGTTATCGTAAACTCATTATTTATCGTTTTAAGTAAAAATAATTAACAAAAAATTCCCTAAGTTTCATAATTTTTTTTCAAATATGTGTCAAAACTTTAGATTCATGAAGGTGTACATTTTATTTATTTTGCGGTAAACTTTTGGATTTAAATGTAAAGCGTGGTGTTTTATCTTTCTAACACCGTTTACAACATATTTCTAAACATGATAGTAAGGGGTCAACGATTTCCTTGAGACCGATGTGATTTGTTGACCTGACGGGTTAAACCATTTTATTTATTAACGTCAACTAGTTTCGGATATGATTAACCTTTTTCAGAACCGTAATAATATACGAGTACTATTACGGTCCCGAAGAAGATTACTTATAACCGAAACTAGTAGACTATCGTGTGTTTAAAACTAAATATATTTACCTTATTATTTTTACTTGATTAACTAATGTTTAAGACAAGATTTTTATGCATAGCACAAAGGGTAACAATTAATATAAGTAGTAATAATTATTATCCTGAATCACTCATCTACTTTGAAAAAGTCTCCCGAGAAATGATACATGCTGCCGACAGGACTTAAACCCGCGTCCTTCTGATTTCCGGTCAAATGCTCTACCACTGAGCTACGTCGGCTTATCTCCTACCCGCCAAATAATTCAACATATACTATTGTTTCATTCAACAATTACTGCTTATTACATTTTTCCACCTGCAAACAACCAACTTTATTTTTATAAGGAAAGGCATTGTAAGTGCTAAATCTCCCAATAGGCGGCGTCGAGACAAATTATGTGTATATTTTTTGGTTAAATACTATATATTTATATATGTTTTTTTAGATGATCTTGTAGGTACAACAAATTCAATCATTAAATTTCTTTAAAGAAAATAACACGACGACAAAATTATTCGCTACTTCTCATCCAAACATTTTCATAAATTATTTCCCCAGAGAACTTTTCCATATTTCGTTTGGGGTGCAGGGGATGTAAACGAAACTCAAGGAGGCAGTATTATTCGACATAAAAGAGCCTTGAAAAAGTCCCTCGTATAATAACAGCAAAAGCTCGCGGCGATAGATCGCCCGGGCGATGTCTTTCAGCTTATTGCGGGATTCTCATTGCACCTAAAAACGAACTGTGCATTTCGTAAGATATTAATATATACAGCGAGGGGTTTTACCGGATGTAAAACGAGAATTTTTCTACATAGACAGAAAGTAATTTGGGTGTGGATTTGCTTTAAGTCTTTCATTTGATATTTTCTCGAGTGATTTATGGAAATAAACGTGATTTGAAGTAGGTATGCTTAAATTGCCGAAATCATATTTGTTGAGGTCTTCATTGTTTAGAAGGCATGTCACAAAAGAGTACGTTGAGCTCCAAATCATGTTTATAGCACCAGGTATTACGATGCATGCTTATTACGCCATCATTATGGCGCCTTATTATTCACAGACGAAAAAAATGAAATTTTTATGAAAAAAACATCGCAGTTTTGTTGATAAAGTAAAATTTAGCCTCATCGTTAAGTAATTAAAGCGTGTGTGATAATCACATTTAAGTTAATGTATGAAAAGTATTTCTAACGGCCGTCGTTCCCAACTTTTCGCTCAATCTCCGATCAGCTAAATAATTTGTTTAGTAACGCTCCACTCGCCTGTTGTTCAGAAAGTTGCATTGGGAAGAGCGTTTGTGAATTTGAGGAATGTTGAGCCAAAATTTCGGCTGTCATATTATGTACGTTGATTTATCATAAGAAAAATATTAATTAATCTTTAACTCAATATACAAATTACCCTGGAAAAAATAATTTTAAATTAATTCTACTCCTTTGAGAAACACTACAACTGCGTATCTCCAAACCTACAAATATTTATTTTCAGTGACGTGCAGCGGTTTTTTTAAAATAAGTTTGAAATTATTTGTAACCAAAAAAAATTGTTCGGTATTAGCTAAATTAAACTAAAAGTTAGTTTTCTGCTAATAATTTTAATGAAAATGTTTAAGGTTGATTGATAAATAATAATATTGAATCAATTGTATTTCAATTAAAATACGCCATAGAACACATGAAACAATGTTACATAAATCCACTCGAGCGATGGAGATTTTCTGGTGTTCGGTTTTCAATTCGGCCATTCAAATAAATTTAAATTAATCATTTATTCAAATACTAGCTGACCCGACGAACTTCGTACCGCCTCAGAATCAATAACTGTTGAATTAAATTAAGTTTTTTTATTAAGTTAAAAATTACACAATGAAGCAATTATCGATGCCCAACTGTCCGTGTTTTGTTTTTGTCAGTATCAGAGATGGCGTTGTTTACGGATTTCTATTTTTTGTGATTTTCTTACTTTTCCACTTACGGGAATTTTTGAAAAGAAGCGGGTACGGGTGCCGCCGCCCCGGGAACCAATTATTGGATAACCAACACCTCTGCCATAGGTCATCCCAAGTGGTTCGCTACGTTTGGTGATTTAGCAGAATTTCCCGGGTTCATGGGGTGACTTTTGTGCCAGTATTGGTGGCGGGTGCGTCTGCCCGCCTGCTGCGTGGCGGGCCGGATCGGGAGAGACTGTTTGAGTGAGGCCTTTTGATCTTTCCAGCCGGACTCTCTCGACCAATGGGTCGAAAGTTTCCGGCTGGAAAGGTCAAGGTAAAAGGTCAATTCTGGTCAAGGCAATGGCCTTGCACCGCAGTTGGAGGGATGAATTCACTCCCGGATACACTGACCTCCAGATTCCTACCCACCCCTCATGCCTTTTTCCTTCCCAGAACTTCCTATCCTACCCTTCCTTAAAAAGACCCTCCACACATCATTCCCTAAGATGAGATGAGTGGGGCTTACGTAAAAAAAATGCGTTACATTTCAGAGATTTATTATTATTGTATTTTTCCTTTGGATGGGTGCAGAGACATACCTTCATCGTTTGTCTCATTTTCGACTATCGACATTAAGTGTGTAAGAAAGAGGGGCCGCATTATATGATTAAAAACAAAAGCAAAACAATCAGCGCATTTACATTTGACGTTTTTGAATTTTTGGAATTCACGCACAGTTAAATATTGTACCTATCACAATATTGCTGCAGTTCTTTCAAAATATGAGAATTCGTTCCATACAAAATGTATGAAAAAAATAATTTTCTTCATAACTTTCTTTTTCGTGAATTTTTGCGATGTTTTAATAGTTATTCCAACAAATCAAAGATCATTAAAATCGGTCCAGCCGATCTAGAGTTATAAATAGTGAAACTAACCCGCCTTTGTTTTATATATTAAGATTAATACTGACACATACACAGCAGTTTAAAGTGCTGAAAGCAATATAGGTCTAGGTTAAATTATAGGTCTCAACGCTTATCCTATATTATTATTACAATAAAATATAAAATAAAATTATTAGGCTTAATTTACATTTTTTATTTTTAAAACATAATTTTAATTTATAAAATTACTTACCTAGATTAAAGTAACTATAGCTCTAATGGTTAAATTAATAAACGCCGCAAAGTTATTTAATGTAAACATGGCTGGTCTTCAAAAAAAACTATCATGGCAGGAACTGCTGATGAAAAGCTCTGGTATCCTTATAGCGCCACTTATACATCCCGAAGAAGTTCTGGATTGCAACAAAAGGAAAATATGTTTCATTTGTCTGTCAAGATTTCAATTTGGGAGGTGGGAATGGGTACCGCCGCCCCGGTAACTTTTATTGGATAACCAACACCTCTGCTATAGGTCACCTCAAGTGGTTCGCTACGTTTGGTGATTTACCGCTTAAATCCTTGTCCTTCCCAAAACTCTCCTCTCCTTCCCTTTCCTAAAAAAACCCTCCACACAGCATCCCAAAAGATGACATAGGCCCTGAGGAAAATTATTTTCCTCAGCGCCTCCTGTGTGGAGCTCAAGTAAAAAAAAAATATATCCATTTTCGTAAAAAGTGTAACAATCCCGTTTGCATAACATGCTCTGTCAGAGTATACAGAATCTGCTCCAACAAGCGAGAAAAAGTATCTTCAACTTTATTCGTTGTTTTTTTAGCATTTATATTATTTCAATTCTTTTATTATTTTTTCCCGAAGGGCATTCCCTGTAAAATTAGAATATTTTATTGATTTTTTTACGTTCCTGAAGTTTTATACTTTAATTTCGTTTTTTTTTCGATATGGTTGTTGAAGACAAAATATGCACATTACATTTTTGAATTTAATTTCTTTATTATACGAGTATTTCCCTATTAACATTCGAACCATGTAATCATAAACCGAAATAAATATCAAAATCAGTTCTATGATGATCTTAGTGAATTTTTTAAAATAGGGTCATGTAGAACGTACATTCCACATACGATTAAGAGTAAAACTAGTTTCAATATATCGTAGTTGTAAAACAATAATTATTATTTAGTATTGAAACAGCTTTGGGACTTACCAATTTCCCAAGGTTCTGTTCAATGAATTCATCTCCCATTGTCCCTATCCTTCCTTACAATGGCCTGTTTGGAAGAAGAAAGAAGAGGATGACTTCAATCCTACTTACTAGTTTGAAATATTATTGTACAATCATTATTTTTAAAATACCCACATTCCTAGTCGAAATATTGTCGCGCTTGTGATAAGAGCAATTATTGATTCTCTCTTGAAACTCGCGTTCATATAAATTTTGTATGATACTCGTACTTTCACGATGCAATAGTGGCACAATGCAATCTGTATAATTGTGACCCGGACAAGCAGATCGCCACATTAAAATGTAGGGCTTTTTCTATCATTCTCTTGTCCCGCGATCAAAAAAAGCAATCAAATGTTCAATATCTTAAGTATAATGGTCAAATTAAGTTTGCCATCGGGCATTAACAATTATAAAGTGAACAAAATAGCATTGCGAAAGAACGTTAAAAATACTTTCATCGTTAAAAATCACCGCAAGCCACTGATAAATTCCATCGCATCGGGGAAGGTTGTCGCCGGAAAATGAAATGCAATGTTCCGTAGATGTTTTGCTTGCAAATCAAATTTGGTATGAATCCCCGAACGTGAAATGGAATACCTGTCATAGTTCAGATTCATACTCGCTGCCTACCCACTAAGAAGAATTTTAATTGCTTTATGCAGATTTCCAGCGATTCCGTCTGCGAATTGCGAATATCTTAGACTGATTTTCGGAAAGGAATCCGTTTCGGTTAATATAAATAAATGGATTTACCAAAACCGCGTTCTTAAAATTTGTAATAAATTTTTTTTTTCATACGATTTTCAATACCTCCCATAATCAATTCAAAAAACTTTTTAAGAATATTTATTGCACCTAAAAAATAAACGAGTTTAATTAGTATTCAAAATTCATTTTTAAATTTCAATGTGTGGTAGAACAAATTTTAATGCAGAATGAATGTGGTGTTTGTTTGTAATTTAATTAATAATCACATAATTCTACATAACTAGGTACAGAAGAAAGACTGGTTGATGGAGACCATTTGACCTCTCAACCCATCTACTTGTACCGCAGTGGGAGGGACGGATTCATTCGTCTGTCACTCCTTAACACTATCCTCCGGTTCCCTACCGACCCCTCTAACCTTTTTCTTTCCCAGAATTTATTATCTTTCCTATCTCAAAAAAGACCCTCTACACAGCATCCTCAAAGATGACATAGTCCCCGAGGGAAATTGTTTTCCTCAGGACCTCAAGGGTGGGATTAGTGTTAAAAAAATAAATCAGAGTGTGCGGTATAAGTGTACGGTAATTAACTGGCGGTAGAAGTGAAACCTTCAGAAAACTAAAGTAGACAAGAGTGGGGAGGCTACGAAGCACAGCACAAAGAGGAGACTGATTATACTATCTCATTCTCTCGCTGGCTAAATCCTATAGGTTTAAGTGTTTGTCTCTTTTTAGTGTCGCTATTTTTAGTTTCATGGAGTTTCTAATCACAACGTTGCTAAAGAAGTTTTCACTTCAAAAAATTTCGAAAAATATAAAATGAAGTGGTGTTTTCAACGTTTCTGTTGTGAAATTAATGCGGCTGTGTATATCGAAGGACCTTGTATGTGTTTTGACCACTGCACTTGTTGAAAGAATGCACATAAGGAAAGGAAAAAAAAAGACTTACTGTAGAACCTCGTGGCACACTTTGCTATCTTGGCTGGGTTTATTCATGCATTTGTAGGACTGTAATTGTCGCAATTACTTGCGGTATGCGGGATTAAGTTTGCGGATGCGGTAAGCGGTATGTATTAGTTTTTTATGCGGAGAAGATCGATTAATGACTGACTGTGGGCAAAGTTAAATGTGAAAGGAACACATGTGACAATACAAGCTACAAGCACAGGGTCTATGATGTATGTAGATGTATGTAGGTAAGTGTAGCTATATATTGTGTAAATGCTCAACCAGTTTCAAAACATTAATTGAGTAATTTAAATGATAATCACACGTGGGCACACAATGTGAAGAATGCATTGTTTTTATTTGCTTCTATGTAGTATTTTGAAAACATGTCGTACATGCATTTCATTTCAGCGCCCTTGAGGAGATTTTTCACGGAAACGGCGCTATATAAACTAGCTAAATATTGTATTATAAACTTTAATAATAAATTAACAAGTCTTTTTAAATCATGTGATAGTGGATTACAAAAAGCAGATGAATGAATACCTTCAAAGGTTACGACATGATGAAAGGATCTATAGAAATACATATCAGAAGACACTGATTTCATAAGTTAAACACATGCTGTAGAAACGTCTCTCATATTGAAAATTGTACAATTCCAGGAACACATCCCAAATAAAACAAGTTGGCAACTCAAACAGTTGTAATGTGTTACCATCCCCCTGAAGGTAAGGGCTTTATAACGATATGGAAATATAGTTATTCTTCCCGAGATATTTTCCTCAAACGGAATCCTTCTAAGTCCTTATCCCTTATAAAACAACCCAGTATCAAAGCCAGAAAAGATTTTCGAATTTCCTTTGTGAAAATTATTCCCATACATTTGTATTTTTCTTAAGATTTCTACGAATTAACTAGTTTCGTGGTATGTACCTATTCTATTTACTTTTCTTTACTTCTGGAAACACGTCCTAATAGTAAAAATTTACGAGGTGTATTCATCAAAACACAACATATTGGTATATGTTTTTTGTGTTCTAAGATATTGTAAAAATTTACCGATTTCATTATTTTTTATTTATTTAGGATATTCCGTAAGCCATGGATCAAACGAAGTGGGGTGATAGGAAGGTCATTTAATGACCTCCCTATCAAAATGTATTGGTCTGATTCTGACATTTTTTAATGTTGTATCGATATTGTACTCGAAATAATCGCATAAGTCTCGTTCGGACTTTCAAATTAATATCCTCCGTTTTAGAGTTGGTAATAAAATTGCAACCATTCGGTTAATAAAATGTTTCGGAATTGAAAAGTATATATTATTGTAGTTTGTGCTCATTTAGCAATGCAATACTTTTTTGTTGTAAGCTTTTCAATATTTTAGGCAACTTAACCAACGTCGAAAATATACTAGCATACCTCTTCAAACACAAAACTGTTTTTAATAATGTTCAAACAGCTCGTGATACTAGAACCAAAAGACATAACCCCTTACTCATTCATGCCTTTCGTTTACTTTTAGGCAAAATTAAATTTAAGGTACTTTGCAACAATGCTACACCATCAAAGCACTTCCACTGGTCATCAGACAGAACACTGAATATTAATTAGTGAACATTGGATCATTAGCCAATCACATCGGTCATCAACGATTTTATTAACACCTGTGTATAAGTTAGTATATACTTCCAATAGTACGACCCTTATTGTCTTTTATATTGTGCTGTTATTTTTGTTGTAAACTACGTCTGCTCTTAACACATGATTTCTCGGAAGGACAGGCACAGTAGATCACTAACCTTAATAAAAGGTGTTTCAGATTGTTTTTCGTTTTTGATTCTTAAAAATAAAACACCAAAAATCTTTCAAAGTTGTTATAATTAATGTTAAATTAAAAAGTAGGGTTTAATATTTTATTTATGAAAAGTAATCGTTTGTAAGTGCGCACCGTCCACTTCTTCACACTCATTTAGGCTGGCACTGAAATTTTGAATCACTCGCTGTAGCATCGCTCTTGGAATAGCGTTAATTTCGTCTTTGATTCTTTCATCCAGGTTGAGTGGCAATGGGTTGTAATCATTACTTTTTAAGTAGTCCCGTAGGAAAAAATCAACAGGCCTTAAATCTGGGCTCCTCGGTGGCCAGTATATGTCTCCTCAGCGACTTATTACACTTTCAGGGAATAATTAGTGAAGAGCAGCTAAGGAGTAATTTGTAACATGAGAAGTGGCTCCATATTGTTGGAAAAATGTGTTGCAGTTATAGCCGATCTGATTTGGCCTTTCTGTAGCGAGAAGTCCTGATCATACGGCAATATCGATCAGAATGAACAGTCCGAGCGCGACCACGGTCGTCTTCAAAAAAGTAAGGGCCGATGATTCCTTGCCTTGCGAACGCGGTCGGCATTCGTGCTCGTCCTCGATGTCCTATTGCGCCCAGTTTTATTTATTTGATTTATCCGGCATTGTGTTTCCAGTCTGTTCAAACTTGCGCACCCAATGCTTGATTGAATTTGCATTTGGCACATTTCTCAGTGGTTAAATGAAAATGTGTCCTGTAGAGACATCGAACAATAGTACGAATCGTTGTTTTTTTAAAACGCTCGCACGCAAAACGGGCGCTGCCGTCCCGTGAAGCGATCCATTACTACTAAACTAAACAACCCCGCCAAGCGTTTGAGACCACTCCCCTCCCCCCTCTATCTGTGTTTGAAACAAAAAACAATATGAGACACCAAAGATATTCAAATACAGAATAGATATGCTATGGTGTCCGCGCAACTGTCGCCGGACTACGCGCTAATTAGCGTAGTTTTCATACAAAAAGAATTTGTTCATTTCGTTGATTTTTTGAAAATGTGCATTAATATTGGTTAACAATATATTTTGAATAAGGAAAAAATTCGTTCATTTAGTTTAACGTTCGTTTGGTTTATTCGTTAATTATTTGTTCTTTTAGTTTATTTGTTAATTGGTAAACAATATCGGCGACACCCGGAAGCGCGGACCCACATAGTAAAAACAGCAGATAGAACATCTATTTATATTTCAATATCTTTGTGAGACACCCATATAAAAATGAATGTTTCTTCGTTTATCCGTTATGCATTCCTAATCGTGAAACTTTGGTGATTTGTTGTGCGCACGATAATTTTTACATATAACTAGCGAGTATCCGGCATGCGTTGAAATGCCAAACAAAGAAAGAAATTGTTTGTGTTTTAAGTGCTTTTAAATTATTGGGAATATTTTTTGTTTTTCCGTTTGGTAAATAAAAACGTACGTTTGGTATCACATACAGCTGTTCGTGTGAGAAGCATGGATTTTCCAAATTTATCCTCTATTGTCGTGTACCGCTACTATGTTTCCTTTGCAATCCCTCCCTCTGCTTCTCCCTGCGTGGCCTTTCCCATCCGTCCCCGTTCCCACCTCCATTCCCCTCCTGCGTTCCCCTTCGATCTTCCCCGCCTTCCCACCGCCCTCATTCTCCCTCCCTCGTTCTCCCCCTCTTCTTCGTTCCACTTCCCCTCCCGCCCTCCATCCCCGAAGCAAAATTATATGAAATACATTCCCTTTTAAACCTACTCGCGCGCCACCTAGTGTAATTTCAAGTTAAATTTGAAGAAAGAAAAGGTGACTTATTTAAGGAGTGATGATAAAATATGTGGAAACTTTAGATCAAAAACCAGGCAAACTCACGATATCTTGGGCAGATGTCGGGCGATAAATACAACATAATCCAGTAGAAGTTTAATTGAAAAATAATTGTTTCACATTATTGTTTCAAAAACATATTCATTACTGGTACATTCAAGTGCAGTCCCGCCACCTTTTTTTGGCTTGAGGTCTGCATGGTAAAGCCTGCCTCGGTGGAACACCCCTCCGATCGGAGAGGATAGCAGAAGAGGAAAAAGGATAAATAAAATACCTGGCTTTGAGAGCCAAATAAAATGAAGTCTGTGATTATTCTAAAAAAAAATTTTGGTAAATATGCAGTTAGTCCACCTCACGGATAACACGGAACGTTCGTGTTGTCGAAGTTTGATTCACGGATAATACGGAATTTTCCTTTTTTTAACTAATAGACAATCAAATATGACATTTGTCCCAAGTACCAATCTTGTAAAATAAATTCTCTAAAATAAACTCGCTTTTCATCATACTTTTAAAAAACATCCCAGGTTTTGAATGGTTTGTTTGGCTACGCAGGGTTTGTCTTTTTTTTTTTTTTTACATTAACTCCACACAGGAGGCCCTGAGGAAAATAATTTCCTTCAGGGCCTATGTCATCTGGGATGCTGTGTGGAGGGTCTTTTTGAGGAGAGGAAGGAATGAACATTGGTATTGAAGAGACCCATGTTGTAGGAAGGAGGAAACACAGAGGCCGGCAAATCATTCCACAGCCGAGCTGTTGAACACAAGAACGAGTCGAAGAAACGACCCGTTCTCATGTGACAAATGTCAACTGTGTACAAATGTTGGGCACGCGTTTGGCGTATTTCCCGACTATGTACCGGTGCCGAAGGGATCAATGATGCTAGTTCCTCGGAGCATCTTCCATTGTGATACCGGTAGAACAAGGATAGCATTCCCACCCGACGCCTGTGCTCTAAAGATTGCAATCCGTCTGTTAAGATGGGAGAATCTATCAAACGGACCGCCCGTTTCTGCACAGAGTCGAGGGTATTTTTCAGGTATTTTGGAGCTCCAGACCAGGGGTGGCTGCCAAATTCAACCGTGGGGCGCACTTGCGATTTGTTACAGGGTTAGCAGTTGTGTACTATTAAAGTATCTGCGGGCCCTGTACAGTACGCCCAGTTTTTGGGAGGCTAACTTTACTCTGGCTTCGATGGAGCCCCCATACCTGAGCTGGTCACTTAGGGTTACACCAAGCATATCAATGGAGGGCCTGTTTGGAAGATTGCTTCCGTTGAAAGAGACTTGTCTAGCGGGTTTGTGTAATTATTTTAATACATTTCTTTCCATGTTCTACTGTTATAAATTAATACAGGTACAAACTTGTCAATGATGCATTCACTTTGTTTTACGCAAAAATATTTTTTCTATGATTGGCAGCATTGATGAAATGTTAAAATAAAAACAATGAATAAACATGGCGTTACCGCGCAAGTGAATTAATTTTAACTAAATTAAAATGATAAATGCATATTTTTTGCATGTTTTTTGGTCTCCCCCGACATAAATACTCACTTTTCGTAATAATAAAGCTAAATCTAACTGTTTGGATAAAAAGTTTTCCGTATTAACGAGTAAGCGGTTTAATGCATAAATAATAAAAATTTAAGTGAAACTTCTATAGCCCCGCTATGATTTACATTTCGGATGAAACGGAAATGACGATTACTGCATCTGCGACGCACAACTGACCGCTTTGATTACGATGTCACTTTTAAAGGCTCCTATTTTTTGAGATATGAAACGGAAATTTAACTGGTCTGCGCTCATTAGTCGCTTTGATCATGACCATGACCTCACTTTTCAATTCGATTCGATTGTTTTGGTAAAGTTTCGCTTTTACCGCGTGTAAACTGCACCCGAATTTTTTTAAATAATCATAACCAGCGCAGACCCGTGAAAAATCACAAGAGAGCCTGAATTTAATTGTAATTCTAGACAAATCAGTTCCTATGTCTTAAATTTAAAATATTATATTTATTATTTATCGCTTATCTAAATTCTTCTGACAACTGATTCTAATTTTGAAAATGCCGCTTAAATTAAAATCAAATTTGAGAATCAGATTTCACGCAGGACTAACGAACTAAAGCACAGACAAATGAAATGAGTGTTTAAAAGAAGGGTCGCATTTGAAATTTTATTTCTGGGGAGGCAGTTGTTGATGGAGTGTTTTCATAATATATTATTTTATTAAACTTCGTATTTCAAAATGATATTTATTTGATGAATGTTATCTAAATAAAATTCCGGGAATCACTGTTAGCTCTATTGGTATGAATTTCTGGAATTGTTTGTTATTTTGTTTGTGAAAAAGTTATCAAATTCATAGGAGATCTGTCTCGAAATAAAATTAACTTCTCTGTTAGGCCGGACATGATAATATTGCGGCTATTAAAAAAAAGTAGTATCTTCAGCATAAGAGTTTTTTTTGTACATTCACTCCACACAGGGGAGGCCCTGAGGAAAATATTTTCCCTCAGGACTTATTTATTTATTTATTTATTATGTAAAAAGTAAAAAACTATATAAAAAGGTTTACACATATTTTTTTGGCCTTGCCTGTCTCACTAGGAAATCCTGTGACAGACTAGTTTACAAATATTTTATAAATTTTAAATAAAGTACACTGAGTCACACTTATGTCATCTGAGTTGCTGTGTGGAGGGTCTTTTTGAGGAGAGGAAGGAATGAACATTAGTTTTGAAGTGATCAATGTTGTAGGAAAGAGGAGACACAGAGGCCGGAAAATCGCTCTACAGCCGAGCTGTTGAACACAAGTACGAGTCGAAGAAGCCACCCCTTCTCATATGACAAAGGTCAACCGTATACATATGTTGGGCACGCGTTCGGCGTGTTTCCCAACTGTGCACCAGTGACAAAGGGATCAATGACGCTAGTTCCTCGGAGGATCTTCCATTGAAATATCGGCAGAATAAGGATAGCATTCCCACCCGACACCTGTGCTCTAAAGATTGAAATCCGTCTGTTAAGATGGGAGAATCTATCAAACATTTGAGTCTAGGGTATTTTTCATGCATTTTGGAGCTCCAGATCAGAGGTGGCTGCTAAACTCAACCGTGGGGCGCATTTGTGATTTGTACAGGGTTAGCAGTTGTGTACTATTTAAAGTATCTGCGGGCCCTGTACAGTACGCCCAGTTTTTGAGAGGCTAACTTTGCTCTGGCTTGGATGGAGCCCCATATCTGAGCTGGTGACTTAAGCCCCGTTCTAATTGAGCAAGTAATTTAGTCGAGTAGCGAGTAACTCGCCACTTGACTGACCAAAATGCTCCGAATTACTACTATATTAAAGGTGTTTGGACACGTTTAGTTACTAAAATACTCGTTACTCGACTAAAATACTAGCCTAATCTGTACGGGCCACTAGAGTTATATCAAGCATATTAATGGAGGGCCTTTTCGGAAGATTGCTTCCGTTGTATTTTGGAATTGTTTTGACTACGACCTGCCGAGCGATTCTCTATGTTTTGCGAGATCGAGATAGATCTCGGACGAGATCGAGTCAGATTTATGTGATTTACTTTGGTTGTTATTTGCTTTTTCCATGAGCCGATGTCAGAATTTCAGCTGCGAGCTGTCACGTATTTAAGTTTAGGTCGTTTTAAACACGAATTCATGCAACTATCCAGGATTATTTATCCAGTTAACAGACTTACAAAATCACAAGATGTAAATGACAAAATGACAAGAGATCTCGCCCGACATCCATCTCGATCAAGATAGATATCTATCACGATCTCACAAAACATAGAAAATCGCTCGGCTGTTGTCTCGTGTTTGATTCCTGAGGAAAATAATATATACTAAAAACACAAAATGTCAAGATTGACCACAAAGCTTACCATCTCGTCGTAATACGACCGTAATAATATGACGATATCCTTGGAGGTCTGTTAGATTAAAATCGGAAGAATTATTATACTTTCAGAATTACTTTCAGGCGGTTCGGTGCAATTTTTTTTCGTTTTTTTAGTTGAAATTTTATTTTAGAGTATTTAGTTAATTACATAATAACACATTGCGAAAAATTAAAATTAAAATCAGCCCAAAAATAGCCAATGTCTACGTTGAAATTTACACTAAAATACTGTCCAAAAAATTGGCTGAAGGAGGAAAAACACGTCAAGGCATGATAACCCAAAAATTAAGAAGGATAATACTTTTGTTCGTGAAAATCTCAAATAATATCTAATTTCAACTTATATTTTATAAATCATCGTGATACTCTTCTCTTTTCTAAACGCAAGCGTTTGCTTCTATAAGAGAAACAAAAAAAATGCTAGCATTGTTCAGTAAAATAACTTTATTGTAGATAAGTAAAAAATACAAAAAAAAACTGTTCAATGCTAGTATTATTATGTCAAAGTCCCAAAAGACAGAAATGATTGAATTAATGTTTGAATGTAAATATATATTAATACAATTTATAAAAAAAAATATATATATTTTTTTTTTTACAGTGAATGCCGCACAAGAATCTCAACTGCTCCCGTCTGGAGCCAGTGAGACTATGGCATCCCCAATTGGGGTATGTTGTGAGGCTGAAGGTAGTGGGGATGGGAAGGAGGTGGGGAAGAGGAAGGTTGGGAAGTACCTGGCTATTCAGATCTGGTCACCAAACAGGGCTAAAGCCATTTTCAAGCAACGTTTCAATTCTGAATGGTGGTCTTACACCAGGGCGATACTAATAGTATCTTCCACTCGGGAACATGCCGCAAATATACTATATATTATTTTAAATGAATTAATTGTGAAATAACACAAATTAATCAAATAAAATTTATTTGCGCATGCCGGGTTCGAACCCGCGACCTCCGGATTGTGAGTCAAGAGTCTTACCCACTGGACTACGGAGGTCGTCTAAATGTACTGAAAATTCAGTAAATGTCGCACATTAAATTAGAAATGAGTATATTTATCCAATACACTATCTAGTTTGCATTTAGTTTACAATTTGGGAGGCGGGATTGGGTACCGCCGCCCCGGGAACCTTTATTGGATAACCAACACCTCTGCCATGGGTCACCCCAAGTGGTTCGCTACGTTTGGTGATTTAGCAGGGATGCCCGGGTTCATGGGGTGAGGTTTGTCTAGGTATTGGAGGCAGATGACCAGAACACACTGAACTCCAGATTCCTACCCACCCCTTAAACCCTTTTCCTTCTCAGAATTCTCCTCTCCCTCCTTTCCCCCAAAACCCCTCCATACAGCATCCCCAAAGATGACATAGGCCCTGAGGGAAATTATTTTCCTCAGGGCCTCCTGTGTGGAGCTCATGTAAAAAAAAAAAAAAGTTAGGGTGGAATCTTCCAATCGTACATGAAAATAGTAGCCAATAAAAAAATGCGTTAAAAAACGTAATGTTGGTAGATCTTAGTCGAAATCTGATACAATTAAACATGACCGAAGGGGTAGGATCGATAAAGCAAAGTTCCGGCAAGGTTGAGGTCCAAGGTTTAATTACAAAATTCGCAAATCTATATACCTTTTCAAACAGACACCCAATTTCCTTAATCTAAAACTTTAAAAAGTGTTTTTACTCACCGTGCCAATCTCACATCGAATACTACATAATTTAAGCTTGGGGTAGTGCTCATTCCAGTGCCCTCGATCCCATCCAAAAATACTCCCAAAATATCCCAAATATCCCACCAAAAATAATCCTAAAAATAATTCTTAACTGCCTCTTACTACCAGCAATGATACGATCTTCAATACGTTATGGACATAAAACAGCTCTACGCAAGATTCATCTCAGTTAATTTACACATAAACAACAAAACACTATACAAAGCAACACAAACAATACATAAGCCAAAAACAAAGAACATCTCCAAACTCCTTTTTCCAAAACCACCTTTGGTCAAAGACGCTTTAATTACATAGCTTGCAAACTATACAATAATCTACCAGCTACGATCAGCCAAACTGAATTCTTGACAAAATTCAAACAAGATACCTAAACCAGTTAAAATAAATTAAATTAATAGAATCCTGTCAAATTTAACTCCATATATAGATTTGAGGGGATTTACTACTTTACTTCATCTCTTCCTACATTTATAAGGTAACTCTCTTTAAGGGATTTACCCACACTTCCTATCACCTTTCTGTTTTCATTGTATTCAAATTAATACGTATTTAACCTTAAATTTATTTATATAGTAATACCTCACAAGAGTCTCAGCTACTCCCGTCTGGAGCCAGTGAGACTATGGCATCCCCAATAGGGGTATATTGTGAGGCTGAAGGTAGTGGGGAGGGGAAGAAGGTGGGGAAGTTCCTGACTTTTCAGATCTGGTCATAAAACATGGCTAACGCCATTTCAAACAACGTTTTAATTCTGAATGGTGGTCTTACACCAGGACGATACTGAGAGTATCTTCCACTCTGGAACGTGCCGCAAATACTATACATTCATTTAAATGAATTTATTATGGAATTACACAAATTATTCAAATAACATTTATTTGGCCACGCCAGGATTCGATCCCGCGACCTTCGGGTTGCGAGTCAAAAGCTTTACTGCTAGATCACGCCGGGCGTCAAAATATTCTTAAAAATGAAATATTCTTGTAACTACGATATTCATTTATGTACCTCTACACCTGTCTTGATACAGGTATATCCTAGTGAGACAGGAATCAAAAAACCCAATCTAAATATACTTTACATATATAGATAAATAAATAAAAATAAAAAAAAATTAATCCTAGACACGACTGAATCTTTTTCTGAGTTTTCTGTTTCAAATCTTCGTTTGAGAGTCGCTAAAATTGTCCTCAATTATTAAAAATATGTGTTGTTGATTTTTTTTTATTAGGCCCGTGTTATTTTTAATTATTTCTAACAACTTTATTTTCCAGCACTAAAATATTTCACCAAGTAGTGATTTTATCATTTTTAATAAGATATTAAGAGATGCGTATGATTACGATAGCAAATTCAACATTTTAATAAACGTAATTTTACAAACATACCTGTATTTAAGTGGTGCATTTATTGATTGAAAAAGCCCTGCGTTCGGGTACGCAAGCTTAATTGTTTCATTGAAAAGCCCTGTTCAGGTGTACGCATGAGGCTTAATTATTGCATGGAAAAGCCCTGTTTCAGATATATGCATAAGGTTTAATTAATGCATAAAACCACGGCATAGGTTGTGAGTGGATACTTGTTATTAAAACAAAAGCATTTTGAAATACAAATATTCCCGTGCGCTTTTGGACAGTTCAAACGACAATACATTTCAGTTAAAATAACGAGCGGGCACAATAAGGCCCGTGATTTCCCGCTAACCGGACAATATTATTATTTTTTGCCAAGTTCTATAAAAGTGCTTTATTAATTAATTTACAACAGCGGGCGGTTTAATTTGAAAAATGGATCAAAGGCGTCGAACAGAATTGATTATGTTTTTCCAGAGTTCATGGGAAGTGTATTTTACAACATCGGGTAAATTATATTGTGAAATCCCGGAGGTTTACTTGGGTTAAATCAATGGCGACAGGATTACGAATGTATAGATTAAAAAATAATAATACTTACTAATAATGTTAATTGATGTCGCTATTCCAAATTCCTGTAATATTAAAAAAATCTGTTTCTGAAAAAATAAGAAAATATACATATTTAGAGCCGAACCCTCTGATATGAAAATATCTGGAGTCGGTGAATTATTTTCCAATTTGGTCTCTGGTAGGTTGACATGTTGTTCTTGTATTGTTTTGTATTTATTATACTTGTATACTGCAATTGCATAGCGTGAATTGACTAGATTGTCATTTGTGGAAGGTTTAGTTTTTCCTGTGGAGAAGATTTAACCCCTGACATAAAATCTAAAGCCTATAATGTAAAATATTTAATGTTTTATTTGAATATTATGTTTGTTATTTAAAAATAATGTTTGTTCCACCGGCATTTAGTGGAAAGTATAGCGACAATGATTCCCTTGGAACAGGTGCACAACTGCACAATGCGTAGATACGACAAATGCATGCTCAACTTTTATACAAGGTACGAGAGTGCTTCGCTTTTTCGACTCATTCTCGTGTTCAACGGGCGTAATGGTTTGTCAGCTTCCGTGTTTCCTCCCTCTTAGAATATAAAAATCATCAAGACCCATATTTACTCCTTCCTTTTCTTATAACCAAGTATACCAAAAGAGAAAAAGCTTATAAACTAGAAAAAATTCTAAATTTTGGTTTTGTAGTCTAATTCCCAAGCTAATCTGGGAATATTTCTGGAAACTTTAAAATTCTCTAGCGAATATGGAAAAAATGAGACGCGCTTTCATTTACAATTTTATACTAATAACTCACTTGAATTTTACGCGGTTGTATTAATTTTTAATTTTAATTTTCTAATTGTAAGGAAATATTTAAGAAAATTAAATAAATTGGAAATATTGAAACAATTTGACTCAACAAAGTATCTACGGCGTAATAGTTATTTTTGCAATTGGAGTTGACATAATAACAATAATTATAGTCGCTACTACATTGAATATGATAAAGAAACACGTGGAGCGCCCAGAGAGCCTAAATTAGTGGTGCAGTAGTCCTACTGGAACTGGACAGTTAAGACTATTGTACTGTTATAATATTTAATTTTGTATTGATTAATTGATTGTTGAAGATTGTGACCTCCACTTCCATAATTGATCAGACTTCTTCACTCCTCGTGGTTTTGCACTGCATGGAGTGCCAAGGGAATCAACATTTCAGACGCCTAAGTTACTATTTTACATTAGCTCTATATAAGAGGCCCTGAGGAAAACAATTTCTCTCGGGGCCTATATGATGTGTAAAGAAGGGGGGAAAGTTCTGAGAATTCTGGTAGGAATCGAGAGGTCAATGTGTCCAGGAGTGACGGACGTTTGGGTCGAAAGAGTCCGGCTGGAGAAATCAAAAGGACTTCCTCAACCAGTCTCTCCCGATCCGGTCCGCCATGCGTGGGAAAATACATCCACCATCAAGACATCAACAAACCTTACCCCACGAGCCCGAGCACCCCTGCTAAGACACCAAAGGTAGCGAAAGAATTGGGGTGACCTTTGGTATTTAATTGTACCAAACGCATTTTATAAGTAAACACATTTATCCTAAAAATAATCAAAACTTACCATGACTGCCTTATTTACCAATCAGATATTGACTCATTCGATGACTGGTGTAAAATTAATTGAATGGAACTAAATGTCGATAAGTGCAAAATCATGTCCTTCTACACATATCTAAAAATCCGATTGTTTTCGAATATAAACTAAATAATAATTATTTTATTTTTAATTTTTAACTTTATGAGTAAAACCTCAAATTGTAATATTTAAATAAATGAAGACAATATAAGCGAAACTCAATCGAAAATCTGGAAACAGAAAAATCAGAAAAACATATTGACACCTCTGGGACTCGAACCCAGGACCTCTTGCAAGAGGTCGCTTCGCTTATATTGTCTTCATTTATTTAAATATTACAATTTGAGGTTTTACTCATAAAGTTAAAAATTAAAAATAAAATATTCATCCTAGACTTGCAGAAAATTCAATAGATGTCGCATATTAAAATAAAATGGATAAGGATTTATCCAGACACTATCTAGAGAGCATTTAGTTCGGGTTTGAATCTTGCAATCATACATAAAGATAGTTGCCAATAATATATGCGTTAAAGAAAATGAAGATAATGTAGGTGGTTCTTAGTCGAAGTATGGTACAGTTAAACATGACCGAATTTCATATCGACACCGTGGCGCAGTGGTTAGCGCGTTTGCCCGGAAAGCAAGAGGTCCTGGGTTCGAGTCCCAGAGGTGTCAATATGTTTTTCTGATTTTTCTGTTTCCAGATTTTCGATTGATTTTCGCTTATATTGTCTTCATTTATTTAAATATTAAATAATAATTGCCTAACAACTGTTCAATCTAATAAATACCTCGGTGTCTCTCTTGATGGCAAGCTTTCTTTTCGGAAACATACAAATGTGATTGTTAATAAATCTCTCAAACTACTTGGTTTCATCACTAGAATCACTTCTGATTTCAAAAACATAAATGCCCTAAGAACTCTTTACTGCTCCTTGGTTTGCCCCCATCTTGAATATGCTTTTGTTATATGGTCTCCTTTTTATGCTGTCTATATTCGTCATATTGGGTCCGTTCAACATCGGTTCCTAAAAGAGATTGCCAGGAGGCTAGGATTAGAGCGAAGCAATTACTCGTATGCCGAAATTGAACTGTTTAATCGATTCACCTACATTACTAAAACTCATCACTTTCAATATACCTTCTCGTGGACTCAGAAATAAAGACCAGCTCTTCCTCAATCAGTACTCGACTAATTATGGTTATTATTCACCACTGTCCAGAATGTGTAGACTGGTCAACTCACGTTAAGACCTTGATTTTTTGGTATAAGCTTAAATGATTTCTGTCGCTCTTTAAACAATTGAAGATATTTTATATTTACTCTAATTTTTTAAAAGTCTTGACGTGACTTGACACTTTCATTTTCTTCTATTTCCTCTGTTTGTCTTTGCTTTCATGTACCATTCCTTATACTATATTCATTTCCATATTTGTGATACTTTGTTGTAAATTGGACGTAAGTCCGTTAATAAATAAATAAATAAATAAGTCAAGTTTAATTTATTTTATTTGTGTTGAGAAATTAAGAAGTTCTGTTAAAATAATTTTTTTACTTAACGCGCGCACAACGCAGAGCTGTCACATGAATACGTGGATTAAAGAAACTGTCGGAGTTGATTAACTCACGCGACCGAAGAACTTTCTTTTGTTGAATATTTAACAATCACCGAGCTTTATTACCATGCTCCCACCTACTACCAACTACTGGTGATCTAAGTAAGGTCAAAGTAATCAGCAAACTTTTGTTGTAGACTGGCTTTGTTTAGACAACAAAAAGCTTCGGAAAAAATCGTCTGACGGACAGGAGCGCCCGTTGAAATTTCTTGTTCAAGGTTTTAAATTCTTACAAATTATTATTTTTTAATTTATAAACTAACGTTTAGACAAGATTTTTATGCATAGCACAAAGGGTAACAATTATTACAAGCAATAATTGTGAGCCTGAGACACTCATTTACATTAAAAAATCTTCCGAGAAAAGATACTTGCCGCCAACGGGACTTGAACCCGTGTCCTTCCGATTGCCGGTCGAATGCTCTGACCACTGAGCTATGGCGGCTTATCAAATACCCGCCAAATAATTCAATATATACTAGTGTTTCATTCAACAATTACTGCTTGTTATATTTTTTCCACCTGAAAACAACCAACTTTATTTTTGCGAGGAAGACATTGTTAGTGTTAAATCCCTCGCTAGGTGGCGTCGAGACAAATTATGTCTGCATTTATTGGGGAAATACTTAAACTTGTTAAATATTAATTATTATTTTTTAATTTATAAACTAACGTTTAGACAAGATTTTTATGCATAGCACAAAGGGTAACAATTATTACAAGCAATAATTGTCAGCCTGAGACACTCATTTACATTGAAAAATCTTCCGAGAAAAGATACTTGCCGCCAACGGGACTTGAACCCGTGTCCTTCCGATTGCCGGTCGAATGCTCTGACCACTGAGCTATGGCGGCTTATCAAATACCCGCCAAATAATTCAATATATACTAGTGTTTCATTCAACAATTACTGCTTGTTATATTTTTTCCACCTGAAAACAACCAACTTTATTTTTGCGAGGAAGACATTGTTAGTGTTAAATCAGTAAATGTTAGTGTTAAATCAGTAAATCAGTAATAATTGTTACCCTTTGTGCTATGCATAAAAATCTTGTCTAAACGTTAGTTTATAAATTAAAAAATAATAATTAATATTTAACAAGTTTAAGTATTTCCCCAATAAATGCAGACATAATTTGTCTCGACGCCACCTAGCGAGGGATTTAACACTAACAATGTCTTCCTCGCAAAAATAAAGTTGGTTGTTTTCAGGTGGAAAAAATATAACAAGCAGTAATTGTTGAATGAAACACTAGTATATATTGAATTATTTGGCGGGTATTTGATAAGCCGCCATAGCTCAGTGGTCAGAGCATTCGACCGGCAATCGGAAGGACACGGGTTCAAGTCCCGTTGGCGGCAAGTATCTTTTCTCGGAAGATTTTTCAATGTAAATGAGTGTCTCAGGCTGACAATTATTGCTTGTAATAATTGTTACCCTTTGTGCTATGCATAAAAATCTTGTCTAAACGTTAGTTTATAAATTAAAAAATAATAATTAATATTTAACAAGTTTAAGTATTTCCCCAATAAATGCAGACATAATTTGTCTCGACGCCACCTAGCGAGGGATTTAACACTAACAATGTCTTCCTCGCAAAAATAAAGTTGGTTGTTTTCAGGTGGAAAAAATATAACAAGCAGTAATTGTTGAATGAAACACTAGTATATATTGAATTATGTGGCGGGTATTTGATAAGCCGCCATAGCTCAGTGGTCAGAGCATTCGACCGGCAATCGGAAGGACATGGGTTCAAGTCCCGTTGGCAGCAAGTATCTTTTCTCGGAAGATTTTTCAATGTAAATGAGTGTCTCAGGCTGACAATTATTGCTTGTAATAATTGTTACCCTCTTACAAATTGTTAAAGGTGCCATTTACAAATCAAACAAAATGGAACTTTTCAGGAAATACTTCATTTAGGTTTTCTATTTAATTATATGGTTTTATTATTTGTGTAATTTCATTTAATACAAGATGATCTTTCTGCATTAGGTAGGTAATGGAATCAATCCTTTTTTTGGGCAACCAATCAAAGCAAAATAACTGTCGCGCGTAATCGTCGTCTCAGTTCTTGTTTGTTCGATAGACCATTTTAGTTTTTGTTCAATCTCCACTTCAAAATTAAAAACCAAGTATAAAAAATGATAGTTAATCTCTTAACTAAGAATTATTTAAACTAATGAGACCTTTACCTTTACGGAAATAGCTTTATCTTAAACACCTATCATAATGTTTCATTGAAATAATGAAAGAAAACCTTCTCCTCTTGTAACCCAGGCTATGCAATACACAAAAATAGAATCGAAAGTGTTCAAAATAGATTCCTAAGGTACCTTAACTTTCGCTCTTTTCGATCTCACGTTAGTAATGAAGTCTCTGCAAAGTTCTTCAATGTGCAGACGTTAACTTGCGAAGAAATATAGCAGATTCGGTTATGTTATTTAAAATTACACATAACCTAATTGATAGTCCTGATCTTCTTCAACGCCTATCATTTCATGTTCCAAATCGCAACAGCAGACTTACTTTTAATCTCCCTCTTTGCAAGACCAACTCCAAACAGAACTCATTTATCTATAGATCCACACACTCATTCAACTTAAATTATTACCACATCGACATTTTTAACGAGACTTTACATGACATAAAACGAAAACTCACTAAGCAACATGACTCAAACTAGAAAGTTTAATCCCTATATATTCCCATCCTTTGCCTCTTAGTCCTAGTTCTATATTCCTCCTCCCCCCTCCCCTTTCATATATTGTAAAAAATAATGTACTTAATATAAGAAAACACCCTTACAATGTCACACTTTATTATTCATTCACTATCATAAGTGGAAAGTTCATAATTGGCATAATTAACTATCTTACTTTTATGTTTTACTATGTAATCTCAGATTTGCTGTCAACTTTCCCTAAAATAAATAAAATAAAAAATAATATTTTTTTTTAATGGTCTATTGAACAAACAAGAACTAAGGCGACGTAATAATAATTATACTGTTATAATCATAATGTTAATCAAAAAAATGTTTTCATAAATTGAATAATAATATTATTGAATACATAATAATTTGGGAGGCGGGTATGGGTACCCCCATTTATTGAATACCCCTGCCAAAAAACTGTGTGAAAGTGACTTGACAGAGGTGCTCGGGTTTGTGAGATAAGGAAGCGTTTACCCACCTACTGTGTAACCGGCCGGATCAAGAGAGATTGGTTGACCGACACCGTTTGATCTCTCCAGCCGGACTCTCTGGAGCCATCGCCTTGCATCGCAATAGGAGGAATGAATTCATATATCCGTCACTCCTGGACAATACCCCTCACGTCGTTTTCCTTCCCAGAACTTCCACTCCTTCCATTTCCTAAAAAGACCCTCCACACAGCATCCCCAAATATTAAATAGGACCAGGAAAACTGTTTTCCTTAAAACCTTCTGTGTGGAGATTATGTAAAAAAATGTATAGGTAAATAAAAAAAAACGAGTGTGCTTTAAACCACACGACTGAAGTAAAACTTCTGTAGCTCCATCTATATGATAGGAAGAGAGAAAGAAAATGTGCGTGCGCAGTGCTCTCTCTTGCTCCTACTGTGTCTTAGATATACGAAACGTAACTGGCTATGAGAGAAAGAGAGAAAGAAAATGTGTGCTCGCACCTCTCTCTCTTGCCCCTACAGTAATATACGAAACGTTACTCTCTCTCTTTCTATCTTCACTAACATATATCTCCCTCTCAACTACTGTTCGCCTCGCTTTTCGTAACGCTCTCGTCACGCATTCACCAGCTTACTCCCCAAGTCAGCGTGTGTAAAGAAGTCTAACTTCGATAAAAAAATGGAATTCTACAATTTAATCTCAAATATAAGGAATCAATTATTATAAGCAATAATTATCAGCCTGAAACACTCATCAACATTGAACAATCTTCCGAGAAAAGATACTTGCCGCCAACGGGACTTGAACCCGTGTCCTTCTGATTGCCGGTCAGCTGCTCTTGACCACTATATGATAATTATTGCTTATAATAATTATTGCTTATAATAATTATTGCTTATAATAATTATTGCTAAAATTGCTTATGATAATTATTGCTTATAATAATTGTTACCCTTTGTGCTATGCATAAAAATCTTGTCTAAACGTTAGTTTATAAATTAAAAATAATAATTTATAAGGAATCAATTTATCGTTACCTTTTAATTTTTCTGTGTCTTATTCTTTTTTATTTATTTATTTGTTATAAAAGTACATTCACAGTTTAAGAAAGCTTTGACTGTCCAACTAGGATGGTCTCCCGTTCTAGGACAGTCAAATTGACAGGTTTCGTTTACATTAGGTATTTAGGTAAATGATCATTCATTATTCATATATGTAGTATTAAGTAAAGTTAACATTCACAAAATTATAATAAATGATACAGTAGGATAATAGTAGTAGACTTTTCAATTTGGGAGGCGGGAATGGGTACCGCCGCCCCGGGAACCTTTATTGGATAACCAACACCTGAATATGAGAAAATATAATTAGGGCACAAGAAAAACAGTAAAAGAAAAGAAAATAAAAAATTTCGAAACATTCCTTCATACTTTCGTTCAGATTATTAGTGTTATCTTCTTCAATGATAAAATGCAAAATAATTACTCACTAGTAATTAGTCAGTCAAAAACGAATGCCTACTATTTTTCTAATTAAATAAAGTTAGGTAAATGAACACATTGAATTTGGCGCTATTCCTCAAACCTTCATCTTTACAATCTACTGCTATAGCAACTTTCTGCATAAAGAGGCGGCAGCACTGCAGTCGCTTGCAAAATGGCCGATATCAATGTTCGTATTAGTCAGCGTTCTGTTATTGAATTCTTGAATGCAGAAGGTGAAACGCATATTCGCATTCATAAAAGACTGAAAAATGTGTACGGTGATGCTACTGGAAGAAAATTGTGATCGGATACGAAACATGGGTTTCATGGAAACTGAATCAAAGAGGCAGTCAATGGAATGGCATCACACAAACTCATCGAGGACGAAAAAATTCAAAACTGTGCCATCGGCAGGGAAAGTTATGGTGACAGTGTTCAGGGATGCAGACAATTTTATTATGGTTGATTTTTAGGAGCAGGGATGCACAACATATTATGAAAATACGTCACAATCCTTAAAAAGCTTAAAGCACGCCTTTCGCCCAACAAAAGCTATGGCGGAAGGCCTTAGGAAAGCAGGACCGTGCTTTTTACCACTCTAGGATATCTTATATCAATGATTATTTTAAATTTATACACTAACGTTTAAGACAAGATTTTTATGCATAGCACAAAGGGTAACAATTATTATAAGCAATAATTGTCAGCCTGAAACATTCATTTACATTGAAAAATCTTGCGAGAAAAGATACTTGCCGCCAACGGGACTTGAACCCGTGTCCTTCTGATTGCCGGTCGGATGTTCTGACCACTGAACTATGGTGGCTTATCTAATACCCGCCAAATAATTCAATATATACTGGTGTTTCATTCAACAATTGCTGATTATTACAATTTTCCAACTGCGAAAATTTCTATATATAATGATGAGCTCTGGCGTTATGTAATTTTCATTAAAATTACCTCATTATTTTCTGCGCTTCCGGTGAAACTTAGGTGAGTTTTTGTACGAACGGCAGTGAAGGTCTCTATATGTAATGGTCAGATCTGGGGTTATGAAATTTGCTTAAAATTCCATTATTATTTCCTGTACTATTGAACCGATTGTAATGAAACTTTGGTGTGTTGTTGTGCGAATGCACTCAAAGGTTTCTACATATAAAGGTGAGCTTTGACTTTATGCAATTTGCACATAAATTTCCTTATTATTTTCTATTCCATTCTTCCGATTCCGTTGAAACTTACGTGAGTTGTTTTATGCACGCCCGCTAAGGTTTCTATATGTTATGGTAAGTTCTGGCGTTGTGAAATTTGTGTCCCTCATTGTTTCCTATACCATTCATTCTATTGGGATGAAACTTTGGTGAGATATTGTGCGCACACCTGCGAAAGTTTCTATATATAATGGTGAGCTCTGGCGTTATGTAATTTGCATAAAATTACCTTATTATTCTCGTGCAACTTTGGTGATTTGTTGTATGCACGGTAGCGAAGGTCTCCATGTGTAATGGTGAGCTCTGGTTTAATGAAATTAGCATTAAAATTATCTTCTTATTACCTACACAATTTAACCGATTGTGGTGAAACTTTGGTTAGTTGTTGTGCTGAAATGGCGAAGGTTTCTATGTAAAATGGTGAGCTCTGACTTCATGATATTTATTTTGAAAAAAATACATTAGGCCGTTCGCGACTTGTTTGAAAAATGTGTGTATTTTACAAAATTAAGCGGTAGGGGGAAAGGGGGGGAGGGTTAAAATCTGCGGAGCGGGTTCTTAACTGCTAGTAATAATTAATAGCCTCAACCATGTTGATTCTATGCCTTATCAAGCCATTTGTCGAGTTCCATGCCTTATCATGGAATCATGAAATTTGTTAGATCAAGTATATTGGAAAATCTTTTAACATGAATTCTTACATAAAAAACTAAGTACCATTAAAAAAAAATAAGGTGTTATAATGATTAATACATTAATACAGGCAAAATCACAACATTATGTAAGTCAGAAGCTTCGATAATACACATGACAAAAAAAAACTTTCTTCAAACTTCAACTAGTAATTGCCTCTTAACAGTACGCGAGGCGAAAAAACTTATACATGGAAAAATTATATACAATTTTATGCCAATTATTTTAGTAGTAAAAATATTTTTCACAGAGTCAATAGTTTTGGAGTAATAATAAAAATTCTGGAACTTCTTTTTTCATGTTCTTTAGCTAAAACTCAAATCCCAACCATATTTTTGTTGGTGAAACTCGGATTCGTAATCAGCACCCCACAACACATAAACGAGGAAAAAACTCAAAACTGCATCGCATCAGAATTTACATTAACTAACTGCCTAATGACTGGACAAATTCTTAAATGTCAAACAAAGGCTTCATACAAATACGGATAAACTGACAATTTCGAATCAAACTTCTAACTTAAATATGAAATGGCAGTCAACAAAACTGATTTCGACAATAAAAACTCTCGAAACGGAGAATCTGAGTTAAAACCGAAAAATGAAAACCCTGTATTACAAAGTTCCTTGCCATTTATAAAACAAAACTGAAACGTCATTGATAAAGATACTTCAAACTAATACTAAACTCTCGATTTCAGCGCTGCTGCGTATGTATGATATGAAACTTTTGTCAATAATTTTACACATTTTGGGGTAATTTCGTTATTCAAAAACTCACTTATAATACAATCAAATGCCTTTTGCTTCCGCGTAACACGCCACAATAACAAAAACAGTGTGAAGTAAACAAATAACATGGCAGCGCGGCGAATCGGCGTGCTGTGATTGGTTGATTGGTGGAGTTTGACTAATCTAGCCCGCAAATTTTATTTCGTGGCAAATGAGATTGAACTAAAAAGGAGTTTGACTAATTAAGAACTCACTTTTAGAATATTGTTGTGGACATTGACATTTTAAAAAGTTTGTAATTAATTCTAAATGACTCATAAAACTATTTTTTATTTATCTAACGATGCGAATTTTTATCCTTAACTTTATTGCATTTAAAACTCATTTTCGATAAAATGGTCGTTTGCACAATTAAGAACTCGGGCGACGATGTGTCAAGGATAAAAGACCTAAAATGATGTTGAAAAACTATCACTGTAAACTGGCAATTTGGTAAAAAAAAAATACCGCGAGCCTGAAGCATTTTTAATCAATCCCTTGGTGCTTTGTAGATTTAGTCGCCTGACGATCAAAGCGCCTGGATTTCCATTTATATTATATTTCCAATGCAGTTAGCACGCGCCGGTGAAAATAAAATACTCTAAATATAATAATAGAGAATGTCGGACGACTGTGGGAATGTTTCCTATAATAAATGCTGATGTGTATTGGTTAGGCAACATCATATTTATGTTTTAGTTTTTTCTTTGACCTCGATTATAAATTAAAAAAAAAAAACAGTTTATATCACAAATTGGTGGTACGGCAATCTCTGTGTGCTATTTGGGATACTAATTTAAATTGTGCTCGTGAACTGCCTAATGAAGACAACTGGACTATAGAAATTAATTTAAATGTTATTGCAACACGCGAAAAACAAAAATCTGTCTAACCATTGTGATCTGCGTCATTGTGAATTTTAGTGTCTCCGGATCAACTTAACCTAAGTGGTGACCGTTTTAAAATATTATTGAATTGTGAATTATTAATGTTATTAGTGAATTGTGCGTGGCAAATCCTATATGGACCTTAAAATAGCAAAAGGAACATATGTTGCTGCATAGGTGGTCCTTTAGAAGTTATTTTAGTTTGTCCTACACGGTTAGTGTCTCTTGATAAAAATCTGGATTAGCTGATTTTTAAATTTTGTTGATATATTTTATCCTTGAGTAGATTCATCAATCAAGTAATTTTTTAGGGTATTATGTCCAGGGCGTTTTGGGGGTTATTTACATACCTCAAGCTCATAATATGAAACATGTACGTTTTATAGTGTATGGATTTAGCTCAAAGTCAGGAGGCCATCATAACATCATACGTGTTATAGCAAACGTCACAATCAATTAAAAAAAACTGATTAGTTACTGACAATAATATCCAACTTATAATAATAACTTGCGATCTAAACTTCGCGAGATACCGCGATTTTTTACACAAAAACGTGAATTTAACCATTTTCATTTCAGTACTACAATTTGATTTTCAATAATAAACAAAATGCAAAACGAATAAAAACCAAACAAACAAATAGTAACGCAAAAATTTAAGGTATTTAAAAATAACATAATAATATTGCAATCATATATAAAGATAGCAGCCAATAATATGTGCGTTAAGAAAATGAAGATAGTGTTGGTAGTTCTGAGTCGAAGTATGATACAGTTAAAAGTGACCGAATTTCATATGGGTTTCGTAGCTCAATCGGTAGAGCTCTTGCCATGTAAGCAAAGGGTCCTGAGTTCGAGTCCCAGCGGAGCCAATATCTTTTCTGATTTTTCTGTCTCAGATTTTCGATTGAGTTTCGCTAATATTGTCTTCATTTAATTAAATAATATTAGGTATCGTCTAATAATTTGAATTATTTAAGCTCTTTCGTGCAGCTATTTTTAAGCATATTTACAGGGTTTTTCGAATATCTATCTACCTAAGAAAATAATTTGAGATATTTAAAACCAACTTGGAAATTTCATTCTGCCAGATTACATATGTACCTAATTTAATTAATATCTCTAACATATATTTTTAATACCTTTCAATAAACTTACCTTATCAAGATTTTATTTAAACATAAATAATAAATAGATTATTGAATCCAAATGGCACAAACCTGTTAGTATGAAGGAATGTGGTACATATTAGTAATTTAACGTTAACAGGCAACAGTGCTTAATAAAATTGTCACACAGGCCGAACACTTTATTTTTATTAAATCAAACCTTGGACTAATTGCAGTCACTGAACTTTTCACAACAACACGACTTGTTCTGATAAGTGAGTAAGTTTTTATTCGTTAAGAGGAAACCCGGTTACTGAGAAATTTTAATAATAGTAGGTATTTTACAAAACTTTTGCTGTCACTTTCGCTTTCATAACCTCGAGTACTGAGTGAAAGGGAATACTGCACCTCAGGCTGATAATACCTAAATAAAATCGACAAAACCGATGTTTTGTATTCCTCATTTTTCTCCTTCATAACTGGACCAATTATTAAGTTTTTTTTACTAACTGTGTTAGAAGAAAATATTCTGTGTTTGTGGGTTTTGCTTTTTTTAAATACATTTTTTAATTTGTAGACGTCCAGATGGCGTTCAAACTATACAAAATTAACGATCTTTGGAGCGTCCTAACTCCTGCAAGGAATAACTTATAAGAAAAAAAGTACTGCCACTTTAGTGGTCAATATCTATATTTTATAAAAAAATATTATTATACTATTTGTACTTCTTTAAATATATTAACTTTTGAATTTAATCTATTTTCTCACAATTTAATGTTAACTTTTCTGGTTAACCTCGAAAAAAATTTCTTTACAAGGGGAATTTTTTTTTTTTAAATTCTCTTTATAAGGCGGGTATGGGTATCCACGCCCCGCCCCTGGCTTAGTGGGGTGCTCGGGTTCATGGGGTGAGTTTGTCTAGGTGTTGGTGGCGAATGCGTTTGCCCAATGTGTTTGCATCGCGTGCCGGATCGGGAGAGATCGGTTGAGGGAGACCTAACCTAGAATTGTCTAGCCGGAGTTTCTCTAGCCGGAGGGATGGATTCATAAGCCAGTCACTTCACTGACCCCCAGATACCTACCTTTATTATATCCCTTGCACCTTTTTCCTTCCCAGAACTTCCTCTCCTTCCTTTCCCTAAAAACACCCCCCCCATACAGCATCCCCAAAGGGCCTCTTGTGTGGAGCTATCGTAAAAAACGTTGTAATATTGTAAACACGCGGCACCAGTCCAAAGAACTCATACAAATACCTAAAATAAACACAACATTTGATCAAAAGAAATTTCAAATATATTGCCTCTAAAATATACAATAACCTACCTGATAAAACAAGACAATCGAATAATATTAACAAATACAAAATCCTGATCAAACAATGGATCATCGAAAAAGGTCGTGCATTAATTACTCACCTCACCCAAATATAATCATCTATCTCATTAGTGTTACCACTACCTACCAACCAAATATTTTTGCTTTATTGAAAAATGTACTTTATTTAATATTCATAAAATATTTGTAAACTAGTCTGTCTCGACACAGAATTTCCTGGTGAGACAGGCAAGGCCAAAAAAATATATGTAAACCTTTTTTATATAGATGCACATAATAAAAAATAAATAATATTTAAAAAATTAAATACTTACCACATTGAAGAACATCCTCGTGCTTCATCCTGTACCGTTCCACAACCCCGGCAGCCAAAGTCTCCATTTTCTGCAGTAGATTAACTCCGCATTTGATTGTCACACAAAACGATTGATCGGGCTCACAGTTGAGAGGATGGAGATTCCATCAATTATCATCACGTCCGCAAAAAATGCACCGAAACGAGGGGGGTTAAGTCAATAGGGGATAGGTGCGAGAACCACCCCTACTCATCCCCATCCACCCCCCGGTGGGCATGGCTCTGTTAGTCATGTGTATTCGGTAAGGTTATATCATGTGTGAAAATAATTAATAAAAAAAACTCTTTTTGACGATCTGGTATTCACGTTTTGTTCTATTGCTTTACAAGCACAATTTGTTTGACTAAGGACAGTATTCTGGGAAGGTATACCTGCAATTTTTAAGCAATTCTATTGTAATTTAATGTCAAATTATTTATTAAGAATGTAATGTAACATGTTACTTATTTGTATCTTATCTTTATTATTTCAATAAAAAATATTAATAAAAATAATTGTTACCGCGATGATATTGTATTGACACAATTTTCCACTATTTATTTTTTATATTTAATCGTTTCCGGTTTTAGCCTGTCATCCTGACTGAAATCTGAAGATGGCCATGATGGGCTGAAACCAGTAACGGAAAAAAATATTAAAAAGTGAAAAAAACTTTAAATGGTTTCAATATATCGATCATCCAGTTTATTGGTCAGATATCTCACAATATTAATTTGAGTTAAGTATGCAGTTATATCTAAACGTGTACCCTCTATCAGGTACAATACTCATATTACTCATAAACACCAACAAATTAATTATAATGCACCCAAACTTGTAGTGAATTAAACAAAATATTGATGTTTTCTGGATCACTAGTAGGATATTTCAAAGCTTCATACTAATGTTTTTTTTATTTATTTTTTTTATTTACAAAAAGATATATAAATTATAATAAATTTTATACAATAATTAATTACATAATACATGTATTTGATGTGCCCCCATAAATAAGCAGGGCTTGTGTATATGGGGGGCGTTGGTTGGTTTAATTTATTATTTTTTATTCAGTTCAAATTTTCAGTATAATTTTTAAGCTGAGTTTTAATTTAGTTTATGTACCGGACTGTTAAGTCTCCCAGTATTATTTTATAGCATATATTATACAATATAGCAATATTGCATTCATCTTTCTTACAAAATTCAAAATTACAATTGAAATTAATTATTGCATTCTTTTTTGTAAATCTATGAAATTGCTGTATTTTTGTATTTTTATGACTTACGTGCTTTTTTATCTAATTTTATTTTTATTATTTCTTTATCTGTTTTATTCCTAAACATATCTGTTTTTCTGTAAAACTTTGAAATCGCTGTATTTTTGTATTTTTAGGACTTGTGTGCTTTTTTATCTTATTTTATTATTATTACTTCTGTATCTGTTTAAAAATCATCTGTCGTAAATTAACTGTACTACAAAACACGTAAAAGCCTATTGGGCATTAAATAAATGAATAAAAAATAATAAAATAAAATAAAAAAATTAGGTATTTGGAGATGTCTGACTAATCAACTGAACTATCGACATCATTATACTGAAAACGATTTTTTAGTACCAAAAATTGAAATAGTACTTATTGCGTTATTTTGCAGCAAATACTAAATCCTTGATACATAAAATTACACTTCTGCGCACCCTATTATTACACATTCTAATGACTACGAATAAAGAGAACTATTTGTCAGAGGGATGAAGTTTTCATCCTATGAGAAATCCGTCCATTTTGTTAATTAGAATGAATACTTTGATACCGATACGAATAATGAACCTATATTTATACCCCTATTAACCAATTATTCATTGCATAATCTCGATCCATCAAAATAATGAATTGTATAGTATATCTATATATACGAAAATCAAAATATGCTTGCATGTATGTATGTTTTTATGCGTTGCTAAACCGTACATCCGATTGCGGTGAAACTTTGGAGATTTGATGTGCTCATGCCAACAATGGTTTTTATATACAAAAGTTAGCTCTGGCGTAATTAAATTACGCGTTGCCAACCATTCATCCGATTGCGATAAAACTTTGGGGATTTGATATGCGTATTCCCGTGATGGGAGCGGGGATAGGATCGCGGGAGTAGGATTCGCGGGACGGGGGAAGCGGGAGAGGGAAGGCGGAGTGGGATCGTGCGAAGGGAAGTGTCGCGGGAGAGGAAGGAGATGCGAAAGGGTAACGGGACCAATGGGAAAGGACATGCAGGGTGACATGCATTTAATTAAGTGCATTGCTAGGGAAATTGCTAGTATATATGTACATATATATAATTGAAAATAATATATAATACATAAAATATGTACAGGGTGTAACAGCATGTACCCGAGAGATTTTAACCAGCGATTCCTGAGCATATTTTGAGTAAAAAATGTGCATGTCATTTTGCAGTCCGAAATTCAGTTTTTCGAAAGACTAATTTTTCGAACAGCAATTGGCCGAAATACATATTTTTCAATTTGATTAACTTTTAAAATATATATTTAACTTGCTTATGACTAACGAGATACTGTTAGGTTAGTTGATATTGTCCTTCCTATAATAAAATACTCTTATTACATACTTATATCAATTCGAAAAACTAGCGTTTCGGTCAATTGATGTTCGAAAAATATGTTTTCGACAAATTGAAGTTCGAAAAATTGCATTTCGTAAAATTGACTTTGAAAAATTGATTAAAAAATTGATTAAAAAATTGATTAAAAAATTGCAATTCGGTCAATTTACTTAGACCCATGGTTTGCCGTTTGGATAGGGAGAGAATGATGAAGGGATAACTTTTGACCGCTCCAGCCGGACTCCGTCAACCCTACTATTATCTTTTTTCAACATCTCTGATGATGATATAGGCCTTGAGTGATTTTTTTTCCCAGGGCATCCTGTGTGGAGCGAAAAATTAAAATGCAACATGCATACTCTTAACTACTGTGATGTCTTTGTCGAAAAGGGTAATTATTGTAAAAATTTTAGAAAACAGATTGTTTCCATAGGGCTTAAATTTTAACTGATCACTTTGTAGAGAAAGTCTAATTGTCAGCCATATTTAGCAGAAAAAAATGTGTAACAGAGAATGAAAAATACTATCACGGAAGTTAAAACCACTTACTTAAAAAATAACAAACCGTTTCAAATATGTTTACCGGGCGGCATTTCTAAATGGTCTCCGTAAACGTCATGTCATTACTTAAATCATCAGTCATCAAGTCAATTGAAAAGGACAATAATTGATGAGGCTTTAGAGCTAAACTGATCGAGTCACAACGCCGTTGCCATCATTTCAAATTGACCGTACTCCACTCATGAGATAAAGAATTTGATAGGTAAATCGGATTTTAAAAGTATGTGTGCTCTGCTGGATCCGTCAAACAACAACAGCAACGATGAAAATGATTCACTATGGGTTTTACTTTTGAAATTGCTGAAATCATCGTGATTTATTTTTGGATGGTGTCCATCATCAGGGCAAATATGTAATACATAATAACTGAAGAATAATACTTTTGGCCGTGAAAATCTAAAATCTTGGATATATTATCGTTCTGACATTATTTAATTTTTGTTTTGGGAAGATATTTTCTGAAAAGTGTTTAAAGCAGTGAATGTCGTGATTCATGCCATGAAGAAGACAACATAAACTGTTTTTCATATTTTAATTATAATAGCTTGAACTTCGCTAATATCATACTTTGTTATTACATACTTACAACATGCAGATTAAAAAAAAAAAACTTTTTTTTAAGAACACCAAAACGGAGACATGGCTATGCAGAATACACAAACATTCTAGTAGTTCTGTGAATAGTAGATTTCGCGTAATGTTGATTTTTCGGACTTACAGCATCAAATAGTCGCTACGCTCACGCGCTCTGGCGGTGTACAAAGGTACTCTTAAACACGACTACCATATCCGAAAGGACTGACAGAACAGGAAACACACAAAAAAATTACAGACAGGCGAAATGCAAAGAGTCAAAACTTTGCTACCTCAGTTAATTATACATACTGCCATCCCAGAGTTGGATATGTAGGGAGGTTGGAGGGAGTGGGGAAGGGAAGTTAATAGGGAATAGGAAAGTTGGGAATCACTTGGTTAATTAGATCTGATTACAATACACGAATCGGTTGGTGGTATTTCACCAGGGTGATAAAATATACCCCTCTTTCTTACATTACACCTGAGGGGGGTCTATGTCAGTTTTTGGAAATATGATTTAGGTAGGTACAAGAAAGAACTCTCGAATGTCCCTTATATGACTGAAGTAATTATAGAAATCTAAAAAATTGTCTCCCTTAAGAGTCAACCAACTTAACCAGCTCCGAGAATTTAAATTTCGTCGAACGACGATCTTGCGATCGTACCCTTGCAACTGTACAGGGCAATTCCGATGAGAAAGATTAATTATTCTCTATACCAGCATTTTAACCTAATAACTTTTCTTATTGTATAAAAGTTACATACAATGGGAATTTATACCCGCTAAGCTACTGCAAGTAGCTTGTCAGCAGGAGATTAGTTCCACAGATTAGTTAAAACAATACATGACATAATCCTAAATGCGTCAGCGTGGCAACAAACATCACATTTAACAGCATATTAACCATAAACATATTTATATATATACACTAAACATTGTAATAATGTGATATGCAATGTTCATCATTATTATTCAGAGACCGTATTTTATGGTGAAAAAATTTAGATAAAGATTTTTTTTTTTAAATATCATTAGACAGTTGAGTATATAACTAGTCATTAATAACATAATTGCAAATTAGTACATGGTGAGAGTGAGCCAAATATAATCTTAATTAAGGTTACTCCCTAATAGCCATGATTTTTACATCACTGAGAATTTCGTTATAGAGTTTCGTTTCGAATTTCTTTAAATTCGTATGCCAATTTGTTAAATATTAATGGTATAATATATTCAAGTGTTCTTTGACCATATTTGTTTTGAAACACAGGTAATTCCTTTATTTTGTATGACACGAGTATTGTGTGCATGATCCACCATTGTTTTATATGGACTGCCGGATATATACTGCAATGCAATTTTTTGCCACATTTTGCACGTACAGGTAATATACATTGATTGATTTATATACGATACTAATATCTCGTCTTTGGTTAAAAACGGTTTTACTTACTAGCAATTTTACCATGGCGTTTTGAATCATTTGTACATGTTTTATGTTGGTTTTACATGATTGACCCCAAGAATTTATCAATATCGATTTTACTTCATTCAAAATTAGCTTTGATAAATGCCTACTTTCAAAAATGCTCTAACTCGTGATGATAAAAGTATTAAAATTATGTACTTTTCGTAATTATTTTTTAATCATAAGTATTTATAAATTTTCAATAAATCAAAATAAGAATGTTTTATTATATTAAATATATTAGTTTTTAAAACTGTAAACAAATAATTGAAGTATTTTCGTCACAAAATAAGGGCGCGGATCTTTTTTTATGATTTTATTTGAACAAAAATTTAAATTCTAAAATGTAGCTTTCCCAAATAATTTATTGACTTATTTTACTTCATAATTATATGATTTGAAATGTGTGTTATATGAAAATTTAACAAATCTGCCAACGACCTACGGTAAGACCTTATTGTACTAAAAATAAACATATTTTCTCAAAATTTAAAACATACTCGTAGCTTTACTAGATAAAAGAACAGTCTTTCGAAATCAATTTAAGTATATTTTTTGTGGAAAAGAGTTATGTTAGTTAATACGTCCAAAAATTGATTTATAAATGACATATTTCCGGTAGCTTGTCTCGTGTTTGTAATTTTTTTTGGATTGCTAAAACAGTTTTTTTGCTAGATATATATATTTCATAACATGTGTTGTGTGTGTGAAAGTATTTTTTTACTCCCTTAGCGAAACATTTAATAACATGTATATGCGGCATAAAACAGATTTTTGATACTCCTAAAAAATTTCCTAAAGTGAGATACACTTGTTTTTATTGAGAGCGCCGTATTCAGCGTTTTTTTTTTTTTTTTACATTAACTCCACACAGGAGGCCCTGAGGAAAATAATTTCCCTCAGGGCCTATGTCATCTGGGATGCTGTGTGGAGGGTCTTTTTGAGGAGAGGAAGGAATGAACATTGGTCTTGAAGAGACCCATGTTGTAGGAAGGAGGAAACACAGAGGCCGGCAAATCATTCCACAGCCGAGCTATTGAACACAAGAACGAGTCGAAGAAACGACCCGTTCTCATGTGACAAATGTCAACCGTGTACAAATGTTGGGCACGCGTTTGGCGTGTTTCCCGACTATGCACCGGTGCCGAAGGGATCAATGATGCTAGTTCCTCGGAGCATCTTCCATTGTAATACCGGTAGAACAAGGATAGCATTCCCACCCGACGCCTGTGCTCTAAGGATTGCAATCCGTCTGTCAAGATGGGAGAACGCCAATAAATCGATAAACAATCTTCATTCTAGGGCGATTCACAAATTTGAATGTGAAAGTACTTCTGGCATTACGGGGGTCATCCCGTGTGGAGGTTCTTTATAAAAAAAAATTTTTGCGAATTTCTTTTTGCGAACTAAATGAACACACAACATCGAACTTTTTACAATATATTTATTCATATTTTGAGCACACTTTACAATTTTTTCACCTAAAAACGTCGCTCATTGCTGAAGTACTTAGCCGCTAATCTTCACAATTACGGTAACCAATATACTAAGTATTCACGGTATACACGCATCTTAATCGCTCTGAACAAACATTTAAAAATATATGATTTATAACCCATGAAACACAAAGTAAAAAGTTTTAGCAGTTTTTACAGTGAAGGATTTCAATTTTAAACTAACTTATATACTAAGAAATATTAATAAACATTTGTGAACTAATAATATAGTGAAGTGACAGTTGAACAATTGAAGTGATCATTCACCATTAACAGCAATCAGTGAACACAACAATAAACAATTATTTTTATTTCTTTGGTGCTCAGTTGCTATTATAGTCCGCTATTTTCACGGATCACTTCACGGTCTTCGTGGGTCAGTGGTATAAACAGCTGACCAAGTTTGCACGGACATTTCTGGTGACCTCGGTTCGAATCCTACTGAAGCCGACAGAAAATTTTATTTTTAATAAAAATTTCGTACATTTTATTTATTAAATTAAATATATCCCATCTTCGAACCATTTTACAAAATGAATAAGCAGAAGAAACAAACCCAAAAAAAGGCGCTATCTAGCGACTCGGAAGAAGAAGACACAATGACTAATAAAATGATCAAATGCATTGAAAAAAAATTTAATGAATTAACCAATCAACTTACGAAATCTTTTAATGAGCAAATAAAAGAACTTAAGAAGTTCGTCGAATTTTGCTGTGAGAAATTAGACGAATATGAAGAAAAAAACAAAAATAAAGAAATACTGATTAAACAACTTCAAGCAGAAAATAAAGAAATAAAACTACACATTAATAAAATGGAGCTAAATGAAAAACAAAACAATATTGAAATACAGGGTGTTCCTTTTAAGGAAAATGAAAATATCACGAATGTATTTAATAATATAATAGACATACTCAAATGTGATAAAGAAACGATTAATGTGACAAATATTTTCAGAAGCAAAAATAAAAACCCGATGAACAAAAATACTGCCATAGTAGTATCTCTACAAAACAAAGAAAGTAAAGACGTAATTATAGCACATAAAAAAAATGGTATTTTATACGCAAAAAACATAAATTTTGAAGAAAACAATACAATATATATTAACGAACAACTGACCCAATTCAATAAACACCTACTATACCTAGCTAAATCATCAAGACTTGGGTACAAATTTATATGGGCAAAAAATGGAAAAATATGGATGAGAAAAAACGAAACGTCTCCAATCTTACTCATAAGAACGCCAGAAGACATCCCCTCCGAATAAAGGATAATAAAACCACATAGCAAACTACTATCAACCTTTCAAAATGTCTGAAGAAAACTATATACACGAAAATTATAAATGTAAAAACCCATGTGAACTAAATCACCTATTTAAAAATGTTAATTTCTCGATCTTAAACATGAATATTAGGAGTATAAGGAAAAACTTCGATGAGCTCTGTGTACTTATTAATAACCTAGATTTTTCTCCAAGCGTAATTATTTTAAGTGAAACCCAAATGAAACAAGTAATTTCATACAATTTACCAGAATATACAACAATTTCATCTGCCTGTAAGCACACTGGTCATGATGGTCTTTTGTCATAATACTCTGAAAAATGTTGCCGCTGAATTTATTGAATTTAAAACAGCCAATGCAATAAAAGTAACTTTTTGTCAAAACAACTATAAGTATCATATACTAGCCATATATAGATCCCCTTCATTAAATGATTGTTTATTTGTAAAAGAATTAAAATCTTTTGTTAGTAAACTTGATAGAAACAATTTCACTTTTTCCATTGTGACAGGAGACATCAATATAAATATTAATGATAATAATACAAATGTAAATTGTCAAAATGAGTATCTTGATTGTTTATCAAGCTCTGGACATATGTCATACATTAACTCACCAACAAGAGTAACCTTAAGTCACTCGGCATGTTTAGACCACATATTTGTCAAGTCGCACAAGGCGGTTAATATCATCTCTTCAATTCTTGAAACAAATATCACAGATCATTACCCGACCTTTTATGGACACCATTTCAAAAATACTCCTCAAAACCGAAATTCTGAAAATCTAGAAAAAGTAGACATTGATTATGAAACTCTAAACTCTTTACTTCGGTCAGAAAACTGGGAAAATGTGATATCAATAGAAAATCCACATCTCGCACTAGAGAATTTCTATAAAACTCTGAGAGATCATACTCTAAAAAGTGAAAGTAAAATAATTGTCACTAACAATAAATATAAAAAAATTAAGCTTTGGATAACAGTGGGATTAATTATATCAATTAAACAAAGAGATAAATTATATAGAGAAATGTTTAAATATCAAATAGATTGCCAAAAGAATAATCTCAGAACAATGCCTTATCTGAAAACAAAATATCTAATGTATCGTAACTTACTCAATAGGCTGATACGAAACTGCAAAAAGAAATACTATAGTATACAAATTGAAAATGCTAAAAATAATACTAAAAAAACTTGGAATATTATAAATGAAATTGCCAACAAAAAAAGTATGTCTTTAAATATTGTAAATGAGGTTATAATAAATAATGAAATAATAACTAACAAATCGACCATTGCAGAAAGCTTTAATAACTATTTTACAAATGTAGTAGACGTAGTACTTGAAACATCCGGCATTAATGTGAATGATGCTTATATGGAGACATCTCCTCAATTAGATTCAAATAATGATTCAATTAACTCCATTGAATATTTTTCTCCTGTTACTTTTAATGAAATTGAAAAATATATTGACAACCTAAAACCATCCAACTCTAAGGGAAATGATGGATTATCTTGTGATATGTTAAAAAAAATAAAACAACATGTCCTAACTCCATTGCAACATATTTTTAATTTATGCCTCAAAAATGGTCATTTTCCAGAGCAATTTAAAATCTCCACTATAATACCTATTCATAAATCTGGAGATACGAATAAATTAGACAATTATAGACCAATATCTCTTGTTTCAAACCTCTCGAAAATATTCGAAAAATGCATCAAGTTTAGAGTCATTGAACACTTAGAAAAATATAAAATTCTATCGAAAAACCAATACGGCTTTCGTAAAGACCTAAGCACCGAGGATGCGATATATGAACTGACAAAAAAGATATACTCATCTTTCGATAAAAAAAAGAAATGTCTTGCCATATTCCTAGATTTAAGAAAAGCTTTCGATACCGTAAATCATAATTTACTCATTACAAAAATAAATCAACTAGGTTTCAAAAAAGACACACTAAAACTACTCTCTAACTATCTTACAGACAGAACACAAAAAACAAAAATTGGGAATAATTACAGTTCAGAGTCAAAGATAAAAAATGGGGTTCCACAGGGAACTGTGCTTGGCCCGATTTTATTCTTAATGTATATTAATGATTTATGTAATTTTGTAATCCCTGGTAAAATTGTTTCTTACGCAGACGACACGGCAATAATAGTGGATGGTAATCATTGGAAAGAAACTTTTTCGAAAGCAACTGATTGTATTTCATTGGTTTCAACGTGGCTAAAATACAACAAACTCGTTTTAAACTATAGCAAAACATTTTACTTACCTTTTTATAAAACCATTAAAAATAAACCTAAAGACAACCTTAAAATTAGAATCCATAATAGTAGTTGCAATCAAGAAATGTGCTTCATGTGCAACGAACTCACTGATGTCGAAAATATAAAATATTTAGGAGTATCAATAGATATAAATCTTAATTGGAAATCACATATTAATCAAATCACTTCTAAATTAAGATATCTGACCTACATATTTTATAGACTTAAGGAAGTACTAAACATTGAAAAATTGAAAATGATCTACTTTTCCCTGGTGCAATCATCAATCACTTATGGCATTATAGGATGGGGTGGTGCACTTGATACATTTATGAAGCCTCTACAAATAATTCAAAAACGCATAATTAAAGTCATATATAACAAAAATAAAACATTCTCGACCAACTTATTATACAAAGAAAGTAAAATATTTAATATACGTCAATTATTTATATTACAAACTTTGAAATATGTATTTAAAAACAAAAATAATTTCGAAATAAATGAAAACAGAACGAGCAAAAGAATAAATAATATATTTTATACTCCACAAACCAATACTAAATTATTGCAGACACATAGCAGTTTCATTGGTCCTCGTACATTTAACCTTCTACCACTACAAACTCAAATGATAAATAAAATGAAAAAATATGTAAAAGAGGTAAAATTATGGTTGAATAATGTAGATATTGAAACGCTTTTTCTATAAATTTATCCATCCTTCTACAACTCATTTGCTGTAACTTCTTAACTGTAGTACAATAAGTTTTCTGTTTATTTTATTATTTTTATTTTATAATTACTAAAAAAAAAAAAGAAAAATTGTATGTTTTTCTCCATATTTTTATTTTATTTTTATAATAGCTGAAAAAAACCCTTTTCACTTATTCTACCTATGTAATACTTATTTTTTATACTATCTTTATATTTAATGTGTTTTTTTAAGTCTAATTTATACTTTGGGTACTTAGAAATGTAGTATTTTGTTTTAATATTACCCACACTCAGGCAGTGCCTTAGTGGGTTTTCATTTCTTCTTCATAATTGTTATTATATATTGTGTTATTATACATATAATATTTGCTATTATACATTATATGTACAAAGAAATGGGAATAAATAAAGTAAAAAAAAAAAAAAAAAAAAAATGCTGGGCGTTCTTAGTTGATACTTCACAGATTAAAATGCCGTTTGATTTTTTTTGTTTCAGAAAAACAGAACACTAGCAATCGTAGTCACCGCAAAACACTGTTTTGATTTTTGTTATTTATTTTTGGGGTATTATGCCGTGTGGCGCTACCTCCTCCTTTAGCCAACTTTTCGGACAGCGTTACAGTGTCCATCATCAGGGCAGATGTGTGACGCATCTGGGCAGATGTGTGACGCATCTACCCTGATGATGGATAACACCCCAAAAATAAATTACAAAAATACTTTTGGCCGTGAAAATCTAAAATCACTTTTTTATGTTTTTTTGTACATTAGCTCTACACAGAAGGCCTTAGGAAAATAATACCCCTCAGGGCCTATGTCATCTTTGGTGATGCTGTGTGGAGGATCTTTTAAGGAAAGGAAGGTGAGGAAGTTCTGAGAAGGAAAATGGTATTAGGGGTAGGTGGGAATCTGCAAGTCAGTGTGTCAGTGTCTGGGGGTCAGGTGTGACGGATGTATGAATCTATCCCTCTCCCTACCACTGCGGTGCAAGGCGCTGCTCCGAGAAAATGCGACTGGAGAAGTCAAAGGGACTCCCTCAACCATTCTCACCCCATGAACCCGGGCACCCCGGCTAGGTCAATAAATTGATGATTGTCTAGTTGCCGTGTAATCCAGGGCTGAAAAAAAATGCAATGTGTGTTCAAAGTATGAATAAGTATGCGGTAAAAAAATCGCCGTCTTATTTAATTTGACAAAAACATTCCAAAAAAGCGAAAAAAAGTGACTTCCCCCCTTAAAAAGGACTTGACCCCCTTAAAGTCCAGGACAAAATCTTTCATTTCAAACACAATCTGTTCCAGACCCATTACCCTTATTATTAAATACTAGGAGGAATTTTTATTCTCACTTTCCATAGTACATGTAAAATAAAATAGATGCTTGTGAAATTGAGAATTCCTTTACCATAAAATTTGTATTCAGGCTTACCTTACATGTACTTCGCTTACTTTGATATTTTCATAATCTTCTGGGCGCCAATTCCTACGACATTTTGCAAATTGAATAAAAGTGTTCAGTTTGCTAGCTGGACCGTGCCTAACCTAACCTGACCCTACATTGAAATGGACCTAAACCCAAAATCAGCCAACCTTTCGCAGACTTAGATAACAATAAAAAACGTTATGAAATAAATCCCGTCGCATAAATATTGTGTATATTTTGGCTTGAACACACGGAAATTTTAGTAGAAAACCAAGAGGCTGTTATTTCTTTTAGAATGAAAAAACACAAAAATGTTCATAGGGGAAATAGATAGAATAATAAGAACAAATATTTTCTATGTGTTGTGAAATTATTTGAGTTATTATATATATATTTTTAATGTGAACACCTCACAAGAGTCCAGTTGCTCCCGTATGGTAAGAGGGAGGTGGAGAAGTACCTGGCTATTCAGATCTGATCACCAAACACGGCTAAAGCCATTTCAAGGATTGTTTCATTTCTGTCTTACACCAGGGCGATACTGAGATTATCTCCCACTCTGGAATGTGCCGCAAATATACTATACATTATTTGAAATGAGTTGATTTTGAAGAAACACAAATTGTTCAAATAAAATTTATTTGCGCACGCCGGGATTTGATCCTGCGACCTTCAGATTGCAAGCTAGGAGCCTTATCTTCGACCAAAGAGACCGTCATGTTAATAGTCAATTTGTTTCATTAAAAAACTATCCATTTGGCACCACGTAATGGCACTTTTAGGCCTCCGTTCATGGAGATTTTTACAAACTACGTGATTGTAACGCATCCACAAGTACCCTATAGATATACTACTCTTGCTGGTTTCCGTACACGGCGCTACCCGAAATATACTGAACTTGATCATTTTTCACGTGCAGCCGTGGAGCTAACACGATGTCAAGCGATGTCTAACAACTTTTTTCCAACATCAATCCATGCCTTCTCCACTAAATCCTTTCTTACATATTCTAGTTAAGTAATTCCGGTAAACATGCATTTTTTTCCCACTTCCATAATAAATCTAACATTACTTTCATATTCCGACGCCATTTCTGTCAAACGTCGTTTTTTTTTACATGAGCTCCACACAGGAGGCCCTAAGGAACATAATTTCCCTCAGGGCCTATGCCCACTTTGGGGATGCTGTGTGGAGGGTTTTTTGTGATGCAACGTGTCGCGTGCGATCAGCACCGTCGCGTCGGTAGCGTGCAACAGATTTGAAACCGTCAGTCGTCGCGTAGCGCCGTGTACACGCACCAGCAAAATCGTACGGGGGGTACTTACGATCGGCGCGCATGATACGTGCACGAGGATCGAGTAGCTTGTAAGTAGCGTCATGTACGGAGGCTAGGGATGGACGATATACATCGATGTATTGTAAACACTCTATGTATAGTACTGATGCATCGTATTGAACCGATGTATTGTTAATACTTTAATATCGAAAATAAATCGATGTTTTTTATTCGATGCATCGAATACGCAAACTATGAGATGAGTGTCTATGAGTATGACCATCAGTGGCTTACGACTGCAGTGACTTTCACGACGTTTCGTGAATCGGAACGTAATAATCAGTTCAGTCAATATAAAACGCCTACCATTTATCGGTTTAGCTGAATGGGTTATGTTCCCTTTGCTGCTAAGCCGGTAAAGTCAAAATTAAAAAATAAAACCTTAAATATGAAATAAAATTAATGGATGGATTATAAATTACATTTCCCAAAGCTGTACAAAATAGCTTGTATTTAACAATTGTTGACACATCTGTGCCATAATAAAGACTCTTTTCACAGGTAGGGTTAGTTTTTGACTAAGCAAAGAAACCGATTGAAGGGAAAAAGATTAAGTAAACTTTTGTTTTTAAGTAGCATTGAAAAAAAATATTGAAATTTGTAAACAAAATGAAGCTGTGTTTGCTGTGTGATTGTGAATTTTAATAAATATTTTCCATGTACTTAACTTACCTAGTTTTCTTTAAAGCCTTAACATGTCTACTGCGAAAAACAATCGATGTTTTGGAAACATCGATGTATTTCTCAATACATCGTATTAACATCGATGAAACCAATCGATGCATTACATCGGAAAAAACATCGATGTATTTTTTAAATGTCCATCCCTAACGGCGGCGCTTAGCCAACAATCCCACTGCAATCCGATAAGGAGGAGTGTTTCACGGTCAACGGTCTTACATACGATATTTGAATCGGTATTAGTAGGTATTAAATACTTGCAATAATGATGTCTAGATAGTTTAAAACTTACAATAATGATGTCCATACACTCTAATAGTTCGAACCTTACAATGATGCGTTGAGTATGAAACTTGTGTGCAGTCATGTGATGATTGAGAACTTTTTTTATTATTACAGTTTGATACTTACATTCAAAATATTATAGCTGCGAAAATGTTTATTAGAACTCCAATAAGCTGTTTAGCTGGGATCAAATTTTATTTGATTACTTCTTTAAACAAAGCAAACTTATATTGTGGCACCATTTTAATTCAAAATTAATGGAATACTGCGTTAAATAATTAACTGAAATAAATAATTTCTGTAATTATTAATTAAGTAAATTTTGATGAAATATGGAATACTAAATAAGTTTCCATAAATTTTGAATTTATTCGATTAATTCGTGTTATTTCACAAAACATTCATTTCAAATAATACATTCTGGTTGAAGCACGTTGGAACAACCAGGTTGGTTTCCCATCTTCCTATTCCCCTCTCTACCACCTTCAGCCTCACAACCTACTCCATTTAAGATGCCATAGTCTTACTGGCTGCATACTTTTCAGTTACATAAAATTCAGAATTAATTGCTAATAACCCTAAACTGAACAATGCGGCGGCTTTCAAAAAAATAAATTCATCTAGAATTTCTGACCGAAAAAGGAAATACCAAAAAATTAGTTTTTTGAATTAAATGTGTATCGTTGTATCATGTCATGTGTAAAGAGTATATTATTTCTTTGTCCATTTCATGCCCTTTACCCACGGTGATTCTTTTTAAGTCGGTTCCTCGTTGCGGAGGATCGTGACCACCACTCCAATTTCTATGGTTGAGAAGCTGCTTCACTCCACACGGTTCTGCCCTGCGTGGAAAGCTGCGGACACCAACGTACAAGTGACGCAAGTAATGCTTGGTCACTATATGCACGCATTGCTGAACTTCCCCTCTTTTTACTACCCTCCACTTTGCCAATGACAATTAGTTTAGGAGTCCTCAGTTTGGCGAGCAATGTGCCAATATTTTGTAGGCAGATAGTTGAAAGCTTATTGTGGATGTGCTTAGTTCTTGAATGCAGAATGAACACATTCGTGCGTCCAATCTGCACTTTTCTTCAGCACTACATTTCGAGGTCGTCTACCCGTTTTCTTTTGTTGTTGGTGACTTTTTTGGATTATATTACATTATTTGCTCCTAAATTAACTGCCATTAACTTCTTAATATTCAATACAATATCCATAAACTTTATAAGCGGTGTCGTATTATTTATTATGGTTTTTCATCATTCTATCGATGCATCATCATCATAACCAAGTTTCCATTTTGCTTTTGTATCAAAATAATGACTTTTGGATAGCTACTTTACATGCTTTGTTCTATTCTTCCTTTATTTGGCTGCATGGATCATAAAGACCCGTTCACACAATCACCCCACATCAATAGGCGGATAGAACGTGTCGATAATCGTTATTAACGTGCGATCGGTTGTAAGAGGGTCATTTCTGTTGGGGGGTGCGCTATAATAGGCCTACCGGGTGTTCTTTTTTATATTGAATCTACACAGAAGACCCTGAGGAAAATAATTTCTAAAATTTTAATACATTTTGTGAATGGAAGGAGTGAATCTTGGTCTTGTTATAGGTGGGAGGAAACGCAGAGGTGTAGGTTCCATACACCATAGGCTTAGGTTCCATAGATATCTTAAAACATCTTAATTTTAATACAAGTTTTAAAAATTTAAGTACTCAAATGTTTTATTATAGGTGACCGCAAGAATATTAATAATTAAGGGAAATATGAAACAAAGCCGTGTTTTAAAATTAATTCAATAACAGCCGTACATTATTCTAGAAAGCCTTCTGCGTGTGACGGATATGTATATACGCGAGCAACAAAGTTCGGTCAAAGTCGCATTTGATATCATCACAAATCAACGATCAGTGCCATTATTCATATTTGACGTTTGAACAATCCCGTTTTTACTGCCGAATCTCGATCTCTCAGCTGTTTGTCAAATTGTAAGCCGAATGGTTGGTCATTGAAAGCCGTCAAGTATTATAACGGTCATCAAAATTTGACTAAACTACCAAAAAAATAAAAATTTGCAGTCATCCTAGATTTCAAATGTGACGATGTCAAATGTGACAATGTCAAATGTGACCGCTATTGAAAGCCCCCATCCGTAGCTATGTTTATCTGTGATGTTTATGTTTATTTAATTGGAAAGTTTCATTAATTATTATTTTAATATTCTTCATTCCCAGTGTCCCAACACTATTTACTTTGTGGTTTACGATGTATATTGACCCAACTCTATTCCATTGCATGCTATGAGTAATTTTAAATCCAGTGAATATGTCACTAACGGTGCCCAGCTGTCAATCGTATGTCGTCGGTTAATTCCGTAAGCGTTCGTGCATTAGACACGTGCCAAGCGTTCGTGCGGCGACAGTTGCCACTCTTCCAAGGTACTACTTAACTGACATCTGTTGAGACACCTGAAAACTATATCTTCTGTAGGATATTGAAACGACATACACAATCCCTGTACACCAAAATTATTTTATCCCATTTAAGACGCCCTTGAATAAATTTTTCGATCCTTTGATTGACATTAATTTCTGAAGCCAATTAATTTGGGAGGCGGGAATGGGTACCGCCGCCCGGGAACCTTTATTGGATAACCAACACCTCTGCCATAGGTCACCCCAAGTGGTTCGCTACGTTTGGTGATTTAGCAGGGGTACCCGGGTTCACGGGGTGAGGTTTGTCTAGGTCTTGGAGGCGGATGACCAGGACATACTGAATCCCAGATTCCTACCCACCCCTTAAACCCTTTTCCTTCCCAGAACTCTCCTCTCCTTGCTTTCCTTAAAAAAAAACCCTCCACACAGCATCCCCAAAGACGACATAAGCCCTGAGGCAAATTATTTTCCTCAGGGCCTCCTGTGTGGAGCTCATGTAAAAAAAAATTACTAAATGCACAACAGAAAAAAATTGTTAATTACGAACACTCTACCCCTGACGTGTGTTATTTTCTCATTCTAATTGTGTTGTTTGTCTTTTTTAATCATGTTTATCCTTGAAAATTATCTTATGACCTGAAAATGTGTTATTTTTATATAGGTTAATTAATATATTTAGTTCATATTATCTATCCTACATAATTTATACTGTTTTATTTCTTTTTTATGTATATTTTTGTTATTTTTCTATCATGTTATGTTTTCTTTAATTATATACATATTTCTATACGTGTAATTACTTTTAAAATGTCTTTAACCATTTGTTTCCCCAATAAACAAAAATAATAAATAAATAAATTTAAAAAATACATTTTTGTCTGAAAATATTTTTTTGCGCAAAATAAAACTTTTTTCGACCATCCTACTCACAGACATCATAATATTTTAGCACGAGTCCTGTGTCATTGTAACATAAATGATATTACTGCATGAAATATGTTACTTACCAGTTATTCGGGGGGTGCTCCTTTGTATTGGAAACCTCAATTGTCCCGGGGTGGTATCATTCATAACTGCCACAGCCGCTATTGAAAAGGCTCTGTGAACTTAGTAGTATTGTTGAGCGTGCGTGGGGCTTAGGGACACTCGGTCACCACTGGTCGTCGGAAGCTGTATTACTCGTGCTCAGTGGCGTAGCGTTGTGGAGGCGGCAGGAGGGTTCCCCTACAAACGATCTAACGGACAAAACATCCTCCGACAAAAAATTCTAGGGACAAAACATCCCCCAACAAAAAATCTACTCAAACCTTACCTAACCTAACCCAACCTAACATAACCTAACAAAAAATGGGAAAAAAATAATACACACAACCTGTAAGCACCCTTGAGGTGATTTTCCACGAAAGCGGCGCTATATAAATTAGCCAATTATAATTATTATAATTATTAAAGACAATAAATTATTTTTCAAAAATTGTAAAAATGGGACAAAAATAATGCAAACATCCTGTAAAGACAATAAATTACTGTTCAAAAATAAGGTTAAGTTAGGTTTTAGTAGATATTTTGTCCTTGGGATATTATGTCGAGGGATATTTTGTCGGTATATATTGTGTCGGGGATATTTTGTCGCGGGATGAAAACGTGCGGTACCGGCAAGAGAGGCTCACCCCGGGTGGCACTTTTAAGAAGGGGCAAAATTTCACAATAAATATCTTGCAAAAATTTGAACCATTTCATTTCATATTTTTATCATACCTACGATTCGAACCGATTGAAATGAGCGCGGAATTTCCCGTTACTTGTTCTGTGACGAAACCGGGGAATCCCCTTTCCTTAAAATGAATGTATAATAATGACTTCTTGCTCATTGTAGCGACTGGCAACACCGTCTGCACCGAATTGCAGGAATTCCCCTTATTTTATTTTGTGCTTGGATTGTTTATGACTAATATTCAGCGAGAAAGACTTCAGGAAAGTCCGTGAGTTCGGGAGCTTTGACAATTCTAAGAAAGTTTCTTTCGTAATGGATCGTCCGTCAATGTTCCAAGTCACGTTAACTTAAGTGTATATTTATTTATTTATCTATATAAGGAATGTTTACATTACATTATTGGATGCCTGTCTCACTAGGGTATACCTGTGTTGAGACAGGCGTAGAGGTACATAAATGAGTATCATACATAAGAATATTTAATTATATCATAAGAATATTTAAGGTAAGATACATACTGATTTATACAATTTAAACAGAAAGATGATTTAAATTGAGGGTTAATACCATAAAGAGAGCATTATATAGGTGAAGGAAGAGATGAATAAAGTAGTAAATCCTGTCGAATCTATATAGGGAGTTATATTATACATATAGGATTTTACCATTTTAAGTTCTTTAATAAGGGTAAGGACATACGTGAGATGGTAATTCTGACTATTTGTATTCTATTTTACAGATGTTAGCAGTAGTGTGACGCGTGTGATATATGTATACGCTTTCCAAACTGTGATTTTAGTGCTTATAAATTATATGGTTATATCAATGAAACATGTATTAGTGAATGTGATTATTATATTGTAAAACATATAGTTATTCTGAGGTAGACATTACTTTTTTTATTTTATAACCTGTACAATACACAATAATGATGATTGTTTTTGCCGAAGAGTTCTATAGAGTAGGTATCAGCCGCCCGGGACGGAGAAAAATTTTGGCTTAGGTACTTCAATTTAAAATACTAAAATATGTAGTAATATATTTTAGTATTTTAAATTGAAGTACCTAAACAAGGGGGGGCAAAATTTTTCTCCGCCCGGGCGGCTGATACCCACTCTACGCCACTGCTCGTGCTATATCTTTATTTTATCTTCAATGGTGTTCATGTTGTGGACATTTAGATAAAAAGGACTGGTGTGAGCTCAGCCAGATTTAATTAGGGGTTGTAATATAAATCATCGTGTTTTTAGGGTGATGGAATTTAATCATGAGCTTTTTTGGAATATTTTATATCTCTATTGCATCTTATCTGTATTATTTATGGAAAAATAATATGATAGGGTTTAATAAAACCATATCAGAAAAAGATTAGCTACAGTATTTAAGATTGTGTAAATAACAAACACTCGCACGATCAATGTGATGAGCTGGCTGGCGGACTCGTTACATATCGATGGTCCAGTCAATTAGTCAGACATCTCCGAAAAATCGAAATTTGAGATGTGTATGCAGTTATCTGTAATAGTGTACCTCCTATCTGGTACAATACTAAGATAACTCGTAACACCACCAAATCAAAGATAATGGGGAATTTCCACGTTTTTTTTATTGCTTTAAAAAAATTAACCATATTAAAGCATTTTTATGTTGAAGAATAAATTTTCTACATCGAGTCAAAGTTTCCGCTAAAATGATATTTTGGGGCGGGGATATCGTGTGACGTCATGAGCGTGGACGCTCACTGACAGTGTTTATTTTTGCCGGCCAAGCTGAGCGACGCTTGTGAAGTCACAATCCGATTTACTAACTACGGGCCGTTTTGATTTTGTCATTTTTAGATCGTTTTTAAAATCAATAATTTTGAATGAAAACATAAAAAACAAACGTTTTTAGTAGGTAGATTAAAATCAGAAAAATGATCTTTAAATACTCCGTACATTTTTAACAGAATCCCTCGTTTGTGGAAATACCAAATTCGGCAAAACTTGTAATGGATTAAACAAAATATTGATGTTTTCTAGGTCACTAGTAGGATATTTCAATATATCATTCTAATGTACCGGACCGTTATGCCTCTCATTTTATAGCACGTTTAATGTGTAAAACACAGCCGCTTGCAAATAATATTTTATTTATGGTAAGCATTCGAATAACGTTTTCCTAATTTTCTGAAAACATTGTATTAGGAGATGTCTGACTAATTAACTGGACGATGGTTTAATTTTTATTTTTGACGTGAAACTTTTATAGCCCCGCTGTGATTTGGATTTCGAATGAAACAGAAATGACGATTACTGCACCTGCGATGCATCAACTGCGCTCACAGGCTGCATTGATTATGATGTCATTTTTAAAGGTTCCTATTGGTTGAGATATGAAACGGAAATTACTCTAGGTCTGCGCTCATTGGTTGCTTTGATTATGACCTCACTATTCAAGCATTGGTTTAGATTGTTTTGGTAAAGTTTCGCTTCTACCGCGTTTAAACTGGACTCGATTTTTTTTATTGAAATTTTTTTTAATTGATACAATACACATAATAGATACATAAATTAAAGAAAAGTACATAAAAAAGCTTAATACAATAAATGCATGAACAAAAAATCCCACAAAGGCAATGCCTGTATGGGTAACCGACGAGTTCATCGAAAATCAATTCATCGAAAGCAAATTCATCGTAAACGAGTTCATCGAAAATCAATTCATCGAAAAAAAATTCATCGAAAACGGGTTCATCGAAAATCAATTTATCTAATGATCAATTCATCGAATCGCCAATTCATCGAAAAACAATTTTTTTGTAGATAATGAGCTGTCAAAATTAAATACCCAAAAAGGTCTGTTTTACTGAGTTAAATGTGTTTAGCAACTGTCAGTTTCGTAGTGAAAATGTATAATTTATAGGTTATCTCTTCGATTTCCGATTGTCTGATACTGCAAAAAAGGGATATCTAAGGAAAGGTGACCAGACAACTCATAATGAAACCACCTCATAAACAACTCAGAAAGGTCATTAAGAGTGATGATAAAAAATATTTAAAAATTGGTTAAATAGGTTAGGTTAGGTTAGGTTAGATTAGGTTAAGTGAGGTTAGTTTAGGTTGACCAATGCTTTTTTGATTTCTCCGACAGCTCGGCATTTCTCTCAAATATCAACAAAATATATTTTTTCGATGAATTGGCGATTCGATGAATTGATCATTCGATGAATTGGTTTTTGATGAATTGATTTTCGATGAATTGGTTTTCGATGAACTCGTTTTCGATAAATTTGCTTTCGATGAATTGATTTTCGATGAATTGATTTTCAATGAATTCGTTTTCGATGAACTCGTCGTGAACCCCTGTATGTGGGTATAATATTGATTTTCTATTTCTATGGTTAAAGTAAAGATTTTAAGTATTTATAAATTAGGATTTAAAAAGAGTAACTGAATAAATGCAATTAAAAACTACAACCTAATAACAGTCTGCACTGTTATTATCGCATTTGTGAAAGTTTTATAAGAATGAATGTTACAAGTGCAATTAAAAGACAATAAAAAAACATAGCAAACAATAAAAATATATCTACTCTAAAAGCTGTCTAATGGTAGATATAATTAATTAATGGCTTTGTGCCAGTGTGCCAACCGCCGCACGCAAAGGTAGTGTCCGCCGCGCTATTCGCAATGTTACCGGCACGTATATTGTTACCGCGCGTGTAAGGTAGTGAGTGCTGTGAGTGAGGCGGCAACCAAATATTAAGAGGGCCTCCGACTACAAATAATTATGCCGCCACCTAAGGGGCCGAAGACCGAAAGGTCTCCCGGCCAAGGGGAAACATTAAATATCGGGGAACAATTGATGCTGTTGCTCACCAACTACTCCGCAGTTCAAAAACGACAACAAGGTCTAATATAAGCCACCAGATCAAAAAATCTCTGAAAGCGGCGCGGCTATAATGGCCGGTGAACCCTAACGATGTGGTCGCCGTTACAGCTGATGATGTAGACATCGCCCTCACTTCAACAAAAGCTGGGAAAGCATCTGGATGCGACGGAGTTCTTCCAGACTTTCTGAAACATGCTGGGCCACGTACAAAGTTATGGATCGCAAAACTGTTATCTGAAATTTTAAAAACTGGAGTAATTCCAATTATCTGGAAAAAAACTAAAGTTATTGCGATCCTCAAACCCAACAAGCCAACAGAAGATCCAAACAGCTATCGGCCCATCTCGCTTTTAAGTACCATGTACAAACTCCTAGAGCGAGTGGTGCTCTGCAGACTTACCCCAATTCTGGAGAAAGTGGTTCCACAAGAGCAAGCTGGCTTCAGACCAGGCCGTAACTGCTGTGACCAGGTGCTAGCTCTGACAACACACATCGAATCTGGATTCCAGAAACGGCTTAAGACTGATGCAGCGTTCATTGATCTCTCTGCGGCTTACGACACGGTGTGGCACAAAGGCCTCCTTGTCAAGCTCTACGACACCATAGAGGATGGCAACACAGTACGACTTATTGAGCAACTACTAACTGGCCGTACTTTCAGGGTTTTTCTAGGAGGGCTAAAAAGCAAAAGATGCACCTGAATAATGGCCTTGCCCAAGGCTCAGTGCTGGCCCCATCGCTCTTCAACATCTATACACGAGATCTTCCTCTCACTGAAGGCAGAAAATTTGCTTACGCAGATGACTTCACCATCACAGTCCAAGCCAAAACCCTCAATGCAGCAGAAGAGATCCTTAATTCTGACCTCAAGGCTATGGAAGAGTTTTTCCTCAATTGGCGACTAAAGCCAAATGGGTCGAAAACAGTTGTGACAGCTTTCCATCTCAGTAATTCACAGGCAAACGCAAAACTCTGTGTTCAGTTTGATGAAAAAAATATTTACCATGACCCCCATTCCCGCTATCTTGGAGAAACTTTGGTCAGGAGCCTGAATTACCGGAAACACATGGAAACAGTGGGCAAAAAAATCAGGACAAGACTAAACTTAGTCAATAAGCTGGCTGGTACTAGCTGGGGATGCGACGCCAATACGCTCAGAATGGCATCCATTGCCCTGGTTTTCTCAGCAGCTGAATACTGTGCTCCAGTACGGGCCAGAAGCGCCCACACTTCCATGGTCGACGTTCAGCTTAATGCCACAATGCTAACCATCAGCGGAACCTTAAAATCGACTCATCTTCCTTGGCTCCCCGTACTTGCAAATATAACCCCGCCAAATATCAGGCGAGAGATTGCAACACGGAGGGAATACAAGAAGGCGCTGCAAAAAAGCGAAATACCCTTGCACGATGATGTCGTTTCTCACCCGGCATGCCGCTTAAAGTCTCGAAAACCCTTCTGGACGGAAGGAGAAAGACTCCTTCGAACACCTCTCTCCCCAGAAGATAGGTGGAAGCTTGAGTGGCAATCAGCCAACGTCAAAAACGCCCATCTCGTGCAAGACCCCACTGAGAGACAGCTTGGGTTCTCATTGCCTCGCAAACTCTGGACTGCCATCAATAGGATAAGGTGCTCCCATAGCCGTTGTGCTCACATGATGCATAGATGGGGCCTTAAAGAGTCGGCGACGTGTGAATGCGGTGCGGTGCAGACCACCGAACATGTGGTCAATGAATGCCCGCTCCATTCATTCCCCGGCGGGATTGATGAGGTCCACAGGGCAACGCCTGAGGCCCTAGACTGGCTCGCAGACCTAGATGTCCCCCTCTGACCCCCCACCATACGAAAGAAGAAGAATGGCTTTGTTAAAACTTATAAGAAAAAAATATCTTTTTCAGTGTTGTTTAGCCAAGTTATGGAACATTTTTTATAAGATTGAAGATTTTGACATGTGGTCTCTTTAAAGGTTGTACATAGTAAATTATACATTTTTGGAGCCATAAAACTAATATGCCTTTGGGATAATCTAATTTTGCAGTGGGGTACAATGTACCCGGTACATACTCACAGGCGGCCACGTCTTTGGCTGGTACGATGTGAATTTTTTAGAAAGTTCTTTGGACGCATATACACGTTATATACAAACTTCGCACACTTGACCACAGTCGCACTAACTCGGCGCACGAATGTGCAGGAGACAGTGTAACAATCGTGAGATGTGTTATTGCGAAAAGGTTTGTAAGAAAGGTTTTGGGTGGCACGCCTGCTTTTTGAAAATTTAAGAGCGAGACAATAGATCTCGTTATAAAAGGAGATGTATGCACCTGCTCGCTCTCTTTCTCTACCGCCAGCACGTTAGTTAGGACGTTGCTCTTTAACCTAATAAATGTTCATCTCATACTCGCGTACATTATTGTATCTCACCTCACACAGTGTACACTCTAACAGCCTTACTAAAAAACCCCGTGAAAATTTTATACAATTGACTAACGGCCGCGGATGTGAAAACATTACTAATTAAAACAACTGTTCATGAAAAGATATATACACTGCTTACACACTTTGAAGGGGTAGTTTATCTGTTATGTACGACTGTTGTATTCATAGTTTCCGAACGAAGTTTGGAATTTTTCCAACGTACATATTTTAAATGTCTTATATATTTATATTTATTTTTGAAGATGTCGTAAAAGCATATACCTTTATAGAAACTAGATAGAATTGCCTTTTTGTATCTGAAATATACGATTGTGTTTGAAATTTGCAGTATTTTAAGTTTCAACATGAACAATTTTTTGAAAAAAACAGCTGACTGTAAACATATTTTATTAAATGGTCGAAAAATTTTGGAAAATTCAAATTTTTAGAATACACACCTCTTACTTTATGAATTTGGAAGGAAACTGTCACTTCACTTTTTAACTCGTTCATTCAATTAAATAACCGAAAAAATCTGACATCTTGGATTCATTTTTACGCAATTAATACGTCGATTTCTCGAATTTCTTTCTATTTACACATGCATGAGGCTTTTACATTATTAAATAATATTATTTTTATGGAAGTTTTATTAATTCACGCAGAAAAATCACTAAAAAAATAATTTTTCAGAAATAACCTAAAACCTATCGTTAACGAAACTAAATCATCAACAAAACATTATTTATAGGACTAAAACTGGAAAAAAAGGAACACCAGCATTGGTAATTATGTTCAATTACACTAAAATCACATTTAAACGAAAATTATCTTCAAAAACATACAATTAACTGCAAGTACAACTGAACATTGTCAAACATTGTTTTACCGCGAAGTCTATAAAACAAAATGGCCTTGGCGCCTGCGCAGATCTATGTAAGATTCAAGGGGACCAACATAAAAATCATAAAATACGTGATAGTGTTATTAGTAAAGATAGATAAAATGCGCAAGCAACAAATATGCAGTTGACCGCTCGTTAAGGCGTTTTGTTATTAGTAAGGCTGTAAGTCTGTAAATAACAAGGTTAATAATTTTTGACTCGCCCTAATGCATACATGCGTACATCATCAAGTGTCAGGACCAGTGACAGGATGGTTTACTTTTCAAGCAACATGCTGCATCTATTTTACCCTGCTAACTTTAATATCCTTTGTCTGAATTTAATGAAAGTCTCGTTGTAACATCGACCTCATTAAAAAAAGACCATGGCATTCAACACATATCCAGAATTATTTGTATTCACCCATCTGTGGGTGTCCTAATATCACCCTTTCGATATTGCTGTTAAATTATCGGTAAAAGAGTTCCAACTATGCAGACCATATCCGTAAGCATCTCTTAAGAATGATTCTGTATCTGTAAAAAATCATGAATACACATGAAAAAGGAGAGAGAATTTGCAGGAAATAAGAGATACACTTTGATTTTGATGCGTTTGTGAAGTTAAAATATTTGTCCGATTGAATTATTCGGATAATTGTTTTTTTTTCAATTGTACAAATTAATAAAGACTTTGGTTACGCCCAAACACATACCTACTCATACACATACCTATATAGCACGCATACATACTGTCACTGCTTGGGATCGGTATTAATTATTGTTGCAAGTTCCTTTGTCCTACCTATTCCCAATTGCCTACCCGTCAATCTTACCCACAGTCAGTCTGTAAATAACTCCCTCCGCAACATATAGCATTGTGCTTCCGCTATCGGTTAATCCGCTATTAAAAATAACTGCGCCGTGTACTATAAAATAAACGAACCTCACACCTATTACTGTTTTGTGCCTGTTGGATGGGGAGAGGAGCAGATGATTGCATTGCCAGCTTACAAATTCTTGCATCCTTTCGGTGAGTCCTTCCTTTCTATGCCACATGTATTTTTATCATTTCAGACATAGTAACACAAAATGAAGGTCCTTCGCCAGTCATTTTTACACAAACACATAAATCCACTCTCACAACACAAAATACCATTCAGACTTTCAGAATTCAGTGCAGAATGCATTAAATAATGTTTTTAACATTATTGCTGCATCGAAAGAATCTTCGGGCAATCATATTTGACAAAACACTGATACTTCTCCTCTGTCGTTCAATATTACCATCATCCGAGAGGTCTTCAGTGATGATGTGCCCCAAGTATTTTAGATTCGTGGATGTGCTTATGATTTCCTCGTTAAGTTGTACGGGGAGCATCTTCTCAGAATGCAATTAGCTCCGTTTTCTTGGGGTTGTACATCATGTTGTGGTTATTTGCGTATTCCTCACAGATTGTTAGTAATATTCTCAACCCCTTGATCGACGGAGCTAGGAGAATCATGTCGTTCGCATAGCTAATGTGATTTAGGCACAGATTATTGATACGACAGCCCGCTCTGGTGTCCAGGCGATTTGATAATTCGTCCATGTATACATTGAACAGGATTGGGGACATACACCCTCCTATATTAACACACTATCCCACCATCGGGATAGTGTGTTAATATATATGGTAGGCATATTTCTAGCTTATAATAATAATAATATCTTTATTTCGAAAACAAACAGCTTTACAAAGATACATAAAAAATGAGTGCTAAAATAAAACAGTAAGCCCAAAAACACGATTTCGCTGATAATTCTTTTTTTTTAATAGCTAGACTGGGGCTCTAGAGACTAACCTTACATCTGTACCCATTAAACTGACATCTATAATCTATACTCATTAAATTAAATTACCCATCCACAGTTTCACCTTCTTAAACCTACCTTACACCCAACATAATTAAATTGCAAAATATATTATGTAAAAATCTTAATAATTAAGTAAATACTGTAATATATAGAAATGAATAAAATAAATAAATATTTAAAAAAATTATTACTAATTATTGTAATTAATAACAACAATAGTCTTAATTTTACATCTATTTAGAAGCATGTTCCCTATAATCTCTAATAAGCAGCATAATTGATTTGTTTTCAGTGTCCACTCTATAATCGCCTTTCCAACAAAGTTCCCCACTGTGCCCCTGTATTGGCAGTAATGCAGCCATCACAGATGCCGACATAATTGGCAACATCTGTGCACCTTTGATGTCGATGTGCCCTTCACATAATGAACGGCTGATGGCTGAAGGGTCCGGATGGGGACGACATGTTTAACAAACGATTTCAGAAAATGTAAAGCGCAATTTTGGAAGAATGTAATAATATTTATTTTGATGCTATATGATTTTAGGGGACTTTTTCGCAATGGTTAATATAAATTAAATGTTTGTTTATTTTTATAAATAAAAAATATCTAACTTTGAGGGGGAATTAAATTCAAACAAATATATTATATTAAAACCAAAATAGGTACTGACTGCCTCCGTGGTCGAATGGTAAATCTCTCTACTAGCAACCTCAATTTTATTTCAAATTCATAAATTTAAAATATTAAAGAGTATATTTGCAACACTTTCCAGATTGGAAGATACCGTAGTATCGCTCTCGTGTAAGACCACCATTCAGAATTTAAACGTTAGATACGAAATAGCTTTAGTCGTGTTTAGTGACCAGGTCTGAATACCCAGGTATTTCCCCATCTTCCCCGTCTCCTTCCCTCCCCTCCACCTTCAGCCTGAAAATACACACACACGGGGATGCCATATGTAGTCTCACTGGCTCCAGATTATTGGGAACAGTTGGGACGCTTGTGGAACTCACATAAAAAAGGTAAATATTTGGATGATTTATATAGCGCCGTTTTTGTGAAAAATCACCTCAAGGGCGCTGTAGGTACTCACGTTTCATTTTAAAGAAACTGCATTCGTTTGCAGCAAAGATTCAAATGCTTGTATGTGGTGATTTGTGGTCGATAGTGTATACAATATACTTTTTTATAAATGTGATAACTTTAATTTTCCCAGCCGGGGTTAGCAAACAATGATGGCCTCAAAAGGACTGATCCGTTGGAATGTCTTTTAACAATATTTTACACACTTTGATTTTAACAGTCGTCGTAAATGATTTTTAATTATTTAATTTATTTAATGTTAATAGTAAACACGCTATTAATTTTTTAAATTTAAATACAAGCAACGAACAAAACCAGTGCAAATCACACAAATAATCCTAATACCTTCGTAGTAAGAGTATGTACGAATGTGATTGAGGCAAAGAGTGTGTGCCAAGAGCGAGTTGTTTGGCGGTTTGTCCTCTCTGCCTACCCCTGCAAACGGCGTGATCGTTAGTTAGTTACTTGGTAAGTTAGTATCTTCATGACAGCCACCGTGGATAGGCGGTTATTTGGCTCCGGAACAAGAAGTCGTGAGAGTTATTTCACATGTGTATACTAAAAAAAAAATACATTTTAGGTATATTTTCGTAGTTGATACCTACCCTCAGTATCGCGCTGGTTAGATCAGCAATCATTACCGAAAAATTGCTTAAAATAGCTTTAGCCGTGTTTAGTGCATCGCATCTGAACTACCAGGCACTTCTCGAACATAAAATCTTTTCATTTTAACAATAGTTCGCTAATTAGTTAGTTCTTCCTATGACTGCCTGCAAATATACTCGTTTATAATACTATTAAATGTTATGTTACAAAACATGAAAATTAGTTTTTGTGCCACTTAAAAATAATTTGTTTTGTTTTCTCATTACTTCTTAATTCCAAAACCTAAAAGTATCCCTTCGCAATATAATCTCCCCCAAACAATCCTCCCCTAGTTTGGCCAACGAGAGGGGATAAATTATTACACTCGTAGGTCAGTTCCGAATACACCCCACATTCCTGGCGACAGCATTATATCATTGTGTGATTTAAGATCTATTTAACTTTATGTTTCAACTTAAAATTACTTTTAAATTTCGTAGTGAGATATCTTTTAACATTGGTGCGATTTTAATTTGACACCGAATTTTAGGAGCAACATAAACTTCTAAAAATCGTTTTTTAAAGTATTTTCTTAGTTTATGAACCACGCATAGTAAATTGAACTAGCTTGTGTGAAATTTAAAAACAAAACTGTTTAGAAGGTGTAATAGAACGCTGTAAAAACAGTCTTCTGAAAATCCGATTGAAACTTTGAAAATCGGATTTTATACAATTATCTGCACTTACGATCACCGCACCAACATTTTTACTTGACCCTCCACACAGCATTTCCAAAGATGACACAGGCTCTGAGGGAAAATATTTTCCTCAGTGCTTCCTGTGAAGAGTTAATGTTAAAAAAAATATAAACCCTTCAGCACACCGCATACAATAAGACACATTAAAATTCAATGTTTATAAGAAAAATCCTTTTTTTATAACTTTTGAAGGTTATTCTCATCAATGTATCTGAATCCATTCAACATCGGTTCCTAAAGGGAATTGCTTGGAGGCTAGGATTAGAGCGAGGCAATTACTCGTATGCTGAAATTGAACAAACTTTTCTCCTTTAAACAAACCTTTCTCCTTTAGAAGACCGTCGGATAAAATCTGATCTCATTTGTTTCTTCAAAATTATTAACTGTTTAATCGACTCGCCTACATTACTACAACTCATCACATTTAATATACCTTCTCGTAGACTCAGAAATAAAGACCTGCTTTTCCTCAATCAGCACTCGACTAACTATGGTTATAACTCACCACTGTCCAGAATGTGTAGGCTGGTCAACTCACGTCAAGACCTTGATTTTTTTGGTATTAGCTTAAATGATTTTTGTCGCTCTTTAAACAAATGAAGATATGTCCAATTCACCCTAGTTTTTGCAAGGTCTTGACGTGACTTGACACTTATTTTTCTTCTATTTTCACTGTTTGTCTTTGCTTTCATGTACCATCCGAATCCTTACATTGTTCATTTCTATACTTCGTGATACTTTGTTTTAAATTGGACGTAAGTCCGTAAATAAATAAATAAAATAAAATGTAATATATCAGTGAAGCAGAAGATAATAATAATAATTTAAATGAAAATATGAAACAGAAAAAGACACAGATCAGATCAGAACGAATAAATTCGTGGTGGCGCGGCGTCCCCGACTTCTTCTATCATTCACAAATCCTACAATTATAATATTCCAGGATTTTTTACTCCTAGAATTATGTAATATTATAAATGCAACCATTATCAATTCGACATATTATTTTGCTAGCAAAGTGCCCAAATTCGAACGCTTAGCATTTTGGCCCATGTCCAAAACTCTTCACACTTTAACCCGTAACCGCAGAGATCGTTCAATAGTATGGATAGTTCAACTACTAACAAAAAAATCTATGAACATTTTTTCCCTGGTCCACGTACTTATAAACGGATTGAGTAAAGCTACTTTGAGTACCTACCTACTTTCAGAAAATTGCTTGGATATGTTCGTTGTAATGTGCACTAAAATTCAGTATACTTTGAGTACCTACCTACTTACAGAAAATCGTTTGGTCACGTTTTTTCGGGTCACCTGCACGTATGCGCGGCCCATTTCGGCCGGTTTCATACAAATCTTAAACTTGGATTTGAGATCAAATTACCCAACCAAACTGAAAAATTTTGCTTAATTTTTTGTTTTATATTTCATTTTATATTTATATGATAAATATAATATATATATATATTTTTTGTTTTTCATTTATTCTCAAATAATTGCCCAAATTGTCTCTAAAATCATGAAACACTGAAATCTTTAATGGCCTATATCTTATAATTTAAAGCAAAAATAAATAAAGTAGCCCACGTCCTTACTAGATTTTTGACATACCTTTTGATTAAAAAATATATTTTTCAGTTTGGTTGGTTATTTTGAGATCAAATCCAAATTTAAGATTTATATGAAACTTTGACAATAGTTTGACTACTAAAAGAAAATTGTAAGGACGTGTTTTTTTCCTGGTCACGTGCTTAAAACTGATTCAGTATAACTTTGAGAACATACCTACTTTCATAAAATTGTTTGGAAATATTTTTCATGGTTATGTGCTTAAACACAGACTCAGTATACTTTGTGTACCTATTTACTGATAATCGTATGCTCACGTTTTTTTCTGGTAACCATTTGGTTAGAGCGAATGAACGAAGGAAGTAGTGTAAGAAGAATATACGACGCGAATGTGAATGGTAGAAGAAGTCGGGGACGCCCGAGGAAGACATGGCACGAACAAGTGAATCAGATACTTGAGTCGGGTCATGTCAAAAGTCAGAATAATAGAAGAGAATGTTTGACACGATGTATGAATGTGAGTGAGGCAAAGAGTGTGTGCCAAGACCGAGTTGTTTGGCGGTCCGTCCTCTCTGCCTACCCCTGCGGGGAAACGGCGTGATGGTTAGTTAGTTAGTTAGTTAGTGTGGATATTGTTCACGCCTTTATTGTTACATGTTGCTGTTGGAACTACCTATGTAGGTACTGTGTGCCCTCAGCCTTAATCAGTTCAGTTGAATTCACCTCACCGCAAAGGACACAAGTCCTAAAAATCGCATCGCTTTACAGTTGTTATAATCACGCTGCTTAAGACAGAACTCATAAACCGCAGCCATTTCGCAAGTAAAAAGGCCATCGCTGCGCCCCGCGCCGCATGATATCGCTCATTGAATACGCATTCAAATGTTTATTCTCGTTAATTTCCCACCATTCCTCCCCAAAGATCTCTCTCTCTCCCAACTAACATATACCTTTCCCAGTGAACACAAATATCAATGGAAAGCAGAATGCAGTTAGGTAAGTGAGATCAAATATAATAAAATAGGTAAGAACCACATACGCACACAGTCCACGGAGCATTTGATTCCTCGATCTTGAGAGGGAACAAATGTTCCCGCCGCAAGAGATATATGTTTTAAACACAGAATCAGTATTCTTTGCGTCCCTACTTACAGAAATTTTTGTGGGCGTTAGTTTTCTGGTAACTTGCTTAAAACAGATGGAGTGTACTTCGAGTGCGAACTGAAAAATGTATGGACATGTATTTATTCTGGTAAACATGCTTGAAAACAGATTTTATGCACTCAAAATTGTATACACATATTTTTTTCTGGTCACGTACTTTAAAAACAGATTTAGTATTAAGTAACCACTGCTGCAATATTTACATAGCGGTGGTTCAGACCTAACTCGGACGAAATGCACTTATGCAAACAGTGCAAACACTACTCCTAACATGCCCCGGGGGAGGTTTATCCTTAAAATTCTTCCCGGGTCAGCAGGGGCGGCGCGGGTCAGAGGTGGCTCGTGATTTAAGGCGGCCCCTCTGCAAGGATTATGGGTGGGAAGTTGGTACAGGGGTACGAATAATATTATATTATGACATCGGTGATGTAAAACATTGAACTATCTTTGTAAGTTTTTTTTTAACAAAGTGTATTTTAAGTTTTTTTTTCTCAGAAATTTCATAATTTTTTCATCCCTCATTTTGAGGGTGTTCGTTAAAACATGCTATTTATTTTTAAAATTATTATTACGTACTTATTTATTAACGCTATTTTTAGGGGTTTTTTCATAGGAATAGTAAAAATTATAACTTACATAAATGAATTGCCTCCGTAGCCATCATTTATATTTGTTTAGTGATAAATTGAAGATTATTATTATTTCCTTCCATCAGTTTTCTGCGCAATGAAGAACATAAAGTCTAGTAGTTAGTCTCAGAATTTCTGCACTTATAAACCCGAGGAGTCTGAAAGTATCAATGCATGGAATTCTGGACTATCAAATACATCATTTGGAATTTTTTATAGAAATACCAAGTCAGTAAAAATCCTTCTGTCTGACAAAAAGCATTTTATATAATTTAAAATAGGGTCTTCGTTCGACATTTTTTTTTCAACTTGAATTCCGCACAAAAGTCCCAACTGCTCCCAATCGTCCGGAGCCAGTGAAAATATGGCATTCCCAATTCGGGTATGTTGTGAGGGTGAAGATAAGTGGTAATGGAAGAAGATGGGGAAGAGAAAGGTGGAGAAGTACCTGACCAATCAGATCTAGGTACCAAACACAGCAAAGGCTATTTAAAGAAAAGTATCTATTCTGGATGGTGGTCTTATACAGGACGATACTGAGATATCTTTAGGAAAGGAAAAAGAGAATGTTCTTGGAAGTATAAAGCTATGAAGGGTGGGTAGGAATATGGGGGTCAGTGTGTCGAGGAGTGACGGACGAATAATTAATGACCCTCCCACTGCGGTGCAAGGTGATGTTCCGAGAGAGCCCCGCTGGAGAAGTCAAAAGATCTCCTCTCAATCTGTCTCTCCCGATCTGGTCTGCTACGCAATTTATAGTAGGCGCATTCGCCGCCATTACCCGGACAAATTCTCACCCCGTGAACCCAGACACCACTGCTAAGTCGCCAAATATAGCGAATAATTGGGGTGGTGTTGGTTATCCAATAAATGGTTCCTGGGGCGGTGGTACCTGCACCCATATTGAACCAGAGCACAATAAAAAATTTAAAAGTAAATCAATCCACGTAATTTTAATAATTTCTAATTTTGTTTGGCGATCGATGTTTTCTAATATTTCCAGTAAGCCCACATCCCTGTTATACAGGCAGAGATGAGTAGGTTGTCCAGAGCGGGTGGGGTGGGTGAGAGTAGGAGCAGGTACCCCCTCCCAGTGTGAATAAGTTGGCGAGATTAACTAGTAGATCCTCGCGCGCCACAACCACGGGATTATATTCCCGGCCCTGATGATGATGAGGTACATAGCTCTCATTCTAGTCACTCCTGGTTTATAAGGTGAATAAATAATGCCTCTGTGCGTTGTGTGATAAGTGGGTTATGATGAAAAAATGGAATGTGCGAGCCGGAACCTGAATTAAGCATCAACTTTTATGTATTTTGTAAACCGAACACAATTTTCCAAAAATATGCAGAACAATTAGATTAGTCCAAGAAAGTCGCATTATTTATAGTCGCATCGAGTAAATACTTTTTTGGGTAAATGTGTAGTTATTTCCGTAATATTGGATCTGGAATAGTTTGGTTTTGGTAAAGCATGTATGTATTTACTTTTACTGCCTAAACGTTGTTTTTATTTATTTTTTACATTAGCTCACACAGTCGGCTCTGAGGAGAATATATATATATATATATATATATATATATATATATATATATATATATATATATTTTTTAATGTCCATGTTGTCTTAAGTGGTGGCGTGCGGGGGGTATTTTTAAGGAAAGAAAGGATATGAAGATCTGGGAAGGAAAAGGTATGATGGGTGGGTAGAAATCTGGTAGTAAATGTGTCTAGGAGTGGCGTATGAGTCCATCTCTCCAACTTCGATGCAAGACGATGGGTCGAGAGATTCCCGCGCTCGAGGTCGAAAGTCCTCCCTGATCCAGTCTATCTCGATCCGGCCTTCTTTCAGTGTGTGGACAATCGGGAATTCGGGAACCCCTTCAAGTCCACAAAACTAGTGAACCACTTGGGGTGACCTATGGCAGAGGTGTCGGTCTTCCAATAAATGTTTCCCGGGGCGAGAATGACCCTCCCAAATTCAAAATGTGACAATATTAGGTTATACTTAGCAAAAAGATTTGTTCTATACATAATATAAGGAAAATAAATATAATGCTTAATATATTGTTATTGCTAATAGTATGATCTATACCGATACGTAAAGACCTTTCAAAAGATTGGCCATTAAAATAGATTTTTTGTTCGAGAAATAATTTCGGTATTTGAAAAGGTTTGATCAATTATTTCACCCCGAAGAAAGCTTTTTCACGGCATATAGACATTCCCACAAGACACTTCCATCAGATTAAGTGGGCTTAACAGATTTTATTTCGTGTCAATAAATCTATTCAGCATATCACTCTTTATTATAGTAGCAACCTAATATATCACAAAGTGTACTTTTTGCAACGGATTATCATAATATTATGAATTTTCCCCGATGTCCCTCCATTAAGCCGCGAGAGGAAGTAAACAGGACTCCCTCGGGTTAGGGGATGATATACGAGACACTTTAATTAATGCAGCTGTACGGCAGCTAAGATTTAATATTTTTTTCATTTTTAAGGAATAAAAATTTTGAACTCTTTCGTAACAATATTGTATCATTTTGTAACAACCCAAACTCCTTAACTCTTTGCATTATTTGGTCATAAAACATACATTTAATAATGTAACGTTTTATTATTTATAAAATCACCCCCTTAATTAACGTATTTAGCCATTTATCATATCTGTTACCAAATATATTTAAAAAGGTTTACATTATAGTCCCGTACATTCACTTTTAAATTATTTGATTGAAATCTGGGGAAACACACGAGAAATATACGTAATAAAATGAATTACAGATAATACAAAATAAGGTAATCAAAAAACTATTTCACTACTGATCTAGAACATCCACAAAAAATACACATGAAATTAAAGCTATTAATATTAAGAAGACTAAATGAAAACATTATATTTATGTCTCCTCACATATAAAATAAATAATAAACTCATACATACAAACTCAGAATTCATTGAAACGTCCCAAGTACACCGACACTTTTCACGACAGCCCGATAGCATATGTACATTTAAACACCATCACGCTAACCATGGTAAGCAATCTATTGATTACGAAGGGGATAACTTATATAATTACCTTCCAAACGAAATTAAAAAACAAAATAAATCCGGGTAAATTTAAAATATATATATATATATATATATATATATATATTTTAATGCTTAAAAAAGAAAATAATGAATTAGAATAACACTGTATTATAATGTAATGTATTTAATGAAATAATTAAAAACACTTTGTTTTTACCACGATAATCTTTATTTAAAAGTTAACATGTTTCAAGAACGATGTTCTCTTCATCATGACGTAATTAATGTACTAAAACTAAATGATCGAACATAGAAAGACAGGCGTGGGTAGAAATGGAAGTAGTGGGGGAGGAGAGAGGTGGAAAGGGGATGTGCTTAGAAGATCAACAATGGGGGGGGGGGGAGGGAGGAGGTGGAAAAGGGGGGGCTTAGAAGAACAAAGACAAAAATTACAATGGAAATATGTTTAAGATAGGGTAATTCACAAAATTAATTTGATTGTTAATATTTAAATTTCTATTGACATTTTTATTCATTCAGAATTGTAATGTTACTTGAAATGGCTTTAGCCGTGATTGATGACTATATCTGAATAGCCAGGTACATTTTCCACATCTCCTTCCCCTCCCCACTACCTTCAGCATCACACCATACCAAAATTGGGGATGGCATAGTCTCACTGGCTTGAGACGGTTGGGAGCAGTTGGGACTCTTGTGTTATATTAAGATATAAAAGTTATATTATATGCAAGTAGGAATCTTTAGCGTTTTTTCGTTAAGCCAACTGCATGTATAAGTATGTCGTATTTTGCAAATTGCCGCATGCTACTTCGGAGTGTCGAAATTATTAGTAAAAATAATTTTACAACGGATTTTCACTCAAGATGTCTTCAGATATAAGTATATCGACTTTGGTTGTACGACCGTATATCCTCTTTGCATACCTAGTTGAAGAAAACATCTTCTAAACTTTTGGCCGGACCAATTGTCGCCGGACCAATTGTCGCCGGACCAATTGTCGCCGGATTAAATGTCAGCCAGACGAACTGTCGGCCGGATCAAATGTCGCCGGACCAATTGTCGGGTCACCCATAAAAACAAACAAGCCAAATTATTACCATTATGGTTTTACCTTTCAAAAATATGTAAAGTGGAAAAGTTGCATCTTGTGAATTGTGAGAACAAAAATAACTCGAAAGTTCGATCCCTGCATTCTCTATTACTAGAACATGGAACATTGAATAGGGTGCTAAAATATATTTACAAAACCAACTAAAAAAATGCTAACTTCCCGGCGCCAACTTCGTTGCTAATTAAGAGTTGTCCAATTAAGGTCTGAAAAATTCCCTTCTTATTTTTTCAGTTACGTCTACAATAATTACCGGGTCTAAATGGGAAATAGTGCACAGCTCTTGCATTCCTGCCATAATAATTTTGAAAGATATTTTCAAGTTATTAAAACATTTTCATCATTGCATATTTTTTAAATTTCTTTTCTTCAACTTTTCCACAGAGAATTGGTTTGGTTTGGGTGACATGTAATACAGCAAAGTTCTTAAAAAGTTAGTTTATAAAAATTTGTGAAACTTTTTCCGTTTGGATTTTCTTAGCTTAGATTTGTAGTGTAATTCTTGTCGTGAGTTTAGAATAACTAATAACAGACTAGCAGTTAAAAACGCGGGCGCTTTTGGTTCGACTTAGTCCAGTTGAGTGAGTGTTGGTGACCATTGTATAAATCCGATAGGAACTGGTTCCAAAAATAGCCGGTTCCTCGGATCCACTGGAATCCATTGATAGTTAGTCACCTTATTAGCACCACACAGGTGGCCCCGAGGAAAATAATTCCACCAAGGGTCTAAGTCATCTTTGGAGATGCTGTGTTGAGGGTCTTTTTTATGAAAGGGAGGTGAGGAAGTTCTGGGAAGGAACTTATCCGGATCAGCTGGTATTAATATAAAATCAAAAAAAAAAACAAATAAAACTTTCCTGCTTTTGAAATTTTGATTACTGCATACAAACCAATCGGTGGAAACTATGTGTGTTATTTTATAAAAATGCGTTCTGAACATGTTGGAATTTTTATGTAGGAATGGACATTTAGTTGACCTCCTAATGAATAGGTTTTCTGTTAAGAGCTAACATTGCTAGCGGATTCTTTAATGGTTATCAGCTTCCGATCCTGACCTCCAGAATATTGACCTCCAGAACCAATAGATAATTATGTGAATACGTCACAAGAGTCCCAGTTGCTACCGTCTGGAGCCAGTGAGACTATGTCATCCCAAATTGGGTTATGTTGTGATCCTGAAGGTAGTAATGATGAGAAGGAGATGGGAAAGTGGAAGGTGGGGATGTACCTGGCTATTCAGATTTGGTCACCAAACATGGCTACGTTTCAATTCTAAATGTTGGTTTTATATATTCAATGGCATGGCCAGGGCTATACTAAAAGTATCTTTCGCTCTGGAACGTGCCGCAAATATGCCATACATTATTTTAAATGAATTAATTGTGAAATAACACAAATTATTCAAATAAAATGTATTTGCGCACGCCGTGATTCAATCCAGTGACCATCGATTGCGAGTTAAGAGCCTTACCCCTCGACATAAATAAATAGTATGAGTGCACGCAGGTGGATTGAGTTTCGAGCATTGTTTTCCAACTTCGTTAAATCTTGGTGTCTTCAAGACCCTCATCCTTAACAACAACCCTTTCCCGCCTTACAACGTACCCCAACATAAGAGACTACTTCTACCTTTAAAACCATCTTATCTATCAGTCTGCTGTATTGATTTCTTTAATACGTAATACCAAATAGGGTGGCAGCCTTTTTTTTCAGGAGATAATCGGTTATTGTTACATTTTACTGAATCGTTTCATAATCCGCTTTAAACTTCAGCGTTATTTGTTATTTCCCAGAAAGAAATAGGACCGTTTAAAGCTTAAGCCGAGAAGCTCAATAAACCTGAAATAACCTGCCAAGACGTTTCGCGTAAGAGTTAGTGAGTTAATTTCTAGATTAAAGCCCCTCCTCGGCAAACAGTCCGTATTATATTTCTCCCTTATTTTCCTTTATTTCTCCCTTGGTCCTCTGAATCCACCGCCGATATATTTTAATTGCTTCCATTCCCAAGGGATTTTCTTCACCTGTTTTTGCAGGCATCCGCAGCTGACCATAATTCAAGATTAGCTCCGAAATATAACTCAACTGGAAGTCGGACCACCCCTTTGTATTGGCAGAATAATTGAACACTAATACTAAATTAACCTAAACGTAATAATAAATAATAAGCGATTACCAATATATTATTTATCTTTTAAAACTCCCGTCTTAAATGCCTTGCCTTACTTTATTATCCTTTTTTTATGTATATATTTATGTATTAGACTATCGGTACATCAAACGATTCTATAGAAATGTTCAATGTTTTTTGTTCAATTTCACCCACTTTCAAACTCCTATGATGTTAAATTCGCGTTTACTTCAAAGCGAATTGAATTCTTTTAGACCGTGAGAAAAAAGCTCGCAAGTAAACCCATTCTTTGACCATCCACTGAATAAAATATTTTCCCCGTCCTCAAAGTTATTATTTTTTTCCTTCAATTTCATTTTGGCTTCATAATAAATAAAGGCCGTATATAAAGTACGCGATACAAACTTGAGAAGTGAAATACGTACTCACTTAATCTTATACGTAGCTAATGTTGTTACATATTTAATCCAAAGTGTTTTGAGTCTACTATCCATTATTTTTTTATTCCGAAACACATTTTTCCAGCGAAAAACTTTAAAAACCTTATAAATGGCAGAAAATTTTTAAATTGAACATATTAATCAGGGCCATTTCGCCCTTTTCGTGATTTATATCTAGACCTTATAAATTATGACCTGTTTTTCGGAAAGCTCGATACGAAACAAACTTTTACACCATGCAAGCTTCGACTGGAACACTTTTATTTTTTTATACGGCGCAACTTTTTTTAACGATTCAAAAAGTTTGGCCATTTTGGATTTAAGAAGAGGTTTTTTAGATTTTCTGCGATGGTATGTTTTAATTAAAAATATGTGAAGAAGTTTTTATGCTTGTACGCGACGTCAAAGGCTCCAATCAAATTTTCACTACTCTGCCCAGTTTTAAAAAATGGATTTTTATTACTAGAAAATGGAAAAAGAAAGATAAGTTTTCAAAAAACTTTTATATTAACCAAAACATAAAAATCCAAAAGAGACAAGAAAGAGCAAAGATTTTCAGCTCTTATACAGTATTTGATCCATAATTCTTTTAACATTGTTAGTTTTAGGATGCCACGCTAAGTACCTTCAAGTGACTGTATAGTGCCCACGCGCCCCCCACCTCGGCCATTTCGCCAGCGGCGTTTGAGCAGGACTGAAGTGTCAAGTGAGTATGGCTCGTTTAGATCCTTGCTCGACGTTTCTTGTATGTATTATTTTAAATGTTCAAAACGTAAATTATTATTTTTTTTGTTTACAGGATGTCTCGTATGCGAATAGATACAGCTACAATTGAAAAAATATTACAAGAAGATGAGATCGAACGGGAAGATTGTTCGGAAATCGAAGATAACTTGGAAATGGACGAACATGATTCCAATTCTTGTCAAAGTTCGGAGGAGGAAAAGAAACAAAAAAAACAAAGATTGTCTGATTACTTATGAGATATATATGATGATGCTCATAAAATGATCCTCATTTGTTGATATAAAAAAATAATTATAATTGTTTTTATAAATGCTTACCTAATTTTCCTACCTTGAAGTATTAAAAACAAAAATTTTCTAAACTATTTTTTAAACTAAAAGTAAAGTCTATGGTTTCAGTAAAACAAAATAAACATATTAAATTATATTACGTGTTTCATTGTTAGATTAATAATAAAGCTATATTTGATTAAAAAAACATATTTTGTAATTTAAATCATCTGTATAATGTCTGGGTCCTTTCGACCCGCGTGCGACTGTTGGTCATAAAATTAAGCGCGAGTAGGTACTGGCGGGTTAATATTATTCATACCTATTTTTTTCACAAGATTTTAAAAATGTTAACCCTTACACAAAATTTGAAATATTATTTGAAGGTATTGAGAAATATTATTAAATCTGAAAAAGACTTTCATATTTATAAGTTCACTGAATGAAGAAAATGTAGATTCACGTATTGAACCAACAAATATTTGATTAAATAATAACTCTAGTATTTTTAATAAAATATTAATTTATCTGTTAGTCCTATTCTAGACATATTTCCAGTAAACTTCCCTTTTCTTGCAGGAAATCCCGTGTTACCCCTTCCCCTTTGTTAATCTCCCACTCAAACACCTAAAATTTTTGTATATGTCTGTCAATATTCTGTATCAAAGGTAAATTCTAATATTCTCCTGACGAAGGAAGGGTTCCTCCGAAGATTGTGAATAAAATAAAATTAAAGTGGTCTGTAACAAATGTATATGTTGTTATTGTAAATTATGGCTAGCCACAAAGTTCAATGCTTTTTACAAAATAATAATTATAATAATAATTATATTTTTGAATGTAGCTATTACTTTGTGGTTATCCATTATAATAAAATGAAACAATGCAACTTTGTATAAACCACTTATAAAATGTGCAAATCCGACCGGTTTCGGAACAAACGTTCCTTCGTCAGGGAAAGCTTATACTAATTTGACAGTTTAGAACAATGTTTTATTATGGTAGGGGTTATTAACAATGTTTTATTATTAGGAACGTTTGTTCCGAAACCGGTCGGATTTGCACATTTTATAAGTGGTTTATACAAAGTTGCATTGTTTCATTTTATTATAATAATAATTATTGTAAATTATGGCTAGCCACAAAGTTAATACTTTTTACGTTTCACTGTTTCGATTTTTTTAAATTGCCTTTACGTCTCTTCGTTAAAAATTGTTTTTTAATCGAACGATAAAAGAATTTTAAACCTAACAAAATTTTCAGTTAAAAGACGTTCAAATAATTATAATTCATGTGGAGTTGAGTACCACCTACAAGATTCACTACAAATATCCCATACAGAAACGTAAAATGTCCCCCCACCTCACAAAATTTATTTGTACCAAATATTTTTCTTTGTATTGCTACAAATGAGGTGTATTCTACAAATGGTTGGTTTTGAGGTGTGAGGTGGTTGATGTAGTAGAACTACGAGTACACCACTACATTTCGTGTATGTGACGTTTTTGTATTAAATCAGTGGGGTGATAGGGTGTGAGGTGGTTGGTGTGTTGGCACTGTATCAAGTACACGAATACCTTGTTGAAAAGTGCACATTGCATACTCTTGAACGTCGATGGTACGAAATTTAGTTAACAAACATTTTTTTTGTATTTAAAAGTTATGATTTGGTATGAGACGTTCGTTCTTTATCTGCGGCAGCATATAATTATTTCCTTATTTTGACATCCAAATAAGGAAAACTAAAGATCAATAAAAAAATTGTACTGTTTGTCCATCTTTGCTGAAGGGACGTAAATAGTTAATATGTTTTGAATGCCAATAACCTGTTTGCCTAGGTTGCTCCAAGAAAATTTGTAACGGTTGTTCCATAAAATAAGTTTTACAATGACGATTTAAAAGCCAATATTTATTGTTCAAATTTTAATTTTTTCTTTATTACAGCTTGGTTTAAAAATAAATATTTTTTTTTAGAATAAAAATCTGTATTCAATTATTAACTGTATATATTCTAAAAAATTTAATATTTTTTATACTGTTAACTTAGAATACACCAAAATGAAATAATATTTTGTTGTTTAAACCATTTTATATTTATAAAGATACTAGCTGGTTTTCGGCATGCGTTTCATTGACATATTCCCTGAAATAAATTGTTTCTCCCTGCATGTCCTTTCCTGTACGTCCCCGTTCCCCTCCCGCATCCGGCGTTCCCCTTTCACCTACCCCGCCCATCCTCTCCTCTCTCTCGCTCCACCATCTCGCAAACCCCCCTTCCGCGTTCCATATATTCAGTCCCAGTACATTCAGTTTTAAACAGCTCGCGTTCACCTAATACATTATTTTTTTTTAAATTCTAATTTTTCGTATATTACAAATATTCATTTTTGTATATTATAAGAATAATCAATCGGTTTGATACCTAACCTATTTAAAATATCTATAATTTTAAAAAAAACCATAGAAAATGCTGCCTGCTAAATTCAATTTCATCAAACATGCGAAATTAAAAAAAAACGTTTTTCTGAAATTATTAAGTTTTCTGCGCAATTTTCAAAATTTTTCTTTCAGTTTTCTAATACAAAGTATTACAAAACTTATAAAAAAGCTGAATGAAATAGGTAAAGTCGTTCTAAAGTTATGGCGTGACCAAGGGAAACAGGGATTCATTTTTATATACGTACAAAAAAACCTGCTGCCTGCTAAATTCAATTTCACCAAACGCGCGAACTGTCAAACATGCGAAATTAAAATAGTCGTTAAGTTTTCTGAAATTAATTAATTTTTCTTTCCGTAAGAACCTTCTACGAAGTATTAGAAAACTGAAAAAAAATATGAATGATCAAAGTCGTTCTGAAGTTATGGCGTGAGCAAGGGAAAGAGGGATTTATTAATAAATAAGTATAAAGATAAGTCATAATTAAGGTACGTCTCTCAGACGTCACATCAGCATTTATGTCCCGAGTTAGCCACGTTAGCAGTTAAAGGTTAAAAAGGTCTACAATTTTTCAAGTGAAGTATGTAGGTTTTTATTTGATTATAATTTATCCCTTTGAACACAAGATTAAAACCTAAAAAGAGAGTCAGTAGGTTCTTAACGCAAGCTTCGTATAATTTAAAGTACAATATTCAAATATTTCTACATAATCCGTACATATATCTGCCTACACAATATTATAAACCCCAGCATGCGGTGAAAACACAGAAAGGGTTCAATTTTCAGGGAATGTTTTTCAAAGTCAAAACGTAGTTAATGACAATAATTTCAGCCTAGCCCCGCCGCGGCTCAAACGTCATGAAACCAGAAGGTTTAATGCCATACCCACGTTAATTTCTTCGAACCGGTCCTCCCTTTAGGCTTCCATTTAATTAATGCCACTCGATTATTTTACAAAAGAACCGCGTGAATTTCATTGATGTTTTACGTTCATGTTGTCTTTGTTGTCGCTTTTATCAATAATACCTACCTTTCTGTTAAAGAAGAATTATTTATGATACATTACATTTAGGGTTTTTGGTAAATTAGACTCTCGAGATGGTGCTATATATAGAAATTTAGGAAGATATTAAGGCGATTCAATAGTTCAGGAAAAAATCGAAATCGGAATTCACGCCCTTTATGGGAGGAGTTTAAAAATACTTGAGAAAAAGCTTTTGGAAAGGTTGGAAAAGGTATTTGAAATTTTTTTTTTACAGGTTGATTTCGTAAAGGCCTGTAAAAATAATAATTCCTTTTTTACGCATTGTTAATTGTAAGAAAACGGAATTTTAAAATTGATTTCACGAAACTAAGCGACGCGGAGTCACGCGCCTGTCTCCCGCTCCGGCCGGGGCGTGACTGATACGAAATAGGTGTGCCCAGTGCACGGTTCTTGTGCCCATGCCATAAGGGTCACTTCAAGAATCCAAATTCGTAGAGTGCGGGCCGTATTGATTGATGTCGAAAATAACAACGAGAAAATACATATTTTATTTTATTTTGTGAAGTTTGGGCGTAAATATAATTTTTTTTGCGATTATTATAAAAGAAACTAAATTTGCCACATTATACAATAAAAAAAATCGGAAAAGTGATTTATAAATAGGAGAATTTTTGGACTTGAAAGTGTTTTTTATAGACCTTATACATTATTTTTTATAGGCTTATTAAAAGACTTATAAAAAAAATTACTGATGTTTTTATGGGCCAAGGTGTGTTCTACACGCAGTATATAATTGAATCATCTATAATACTTCTAAGCCATCAAATTTTTAAAACCAAACATATGATTTTGTATGATTTTGCATTATTTAGTATGGCTTTATCTTAACTTTGTTCAGTGTTTTGTTAATTTAAAGCCGGTTCTACAGCGACAATTTTGTCGCAAAAATTAAATAAACACCAAATGTATAAGCAACCATAAGACATTGGGGTAGGGTCACAACGTTTTATTTTCCGTGAACGATTGAAAACAAAAAAAAACGTTTTTATCTGAATACCTCACAAAAGTCCGAACTGCTCCCATCTGCAGCCAGTGGGATTACGAATATTGAGAGTATCTTCGTTTCACAAATCTTGCAATGCTTAGTTGTAATACAGTGCATAAATCTTCCAAAATAATGACAGTCCAGTAGTTGTATGCGTCTTATGTGCCTGAAAACTTCAGCCACGACTTCTTCACACGGCAGAACAGATTTTCTAGCACAGCATAAAATTATAAGAACTATGGTGCTATTTTAATGAAACTTCTAAAACAGTAGAAATATTTAATTAGTGTCAATATAAACTTTTAACTTTTTCTGTATTATCTACATATCTTCCCAAATGTGAATGTTGAAATAAGAAATACTGAAGGTACTCTAAGTTGATGATTATTCTGACCTATTAATAATAATAATAATTGGATAGTTTATAAAGCGCCGTTTTTGTGAAAAATCACCTCAAGGGCGCTGATTATAATGTAAGTAACTTAAAAAGGAACATTTAGACCCTGTTTTTTCGCAAAAATTCAAGTGTGACAAAGTCATCAAATAGCCATTCAGCGTCATATTTTTTTATTGACAGTTGAAAGGTCCCCGTTAAATGCCTATTCTAAGTCCTTTTCAGCATTTGAACAAATTGAGATCAGCACAAGTAGACATTTATCATGTTGTTAAGCTTGTCAAATTATTATAATTTAACAGAAAGCTGAAACACCTAAAATTGGCGTTTAACGGAGATTTTCAAATGTAAAAAAAAGAAACAAAATGGCTTTGAATGGCCATTATTTGACGACTACGGTACAATTGAATTTCTTCGAAACAACTGGGACTATGTAATCTCTATATTAAACGATGTTATATTGTGAGTGTTGAATGATATCAAAATAGAGTCAAACTGAGATGGAACACTAGAATTATCAATATGAGATATGTCAGATTAAGAAAACTCGAGATAGGAAAGAAAAGATGAGAGGTAAACTTAAAATTTACTTGAAATTTTCAATCTGGTTACTTAAAACATAAATCTTTTTCGAGCAACGCTTTTATTCTGGATACTTGTTTACCTCCTGGACCACCTATTGAGTAAATTTTCCACTCACTTTGCACAACCTACTCTGACCTCTGGGCCTTGAGCCAAAGCTCATATCGTACTGTAATGGAGCTTTTTGAATTGCATTTTGATGATTTTATCTATGACTATCCGATATGTAACTACCCTACAAACCTGAACAGTCATTTTATATCTGCCAGGCAAACTTGAACCAGAAATACTTTTAAATATAGCAATAACCTAAATAGTAATAATTACTAAAGTTATTTACCAATTCTTAGAATTCATTGCCTTAAAAATAAATATTGCAAACTTATAGATATATTTTGGTGATGACAATTTTGCATGTTTCATAAGGCAACTAATTTTCAATTGATGTTTACATAATTTGTGGATTTTTCGACCACCATTCCATTTCTATTTGCTAATAATTAATTTTTGTTATTTTTATAAAATCTTCTCTTTTAATATTCTGTAATTTACGAGTGCGTCATACTCTTATTTTTGGTTTATTGGTGTAACGCACACCAATAATTTCGTGCATATACCTACATACTAGCTTTTATACGTTCAAGATTGTTTTATTTCGGCTATTATTATTTAAATTCTACACTAATCAATATTTTATCATTACTTCTTCAAACTTTTCAAATACACTTTGTGGCGTCATTTTTAATTAAATGAAAACAAATAACTTTTCGAAAACACCACTTTATAATCAATATTATCAACATGTTTCGAAAATAATAAAATGTCTTTTGTTATTTTTAATGTTAATCTTATCCCGACGAAGAAAACTTTGTTTTCGAAACATGTTGATAATATCAATTACGTAGTGTTGGTGTTTTTACAAAGTTATTTTTTTCGTTTAATCAGTTTTACTATTACGCTAAAACGTGTTAGTTTTTTATTACTACAACTTTTATTATTTTTATACCTTACGAGTAAAATACATTCTTCTTTATTCTCTTTTATTGGTCTATAACACACAAAATTAATATTGCTAGCATGTACGCACACTTGTTTTTTCTTTATGTTACACTTTATTGTATTTACTAATTCAGACTTATCTCGTATTATTATTAAATTTTAATAATCGTATCAGTATGTTAATTTGCACAAAATTTTACTGAAGTGAAAACTTCTTTAGCACCGTTGTGATTTGAAACTCGTTGGAACGAAAAATAGCGACACTAAAAAGAGGCAAACATATACATCTATAGGATTAAGTCTGCGAGAGAATGAGATAGGCTAATCGGTCTCCTCTTTGTGCGGTGCTTTGTAGCTTCCCCATTCCTGTCTACTAAGCGTTGAACATAAGTGTGCTTGTGAGCGCCCACATATTGCCGAGTCAAACCGAGAGAAAAGGCGAATAATCTTTAAACTTGGTAACAATACTAAAATAAATAATCACTTCAATTATCCTACTTCTGAAACTCTGCATTCTCTGCAAGTTTAGTTTTCTGAGGGTTTCACCTCTACCGCGTGTGAACTGCATTCGATTTATTATAGACAGCTACATATATGTTATTATAGACAGCTACATATTTATTACAGACAGCTACGTACATTAGACCGGTCAGTCGTTGAGTGGACATCGCGTTTGGGTCCCACCCAGACGTTCCGTGTTCGATTCATCGGCTGCGTAAGTCCTCAATCACGCCTCAAGCAACATTTTCGGCTTACTGTGGTGGTAGTAGGAGATTTTCAAATATTGTCGGGTTATTCGTAACCCAGCAATGTTGGTTTTTCTTTTAAAGAAAAGGTTCTGTTTTTTTACGGGTACTACAATTATATTTTTCATGTTATACTAAAATACTGTAATCAAATGTAAAATGTTCATGTAAAGGTCCACTAATAAATAATTAATTAGAGCTGCCGAAATGAAAAATACAAAGTGACTGCTTAATCAGTAGACGTAGTATTATTACCATTATTTAGAAAGCTTGCATGAAAGGGATTATGTTAACAAGGAATTAGCGGTCCAGGAGAACGGGAGCTTTTATGTGGTGGCGTTTCTGTTATTTGTATGACCGTATTTTGGGCCGAGCGGGATAATGTATGTTATCTACGCTTATGAAACGTTACTAGAGTGCAAATTAAAAGGGCCAGACTATACCTAAGCCCACATATTGTGTTTGTAAGCTGCATATTTATGCAAAATGAGAAAAGTGCAAACATGGTAATCTAAAAAAACCTGGCACGCGGAAAATTTCTGCGATTCTGGCTCTGTGCCATGTATTTATATTAAAAGTATGTGTCAGGTGTTTTGAATTCATTATTTTATTTCATTATTATCACCATTGTCCACCTAATATATACGCAAAAATAGCAAATTCATTTTTAGGCACATCCAAAACAAAGTTCTACATTAAATAAAGTATGTCAAATCTTTAAACCGCTCTTCCATATAAGTTTTTTTTGTTAATTAGATTCACACAAGAGAGGTTGATGAAAAAAAAATCTCTCAGGGCCTATGTCATCTTTGGAAATGCTCTGTGGAGGGTCTTTTTAGGGAAAGGAAGGAGTCGAAGTTCTGGAAAGAAAAAAAAGTATGAGGGGTGGGTAGGAATCTCCCTCATGAGAGGGTACGACCGGAGAGTTTATTTATTGATACAAAATTATATATTTCATAGTACAATCCACTAATGTTGGCCTTACTGAGTGGTTTTGGCAATTTTATAATAAGTATAAGAATTTATACATAATACATTTCGAAAAAAAAATGTTTGTGAGGAAAAAAACACTTAAAATAATATAAATTTAAACTAAAAATAAAGATTAAAAATTTAAAAAAATTAATTAGATGAAAATCGGCATAAAATATATTATGATTTAATTCAAAGGCCTCCCCAACTAGTTTTCTCTGACACACAGTAGGTGGGCAAATGCATCCGCCGGTATAACCTTGAAAAACCTCACCCCATGAGCCCCGGTAACCCCTGCTTTGACACCAAACGTAACGAACCATTGGAGTGACCTACGGCAGGGGTGTCGGTTAACCAATCAATGGTTCCCGGGCGGCGGTAACCATACCCGCCTTCCAAATTGAAAGCAATAAATCAATAAATAATAAGAACAATAAATCCATCTATTTTACATGAACATTAAAATAAATATAAAACGACAACTCTTAATCGTTCAATTTCAACGCCCCTTTGAATAAGTGTTCTGAAAAAAAAATAGCCCACAACCTAACATAACGTAACCTATTTAACCAATGTTTTTTTTCATTACTTTTAATGTCTTCAAAGGAGGTGTTGAAGTTGCTCGATTCTGAGTTGTCCGGTCACAGAAGATATACGCATATAATTCTACGCATTTATACTTGACTTTAGATTATATTTTTTTACGTTGCATAAAAAAAATAACCTCTATTTTGTAATTTTCTATTGTTAACTATTTGTTTTGTTTCTTATTTAGGTGACCTTTTCATGTCCCGCTCTCATCTCTGCCTACCCCTGTGGGGAAATGGCGTGATAAGTTATTTAGTTTGTTTGTTGGAGGCATAGATTTTTTTAAGATCAAATAATTAAAAATTGCGTTCTGTACCTTAATGGTTTTCATAGACATTGTCATCAAAAAAATATGTCTTCAGCGCCCTTTAATCAAATTTAGTTTATTTTGGTTCCAGAAGGGAAAACCTAATCCGCGACATCTTTCCCCGGTTACCTCGCAAATCATCAGGAAATTGTTCATATATTTGTGCTTAAAGTTTAAAGTAAAGCTGTCTAGGTGTGAGATAATATACCGAATTGTTTCAATGTCAACCTTCACTGGAATTTCACTATTTATAGCTTTTCAACGTTCCCTGAGGGCTGTTTGTCTCCGTTTTAAAGTGGGTCGGGCAATATTTTGAGAGGACAGGGAGCCAGCGGAGTTGATTGAAGAGACGAACAACTCGTGTTTTCGTTACTTTTTAAGTTTGTCACGGCCAAAAGCATTTTTGTTATTTGTTTTTGGGGTGTTATGCCGTGTTGCGCTACCTCCTTCTTTAGCCATCGTGTGGATAACAACGTCAAGGAAAATATAAATAAATAAGAGGCCTGTATAATTTTTAACTTTTTTTGATTATTTTATTAAAGACTATTAAAAATACTAAGTAAAGCATTTTATTCCCAGTCTTACACACTAGGGATTACTGTTCCGAGGCGGACTGTCGGTTGCATCTTACGCTATAGGGGTATTACATAATGATTTCATCTTCTTCATGCGGTGTATTGATCTCCACAAAATAAAAAATAAATAAAATTTAAAAATGATCATCTTTGTTGACCGTAGGTATTATCGATACATTTTAATGAGATCTTCATCTTCATGCGTTTGTAGCTTTGTTACCTCCGTAGTGTTTTTAATTTAAATTGGAAGAACATTATAAAATTCCGTAAAATGAAAAAAAACGGTTTTTCTGGCCAAAAAATATATTTTCCAGTTAGTTTAAGGTTTTCATCTTTGTGGTGTAGGTATATTGGTCAGTACGATAGGCTACTTTTCCTTTTAAATTTGGGTGGAGCACGTTTTTTAGAGTTTCACATTACTGACAATATAAAAGTAATTAAGATATTTTTTTTCATAGAGTTCTTTTCTTGAGGAGTTCAGGTACTTTCACGATTATTTTTATTACTACTTTTTGTGTTTTAACGTGCTTCTTCATGTCAGTGTTAGAGGATCCAATAATTCCATATTATATCCGTGATTGGTTGTAGACTTTATACAGATCAATTGAACGTAGTTATGCAGAAAGCAGCCAGTCCACAATTTTGGCAAAAATGAGTTATTATTGTCATCCGATTTAGTAAGGTCAATTCAACAATATACGATTCATAATTATAATGCATCGTATATTGTTTTTTTTACATTGACTCGAAAAGAAGATACAAATATTTGGACAAAAAATTAATGATGGTTGGTAGATATTGAAACCATAATTATTTCTACATCGATGGTTACAAAATCCCTGAGATTGTCAATTCAGGGGATGCTGTGTGAAGGGTCTTTTTAACTCTTAATTACTCGCATGGGGTCAAAGCATTTTCGGATTAAAAAAATGAAGCACTTGGCGCGGCCCTATTCCCCCCGCGCCCTCGCTAGCTTCATAATGCGCATCTAAGTTTGTATTTCAATAGCGACCAAGTCACGGGAGTGGAAGGACGCGTCGCTGTGCTCATGAGCGGTGACCCCGTGCGAGTATTTACGTTACTTTACAAAGTACCAACAAAATTCAAGAAATATACAAGATTTGTGTGCAATGATCACTCTGAAATATACTGTCAACAGTGTAACAATAGTGATTCGGAGAGTTCGTAAAAAATACTTGTATTAACTATGATCAAATTGTTAATTATTGATAATTATTTTAGTCTTGTTTTTGTATAATAAGTTAGTAATTCATGTTATTACTTATAGATATTACAGAATAAACAAAGCACTTTAATAATAAAATAGTTTCATTTACTTATAAATTTCAATATAATATATTAAAAACTACTCATACTATTTGGGGTCATCTGTGACCCCATGCGAGCAGTTATGTAATGTTCTTTGTGCGAGTAATTAAGGGTTAAGGAAAGAGAAGAGAGAAAGCTCTGTAAAGGAAAAAAGGTATGAGAGGTGGGAAGGACCCAACACTTTTAGTTTTTACATACTTAATGCCGACGGGTTTCACTACAACCATAGCTTCTTCAGGGCAGTACAATACTCTACGTATACAAGTTTAGCAACATGTGTTATCTTTACATGGTGTAAAATAAGCCGCTCCCGCTATCTGTGCGCTTAGATCTTTTAAACTACGCAACGGATTTTCATACGGTTTCACCAATAGATAGATTTTATTACGAACCCGTCATCTCTGTCTAGAGCGAAAGAACTTATCGCCCTGCCACATTAAGAATCATTATGATAATCATATGTTAATAAATTCTCTCTGTAATCCAATTCTCGCATTGCCCCCCAAAAGCCGAATTTCACTTTTTCGATACAAACGTACTGAGATATTTTACAAAATATACCCAAACCGTCGGAGCGATATTAAAATTGCGTTATGCGAGAAGCGGCAATAAACTGTAACTAATTCCATATTTTATACACACAAGGCTGAGGAACAGGGTCAAATTTATTACTGAATTATACAGCAGCGTGATATTATACACATATTTATGACCTATGTACTATATTACCGTCCACCGTACTTTAACCTATCCCCCCGTATTCCGAGGTTTAAATAACTACACTAAGAAATTTGTTCGATGTTAATAAGAACAACACACGTCGGTAGTCACAGGCGGTTTTTAGTGCGAAGTTTGATTGCACAACTCAGTTCTACAAAAATACTCGGTTCTAATATAATGCTGTAAATTCGCACCTCGGCGCGTGCCTTCCGTAGGTGCCATGAAAGGTGCCAGTGACAAGTCTCAGCGGCCAGAAAGACAGACATCAAGCGAATGGGGGTTCGAATCCTACGAAATCCAAAAAAAAAAACACATTTTTATTTTGTGAAAACAATATCCAATCTTCAAACAACTTTAAAAAATCGTGCAAAAGAAAAGAAAGCGACATCTAGCGACTTTCTAGTTTCACTTCTACCGCGTGTGAAATACACAATCTGATTTTTGTAATAGTTTTTGTGTCCAATTTTTATAAGAAATACTCTATTTTTATAACATTTGAAGGTTTTTCCATCAATGTAATATATAATTCAAAGAAGAAGATAATAATAATAATCTAAACGAAAAAATGAAAGAGAACAAGACACAGAAACACAGAAAAAGATAATGGTCGCAACTGGGACTCGAACCCAGAACTTCTGTCTATCCGGGACGTGCGTTTTACCAATTCCGCCATTGCGCCGTACTGTCAAACCGTCATAATAATTCACTGTCATCTCTGTTTTTTTTATTTTTTATTCGTGTTATTATTATGTTTTTAATGGACTGTTGTCCGTAAAATTAATAAATAAATAAATAAATAAAAGCCAATCTCATATTTAATCAATATATATATATATCATAGGTTCTGAGTTCGAGTCCCAGTTGCGACCATTAACTTTTCTGTGTCTTGTTCACTTTCATATTTTCTCTTAGATTATTATTATTATACGATTATTAGACGACCTCCGTAGTCCAGTGGGTAAGACTCTTGACTCACAATCCGGAGGCCGCGGGTTCGAACAAATAAATTTTATTTGATTAATTTGTGTTATTTCACAATTAATTCATTTAAAATAATATATAGTATATTTGCGGCATGTTCCAGAGTGGAAGATACTATCAGTATCGCCCTGGTGTAAGACCACCATTCAGAATTGAAACGTTGCTTGAAAATGGCTTTAGCTGTGTTTGGTGACCAGATCTGAATAGCCAGGTACTTCCCAACCTTCCTCTTCCACACCTCCTTCCCCTCCCCACTACCTTCAGCCTCACAACATACCCCAATTGGGGATGCCATAATCTCACTGGATCCATACGGGAGCAGTTGAGATTCTTGTGCGGTATTCACTGTAAAAAAAAAAAATGATCTTCTTCTTCAGTGATAGTTTTCGTATCATTTAAAAGTTGTTATTTGTTAACTTTTCGTAATGTTCGTGGAATTTTGTTATATCTGGAAAGGGTGTGGATTCAGAGGTTTACATGCATAATCATTCTATTGTATCTGGTTGTGATTAAAAATAATTTAATCAGTCGTTACCTACGTACTCTCATGACAGTATTATTTTTGAATTAGCTCCACACTGAAGAAAAGTATTTCCACCAGTACCTATGCCATCTTTGGTACTTTGTAATGCTATGTGGAGTGTTTTTTTATGGAGAGGAAGTTCAGGGAATGAAAAATGTTTTTAGGATTAAAAAAGGTTGAAGGATGCGTAGGAATCTGGGGGTCAATTTCTAGGAGTGACGGATATGTAAATCCATATCTCCCACATCGGAGCGAGGCCAAGGTCTACCTCAACCAGTGTCTCCTGATCCGGACGCCACGCAGACCTAGACAAACCCCACCCCATGAACCCGGGCACTCCAAGTCACCGAACGTAGGGAATCTTTAGGGATGACCTATGTATATACTCAACGGTATCTATAGGTATCTACGTAATATTATTAAGCAGATTATTAACATATATAAAATTTGGACGCCCAGCTAAGATTGAGCAAAATGGCCAATCGTTTGCAAGGATTTTTTTATGAATGCGGGTACTCGTTATGGTTTTTACTTATTGAAAGGTAATAATTAAGGCTTTCGACTAGCAAAACGAAGGTCGCGGGTTCAAAACTCGGCGTGCGCAAATATGTTTTATTCCTCTCCCCTCCTCACTACCTTCATTCTCAAAACATACTCTAATTTCCCCGTAGTCTCACTGGCTCCAGACGGGAGCAGTTGAGACTCTTGAGCGGTTTACACATTGAAAAAGTATAAATTAAGAAGTACAAATAGCGAGTGCGATGCTAATAGGACCACGTTAATTAAAAATTCAATAATCTTACCATTCCGAAAGGCCTTTAATAAACCAACCCAGCACACATGGGGTTACAGTCACAGATGGGTTGAATATTACATATTTTATTCGATACACCAATAATTGCTTTTATGGAAAGAAAAATGGTACAATTCAGGCCGCATTAAAGGTTTTCCTTATTCACCGTCCAACAATAATGGATAATATTTTGATTACAACTAAAACTACTGTTGTGAAGCGATTGTATTTATCGTAAGTTAGGTACTATTTTTTTTAAATGCATTTTAATTGGTTAGGTTGGCAAAGCTGGGGGAGTTTCGTTCAACGCGTCGGTTTCCGCACTCTGGTTTTTACGGCAATATGTGTGGTACGCCGTGAAAACAACGGTCACTTAATTTTTAAGTTTTAAATACGATGTGATTGAAATCCAAGTTTTGGGCATCTGCATTCGGGGGAAGGAAACACGTTGTGTTTTTTTAAAATATAAATTTCAAAGATTTATTCACGTAAAACGTGAGTTTCGCGCGGGTCCCAAAGTGAACACGAGTTAATGGCGATGTTCGAGTGTTACGATTAATGTACCTTTTTATCCGAGAGATCGGTTTATATAATAACCCGCCACGCATGTCATTGTATGCAGGGCGAACATCGAATTCCCACCGGGGGTTTATTTATGGAACAAACCCGAGATTACCGCAGTGTTTAACAATACTCCGCCTCGATTGCTGACGAGCCTTCCTATACAATTTGGAGGAGAGTTTGAGTACTCCTCCCTTTCTCTGAGGGTCCAGGTCTATCATCCCTTCCATGCGACCGCCGTGGAGGTCGCAGGCACAAGCTGAGCCGCAGAGGTTGGGACCTCCCTTGCCACCAGGAGGTGGTGTTGGTTCTCGCGACATCGGGGGTACGGCGGCAGTAAATTTAATTAGTGTAGCTAGGAATAGCATACATTACGAAATTGGTCCCGGGGGTGAGTCCATACAATTTGTTTTATTATGTCTTATCATATCAATACAGTGTACCGATTTTCTACTCTACTCTTTGTTTTATTATGTAGATTCCTTGTGCAGCCTTTTCAGGAATGCTATGAAACCAAATGGCCCACACTCTGAGAAATGAGTATCGTGTTCTCCGCTAGTTGACATACCCAGACATTAGACTGGGTTTGGCGTCCAAGATTTCCTGAGATGAAATCAAAGTTGACTTGCAGATTACACCCGAGCCCGACCAAGGCTCATCATTACATTTCCCTTTAATAATATAACACAAACACATAACAATATGTAATTTAAAACTACAATATAATTACTTTAAAATCTGTATGAACGCGTAAAATTCTCAAAAATAGGGCAACTGAGGCGAAATACGTTTTCAATTGTAAATAAAATGTTAACGGAACCAAATTGGCCATCAGTGAAACAGCAGTATCTTTTTCACTGTTGGCCAAATTTAGTACCTACCTTGAACATGATATAGTTTTACATAAAATAATAAACAACCCTCCACCAAAATAATTTCGTTTGGAAAGTAGTTCGATACATGGTTGTTGAAACAACGATATAACACAAGTCAGTGCAATGAAATCAGGCTAACAAAAAAAGGACATGCAAATATTTTACCACACAAATAGATGTATTATAATGCGCTGCCGGAAACCTTAAGGTCTACACACCAATTTGTAGGTTCAAGACGTACTGTAGGAGCCCCATTAAGGAGAACATATTATAATTAATGGTATTTTATGAACTTTGATGTACAAATTACTAAAATAAAGTAAAAAATAATAAAAATAAAATAATCTATATACATAAAAATCTAAAAATGTTTGTATGTCCGCTATGCGTTGCTAAACCATTCATCCGATTGCGATGAAACTTTGGGGATTTGATGTGTGCATGTCCGCGATGGTTTCTGTGTACAATAGTGAGCTCTGGCATCACGAAATAACGAAAAATTAATTAATAATTACATTTATATATTATATTTATTATTATAATTATATAATATCTCTTCTTCTATCTTCTATCTATGAGAACTCGGGAAAGGGAGGGGAACTCGGGTAGGGGGTTCGAGGGAGTGGAGGAGGGGAACTAGGAATCGGGGAGGGTAACCTGGGAGGGGAACTCGGGTGGGGGGTTCGCGGGACATGTGAAAGGAGGGGGAGTGGAGTGGTTGAGAGGGAAGGTGGAGGGGGCGGAGTGGGGACGCGAGATTGGAAGGGAACGCGGGAGAGGAAGGGAAGGCGGAAGGGGAAGCGGAAGGGGAACGGGTCGAATGGGAAAGGAAATTCACGGAGAAACAATTTCTTTATTAAATGGCATAGCAACGCGTGCCGGGTACCAGCTAGTGTTAAATAAAAACTAAATTCCTTACTTTTGGTTAAAGGTAGTGAATTTTAAATTTTAGTTAAGCTTCACAGGGTTCAAAACCACTTGCGAAAATGTTGAGATTGCATATAAGTCCGGAGTAGAATTTTTTTGCGTTTGTGCAGAATGTCGGACGAGGTTTTAAATCGTCGGAATACATTATTGGTGAGACCCAAATACATCCATGTGAAAGTGATAATCTGCCATAAATTCAGTGGGAATGGTGGCAGCCCATTGGCTGATACGGTCATTCCATTTTGGAAATTTATACCCTCCACCAGTACTCAGTACCTACGCAGCAATAGGTTGATTTATTCTGACAGTTAATCTTTAAATATTGCCTTGAATGCAAACTACGTTATATTATTATTACGGAGCATTTATAATAGTTTGCTCGGCTAACTGGTGACAAATTCGGATCGCATCGAATTATGTTTAAAATTGATTTCGATAAATAATAGTTTATGAAATTACATAAATATACTTTGAGCCATATAGCTATTTTGATATCGATAATTCGTGGAGTAATTCCATTACAACTATTCATATATATATTCCATTATAACTAGTAATATGATTGCGAACTATTAATATGATAATTCATATTGATATGATTGTGAAGAAAGCCCTTATGATGTTAGGATTCTTATTCCGTATTGGAAAAGAATTCAAGAACATTCAAACACTTAAAATATTGTATTTTTCATATGTTCGCAGTCATCTTGAATTCGCTTCTCAAATATGGAATCCTCAATATAATATTTATATTAAATGCATTGAAGCCATCCAAAGAAAATTTGTCCATCATTTAAATTTCAAGTTTAATATTGGTTAACATGACATAAACAGCTTGCAGGACCTTTATGGACTTAAATCATTAAACATTTGAAGAGACTCCGCAGATATAATATATCTTCATAAAATTATCAATGGTTTTATTGATTGTTCGCCCCCTTTGGCTGAGATTAATTTTAGAGTCCCATCCGTTAGAACCAGAGAAAAATCACTTTGAATATGAAGATGAATTCCAAAATGTTCTACTAATCTCAGAAAAAATGCTTTTATATTCAGAACATGCAATATATTTGATAAGAATTTCAATAATATACCTACCTAGACATTTTCTCATGTAATTTAAGTACCTTAAAAAAGTATGTCATAGCCAACATTAAATAATTTTTTGACCGTATTGCAAGTTACCATGTTATTGCTGTGAATCCTTTCCAGTTGCATACTTGTCATTCGACTTACTATTGTATTCACTCTTGAGTTGTAGGTATGTACATTGTACATATTATTATTATTGCTGTTGTGGAGTGAGAATAGATTTCTGACTCTGAATACTTTATGTTTGAAATTTAGTAAGCAGATTATTATAGTTTATATTGTGTTTTTATATCTTTTTTTTTAATAATTTTCATAATTTTTATATTTTTGTTAAATTCTTACGGGTACAGTACCCTTACTATTTTGTTTTACTTTTTAATTATGTGAAAATCTGTTATTGGATAACCTTTGTTTAAAATTTTGAGAAAATATATTTATTTTTAGTACAATAAGGTTTTATCGTAGGTCGTTTGCAGATTTGTTAAATTTTCAACAAAATATTGTATTATACAACATACATTTCAAATCATATAATCATACAGTAAGATAAAGAATACATTATTTGGAAAAGCCACTTTTCATAATTTTAATTTTAGTTCAAATGAAATCACAAAAAAAGATCAGCGCCCTTATTTTTTGACAAAAATATTTCAGCTTGTCTATTTATTTACGGTCTTACAAACTAATATATTTAAAATATATATATATATATATATATATTTTGCTTAGACGTTACGAAAAAATTATATATAATTATACTCATGATCAAAAAATAATAACAAAAAGTACATAATTTTTATGGCATTTACGAGTTTGAGCATTTTTTTTTTAAAGAAAGACAAACATTGGTGAGGGACTTAGCCAGTCGAAGAATCGAACACGCGACGCTCGGGTGGGACCCAAGCGCTATGCACACTCAACCACTGACCGGTCAAATGCAGGTATTTATCAAAGCAACTTTTGAATGAAATGAAATCGATATTGAGTTATTATGTTAAAATTCTGGCATGGAGATGTTAATTATTATGCATTAATGTTTCTCATCGGAACCAGCCTGTACAGTTGCATGGGTACAATCGCAAGACCATCGTTGGACGAAATAATTTATAAAGACAACATTTGATGGGGGTGGGGGGGGGGGGTTAAAAGGGGTGGTAAACAAGGATTTAATTTTGATTAAATCATTACATTTGAACCCCTGATAAATCTCCCTCCCCCACCCAATGCTTAAATCGATTCATCATTGCTGAGAATCGTGACCCCTACGCTAATTTCCATCGTGAACAAGGCCCCTTCACTCCTCGTGAAGAGAACTGCAGACACCGATGTAGCGGATGCAAGTGATGTGATGGAAGCCAGTGGTCACTCCGGCGAATTGGTGGCCTTCCTGTGCTTTTTCTGCCTTTCACTTTGCTATACTATGAGCTTCTCCAAGTGGGAATCTTCGGTTTGGCGAGCAGCTGTCTAAAGTATCTTAAAATGTATATAAACCATGGTTAAAGGAATAGTTGAACCAGAATGAAGACGGCTTTAAGAGGACCGTTTGCGCGACCCGTTTTGCACAAATCTTAATTTTGGATTTGAGATCAAAATACTCAACCAAAGTGAAAAATTGTTTTGGTAATCAAAAGGTATATCATTTATCTTGTAAGCATATGAGCTGTTTTATTAATTTTTTATTTAAATTATAAGATATTCAAGATTTTAATGTTTCGTGGTTTTAGAGGCAAATTGTTCAATTATCTGCGAGTAAATAAAAAAAAACAAAAAAATAATTTTACTCTATTCATTATAAAAATATAAATAAATTTTATCCTCGATCAAACCAAAAAAACAACTTTGAAATGAGCTACTAGCTTGCCCAAAAGATGGCGTAACTTGTCGAAATCGAAAATAGATGTATTATTATTAAAAAAACCTTTAACTTGTTGATTTTATACCTAATGCCGAATAGATATCGCTACAAACCATGACTTTCTCTGGGTGTAATACAGTAGTAAAATCAACTACAACACTTTTTATGGATTATAATAAGAAAAAATGGGCTTCAGAGGTATTTTTTCTAACCCACCGTAAAAGTATAATATTATTTATTTATTTCCACATACACGGCACAACTTAAATTATATAAATAGTACAACAAATAACGTATAAATGTAAAATTAAAAGTAAAAAGTCAAAAGGTCAAAAGTAAAGAGTCAAAGTAATAAGTTTAATGATAAAATTTAAAAAAAAAAACATGTACTGCATTCTATCTAAAAGCCCTATGGGCGTTTATATAAATAAAATAATGTTGAATGCATAAACTTTAAAGTAAAAAGTAAAAATAAAAAGGAAAGGAATAAAATCGTACAAAGTAAAATTTATAAAACTATAAGATATCTTAAAAAAGGATAAAAAGTACAAAAGTATTAAAAGTACAACATAAAAAGGTATAAATAGTAAGAAATGCACTTTGTAGGAGCAAAAAAAATGTAGGTAGGAATTATGGATTATGACAACGCGTGATGTAGTAGTATGGATTATGACAGCGATAATTTGATAAATTTTACAATGTGCCTATTATGTATTTCTAATGCATGGATATCAGAGTGCAAGTACTGGTAGGTTATATTATGGTTACATGATACATTATGGTTTCTTGGTACTTGTAGACAAATTTTATTAAATGCATATTTTATATGAGGACAGACTACCGGCGTGATCGATATTAGAACGTTGATTACTAATCTGTTCAAGCGATGTATTATGAATTTTGTTCAGCGTTAGTGCCAGTATTGTTGCAATAAGAAGGTGATTTTAGGCGAGTTTGACTACTAGGCACATGATAAAATATAAAAAAAAAACTAATTCAGGAGACTCAAACCAGTTATTGTTTATTTTAAACTAGCTGGTCCCCGGCATGCGTTGCAAAGCTATTCAAATAAATAAATTGGTTCTCCCTGCACATCCTTTTTCGTGCGTCCCCGTTCCCTTCAACCTTCCCCACCTTCCCCCTCCCTCGTTTTTTTCCTCTCCACGAACCCCACCTCCCCCGTTCCCCTTCACCCTGCCTCTAAAATATATGAAATACACACATTTTCATTTATACAAATTTCATAACGCCAGAACTTACCAGTATAAATAACCTATATGTTATTCTAATGTATGAGCTATATTATTGTAAAGTTTCATTAAAATCCATTCAGTAGTTTTTGAGTGAAAGAGTAACAAACACACATGCATCCATACAAACTTTCACGTTTATAATATTAGCTAGATTGCATTTTTCCTTTGGGGGGATACAGACATACGTTCACAGTTTGTCCCATTTTCGACTGTTGACATTTAGTGTGTAAGAAAGAGGGGCAGCTTTAAATATTTAGGCACAAAAGCAAAACAATCAGCGCATTGATATTTGACATTTTTGAATTTTTGGAATTCACTCACTACTCAATATTATACTTATTACAATATTCCTGCAGCTCTTTCAAAATTTGAGAATTGGTACCATACAAAATGTATGAGGAAAAGAATTTTCTCCATAACTATTTTTTTCGTGAATTTTTCCTATGTTTTAATAACTATTCTGCTATTCGGGGCAGAGACAAGAGATCATAAAAATCTCGTATTATAAATTGTGTAACTAACCCGACTTTTACCACACATACGCCTCAGGGATCTCATTTCTACAGCATTCAGTCAACTTTCATCCTTCCTCTGCCAGTTCAATGCCTCACTGCCATACATCAGGGTAGGTACCAGCACTTCATTATGGACGGCTAACTTCGCTTCTTTGGACAGCTTTTTGTTGGCGCCAACGGCGTTCAGTCCTCCATTAATAGAGTTGCCTGCATTTACCCCTTTTTTCAATATCTCTGTCAGCCCTTCCATCTCTCGTAAACATACTTCCCAAGTACACAAACTCATCCACCTGCTTCAAATACTCATCATTCACAACTATGTTGCACATTGTTTTCATACTCTCTCTTTCAAATACCATGAATATTAGATAATTAATAGTCATGGTATTTGAAGTGAAATTAATAGACTAGATAATTTTAGTAGAGTATTATAGTGCTCTGAAGATGCTACGGTTTGTACCAAAACCTAGTATAAGTGGTTATTACAAAGATATTGTTATATTTTTAATTTTAATGTCACATCACAAAGTATCTCCCACATATGAACATAAATAGTATCTGGAATGGTGAATTGTACTGTTACGCGCAGTTTGTTCGAGAGTTAGAGATCATTTAATGAAGTCTTCGTCAGCGTAAACCGTCCCAGAAGAAAAACGGTACCTGTCAGGGACGAATCCATTTTCCCGAACGGTGCAGTATCCTCACTTCGATCACGATACCACCTCGAGAAAAGTTCCGTATGGAGAATAAAAATCGACGACTTATCTGATTTTTTTTGTTTGATCCTCGCGACGACGGAAATTATTAGTCCAATTTATTTAAGTCATGGCCGGACGACGCTCCTGAAAAAACTTTGGAAATTGCGATTTCACCGCTTTTATCAATTCTTCGAATTTGAAATAAAAAAAGCCGATCTTTCTTGGCGATGGGATTCGGATGAGAAATGGCCCCATTTGAAAATGACGTACGCTTTTAGGTGACAAATAGGTATTGCTTCCTCAAACATTTATTGAACCTAAGTGTAAGGCAGAAGGACTAAAAAATTCTCAAAAAATTCACATAATACTTCTAGAAAAGAATGATTGAAAAAAATGCTAATTTTTAAATTATGGATCATTAAGCAATGTAAACTAAATAAATGTGTTAAAATATCAAATGATAAAAAGTTTCGGAAAGATTCTAACGAGGTGTTCTTTTGTGCAGGTTGATTGTCCTACGTGATATGCAAGACAATTCATTTTTTTAAATTTATTAAATTATCAATTATTCTGCTATCGTGACCATTGTTATACAATAATATAACATATAATAATAATTTCATTTGATATTTTTCCCAATGTAAATATTATTATTTCTTATTCATGACATATTTACCTTAAAGAGCAGTTGTAACGTAATAACCCAAACATAATATATGTACCTACCGTAACATTGTGTACCTACCTACCTAATTTTGTATAAATTCTGTAACAAAAGAATATCAATTGCCAGCCTGAAGATGTCCATAATAGGATGAAACCGGTACTGGTGAAATAAATAAGTGGAAAAAAATTAAAATGTAAAATAAAATACTTTTTTGTTTAAAACCACGATATTTATTAATTTTTTAACCGACCGGTTTCGCTTAACTTAAGCATCTTCAGGGTACAAATTCATACTAAACAAGAAGTACAGTGTGCTTATATATAACAAAATATAGAGGGAGACAACATGATACAAATATTACAAACAAATAAACGGTCATAAAATACATTAACATAAGTACTCAAGTAAATGTATTTCAAGTTAAATGTAAGTTAAATCATGTTAATGTATTTTATGACCGTTTATTTGTTTGTAATATTTGTATCATGTTGTCTCCCTCTATATTTTGTTATATATAAGCACACTGTACTTCTTGTTTAGTATTAATTTGTACCCTGAAGATGCTTAAGTTAAGCGAAACCGGTCGGTTAAAAAATTAATAAATATCGTGGTTTTAAACAAAAAAGTATTTTATTTTATTAAATATGTCAAACCACAAAGTGATTGCTTTCTACAATAATAAATTAAAAAGTGTTTCAATTTCAATTTTAATACAACAGAATTCCACCACGAATAACAGTATAATAAATAAACTCATAAAAAGATTCTTTTGAAATCTAGAGAAGCGATTAAGTGGTCATAGGTCACCCTAAGTGCTTTACTGCGTTTGGTGACTTAGCAGGGTTCATTGGATGAGGTTTGTCTAGGTCTTGGCGGCCGATCCATCTGCCCATCTGCTGCGTGGTGGGCAGGTTCGAGAGAGACTGATTGAGGGAGTTATTTAATTTCTTCAGCCGGAATCTCTCGACCCATCGCCTCATACCGCAGTTGGAGGGATGTATTTAAATGTCCGTCACTCCTAGACACACTGACCTCCAGATTCCTACCCACCCCTCATACCTATCTCCTTCCTAGAACTTACTCTCCATCCTTTCCTTAAAAAACCTTCCACAAAGCATCCCCTAAGATGACATGGGCCCTGAGGGAAATCATTTTCCTCAGGGCCTCCTGTGTGGAGTTAATGTAAAAAAAGTACTTGTATTAATGAATTTTACCGGACATCATATTTTATATTTAAAAAATTCAAAATTCACTCCAACTCATTGGCAGGATAAAAGGATTTTTGTTGTTATTATTTTTGTTTTAGGGTAGTATCTACGAGTATGTTATTTTTATTTATTATATATTATAATTAAATTATAATAAATTTTCAGGTGCGACAGTCATGAAATCTTAAACTTTCATAATAATTGAATACCGCTCTATTAAATATCTTTAACATTTTAACTAGCCGGTTTCAGTTCAACCTGAACCTTCATCACGGGTATATAAGAGTATGTTAAATAAATTACAGAGTTAGTTGTAGTTAGGACCGCCAAACAAATCGGTCTGGCAAACACTCTTTGGCTCATTTATATTAAGCGCCGTCTCACACATACTCTGACATGGCCCGTCCCAAATAGCTGATTCACTTGATCGTTCAATGTCTTTCTCGGGTGTCCCCGGCTTCTTCTACCATTCACAGTTGCGTCATATATTCTCCAAGTAATTAAGTCCCCTTAGTTACAGAGTTACAGAGCACAGAGATACAAAGTATTTGGAGGTAAAATAGAAAGGGAGAGAGAACATCAATTTTGGGGGTGACGAGTAGGAGGTACGCAATAGAGAGGAGGTAAAAGTAGTGCGTGACGTGAGAAAGGTAATGTGTTTGACAAATCTATTTGTTTACTGAATAAATTGATTTTATTTTTTTTAATGATGTTTTAATTTCAAGAGTTTCTCGATTAGACGTAGACCCACCCATTTCTACGTAGTACAATCTATCCCCGAAGATTAATAGGAGTGATCTTCATCTATTAAGTTTGTAAAGAATCTGAAAACGTACACTGTTTAGGCACCTCTACACTAAGATAGAGTCATTAAATTAAAAATATATTGACTCCAACTAGCCAACAATATTGAAGATTTTCCGGAAAATGTTTCAAACATCTTCTGAAACAAAAAGCCGAGTTCCTGAACGTGTTATTCTTGAAGTTATCGAAGATTACTTATTATTTAATGGTGTTGACTAATTCCTATTCTCTGATGTTTCAGTTATCGTTTAACGTTAAACAAAACCTCATCAAAGCGAAATTAATTACTTTATTAGATTTTTAAAAATGAATCAATTAGATGGACAGTTTCATTGTATTTCATGTCTAAGTTTTATTTCATGTAAAATTAATGTGTAATATTTGCAATACGTCCCTGAGTGGGTGACAGTTGTTTCACAGAACTTGAAAATTTTAACAAATTTCATTGGTATCTTAGTTCCATGAAAATTTAATTCAAGTTCTATAATTATTCAAGTACTGAGTAAAAACTGTAAAACCCGTACAATTTACGTTGTCCGTACGTGTTTTAGAGGTATAATGATAATGGTGCGGATTTAAAAAAAAATAAATTATAATCTTCTTATTATTATTATAGTTTACAAGTACAAGCATATTACATTTGATTTAGTAATATGGACGTTGAACATAATTAATGATTTATGATCAATAAATTGGATCAAGGAAAAAAATATTTATGAGATTTAATATTATTGGTATGCCTCGTTATTCTCCTGTGCTATTCGTGTGGAAAACGTTTTTTTTAAATGATTTTCGGCTATGTATTTATCGTTTTATCGCACCTATAAAATTATGTCCCGTCTTTCCGGTTTATAAAAAATGGTCTGATTTTTCGGATTGAAATTTTCAAAAAATCACCAGGGTTTCAAAAATACGATTAAAAAAAAATACGGAATGTCTTAGAATATTTGCCTAAACCGGATTTTTTTTTAAATGTGATGCAAGTGGCCTATTACATTATTAATATCATAGTATATTTTATAACTTTACACGATAATATAATAATATTTTTACAATTAAATTTTTAATAATATGTAAATAATGTCTACTTTATCCAATGCGAATTTTGTTACTGTTGTTTTATGAAGAAGGGATTTTTTTCTTTGCTTTTTTTATAACTGGCAATACCATAGGTATAATAATTCAAATTCGAAAGAAACGTGCGTTTGAGAAATTTCCATAGGAATATGATTAAGGACATTCGAAATGTTATTAATTTTTATACAAAAAGTGAAAAAGGGAAAATTTTTATGAATGTCTTTTAAGACAATCGTCGATGACTTGCTCTCCCTGGGACTAGTACCTATATAACGGTGGGTAGTCGCTACAACAGTATCCGAGTGAAAAAATAAATAAATTCACAATTTTCCCCTCTGTTTCGGAATGTCCACATACAGATTTTTGGTTGTAAACAATTGTACCTACCTGTTTAAGTTTCCCCAGTGATCAGCCCTTGTATGTTTTATAATCTAGCCTGGTATCGTACGCGACCCGTATTTGTATAGGAGAGTTTCGTGCGTTAGGGTTGTTTGAACTGTGTTCCAATAAACACACCAGGCCGTATTGACTTCATCTCCCATGAAACCTCGCCTCCAACCCCTACCCGTAGAGAGGTACTTACCCTGGACAGGCGTAATAAACTTTTTTCCCAATTGGACTGGTTGAATAGTGTAATTAATCTTATCCCAACTCGCTTTTACAGCTGGTCGAAGCACTTGAAATAATTAAGAATGTGGAACAGGGTTCGTCAAATTTTACGACCGAGGTTAAAATAAATCCTCCAACGTTTCATATGATCCTTCTGTCAACGTAGTTTTATTTTCCAAGATAAGTTAGTCGTTATCGATCAGTAGGTAAAAAAAAAAAAAAATTATTCTATTGAGTTTTTTGATTAACCTTTTTCGGCAAATGTCTTGTGATAGGCGAAAACTTTCGTATAAAAGCGTGGTATATTTATTTACTGTATTATTATTTTACTTGATTGATAGAACTATATGTTTGAGTTGTAGATTCCTTCAATGCCGGACCACCATTCAGAATATACACATCGTGGCTTGTCACATTTTTGTTGACCAGATTTGAACAATCAGGTGCTTCCAAACCTTCTTTATAACTCCATCCCCTCTAGTCACATCAGCCTAACAATGTACCCAATTGGGGACACCATAATCACATTGGCTCCAGGCAGACGGGACTCCTGTATGGGATTCACAAAAAAGTATTCTATTCACTACCTTCGTTCTTCTTCCACACACAATGCGGGCACTATGTGCATTATCCGGTAGTCAAAAATTGTAATGGGTTGATTCAATCACGGACCATCCAACCCCGATTACGAGTCAAAATACATATTGTTGCGTTTGCGACATGAAATCCCAGTAACTACCGCTTGTGGAGAGAAACCGTTTGCTCCTGACTTCAGTACAAAGGAACCAGGCCCAAAGAAGACACGCTGCTGCGGCTGTAAGAACCACCGGACTATGGCGTTACTAACGTAACGTTAACTTTTAATTTTAGTTTATTCAGGTTACCGATTTAACTGGTAGACATTGATAAGTTTTGTATTTAGCTATAGAATGCAATGGCACCCTCATTCTTATTTTTAATCATGCACTGCACGCTTATAACATATTAACTTCCATGTAACATTATTTAAATTTTGATTGACGGAATTTCATCTTCGAGGATCCGTACGCGGTCCGAGATTCAATTAAACATAGAGTCTTCAGCATGCTCTTTTACTAACCAATTGTATCTTAAATTAAACACAATAAACCATATTTTACATTATTTAATATCCGTGTTTTATTGAGATTGATTTTACATTTTACATGCTCTACCTTCACTGCTCATACAAGCTAGCCACATTTATCAATTAATATTATTACGTTAAATATTAATACAGATACATTATACACACCTGTTCCAAAATTACAAAATTTTCCAAACATAAACACAGAAGAACACAAATAAACAATTGGCAACACCGATATTAATAATACATTACATTGTAATAATACATTACACAAAAATTCATGTCAGAAGTAGATTCCTTTTCACATACCTAATTCTTCAAAGGCAAATTCACATTTTACAAAACATCCTTCATTTCGTCATGTACTCCCAAATTGTTAATATTTTCTAAAAACTTCTAACTTTTAATTATAGATCTCTTGTTTCACCTGCATTTGAACCCCTATATGCCAGTAGAAGCAACCCTCATCATTTAGTTAACGAGAACAACAACCTATCAGCGCAGAGCAACTACGGAAAACAATTGTTGCATAATTGATACACTTTACACTTACTACCCGTAGTTACCAGTTACCAGTTAGCAGTAACCGGCCGGGGTAGCAGGGTATAATACGGCCTGCTTAGACGCACCTGACAGCGGGAACGGTCCTTTGAGTAATCACCGATTGGCACGTGATACACTACTGGTGATAAATTCTCAAGTGACTAGGAATTTGTACATCTGTACAGCCTGTTGTTTATATCTACGCAGATATATCTCGTTGCCATGGAACAACAAGGTTCTATCTATCATTTGTGTAAATTAAGATTTGATTATGGTTAAAAGTTAGAATCCAGAATCAAAAGTAACACTTAAAAACCGCGAAAAAGTCAATTTGCAGAACTTGTCGTAAATGAATTATCTTTACGTTTAAGAACATTTGTAGCAAAAAAAAATTGAAATTTCAATGACAATTAATAGAACCTTGTTGCTTTGAGAATCAGCTAATCTAAAAAGCAACAAGTTTCTATCTGACTGTTTGAATTAGTGTGTCTGGCTAAATGTCATGGTTTTTTCCGAAGTATGTTCACACCTAAAGATAATTCCCTTTTCAAACATATTAAACTTATTTTTTGGCATCATTTTAATTAAAAACTATTCGACACTTAGTTTTAATAACTTTTATGGTGGTATACTCAGAAAGGGTGGTTTCACAAAATTTGAACGATTCATCAAATTTGAAAGTAAATTTTCAAATTTGGTTAAGGTTCTTTTCAACTTCAATATCATATTTGGCCGGGTGTTTCAAACAGCTGAAATAATAAGAAAACTTTAATAAAATTTTCACAACACTTGAATTATAAATTTGAAATTCAAAGAATTGTTAAAATTCTGTGAAACAACCCGTCCTCCAAAACATTTAAACAGACGCTGAAGAAATAAACATGTTTGATTAAATAATAAAAGTGGTTAAAACTAAAAGTGTTGACTAATTTTTAATACATTCAATTAAAATACGTGATAAAATGTCATTTTTCATTTATTTTCTCGGCCTCGTGCAATCGGCTTACCTAATTTTGTTAACGAAAGCAAATGAGTTCGAACAGAATGCAAATTGGAACAATGTTGCTCTAAACATATTTTACTATGGCCGATAGTTTTAATTTGCCCTAAATGTACTCTGGTAGTACTAAATTATAATAATGTATTTTAAATTTTATTTTGCAGCAAATTATCTGTCATTGTTATCTGCTAATTAATATAGATGTTGGATATATTTTACATAGTGTATTTAAGAGAAAAAAAAAATTGATGCAAAAAGTTTATTTTGGCCAAAATGTCTGATGGAATCTTCTTGTCCCAACGACACCATCCAAAATGATGTTTTTTTTTAAATAAATACTGTAAACAACGAACCAAGTGTTCATATTTATTTTATGCCCCGAAAGTGAGAACTTTTGCATATCAGAATGCACCATTAAGCACGGCGACTCAACTGCAAAATGCAAACTTCGAAACCTTTTAAAATGATTAATGACAAATGATTAAGCTTTAAACGTTAAGAAAACCTGATTAGCCTTCTAGAGTTTTTATATCTCGCACAACCTTCCTATAACAGCACATAACGTACCAAGCCTTCGTGGTCGAGAGTTAAGGCTCTCGACCCGGAAGTCGCGAGTTAAAATCCTGGAGTGCAGACGTAAATTTTACTCGATTGATTTGTGTGATTTCACAATTTAAGGCACGTTCCAGAGTGGAAGATACTCTTAGTATCACCCTGGTGTAAGACCAACGGTCAGAATTGAAACGTTGCTTTAAATAGCTTTTGCCGTGTTTGGTGACCAGACCTGAATAGCGAGGTACATCCCCACCTTCCACTTTCCATCTCCTTCCCCTCCTCACTAATTTCAGCATCACGGAATTCCCTAATTGGGGATACCATAGTTTTCCTGATACCAGGCGGTTTGCAGCAGTTGGGACTCTTGTGCGGTGGTCACGTAAAAAGGCAATATGGAGTAATAAAATAATTAATGAATGGTTTATTCGAACCCTTCTAGTAAGTTGGAGTACACTTTAAACAGGAAATGCCTTGTGAGTGATGGAACGAAATAAGTCTCCTTCAATCAATTGTGGAGTTAGCAAACTTCCGCTTTCAATCTTCGAAATAAGGTTTTTTGCTCCCCTTTGGCGATGTTTTCATACACACTCCATCCCCTATCAATGCGCAACTTATCAAACATTTCCATGGAGGAGAATCTCCACATTTTTCTAGTGTTTTCGAAGTGTTGTTTGAAGAAAAATTAGGAAGATAATTCTCATTAACAAGAAATTTCCTACCAAAGTTTATCAATTCTTTGGTTACATTACGAAATTATATAATATGTAGACGTGATTTTCATGGGCGAATATTACGCTGCGAGAATTACATTAGGATGGAATTAAACGTTGAGTTAATAGCACGTGGAGACAATTACGCCTAGACTTTGTATAATAAAAAACCTTACGCCTACTATATGTAACAATATAGCGCCCCACGGTTGAATTTGACAGCCACTTCAGGTCTGGAGCCTCAATACCTGAAAAAAACCCTAGACTGTGCAGAAACGGGCTGTCCGTCTGATAGATTATCCTAATTTAACAGACGGATTGCAATATTTAGAGTTCAGGCGTCGGGTGGGAATGCTATCTTTGTTCTACCGGTATTTCAATGGAAGATGCTCCAAGGAACTAGCGTCATTGATCCTTTCGGCACCGGTGCATAGTAGGGAAACACGCCAAACGCCCAATATATGTACACGGTTGACATTTGTCAAATGAGAACGGGTCGCTTCTTCGACTGGAGTTAATGTAAAAAAAAAACTTGACGTAACGCTTAATCTAAATATATAATACCTTCAGTTTGGGTTGCAGGTATGTTACCGCCGCCCCAGGAATCATTTATTGGATAACCAACACCACAGTCATGGGTCTCCCCTAGTGGTTCGTTAAATTTGGGGACTTGGAGTGTCGTGTTCATGTGGTGAGGCTTCTCTTGGTCTTGGCATGAGCATGGCGGGCCGGGTCAGGAGAGACGGGTTAAGGGACACCTTTTGACCTCTTCAGCCGGACTCTTTCGCCCCATCGCCTTGGACAGCAGTGAGGGGGGGGATGGATTCACACGTCTGTCATTCCTGAATACATGAACCCCGAGATACCCACTCCTCATATTTTTTCCTTCCTAAAACTTCCTGTACTTCCTTTCCATAAAAAAGACCCTCCACACATCATCCCCGAAGATTACAAAGGGATTTTTTTCCTCAGGGCCTTCTGTGTGGGTATAAGGTAAAAACATGTATGGAAAAGAAAAGGCTATATTAGCAAACTATCGATCGCCTTCAACAAGAAACATCGACCCATTCCTTAAATCTGTAGACGAGGAACTTTGCCTTTTAAAAGACACGAAAAACATATTTTTTTTATTGGAGATGTAAATATAAATATCCTAGAAAATGGACATCTCAAGAAAATTCATGGACTGGTAAGCTTAATAAATGTACCTACTCGAAAAGTGGACAGCACTGAAAGTTGCATAGATCATGCAATGAGTAAAATAAAAGATATTACTCAAACTATTGTATTTAACTCAACTATAACAGATCATTATACAACTATACTTTCAATAAAAATAAACAAGTCAAATAAAATCAAGAAAAGACCACTAACTATAGAAAAAAATGAAATAAACTGGAATGACATTAAACATAATCTACAATGTACCGATTGGAAAAAACTGCAGAGTATGAACAATGCAAATGATGCATGGAATTTCTTCATAGAACTCTTTCAGAATAATATTCTCTCTAATACCACAAAAATTATTAAGAAAATCTCACATAAAAATGTACACATTAAACCATGGATTACACAGAATGTTATAAACTGCATAAGAAAAAGACACGAGTTACACAAGAAACTAAAAAAAAATCCATACGATAATCCACATGTTATCCACATGTTAAGATTTTTCAAATGATATAGAAACATTTGCAAAAAAGTTTTTACATATACAAAAGAAACCTACTACAAGAAAAAAATTGTAGATTGTAAACAAAATCAGTTTTGTTAGCAAAGCAAGCTACACAATGTAATGACGCTATACTAATAAATGAACCCCCTGAACAAGGAAAGAAACTCGAGTTTAAGCAAATTACAGCTGATGATATCAAAAACACAATTTCTTCTCTAAAATCAAATGTTTCTTCGGGGGAGGACTTAATCACAACCAATGCAATAAAATATCTTTGTAGAGAACTTATCGTACCTCTAACATACTTAGTTAACCTGTCTATAACTGAAAGCATGTTCCCTACGGCTCTCAAAAAATATACTGTTATACCAATTTTTAAACAAGGATATAAAAATGACATAAACAATGACTGACCAATAACCCTACTCAACACATTTTCAAAAATATTGGAGAGAATATTAAAAAAAAAAACTCTTATCCTACTTAGAAGATAATCAAATATTATCTGAAACACAGTATGGTTTTAGGGAAAACTTAAGTACTAGTGACGCCATAGAAAAAATTACAGATATGATCACTAAAAGTTTAGACAGTGGAGAAAAAACTTTGGCAATCTTCATAGACTTACAAAAGGCTTTTGATACAATAGACCACAAAATACTTTTTATTAAACTTACAAAATTTGGTATGACAAATACAACACTAAACTTGCTAAAAAGCTATATGATGGAGCGTACACAGAGCGTTCAAATTAATAAGATAAAAAGCGAACCTCTCCTAATCAATCATGGCGTACCGCAAGGAAGCGTACTAGGAACAATATTGTTTTTGATATACTTCAATGATATCTGTAACCTAGAAACAAGAGGAAAAATTATTAGTTTTGCTGAAGACACAGTAATTTTATTTAAAGAAAAAGATTGGATAAATACTTACAAAGAAGTGGAACACGGGCTTAGTCTCCTGCAAACCTGGCTTAAAAGAAACTCCCTCACGCTTAATGTTAATAAAACAAAATATCTTACATTTTCTATAACAGCCAGAGGGCAGCCGTCGGAGGACTTAAATCTCAAATTACACACATGCCAAGGAATTTATCAACAAAATCAAGGCTTATCATGCCTTTGTCCCACTATAGCACACTCCAAAAGCATCAAATATCTTGGAATTGAAATTGATGATAATCTCCGATGGAACTCACAAATTGACATAATTACAAAAAAAACTAACCAGGTACATATAGGAGAAACATTCGTAATATCCTCAACATAAACGATATAAAAGTATACTATGCTTTGTGTCAATCACAAATAATAGAGTACGATGTAACTGGATGGGGGTCTGCCTTGAGCACTCACACATAGCGACTCAATATAGCCCAAAAAGGAGTACTAAAGACAATACTGAAAGTTCCGCTTAGAACTGCGACGGAAGAAATATTTAATAACTTTCAAGTCTTCAATGTACAGAAACTTTATCCAAAAAATATTTTATTTAAACTGAAAAAAAAAACATACATATATACTCCACTGCCCAACATAAATACTCAACCAGGGCAGTAAGCAATAACATCCTGGTTACTCACAGTTTGAAAACATCTTTTGGACAGAGAAATAATAAATTCCATGCTATGAAATTATACAATGCTCTACCAGATCAAATCAAAAATATAAAGGAAATGAATATATTTAAAACAAAGGTAAAAACATGGCTGAGAGATCAAAGTGAAAATAAAATTACAAACATCATGAAGACGATATAAAGTCAATCCATAACCAAATACAAATATTTTAAAATACTACAGGCCACCTCAGAACAGGAAATCCTAGTGAGGAGGTCTGTGAAAAAAAAAAGAATCTATACTTATACTCTACATTATACATACATGTACAAACCTTGCTATTGAAACTAATAACAAATAAATAAATAAATAAATTTTCCCACACTTTAACACAGTCACAAAAATTTTACCCTATTAAAATTCAGAATTTGTTGATGTCTGTGAATACTTTAATTCGCTCAAAGTGTAAATCTTACTGCGAATATTGGTATGTGTAATTCACGCCTCCTTCCCGACATTCAACGTTTTGTTCGTATGAACTTAAGGGCTCGCAACCCGGATTTCTACCGATTTATTACATATTTCCCTTAAACACGGTAAGTTTTAAAGCTCTTAAAAATATATACATGTTATTCTTGAAGATAATATCTAGACTTTGCCCGCGCCGAAACGCAAATTATATAAAATTCAAAAATTATTATAAACACGTTTGTTTCAGTTATTTTACAAGTTATATGTATGAAAAAATTTACAGTGTTTCTTTAAATGCTGTTTAAGATAAAGCCTGCAATATTTATGCTCTATTTTAAACGAGTCGTGTTTTATTAAACATTTTCGCAATTTTCACGTCGATTTTGTCGCTGTAAGTGTTAGCGCTATCCTCTAACATTTGTAATTTTGTATCTCTCCATCTTCTTCTTTTCGAGTCCGGTTGCAGAGCCTTAATATTCATAACTGTCATATTACGGATGTATGTAAGCAATACAATAACACCCCCCCATAGACACAAGCCTTGCTTAATTATGGGGGTACATCAAATATATCTACTATGTAATTAATTACTGTATAAAATTTATTTGTAATTTATGTACCTTCTATTACTAATAAAAAAAAAAAAAAATAATAATAATAATAATATTACAAACGTGATTTATTTGTTAATGAAACAATGCAATTTTTCAACTTCAAAAGTAAACATTTTTTAATTTATTTGAAACGCAAATGGGCGTGAAACAACTGTCCGTTCAGATAAACAATTTGATAAAGAGCATAAACATAAAAAAATAAGACCGTTAGCACAGTTTTAATGGATTTATAGAGATAATCAAAACATTAATTACAAATCATTTTCAATAATAAAACTCGTAAAAACATTGCACGTACACTCACCGTCGTTATATTATTACAGTATTTTGAAGAAAGTACGTGTTTTCTTAGAAACTAACTATTCCTCAATCAATCATGTTTATGTAAGTATATATATGTATGTATGTGTGCATGTATCTATGTATGTGTATTTATGTACATACATAACAGCTACCTTACTTATTTGTGTTTATTTTCCAAGCAACTTTGGCAATTTGTGAGTTATTGGAAACATTTCTACCAATTTTCTAATTTTTTTAAATAATTTTACTTAAATATGTTTATCTACACTTTCTAGACTTCATTTCAAAATAACTATCCTCCATTGGTCACCATGATACAGGCAGCTGCTTAGTATGGTGACCTAATGTATCTTCTCAAGCAAATGTATTAATCATGTAACATGTACTTATATATAAATAAAAAATAAAACAAATTACCTACACAAAAATATGCTGAAAAGATTTCTGAACAAAAAGAGACCAACAGATACAACAATGGGATTTAGCCTGGTAGAGGATGTGTTAGAATAAATAATCGGTCTCTTCTTTGTGAGGGGCTTCGTAACTTTCCCACTCTTGTCTACTACAGTTTTCTGAAGGTTTCACTTCTACCGCTTGTGAACTGCATACATTTCTTTTTCCTGGATTTTTTATTATTTTTTTATATGAATACCTACCTCACAAGAGTCCAAGCTGCTTCCGTCTGGAGCCAGCGAGTCTATTGCATCCCCAATTGGGGTATGTTGTGAGGCTGAAAGTAGTGGGGAAGGGAAGGAGTTGGAGAAAAGGAAGGTAGAGAAGTACCTGGCTATTCAGATCTGGTCACCAAACACGGCTAAAGCCATTTCAAGCAACGTTTCAATTCTGAATGGTGGTCTTACCAGGGCGATACTAAGAGTATCTTCCACTCTGGAACGTGCCGCACGTATAATATACATTATTTTTAATGCTTTTAATGAATTAATCGTGAAATAACACAAATTAATCAAATGAAAATTATTTTTCCACGCCGGGATTCGATCCCGCGACCTTCGGATTGCGAGTCAAAAGCCATACCGCTAGACCACGCTGGCCGTTAAAGAAATGAAAGAAATGACAATACTCCAAAATGGTTCTTTGAATTGAAAATTAGATAAGTAGAAATACAATGGTAATTTAAAAAAACTTATAATACCATTTCACGTCATTAACTAACCAAAAAAAATTTACTGTTTTAATTTTTGGATAAAAAGTTACTTCCGCGATAAGCACAGACTTAAGGCAAATTATTACAATTATTAAACTTGACGGCCTCGACTAGCAATCCGGAGAATGCGGGTTAAAAAAATTAAAAAATAAGTTAATATAAGATTACATATATGTGTACTTTTTTTTTTTTTTTAAATTCCTTTATTTTTCCCATATTTTACAATTTATATTTACATATTTTGAAAATCATAAACAAAGTGTGGGAACCCACTAAGGCGCAGCCTGTGCGTGAGTAATATAGTTAAAATAAGTTTTATTTGGTACTTAGAAAAAAACAAACAGTGGTATATAAAGCAAAAACAAACAACAGTTTGAACAAAAAGTGTATACAATAGTGTACGCTTAAATACGTGTATAGTGTAATAAATGAGGGCTGTAATACTTAAGGGCCCGCAACCCGAATTTCTACCAATTTCTTACATATATCCCTTAAACACAGTAAGTTTCAAAGCTCTTAAAAAAATATATGTTATTCTTGAAGATAATATCTAGACATTGTCTGCGCCGAAACGCAAATTATATAAAATTATATAAAATGAAACAATACAAAGTTGTATTGTTTCATTTTTTTATATAAAATTCCCTCGATAGAAAAAATCGCAAAGTACGCTCAGAAAATTATTATAAACACGTTTGTTTCAGTTATTTTTCAAGTTATATGTATGAAAAAATTCATAGTGTTTTTTTAAATGCCAGCAAGATATTTGCTCTATTTTAAACGAGTCGTGTTTTATTAAACATTTTCGCAATTTTCGCTTCGATTTTGTCGCTGTAAATGTTAGCGCTCTCCTCTAACATTCGTAATTTTGTATCTCTCTATCTTCTTCTTTTTGAGCCCGGTTGTAGAGCCTTAATCACGAATCACGACATAGTTAATTTTGACCACAATTATTTTATGTTAAATATATCATACGAACAACAAAATATTTTATGGCCCATTAAAAACCAAACACCGTTGATCTTGCTGAATTCACGCGTCGTTAAATGATAAATAACCATGTCCTTAATGCACGAATGAACCATAATTATCAGTCCGACATTTCGCAGTGCAGGTCCATGTAAACAAATTAATCTTATTAGTAATTCATGTCAATTTCATGTCCAGTATTTTGCAAACACGTTTCATTAATGAATAGCATCGGCGTGGCCAATAAAGCTTACCGTAATATCATTAGAATAATCTGATGAACGCAAATCTATCTAGACGTATGCATTTATAATTAGTTGGCTAATTCCCTTTGTTTGCACACGGAGACACTATCTGGTATCAGTCATGACTTAGTACTGCAGAGCGAGCACTAAGTAGTAGGACCAGTGTTATGCAGGTTGTTAGTCTTAATGATTAATCACTGTGCAAAACAGACTGCTATCAATCATTATATTGTGCTTTAGACTGGGTGAAACAAAGGCAATATGCAATGTTTTAGACTGGAAGAAACAAAGGCAATTTGCAATGTTTTAGAGTGGGCGAAACAAAGGCAATGTGCAATGTTTTAGACTGGATGAAACAAAGGCAATTTGCAATGTTTTAGACTGGATGCAACAAAGGCAATATGCAAAGTTTTATACTGGATGAAACGAAGGCAATTTGCGATATCTTAGACTGGATGAAACAATGGCAATTTTCAATGTTTTAGACTGGATGAAACAAAGGCAATATGCTATGTTTTAGACTGGATAAAACAAAGACAATACGCAAAGTTTGACAAATAAATATTTGCGTATCTGCCAAACTTATAATGCCCTAAGAGATATTGACATTTTCCATTGTACCCTTAAATCATTTAAAATCAAACAAACCGTACAAAATAAAAACTGAAAATGAAAATGTTTATTATTTTCTTTTTAATAACTTTTTACTCAACACTATGTACTATTATTTTAAATAACTACTGGAAACTATTATTTCTGCATTGATTATTATCACCTTTTTGAAAATTTTTACATGCTTACACCATATACCTACTATAATTATTTAATAACCACTTGATTCATAATCACATAATCATTAACCACAACTAAATATTATAAATGGAACTTAACTGGTTTAAATTATATTCACTATTTACTGTACAATTACTTTATACACAACTGAATGCTTCCTAAATAAAAATAAATTTAAAATTCTATAAAAAGTCCTATAAAATAATTTACAAAACTAATTATTTACATAGCAAAAACCCATAAAATACATATAATTAACATAAAGAATCGACAAATAAATTACTTTCTTTGCCACCTGATGTTTTGTTTGTTTAGTGTTACAATAATACACAAGACCTGGATATTTGGTGAAATATATATTAAAGTATACATTGAAAAGACGATTAAAACGGAAGAGACCTTTAAAGCACGCTTTTTATAAACGTCTTTCGCATCGCACATTCATCAAAGACACACGTTCATGTTCAATGGTCAACCGTCGACCAGCGTTCATTATAGTATATAAATCATTTTATTCTAAAAATAATCTAAAATTATTAAATTATTATCTAAATCGATTCGAACATGTCATATTTAAACGCTACGTAATCGATATACCTATATCCTATATCTAATGAAATTGAGATAAAAAGAATATAAAATATAAGTTTTTGAATGCTTCTATACGAACAAGAATTCACTTAGTACACGTTAAGTAAGAAAATCACTTCTAGAAGCAAAACAAAAACGTAAAAAATAAATGAGTTGTGATATTTTTTTTGTAAAATTTGACAATTTCGGGAGTCTAACAATAATAAACTTTTGTCTTAAAATCAAAGTTGGGTGTAATCGTGTGGAAAAAAGTTCCACTTCATTAGAAGACTTATGTAAACTTCACTAATTTTGTTATTCAAATTCTTTACAAATTACGTTTTCAAAACCCTACAAAATTTCATAAAAATCTGCTCTCGTAAACAGCTAAAATTATCAAATTGATGAAGAGTTACGAAAATGACTCAGTTTTTTTTAAAATTGAAATCTTTGATCAACAAAACGTTTTTGAGTTCCATTTCTTTTTAGCCATCCACTTTTCGGGCAAAGTCCAAATATAAACTAGTGCTTGAATAATGTGCAGTACAAAGCAACACTTTTTGCAATTATCAGAAACACTATTAAGCCTAACAAAGGAGTGAAAAATAAAAAAATAATAATAAAAAGTGTACATAATTAAGTCTCTGTGTTAGCAGACAGCGTGTTAGCTTACCAGACACCAAATAGGTCACCATGTTATCCGTGTAGAATAATAATAGTTTAAACTTTACATCTCGTTCCCGTAATAATTCATTATCTATCTTGTCCCAGGTACAGTAGTTCGCCGGTATCTACATGTTGTTTGTACTGTGTATACATCCCAGGCCACCCTGGTTAGTAATTCAATTTACGAAGCGAAATATTATTTCGCCGGAGACCGTTAAGCGGCTAACGAATCTCGTAAAATATTAACGCTGCGGAACTTTAAGCCCCTCTATAAAATTGACGAAATATCTAGCCGGAGCGGGTCCTTAGGGACTCGGTACATCCTACGCAGGACGAATTAAGCGTCGTTTCAGTCTCGTTTTAGCTAAGCCGCATACAAAGTGTTACGAAGACCGTCTCCCTCGTATTGTGGTTTATGCCTGGTGAGCGGAATCAACAGAGGACGGAAAAGTCGCTTTTTTAAGCCGGGCCTTTGAGATTTAGTAAGAGAGGATTTTTTTGTGTCGGATTAAGAATGAAATGACCGTTGGTTGATGTGAGAGAGCGTTAGTTCAAACAATTGAAGAGATAAATGGGTAGAAGTGTGTCCGTCTACCCAACGTACGCTCATTTTTACTCACTGCTGGTGAAATTGATCAAAACATGGAAGATATTCTTGAATAGAATAATTTTAATTGACCTATCTGAGGTATGGGAGTTGACAGGTCTTATTTAAATTGACGACAATTTTCTTTCATATCAGTTTTTATTGTCCCTCTTCTTTGCCTTGAATTTTGCCATTAATCGATTGCATGTATTCGTAGAGATATAAATAATATTTTTAATCCTTTTACGTATTAAGTTGTACTTTCTTCATAAAACTGTTTTATTTTTAGTTTTAAAGTTTGGAAAAATTAACAAGCACTACAAATTTCCTTTACGTGCTAAACACTTCATGGGTTGTTAAACTGATAATAATGATGGTGATAATCTCAGACATTTGATGCAGTAATTAAAACACTGACCCCTAGATTCCTACCCATCACTCATAACTATTTCCTTCCCAGAATGTTCTCTCCCTCCTTTTCTAAAAAAAAAAATACTAAACACAGCGTCCCCTAAGACGACATAGGCCCTGAGGGAAATTATTTTCCTCAGGGCCTCCGGCTTGTGAAGCTAAAGTAAAAAAGACGACAATTGGGACTCTTATTAGGTATTGGTAGGGTAAGTGAGGTAGGAAGGTTTATCTAATTTTCGAATAAATTTTTAAAGAATATTTATTTGATGCAAGTGTAAAGGGTGTTAAGGGACGTACTTGATTTACGATTACCAGTGATTCCTGACATTATTTAAATTAAAAATGTGTATGAAATATTCCGGTGCCAATTTTAATGGTTTTTTTTTCAAACGAAAAACATTTAAAAATCAGTATCGGACGGTTAGAATGGATTAAACTCAGACCCGTAACAGGAATATTGTGTGACCCCAAAATGCCGATAAAACTTAAAGGAAAGATATACCAGACTACTGATAGCGATCATGTATGACTTCTAATGCTGGACTATGTACTTGTACTTAGGCAACTCGAAACAGCAGAAATGTGAATGCTAGGATCGGCAGGAGTATCACTAAAAGATAAAATTAAGAATTCACCCAGACTACCATTGCATTCGTGGTAGCCTGGGTGTCACGGACATAAAGAGTAAGCTGGAGGAACGACAGTTAAGATGGTATGGGCACGTAAGAAGACCATCAGACCACACAGTGAGGCAGGCAATGTCTATGGAGCTTCATCGACAGTCATCCAGAGGAAGACCAAAGAACTCATGGATGATTCAATGCTCCAAAATACTTCAGAGATACGTCCTGGATGAAGGCGATACTCAAAACCGAAGAAACTACAACCTGAGAACGAGAAGAGCCGACTCCAACAGCTTACCTAGGCAATGAGTTGGGACGGCGCCAGGAAGAAGAAGAGTATTGGACAATTAGGGGAGGGGGGAGAGGGGTTGGGCAGTTAATCGGCTGAGTTACCTGTGATGACATGTGGAAGAAATTTTGTATTTTGATTTTGGACAAAAAAAAAGGTCGTCGATAAAGTCACAAGAGACGAAATTTTGATTTGCATTTTTTACTCCAAATAATGTAAGGAATCACTGGTTAAAGTAAATCAAGTGCGTCAATTCACCCTGCATACCGTGTTCTACGAAGGCACAAAAGTTCATCTCAAGAACAAATTTTTCTACAGTTTTCTTTAATAAGTTGAGTCAAAATGTAAAGAATTATTAATTCTCCTGTGCAAAGACATAAAAAGTACTTAGAATCTTTAGATAATTAGCTGAATCACGGAGTATTAAGATGCTCAGGTTAAAGAAATTACATTTCTTAATATTTCTTATTATTACGTTCTACAAGTTATATACTGAGTACTGAGTAGGTGAAGGCGTTTATTTGAAGGACAAAAATTGCTCTAAGTTCTTCGTTGAAATGTAAAGAATAATTAATTCCACCGAGCAGAGGCAGAAAAAAGTATTATCTTAAGATAATTAGCCAAAGTCTTGGTGTATCTTAGGGTGAAAAAATTACATTTCTTGCCGTCAAAAAATTCCATTGTTGGTTTTCTCCAACCTACAAATTAAAATTTTCCCCTATTTTAAATAATGGTGCACTGGTGCATCTAACTAGCCGAGATTAGTCCTCCCCTAAAGATGAAATAATTTTATTCGTGGGGAAAATATTCAAAGAAATATGATTTTTTTTTTATTTTCAAAGGGGTGATGCGAAGGAGGGAATTTTATTGTCTTGCAATGGAAACTTTCTAGATAAAAAAATGCAGACTTCCCTACAAGTAGAAACATTTTTATTTCCGTAATTTTAGAACCCTAATTGGAACCATAACTTATGAAATATGAAAGTTATTAATGATTATGAGAGATGTCTCCGTGCTGTAAATAATTTAAACATTTATTTATATTGTTTTTTTTTAAAAAGAATTTTTAAACAATTAACATAATTGGCAAACAACAGCATGTGATTACCAAAATAAAGTGCATTCTACAAAAAAACAATTTTCAATAAACACAAACTATCATTATTTAATATACTAGTTCGACACGCATACAAGAATCATAATAATATCGACGGTACGCACAAGCTTTGGACAAACACCACAAACAGGCAATAAAAGCATTCAATAATTTTCATTGATACAAAAAATTAGGGAAACAAAAAAAATCAGATGGTTGTTAGGAGCGGGCCCCCAAACATGTCCCAAGCTAGCTCTCAGGGGAGGCATGATTTACCCTCTATTCAGGTGGTGGGTCGCTCGAGGCTTCAGAAATTCCTTCGCATCTCAGTCGTCTGGCAGGATACTCCCCCTCTAGGAAACCCTCCTGCCGTAGCAGAATAATAACAGGATTGAGTTAAATAGATTCATGTATTGCAAATTTAAAACACAGTACATAGGTCATTACAGTACAATTCAACACAAGAAATACATACTACACAATCCTAGCTATCGTGTTTATAACCTCAAGATCCCTAAACGAAACTCTCTGAGTGATGGCTTTGCGCGGGAGTTTACAGTCTATCGTTAAAGGACACAATCAAATGAGGAAACAATTGTACAGCTTACATGATGTTGGGGGGTCTTCGTCTTCCGGCTTCCAGGGGCACCTCCCGAGTTTAGGACAGAACCGAAGTTTACACAGGCATGGTGAAATATCAGCGCTAAACCCGTAGGTTATTGAATTAACATTGCAGGTTATATTTGAGTACAATTCGAGCGATAGTACGCCGGGCGCGAACAGTGGGAATCAACGCGCGGGCTTAACGTGTGCCCGAGGCGGCTCGCAATTCTCAACTGGTGGAAGGGATCGCGTGCGGGTGGGCGGATGGGATAGGAAGTAGGAAGCAGGGAACAGGGGGGAGAGCAGGGTGTTGTGTAGTTTGCGGCGAATTAGGAGTTTGAATTCTTTGTCGTTTGGGCGTACCATAACACTTCCCCCCGCGCTTGGAAAAAAAGCGACGTGGCAATGGAGCTGTAGGGAAAAAAATCCTCTTATGCTTCCATCGGGGTTTTTGAGAGATTCGTTGCTTGAGAGATTTCCTAGCTAGAACATACAGTTTTATGCTATAGTTTGGGTCACAATGTTTGTAGGGAATGGGTGGGGGTGCATACAATGTTTGGAAAAGACAAATTTGGGAAAAGTACATGGTGTAAAACAACATACAAGGTTATGCAATTGAAAATAACAATACACATGGTTATGCAATTGAAAGAATGACAATACACATGGTTATGCAATTGAAAGAATGACAATACACATGGTTAAGCAATTGAAAGAATGACAATACATTTGTACAAGAGAAGAGAAAAAGTGTGTGATTCTAAGGTTTCATTGGTCTTGGAGCTAAGTTTGTGAAGCGTGGATTTGTTTGGTTTCGGAGAATTTCGAAGAAAAGGACGTGACTTCACGGATTCTAAGGATTACATTATCACTGTAATCAGACCCATTTGAGACAACGCTCAGGAGTACACTTGGGCCTTAGAAAACACTTGGTTTTGTCGAAGACGTCGAAGTTCACGAAGTGGAGACTGTGGTTGCTGTGCCGCGGCTATGGTTACAGAGGTCATTGAAGAGAAGAATCCAGTATCTGCAGACATGCCAGTGCGAATCCTAAGTGTTATTATGGTAAACACGGATCGTATATAATGGTTATTGAAGCATAATGTAGCTCAAGATAACTTGTATTGGTGCGCATTCAGCGAATACTGGTGGGTCAAGGTACTGATGGTTTACACATGACGATATATGTGTCACTGCATGACAGAGCAAGAGACGACAAGGTTGGCATTGATAGCAAGAGTAAGAACAAACCTAAGAGCTAGCGTGCCCAAAAGGTAGTTTAGAGTGTCATAAAGTATAGTGGGACAACTCAGCTTGCTGTGGCACGACAAGACAACATACGTATGGGCGGTATGGTCTGTGCTTTCAGGAACAATTGCGTAGAAAATGGCAGCAGGAGAGACCTTGTAACCACAGCGCGTGCTGTCAGGAAGTGAAGCTCAGCTTGGCTGTTGGTGATGACATCCGCCTGGGCTTCTTTTTAAATCCGGGAGGAATTATTATTAGAGCAAAATTCTTGAAGTTTACCTGCCTAGGGACCAATGAAGAAAAGGTTTGGAGAGAAACAAAATGTGTCCAGATAATGAAATAACGAAATTTTAACCACCGACCCAGAGAGTGACGAAGAGAGATTCCTAACTAAATTGTGATTACATGAACATTTTCCTTTGCCAGGATGACTTGGCGTTTGCCTAGTGACAATATGTCTTGGTTAAAAAACAACCGGCCCTCTATGGCCTATGCTAACATGAGATGGTAACATTTTCGTAGAATTTCAAAGAACGAGACAAAGAATCGTGAACTAGTCACGGCAAAGGGAAACCAATTCATGAATAAAGGTTGTCAAAAGGAGACAGACGGTACGCCAAGTGCATATCGTACATATCCAACATTCATGAATGTGTTTCGTGGAATTGAGAAAAGAGAGAAAAAACTGGTGAGACATATGCAGAGATTGAGGGGGAAAACCTGTAGATAACCGGACAGTTACCTATTCGAACTCCAAGTGAGGGCGAGATATGGTCAACGACAGATTTTTCACTTCATAACATAAGTCTGAAACATGGGGAATGGGAGGAGGAGGGGAGAAGGGAGACGAGTTGCGAAACTTGCTAGAGACTGGACCAATTTCCGATTCAAACTCTATGTGAAAATGAAACATAATCAACCAGCAGATTTCCTGACTCTTTACATTTATCAAAAAGGATGAGGAGACATTTGAATACACATTATATCAAAGAGGCTAATCTTTCACGTGTATTGGGCAAAAGATTAGGGGTCATTTTAAAAACTTCTACATGATTGTGAGAAAAGACAGACCCTTGCTCCAATTTCACAAACCTGGGGGTTTTCTTGTTCGTTCTCCAGACAACGAGTTAGGTGGTTTTTTTTTTGCTCAATCGATTAACTCCCACAGCACTATGCCCCATAATTGACAGTGAAGCTGAAAACTAGTCCTTTTGGGATAGTAGATATTCCTGGGCTTCTTTCCTTTTTGCAAAGAAGTAAAAAACAGGAAGTCCACGGGCATTGGCGTTGAATGACAACAAAGGGTTGTGGACTACATTTCGTAGATCGCACACAAAGGGTTTGATATTATTTCGTTCGCACGACTCATGGTAAGTGTTTTAACGTCTCCACGTATAGTGTACAAAATATGTAAGTACATACAAGATACAACTCAATTATAGACAGAAGTCAAAGAGTTTATACAATGCATCCTAAAGAAGATAGCAAAGCCGATATTATGTCGTTCACACGAATCACGGTAAGTATTGTTATTACGTCTCCACGTCTCGTGTACAGAGTTTATACACAGTTATACATAAAAGCGGTACTCATGACAAATAAATGACACACGACCGGAACAGGTTATACGAAAAGGGTGGTACTCATGGCAAATGAATGGCACACGACCAAAATAGAACGTACAAAATGGTTCTCATGACAAATGAATGGCACACGACCAAAATAGAATGTACAAAATGGTTCTCATGACAAATATGTCACACGACCAGCTCAATAACATTTAGCTATGAGAAAAAAGTGATTATGACGAACTTCTCGTATCGCGGCAGGTATTTTAAGGATCCCTCCTATAATGGTGGATGTTCTAAGGATCTCTCCTATAATGTAACAGGGTTACGTTTAAATACAACACAATAAACGTTAACTATGCTTGTTTTAACACAGTTTATAAAGATTTGTTAGATTAACTAACTCCGTAGCCTAGGAGCGTACGATAGGATAACAAGGAGGTAAACAATTTAATGTCACTTCGTATGTTATAAAGGCGGGGTGATGACAGAGTACATTTCTGTTTACACCATGTGACAAACAAAGACAGACCTACATGGTTTTACATACTGTCTATTGCAGCAAACTTCAGTGGGGACAAATAAAAGGGACCAATTGTGGTTTTACATACCCTTTGTGCGGTTACAACATACCAGGTTATGTGCAATTTAGGTTGCAAATACTTGGTTAAATGGCGAAACAGGAGTTGAATGCCTATGTTTGTAAAACGATGATCAAACAAAACATTGATGATTTACGTTAAACTGCGGTTATTTATGTACGGAAATCAGGGCTGCCGTTAGGTTTTATTAACCTTTTCCGTAAGGGTTGAAGCATGTAATACAAGACATACATGTTGTGAAGAGGGACAAATCGAGGACTTCTTATAACAACAAAAGACCGAGTATTTGGTTTTACGTACTTTAGTTGAAACGAGTCCATGAGGATTTGTACAAGGATGGAAAGACCAATTTAAAGGCTTTTCCTTTATTTATATACATATGATTTCAAAATGGATGTGTCAAAATCCAATTTGTTAGCAAAGAGCTCGGGTAGGACGCCATCAATTTTTGACATTTGAGAAAAAATTGAAAACTACTATACACAAGGAATGTGATTATGTGAGTAACCACTTATCTTTACCATGATGGGTAGAATATGGAGCATGTTGAGATGGTTTACTAGTCCTGGGTCGTGATTTAACGCTTTGGAGTTTACCAAATCGATTCTAGAACGACGCTCCAGTATTTACAGAACATAAAAAGAAAAAAAATGAAGAGATTCCTTCCGATATGATGAAAAAAAACAACAAACAAAAATGGTGAAAATTACAATATTGCATTACATGGCAAAGCGTGCCATGGCATGAACGTTGCGTAGTGTGAGGGGTTGAGAGGCAATGATTGGGTTCATGACTTCCCGAACACTGTCACTCGAGGGGTGTCTCTGCTCTAAAGTGATCAATTTTGGAACAGGTGAGAAAAAAGAAAGAAAAAAGAAAAAAAATAAAAAAACGTGTGAGACAAAAATTACGGTGGTTGCCAATTCACGAACATGAACGGGGCAAACTACACCGTGGATTGTACATAAATTTACAAAAATGATTTTTTAACAATATTCGTTTTATCAACGAAAGGGTGGGCATGTAATTGACACTTTACACGCCGGCCATTGTAAGACTTGGTGTGCTTACAAAAAGGTTGTGGTGATACACACTGGATCATTTTAAGTTTGCTGAGATAGTGGGGGCAGTTTTACTTGACTCCTCACTTCCAGATTTTGCGATATCCTTAATATGGTAATTACCAATGTGTTTTCCAGAGCAGTCAGACAAGGAGTACACTAGATCTGATATCTTTCTTAGAACTTTGGCCTTCACGAAACGTGGTGCCAGCTTGGCAGAGAAATACATGGCTCCTTGGGAAAGTGTGTTGTTCTTTCTCCAAACTATGTCTCCTGTATTGAAGGTGACATGTTTCCTACGTAGGTTGTATCTGTCCGCACTCTTTTGATGAGCCAGGAGCAAAGCATCAGTGACTTCACTGTAGATGGCCGACAGTTCTTCCAGACGATGGGCATAGTCCGCGGTAGGGTTGCTTGTGGTGGCAATTGACGTAGGAAAGTTTGTGTTCCTATGTAGAGAACCATGAACAACTTGTTCCATACCGTGTTTTAAGAAGAAAGGTGTGTAACCAGTGGCCAGATTAACAGTGTTGTTCATTGCAGCCTGAATTTTATCTAGGTTTTTACACCAAGTACGTTGATCTTTATCAACTAGAATAGCCAGAGCTGTGTTGATTGTTTGGTTATAACGTTCGACGGTGTTATTTTGTGGAGTATACAAGGTATTTTAGTAAATATCCTTGATTCCGTATTTGGCAAGAAAATCTTTGAATTCTTGGGCAATAAATTGTTTTCCGTTATCAACAATTACGGTTCTGGGTGTTCCGTAAGGTATAAAAATGTGTTTTTCCAGAAGTTTGATGATGGCGGACGCGTTGGCTCTTTTTAAAGGAAAGATCCAACAGAATTTAGTGAAAACATCCACTACACTAAGTATGTGCATGTGTCCGGCATAACTTCGGGGAAAGGGTCCGACGAGGTCCATTGACAATGATTGTAGGGGTCTGTCGGCACGTTTGGGATTACCCATTAGGCCGGCAGGTGCTGCCGTGCTATGTTTATAGGCTTTACAAGTTTCACATTTAGAGATGTAATTGCGAATTTGCTTGAAGAGACCAGGCCAGTAATACTTCAAGGAGATCTTTTTATACGTCTTGAAATTTCCTGGGTGTATGGAGTCGGGAGCACTATGATTGTCAATAATTATTTGTTCTCTACCTTCGAGGGGAACGACAAGTTTCCACGAGTAGTCTTCGAGGATGGATAGTGGTACCTTGCAATTACGGTATAGTTGTCCTTTTTTTATGATAAAATTAGGAAACTTTTGTTGGTTATTTTTACAACCTTCGAAGATTTTCAAGTACCATTCATCTTTTGTAGATGGAGGGGGGGCAATTGTGTCAACATTTAATGAAGCCAGTTCAATTCTTGAAAGGGCGTCGGGAACAATATTGTCCGCGCCTTTACGGTGAACAACATCAAAATTGTATTGAGACAAACGGGAGGACCAACGAGCGAGCCTACCGGAGGGATTACTTAAAGAGATCAACCATTTCAAACTACTATGGTCTGTAACTACAGTAAATTTGCTACCGTCTATGTAACCGCGGAAATGGTGAACAGAATCCAATACAGCCAATAACTCTTTCTCGGTAATTCCGTAGTTTTTCTCGTGTTTGTTTAATGTACGGGAAAAATACGCTACAGGGTGTTCGCCATCTGGGAATTCTTGAGTAAGGACTCCACCGATTCCTACATTGGAGGCATCCGTGTGGAGGGTAAAAGAGAGTGCAAAATCCGGGCAATTCAGAACGGGAGCTTTTTGAAGGGCATTTTTTAGAGTTGTAAACGCTTCTTCAGCTTCGACAGACCATCGGAAATTGCTGACACCTTTACGGATGCCGGTAATTTTATTTAAGGGGGCTGCGATAGTGGAAAAGTCTTTGATGAATCTCCTGTAGTAACCTGCAAGTCCAAGGAAACCTTTGACTTCCTTCGCGTTTTTGGGTCGGGGAAAATTTGCCATGGCTTCCACCTTAGCGGGGTCTGTTCTTAGACCTTTTTCGTCGATAATGAATCCCAAATAACGTAGACGGGACTTACAGAATTCAGACTTCTTCAAGTTGATGGTTAAACCAGCGAACTTGAGTTGTTGAAAAACTTTTTCCAGCATTAATAGGTGTTTTTCAAAGGTATCGCTGACGATGATGAGGTCGTCAAGGTAACAAAACAGGCTGTTATCGACTTCAGGACCGAAAAGTTTGTCCATCAGTCTTTGTAACTCGGCGGGGCTGTTTTTTAGACCAAAGGGTAATCTTTTAAAATGGAACATTCCCCTACCAGGTACAACGAAAGCAGTTTTTTCGCACGATTCTGCGTCCAAGGGTATTTGCCAAAACGCTTTGCTGAGATCGACAGAAGAGATGAACTTGGCGTTACGCAGCTTGTCTAAGGTTGCGTGAACGTGAGGTAAGGGATACGCATCAGCTTCCGTGCAAGAGTTTAAACGTCTACTGTCGAGACAGAAACGTGCAGAGCCGTCTTTTTTAGAAACCAAAAGAGTTGGGTTGGTCCATGCACTTCTGCTGGGAACCACCACACCCATTTTTAACATTTCATCAAGTTCGTTTTCTAAAAGTTTAAGTTTTTGGGGGGCTAAGTTGTAATAACGTTGCTTGATGGGTGGGCCATTGGTTTTGATATGGTGTTCAACCAAATTTGTCAAACCTAATCCACATTTTTCGAAAGATATTGACTCGAATTTATTGACCATTTCTTTTAGTTGGAGAGCCTGGTCCGTGCTTAAATTTTCGTGAGGTATTATTGTGCGGATCTCACTAATTTGAGCAGCAGTGGAGGTTTTGCCAAGAGTATTAAATACTTGGGGAGCAACATTGAATGCCTTCCAGAAGTCAACGCCAAGGATGAAATTCTGGGATATAGAGGGCACTATTAGAAAATTGATTGTAACTATTTTATTGTTACAATTAATTGGCAGGGCAAGGGCACCGATGACCGGTTGGGAAACATTATCCGCAGTCGTCAGGTGTGTTGATTGGGGCGAAATTCTAAAATCACTGTTAACAAAAGGCAGGTGAGCATTGTTGCCAAGACAGCTGACAGATGCACCACTATCAAGTAATCCGGAAAAGGGCACATTGTTAACAGAGAAAAAAGCATAGGGTCTCCCATCTTTAGCTTGTTTGCAACAAACCGAAGAAACATTTAAGGTCTGGTTAAAATACTTAATGTGTGCTAACCAATCAGTCCATTCTTTAGACCTTGGTTCAGAATGGGTGCCTGAGAGGTTATTAGTTTTTTGGCCTCTTCATGTAGAAATTTGGTGGGGGCTTGGAGAAATCCACCTGAGGTCTGACATCGCTTGGGTTTTGTAACCTTTCCATGTTGTGCCTTGATTTCTTGAAAATGTTGCGCAGTTCGTCGCTTGGAGGAGAGCGGTCCCTAGAGTGATGCCTCTTGAAAGTTCGGGGTTCCTTAGATTCCAGAAACCTTGCTTGCTTGAAACAAGTAGTGGCCAGATGGCCTACTTTTTTGCAAAAAGAGCACACTTTTTTGTTGTTGAATTCTGGTTTTAAACCAGACGAACGGCTTGGCACAACTACATTATTTGACACATTCTTTATGTTTTTCCTATCCTGGTACGATTCCAGAAGGAGACAGACTTCGTTTAGCTGGGCTAGGGATGCAATTTTCTGTGAGGTAATGATGTTCTCGTATTTGCTTAAAAGGCCATCAGTTATGACTGGTAATAGTTCAGCTTCCGAAACAGGATGTGAAAGCTTGATGTTAATGGATTCAGCCCTTTCTATGAATGTTGCTACAGGTTCATTTACTAGCTGTTTAATAGATAGTAAAGATAATTTGATCCGGTGCTGGGCTTCCGTTTTTCCGAAGCTCGAGATTAGGGCAGATCTGAGTTTATTCCAATCTTTGCATTTAGTTTTTTGAATGCGGTGCCAGGGTATCAATTCTGGGGAGATGAGTTCTATGAAGTTTTTTCGTAGAATCTCGAATGGGATATTTTTGATTGTAGCCGTTTCTTCAATACGGTCAATGAAATCCAGTACATCGGAGACGCCATTATATTTGATTTTCCACGAGGATAAATCGTAGGTTTTATCTTGTGTCAAGGTGGGTGCGATGTCCTGTTTTATCATTACTTGTGGCATAGGTTCTTCGTTAGGAACAAGATTATTCAAAACTTGCGTAGCCGAGCGTGAATTATTTTCGCTTGAGGGGGCGAGGTTTATTCTCTTAATGTACTTTTTGTTGAATAAAAGTGCATAAGCCTTTAATGTAGGTTTAGATTTGCTTGATGGCGAGAGTCCTCTATCCCTTAAAGCAGTTTGTAAGTGAGTTTTGGATAAGTTGTGCACGTTGGGAATGATGCCCAAATTGGATGATGCCATAGCTTGATTGTTTTCCATTGTGAGTTTCCCAGGTGGTGAAAAAAATTTGCCAGGGGTCTTCTTTAGCAAACGCAAAATTAATTTTGTGAGGCACTTTTCACTTGGTAATCACTGGTTGGTATTTCTAAAATAGTTATAGAAAACTGTATTCCATACTACAATTTGGTATATATGACACCAGAATCTTTGTCAAAGGAAGGCACAAGAAAAAATTTTTGCGTGGAAAGACCTAAGTAGTAAAGGTTTTTGTGTTTCACTGACCACTTTGAGAAAACTTGTGAAATTCACAAGTATTTATTTTTTTTCCAAAAAAAATTTTGCCAGGACTGACCTTTAGAAAACGGGTTTTTTATTTTTCACAAACCACTTTTGAGAAAACTGTGAAATTCACAAGTATTTATTTATTTCCAAAAAATTTTGCCAGGACTGACCTTTAGAAAACGGGTTTTTTATTTTTCACAAACCACTTTGCACTGAGAAAGGCACTAAAATTCACAAAAGGCACTCTTCTGGCAAATAAGGACAAACTTCCGGATGAAAATAACTGAATATGGGATTTGTTACGAAACCACATTAAAATTATTTTATTTTTTCATGGAACCAATCATTGGTTTTATTATTATTTCACTTTTTTTATGTAAGGAAAAAAACACAATTCACTTTACACTTATGCTGAAAAAAAAATGCGGTACCTATAACGTAGGATGTGGAAAGAAAGTCATTATTTTGTCCATTTGGTGAAATATACGTGGTACTAATTTGACAGACACAACAAGTGGGCCGATCGGTATATTGTGCAAGAAAAACGTGAGTGTGAGATTTTTTAATTAAAGAATCCACAAGGTAATTGGAATTCCAAAACCAAATTTACAATAGCGATCTCCATTGCTTCCGACCTTAGTGACAGAAGGGCGATTTTATTATTCAAAACACTGCATAGTGACAGGGAATTGTTCTGCCTGATTCAAACGGATTTTTGCCGTTGGAGTTTGGCGCGATAAACGCACTTTTGTGCTTCGATGCGCGTGGGTGCGCGCGCAACTCAGAGATTAGGTATGTATTTACCGCGTGAAACATCGGGCCGTTGATTTGGCGCGAATTACTGTTGCTCGTCCGCTGCTTTGTGAACAAAGGGGTCGGCGCGTGCGCAGTCAGATTCGCGGTTTAAATGCTGCCGTCTTTCTGGTTGATTACAAAATGGCCATGTTTTCAACTTTGACGCAATTTTTTTTATAATTGCAATCAAATCTGCGTTATGGACTTAACTTGCACATGGATTTCTGTGGTTTCCCACAGAATTCATTATTCACTGGGTATAAAACACCAAGACACAGTACAATCAATGTTTACAAACAGTTCCTATGCGGGGAAGATTTCGACAGGGAGCACTCCGTAAGGCGACTGAGACAATGGCAAAAATGAAAAAAAAAATTCTGGGCCCCACTATGGACGCCAGTGTTAGGAGCGGGCCCCCAAACATGTCCCAAGCTAGCTCTCAGGGGAGGCATGATTTACCCTCTATTCAGGTGGTGGGTCGCTCGAGGCTTCAGAAATTCCTTCGCATCTCAGTCGTCTGGCAGGATACTCCCCCTCTAGGAAACCCTCCTGCCGTAGCAGAATAATAACAGGATTGAGTTAAATAGATTCATGTATTGCAAATTTAAAACACAGTACATAGGTCATTACAGTACAATTCAACACAAGAAATACATACTACACAATCCTAGCTATCGTGTTTATAACCTCAAGATCCCTAAACGAAACTCTCTGAGTGATGGCTTTGCGCGGGAGTTTACAGTCTATCGTTAAAGGACACAATCAAATGAGGAAACAATTGTACAGCTTACATGATGTTGGGGGGTCTTCGTCTTCCGGCTTCCAGGGGCACCTCCCGAGTTTAGGACAGAACCGAAGTTTACACAGGCATGGTGAAATATCAGCGCTAAACCCGTAGGTTATTGAATTAACATTGCAGGTTATATTTGAGTACAATTCGAGCGATAGTACGCCGGGCGCGAACAGTGGGAATCAACGCGCGGGCTTAACGTGTGCCCGAGGCGGCTCGCAATTCTCAACTGGTGGAAGGGATCGCGTGCGGGTGGGCGGATGGGATAGGAAGTAGGAAGCAGGGAACAGGGGGGAGAGCAGGGTGTTGTGTAGTTTGCGGCGAATTAGGAGTTTGAATTCTTTGTCGTTTGGGCGTACCATAACATGGTACGGAAAATTAAAAAAAGGGATGAAGAATGATAAGGAAATATTTCAAAAAATTGTAACGTAAAATAATAACACACATATTCGTATTTCACAATATCATCATAATACACACTTCATTATGTACAATCGTACCTCATAATATTTATTTATTTATTGCTTCTTCACAATTTATGTACATATATTTTTAGCATGTAATTATTAACCCCACTAGGGTTCGCCTGTATCGGGGTTAATAATTTCACAACTTAATAAAAATAACACACACAAATATCGGTCATGCAAAACAGTTAAGTAAAAGCAAAATAATAAAATTTAAAAATAAAATGATAAACAGAGAAAATAATAAGTGATAAAAATATATGAATTAATAACAAAGTGTTAAGAGATCAGACAAAATGTTCTCATTCATTATATCATTAGTTCATACCATTTTCAACAAAAGATAAAATTTTAAAAAATATTTGTCCTTAGGTTTTTTTTTTTAAATACGTGTAAAAAATAAAAAAATGAAACAAAACAATGATTTATAAGCGATTACATTAGAGCGAATCTTTCTTATGCAATATTAAAGTGACTATCAAATAATTATGAAATAAATATGAAAGAAACCGTTTTCACATTTAAGTGACCGTTTTCATTAAAATATGATTGTATTTTATAGTGTAAGTGACACCTTAGAAATGCCATCCGTGTGATCTTTTAGTTTTGACAAAGTTATGGGATACGATAACCCATACATATTTATTTATTTGTTGTTTCTTTACCTTTTTAATTTAGGTGTTATTGTTTAAATTGAAATTTTGAACTTCATTTTGACTTGAGATTAACAATTTTATAGAGTACACAAAATAATGTGTTGAAAGACAATATTGTTACAATAATATTTCTCTCAGAATGGGCCTCTACTGCACTATAGGAACAAATACATTATAACGTAAAACATGTAGAGTGACCATATGTTGAAATTAGCTTAGTTAGTTAATATTCATTTTGATTTGTGTTGTTGCCATTCGAATCCCGATTTGGCACAACATTATATATTTTTTTCTTTATCTTAATCAAAAATAATAGCCACCTCTGATTTGGAACCCCAAAATACCTGAAAAAACCCTCGGCTCTCCTATCTTAAAAAAAACGGATTTCAATCTTTAGAGCACAGGCGTGAATGCAGGTGGGAATGCTGGCCTTGTTCTACCGGTATTTCAACGGAAAATGATCCTAGGAACTAGCGTCATTGATCCCTTCGGCACCGGTGCAACACAACACACGGTTGACATTTGTCACATGAGAACGGGTCGTTTTTACGACTCTGGAACGATTTACCGGCCTCTGTGTTTGCTCCCTCCTACAACATGGATCTATTCAAGACCCACGTTCAATCCTTCCTCTCCTCAAAAAGACACTCCACACAGCATCTTCAAAGATGACATACATAGGCCCTGAGGGAAATTAATTTCCTCATGGCTCCCTCTGTGGAGTAAATGTAAAAAATATAATAAAATACGAATGCATAACGAAGATATGGACAGTTTGGATTTGGTATTTTTCTTATACAATTATAATGCGTACACGCTAATCTACATAAAGTAGCCTATCAGCAATTGTGTAGTTATACTTGTCATTTTGCAGACCTCACAAAGTTTTCAATAAATCAGGAAAATGTTACAATTTAAATTTAATTAAATATTTCAACCGTTTTTTCAGTCAGGTGGGAAACAATATCTTTAGTAAGGCATTTGCAAACAACCGTGGCCCTTGATTTTTTTTCTCTAAAATACCAACTGGTATTAAAAAATAATATTTCAAATATTATTTTCTAATGTCTGCGGGCTTATCAAAAATGTTTTTTATGTATTAATTTTATTATTTATAATAAATTGTATTCTATGTAAGTGTTACAACATTTAAGTATTTTCAATATAAATGTAAACTAGCTGACCCGGCCATGCGTTGCTGTGGCTAATAAAACACAACGTCATCTACTGGATGGTTATCCAACCTTTATAACCACCGCCGTCTTTGAGTTTATCACGAAAAGACAGACAGATGCCGCGGAGGACTTTAATTTATAATACGTAGAGATGATGTGAAAGCTTATAATAATGTGCATGATATGCTTGGGGTAACTAACGTATTAGAGTTAATAAGGATTAATACTGTATCCGTCTAAATAACTTTTCAATTACCGCAATGTACGTGACCATTTTTTTAGAAGGTAGAATGGGTATAGTAAGCTATCCGTAAAAGATAGCTATATGCCTTTACGGATATTTTTGTAGATCTATAAAAGAGGAATATCCCACCATGCATTGTTTTGTTATATCCCAAAAGGATTAGGCAGCGTTTTCGACGAAAGCTACCAGGCGGTTTGACTTTTTCCGACACTTCTAACAGTTATCGTTATGTTTCAACCAATTTACACAAATCCTTGGCAAATTACATACCTAAACCTCCCTCACGAAAGACTTTATTGATTGGTGAAAACCACATGAAAATCCGTTAAGTAGTTTTCGAGTTTATCGCCAACAAACAGACAGACAGACGACGCGGGGGACTTTAATAATTCATAATATGTAGAGATGTAGAGAAGATAGAGATAGAGATATAAAAGACCAGTCAGTGGCTGAGTGGGCATCACGTTTGGGTTCCACTCGGGCGTCGCGTATTCGATTCCTCCACCACGACAAAAGTTACATTTTCCACTTAGTGTGGTGGTTGTAGTAAATTAGGTTCTTTCGAACTTTTTAGTCGCAGGCATTACAATTTATAAAATGTTGCATTTGGTACACACGACAAAGTTACATCTGCTGTGCAAGGCAAATAAAAACCCCGTGTTTAAGAAGAGAACACACTGAACACTGGTGACAGGACAAGGGTACATTTAAGTCAACTCAGGAAGGGGCGTTCTCTGACCGGTGATGGCAGTGGTCTACAATAAACATGGATATAGTTTTTAATTTTCAAATATCCTAAATATTATTTATTTTATATGTAAGTGAATATCAACAATTGACAAGAGTTAATTTTTTATTATGTATTTTGTAATAAACATGAAAACAGACCATAAAAAAGAGGAAAAATATATGCTAGAATAAAGGAAAATAGATATTTCACATAAGTTTTTACAATCTTTTGAAGTTAGTAGTACCTAATGGAATTGATAATATTGGCTATATCAGTCGATTCGTGATTAAAAAACGAGTGTGTTTTAGACCACACGATTGAAGTAAAACATCACTAACTTATATCTCCCTCTCAACTTCCGTTCGCCTCGCCCGATCACACTTTTTATAACGCTCTCGTCACGCATTCACCAGCTTACACCCCAAGTCAAGCCTGCGTAAAGACCCGACCGTTTGCCTCGCCCGATCACACTTTTTGTAACGCTCTCCTCACGCATTCACCAGCTTACTCCCCAAGTCAAGCGTGCGTAAAAAAGTTTTACTTCAATAATAATTTTTTTAAATATGACAAAAATTGTACATTGCATCGCAAATACTCTAATACCCAATGACAAGTTAAAAATATATATATTTCAGTAAAAACATTGCGTAAAAACAAAAACATTACGTATTTATAATGTATGTAGTTACCCACATACGAGTATCTTGATCAACATGTATGTAATAAAACTGAATTTCATTGATTACTGATTATCCTCACTAAATTTCATTTACCTATCAGAGCTACTCGTTCCAAAATCCTGTTTGTATAAAAAAAGTATCAGTACCGGATTAAACACTCGTTTAAACCTAGATACATACGCAGATGTGGCGGATCAATTAACTGCGCAAAATGACGGTAAATCATATATTATCTTTTCAATCCATATTAGTTTTAACTATGTTTACTTGTATATTATAAGTTTTGTATATGCTTGAATTTGTTACTTTTAAACAGCACTAGATTCACGCGCAACGACGGGTTAATAGTTCCAAAATTTAACAGTAAGTGCGGACAGAGAACGTTTGAATACATCATATATTTAATTTAGCAGATATTTAATTTATTACCTGACAATATAAAGCAATGTAATTTTATGAATAAGATTAAATATGTAAATGGTGAAAAATTGGCTTTCGGAAAAAAATATTTATATTGATTTTGATATGTATGAAAAAATGTTTAATCTGTAGATATAAGATGTAAATTTTAAATTTAAAAAATGAATATGTAACTAAAATATTAGCACCTGTTGACAAGCCAATTCAATTGGCTTAGCAGGACTTGTTTGTTGATTATATGTATTATCTATTCTTTCATTAAAAATAAATAATCCTTCTAGAGTCTAGACTGTCTAGAGCATTTATTAATTTTATACTTTCTGATGTCTGTACGATCTAATATCACATTTAAGTGTTATTTTTAAAATTATTTTATTTTTTTATGATTGCATTTAATTTGATGCAATTATTGATTATGTTTTTGGTGCCATTGTTTTTAAATAATAATCAAAATATTATTTTGATTAAGATAATGAAAAAACAAAAACATTTTTTATCATGCTGCTATCTGTAACGTACATAATGCTCTTATACATAAATGAAGTAATAAAGACACATTTTTCACATCTGACCAAGTACCCCCACCATATTGATAGTACTGAGTAGAGTCCACCCTCACTCCTTCCTGGTTCTTGTTCCTTACACACCGGTAAGGGATGAGTCGCTGGGAAATTGCAGGGTCGTGATCTTTGTCTCTCGCCAGACGACATATTTTATTCAGCTGGTTGGCGAGCGTTTAATACCCTCTCTCAGGGCACCTTTCTCGCAAATAGATGGCCCGTGTTAGTAGCTGCTTGCTGCCATGAGAGACGTCGATATGCGCTCATATATATTACTCGTATATGGGTAGTTTGCCGCAAGTGGTGTGTTTGAGATAGAGAAAGCGTGCTGTGTGCCTACCGCGGGGGGAACGGCTGTTTATGGGGATGATTGTTTGAAACTACTACGGATCAAAGCTATTACCTGCCGTTGATAATAGTGATCAATATGAGTAGTGACAGATTTAAAAAAATATTTTGTAACCGTTAACTAAGCAGAGGCAAGTAATTATTATTATTTAAATAAATGAAGACAATATAAGCGAAACTCAATCGAAAATCTGGAAACAGAAAAAACAGAAAAACATATTGACACCTCTGGGACTCGAACCCAGGACCTCTTGCTTTCCGGGCAAACGCGCTAACCACTGCGCCACGGTGTCGATATGAAATTCGGTCATGTTTAACTGTATCATACTTCGACTAAGAACCACCTACATTATCTTCATCTTCTTTAACGCATATATTATTGACAACTATCTTTATGTATGATTGCAAGATTCAAACCCGAACTAAATGCTCTCTAGATAGTGTCTGGATAAATCTTTATCCATTTTATTTTAATATGCGACATCTATCGACTTTTCTGCAAGTCTAGGATGAATATTTTATTTTTTATTTTAACTTTATTGAGTTTCGCTTATATTGTCTTCATTTATTTAAATATTACATTTATTTAAATATTAAATATTTATTTAAATATTACAATTTGAGGTTTTACTCATAAAGTTAAAATAAAAAATAAAATTAAAAAATATTATTATTATTACGAATTTTTTATTTTAGTAAATTTCTAATTAATTATAATGTTTCATATTGCAAACTAAATATAATGTAGTTTTATGTAGCTCCTGCAATACATCTTGAACTTTCCAATCGGTGTGGACTTTAATGTTTCTGGTAGCTTGTTATATAACTTCATCCCTTTGTACAGTTAACTGTTCTGCGTATTCGCCTTGTCTTTTTTTGATGCCTGATTTCCTTGCACGTCCTTGTCCTTGCATTCCTTATGTCTGTGAATTTAATTGTTGAATATAATTTTATTTGAGAAGTATTTTGGTAAAATGTTGTTTATTACTTTATGTATAAATATCATCGTATTCAAGGTCAGCATTTGTTTCACGGTTAGCCAATTCAGTTCCTTTAACATTTTGTTTTCTTTTGAAAATCTATTTCGCCGATTTGTTTAAATCGTAACTTCATACAAATGCCATATTTCTCCCAGGTAGTTTACTGATTTCATATTTTAGGGTGCTGTGTCGATATCTAATTATTCAAATAATGCATGAATTTTGAGACTTAAGTCTTATGGGCCACGTACGTCATCAAAGAATTTATATGAACACTACAGAAATACTGTCAGCACTAAAATTACTGGAAAAATGGAGTCAATTTTTAATGCGGGTGTGAACGGGAAGCATTCATTAGATAATCAACACCTGTGTCATAGATTACCCAAAGTGGTTTGCTACATTTTGTGACTTAGCAGAGGTGCCAGGCTTCACGGGATGAGGTTTTTCCAGGTTCAACCGGATCGGGAGTATATACGTAGCTCCATGAAATCTATCTTTCTTCTATCTATCTATCTTCTTTATATACATATATACATTTATATATATTCTTATTTATTAATAAAAATGAATCGCCGAAATGTATGTACGCGCATAACTTCCGAACGACTGCACCAAATTGGACGATTCTTTTTTTTGGTTGTTCGTTATTGTCATGACATGGTTTATATAAAACTACTGGTGAGCTCTGGCATTATGAAATTTGTATAAAAAATTGCAATAGGTGGCACGCGAGCCGTTTGAAAATTGAATATACCGGGACTGAAAGTATGGAATGCGGGAAGGGGGAGGGGGGGTTCGCCGAACGGGGAAAAGGGGGAGGGGAGTGGGGAGAGGGAAGGTGGAGGAGGCGGAGCATGAATGCAAAAGGGGAAGGGGACGCGGAAGGAGAAGGGGAGGCGGAAGGGGAACGGGACGAATGGGAAAAGACACGCAGGGAGATACAATTTCTTTATTAAATGGAATGGAAACACAAGCCGGGAACCAGCGAGTTATTAATAAAACTAATCAATAAAGTGATTCACTTATAATAAGCAGAATCATGATATTGCGATGCATCGGTTTAATCAAAAACTTAGAAAAGACAACATTTACGGTTCCACCTTTTTTACGTATTATTTTTTCTGGAGTTGTTATGTTCATAGAAATTCTTAATTACAAACATTTCCCATAATTTTGGCCCATGAATTACCTAATTCAGGATTAATATTTTTAAAATAAAGACAATATTAGCGAAAGTCAATAAAAAATCTGAAAAAAGAAACATCAGAAAAAGATCCGGTCACATCTAGGACCCGAACTCAGGACCTACGTCTTACCGGGGAGGAGCTCTAATAACTGTGCTAATTTGTCCCATCCGATTCAATTCGGTCATATTTAACTGCATCAGACCTCGACTAAGAACTACCAACACTGTCTTCATTTTCTTAACGCATTTTCTTATTGGCGGCTATCATTATACATGATTATAAGATTCAAACCCGAACTAAATGCTTTCTAGAGAGTCTCTTGGATTTTTTTTCCATTTTTATTTAATATGCTCTATATTTTATTTTTTTATCAAGTCAAGGATGGATATTTTTATTTTTAACTTAATGAATAAAATCTGAAATTTAAACTTGTAATTAAATGAAGACAATATTAGCGAAATACGAAAAAAGTAAATCAATTTCAATCAACAATTTGGGAGGCGGGAATGGGTACCGCCGCCCCGGGAACCTTGATTGGATAACCAACACCTCTGCCATAGGTCACCCCAAGTGGTTCGCTACGTTTGGTGATTTAGCAGGTGTGCCCGGATTCATGGGGTGAGGTTTGTCCAGATCTTGGAGGCGAATGACCAAGACACACTGAATCCCAGATTCCTACCCACCCCTTAAACCCCTTTCCTTCCCAGAACTCTCCTCTCCTTCCTTTCCTTAAAAAACCCTCCACACAGCATCCTCAAAGATGACATAGGCCCTGAGAGAAATTATTTTCCTCAGGGCCTCCTGTGTGGAGCTCATGTAAAAAAAAAAAAAAAAATCGACAATTTGAAAACAGATAAATGGAAAAAGACATGGTAACACCTAAGACACGAACCCAGAACCTGGATTCTGGTGTATTTTGACTTGATTTCTGGTGTTTTTTTCCTGGGTTCGTGTCGTAGATGTGACCGTATCTTTATCTGATTTTTCTGTTTTCAGATTTTCGATTGAGTTTCGCTAATATTGTCTCATTTAATTAAAATATAATAGTTTGAGGTTAAGAGTTAAAACAATAATATTTCTGATGTTAGAATGGTATATGATTTATTCAATAATAAAATTAAAGTATTTGCCTATCTCCTGTCTTCAAACGAATATTGAAATGATAAATATTTATTTTTTATGAAATGTTTATATTTATATTCCAGAAGTGTAATATTATTTCATAACTTCTCTCTTATCAGTAATTTTTCCATGGAAACGGTTCTCTGAGAAGTTCTTATTATTACAAACGTTAATTTGGGATTCAATTGCGCATATTTAATTTGTTTTGAGTTTTTTCAGTTAGAAAGAAACAACTTTGTTTCAACATTTGTTTAGATTAAAAATATATATTTATTAGCATGATTTACTAAAAGTTAAAGAAAACCTCAAAAAGACGTATATTTTTAAAGGGTTGTTAAGATACACTTTCAGTGAAAATTTATTAACAAATGAATAAATCAGCTTTGAAAATAGCACAAAAGTTTTTTCAATATTAATTATTTTTCCAAATATTTCAAATTTTCGTTTGAATATCTATCTTATGAGGCAGAAATTAAAACATTTACGAAAAGTTTCCGTTTTATATTCTTACTAGCAGACCCTGCCACACGTTGTTGTGGCTAATGAAACACAACGCCATTACCCAACCTTTATAAAATCCACACCACCCGCTTGCCAGCTGCCTGCGCTGCCCGCTGCCTGAATTGAATATTTGAATTTCTCGGCTTTTCTCTACTATAATAAGCATGTATTATACGTATAAACCTTCCCCTTGAATCACTCTATCTATTGGTGAAAACCGCATGAAAATTTGTTTCGTAGTTTAAAAGATCTTTGCGCACATACATTTTGAGCGACTTCATTTTATACTATGTAATAATAATGCAATTCGAGCGATCGCCACTAATTATACAATGCTTGCCAGTCAACACTGGATATTTGAAAAGGGAAAATCAAATACGTACTTACTCTAGCTCTAGGACATCTCTTTTCCAATTTCTTCCGTAGAACAAATTTCAAAAGTGACTATATTACGGCCCGCCAGCCGTTTTAAATCGCACAAATATATGTTTTCTTTGAATTTCTCGGCTCTTCTCTAATATAATTTACATGTATTATACATATAAACATTCTTCTTCAATCACTCTATCTATTGGTGAAAACCGTATGAAAATCCGTTGCGTAGTTTAAAAGATTAACGCGCACATACATTTTGAGCGACTTCATTTTATACTATGTAATGATAATGATGATTATACTTATGTTCCTACAAAAAGAAGTTTGCTCATAAATATAAGTGTGAAATGAAATTAAAACAAAGCACTATTTATAGTTAATTTAAATAACGAGTTATCATAATTTGTGCATAGGTTTAATTTCTTAAAAAAAATAACATTAGCTGCACACAGGAGGCACTGAGGAAAAAAATCCTCAGGGCCTATGTCATCTTTGGGGATGCTGTTTGGAGGAAGGGAAGGATGTTCTGGGTAGGAAAATGGTATGACGGGTGGATAGAAGGAATCTGGGCTTCAATGTGTCCAAGAATGACGGACGTATGCTCCCTCAACCAGTCTCTCCCGATCCTGCCTGCCACGCATTAGATGGGCAAACACATCCGTCGCCAAGACCTAGACAAATCTCACCCCATGAACCCAGGCACCCCTGCTAATTTATACCTATAACCGCCTCCCAATTTGTTACCGTTTAATCCCTTTTTATTCGTGTATACATTTTACTAGTTCTTTGAAATTACTGGGATAATAATTTAACTAACATATTATAAATTGTCCTCTTTTTTTACATATTTTTTTAATTGTGTTGTTATACTATTGTTTTCAATTTTATTCATAATCTTTATGTAAAAGCCCAATAGGGTGTGAATAAAAATGTTTTTGGAGTAGATTTCTGCTTTGTAATAAAAATTGGTTTCAGGTTGAGAATTTTTTTATTTATTAATTTAGAAAAAAATAAGGACATACATTCCAAAGAAACAAATAACCTGACAACATTCGATTCTCCATATTCCTGTCATTAATGTGGTTTTCTGGGTTTAGTTTTGGTGTATCCCTCTTGTAAACCAAGAACCCCCAAGGATAAAAAGGATAAAGATAAAGGATAAATAAGGATAAAGTTCAACACTGCATAGTATCCCGAAATGAATCATCACAATATTTTGGCCGTGAAAAATTCACATCCTATGATCCTATTTGGATGCATAATTTAAAAAAAAAATTATTTAAGTCCCTTTTTTTCCGATTCTGATTCTCAAGTAAAAAACATTATTTACTTATTTCTTTCTTCTACTCACTTTTTCTGCCCAATCAAACCCTGAGCACGCTTATTTAATGTGTTTATTATTTTGCAGCATCATACTTTTATTTAACAACATTTGAGATTATCGTTTATTTAATTCGGAATAAACGCTGCCATAAAAACCAATTTCCTTTGTTTTATCTTTGTGGCGAGGCGACATCATAGCATGAAAAGGCGACCGTTAAAAGTAATGTAAGCTTACGTTTATTGCAAACAACACACTTAAATTCCTCAGATTGTGGATAGAACTACCTTCTGATGGGGTCCCATAAACTGAAGCAAGAATTAATTTGTATTTTTTTTAACAAAAAGTTTGGGGATGCTGTTGGAGGGAATTTTTAGGGAAAGGAAGTGTGTTATGAATGCGTAGGTGAATGTGTCCATGGGAGACGGATATTTGAGTCCATCCCCCACTGCCGGGTGGAGAGACACAAGCTGGAGAAGGCAATGGGTCTCCCTAAACTGACACAAACTACAAACTACAACCTACACCCGGTGAACAGGGGTTTTTATTCACAAAAAGATACATAAATTACAATAAATTTTATACAATAAATAATTAGATAATAAATATATATATATGCTCGTATTTGAGATAAATGAAACAATTTAACTTTGTTTGAACCACTTTTATATTTGAGAAAATCCGACCGGTTTCAGAACGACCGTTCCTTCTTCAGGGCAAATGTATACTGATTTGACAGTTTTGAAATATGGATGAGAACAATGTATTATTATGGTAGGGGTGGAGCCGTTGCTAGGTATTAATGAAGAGTGGATGGGTAGGGGAACATATCCATGTTTGGGATATAAGACAATGTTTTTTGTTTGTCGATAATAGATTCATTATTTTTAAGGGATTTTTTTTTTATTTCCAAGGCTTCTTTATGATTAATTTGAAGAATATTTATCCCTGTATTTTTTTCAATACTATGGTTATTTTCAATGATATGGTTAGCGAACTCAGAAAAATTATTATTTTATTTTATTTATTATGGAAAATCAACAGATATTTTACACTTATAATAATAACATTAATAATATACATAATATTTATTCAATGACAGATTTTCACATAATCAAAATTATAATTAAAAAGGAAAACAAAAAAGTAAGGGTCCAGTACCCGTAAGAACTTAACAAAAATATAAAAATTATGAAAATTATTAAAAAAAAAAGATAGAAAAACACAATATAAACTATAATAATCTGCTTACTAAAATTCAAACATGAAGTATTCAGAGTCAGAAATCTATTCTCACTCCACAACAACAATAATAATAATATATACATTGTACATACCTACAACTCAAGAGTGAAGTTGAATGACAAATATGCAACTGGAAAGGATTCACAGTAATAACATGTTAACTTGCAATACGGTCAAAAAATTATTTAATGTTGGCTATGACATACTTTTTTAAGGTACTTAAATTACATGAGAATATCAAATACATTGCATGTTCTGAATATGAAAGCATTTTGTCTGAGATTAGTAGAACATTTTTGAAGATGAAAAAGTGATTTTTCTCTGGTTCTAACGGATGGACACTAAAATTAATCTCAGCCAAAATGGGGCGAACAATCAATAAAACCATTGACAATTTTATGAAGATATATTATATCTGCGGAGTCTCTTCTAATTTTTAATGATTTAAGTCCATAAAGGTCCTGCAAGCTGTTTATGTCATGATAACCAATATTAAACTTGAAATTTAAATGATGTACTAATTTTCTTTGGATGGCTTCAATGCGTTTAATATAAACATTATATTGAGGATTCCATATTTGAGAAGCGTATTCAAGATGACTGCGAACATATGAAAAATACAATATTTTAAGTGTGTTCTTGAATTCTTTTCCAATACGGAATAAGAATCCTAACATTCTAAGGGCCTTCTTCACAATCATATTAATATGTGCCTCGAATGTAAGTTTACTATCAAGTTATCATTAAGATAACCACAAAGTTATAGCTATATTCAAAAGTATATATATTTAATTTACCCCCATAAATAAGCAGGGCTTGTGTGTATGGGGGGTGTTATTACATTGGTTTATTTTTTTTTTACTCTGTTCAAATTTTCGGTATAATTTTTTAGCTGAGTTTAAATTTTTTTTATGTTAGATACTGTTCATGTTTCTGATTTGTTCAGGTAGTGAATTAAAAAAAATTATGATTTAACTGTCCTTTTGTTTTTTTTACATTATATTTGGAGTGATCAATGGCAGGGTTGGTTATCCAATAAATGATTCCCGGGGCGGCGCGCGTTACCTATACACTGCCTCTTAAATTGTATGAGTGGTATGCGCTCTCAGTATCATACTGGTGAAAGATTAACGTTAACTAAAACTGAAAATGTTGCTTAAAATAGCATTAGCTGTGTTTGGTGACCATATCTGATTCCTCCCAAACTTTGTTTTCATCATTTCCTTTAGCTCCCTAAAAATTAAATAAAAGAACAACACGTACACTCACGTACAATACGGTGGTACACAGAAATGACCCAGGTTTTTTTTACATTAACTCCACACAGGAGGTCTTGAGGAATATATTTTCCCTCAGGGCCTATGTCATCTGAAATACTGTGTGGAGGGTATTTTTGAGGAGAGGAAGGAATGAACATTGGTCTTGAAGAGACCCATGTTGTAGGAAGGAGGAAACACAAAGACCGGCAAATCGTTCCATAGCCAAGCTGTTGAACCCAAGAATGAGTCAAAGAAGCGACCGGTTCTCATGTGACAAATGTCAACCGTGTACATAATGTTTCCCGACTATGCACCGGTGCCAAAGGGAGCAATGACGCTAGTTCCTCTGAGAATCGTCCATTGAAATACCGATAGAACAAAGATAGCATTCCCACCGCCTGTACCGTGCTCTAAAAATTGTAATCCGTCTGTTAAGATGGGAGAATCTATCAAACGGATCGCCCGTTTCTTCACAGAGTCGAGGGTATTTTTCAGGTATTTTGGAGCTCCAGAACAGAGGTGGCAAATTCAACCGTGGAGCGCACTTGTGATTTGTACCTACAGGGTTAGCAGTTGTGTACTATAAAGTAAATAAATATGGGCTCTGTACGTGCGCCCAGTTTTTGAGAGTCTAACTTAAATCTGGCTTCAATGGAGCCCCCATATCTGAGCTGACTATACCAATTATTACGCCATTGACATTTTATGGAGGCTAATTTCCTTAAGTTTAATCTTTTATAAAATATTTCGCCACAAAATGTGAATATGATCGGATAAGATTCAAGTGAGTTATTTGCATAATGTTATTGTGTATAAAAAAGCTCTTAAACTTAATCGCATCACCTGTTGAATTTGGACAGATGTCGAAACAGTGCGTTGCTTGCTCTGGCGCAATCGGAATATATCTTTAAACTTAACGTGACAGCGAACATTTTATGGGATGTATGAGTAATAACATAAAATCAAATTTAAAAATGCAATTTAATACAATTTTTTTGGTGTATCTTTCTGTACACATCACTGCTGATTATGTTTTGTTTTGACTTACCTAGATTTAGGTGACACAAAGCTGAATATCTAAAACGAGGATCCGTTGTGCATTTTTGAGCGAGCTTCGTATGAATTTAAAGTTTCCCGGTCATGAATGCATTTTCGAACAAATCTTGTAAACTCCCGAATCCTTGCACCCCCCGTGTGATAAAGTGTTTCGCGATCGGGTAGAGCGCACCGAAAATAAATACAAGTTTAGGAAATTCGTACGTCGGTACACGGGGCGATAAGTACCTACAAAGGAAATATCGAGGATTTTTCCCTGTCTCCGCAAAGAGGTTACAGGAAACGATTCTGTATACAACTTTATGGGAATTGCCTGAGTGGTGCATTTATAGAAATGCATCTGAGATTGCTCAATGGCTTAAAAGTATTCGTGATAGCGCGCTTTTTAAACTGTGATATATATTTCCAAAGTAAAATACATAAAATTTTAAACCATTTTAAGAACATCAGTAACGAACATTTATTTTTAAGTTATCGTGGTACGTTTTTTACAATATGAGGAGCTTCGACAGCTAATTAAAAAAACCTAACTTGTAAAAATGTTTATTTTTACAAGTTGTTTGTTCAGACTGGAATGATCATAATAACAAAATAATATCACAGCAAAACATAAACACTGGGCTTTAAGAAAAGATTGAAGATTTTTGAATTGAAAACTTCTGTTAAATTCCATCAGTTTTAATTTTTACCCTGAAGATGCTTGTATTAAGCGAAACCGGTCGGTAAATAAAAATTAAATCAATAAATCGTGGTTACAAACAAAGTGATTGTTTTCCTTTAATTAATATGTCAAACCACAAAGTGACTGCTTTCTACCAAAATACAAAACTTCTGTGATTTGAAACTCGATGAAACGGAAGCGAGCGAAAATAAAAAGAGACAAACACATACATCTATAGGATTTAGCCTGCGAGAGAATGACACAGCATTAAAATATTTATTTATTTCAGGGGTACTCGTTTCCAATATAATACGACAAATCCACGGTCCCACGGAAGTCTCCTTTGGTCTAGTGGTATAAAGCGCCTGACGAACCTTGGCAGCTGGGCATTCAGCAGACCAAGGATCGAATCCTATGAAATCCAAAAAAAAAATTTTTGTAAAATCAATATCCAATCTTCAAACCACTCCTAAATTAAGAGGCAAAAAGAACACCCAAAAACTAATAGGATTACCAAATGTATAGGAAAAGGACGACAAAAAACATCCTTCACATTGATAAAAAAGTACTTCGCAGAGTCCCCATTCTTGTCTCCCTTAGTTTTCTCAGGGTTTCACTTCTACCGCATGTAAATGGCACACTCTGATTTTTTTATTTTGCTTAAATCTTGTTCTCAAATATAAAATTACAAAAAATTGTAAAAATAAACAATCCAACCCCTACAGAAATCTTAAAAAACACCCCCTTAACATAAAGTATTAAAAACGGTAGTAAATTTATTTACATCTTTTTTACAATTACCGCTGAGAAGGTATTCAACAAAGAAATAAAGATAATAATTTCACAACCCCAAAACTGGCTTAATGATGTTTTGCACATCAAATTTTAATTAGCGTCAATTCAGTGCTCATAACAACTACTCTTGTAACGTTGCCGTATCCTCGGGAACTAACAGACACTTAATCAGTCAAATGAGAGAACTAATTTTCTTAATATTTTTAGTTACAATATTCTGCGGCAAGTGTTTTTTGTTAACAGAAGTGTGCTACGGCAAATATTTAATTATGCTTGAAAAACCCAAATAGCTGTCTTGTAAATAGGCAGTTACTCTCCGCGTGATTTAGTTAAGTGGGATTAAATTGAACAGCCAACACTCCATTAGTCCGTGGAAAGCAATTTTGCAGGTAGGTGCTACTCTCGGAGTAAAGCCTCTTAAACTGACGTCCCCGTACCCGCGCTTTCCTTACTACCGTAGTTTCCTGATCACGAAGTATTTTAATTGCCAGGTAATAGCAACTAGTAATTTAATGTTTTAAAGAAAAACGGTTGGATGTAATGAAAAGGGCATCACAGGCATTCAAGTGGGGGTAAGACATATACCTTTACTAATATTCTAGACCAAATAATGTTTAAGTCCTTTTTCGAAAGCGTTTGATTCTTCAATCATGAACTTAGTTCGAATCGATACACAAAGTTGATCTCTCATTTCTTTTGTACAGAATCTCGTAGCGTTTTTACTTCTAACCACTGGAGCGACAGTGCAATTTAAAATTTCTTTCTCCGATTGCTCGAGATTTTTTGGTGATCATTTTGAATATTTTCCGCTCACATTAAAAAAAATCATCCATTCTAATTTAAATATGGAGACATACAAACTGATTAGGTATATTTCTATATAGCCAACGAAGTCACATATTTTTGTCGATTATCACTTCGTAGGTTTTATTAAAAAAAATAATTAAATTGTAAAATTCTACTTAATAAGGGAAAATTTGCCAAAATTGACAGCAAACCAATCCGAGGTATTTTGATTAGTGCTATATTTTGACTAAAAGCGCTCCAGTCTATGTAATTGCTTACTCAAATATTATGCTCGGTATATAGAAATTTATAATCATAGGTATCAAATGTACCAAAATGATTAGCAATAAAAAGGGTTATCCACGCTCACAAAAATCTAGAAAATCATAATAAAATTGATCATAAATATATCACAAGAAGTCACTCCAGAAAGGATCTCGTGGTTCCAGGGAGCATATGGCAAAGTTTCAAAATATATATACGAGTACATATCTGGGACCGAAATTGTATAATAAAATCCCCCCAGAATTAATATTAAAAGATGCAAAATGACTTGCATCGGTTCAATAATAACTAAATGGTTGATTGGCTTAGGTAGGGTTGAATCTGAAAAAAGATTAAATAATGTCACTTAAAACTTTAAATTTTACATGGTTAACTATTAATGGCGCAATCAGTAACATTTTGATTTTTTTTTACAGAATACATTTTTGGCATTTTTCACTAGCATTTGGTTCCTTAGAACGGGCAATTTGCCTAGCTAGGAATTAATATAGACATACAAGACATAATAACACTTGTACACATTTTTAATATTTACAGTTATTTTAAAATATTATTACTATGTTTTTTTTGTTTGCTGTGTAAATGTATCTAATGAAATGAATAAAATAAATAAAAAATAGCTCCATCTAATTTTTGAGAACCTCCTTAAAGGTTATCGTCTGGGTTATTTGCGCTGTAATTTTATAAAACTGTTTATAATTATAAATATTTGAGTCGTTCAATTTCTATATCCGCTATATCAACTTTCACTGATTCGGAGGAAACCGCAAAAAACTGTCACATCTCTAGCGTAAATAAAAAATTGCATTTTTAAATTTTTATGTAATGAATTGTAAATTAATACATTCGAAAAGTGTTCATTTTTCAATATATGTCAAGAAATATTTAAGAAATTTGGATAAATAAAATGGATAAAGCGGATTTTTAAGCGGATTACTCGCTTCGTGATTTGTATGGAATATAGAGGCTTTTGAAACTCAACTGACCTGAGGGGCGTGTTTCTACACCCGCCATTTTGGCAAAATAACTGCTCGTGATTGGTTGAATTCCGATATAGCGGGTTTTGATAGTAACTTCTTGAATGACATAGCGGGTTTTGTTTCTCTCTCGCAGTTTTAACATGGTTTTGGTCGTGATAAGATTTTAAAACTCAATTTAGGTTAGTCTTGTTCCTCGCAAAAATGGGAACAAGATGTCATACTCAGATCATTTCGTCAAAAATCGAATATAGCGGGTTTTGAAATTATAGGACTCAATTTTTTTCTTAATCCCAAATTTAACTTTTTCAGTTGGATAATTTAAAATCAATTTAACTCAATTTGGTAGGCGGGTACCATTTATTTTATTTACCCGGGAACCATTTATTGTACGACTAACATCTCTGCCATAGGTCACCCCAATTGGTTCGCTACGTTTTGTGACTTAGCCGGAGTGGTCGGGTTAATGGAGTGAGGTTTCTCTAGGTCTTGGCGGCGTACGCGTCTGCCTACCTGCATGGGTAGGATGGATTCATACTTCAGTCACTTTTGGACACACTGACCTCAAATTCCAACCCACCCCTCTACCCCTTTTGCTTTCCAGAATTTCCTTTCCTTAACACTAGAAAGACCGGAGCCTTTATTTTGACGGCTGCCCGAAGTAATTTGACGATATAAGGCAGATTAATTATTTGTAACATTTTTGTGTCATTGTCATCTCTGGGGATGCTGGGTGGAGGATGTTGTTAGAGAAAGGAAGGAGAGGAAATTCGGGGAAGGGAAAGGGTGTGAGGGATGAATAGGAAAAATCGGTAAATGAATCCAGGAGTGACGGACGAATGAATCCATCCTGTTAAAGAGGTCTGAACTAAATCAATGTCTCCTGACCCGGTCCGCTACGCAGTGGGTGGGTAAACGTATTCGCCACCTATGTAGATCTAGACAAACCTCACCCAATGAATCCGGGCACCCTGCTAAGACACCAAACGTAGCGAACCACTTGGGGTGTTCTATGGCAGAGGAGTTGGTTATCCAATAAATGGTTCCTGGGGCGACGGTACTCATACCCGCCTCCGTATTTGAAAAAAGTGATAAGCCGTCAAAGTGACGGTCGGGGTCTTCATAGGTATGGAGCAGTACCCGGTGTTTCTAGTGTTAAAAAAACTCTCCACACAGCACCAGCAGTGGAGCTAATGTAAGTTTTTTTCCAATAAATGGGTTATGGATATTAACGGCAGGGAAGAAATATGTTTCGGTAGCATAACTTGCAGATGCATCATACCGGTTATGGCAAGTTTGCTGCTTCTAGTAATGATAGCAATTTTTTTTTGAGAAATACTAAAGATAAAGACCATAAATTGACTAATTCCGTTATATATAAATTCAAATGCAATGATTGTCACTCATTTTATATTGGAGAAACAACTCGTAATTTTGAAATCAGAATCAAAGAACATTTAAGGTGTCTTAATAATAATAATTTTTCTGAGTTCGCTAACCGTATCATTGAAAATAACCATAGTTTTGAAAAAAATACAGGGATAAAATATTCTTCATATTAATCATAAAGGAAAACGTTTGGATAACTTATAAGCCCTGGAAATTAAAAAATCCCTTAAAACTAATGAATCTATTATCAACAAACAAAAAATATTGTCTTATAGCCCAATCATGGATTTGTTCCCCTACCCACCCACTCTACATTAATACCTACCCACCCAATCTACATTAATAACTAGCAACGGCTTAACCCCTACCATAATAAAACATTGTTCGAAACTGTCAAATTAGTATAAGCTTTCCCTGAAGAAGGAACGTTTGTTCCGAAACCGGTCGGATTTACGCATTACAGTGGTTTATACAAAGTTGTATTGTTTCATTTGTCTATAATGGATAACCACAAAGTGATAGCTACATTCAAAAATATTTATTCTTTATTTAATTTCTGTGACTGTTTTCCGTTACCATTTGAACATCTTCGTATGTAAGATAATTCTCACAAGATAATTTCTTAAAATCAATACCTACTAGTAACATGTCAATTAAAAACTTTGGAATGGATTTTATTCCATCTTTGTCATCTTATGAACAATTTTCAAAGTCTGCAGTGCAATTTCTGAAGTTCCGTTTAAAGAAAATAAGTAATCCATTTAGCCGAGTCTTCTAGAGCACAAACAACAGAAGTAGTGACTCAGTAGATTGTAGAACGTTCCAACTCCGTTTTATTGTGTCCATTAGGAAATTGTCCAAATATAACTTACAGTGGGATTAACTACTGGCTGCAAGTAAGAACTGTTGTTCAATTAAAGCCTTATCCCCAAACTGGGTTAGAGAGGTTAATGATTAAAAGCGAGTAAATGAAGCGAATGAAAAGTGTCTTTATTTTTATTTATAAGAATAGTTTGCACTTCGGCGTGGCAGGTTATCACATCTGGAATCTAAATAAATCATCTTTAATATAAAAATGAATCACTGAATGTGTTGCTAAGCGCATAACTTTCGAACGAATTCACCAAATTGGATAATGATTTTTTTGTGTGTTCTTTATTGTCAGGACAGGGTTTTTATAAAACTTCCGGTGAGCTCTGGCATTATGAAATTTGTATGAAAAAATTGCTATTGGTGGCACGCGAGGAAGCTGCTATTGCTATGGAATGCGGAAGGGAGGGAGAGATGGGGGAGGGGAACCAGGGAGGGAGAGGAGAACCTGGGAAGTGGGAGGGGGACTTGGGAGGAGGGAGGGGAACTCAGGAGGGGGGTTCGCGGGACGGATGAAAGGGGGGGGGGGGGTGGAGTGGGGAGAGGGAAGGTGGAGGTGATGGAGTGGGAACGGGAGAACGGCCTCACCTTCCCTCTCCCCACTCCACCCCCCCCCCCCTTTCCTCCGTCCCGCGAACCCCCCTCCTGAGTTCCCCTCCCTCCTCCCAGGATTACTTGAAATGACGTGACTAGATCTGAATAGCCAGGTACGTTTCCCACATCTCCTTCCCCTCCCCACTACCCTCAGTATCACACCATACCTAAATTGGGGATGCCATTGGCACTCACTGGCTCGAGACGGTTGAGAGCAGTTGGGACTCTAGTGTAATTTTCAGATAAAAAGTTATACGCAAGTAGGAATCTTTTAAGGGTTTTTTTGTTAAACTGACTGCACGAGTAAGTATGTCGTATTTTGTATTGCCGCATGCTTCTTCGGAGAGTCGAAATTATTGTTAGTAAAAATATTTTTACAGCGGATTTTTACTCAAGATGCCTTCAGATATAAGTACATCGACTTTCATTGTACGGCCGTATATCCTCTTTACATACATACATCAAGAAAAAATCTTCTAAAGGATCAGGCCGGACCAATTGTTGCCGGATCAACTGCCCGCCGGATCAACTGTCCGCCGGATCAAGTGTCGGCCGGATCAAATGTCGGACGGATCAAATGTCGCCGGACCAACTGTCGCCGGACCAAATGTCGCCGGATCAACTGTCATGGAACCGTAGGATTTATAGGTCCAATTAGGAGTTCCACCGAGCCAAACCCTCTGATATGAAAATATCTGGAATCGGTGAATTATTTTCCCATTTGGTCTCTGGTAGGTTGACATGTTATTTTTGTATTTATTATAATATAGTGCAATTGCATAGCGTGAATTAACTTTGTAGAAAAGTGTGTGAAAGGGTTTAGTTTTTCCTGTGGGGAAGATTTATCCTGGCCATAAAATCTGAAGCCTTATAATAAAAACGTTTATTCATCAAAAGATTTTTTTTACAATATTACATATTTCGCTTTTTTTCATTGATTCTATTGTCGAAAAGTTCACTGCTTAGCTACAATTCAGGATTTCTGCCTCTCATTTAACTATCCGTCTCTGCCAATCCGGAGTCCGCTCCCTCAGGTCTGCTCTCATTGGCCGCTTTGTCTTTTTACTGGTCGTCGAAATAATAATAAGCCTATTTTAGTTATGTACAATATTACAATAAACTCAAATTTGATTTGTATTAGTAAGTTAGCATGTTAGTAATATAAGTATGTGTTTTAGAAATATTTATTAATTAAAAAGAACCCCGGTTTGGGTAAAGGCCTCCTCTAAAGATGCCAATTTTTGTCGGTCTTGTGCTATGGAGTACCAGTTTATGCCAGTTGATCCTTTCTGTAGCAAAGTATAAAGGCTTCTATTTTGTTGCCCTGTCGTCTAACTTCCGAAATTCCCATAATATCTTAGATAATTTTACTTAAACATTCTTCCAGTTCTAATATTCGGTCGTATGATGACAGGGTGTTGATGTTGTATGTTATAATTTTTAATTGACGGCTTAACTTTGTGTGATTTTTCGAAGTTTTTAAGGTTGAGCTTGAGTTTTGTATCTTTGGAGGGTTTTGGTCATAATCTTCCACGGTGACCAGCCGGGTTGGAAGATTTTTTAGTTTTTTTTATTTTATTGAAATTTGTTTATTTGTGGTATAAGTGTGAAGAGGGGGGGTTAGTTGCTATGCATTTTTATTCTTTGTATTTGTATTTGTCAAGAAGTTCAACATGTTTAGTTTTTTAGCTCCTTTGATGACACTATTTGACGTTGTAACCTTGTTTTTCGAGCAAGGCTGTTGTTATTTATTCTTTTTTATTTTATTTTCTTGAATATGAATATTTTCAGGGGATATTGAGAGATTTCTCTTATTCGCTGTGTTAACGATTTTGTCCAGTATTATAAGTTTATGGTATTTTATTTCGGCAGTGTTTACCTTTTCTCTCTCATTCTTTATTTGCTCTTGTAATTATTTTCTTTTATTTAATATATAACGTGGAAAGTCTTCTTTTATGTAGTATGTTGAGTCTTTCAGTGTAAGTTTTTTTGTTTAAATATATCGATTTTCAATCCTAGATCAGAAAAAAGTGACAACAATTGGTCTAGATCTTTCTCCTTTTTTTCCAATTCACTTTATTTCTTGTATGTCTCTTTATTCAATGTTTAAATCGAAGTATTTTTTAATAAATTCCACCAAAGTATTTTCCAAGTTTAAGTATGATAACTCCTTCTCTTTTATCTGAAAAATACGATGTTTCTTTGTCTTGTTTGTTTTTCCAAGAAATAAAGACGTTTCTCTTGATTATCTGGTCATCGAAATATAATGCGTAAATACGCGCCTTGCCGATCGCGTCCCATAACACAGGGGTATAGTGCATCGCAAACCTCAGCGGCCAGAGAAATCCAGCGGACGGAGGTTCGAATCCTACGAAATCCAAAAAATAAACATTTTTGATTTTGTAAATCAATATCCCATCTTGAAACAACTTTAAAATAAACAGGCAAAAGAAAACGACATCTAGCGGCTTTTTAGTTTCCCTTCTATCGCATGTGAATTAGACAATCTAATTTTTTTTATTACATCATTGCTGCACTTGAAAAAATCTTCGGGCAATCATATAATAATATCTTTGAAATTAACCCTTGAATCCAACAACAGTGCAATCGATTTGGTGTGCCATAAATTTATATTTGATTTCACACGTATTGGTACGTAGAACATTATTATTATCCAATATTCGTATTCTAGTGCTTAAAAAGTATCTGCGTACCACCGAAGTGAAGATACAAACGCTTGAAAATTCATTACATCTCACTTTCTCTTGTAGTTGGTAAGAGCGGGATGTGAGAATGCAAATATTTGTTTTACCGTAGTTTAGAAACTACGGTATACGGTGGCCAAATTTAGGGATAATTTAAGGGTTTTGTTTACATGTAGGTACTATGAGATTGCTCTTACGATTTTATTTATGTAACTCGGCAACGTATTTTTAATGCTTGTCTTTTTGGTGTACCTACTGTAAAAAATGTCAGTAATTAGAAAATGAAATTGTTGATTTCCAAAGTGGTAATAAATAATAAATAAAACAAATAATGAATTTCCAAAACATTATACAGATTTCGGATCAAAACATAACCAAAAATTTGTAGAAAATACTTTTCTAAGCAGAAATCAAATAAATCAATGTTAACTAATTGTATTTTACATAGAATAGATTTAATATTTTGATACATTGTTTAAATGATAACACGGAACTTAGGGTTAAGTGTCTTGACTGACTTCAAGAAAAGTATTATATGTTTTTATTTCAAACCTACAGAACTCATGGTAGAAAACCCGTTTTAACATGTTCGAAGACTTAGAAACTCCTGATTGCAAGAATTCTGCTATCATGGGCTACATTCTTGGGGTAATGTTTGTCCAGGTCTTGATGGCGGGTGCGTCGGCCCACCTTCTGCGTGGCGGGCCGGATTGGGAGATGCTGGTTGAGGGAGACCCTTTACAACCGGTTACCACTGTCCGGGCCGCTCGGTAGTACAGGGGCCGACCCTCAGACTCACGACTGAGGGTGGGCTGCCCCATCAACGAGTGTAAAAACCCCGCCGCTGCTGTTGTGCCGGTTCGTGACCGGAGGGGACCCAGGAGTAGCGTTTGGGGCGCATTGGGCGACCTCTCCAGCCGGACTTTCCCTTCCCATCGCCTTGCACCGCAGTGGGTGGGTTGGATACATACGTCCGTCTCTCCTGGAAACTCTGAACCCCAGCATCCTACCCACTCCTTTACCTTTTCCCTCCCAGACCTTCCAACCTCTCATATCACACTTAAATAACCCTACAAATAAAATCATGAATATACAACCATCAACAATTAACGTCATTTCAGCGGCGAGGAGTAGGGGTCCCCGGTGCAGGCCAAAACTGTTGGTGAATTACACCAACATTTGCGGCCTGCACACCAATTTAAACTCTGTCCACCACCATCGTTCATCAGTTCAGTTCTAACTTTTGTTGGTACGGATGCTTTCATAACTTATCCCGTTTAAATTTAATAAAAATCTGGTAAAAGTTAAAAGAAAGGCAAATATTGTTGCGCATACGTGCGTAGGGTGTTATTCCCCCCACATTAGTGTATTTTTAGTGTTTTATATCCAATAATAACTAATAATTTTAAATTATAAGTGCGGCAGTGACGTTTACCTGAGGTTTACCTCAAAGGTGTAAAGTTTATGATCACAATGTTTATAAAGATTTTAGGTATATATTTAGGTTAATTTATCCTAAAAAAAAAGTTATATAGTGTCTTAAGTTCGTAACAAAAGTTTATTTGTGATTTAAAAACAATAGCCGGTTTTGGCCCAAAGGCCAAACCTTGCGTCATACATTATTATTTTAAAGTGTGAAACTAAACAATTAGAGTGTTAAAGTTCCCGTATAACCAACAATATCCATACATAGTTTATAATTCCCTACTTAATAGTGAAAATCCCATCAAATTCGGTGGCATATTAACAAAGTTATTAAAGATTTAGTTTTAAATCTGGCGGTAGTGTATTTTTTGAAATATCCATCTCATCACACGTCAGTTCGTCAAGTGACTTTTCATCACTTTTAACAATAACAGATAATTGACTGATTTAAACGGTTTTTTTTAATCCTAAGTGTAAACATAGGTTAAGGGACGTTCCCCGATGACATATAAAGTCATCTTCTTCCTCTTTTTTGTATTTTTTTTTGTATTTTGGTTTCAATATTTTAGTTTCCTGATTTCTAAATCGATTTTTTTTTTAATCGTGACGGTTTTATCGTAACAGTGCGATAAAAAATGGCGTCTTCCGATTCGGATGACCAAGATGAACAATATCCAGGTGATGTTAATACTAAATTTAAACTTTTGGCAAAGGAAAATCTCGAACTGAGGAGAGCTCTTCGCTCGACACGGGATGTCTCTCCAAGAACCACGGCTTTTGAGAAATCACTAGGTGTACGAGACCCAACCCTAACAGGTATGAGTGGACGCGCATCAGAATCCCCGTTCACTAGCATCCACGGTGAGCGTCTGAGTGAGTCTCACTCTACAAATGACCCCACTACTGAGACTCAAACCCGTGAGGAATCACCTGTTGCCCCAGAAAAACCTCTCGCATCCTCACCCAACCAGGCAAATAGGAAACGTGTTAGAGAGGAGGACTCCTTACTTACGGAAGAAAATGATCAATACAAGAACAACATGTCAACCTACCAGAGACCAGATGGGAAAATAATTCACCGACTCCAGATATTTTCATATCAGAGGGTTCGGCTCTGTGGAATTCCTAATTGAACCTATAAATCCTACTGATCCCTCAATATAAATATTTAAAAAATCTTTTGTAATCCTACATGTATTTAAAATTACCGATTTTTGCATTTTTAATATTTAAAATATTAACATCATAATCATTAATTACTTCATTAATATTGTGAACATTGTACTGGTTGGAAATAGATATTCCAATATTGGAGTTTTTGTTTATTCTTATAATTGTTACATGGTACCCTGGAATGGAGTAATTAGTTTCGCCAGTAGAGTAAGTCTTTGTTAACCCAATCAAGCCCCGGAAAAAAAATATTTCTTTTAAAGATATTATTAATTTTTCTAATTTTTTTTCAACGTTTTTAATATTTTTATGAAATTGAGTAAATCCTTTTTCAGTGCAAATAAAATAGAAATTTCTTATAGAGTGATATAAATTTTCTTCTATACATATTTTTTTACCTAATGCGTTACATAAAAAATTATTCATTGTTAATTTATAGATAAGAGTTTTAGGAAATGAAAATTTACAATATTTATTCGTAGTCAATGCGTTCTTTAGCAATTTGAAGCATTTTTTGTCGGTAAAGGCATTTTATGCTATCGACTCTATGATCGGTGGAATAGTTCATATCAAACCTTTTGTTTTGGACACAGCAGTTGTTGCAGATTGGAGTTTGTTCTTTGTTTTCACATTTGGATAGTATATGTTCCTTGGTGCAATGAGGGCAAATGGGAGGCTGCGTCCTGGCGAGACATCTTTGAGCTGTGTGGCCGAACTTAAGGTAATGGTAACATTGTGTGAGCGGGCTGCAGTCGTTGACGTACACTCTTTGGAATTTGATGTTTATTTTTTTTTTATCTATTAGTTTTTTCCTTAATTGTCCAGTTGTTTCGATAATGTAGTTAGTGGTGTCGTTTTCTTTTCCTTCATTGTACTTATTTTTTAATTCCATGATAAGCTTAATGTCTTTTTTGTCTTCTAGGGTTAATCCTTCATTTTGTTGTACAATCCCGTCTATAATTTCTTCTTCAGTCAATTGGCATTGCAGCCTTTTCAACATTAAGTACGGTTTCCTTTTTTTTATTTCTTCGGCCGATACTTCTTTTCCAATTACTTTATTTATCTCTTCGGTTAATTTTTCTGCGTCTTCTTTTTTTTTGGCAAGAAATCACTAATTTTTGTTCTCCGATCTTTTTTACTCCATTTACTCCAACTTTTATTTTTGTAAAATGAATATTTTTTTGAATTTTTATTTTTATGTCCTCGGCCTTCAAGGTGTTTTTTGAAGTAATTAAAATGGCGTATTTCTGTTCTGCATTATACGAAGTTTCTACGAAGTTTTTATTGTTACTTAGTGCACTTGCGTATGATTTTTTGTTATTTTGATGAATTTCTTCAAGTTTCTGTGTGTAGTGATGATTATTTTTAATATTAATTTCTTGAAATTCTATGATCTTCTTTTGTAGACTAATTAGTTTGTGTTGATTTTTTTCTTCCAGTGATATAATAATTTGTTCCAGTGTTAATTTTATTTTTGAGTCTTTCACTGAAGTGATCTTATTAACTAAGTCTTTAATATTCTTAAAAATCTCTTCTGTTTCCATATTAAATTAATGGAATCGCCCGGGTGGGCGAGTAATTAATGTGAGTAACTATATTTATTGTTTTACTTCTTATAAAAAGCGCGACTGTACTCGTTCGGTGCTGAGCGAGAATGCATGATGATAGTTAGGGATAGGCAGGAACTGGTTTATTAAGCATATTTTCATTTCAAAACCAAACTAGGTAAGATTTAAAAAAAAAAAACTTGGAAAATCTCTAAAAGCGGGCGAATTAAAAACAAGCTGAGTCGGGAGAATTATTTTTAGTTTTATTGTTTAGTTTTGAGTTTTTGTATTGAAATCAAGGAGACATTTTGTTTTTTATTTAATTGAATTTTGGTACTTTATAATCCACGCAGGTCAAGTTATAAATCACAATAGTCTAGTCTATTTCTTCTCCTTGCTGTCTCAAGTATGAATCATCATTAAAGATAAGCCACTTGGCATAAATTTGAAGAGGAATTTCCCGTCTACGTATGGTTCTCCAGGAAAGCCAATTTGGTGAGGTTTTGAGCATTTCTATTGTATTGAATAGAGAATAGACGACATAATTCAAGTAAAACATTTCTTGTGAATAAGATCACAGAATGCACGCTATAATTTTTTGATATTTATAATTTTTGTTCTTCTATTTATTTAAAATCTTGCGAAAGCATCACTCTAATGGTATGAAATTTTGTCTGGAACACTGTGCTGAATTTTTTTTTTGCCGACGTGTTATGATATTCTCCTTATACATTTATAAGAGTATTATTTTTACCACCGTCACTCAGGGATCCATTTATTGGATAACGAAAACCTCTTCCATTGGTTGCCAAGTGGTTCAATACGTTTGGACACTTAGCAGGGATGCTCGGGTTTATGGGTATTTGGGTTATGTTATTTAAGGTTTTGTGGGTCTTGGTAGCAACTGCGTCTGCTGGATGCTAGGGTTCGGCATAAGGTTGTCTGGGTCTTGGCAGCAGCTGCGTCAGCTCAGCATCTGCATGGCGGGCTAGATTGGAAGATATTGGTTGAGAAATTTGATGTGAATAATGGTTGAGGAGTTTGATCTCTCCAGCCGGACTCTTTGACCCATCGCCCTGCACCACAGTGTAAGGGATGGATTTATGTGTACATCCGTCACTCTTTGACACACTGACTCCCAGACCCGTCTTATCCGATCTTACCCGTCCCTTTTTCCATAACTTTTTTCCTTCTCAGGACTTCTTCTCCTTATTTTTATTAAAAATACCCTCCACACAGAATCCTCAAATATGGCACAGACCCTGCGGAAATGATTTTCCTTAGGGTCTCATCTTTGGAGCTAATGTAAAAAAAATATAATTTTTTATAAGAAAAACTTTCTTCTTATAACTTTTGAAGGTTATTCCCATCAACGTAATATATCATTGAAGAAAAAGATATATATAAAATTATAATCTAAAAATAATTAATTGAAGATAATATTGTTAATTCTAAAATTTGAAATATGAGATTGACTATTATGAAGGCTTGACAGAAGGTGGCAATAGCGAAATTGGTTAAAGGGCACGTCCCGGTTAGACGAGAGGTCTGGGCTCGAGTCCGAGTTGCGATGATTGTCTTTTTTCTGTTTTCATGTCTTGTTCTCATATTTTTCTTTTAGATTATTATTGTTATCTTCTTCTTCAATGATAAAAAAAAATACATTCATGCTTTCTAATTCCTATTTTTGCACTTCTTTTATGTTATTTTTTTATGTACGTAAGTATTATTATTTTGAATGTTTTGCCTTGCACTACCCCTAAAAGGTTCATATTATTAAAACTTCCCTGTTAAAAAATATCTTCACCAAATACAATATTGTTCATTAAAACCCCGCGTTGCTGTATATATAATTCATGCTCTTCCGCCATAATAATAGTTGAATCGCTTGAGTTCGGCATTAAAAAACAGATTTACTTTCTTGGCTTCGTAGAATAGGGCCCGGGGGTTGCATAAGTAGGATAAGTACGGTGCTCGGGGTTAAGTAAGCAGTAAAGCTCTACGTACATATGATTTATACACCGCGCGCTTCCCCTTGCAAGCAAAACCCAGATCTAATTAACATAATTCATTTTATTAACCTTTTGTTTTTGAGGCTGTGCACGGAAGTTTCCATATGCAAGGAATTGCGATAGGACTTTGAGGGGGTTAAGAATGGAATTCAAGGTTTAAGTACCGATATTTTTTTTTAATTTGAAAAAAATTGTGCTTATCATTGGCGGTTCGTAGCCTATCTAATTGGGAGTTTAATCGGAGTTAAAATGGTGAAAAAAATCCTCAGATATATGACAAAATCATGTGTCGGTTTTTTATATATTGTATATAATATATTTTTTCTTTAGATGTAAAGGAATTTAATCAATTCACTTCGCCAGAGTTAAGCGACTTAGCAACAATATGCAATTCGGTGATTCATTTTTTTTTTATATGAAGACCTCACAAGAGTCCCAGATAGTCTCGTCTGGAGCCAGTGAGTCTATGGTATATTGTGACGCTGAAGGTAATAAGGAAGGGAAGAAGACGGGGAAGAGGAAGGTAGGGAAGTACCTGGCTATTCAGATCTGGTCACCAAACACGGCTAAAGCCATTTCAATCAACGTTTCAATTCTGAATAGTGGTCTTACAAAAGGGCGATTCTAAGAGTATCTTCCACTCTGGAACGTGACGCAAATATACTTTATATTATTTTTAATTAATTAATCGTGAAAAACACAAATTAATCAATCAAAATTTAAATAAATAATTATTTAAATTTAATTATTTTTACTCATAAAGTTAAAATAAAAAATAAAATAAAACAATTAAAATTTATTTGCCCACGCTGGGATTCGATCCCAGACCACGCCGGCCGTCAATAAAACGTCAGGTTGCAAAATAATATATATATATATATATATATATATTTTTTAAATTATTTATTAACCAAGAATAATATAATATCGTTGGTTACAAAATAGTTTTTAATGCGAAAATCACTATTTTGCAGGTTTACCTGGTGGTCTGGCGCCACTAGTATGTTTGTGTTTGTATGAACCAAGAAATATAGAACGGAACGTCCCATAGGTGCGTATATTCATAATTTTATTGTTTGTATGAGTTCACTGCACAAACGCACCTAAAAGAAAACCGCCACTGATGTTAACTTATCATACATTTAATTTTTGCCATGCCTAAACTATATTTACTCATCTAAAATGCTGTTATGAAGGTTTTTATTAGGAAGTTTTTTGTTAAGAAGGTCGTGTAAAATACCTATATTGACACATTGTGAAATTTTTCACAATGAGTATTTTTCATTTAAATAACGTTTTTGGAAAGCTAAAATGGGTAAAAAAAACATAAAAAAAATTTCTTATTCTATGGGAAAAAAAAAATGTCATAACTGACTACATGAATATAAAATACTGTGACAATAAAAACATCATTCCATACTTTTACAGTGGAATAACTTAGTGAGTAAAACCTGAAAATTTTAATATTTAATCATTGAAATCAACTTTAACGACTCTCAATCGAAAAATGTGAAAAAGAAAAGACAGGGCAAAAATAATTTAAGTTCGTATGGTTGAATTAGATCACTAGTTAGAGCACTTCCCCGGCAAGGAAGATGTCTTTGGTTCAATTCCTTTATGCGACTGAATCTTTTTTAAAACTTTTTCTTTGCACATTTGTAGTTTGAGATTCGTTAATATTGTCTTAAATGTCAATCTTTAAAAACACGTGCATGAGCCTAGCATGGTGGTCGACAAATTAACACACATGATGTAACCATTCAAAGCAATGAATAAAGAAAAAAATTAAAAAATATTAAAGCCCTACATAATAAATACTGAGTCCATTATCAATCAATAAACAAAAATAATTATTTTACGGTCCCACATTAGACATATTCCCTTTCGCCGTCGTTATATCACCTACCTACTCTTTAATAATCCCTAGTCATGCCCCCACTTCTACCTCAACACTTAGTAATGTTTTTCGTTCACCCATTACTTTGTAATGTCAAGTTAGTATACTTTGCCCTAAGGAAGAACGGTTGTTCCGAAGCAGGTCGGAGTACAATAAAAAAATGAATGTTTTATTTATTTATTAACATATATTTATTAACATCATTGATCCCTTCGGCACCGGTGCATAGTCGGGAAACACGCCAATCGCGTGCCCAACATTTGTACACGGTTGACATTTGTCACATGGGAACGGGTCGTTTCTTCGACTCGTTCTTATGTTCAACAGCTCGGCTGTGGAATGATTTGCCGGCCTCTGTGTTTCCTCCTTCCTACAACATAGATCTCTTCAAGACCAATGTTCATTCCTTCCTCTCCTCAAAAAGATCCTCCACACAGCATCCCAGATGACATAGGCCCTCAGGGAAATTATTTTCCTCAAGGCCTCCTGTGTGGAGTTAATGTAAAAAAAATATATAAATATAGGTTAATTATTATTTTTAATTTATTTATAAACTAACGTTTAAGACAACATTTTTATGCATAGCACAAAGGGTAACAATTATTATAAGCAATAATTATCAGCCTGAAATACTCATTTACATTGAAAAATTTTCCGAGAAAAGATACTTGCCGCCAACGGGACTTGAACCCGTGTCCATCTGATTGCCGGTCGGATGCTCTGACCACTGAGCTATGCCATAGCTGATAATTATTGCTTATAATAATGTATAGTTTGTCAGTGGGTACATAGTGACAACATTTTATGCAATAACATTCTACAATTTCAAGTATGGTAAATTCGCAAAAGTGCATAGATAGCAATTGTACATACTTTGATTAAATAAATAAATTATATTAACCCGTCTGCTTGATTAGGAATAAATACATCCCAAAACACGTAATCGAGTTATACTTTCATAAGACCAAAAACGTCCCGAGCGACCTTACATTTCAAAAGCTATATATCTCTCTTCCTCTCATGCATTTCTTTAAACCAAGAAGAGAACGAAATAATGCTTCTTATTGTCTTTGAAATATGTAGACTATCTTGCATAGATATTTTACAATTTCAGAAATCTAGGCTTCCGGATTGTGAGGTGCGAATTTATTGAACCAAGCAGATGGGTTAAAAAAAATTGACTTTATGTTCCTCCCACACAAAACGCCAATTTCATATGTAAGGACCTAATATTTATACTAGGGCATCAATATAATTCAAACAAACAAATATTGATTCATTTAAATAAAAATAAAAATATCTCTTCCACTTACCTAAGAACTTTGTTCGACAAACATGACATGGTATATAATATTAATCAATTTGAACTGTTACATTCACGATCAGGAACATTAATTTAATTAATAATAATTTTACGAGAGATGGGAAGGCTGAAAGAGATATTGAAAGAAGGGTGAATGCCGGTAACTCCATTAATGGTGGACTGAATGCCGTTGGCGCTAATAAAAAACTGTCAAAAAAAGCGAAGCTAGCAGTCCACAATGGAGTCCTGGTACCTACCCTGATGTATGGCAGTGAGGCATGGAACTGGCAGAGGAAGGATGAAAGTAAACTGAATGCAGTTGAAATGAGATCCCTGAGACGTATGTGTGGTAAAACAATGTATGATCGTGTGAGAAATGTGGATATCCGCAAAGAATGTAAGGCTGATGTAAGCATAATGAGTAAGATTAAGAAAGGGACCCTCAGATGGTTTGGGCATGTAGAGCGAATGAACGAAGGAAGTAGTGTAAGAAGAATATACGACGCGAATGTGAATGGTAGAAGAAGTCGGGGACGCCCGAGGAAGACATGGCACGATCAAGTGAATCAGATACTTGAGTCGGGTCATGTCAAAAGTCAGAATAATAGAAGAGAATGTATGAGACGATGTATGAATGTGAGTGAGGCAAAGAGTGTGTGCCAAGACCGAGTTGTTTGGCGGTCCGTCCTCTCTGCCTACCCCTGCGGGGAAACGGCGTGATGGTTAGTTAGTTAGTTAGTAATAATAATTTGTTTTTACTGTTTGGATTTTAATTATATTATGTATTTGTTTGTTGCTTTTTACTTCACCGCTTATTCCACTCTATTGTACATATTTCCTGACTCAAAATTAGTACTTACATGAAAGTCGGTTTTCTATACCCTAGCACTCCGCTTTGGTTATCACGAGAGATACTAAACAGTGGTAAGATTGCGAGGAGCATGCACATCGCACATTGCATAGATCTCGGCGAAGTTTGGCGTGAGTAAACTTGTTGTTTTAAAGTGAATTTACAAAGTTATTTTACTTGATTTACTGGCTATCGAATAGTGCTCGAACACTTATAGTGGAAAATGACTTACAACCTATTTCACCATAAATGAAGGAAATTTTAGCCTAGTAGTAGGTAAATTAACAAGAATATTATTTACTTATATAGATAACTTGTAAAATGTATTATGCTGAACTTTGAAAATAGCGTCTTACAGTTTTTTTTTAAAACAAAAACATGCTATTTGCATTAAATTTGTAGTAGTTACAGCAATTAAATATGTTTTTAAAATGCTATTAAATAAAACAATTTATTTTTTATTTTTTTAAACTTTATCAGTAAAATCTCAAATTATAATATTTAATTAAATGAAGACAATATTAGCGAAACTCAATCAAATCTGGAGACAGAAAAATCAGAAAAGATATTGGCTCCGCTGGGACTCTAACCCCAGGACCTTTTGCTTACATGGGTTCCGTAGCTCAATCGGTAGAGCTGTTGCCATGTAAGCAAAAGGTCCTGGGTTCGAGTCCCAGCGGAGCCAATATCTTTTCTGATTTTTCTGTCTCCAGATTTGATTGAGTTTCGCTAATATTGTCTTCATTTAATTAAATAAATAAAACTAGCTGAAAACCCGCTCCGCAGGTTTTAACTGCTAGGCCCTGCGGGCGGCTTTTGATTAAGCTTCGCCCAGTTAGTGGTGACCATTTTATAAATCCAATACGAACTGATTCCAAAACAGCCCGTTACCGTTACGGCTAGTCACTGGGACAAAGTAACCGAGACAGCGCAATGACGTCATATGTTATATATAGCCACTTGATACAACATGTATTACCGTCAATCTTTTCATATCCTGAGAGATACCACATATTTACAAATTCATAGCAGTTATGCCTAGGGGGGAGACGTCCCCGTCCGACCTGCTGACGGAAGTAGCGACATTTTGTGTTGAATTCTTAAATTCGAAACCGAATTATAAAGGTAGCTTTGTGTGAAATTCCACGTATACAGATGTTATTTGTGGCGCGGCGCGTATGGCGTGGCGTCCAACATGCACTCCGTAGCTGGGTTCTGAAATTCAACCGCGCAGACGCTACGGTATTAATACTGTTCGATGATGTCTTTGTAATACCGCAAACGCAAAGAGTAATCAAATTATAGAGAAATGGAATTGAGTTAACTTTCGGTAAGACTTCCAAGAAATAACCCTACTTAACTTAGAGGCTTCTTTTTGATAGGTGATACAATACAGCCATCGCGGAAGTAAGTTATTTTGGATCTGCTGATTCCTACAGGATGCGGAAGATGGAATTAGGATGCATTTTAGTAAAGAAACTTAATATTTTTTTTAAATATTAAATTTCTTAATCAAACTATAAATATATAAACTCAATCTATAATAAAGGTATCAAAATGCTTGGCTTCGTTCTTAGAAATTCCAGAGGTTTCAAGAATATTTCAACTTTAAAATTTTTGTATACATCCTTAGTACGTAGTCAAGTCGAATATAACTTCTCGATCTGGTCCCCCCATTTTAAAATACATTCAGATTCAATCAAAAAAATTCAACACAAATTCTTAAGACACATTAATTTTAACCTCGGTATTCCCATTGAAAATATAAATTATAATTACTTGATGAAAGAATTAAATTTACTAAGACTGTCAGATCGAAGAATTATATCCAACTTAATATTAATGTTCAAAATTGTAAATGGTAGAATAGACAGTCCTGATCTAACTAAGCTCATTGAATTTCATATTCCCACGAGAACCACTCGTTCTAAAATCCTTTTTAAATGTAACAATAATCGGACTGAGTATACGAAACACTCACTTTTACCTAGGTTGCATGAAGGTACTAATAGATATGCAGATGTGATAGATCTATTTAACTGCACGGAACATAGGTACAAGACGGCTATGCTATCATATTTTTTTAATCACTATTAATTTTATTTGTATTATAGATTTTTGCATGTAAATGTATCTCTGGTGTCACTTCATAATGTATCGTCACAATTAACTGTTATACATACACTGTTTTACCATTACTAATATTTTGAATATGAATTTGTGACATTTAATTAATGTTTATGGCATACTTATGCCGTTTGTATTAAATAAATAAATAAATAAATATTCAAACAGTTTAACTTTTATTAGGCACTCAAATTTACATGGGTGATGTTATCAGAAAAGGTTGGAAATGTCGAGATTAGTCGGTAAGAAGTACGAAGTTATTACGACCGACACTCTAGACCTCTAGACAGAATAACGGTTAGCTTCAAAACCGCTCTGTTATTCAAAAGCGCGGTCCAACACGCATGAGTTACAGTGTTGCAACTAAATGAAAATTGCCAGTATTTAAAATCAAATTACGATACAGCTTTTGATAGGTAAGTAAAAACTTATCTATGCAAGGATACGTTTTAAGATTTTCACGGCCAAAAGTACGATTTAGTGAACTTTCTATTCCGTTCCGCGGCGATGACGCCACTGCTTGTCACGATTATTTTGTACCGGTGAAAGTTAGTGGAGCTGGCAACACGGTATCGCTTCCTAGTAAATAAGCCCACATTTCACCACTAAAAATTACACATCTACCGGATCAGCCCTTATGATGGACATTGCAACGCTGTCCGAAACATTGGCTTAAGAAGGAGGTAGCGCAACACGGCATAACACCCCAAAAACAAATAACGAAATAATCTATACACATTTTTCTCCGCTCTGGAAATTTAATACATAACGTCTCTTGTGTTGACTGTTTTTCTAACTAAACACACATAAATATTGGTCCACTAATGATAATTCTTAACATCTCAAAGACGTGTTATAATAATGACAAATTATAATAATATTTAGTTTCATCGGCCATTATTTATATTCAATTAGCTATAAGTAAAATGAGATTCTAATGAAAGAAGTCCAATTCTATAAAGATCGATGGGGTAAGTAGTCAGAAGCTGGAATCCCATCTGAAGGATTAAAGCTTTAATGAAAAGTAAGCTTTAATTACTAAGATCCGGAAACATGATATAGGCATACGGCCAGAGATGGCGTCTTAATCAAATTTAATTATTTCACCATTTCCTCTATCATCAATTCCGTATAGATTAATTAAAGAAGCGAGAGGTAGAATGGAGCGAATTAACTTTTTCCAGGATTCATTTTCTTTTCCAGGCTATTCTGATAGCCTTTGAATATGTATTCTGAAGTATAATGAATCCTTTATTAATAAATTTATCCTGCTGGTTAAAATAATATGGAATGATAATTGAAGTTCGTTTTAATTGAATTGAAACGGCGTTTGTAATTCATTATAGATTGTTTTTGAAGTGAAACTTCGTTGGCCCCGTTAGAGTGATTTGAAATTCGGATGAAACGGAAATGACACACTACGGCACCTGAGAAGCATCAAACTGTGCTCAAGGCTCCTATTAGTTGTGATGTAAACGGAAGCGACGATAAGTCTGCACTCATTGGCCGCTTTTTTTTAAGGGTCGACGGAATATAATGCGTAAATTCGCGCCTCACCGAGCGCGTCCCGTAGCGCAGCGGTATAGTAGGTCTAGGGGGCCAGAGAAATCCAGCGGACGGAGGTTCGACTTTCTAGTTTCACTTCTATCTTTTTTTTCAGTTAAAGTTTTCCTTTTTTTTAACAATTTGTTCGAAATATTATGTGTTTAAAATTAAAACGTGATACAAAAGCTATTTTAATTGAAATATACTAGAAAAACATGAACGATTTTCTGGCATTTAGTAACCATGCAAAGAAGAAAGAATAAATAAAAGAATAATACGCCCAGTTAGATAAGTTTTAACATTTTTTTATAATAACAATCCAAAAACAAATAACGAAAATACGCCCGGTGTCTATTATTTTTTTCAAAGCTGTTATTTCGGTTACAACAGTGCTGTCATTTTGTCAGTTTAAAAACTAAATGTTAAATTTTGTAAACGTTTTGGTACTTGCTATATAATCGATAGTTTCAGAACCGTATTACTACAAATTAACTTCTAATTATAAATTACTAATTTTAAAAAGTGCATGGGTAGACACTAGTAAAATGTAAATGAAACAATGTTTTTATATTTTATCTGCCGAAAGCCATGATAATATGAAAATATGTTTTTTGACAAAATGAGTATATTTAATACTGATATCGAATACTTTGAGAATTAAGTTAATTATAATTCATACAATAATATTATATGTATGTAGTCTTCAAATAAATAATTATTTTATTGAAATGTATTTTATACCACATTTCAAAGATTTCTATTAAAATAATTCGATATTTCTTGATAAAACAAACGATAATGGTTAACAGGGAAATCATCCCTTTATTCGAATTCCCCCTGTAAGTTTTTATAATATCTTTTGATCAAAAACATGAAATTCGAAGTCATATATACCGGATTACAAATACTCTTGACGCGGAAGCAAACCCCTGCGTCTTAATATAAAATACTTGCTTTAATAGGTCCAGGATTTTTGAATTCAAAGGACTCTTTGAGAAAGGCGCAACGACTGATATTAATAAATTTTCAAATAACTTAATTCTAAAAACTTGTTAGTAAATTTATTTGGTTTGTTTTAATACATCAAAGCAAAAATCTATGAAAACCTTAGTCCCATAGAATAAAAAAGACACCACATAGCCCAATAAATAATTTTTTTTTAAATGCTTAAACTGTGAGTTATTGCGAAATCATATCGTTTTAAGTCTCAATCCTATTCCTTCACAATTTGCCATAAGCAACATTGTTATAATCAGCTTCTTTTTTTTTTTAAATTCCAGAGATTATCGGTAAGCATATAATTTTTTGTATTTCTTGGGCATTAACTATGTAACAATTTCTAGACATTTTGTTTTTTGAAGAGTTTTATTAAATGTACATTTGTTACTTAAATTAAATTTTTCCGCGACCGGTTTCGATACAACCGTATCATTCACGAGCAGGATTAAAACTAACTTAAAAAATAAATGCAAGTACCAAAGATTAATTAGGTGGGAGTAGTGGGAGGGATGATTTTGGGGGGAGGGGGAAAGCGGTGGGAGGAGTCAATATTATACGGAAACATGCTTTGTAAAGGAGATTTGCAAGGCGCTATTATTTTATTCACTAAATTAATTTTAGATTTAATTTTTTTGTTTATTTCGAGCGTTTCTAAAGCGCAAAGATTAAAGTATGAATTTATATTGCAATGTTTAAATTTTGTTTTTTCTTTATTGAAGCTATGGCCTGACTCTATTAAATGATTCGCAAATTAATATTGTATATATATAATTCGTATAATATTGACTCCTCCCACCGCTTTCCCCCTCCCCCCAAAATCATCCCAAAATAAACAATAAATAAAATAAAAGTATTTATGTTTCTTGTCTGCAGGTTGTATTGGGGTTACTTCATAATTTTAATGATTTCCTCATCTTTCTGTTTACTTAACCATAATTTGATGTCTTTTTTAAACATTTGTATCTCCCTGGTGTTTTTAACTTCAATTGGAAGGGCATTATATAATTTTGTAGCATGGAAATTATGGTTTTTCTGGCCAAAAGATGTATTTAATTGCGGAATGTTCAGTATTTTTGAGGATTTTGACCTTGTAGTGTAGGTGTGTTGGTCAGCAAAGTATTCATATTTTTCTTTAAATTTGAGTAGTGCATTTTTTTGAGTATAATTTAATAATGCTGAACACATTAAAGTTTTTAAAAATTTCTTTTGATGGAGTTTTTATGGATACTTTTAGGATTATTTTTATTATTGCCTTTTGCGTTTGATTTTCATGTTTAGCTACTTGCTGTTCCAATACCCTGAAGCAATGCCTGAAGCCTTTGTGGAGTCGCAGAGAATCGTACGCTTATAAATAATTGCCCTACCTCTGGAACACATATCATGGAGCCATTGTACGAATAAGGGATGAAGCAGAGAGCGACCCTTGCTTTGTACTTCATACATTCTTCTATTAATTATTTCCGCTGAAAAATTGCGCCCTCCGTAAAGACCGGCGTATCGTACGGCTGATTTGATAATCTTCTATTTTTACCTTTACGGATATTGTTTGATCTAAGGGTCCCGTTTGATTAACAATTTGTAATATTGTTCTGGCAATACGCCAGTTTCTTAATGGCTTTTGTTTTTGTGTTAAAATAATTGTGGTTCATTAGCCTATCTACCTATGTTTCATTATTTTTTTTTCAGCGTATTGGTCAACAAATAATTAAGTAGATTTTAGCGTACAGAAATATACAATCTTTAATGAAACGTGTTCTTTGGGATGAACATAATATTATAACAATTATGAAAAGTAAAATACAATTTTAGGAGATCGATGATGCGATCTTTATATCTGTTCGTATCAAGCACTGTTTTAATACATAATTAAGTTTTTTGTTTTTCAAGAAAATAATTGTGCGTAATATATTATATATGTACAATATATAATGTTTTGTGATGAACACAGGTCGGAGTTCATAAAATATCAAAACGAGGTTAAGTTCAATGAAATTGATTATTTATTTATTACTTCTTCAACGATCGCAAATTCTCTTTGTGACGTTATTTTAATAAATTAAAACATTTAATTTGAACATTACTTATTAAATCATCATTATCAACATGTTTCGAAACCAATGGTTTAAAATAGCCACCACTTAAATTCATTTTCACTTAGATTTATAATAATTTATTTGTATTATTTACACATCATAGTTATTCTTTGATTATTTTGTGTTAATTCATAAAAGTTTTTTTTTTTAATTAGTCAAGTATTATTAAATACAACCTGAAATGAGTATATTTTTTCATATTCATTTTGCATAAATTTTTTATGATATCTTGAACTAATTACTTTCTCAATCACTCTTTGTAATTTTTTTGTTGTTTATAGGTACTTCTTTGTCTATTACCGCTTGTCTGTTGTTATTTTGGTTGATTAAGAATTGGTATCGAAACACGTTGATAATTTTGATTTAAAGAAGTGGTGTATTTGTCGCAGGACAATCGCCTCAGGCACATCATTATCTGCCACCATTCACGATGCGGCATGTTCTGCATGATTTTATAATCGGCCTACGACATATACAAGTTGATGTGTTTTCATTTGATTTTTAATAAATGATTAAATACATAGCAAACAAAGAACGCTCTAGCTTTTTCAGTAATGAGTAACAAGAACAAAATTTTCATTTGGTACTCTCATCATAGCGTCGTCATATCATGTGGCCATACAGAAGATATAGTGAGTACATAAATTAGCAACTTCATTTGTTTTTTATCGAGATCATAATTTATTTTAAGTTCCAAAGTAAATACAATGAAAATTTCTGTTTTCTTTTCCGCCCTTGTGGAAACAGGTTTCTTGCTAAATTTAATGCAACTTACGAAGAGCACTGGCCAGTTAAGAATTAAATATTCTGCATGTACCTATTGCGTTTTAACAATTTCGAAATACGAGTTCTAGTTCGCTGCCCACATCAACCAAAATCCCAAAATTGTAATAACCGAATAATTCAGTGCACTAAAACGGAACGTCAGTTCTGCCTTCCGCTTTCGCATGGGTAACGTTGCATCGACCATATTATATTACATTGACTTGTTATAGAAATTACTAGTTGAACATTTGGATTATTAATCAACAATGTACCCCATCTAACTTTCTACCTCTAATGAACTCTGAAAAGATGAAATATTTTTTCTCGGAGGTAGTGAGCTTAAAAAAAAATACTAGTATGCAGCTAATACGCGGTAGAAGTTAACGTTCAGAAAACTAAAGTAGACAAGAGTGGGGAGGCTACGAAGCATCGCACAAAGAGGAGACCGATTATTCTATCTCATTCTCTCGCAGGCTATATCATGTAGATGTACGTGTTTGTGTTGGTGCCAAACAAGTTTTCACTTCAATAATATCCTTCACGGGACGCTTGGCAGATGTGAAACATCAGCAGTGGAAAGAGGAGAGCGAACATAGCGTCGTTCCGTCACGCCACACAAGAATCGGACTTCCCCGCACATATTTGGCGGCTGGGCAGAAAGAGCGTCGCGTTGTCCCGTTTTGCCAAGCTTGTGTCAGTTTTACCCCCCTCTCCTAGGCGCGACAAAAGATGTTTCACATCAAAATATATTTGACTTGCTGAACTGACGAAACATGGCCGTTAAGAGACAGTGCCTAGAAAAGGGATACACTTAAGTTTTTGAAGTAAAACTTCTTTACGCACGCTTGACTTGGGGAGTAAGCTGGTGAATGTGTGACGAGAGCGTTACGACAAGCGAGGCAAACGGTAGTTAAGAGGGAGCTATAAGTTAGTGAATATAGAAAGAGAGAGGGTTTCATTTCGTATATTACTGTAGGGGCAAGCGAGAGAGGTGCGAGCACACAATTTCTTTCTCTCTTTCTCTCGTAGCCAGTAACGTTTCGTATATCTAAGACACAGTGCAGGCCTGTTGTCTGAATCACACTGTAGGAGCAAGCTCTTCCTATCATATAGATGGAGCTAAAGAAGTTTTACTTAAGTCGTGTAGTCTAAAGCACGCTCGTTTTTTTTAGCTAGTGTCTCGTGATTTTTGTTAATCTCTATCTGGTCTGTCTGTTCGCAATAAACTTGAAAACAACTGAATGGATTTTCATGCGGTTTTTACCAATAGATAGAGTGTTTTATGAGGAAGGTTTAGGTATGTAATTTGTCAAGAATTTGTGTAAATTGGTTGAAACATAACGATAATTGTTAGAAGTGTCGGAAAAAGTCAAGCCGCCTGGTAGCTTTCATCGAAAACGCTTCATAATCCTTTTGGGATATAACAAAACAATGCATGGTGGGATATTCCTCTTTTATAGATCTACAAAAAAGTACGCGAAGGCATATATCTATATTTTACGGATAGCTTACTATACCCATTCTATCTTCTAAAAAAATGGTCACGTACATTGAGGTAATTGAAAAATTATTTAGACGGACACAGTATGAATCTTTATTAACGTTACCCCAAGCATTTCATGCACATTATTATAATCTTTCACACCATCTCTACGTATTATAAATTAAAGTCCTCCGCGGCATCTGTCTGTCTCTTCGCGATAAACTCAAAGACGGCGGTGGTTATAAAGGTTGGATAACCATCCATTAGATGACGTTGTGGTTTATTAGCCATAGCAACGCGTGGCTGGGTCAGCTAGTTTGAAATAAATATGTATGTGCTAAAAAGCAGCAACTTTCGCAGTCAACTACGGTCATTCAACAAATATGGGGAGATATTTGTTTTTTCAGTTGACTAGAGTTCCTCGTTAGCTTTGCTTTCTATCCTCATATTTTGTCCCGTAGATCACAACACCATTACTGCATTCACTCTACTTTCGTCACTCCTTTGTCAATTCCATGCATCACTACCATAATATCAGGACTACCAGCCTTTGACAAGTCCTTTGACGACCTTTATTAGCGATTCTGCTTTCAATGCGCCATTAATTGAATTTCCTTCACTCATCCTGCTGCCAATGTTCTTATCAGTTTCCTGTATATTGCGAACATGCAAACAACCCCAGTTCACAAGCTTATCTCTTGCTGCAAGGATTTACTAGCCGCAACTTCATTACACTATGTATGTATGTGTTTGTATCTTACTTTGCACTTAAGTAGTTACATTCAGTAAATTATTTTGCCATAGATATACTTCGTTCATCCAATAGACGAAATACTGTGTAGAAGTATTTCAACTAAAAGGATTTATTTTCTCTCAAATATTAATAAGTATGTAATTTTATTTTATTTTTAATTTAATAAAATAGTATCAGTTACATATTTATACACATTAAATAAAGTTTTTCTATTAAAATACATTCAATAATACGCTTTACACCCTTTTTAAGAGCAAAGCTCGTATATATATATATATATATATATATATATATATATATTTTGTCTATTATTTGTTTTATACATATATATAAAATATATGTATAAAACAAATAATAGACAAAATAATAGAAAAACAACAGATTGAAGAGGAGAAGATAAAAAAAATGAGAGAAAAAGAATAACTAATATTATATTATAATTGAGTTGTTTTGTTGATAAGTTACATAAAAAGTGTTTTTCTTGAGTTTTTTGTAATTTGTTTCCAATCTTAATTTCAAGGGTAATTCGTTTAACCATTTAACTCCAATATATTTGTAGAATTGTTGGGCTGTGGTGGTGTAACAGCGCGATATAGTCAGAGAACCAAGGAAATTTGTTCTATTGCTGTTTGAAAAAAGAGTTAAGTTCACATTATTGAAACAATCTTTGTGTATTTGTAAAAGCGTAATTTATTTATAAATAATATGAAGTGAAAGGACTTTAAATTCTTGAAATAATTTGATGGTAGGGTAATCGTATGGCTTTTTAAGAATTATTTTTATTAATATTTTTTGGATAATTTCTAAAGGCAAAAGAGAAGTTTTGAAAGCACCACCCCAGCCAACAATTCCATATTGTAATACTGATTGAATTAGGGAAAAATATATGGTTCTTATTAATCCAATATTTAATATGTTACGTATTCTAATAAAAATGTAAATTAATTTTCTTAACAGTTCTACTGTTGTATTGATTTGTAATTTCCATTTTATGTTACTATCTATAATTTCACCGAGGTACCTATTTTACATTTGTTTTAACAGTGAGTATAGAGCCCTTAGGTTTACACAGATATGACTTTGGATTACAATTATATGAGTGTATACATATGTTTAGATTCTCAGGGGTAGCATTTTTATTCAGAGTGAATGGTATTACAAAAGTTTTTTCTGTACTTAGAGATAGTAGATTTTGATCAAACCATTTTTTTTATCAACATGTTATATCAGTAAGATTATTTACGTAATAAATATAGCCAAGATTCGACTAATTCACAACGATTCAACATTCAAATGTACCTACCGTGTTAAAGCAAGTAACTTTAGATGTTTGAGCACAGACCGTCTAACGATTCCCCAATCCATCACGTCAAGTTAATTTTAGGTTGGCAACACTTGATGGCTTGGTAATAAGACGGATTACTATGTTGCGTTTCTACTGACTACTGCTCAGTACTCTAGTATCTCGCTGTTAAATAAAACAACTGACGAAAATATTTTTTGTTATGGCAACATTTCTAGAAGCAACGGAAAACTAAAAGAAGACTAAAAAATGTATCACATTATCTACTGTTCGAATCAGCTAAGGCCCAAAAGTTTAAACGCTCATCGGATTTTTAATCTGACGTAAACTGACATTCTCCGTCAATTCGAGTTTTATCATTTGAATCGTTTGAACGTCTTTAGGTCTGAAACCGCCGATTCTCTAATTATTATTGTCGATAAGCCTAACATTTCTGTATGGTATGAAATTTTATACAAAATACCTACCTATAACGTTCTTTCTTTTTACCTAGTCATATTATATTTCACACTCTCTTCATGTGCACCTTTTATCACTGACTGTATTAATTGAGCTATGTTCTGTAAAGCATCCAATCGGGCGTAATAAATGTTTGCTAATTTCAAGCTTGCTTTACAGCAAACCATTCATGTTTATAATATTAATAATATCATCAGGTTACTACACATATCTGTAACTAGGTACTTTCATAGTTAAATACTTCTTTCTTACTCTTATTCTTATTATACATAAAAAGAAGACATGCGATTTGATGCAAAATCGTACAAAATCATGTTTTTGGTTTGAAAATTTGTGCGCTTAGAAATATTAAGGATGCTTCAATTAAATTCTGAGAGTAAAACACAACTTGGCCTTGGAAATAATGGAGTATTTTTTAATAAGTCTTTTTGTTAATTTTTTAATAAGTCTGGAAAAAAATAAAGTATCAGGCCTATAAAAAATAATTTTAAGTGCAAAATCTCCTACTTATGATAACATTTTCGGATGAAGTTTTATTATACAAGGTGGCGCAAAATTAATCACCCTATCGGAAGATGTTCTAATTTTTGCAAATGGCGCCGTACGTCAATCATATTTGACATTTGTGAACTAGGCAGCTGCAGAATACAAACAGACAAGCAATGGAGCGCTATACTCCGCAAGAGCTTGGAATAATTGGGTCGATTTAAGCTTTAACGCTTTTAGCGGTTTTGTGTCGAAAGTCATCATGAGCGACGAGGCGCATTTCAATAAGCAAAATATTCGTTTCTGGGGCACTGAAAATACGCGAATAATGCACGAAAAGCCATTACATCCACTCAAAGCCACTGTGTGTTGCGGCGTTCACGCAGGAAGATTGATCGGGCCGTATTTTTAGAGGACGCCATTGGCATTACGGTCACCGTAACTGGCGAACGCTACAGAGTCATGATAAACGACTCTTACTTCCGGAGTTGGATGAGCGGGCTTGGTGAACATGTGGTTTCAGCAAGACGGTGCAACCACGGACACAGCACGAGCCACAATGGATATTGTGAAGGAAGCGTTTCCTGGTCGCGTAATCTCTCGTTTTGGCGATATGGTATAACAAGAAAGATCGCCCGATTTAACCATCCCAGACTTCTTTCTTTGGGGCTATTTGAAGTCGCGGATTTATGCCAACAAGCCTCGGACAATTGCAACCCTTAAGGAGAATATTCGACAGGAATGCCAACAGTTATCACCGGAAATCTTGCGAGAAAGTCATGGAAAATGCGATAAAACGTGTATCAACACTGGCGGCAGCCACTTGACGGATATCATATTTTCCACATAACAGAAAAAATTGTAAAAGTCCAAATAAAGATTTCTATTACTCAAACTCTTTTTTTTTTTATTTAGTAAAAAAGTTATACAAAAACGAAATTGGATGATTAATTTTGCGCCATCCTGTATAAAATGGGAAATTAAGTTCTTTAGAAAATGATTGTTGTGCCTGAATTTCACAAAAAAAAAATAAAAAACCATCCAATTTCGCGCTGTTTTTTTCGGCATGTCAAAATGTTCGGCGTTCAATGAATTTGGAATTGAGAATTAAATCTTATGCCGTCCACAAAAAGACAATGTGCATTTTATGTCAGTTAACTTCCAGCCACGGTGGCGAATGTACGTCTCTGTCGCTTGGTTCCGTAAAATTGTCTTGTTATTATAATAAACAATGCGTTAGAAAGGAGTTCATATTTTTTACAGGCCTTCACGAAATCCACCTGTAAAAAACGGCTTTCAAATACTTTCTCCAACCTTTCCAAAAAAAGATTTCTCTAGTCTTTTCAAGTATTTTTAAACCCTCCCAAAAGAGGCGGGGCCTTCTCATTTCGAACTTTTCAAGGATTGGGATCACCTTACACTTAATGAACTCCTTTATTCAACTTTATATAATATTGAAACTTCATCTTTCAAATTAAGTTTCTTATGTTACGTCATAATATTCTCTTATTATTATTATACTCATGAACAGCGTTAAATCCCTTCCAAAAAAGGCGGGGCCTTCTGCTTTCGAATTTTTCAAGGGCTTAAGTTCGGTTTATGGGCGAAATTCCTAAAAAATAAAACTAGTTATTTTTATACTAATTTGGGGTCGGGGAATCCGAATCTGAAAGAATTAGGCGGCGGCAAGCAATATTAACTGAATTACAGGACTTTAAAAAATTTTATACACATACAGGAAAATAGCCATTTTGGAAGCATTTTGATTCCTAGAAAATCAAACTAGTTATTTTTATACTAACTATGGGCCGGGGAATCCGAATCTGAAAGAATTAGGCGGCGGCAAGCAATATTAACTGAATTAAACGACGTTAACATTTTCTATACACACACACATGAAAATAATCATTTCGGAAGTATTTTGACACGCAGTACAAAGATCATAGAAAAACAAGAAATATACAAAAACATGTGCCGGCAGTGTTACCAGCTCTCAAAAATATTTATCTCTATATCAATAATTTCCGACACGATAATTCTTCACATAACACATTAACCTGATGAATTACGACTATCTCAACGGCGTATTCCTAAACCAAAAGTATGAAAATTCGTAGTCTTAAAAATGCGTAACCTAACCTAACCTAACGTTAGGTTTGTGTAACATGGTTTGTGCCCCTTTATACCGCCTGCTCGCGTCCCTAACCTAACCTAACCTAACCTAACCTAACCTAACCTAACCTAACGCTAGGTTTGTGTAACATGGTTTGTGCCCCTTTATACCGCCTGCTCGCGTCACGGCAAAAAAACATCCCTGTTTTCAAGTAGTTTAGCGGCTACGCTAGGTTTGTGTAACATGGTTTGTGCCCCCTTTATACCGCCTGCTCGCGTCACGGCAAAAAAACATCCCTGTTTTCAAGTAGTTTAGCGGCTACGCTAGGTTTGTGTAACATGGTTTGTGCCCTTTTATACCGCCTGCTCGCGTCCCTAACCTAACGCTAGGTTTGTGTAACATGGTTTGTGCCCCTTTATACCGCCTGCTCGCGTCACGGCAAAAAAACATCCCTGTTTTCGAGTAGTTTAGCGGCTACGCTAGGTTTGTGTAACATGGTTTGTGCCCCTTTATACCGCCTGCTCGCGTCACGGCAAAAAAACATCCCTGTTTTCGAGTAGTTTAGCGGCTACGCTAGGTTTGTGTAACATGGTTTGTGCCCCTTTATACCGCCTGCTCGCGTCACGGCAAAAAAACATCCCTGTTTTCAAGTAGTTTAGCAGCTACGCCGGGTTTATGTAACATGGTTTGTGATACAAAAGAACGTGCCCCTTTATAACGCCTACTCGCGTCAAGGCATAAAAACTCCACAATACTAGTTGGTGTACCTCCCTAAAATATTTGAGAATCAATTATAAAAAATAAGTACTTAAAATATAAACATGTTATTTTACGTTATAAATATTACTGCTTAATGGCAACACTTCATTTTGTGTGGTAAAAACATCTATGTTATCGTGTTTTTCTATAATCTTTGTACTACATGTGTCAAAATACTTCCGGAATGATTATTTTCATGTGTGTGTGTATAGAAAATTTTTAAGTCGTGTAATTAAGTTAATATTGCTTGCCGCCGCCTAATTCTTTCAGATTCGGATTCCCCGGCCCATAGTTAGTATAAAAATAACTAGTTTGATTTTCTAGGAATCAAAATGCTTCCAAAATGGCTATTTTCCTGTATGTGTATAAAAATTTTTAAAGTCCTGTAATTCAGTTAATATTGCTTGCCGCCGCCTAATTCTTTCAGATTCGGATTCCCCGACCCCAAATTAGTATAAAAATAACTAGTTTTATTTTTTAGGAATTTGGCCCATAAACCGAACTTTACCCTTTTCAAGTACTAGTGGATCACCTTATGCGTCGTTCTCAGGGTATAGTCTCCAAAGAGTCTGCAGTCAGGGTGTAATTTGAGCTGCTTTGGTGGCTTCCTTCGGTTCCACACCACTGGAACGTACAGTGAGATTGAGAGAGTTGTTTGTGATGGTTTGAGAGGTTATTCTTTTTTTAAGTAAAACACTTGTGATTGTACTTTGATAATGGTGTAAACTTTATTTATTCTGTTAAATAAATTTACACAGAGATTGATTCTGGTCTGAAAACTTGACTGGCGATAATAATTGAGAGTAATTCTTAAAGGTCTCGCAGAAGCGAAGAGAATAATTGAGATCAAGAGATTCGAGCAAAGAGAATGACATACGAAATGATAACAAGCCATTTTATAAACAAAAATTAGAAAGCAGACGTGGCCACAGACAAAAAAGATTATAGACACCCAATTCATTGCAATATTTTTGTAAGAGGTGGCATAGACATGAAAGTTTAAAGTAAGAGGCTATACACATCGAGCTTAGGTAAATGAGAAAATAAAAGTTTTCAGTTCTAAATGACGTTAAATATAAAATAGGACAATCACAACACACAATATCCAACACCTTAAACTTATTAAACTCCTTTGTACAACTTTGTATAAAACTACAATCCTACTTACATATTTCATATTGAGTATATTATGTTACGTAATGTTATCTTTTTATTATTATACTCGTGAACAACTTACCTATGAAAATATACACATACTAAAACCTTCGAGACGTTTATAAATAAAATTAAAATAAAAAATCCTTACAAAGAGATAGAATTTCGCGCGCGCCGTTGATAGAACCCGATGGTTTTTGACTGCTATTTTGTTATTATGAATATTTGTATATATGAAATCTATTTAATTTGACTTTTGCTAGGTGAGCCCAATACTGAGAAAATAATCAAAGTAACTATGCATAAAACCTTGGAGGAAATATACATAAATACATATTCCTCCAACCTTAAAAGATATCTTAAATGAATTCATTATTTCAATTAATGGAATCAAATTAGAAAACGTTTTTGATTCAGGTTCGCTCATTTTATAAATTAACCCTTTCTCTCTTATTTTGCTTAACAAATAATATTTGTACCAAACGGTAAGATATTCCTGCATATTTAAATGTGTTAACCAATTTCTACCATTCCATTGCGATCTCCTTATAAACGTTATTTTATTTTAAAGTAAGGCGCGTTTACCCTTTTTGCGAAATTGAAATGGCCATCTGCATTTATTTATATTAAAGAAAGGGCTGGCGCATATTTTTGAAAATTCAAAATGTACCGTTTTCAGCCCAATTAGTCAAGTCATAATATGTTATACATGAAATGAAAAGATACTTTGAACAAGGTAAATTATTTTTATTTAACTTTTCAATCCTACAAACCATTCTAGAAAAAAGTGATTATTACCTTAGTTACACGCATAAAAACAATTCGGTCTTAACTACTGGGCGGGTCGAACCTTTTTGGTAGTACTCACGTTTATGTATTATTAGTGTTTTGAGTGTAATTTTCTGTGTGAACAAGACGCATCGTCACGGAAACCTCGTACCTACATAATATCCACCCATACAACCATGGAGAAAATTTGCAATTTCTGATTGCGGTTTTAATTCAGTTTTATTGCAACACAAACCTAAACCATCGGCAGCAGATGTTGCCTTCTATCACGACGTAACTTTATTCATAATTTAAGCTATAAAATACAGGCTGCATTTTCTAATTTGTGTTCTATCCAACATAATTGTTCTAATAAGTGTCAGTGAATAGAATGTGGGCAGTAGTCAGTGGGTACCTCAATAAATATTTACGATTAATTGGTGTTATGGTTCGAAACAACTGGACAATGCATAAATTTAGTGAATCCTCGATCAGAAGAGTGTTAAATCTTGGGTACGAGCAAAGATATTAAATATAAATATCTTTGGGTACGAGCAACCTGTTTTTTTCGCGGCCTGAGCTTGAAATTTAGAACGATTCCAACTGTAGTGTATAGTAGATAATGTAATACCAACATATTATATGAAATCATCAATAATATATATTATAAAATAAAGGGCACAATGCGTGCCGCTTTACCCGAAGGGCATGGTTTTGAAGATATAAGAGCTGGAAGATTCGCCCTCTAAAATTTACAGAATGGTCCAGAACATTCGAGAGTTTTCGAGAGCATTCCACAACATGCGCATTGAAGTGAAACGATACAAACGTTATTATTATTTTTTGGTAGAAAGCAGTCACTTTGTGGTTTGACATATTAATTAAAGGAAAACAATCACTTTGTTTGTAACCACGATTTATTGATTTAATTTTTATTTACCGACCGGTTTCGCTTAATACAAGCATCTTCAGGGTAAACATTAAAACTGATGAAAAAATACATTGTGTGCTTATATATACATACAGACAGAGACAAAACATAATATAAAGTAAGAGTGAGAGAGTGTAATTAACATCCTACATCTTTCTCTCTATCACTATGTAGGATGTTAATTACACTCACTAATTACATTATCTTTCTCTCTATCACTATGTAGGATGTTAATTACACTCACTTATTACATTATCTTTCTCTCTATCACTATGTAGGATGTTAATTACACTCACTAATTACATTATCTTTCTCTCTATCACTATGTAGGATGTTAATTACACTCACTAATTACATTATCTTTCTCTCTATCACTATGTAGGATGTTAATTACACTCACTAATTACATTATCTTTCTCTCTATCACTATGTAGGATGTTAATTACACTCACTTATTACATTATCTTTCTCTCTATCACTATGTAGGATGTTAATTACACTCACTAATTACATTATCTTTCTCTCTATCACTATGTAGGATGTTAATTACACTCACTAATTACATTATCTTTCTCTCTATCACTATGTAGGATGTTAATTACACTCACTAATTACATTATCTTTCTCTTTATCACTATGTAGGATGTTAATTACACTCACTAATTACATTATCTTTCTCTCTATCACTATGTAGGATGTTAATTACACTCACTAATTACATTATCTTTCTCTCTATCACTATGTAGGATGTTAATTACACTCACTAATTACATTATCTTTCTCTCTATCACTATGTAGGATGTTAATTACACTCTCTCACTCTTACTTTATATTATGTTTTGTCTCTGTCTGTATGTATATATAAGCTCACACAATGTATTTTTTCATCAGTTTTAATTTTTACCCTGAAGATGCTTGTATTAAGCGAAACCGGTCGGTAAATAAAAATTAAATCAATAAATCGTGGTTACAAACAAAGTGATTGTTTTCCTTTAGTTATTATTATTATTCCAGAACATCCCGGAACATTTTGGACTATTCTGGAATAGTCTAGGACATCCCGGAATATCTCAGATTATTGTGGAATGTTTCAGAACACTCTCGAATGTTGTGGAATGTTCTGGAACATTGCGAATAATTCAAAGCCTTTTTTGTATGGGTGGGGATACCCAATAGAAGGGGTATGTAAAGAAAGATCAGTCGTGGGTTTGAACGTTAGTTCAATCTCATATCAACTCCCTGAGCGTACCCCAGAAGGAAATATAAAAAAAAGTGAAATTCTTTTTGCATGGCACTCCAAGAGTTAATTTATTAAATGCTCTCAGCACGAGTAGTAAAATAATACGTAAACAACATAAACAAAATTGAAAAACGAATAAAATTTTAAACAGCGGAAATGTGAGAGTTCTTTTTCCGAGAACTAATATAAAGAAAATTAATCCTACAAGTCTGAGAACTCTCATTAAAACAACACCCCCGACTTTAATTCTTTTTGTCTAAGTACCAGTACGATCTTAAACATCCTCGTAAGATCTTTGTTCCACGGTACTAAAGACTTGAACACCATGCCAAGTGGGGTCAAACTAAATATTGGAAACGCGCTCTTCCGGCGAATATAGCATTCAAAAACTCCTCGAAATTGTGGAGGAAGAGCCAAAATTTCACCGCAACACCGTCTTGGCCAAGTTTCATTACATAAATATCATCAAGTTAAGACTTCAATAATAACAGTTATGGTGGAGATCTTGTAAGATCATGCAACGGTGTTGATAATGCCGAGTGTTACAGTAAGAGATATGGTGAATAAACGTAAGATATTTTGTCTGGATATAATCAAATGTTAAATGAAATAGGGATAGAAACTCACGCATCAATTCAAGTCTAATACTATATTCGAAAGTGTAATTTTCACTAAAATAAAGAACAATTTTTACTAAGATCAGTTTATTTTTTCTTTTGTGTTAGTTTTCCCTGATTCAAAATTATGATTATGATTACGTTTCCATGACAGTTGATCTCACGACAGTTTTCCCCTTGGCATGCTTATATATAATACTAGCTTTTGCACTCGGCTTCGCTCCCATAGTATTAGGTGGTTTCTCGCTCCGCCTCATCCACCTTCCCTCCCCCCCTCCCCCATCCCCTCCATCACCCCTTACATATATCCCCGATATACATATATGCAGTCTGTAGTACTCGCAAATAATGTAGCTTTCTATTAGTGAAAGAATTTTTAAACTCCATTCAGAATTTTTTACGTGAAAGAGCAACAAACATACATCCATACATCCGTACTTCCAAACATCCATACAAACTTTCACCATTATAATATTAATAGGATGCTGTTGGTTTAGGGGAAATACCGAAAACCTACTTACACAAAATATTACTAATAGGCCACTTGCATCACATTTTTTAAAAAAAATTCCGGATTAGGCAAATATTCTAAGACATTTTTTTTTTTTTTTTCAATCGTATTTTTGAAACCATGGCGATTTTTTGAAAATTTAAATCCGAAAAATCAGACTATTTTTATAAACCGGAAAGACGGGACATAATTTTATAGGGCGATAAAACGATAATTATATAGTCGAAAATCATTTAAAAAAAAAAAGAACGTTTTCCACACGAATAACACAGGAGAATAACGAGGCATACCAAAAATATAAAATCTCATAAATATTTTTTTCCTTGATCCATCTTATTGATCATAAATCATTATAATGTTCAACGTCTATATTACTAAATCAAATGTAATATACTTATAATAAAAATAAGAATATTATAAAATTTGATTTTGTTAAAATCCGCACCATTATCATTATAACTCTAAAACACGTACGGACAACGTAAATTGTACGGGATTCTCGTCATAACATCTGTCAAAAATTCAAACCAAATGATACGTTCGCAGAGAACAAACAATAAATCTAGTGAACGTTAAATGTCAAATTCAAAAATTCACCTAAAATCAAAGTGATGCCATATAAAAAAAATAAGTCAGTGTGGAATTTTATAAAATTAATAGGAACATTTTCGGAGACGGGACATTTTCATGTAGTGATGTCACAAGCCCAAATAATGGATTCATTTATTAAAAAACAAAAAAAAACTGTGCATTTCTAAAAATTTTCACTAACATTTTCGTAATCTTAGTAAAAAAATATATCCCCACGATTTTTTCCAAGTTTATTTATTTATTTATTTACTATAGATACATACAAAAGAAAGTACAAAACACATATTAGGAAGCTTTGCCTGTCCAACTAGGAAAGTTTCCCGTACCAGAACAGACAAATTTACAGGTTTAGTTCGTATTATACATACATAATTACATAACAAAAAAAAATAGAAAAAGAACCTGGTAGCATAAAGTATATTCGGATTTGCCGAATTAACCTGATAACATATAATATATTCAGATTTACAGTGTATGAGATAAGTAGGTAATAAAGTTAGTAGCATTGAAAAGTCAAAAAGTGTAAACCAAGTATTTGATAACAAGTTGGAGGAATTACAACAAGATTCACAATATAGAGAGATGAAGTTATGTGTTTAAAAGTGTGAACTTATAATACATAGTTCACTTATAAGAGAAATACATAAAAATTTACAATATTAGATATAATGTATGTATGTAATAATATACATTAAGTTGTTTTTTTATTATTTATTTATGCGCTGTAACTAATATGTGCAAAAATGACATTATCGTTACTGATTTTAAAACATGTTTTCAGTACATTTTATATTATACGACAATATGAATATACACCGCGCTCATGTCTTGTACTACTCCTGCTAAAATACGAAAACAATAACTATGAATTACTAGTGTTACTTTGGTAAAGTTATAAGTAGTAAAATTGGTGCATTATTTCGTATGTCATACAAGTTGTGATAAGTATTGTTTATTTATTATAAATCATCACCGCTATAAAGTAGCAAGATTCACACAGCTAGTCTTGATGTTAGTGAGCGACGTGAGTATGTTACGCCTTACGTGAAGTACTAACAGTGAAATAGCGAACAGTATTCAGGGGCACAAAACCATAAATCTCAGGTATAAAAATATCAAAAGGATGTCGAAACATTGTGAAGCCATATCAGATCTCAATGAAGTGTGGTGGGAGTTTTGGTCTAGTGATCAGGAAAGTTAGGTGATTTTGTATATCAGTTAAACAGCATACGTTCACATTCGTCTCTTCCTAAGTCCAGAATCCAGTCGTTGACTAATTTACGCAAGACGCTTGCAGTTTTCAATTTCCAAGATCCGGGTATAAGGTTGAACATTTTAGGACCTAGGTAAGAATATTGTCTTTGAGCAAGGGATGTCATAGTAGTAAGTGGAACTATTGGATTCCTCCCTGCGTGTCGGGTGTTGTGATAATGTTCTACGTAGGGGAAGAAGTGACGATATTTTTGTGTGTATAAAATAACTTTTCTTATGAAAAGTTGTCTCACATCCAAAACTCCTATCTCTTTGAATAAATTATTACTGGGGTATCTGAATTTTTTTTAAGGATGACCCTTAATAGTGATTTTTGTGCTTTGGCTAAGGGGTCCAGTATTGATTTGGTACATCCTCCCCATCCTAAGGATGCATATTCAAGTAATGAGTTGCACATGGCGTAGTACATTAGTTTCATATCCTTTACGCAAAGAATATTTCTAATAGCCATGAAAAGATGCGTGAGTTTTCTGATCTTTGTGAAAATTGAGACGATATGTTCATTCCATCTCAGATTCTTGTCTACGATAATTCCTAGATATTTTATGCTGTCTACAAATTCTAAGGTATTGCAATTGCAAGTGTTTAGGTCATTGCAATGGTGTATAATAATTCTTTGAGTTTCTCTTGGTTGTCCCGCTTGAGTTGCACTGAAACGGATGAATTTAGTTTTGTCAGTGTTGAGAGTGAGAAGATTATTGTCTAGCCATTCTTTTACCTTGTTAATACCTATTTCTGAATTTTTATGAACTTCATTCCAGTTTTTGCCTTCAAATAATAATACTGTGTCATCGGCAAAGGTGATAATGTGATCTGCAAATGAACTGTTACATAATTCATTTATATAGATATTGAATAAAAGTGGACCTAGAGTGCTTCCTTGAGGTATACCAAAGTTAATATCAGCTGGATCGCTCAGAGTATTGTTAATATTCATTCTTTGGCTCCTATTTTCTAAATAACTAACTAACCACTAAAGTAGCTGACCCTGAATGCCGATGCGCTGTAGTTTTTTCACAAGAATTTTGTGTGAGATAGTGTCAAACGCTTTGGCTAGATCCAAGAAGAGCGCAATGCATTTTCTTCCTCTATCGATATTGTTGGAGATGATTTTCGTCAGGTTTGTGATGGCATTTTCAGTGCTCAATCCCGGTCTGAAGCCGTACTGTCTATTGAAAAGGATATTATTTTTTTCAAGGTAATGACTGAGACGATTCTTCACAATTTTCTCAATAATTTTTGAAACAGAATTGAGCAAAGAAATTGGCCGGTAATTGTGTATCTGCGATTTATCTCCATTTTTGTGTAGCAGTATAACGATAGAGTGTTTTAATTAATAAATAAGTAATGATTTGGAAATTTTCCTGAATTAAAGCTTAGATTGGAAATATACGCGATTGGAGTTGCTATGAAGGATTTAGTACGTTTTAGCAGAATTGATGAGACGTTATCAGGACCACAAGCATTCGATGACTTTAGTTCGTCAATTATTTTCATGACTTCGTTTGCAGTTGTTTGGATATTGTCTAGTTTATGACCGAAATTAGAGATTGTTAACTTAGCGAGATCGGATTCTGTTGTATTAAGATTGTCGAGAATTTTTTTCGCAAGTGTGACTCCCACTGACGTGAAATAATTATTGGCAAAATTCGCAATGATTTTTGGGTCTGAGGTGTTCACGTTATTGATATTCAATGATTTAATATCGGAAGATTTATTTATTTTTGTTTTAGTTATATTGCGAAATGCTTCCCATAAACGTTTTGGAGTACAGTCATTTTCATAAATTATTTTTTTATAATAATTTTCTTTTGCCGATTTTATTAATTTTTTGCAAAAAACAACTTGGAAAAAATCGTGTGGATAGAAGATTACGAAATGCTAATGCTAATATGAATATTATTAATAATCGAACATTGTTCTTAAATGACCCAATATTAAAACTGTTCCCTTTGTAAATCGTCCCCTATTGCCCATCTCTCCTCTACTCGCTCTCATATATCCATTGATACCATTGTCTATGTCTATTTTATTTCAATTGACACCATTTTCTGTGTCTATTATTTATAATTACTATCAATAAAAACCCTGAAGAAGTGAGCGTTGCTCACGACACATGTTAGTTTTTGTAAACCATAAAAGTGGTAAAAACTAAGTATTTTATTAATTTGAATTAAAAAGATGCCACAAAATAAGTTTGCCTGTGTTAGAAGAATTAATAATTCATTAAGGACATTAAATCTTGGCTTAAGGAACTATCGGAAAAAAAACTTACGAGTTTAACGGAAACCTCATCATCGATGTTTCTGAAAAAACCTTACCCAAACCGTCAAATTGTACCATAGAAGACGCTGAAAACTTCCAAATCCTTCAGCGCAAGATCTCCAGCGAGTAGAAATTTTATATTTATATTTAAATAAAGTTATTAAATAAATTTAAAAAATTAGGACTTGATTAAAGATCTCTCAAAATTCGTTAACTCTGCCTTCGATATATTAGGTCATTACATATAAAATTACTTACATACTGGCAACTTTGATCTAAAATATCTTCTCTTTGGTTAGGAAATTCAAATTCATACAGCTATTTACTCATGTATTTTTCTTTCGAAAATTATAATTCATTTGTTTTTCCCTTAAATGTTTTTTTTTCTTTTCGTCAATTAGTTTAAAAATGGAAAACTTGAAACATCGCGTTATTTACGAGTACGAGTTCCACCGTGGCACCAGTGCTGCAGGAACGGCTCGAAAGATTAATGATGTGTATGGCGACGGTGCCGCAAAAGAAAACACAGTGCGTTTTTGGTTTCAACGTTTTCGTTCTGGAAATTTCGACCTGCAGAACAAGCCCCGTGGACGGCCGGAGACCAAAGTTGATAATGAAGAATTGAAGGCTATTGTGGAGGCGGATCCATCGCAAACCACATCCGAGTTAGCTGCAGGCTGCGGTGTTAGTGATAAAACTGTTTTAATACACTTGAAGCAAATTGGGAAGGTGAAAACCTCACGAATTGAGTGAAGCAAATCAACAAACGCGCGTTGAATGCTAGACCACACACTGCACAACAGATGGCTACCAAATTAAAGGAGCTTCAATTGGAATGTCTGAGACATCCACCGTACTCTCCGGACCTTGCCCCAAAAGACTACTATTTTTTTCGAAATTTGGATAACTTCTAGCACGGGAAAAAATTCAACTCCGATGGGGCAGTCCAAACCGCCTACAAAGATTTTATTGATTCCCGTCCGAATGGTTTTTTTAGTAAAAGTATCGATAAACTACCCATGAGATGGCAAAAGTGCATAGATAGCAATGGTACATACTTTGATTAAATAAATAGATTATATTTTTAAAAAATCGGCTTTATGTTCCTCCCATACAAAACGCCTATTTCATATGTAAGGACCTAATATTAAGCCTTTTCGTTAATTCGTTTTAAATGTCACTATTCAAGCTGCTGTTTCTACGATAGAATTGAATGAAGTGAACATGACACTTTGTCAAACACCGGGATTTAACAGTAAAAAAAAATAAGCATCGCAGACCGTCATTGTTGTAGGAGTGAATTTTTTTTTGAATATTCAATTCACTGTTGATTCAGTCACGGGGACTTAATTATACTAAACTGAATAGAAATTTCTAACGTTGTTTTAAAACCACTATTTATTCATTGTTTAGATGATGACAAGGTTTCTTTTATATCAAAGCTTTAATGGCAGCATGTTAGATAGTTAATAAATATTCTTGGTAGGTAGTTAATATTCAAAATCCCCAAAGAAACGAGGCATGGATAATAATTTTTTATTTTTCTATTTTATTTCAAAAATTTGTACATAAAAGTTTACAAACTACTAATTAATTGTACCAAATTATGTATTTTCTCCTGCTTGGTGTGGCTTAATATAGATTATCTCTATCTTCTCTATCTCCATCTCTACATATATTATAAATTAAAGTCCTTCGCGTCGTCTGTCTGTCTGTCTGCCTGTCTGTCTGTTCGCGATTAACTCAAAAACGACTGAAAGGCTTTTCATGCGGTTTTCATTAATAGAAAGAGTGTTTTATGAGAAAGGTTTGGGAATGTAATTTGTCAAGAATTTGTGTAAATTGGTTGAGACATAACGATAATTGTTAGAAGTGTCGGAAAAAGTCAAGCCGCCTGGTAGCTTTCATCGAAAACACTGCCTAATCCCTTTGAGATATAACAAAACAATGCATGGTGGGATATTTCTCTTTTATAGATCTTCAAAAAAGTCCAAGATGGCATATATCTATCTTTTACGGATAGCTTACTATACCCATTCTATCTTCTAAAAAACGGTCACGTACAATGCGGTTATTGGAAAGTTTTTTGGACGGATACAGTATTATCCTTATTAAGTGCAATAGGTACGTTAGTTACCTCAAGCATTTCATGCACATTATTATAATCTTTCGCACCATCTCTACATATTTTAAATTAAAGTCCTCCGCGGCGTCTGTCTGTCTCTTCGCGAAAGATGGCGGTGGTTATAAAGGTTGGTTAACCATCCAGTAGTTGGCGTTGTGTTTAGTTAGCCACAGCAACGCGTGGCCAGGTCAGCTAGTGAATAATAATAGAGGTCAGAGGACCATTGACCGTGGTACTCGTAATTTTTTCTCTATTGGGTTAGAAAATTGATTATTTACCTTTGTTGCTTGTTTTCGGTCTCCTAATAATCTTTTGTGCCATTATTCCATAAGTTTCCTAATCTTTCTTTAGTCAAAGTTTCGGACAGCGTTGCAGTGTCTATTATCAGGGCAGATGTATAGATTGTGTGTTTTTGTATGTAGAAATGATACCTTTTTGCACGCGTCAATCCTCTCACGGCCGGTATTTCCGTATAACAATGTGATTCCAAGACAAAAGTAGCTTACATTATCGTCAAAATTCAAATACTCAAGTGAGAATATTCTCGGTACATCCTTGTGTTGAGGTCACTTAGTAGATAAGATGGATTAGCTAGGTAAATACCAGATGGATGGGTGAGATATAACAACTACAAAACAACATCTACCTCTTATGAAGAATGACCGAATTGAAGAAGAGTCAAAGGGCTGTGCCATCTTGTCTTATGTTCAAAATGTGACAGACAAAATTGCCAGGATACCGAGAAAAGAAAGCAACAAGACCGTCTTCGGAACTGTGGCAAAAGTACAATGTTAATGCAAGTATTCATACAAGTTTTACTTACTAACTATCATGCATGCAGGGACATTGGAGGGTCTAGATTCGTTTAAAAAAAATCAAGCTTCCTTTTACAAAAAAAAAATGCTGACGTGTGCGGCTAAGGTGATTAAGCAATCAGTTTCCTCACACAGCCGCTGGGGAAGTGGTGGGTCCCCTCAAATGTGGCAAAAATACAAGACCTAGATTTCCTCTTGAGGCAAATGGTGTTTATAAACTCAGTTGTTCCAGATATGACAATACTTTGTATATGCCAGAAAGAACTGATTGTATCCAGTAGAAAATTTTCGAGCTCGTAGAGCCAAAACGTTTAGAACACGCCTAATCACGGAGGCAATTGAAATTCACAAATTTCTTTATAATTTAACACAACTATAAGCATTACAATTACGGAAAGCCAAAAACATTAATAACAAAGTTAACAACTACCTAACAAACCTAAATAAAAGTCCGATACTCAGATTGTTCCCTATTGACAAAGAACACTCTTTTCTTACCCTAAACCTACCCCTACGCCTTCCCCTACCTCCCACACTGGAGCTCACCTCAGCAACCCACTGTGAAGCAACCTTTCGATTCTAAAAACAATAATTGCCTCTCACTAGGGTGATACTGACTATCATATTGTATAATCCATACCCTGTTAAGTTATTTCACCATAATACAGCCCTTAGGAGGCATTGGTACAGCAAGGTCAATATCAATACTTGGTTTCATCAAATTTTAGGCTGTGTAATTTTGAAGCTGTATTGTACCTACTCCAGCTGCAATATTTGAAAAATGGTCTAGTAATTTATAATATTTTGCAACAGTCATGGGTCGCCTTCATTCTTATGAATTACCAAAATAAAGTTGTTTACCATTCTGGCTTGGCATCATTATTTATGGTTTCCCAGAAAAACTGTCACAAAGACAGATTATTTTAGTTTTACACTCACACCTAACCTTTTTTCAAGCAATGTACTTTGCTTTTCTCGGTTAAAATCAAATAATTAGACGCAGAGGACTTGCAGTGTCTTTTATCAAATCATTTCTGTCGTAGAAACACTAAAGCGAATCCTCTAATCAATTTTATGTAGAAAATTTCTGGCGTATTTTTCTACTCTTCTACTTGAAAATTTTGTTTCTGTACCTTTGTTTAAGGAGCGTTTATTAAACAAGCGAAAAAAATCCATTTTTATTTTAAATGCTTAGTAATAACTTTTGAAGGTTTTACCCATTTAATGTCATATACCATCGAAGAAAAAAATAATTCTAATAAATCTAAACGAAACATGAAACACAACAAGACACCGAAAAATAAAAACTGGAACCCGATCCAAGGATCAATAGTCTTATCGAGACTCGGCGACTTAATCAGCTCGACCATTGGGACCTACTTCTTCAAAATAATGCTAATGAGATATATATAATACATCGGTCAGTGGCTGAGTAGACATCACGTTTAGTTCCCATCCATGCGTCGTTTTTTCAATTCGTCAACTGGCTAAGTCCTCCATCACGACACAAGCCTAATTTTCGGCTTACTGTAGTGGTGGTGGGAGTTTTTCAAACATTGTCAGGTTATTCGTAATAAACTCGGGAATTTTAATCATCTTTCCTTTATAAAAAAAACTTAAAACAAAGAAATGTGGAACAGAACTAGACACATCAAAATAAAAAGGCATCGATCGCAACATTTAGTTCCCAATGGCCGATTTGGTCAAGGCGCTGGTAAGACAAGAGACCACGGGTTTGATTCCTAATTGCAACCGTAACCTTTTTTTTATTTTTCTGCGTCTTGTTCTGTTTCATGTTTCATTTAGATATATTAATGTTATCTTCTTCTCTACATATTATAAATTAAAGTCCCCTGCGTCGTCTGTCTGTCTGTCTATTTGTTCGCGATAAACTCGAAAACTACTGAACGGATTTTCATGCGGTTTTCACGAATAGATAGAATGCTTCTTGAGGAAGGTTTAGGTATGTAATTTGTCAAGGATTTGTGTAAATTGGTTGAAACATACCTTTTGGGATATAACAAAATGATGCATGGTGGAATGTTTCTCTTTTATAGATATACAAAAAAGTTCCCGAACTTACGGATAGCTTACTATACCCATTCTATCTTCTAAAAAATGGTCACATACATTGCGGTAATTGAAAAGTTATTTAGACGGATACAGTATTAATCCTTATGAACTTAAATACGTTAGTTACCCCAAGCATTTACTGCACATTATTATAATCTTTCACACCATCTCTACGTATTATAAATTAAAGTCCTCCGCAGCATCTGTCTGTCTCTTCGCGATAAACTCAAATACGGCGGTGGTTATAAAGGTTGGATAACCATCCAGTAGATGACGTAGTGTTTTATTAGCCACAGCAACGCGTGGCCGGGTCAGCTAGTGTTCAATAAAAATACGTGGATTTCAGATTCACAATACCCGTGTTATTTTAAACCCATTTTCGGCGGTATCGTAATAAATGATATTATTTTAAAATTTACACAAATTTCAATTCCATTTCTTTTGTTTATCACAATTAACGTGAGAGGACCAGCGCCAAAAAATACTTCTAGAAAGGCAAACATTCGGCGCGGAGAGGAAATCCTCAAAGAATAAATGTACGTCAAAGGAAAATGCCACAAATTACTCTTTATCTAGAATTTTATTTCCACTGACAAAGTGACGGAAGGATTAAGTACATTTAGAGAAATGGTGCAATTCTTAGAAAGTTTAATTACTATTAAAATTAACAATTATTATAAGCAATAATTATCAGCCGGAAACACTCATCAACATTGAAAAATCTTCCGAGAAAAGATACTTGCCGCCAACGGGACTTGAACCCGTGTCCTTCTGATTGCCGGTCAGCTGCTCTTGACCACTAAGCTATGGGGGCTTATCAAATACCCGCCAAATAATTCAATATCTACTAGTGTTTCATTCAACAATTACTGCTTATTATATTTTTTCCACCTGAAAACAACCAACTTTATTTTTGCGAGAGAGACATTGTAAGTGTTAAATCCCTCGCTAGGTGGCGTCGAGACAAATTATGACTACATTTATTGGGGAAATACTTAAACTTGTCAAATATTAATTATTCTTTTTAATTTATAAACTAACGTTTAGACAAGATTTTTATGCATAGCACAAAGGGTAACAATTATTATAAGCAATAATTATCAGCCTGAAACACTCATCAACATTGAAAAATCTTCCGAGAAAAGATACTTGCCGCCAACCCGTGTCCTTCTGATTGCCGGTCAGCTGCTCTTGACCACTGAGCTATGGGGGCTAATTATTGGGCTGAGGCTGATAATTATTGCTTATAATAATTGTTACCCTTTGTGCTATGCATAAAAATCTTGTCTAAACGTTAGTTTATAAATTAAAAAAAAAAAAAAAAAAACTATTAAAATTGGTTGTGATTCTAGTATTAAGCCCATCATCAGCCTATTATTATGACCGTCTGTTGATTCGCATTTTCTAAACGGGGGAAGATTAATTTTTCATATTATGTATTATTAGTATTTAAACTTACCAGAACTGGAAATCAAGCTTTCTGAAAAGAATACCCTATTTTGGTTTCGATTTGTAAACTTTCCAAATTATGTTAAAATACCCGTGTATTCGGTAAATATTCTTGTATTTTTTTTTACATTCGCTCCACACAGGAGGATAGGGCGTGCTGTATGGAGGGTCTTTTTAATGAAGGGAAGAATAAAAAAATCTGAGAAGGAGTGTGAGTGTGTCCAGGGGTGACGGTCGCATGAATTCATCCCTCCAACTGCGGTGCAAGGTAATGGGTCGAGAAAGTCCGGCTGAATAGGTCAAAAGACCTCCCTCACCCAGTCTCTCTCGATCCGGCCCGCCACGCAGCATGTGGGCAGACGCATCCGCCGCCAAGACCTGGACATACCTCACCCCGTGAGATGTCATACCCAACCGATGTCATACAAAAATTTCAACGCGTTAAAATTTGTCTTCGCTATTAGTCGTTACCTATAAAAAAATTCCATATCCAGGCATGACAAGATATAAAAAATCTTTATTTTTTTTGTAAATACTGCACAAGAATCCCAACCGCCTGAGTGAGTGAGATAATGGAATCCACAATTGGGGTATCTTGTGAGGCTAAAGTTAAGTGGGGAGGGAAAAGAGATGGGAAGAGGAAGGTGGAAAAGTTCTTGGCATTCAGATCTAGTCACCAAACCAGATTAAAGCCATTTCAAGCAACATTTCAGATCTGAATGGTGGTTTTACAGAGAACATCTTCCACTCTTAAACAAATCCAATTCTCACCAATTAAATTAAGTTTTACATAAAACACTGAAAAAAGAACGTAGACATCTATCGTTTTTCTTTCCAACATAATTTTTAACGTAACAAAAAAAAATGTTATAACTTACACTAATATAAATGTTACTTATTGCTTTTTTAAACTTATTATACAGGGTGTTATGGGACGTACTTGACTTACTTTAACCAGTGATTCCTGACATTATTTGGAGTAAAAAATATAAATGAAATTTTGGTCTCCGGTGACATTTTTGATGTTTTTTTTTTTTTCTACAAAAATATTAAAAAAATTGTAGTTGTTGAAGAGTTGGAGGCGGGGTAAGGGGTTCGTCGGACACCCGTCTGAGTGACCAGTGACGACATGCGGAAGAATTTTTTTTTGTTTGATTTTGAAAAAAAAAAGTCACCGGAGACCAAAATTTCATTTACATTTTTTACTCCAAATAATGTCAGGAATCACTGGTTAAAGTATGTCAAGTACGTCTGTACGTTGGTATGATGGAAAATAATAAAGATATACAGGGTGTTAAGGGACGTACTTGACATACTTTAACCAGTGATTCCTGACATTATTTGGAGTAAAAAATGTAAATAAAATTTTGGTCTCCGGTGACATTTTTGATGATTTTTTTTTTTCTACAAAAATATTAAAAAATGGTAGTTGTTGCAGAGTTGGAGGCGGGGTAAGGGGTTCGTCGTACACCCGTCTGAATGACCAGTGACGACATGCGGAATAATATTTTTTTTGTTTGATTTTGAAGAAAAAAAATTTGAAAAAAAAAAAGTCACCGGAGACCAAAATTTCATTTACATTTTTTACTCCAAATAATGTCAGGAATCACTGGTCAAAGTAAGTCAAGTACGTCCCTTAACACCCTGTATATCTTTATTATTTTCCATCATACCAACTTGTACTTACTACAGCACACATACATAATATATGCATGTACAATTCATTATTTACATAAGTACTAACTATAACTGCATTTATGTTCACTCCCCTTCCATACACGGGCAAATGCTTCTAATGGAAGAGTAGTAAATAATCTATGTTGTAAAATTATCATCATGTATCATGTAAAAATATTGTTAACCTTTATGTACCGAGGTGCCGTTTTAGTTACATAAGTACCGACGTGAGGTCTGCTAGACCACCGGAGTTTTAATATAAAAAAAATATTTTTTCCTATTTTTCTATTAACAGTGCTTCTAAATATTGTTTATATATCTCTTATCGCTTAAGTAAAGCATTAAAATCACTGACTTTTATTTTTTCAGAAAAAAATGGACTTTTACCTTAATTTCAATATATTTTAATTAAACTTTTTTTTTCTCAAAAATAAATTTTTCTTAAAGTTAATTAACTAGGTTAACTACGTAAACAAAGAAAATATAAATAATCCGCAGTTTTATGAAAAACCACAAGGCATCAAGTTGTAGGAACTATCATTAAACAGTCTTTACACACAGGCTCGCTGCATTTAATACACACATGTTTCGTGCAAGTGTCACATTTTTAAGCAGTCTTGCATTTTAGTTTTGAGGGACTGATAGAGTTTTCTAGGTTGGTTACCCTCCACTTCCTTTATATTTTTCGGCGCATCTGACCCAAGAACAATTTTTATCGACGAGCGCATTTCCTTTGGAATGAGGCCGTGTTTCACAGGAACATTGTTATTTTCATTTGAGGTTGTCCGTTTCATGCCCGAAAATCCTGGTTGATTCATTGTAACATTTGACAGAAAATAAAAGTGGAAACCCATGTTATCTGAAAAATGTCATAACCTAAAAATGTTATATATCTTATAACAGCCTTAACTAACCGAAATCGCACCAACCGACATTGCCATTCTCCACAAACACTTTTGGGCAATTTTGGGGGTAGAGAGAAGTGCAGGGTAATACTAATTCGCTAACATACGAGTAGGTAACTAGACTTTTCTAAAGCTCAAGGTGTCTGTCAGACCACACGTCGGTACTTAAAGGTAAAAAAAAATTATAAAACAAAAAACAAAAAAACAGTTTCGGTATTTTAAACTTTAACCTGTCTGCTTGTTTAGGAATAAATACATCCCAAAATAATCGCGTTATACTTTCATAAGACCAACCAAAACGTCCCGAGCCACCTTACATTTTAAAAGCTATATATTTCTCTTTCTCTAATGCAAACATAACATCTTTTAACCAGAAAGAGAACGAAATAATGCTTCTTATTGTCTTTGAAATATGAAAGCTATCTTGCATAGATATTTTACAATCTCGATCCAAAGTGACGGTTTCTGATTTTTCATGCGAAACTGAAGCTTCCGGATTGTGAGGTGCGAATATATTGAACGAAGCAGACGGGTTAACTAAACAGTAGAACAAATAACAATCAATTGAATAATATTATGGAGTTTTCCTGCTTCCTCTTTATTTGTAAATCTTTGAACCAGAGGCACAGATAAAGCATAGGTTTGTCCTTTTCTCACACGAACCGCACACAATCAGATTGTGAGATATACGAATTTTCAATTTGTCCGTCAGTGGCAATACAAACCTTATAAAATACGAAACTACTCTTGTCAAACCAAGAAAATAAAACACAATAAAATACTCCAAGTTCTACACAGTTAATTTGTTTCTGAATGAACAGTTAATTTGAAGTTCTCTTGAATTTTACAAACTCGTGTAAAATTATTCTGAGAACGTTGACTAATAGGGGAACATATTTAGTTTTAATGAACATCTCTGCTACGTGTGTAGCTAGTTATAATATTTACATAAAGTATTCACTGAACAGAAATGTATAAGAAAATTTTAAAATAATTTGCCAGTATGGTAATGATAATTCCAGAAAACACATTTTCTACATATCAGATAAAATAATATCCATTTTCAAGGAGTGTATTCTTCTAATTTTGTATTCATTGCGATTAGGAGTTTTATTTTATGCCATTATTAGCAGAAACTTATAATTAAAAAATAATGTTTGTTAAAATCAATAACGTGCTAATACTGCTCTTTGGAATAAAATTCAAAATAAATATAACTAACTAACTAACTAACTAACCATCACGCCGTTTCCCCGCAGGGGTAGGCAGAGAGGACGGACCGCCAAACAACTCGGTCTTGGCACACACTCTTTGCCTCACTCACATTCATACATCGCCTCATACATTCTCTTCTATTATTCTGACTTTTGACATGACCCGACTCAAGTATCTGATTCACTTGATCGTGCCATGTCTTCCTCGGGCGTCCCCGACTTCTTCTACCATTCACATTCGCGTCGTATATTCTTCTTACACTACTTCCTTCGTTCATTCGCTCTACATGCCCAAACCATCTGAGGGTCCCTTTCTTAATCTTACTCATTATGCTTACATCAGCCTTACATTCTTTGCGGATATCCACATTTCTCACACGATCATACATTGTTTTACCACACATACGTCTCAGGGATCTCATTTCAACAGCATTCAGTTTACTTTCATCCTTCCTCTGCCAGTTCCATGCCTCACTGCCATACATCAGGGTAGGTACCAGGACTCCATTGTGGACTGCTAGCTTCGCTTTTTTTGACAGTTTTTTATTAGCGCCAACGGCATTCAGTCCACCATTAATGGAGTTACCGGCATTCACCCTTCTTTCAATATCTCTTTCAGCCTTCCCATCTCTCGTAAACATACTACCCAGATACACAAACTCATCCACCTGCTCCAAATATTCATCATTCACAACTATGTTGCATACTGTTTTCGTACTCTCCCTTTTAAACACCATGACTTTAGACTTACTTACATTCATCATTAGCTCATTCTTCATACATACTTCGTTCATCCTAGATACGAGAGACTGTAGATCTTCCATAGTGTTAGAAATCAGCACCGCGTCATCAGCATACAACAGGCAACATACTTTCAGATTACTCAATTTCGCGCCCAATCCCACCTCTTTCAATTCTTGCATACAATTATCCATGTATAGATTGAATAACCATGGTGACATTACGCAGCCTTGCTTGACACCTTTTGTGATGTCAAACCACCCCGTAAAACCACCGTTTACCCTAACGCTTCCCTCGTACAGAGACGCAATTGCCTGTATGAGATTTGTATTCACTCCATACTTGGACAAAACCTTACATAGCTTTTTCCTGTCGACTCGGTCGTATGCTTTTTGTAGATCTCCAAAGGCGCAGAAAAGTTTCTGGTTTATAATATTGTAATAAATATAATATTGTATAAAAATGGTTCAGCGCTTAGCTTAACCCCTATTGTTTATTCTAGTGGCTAATCATCAGTGGGTAAAGTCGATACCAAATCCATATGTAATAATTAGGAGAAACTTATAATAAAATAATGTTTGTTAAAATCAATAACATTCTAATAATGTGCTCTTTGGAATAAAATTCAAAATAAATATAAAATTGTATAAAAATGGTTCAGCGCTTAGCTTAACCCCTATTGTGTATTCTAGAAGCTAATCGTCAGTGGGTAAAGTAGACATCTAACCCAGCTGTAAATATCTCGTTAACAGTCGTGTGGTGTTTATTTTTTGATTGTGTATGTTTCGTTCACTAGAATTTTTGAAGTAAAACTTCTTTACGCACGCTTGACTTGGGGAGTAAGCTGGTGAATGCGTGACGAGAGCGTTACGAAAAGCGAGGCGAACGGTAGTTGAGAGGGAGATATAATTATTGAAGATAGAAAGAAAGAGAGTTACGTTTCGCACTACTGTAGGGGCAAGAGATAGAGGTGCGATCTCACATTTTCTTTCTATCTTTCTCTCATAGCCAGTTAGGTATCGTATATCTAAAACACACAGGTCTATTGTCTGTATCACACTGTAGGAGAAAGGAAGAGCAGTGCGCGTACACATTTTCTCTCTCTCTTCCTATCATACAGATGGAGCTAAATAAGTTTTACTTTAGTTGTGTGGTCTAAAGCACACTCGTTTTTTTTTTTAAATACAACGTACGTTTTTATTCTGCTCTCTTTTTACATGAAGCAACCCTCTTTTTAGGAGTGTCGTAGATCCCCGGGACCGAGCCGTCGTGGATTATATTTCATGTATTGCCAGAGAATAGTATTTGAAACGGAGTGAATTTCATTTTGAATTTGAGACGCTAAGGAAATTTATACAATGTTCCTATTGATGTATGTAACTACTAAATTCGAGTGGTTCATTTCAGCAATTGTAACAAAAAAATCAACAAAGCACTTGAACAGACATGTAAACAGAAATCACACTCATATCATTGTTCACAAAGTTAGCTTCTCAGACAAAGCTTTTAAAGGAGAAAGTCTCCTGAAAATGCGATATTTTAAATTATCCCGGAGCTCTGTGTGGAAAACATCATCTCCTAAATGGGAGGAAGAAAAACCCGAGCCTTATTACCATTTCGCGGCTATAATTTATTCTGATTGTATAAGTTCCGGTCTGGAAAAAAATTAAGACGTTTCTCGATTTTCTTTTACACAAGAAAGGCAGTTATCTGCGTACATACCATAAGACTACTTTTCCAACGTGTTTCTGAATTTTCATTCCTTCAAAATAAAATTGAAATTAGTTCAAAATAAACATTGTTTTGTGGATAAATAATAACTCTTAAATCGCCAACTGCATTACGCTACCACGAAATTAATGGCACTTTGAGCAAGTTGCTGCTTACGCAAGCAACACTATTTTTAAAAAAATGGGTGTAAAAAATAACAAATTAAAATATTGAATGAAAATTACCAAAATTGTTAATTAACAAAAAAAAAACAATATTGTTCAAACGTAAGTATTTTTCTTGAAGTCTTCATAAAACAGGTTTAGGTGTCCCAATATATTTCAAAGATTACAAATGACTAACTAACTAACCATCACGCCGTTTCTCATGCAGAGAGGACGGACCGCCAAACACCACGGTCTTGGCACATAAAGTACCTTCAGTAAATGAGATATTATTATTAAAAATTAATATATAGGCGCTTGTATCCGCCCATCAACTGCGCGACTGGCCGGGTCAGAAGAGATAAGTGGTTGACGGAGACCTTTTGACCTCTCCACGACGACTATCTCAGAACATCGTATTAAATTAATATGTAATGCAGTGGAGGGAGAGGATAGATTCATACACTGAACTTCAAACTCCTCTCACTCTTCATACCTTTTTCCTTCCCAGAATTTCGTATCCTTACTTTCCTAAAAATACCTTCCACACTGCATCCCCAAAGATGACTATCAACGTGATAAACGTTACAAGAAAAACCAAAATGTGTTATTATTGAGATTCATTTTCATTTGTAAAGCATGTTTCTAGGTCAGTGGCTGAGTTGGCACCGTGCATGGGTCCCACCCAGGCGTCGTACGTCGGCGTCGTGAGTTCAGTTCCTTGGCTTGCTTCCTTCAACTCGACACAATTCCGCTTACTGTAGTGAAGGTAGGAGATTTTCAAATATTTTCAGGTTATTCGGAACTCGAAAATATTTGTCTTTCTTTTAGAAAAAAATATTAATGAAAAATAAAACTTTTACCTCAATTATTTAATACTAGCTGACCCAGTCACGCGTTTCTGTGGCTAATAACACACAACGTCATCTACTGGATGGTTTTCCAACATTTATAACCACCGCCGTCTTTGAGTTTATCGAAAAGAGACAGACAGATGCCGCGGAGGACTTTAATTTATAATACGTAGAGATGGTGTGAAAGATTATCATAATGTGCATGAAATGCTTGGGGTAAAAGTTAATTAGGATTAATACTGTATCCGTCTAAATAACTTTTCAATTACTGCAATGTACGCGACCATTTTTTTAGGAGATAGAATGGGTATAGTAAGCTATCTGTAAAAGATAGATATATGCCTTCGTGGACTTTTTTGTAGACCTATTAAAGAGAAATATCCCACCATGCATTGTTTTGTTATATCCCAAAAGGATTAGGCAGCGTTTTCGATGACAGCTACCAGGCGGCTTGACTTTTTCCGACACTTCTAACAATTATCGTTATGTTTCAACCAATTTACACAAATCCTTGACAAATTACATAACTAAACCTTCCTCATAAAACACTCTATCTATTGGTGAAAACCGCATGAAAATCCGTTCAGTAGTTTTCGAGTTTATCGCGAACAGACAGACAGACAAACGACGCGGGGGACTTTAATTTATAATATGTAGAGAAGATAGAGATGGTGTGAAAGATTATAATAATGTGCATGAAATGCTTGGGGTAACTAACGTATTTAAGTTAATAAGGATTAATACTCTATAAATAAATAACTTTTAAATAACTTAACTAAATAACTTTTCAATTTTTTATTTTATTTTTATTTATTTATCTATAATAAAATATGTTTACAATGGTTTTATTTGTATGCCTGTCTCACTAGGGTATACCTGTGTCGAGACAGGCGTACCGCAATGTACGTGACCATTTCTTTAGAAGATAGAATGGGTATAGTAAGCTATCCGTAAAAGATAGATATATGCCTTCACAGACTTTTTTGTAATGTAAAAGGGGAATATCCCACCATGCATTGTTTTGTTATATCTAAAATGGATAAGGCAGCGTTTTCGATGAAAGCTACCAGGCGTCTTAACTTTTTCCGATACTTCTAACAATTATCGTTATGTTTCAACCAATTTACACAAATCCTTGACAAATTACATACCTAAACCTTCCCCACAAAACACTCTATGTATTGGTTAAAACCACATGAAAATCCGTTCAGTAGTTTTCGAGTCAATCGCGAACAGACAGACAGACAGACAGACGACGCGGGGGACTTTAATTTATAATATGTAGAGATAGAGAGAAGAGAAGATATTTATCGTGAAGTGTTTCGTATTTTAATTTCGTCGTGTAGATTTTTTCGTTCATCCCTAAAGAAGTGGCCAATAAATTTGTTCATAATGTTGTTCAATTTTCGGATATTTTTTTGTTGTTGTTTATTAACCTACGTGAAACAGAATCCAATGATCATTGGGTGGAAGATATGTTAAACCAACCAGAAAGATAACTTGACCGTCATTTTTGCAATAATGAAGTTAGGCTTCTTGGCGTAACAAATATTTGTTAGTATCGTGGTAAAGCATTCCTGACATTGTGTAGCGTGATGGGAAATTGTCAAGAAAATTATCCTGATTTGCGGTGACGACGGAAAATTTGTTGCTATGTAGGACAGGCTTGGAATAAACTCCCTCCGAATCTTGATGCATAACAAGCCCAACAGAATTTAGGTCCAAATTAAAAACCTACCTTTTTGGGCTCTCATACCCTTAAATAAAAATACCTATCTGAGAATATCATAAAATTAATTATTTTGTTTTCAAAGTGCGCTCATTACAAAACATATATTATGTGTTATGAGTATAATTCTTTCTTCTTACTTCTTCTGGCGCTAATCTTAATCTAATTGTAAATGTGTATTTTATTTTTTTTTTTTTACATGAGTTCCACACAGGAGGCCCTGAGGAAAATAATTTCCCTGAGGACATATGTCATCTATGGGGATGCTGTGTGGAGGGTTTTTTAGGGAAAGGAAGGAGAGGAGGGTTCTGGGAAGGAAAAGGGTTTAAGGGGTGGGTAGGAATCTGGGGATCAGTGTATGTTATTAAGTCACTTGCTTTAGGTTAGCATTTATATGTCTTAGTCATAAGTCACTAGCTATATAAGTTTTAGATGTAAGTCACTAGTTATAATTGTAAATCTTAATTGTAAGCCAGTAAAATAAGTCTCTAGCTATAAGTCTTAAATGTAAGTTACTGGTTATAATTGTAAATTTTAGTTGTAAGCCAGTAGTATTAATTCCTTGAAATACTTATTTGTACCGCGCCCTTGAGGTGATTTTTCACGAAAACGGCGCTAAATTAAAATAGCTAATTTAAATTAGCCAAATATTATTATTATTATCTAGAAAACAATATTTCGCAGAGAATTGGTACTAAAAGATAATTTCTTCAAATTTAGCAAATTCACTTTGTGGCACCATTTTATTAATGAAATAATTAAAAACACTTTGTTTTTACCACAATAAACTTTATTTAAAAGTCAACATGTTTCAGGAACGATGTTCCCTTCATCAGGACATAAAATGTACTAAATACTAAATGATCAAACATAGAACGGCGTGGGTAAATTTATTCCAATAATTCTATACTTGATCATTAGCTTTTTATACACTTTTGCTTTTTTAGCCGTACTCGCCACAAACACTTCTTCAAATTTAGCAAATTCACTTTGTGGCACCATTTTATTAATGAAATAATTAAAAACACTTTGTTTTTACCACAATAAACTTTATTTAAAAGTCAACATGTTTCAGGAACGATGTTCCCTTCATCAGGACATAAAATGTACTAAATACTAAATGATCAAACAAAGAACGGCGTGGGTAAATTTATTCCAATAATTCTATACTTGATCATTAGCTTTTTATACACTTTTGCTTTTTTAGCCGTACTCGCTACAATCACTTCTTCAAATTTAGCAAATTCACTTTGTGGCACCATTTTATTAATGAAATAATTAAAAACACTTTGTTTTTACCACAATAAACTTTATTTAAAAGTCAACATGTTTCAGGAACGATGTTCCCTTCATCAGGACATAAAATGTAATTAAAAACAAAGTGTTTTTAATTATTTCATTAAAAGATAATTGCTCTCCAGGATATGGGTGAGTTCTAAGCGTATGAAAATTCAAACCCATAGTGGATCCTGGTTCCTTTAGGAGAACGATAATAAGTATGTTAGTATTTTGCTTACTGTAATGATACTCAATGAATTTTTTTTTCATTAAATTTTAACACTAATTAATAAAGTTAGGAAAATTAACTATTTATTCCCAACTTCTTCGTATGTTACAAAACCTAAATAATACTTAATTAAATAATTCAATAGCGGTCACATCATTTTTAAACAACTAAGAACGTATTAACATTTATTGTGGGTAAAACAGATTTTATAGTACTCCTTCACAATTCGTCGCCGTAGACGCCAAGGGAGTCAAGCCACAAATTTGGCGAAAATGAGTTAAGTATGCAGAAGTGTTTTAAAACCTTCATATACTCAAACGCTTCATTTTTGAGTATTTTGAAAATTTCCAATTGATGTAATACACAAACTTTCTTAAAATGAAAAGAGTCAATAACTTCAAGCCGCATAGATCTTTTGACTTCCAAATAATTTAATATTATGTGTGGCTTGATGCCATTGGCAACTGAAATTTCCTAAGAAATTTGTGAGAAAGCGCGCGCACCTCTGCTCACATTCGACAATGATTTATAGTGTTATCCTCCTCTAACTCAACAAAATGCCTATCGTGTCGGATTGTTTACGCTTGGGCATACGTCTGCGCCCTCGACTGTATCACGAGTCCCAAACTGTCAGTCAGTGTTATTATTTTTTTCCTTTTCTGCAATAATACATTCTGTTCTTTTATCATTTAATTTTTTATTTAACTCCACACAGGAAGCCCTGAGGAAAATAATTTCCCTCAGGGCATATGTCATCTGAGATTCTATGTGTAGGATCTCTTTGAGGAGAGGAAGGAATAAACATTGGTATGGAAGAGACCCATGCTGTAGGAAGGAGGAAACACAAAGGCCGAAAAATCGTTCCACAGCTGTAAAACACGTACTTTCCGATGCCGGATCCTCGGCTTTTTCATATGAAACCCGCAGTGTGGAACCGACCTCGGTACAGCATCTTGGTCATCGAGGGTTGAGTTTTTCGCACAAGTTTTTCCTAATAGGTTAGCCTTTTCGGTGGCGGTGTTTGCTAGTGAGCCGTCAGGTCTGGTAAGAGGTGACAGACGGGTTTGCAGAAATTGCGATCTATTGAGCCCACAAACGACCAGAATGCTCTGCTGCAATGCGGGTACCGGCCAGGTTTTTGATGTTTTGCAGGTCGTGCTCGAATTTTGACCTATTTGTGATTTTATTGGTTCAATTTGCCATTTTGTCCTACGCTATTCTGTCTTCGGTTGTTCTGGACATGTTGTTGGCTCGGTAAGCCGCGATTTTTCATCGCACTGTTTCAGAGCATTGTTGACTCAACCACGACCTTGAACCAGCACCAGTTTCTTTAACAGTGGATTCGATGAATCCGTCCATCGCGGATGTGATGACTTCACAAATTTACAAGTCCGAAAACAGATAGCTGACCATGTAAAAGCATTACTATGTGTTCGCTGACAGAACCATCTGCTGACCTACATATAGTGCCACACTTTTCTCTTCAGCCATTCGTTTGGTGGTCTGAAGTTTACAGGGATTGGCGTCTTCACCAGGCAGTGGACGGACGATCCTAAATGCGCTGTGACTTCAATCGATTGGAGCGGTGAGTCTGGACATCAGAAACCCTTGAAGGCTCCTAAACCACTTACTCCAATACGTGGCAGAAGGCAAGGGATTCCGCCGGTCGTCCAGCAGAGTCCGTTGATTTTGAGAACTTCAACCAGGTTCGTTATGAACATTGATCCAGGACCACAAACTCTGCTGTAGGGTAGCGGGGTAAGAGGTCATAGTTTTGCTTGAATGTTTAAAGAGCTCGGACGTGTCTGATTCGCTAAGGTTCGGTGAGCGGTATGAACAAGCCTAGAATCTTACCGTACTGGCAAGATTGAAGCGTACCCACATTACGTCGAATCTGGGGTTTTCCAGATCCAACAGTTGCAGACAGTTGACGTCACATATTCTATTCATGAAAAGGTCACTGCTCAGCTACATTTCAGGATTTCTCCTGGAAAGCAGCTAGAATTTAGCGGTGCCTCCAATATAAAACAAAAAATTAAATAAAAAATTAAATTTAAATAAAATACACCAAATTAAAAAAAAATACACTGCATTAAAATTAAATAAAATTACTGTGTGGAAATTCGCAAATAATGCAAGCGTAATGAGAAAGATTAAGAAAAGGATGCTTAGATTCTTTGAGATTAACGAAGCATGTAGAGTGGATGAACAATGACATGTAGAGAGGAGAATATTATGTGAAACAAATGTTAATGGTAAAAGTCGGGGAAGCCCGAAAAAGACATGGCACGATTAAGTAAACCAAATACTGAAAATGGGCAAATACGGGCCATGTCATGAGTCAGAATAACTGAAGGGTTATGTATGAATGTTAATGAAGCAAGCAGTGCAAAGACCTGTTTGGCGGTCAATCCTCTCAGCTCAACCATTAGGGAAACAGCGCGGTGGTTAGATAGCTAGTTAATAGACTTTATTTTAGAATTTAGTGTATCAGTCCACAAAATGTTAGTACTTTGTCCACAAATTCTCAGTGGTCAACAAGCGTAAGAGGCCTAACTCTTTTGACTATCACATAAATGTACCATCTGTTTATTTAAAAAGTCAGTGGTCAAGAGACTTAACCCACATAACTTTTAAAATACTGTTTTTTACATTTGTTCAATCTAAATAGTATAAAGATAACAACACAACATATCTATGTCTAAAGTTTCACCCTTCTATCTTTAAAAACAAAAAAGTTTTAACAAAAAAATGACACTTTTTTGCAACCAAAAATCTTTGAGGGCCGTTTTCTCAGCTTTGTGGTTTTGTGACTTGACTCCTTTGGTATCTACGGCGACGAATTATTTTCTCAATATCTCGGTTTATCCTAATAAATCAATTTAGGTAACTTAAAAATTTGAAATTAGAATCGTATAAATAAGTCGTCTTAAAGTGACATAACCACTGTTTAAAAATTGCCGTATAAACCGACTCAGCTGTCACAATAATAAAAAAAACTCAAGTCACAATAATCAAAATTATCGAATGTTTCAAAATCAAAAGTTTTTTCGTCTGGATAAGATTAACATTAATGTTAATTTTTTTATGAATCCAAAAAATATGGGATGAATGATCAAATATAGGTGCATTCAACGTTTCTCTTATACTATAAACAGTTTATATATCTCCTTTTTGATATTGGGAAGTGTGATTTTTTTTATTGAGAGCGGTAAAATTTCATACCGAACGTTAAAAAACTTCCAAGCGCTTAAGGCTGATATTGAACATATCCCAGAGATTTACAGATTTTGATTAACACGGATAAAAAATAAGGAAACCAATACAAACGATGACGAAGTACAACACATGCTGTTTTTAAATTAGATGACAATGAAATTAATTTATTAATTATTATAAGAAATAATTATCAGCCTGAAACACTCATCCTCATTGAAAAATCTTCCGAGAAAAGATACATGCCAACGGGACATGAACCCTAATAAATCAATTTATTATTAACTAGGAAAAGCTCAGAAAAATTTTACAATAACGTCTTTATATATAAAAAAAAAAATAATAATTGCCGGTAAATATTTCGATAAACATTTGTTTTACTGTCTGTAATAAAATAAATATTTGTTTATTTTGTTACGAAGTGAAAAAACTTCAAAGCATAAAATAATGTAGGTATATGTCGTAGGTCGTAGGCCAATCGTAAAATCAGGCAGGAAGGAGGCCCCGAGAAAAATAATTCCCCTCAGGGCCTATGTCATCTTTGGGGATGTTGTGTGAATGGTCTTTTTAGAAAAGGAAGGACAAAAGGTTCTGGAAATAAAACGGGTATTAGGGGTAGGAATCGGGGGATCAGTGGGTCCAGGAGTGACGGACGTATGAATCCATCTCTGCTTATGAAGCCGGGAGAGTCCGTCTGCACAGATGAAAAGGTCCATCTCTCGCAACCAGTCTCTGCCGTTCCAACCTGCTACGCAGTTGGTGGTCAGACGCATCCGCCGCCAAGACCCGGACAAACCTTACCCAATGAACCCAGTTTTGGATAACATGATGATAGCCACATCGTGAAGTGCCTAAGGCGCATTATGATCTGCCTGATTTTACGATTGGCCTCCGACATATATAGAGGAAGGTGAAAGTAACAAGAATAAGGTTTAAAAAGTATTAATTTCAAAATAATTATAAATGTTTAAGTAAAATAAGTGTGAAATAATACATAAAGGAAAGTATAACAAGTTACGAGTAGTAAAAAATAACTAAAAAACTGTATTTTTTTTTCATGAGCTCCACACAGGAGGCCCTGAGAAAAATAATTTCCCTCAGGGCCTATGTCATCTTTGGGGATGCTGTGTGGAAGTTTTTTTGAAGGAAAGGAAGGAGAGGAGAGTTCTGGGAAGGAAAGGGCTTGAGGGGTGGGTAGAAATCTGGGGTTCAGTATGTTCTGGTCATCCGCCTCCAATATCTAGACAAACCTCACCCCGTGAACCCGGGCACCCCTGCTAAATCACCAAACGTAGCGAACCACTTGGGGTGACCTATGGCAGAGGTGTTGGTTATCCAATAAAGGTTCCCGGGGCGGCGGTACCCATTCCCGCCTCCCAAATTGTATGTAGTACAAATTAATAAATAATGTATAAAGGTGGGAATACACGTAAGAAAATAATGTGGCGTTTTACATACCATTATAAACACTTTTCATAAATTTATTCTGCACATGACACTGGATATTTTTAAACATTACGAATAACTTGTGTGACAAATCACAGGATGTTCAGAAATGGCGACAACCTATTTCAATTTAAAAAATGGCAAATTAAATAGTATTCAACTAAGAATATTATAGTATAGATACGAATCTACTTTAAAGTTTGTCATATTTTTAAAATGACACATAAATTCAAAGCAAATTGGAGACCGGATTTAAGGCACTATTATAACCTAACAAACGAACAACTGCAGTTTACATGTTTGTTGATATCTACTATTTTTAAATCAACATTTTGAGAGTATAACTCTCGTCAAACGAAGCTTACGCGGGATTATTTTAAACGCAAGTAAATCCAGTTATTATGGAAAGTATCGCGCGGAGGAAGGAATTAGACAAGGAAATGACGGTAAAGGGCTAACGTTTTTACCGAGAGATAAAATAGTACGTGTGGCGGCCTACAGATTGGCTTATTACGTATGAAATATTGGATAAATCACGACTTGTAAGTTAAAAACATACATTTATATGCAGGCGGGGCCCTTCGAAATCTGTTTCATATATGGCTTTAATAAATACACAAAAGCCTCGTGGTTTCTGAATATTTTAGCATGGGTAAAACGCCTGGCGGAGGAGATCGTTAATTCTATCGAATTTTTCGCATCGTCAATTTTTAACGTCCCCGTTTTCAACAGCCTATTATCTCGAGCTTTTATGGGTGTTGAAAACAATATAAGAAGTCTGACGCTAATATTTTTTTATAAGTAAGTCATAAAAGTAAGTATCAACGAAGCGCCATTAAAACACACACCGGATAACTTGATACTACAGACATTGGCGTGCACAGAGTTTTGATCAAGGTGGGCAGTAAGAAAACTGGCGAATTAATTATATTGAAGAAAATATTTAAAAAAATTTTATGTGTCTATTAATATAAATCTAAATTAAAAATAGCAAATTAATAACACTTTCTGAAAATTAAGATATCGTGCACACATATTTTCCTATTGTCTTCAATCTATTTTTCCCTGACGACGACTCACTACTGACACTTTTAGAGGATTTTTTGTTTTTGGTGAGCCCACATCAAAACAATATAGGTAGTATAAAACCAAAATTCTGACCGAAATTCACAACATCTCATTCAGTTACTTCTAGTGGCTAGTTGCGTCAATTATTATTCCTCATGCTATTAGGTAGGTTATATTATTATTGCATTTCCTTAATAATATATAACCTACTTATTACGTTACTTTGCGTGTAGGAAATTAACGTGTGTAGTTACACAGGTACCTAAAATCCAAGTAGGAAGCAAAATAAAGTACTTAGACAAAAATTAAGTGGGCTGCGAAATTTTAAACGTTTAAAAATCACCGCATGGTAAAAGTACATATTTTTTTAGGCAGTAAAAAAAGTGGTGAATTAATTATATTGAAGAAAATATTTAAAAAAAATATATGTGTCTATTGATACAAATCTAAATTTAAAATCGCAAATTAATAACACTTTCTCTACATTAAGATATCGTGCACACATATTTTCCTATTGTCTTCGATCTATTTTTCCCTGGTGCAATCTTCAAATTAGAAAAGGGATTAATAATATATTTAACCCCCCCCCCCCCCCGCCCACAAACCAATAATAAAATAACACATAGGTAGCAGTTTTATTAGTTCTTGTAGGTACATTTAATCTTCTACCAAAACAAATTCAAATGACAAACAAAATATCAAATTACATAAAGAATTAAAATTATGGACAAATGATTCATATTTTGAAACACTTTTCCAGTACACTTCGTGTTTATAAACCTCCATGTTGTGCTTTTCACTTAACAAAACACAAACTATATTCTTACATATGAGTATATAAACTTACATTGAAATTCGCTTGATTTGTATTTTAGTGTTTTATTTAATTTAAAAAGTAGATTTTTTTTTTAAATTTTTTTATTTTTTTTTTAATATATTACCCACAGGCAAGGCCTTTAGTGGATTTATTTAACTTCCATTTGTTTAATTATTTATACGAATGTAATTATTTTTAGATGTACGCACTTACGTTCCGAAGTTACTTGAAAAAAAAATAAAAAAGTACAAATAAAAAGAGGTAATATTGATGATTGATTTCATGCAATAATTTTATTTTTATTTTTATTAGTCACATTTTTACGTAGATACATACAGTAGGTTAGGAAGTGCTTACTGCTTGTGTGTCTACATAATAGAATGCACGCCTTTGCTAAAGAAATAGAGGTGTACAAAAAAAACATGTTCATATACACAATATACGCAGATTCTTAACCATAAAAACTGTTAAAAGTTGATAAAAACCGTTATTTGTGTTGGCTTAGGTTTCTTCCTAAAAAACTTTTTTATTATTGGAAACTACTGACGCTTTTAGAGGATTTTTTGTTTTTGTAAGCCCACAACAAAACAAAACCTATAGGTAGTACAAAACTAAAATTCACAACGTAGTTAATAATAAAAATATTATTATTATTCGCCGTTTTTGTGAAAAATCACCTCAAGGACGCTTTACAATTTATTATGAATCGTAGGCTCTATCTAATTTTATTATTTACAAACAGATACAGAAACATTCTAGTACTTATCTGCAGGACACTTCCGATAAAACACACCTTATTAGAAAGTTTATGCTTGGGTTACTACTAGTGGCTTTTTGTGTCAATTATTATTGCTCATGCTATTAGGTAGGTTATATTATTAGGTAGGTTATATTATTAGGTATTGCATTTCCTTAAATATTTTAAATTTAAAAAAATATTCAATTGTTACTTTGCGTATCGGAAATTAACGTGTGTAAGTACACAGGTACCTACAATCCAAGTAGCAGGCCAAATAAAGTAGACAAAAATTGTGAGTGCCGCGAAATTTAAAATGTTTTAAAATCACCGCACGGTACAATTTAAAAAAAAAACAATTACTTTGTTTATAATCACGAAATTTATTTTATTTATTACGACCGACCGGTTTCACTTGACACAAGCATTATCACGGTACAAAATTAAAGCGATCGAAAATTACACTATGTATGCTTATATATATAGAATGAGACAAAACATGACAAACAAAAGGTTTTTTTTTCAGGGCCTCCTATGTAGAGCTAAACAATATTAGCCAAACTCAATCGAAAATGTAAAGACGGGAAAATCAGAAATAGATATTGGCACCTCTGGGACTCGAACCCAGTACCCTTTGCTTTAACCTGGCAAGTGCTCTACCAACTGAGTTAAGGTGTCTATATCAAATTCGGTCACTTTTAACTGTATCATACTTCGACTACTAACTACCAACATTATCTTCATTTTCATAAGGCTGCTATCTTTATATATGATTGCAAGAAAAAATTTATGTGTACATAACGGGTTACCATATATTATATAAAGCGACAATGCATCACCTGAACGGGTGTTTAAAGGATATATGGAATTTTATGAGTTTATTGGAAGTATGCCTATTATTAGACTGTTGGAAACATTTAATTGATTATAAACAATTTGGCTTTTGATTTTAATGGTATTCTTTTTTTTAGATAAACAATTCGCCCTAAAGAGAGTGCTTTGTGAACGGCATTCTTTGTTTCAAGTGCTTCTAAATTATTTAATCTTTTGTCGTTACCATTTCTATGTAGAGTATTGGCACCGGTGCTTTGATTGAAGGTATGGTAGAAACCCTTTGTTATCATTCTTTCACTCTTACTTGACAGATAGAAAACAAAGGGTTAAAATAAATAACTTTGAATCCTTTAACATTGATGTAACTTCCGGCGTTCCCCAAGGAGCCCATTTGGCCCCGCTTCTTTTTAACCTTTTTATTAATGATATCACAAAAGTTTTTTCTCACACACGTTTCTGGCTATTTGCTGATGATAATAAGATTCTTAAGATTATTAAATCCCACCTTGACTGTTTACTATTTCAACTTGATATTGATTCATTTAACGATTGGTGCAAAATTAACTGCATGGAACTTAATGTTGATAAATGCAAAATTTTGTCCTTTTATAGAACCAAAAAACCTATTCAGTTTGATTATAAACTAAATAGTGTTTGTCTATCTACTGTCACATCTATCAAGGACCTTGGGGTCACTCTAGACTGCAAACTTTCTTTCCGTGATCACATAAATAATATCGTAAATAAATCACTTAAACTACTCGGCTTCATTCATAGAATTACCTCTGACTTCAAACATATAAGTACACTTAAAACTCTTTACTGTTTGCTGGTTCGCCCTCACCTTGAATATGCTAGTGTCATTTGGTCTCCTTTCTACGCTGTCTACATTTGTCACATCGAATCCGTACAACATCGTTTCCTAAGAGGAATTGCTTGGAGGTTGGGTCTTGAAAGAGGCAAGTACTCATATGATGAAATTGAACACATTTTAAACATGCCTTCTTTAGAAAAACGTAGAAAGGACTCTGATCTAATTTGCATATTTAAAATTATCAACAGTATTACAGATACACCTGCATTGTTACAACTCATTCAGTTTAACATCCCTTCCCGTAGGCTTCGAAATAATGAATTGCTGTTCCTCAATCCACATTCTACTAATTACGGATACCATTCTCCCTTATCCAGAATGTCGAGACTTGTCAACGCAAGTCAAAGCATTGATTTTTTTGGTGTAAAACTAAATGACTTTCGGCAGTCGTTACGCAATATTTAAATGCTTCTTCATGCTTTGACTTGTAGTGTCTCTATATGTACTTTTTATATTTTATATTGTCATTGCTATTAATTTTTATGTGCTCTCCCTTCACTGTCATCTCTGTTTTTTTTTTTATTCGTGTTATTATTATGTTTTTAATGGACTGTTGTCCGTAAATTAATAAACAAATAAATAAATAAATAAATGATCTTCTAATCTTGGCGTGCGGAAATATTTTTTATTTGATTAATATAATATTATATTGTATATTTGTGGCATGATCCAGAGTGAGAATACTATCGCCCTAATACTATCGAATAGTATTGCCCTCGTGTAAGACCCCAAGCAGGAATGAAACGTTGTTTGATATGGCTTTAGGTATATTTGTTGACCAGATCTTAATAGCCAGCTCCCTACTAACTTCAGCCTCACAATATACTCCAAATTTGGGGAGGCCACAGTTCCACTAGCTCCAGACGGTTGAGAGCATTTGAGACTCTTGTGTGGTATTCACGTAGAATTAAATGTGTTTTTCTATAGTCAATATTTTAACAAATAGCCAGTACCTATTAATTTAGCCTCGGTTTACAAACCAACCAATAAAATACACATCGTTACACGTGACGTCACAAAGAGCTTTCGCGCTAACTATTTGTTTGGTCACACGCATCCTTGAATTCCACGTCCATTTGTGCTAACTACCGAATACACGTACCGTTGTATACAGTGTCCAGTTGTATTGTGTATGTGTATATTACGCTTTATACTGAGAAGTCCTCACACAGGGGTGTACTGGACCAGAGAAACTCAGATTTTAAGAAAATTCCCTCAGATCGTAGGTAGGGACCTTAGCAGACAAAAACAGATATGAATTGCTGCACAAGATTTCAGTAAAACTTTTTTTGATAAGATTTTAAAAACCGATATTTCGGCAAAAAAATAAAATAATATAACGTACCTAATATGATTTGTAATTGAACGAAATATTAACTTAGTTATGTTCTGCAAAACACCTACCGTATAGGGCGTAATAAAGGTTGATAATTATAAACAAACTTTACAACAATCTATTCGTGTTTAATTTTATAATACTCGTAATAATAACACAATTACTTTAACGACTTACACTCCAAAATTATATTTTGATGCTCTCGTTACTACAATATATTATCAAACTCAATTGTCCTATCCGACTATCCATGACAGTGCAACTATCTTACATTATTTTTATAAATCTGTAATGTAGCATTGTAGCAGTATAAAGCATTTTGTTTTCTGAATTCTAAATCCTTAAACAAAAGTTCTGAAGATAATCACACCACTAATATGATATTTAATGCAATTCTGCTTAAACCAATTACATTGTAATAACAGGTTTAAGTAGAATTGCTTTGAATATCATATTAGTGGTGTGCAATGTGTTTGATTTATTTTTTAATCTACTTCGTTAGGTAATTAGCACTTGCAAATTATACTGGATGTTAAGAGACGTACTTGACTTACTTTAACCAGTGATTCCTGACATTATTTGGAGTAAAAAATGTAACATATCTATTTCGTGAGCAGGTACTGCTCAAAATAGGTACTGTTTATTGTCTATGCTTTATTTTTTTTTTCTTTTTTTTAACTTTGTTGGTTGGCCAAACTGCAAGGGGACCGGAAACGTCATTCGAGGAAAGATGGCGCAGGATATCACGTAATTTTTCGAGGCGAGAGGAGATTTTCGAGGAGAGTTTTTTGTTATCAAAAATTCTAGTGCGATGTAGCCTAGAATGAGTTTATTGTTTCTTTCTGTGAGCGTGTGACGACTCAAATGGCATAGAAGCCAGTTTATTTTATTTTATTTCTCGCCGGATGCCGAGTGATTGCTTGAACCGCGTGCGGAAGTGAATTTTAATCTGTAATCAACGGGGGATGTATTGAAGCGGCTTTGCTCTGCTTTGGCCGGCGAGAGTTTCTACACACCGCCTGATGGGTGTATATCTGCTGTGCCTGGTTGTTGGGTGGAATCCCTTTGAATGAAGCGGCTTGGCTCTGCTTTGGCCGGCGAGATTTTCTACACACCACCTGATGGGTGTATATCTGCTGTGCCTGGTTGTTGGGTGGAATCCCTTTGAATGAAGCGGCTTTGCACTGCTTTGGCCGGCGAGATTTTCTACACGCCGTTGGATGACGTGCTGGACGGTGTCTTGGGGATTGTTGTCGTCTTTTGGAGGAATGTCACGACTGTCAGGGCGACGGGACGTATGCGGTATTAAAATTAAACGTAATTGGTTAACTCTCTCTTTCTACATCAGTTAATAATTGCTCAAGGTATTTATGTTTTATTTACTTTTCCTTTGTTCAATTTTCCCTTGCAAACTGCAATAAAGGTAACATTAATTTTCACCAGTAAAATAAGCGTCTTTTATATGCATGACCTCTAAATCCTTATCGCCACTATCCTGCGATGGAGTTCTACTTGCTCTGAGAAGACAGCGGTCGGATGACAAAAGGTATAGGTTCTACCTACACAAAATTCATATTACCTTAAAATTCTTACATTACAAAAATGTAAATGATATTTTGGTCCCCGGTGACTTTTTGGATGACTTTTTTTTTCAAGTTTTTTTTCTTCAAAATCAAACAACAAAAAATTCTTCTGCATGTCGTCACTGGTCACTCAGCCGAGTAACCGAACAACCCCTAACCGCGCCTCCAACTCTCCAACACCTACCATTTTTTTATGTTTTCGTTGAAAAAATAAATTTAAAAAAACACCAAAAATTTCACCGGAGACCAAAATTTTATTTAATTACATTTTTTACTCCAAATAATGTCAAGAATCACTGGTTAAAGTAAGTCAAGTACGTCCTTTAACACTCTGTATATTTTAAGAACCCACATAGAACCCATACTTTTGTTTTATTTTACGCCATCTGCAGCTCAAAAATTCATTTTTCTGTCTCTTTTATTGTACAACGTCATACTTTACCTTTACACCTAGGTATTATGTGTAATACCCATTTATGTTAATTTTGTTATCTAAACCTTTAACACTGTTTTTGACACCTGTATGCACTAAATCATAAAAAATATGGAAAAACCCATAAGGGCGTTGATGATTAATAAATAAATTAATTAATAAATAATAGGTACCTACCTTCCTGCACGATACATTTTGTGAATCTCATATTTAATATACGACAATTTTAATATCCGCAAAGTGTGTACTTTTTAATTTACATTATTCTGCCATAAGCTCAATATTATTTTTCCACCGACCATAAATAAAAAAAATAATAAAAACAACTTTTTTTACCTCGGTAAAATACGCAACGTAATGTAGGTAACACTTAAAAAAATCTAAGGAAAATCCAAATTGTTGTGGGATCAGCGAAAAATAGCTATTCAGGTGCAATTTCTTCATTCTGAGATAAAACGAGGCATAAATAAAAAAAAACATAAAAGAAAAAAAAAGCATAAAGAAAATACATAAGATAAAAGCTTACGTTTACTGTAACTCAATTTTAAGACGTTTTATTTAAAGGGAACATATGCGCGGCCTATTTCTGCCCGTTTCATACAAATCTTAGATTTGGATTTGAGATAAAAATACCCAACCAAACTGAAAAATTATTTTTGTAATCAAAAGGTATATCAAATATCTAGAAAGGATGTGAGCTACTTTACTTATTTTTGCTTTAAATTATAAGATATGGGCCATTCAAGATTTTAGTGTTTCATGATTTTGGAGGCAACTTAGGCAATTATTTGGGAGTAAAAAAAATCATTATAAAAATAATTTTACTATATTTATTTAAAAAAAAAAATGAAAAAAAAATAATTTTTTTTTCATAAAAATCCATTTTTTGGGTAGTAATTTTAATATATAAACGACTATTTTTTATTCCGCCGTAAATATGTAATTTGTATTTCAAATTTACACCCATGATAAGGATTATTTTTAAATTTAAATTTTTTTATTTTATATTTCATCTTATTTATATGATAAATATGTTAAAATAATTTTTTTAGTTATTTTTTATTTACTCACAAATAATTGCCTAAATCGTCTCTAAAATCCAGATACATTAAAGTCTTTAATGGTCTATATCTTATAATTTAAAGCAAAAATAAATAAAGTAGCTCACGTCCTTACTAGATATTTGGTAAAAATTTTGATAACAAAAATAATTTTTCAGTTTGGTTGGGTATTTTGATCTCAAATCCGAATATATGATTGGTATGAAACGGATAGAAATGAGCCGCGCGTACGTTCCCCTTAATACTTTTTGTTCGTCTTCAAATCAAGCCCTTGGAACAACAAGGTACTACTATCTGACTCGGAAGTATTATGCGATATTGAACTCTAATAGAATATTGAACTCTAAAGCAATATGCTCGCTAGAATCCAACATCACATGACATTGCTGTGTCAGTTATGACCAACATCTGATTTAGCTGTGCGCCTGTTGACTCAGTTAATATGCACGATATCTGTTTTAGTTGTGTGCCTGTTGAGTAAATACGGAATCACAAAATCCGGAATTCAATGCTTTTCACTCTGAAACTAGTGTTAAAAAACTGAAAAATTATATTTAAAACTAAAATAACTCACATCCATAATATTAAATTCTACAATTATTTGAATATTGCCCAACTTGTTTCACAGTACATTCCTGTGCACAGGATGCCAATACAACGGAAGTGTTCGACACTCTTTGACAGGACAAATATGTCGCCAGGGGTGAACTGCAAACTGTTTGGCGATTGGCCCAGAGTAAATAGCTGGCATCCGAGCTATTGCAGAATTTGGTTACACGTGTTGTATTCCATTGAGCTGTCACGATCGGATTATTGGTTTTTAACAATCCACAGGGATAATTAAATGGTTTGTGAGGTAGTGTGGAATCTCATGTCAGCTTATATATATAAATATATATACATATTATATACATTTTAAATTTATTCCACATAGAAAGCCCTGAGGAAAATAACTAACGTCAGGGCCTATTTTATCTTTGGGGATGTTGTGTGGATTGTATTTTTAAGGAAAGAAAAGAGAAGAAGTTCTGAGAATTAAAAAGGTAGGTGGACTGGGTACAAATTTAGGGTTCAAATGTAAAATATGTATTCAGTAATATATTCAGTAATAAATGCCATCAGTGGAACAAAAGTACGACAACAAAGTAAACTTTTTAACAATAAAAAAATGATTTTGTTATTTTTGTAAACACGTTTGTCTCCCTTCGGCTATATACATGTTTAGTGCTGTAAGACGTTTGGTTATGAAATTTTTTATTACTTATATATCAGTTCAAGCGTTAAACCAGCGTCAAAACATCGAGTTTGCAAATAACTAATGTTGTCAGTATTGTTAATGCAAACAAAATAAGAAAAAATATCCACTTTTTTGAACGTTATGAAACTTTCTCGACTTTCATCACTTGAAAATGATTTATTTTGCAGTTTTTCAATCTATCATTGAGTATGGTATCATGGCATGGGGAGGTGACACTGCATCTACACTAGACTAGATAGGTAAATAAAATTATTTAAAAAATAATCCTGAGGCTTCCTCTAATTACGGACTCGAACTTAATTTTGAGTATGATGAATTCTACGAAAAAAGTTTAAACACTCGCTGTACTCGAAATACATAATAAATTCCTGTAAGGCATACTACTTTTGGTCAACGCAAATTTAGTTACCTTGAGACAAGACGTTACAACATTTTTTCGGATAGAAAAAAAAGTGATAAACAAAAAAAATATTTCAAAGATAACTTCAAATTTTGGATCAAATAATCATTACTGGATCATACTTGGACTAAGAATTATATTTAATTATATTTAATTACATTACCTTCAGTTTCTTAACGCATATTTTTATTGGCTGATTTCTTTATGTACCTATGTACCCATGATTATAAGATTCTTCCTGAATTAATAGCAATCTAGATAGTGTTTTGGATAAATGGACACATTTTTATTTAAATGTGCGAAATCTATTGAATTTTCTACAAGTCATTTAATTTTAGATATTAATATATTTAATTTTTTTTTTTGGAAAAAGTTTAATGAGTAAAACCTCGAATCGCGATATTTATTCAGTGAAGACAATATTAGCGACTACTAGTTCATTCTTAGTCGAAGTATTGTACTTCTGAATATGACCTAAAGGGTTACGGTCGAATTAGCGTAGTAGTTAGAGAGGAGCCCCGGTAAGGTTAAGGCTCTTGATTCAATTCCAAGATGCGACCGAATCTTTTTCTGATTTTATGTTTTAAGTTTTCGTTTGAGAGTCGCTAATATTGTTTTCGAAGATTAGATATTAAAATTTGAGTTTTTACACATTAAATTATTCGAAAAAAAAATAATAATAAGGTTTATGAATTATTATTTTTTTTATTATTGAATTTTTAAACCAGTGTAATCTAGACAAAATGCATTTTTAGTCAAAGTTGCAAATTTCTTACATTACAGGGGCACTAGTTATACTAGGGGCAGTCAAAAAGGAATGCCTCATATTTTTTTCTCCTTTAACTGTTGACATATAAAAAATGCAATTGCATGAGTTGAAAACTACACTATTGACGATTAATTTGTTACTTTTCAATAAAATCTCCCTACATTTTCACAGCTTTGGTCTATCTTTTAACAAGGGCATATATCACAGTGTTGTAAAAACCACGGTCACATTCAGATTACCATTGCCGTAACTTTCTTCGTCGATAACACAATTTTGAATTTTTTCATCCTTGGGGAGTTTGTGTGATGACATTTCATTCACTGCTTCTTTGATTCAGGTTAAAAAATGAAACCATATTTCATCTCCGCTCACAATGTTTTTTATATTTATATTATATATTTTATATTTCCAGAAACCAAGCAAGGGATTCTTTCTTGGTACCCACCTCAATTTGTAGGCGGGAATGGGTACCGCTGCCCCGGGAACCTTTATTGGTTAACCAACACCTCTGCCATAGGTCACCCCAAGTGGTTCGCTACGTTTGGTGATTTAGCAGGGGTGCCCGGGTCCATGGGGTGAGGTTTGTTAAGGTCTTGGAGGCGGATGACTTAGACACATTGAACTCCAGATTCCTACCCACCCCATAAACCCTTTTCCATCCTAGAACTCTCCTCTCCTTCCTTTCCTAAAAAAAACCTCCACACAGCATCCCCAAAGACGACATAGGGCCTGAGAGAAATCATTTTCCTCTGGGCCTCCTGTGTAGAGCTCATGTAAAAAAAAAGAAACACCTTGAACAAACTTTTGTTAAATAATCAGTTGTCGAATAATCGTCATCACAATGCTTTTACTGAGGGAGAGAACGCGACATCTGTAGTTATCTGGGGTCACCAAGAATGATGACATTAACTCGCTCAATGTTGTGCGTAGTCTCTGCAATCAACGGTCTACCGCTCCGCTTTTCGCTAGTCACAGTGTTGAACCCATCGTACAGCAGTGCTGACGTCCAATATTGCATCATGGTACACATTTTCAGTCTTTGTGTCGTCGTTGTGCTGCAGATTGTAGAAGAAGGTTTGAGGAATTGCACCAAATTCAAAATTTTCACTTAACTAACTTTTTTTAAGTACAAAAAAATAGGAGGCATTACTTTTTGACTGCTTCTTGAATTATTTTTATATTTAAGCCTTTAATTTTTAACTATTTCGATGACAGCTTAAAATTGCTTTAATAGTATTGATGACTAAAATTGAATAGTCAGGTTCTTCCCAACCTTCCTCTTATCCATATTTTTCAACATCACCACTTACCCCATTCATAAATGCCATGTTCCCACTGACTCCGGACGTTTGGGAGCAATCGGGACTCTTGTGCGGTGTATTAAAAAGTACATAAAAATGTATGTGAGTAAATAACACAATGGCAAAAGTACATTTTAACCATCTTGAACATTGAAAACAACGACATCGATAGTAAAATGACACTTCAAGTTGTTTTTAGATGAAAACTTTAGAACAAGCTTGAGTATTCCTTAAAGTGTAGCGTCAGTCATCCCGTACGTTTACTTGTCTCCCTTTTTATTCTATTAAAGGTTTAATGGCGGAAATTCCCTCAGGATTCCCCCCCCCTCAACATCCCCCATCCACTAATCGCTAAATAACATAAAATGTGAGATGGATACTGCTTCACAAACTAGGGGAGTTTTTCTAGCACAAGTTTTAGAGGGTGTCCATTATTGAAAGGCATACGGATCACCCCCAGTTTTAATAACATCACCCACTATGTAATATTAGGGCCATTGATGGACAAGCTTAACCCCTTAATATGTATGTTAATGCGTTAGTATTTTTTTTATCTATCCTCTATGGCTATACTCTATTATATAATATTCTCCTGGTAGAAATACTAAGTTTACTGTGGAAAACTGACTTCGTTGTTGTGGTAAAAACGTGTTTTTAAATTGTAATTTCTAACATGAGTCAAAACGCTCGAAGTCTGTGTGGCTACGGCATCTACAATTTAGATTTCTTCCAGTGTTGAAGGGAGTGGCTAAAGGAAGAATACGAGGATGGCGATGTTTGGAAAGTACCTGGCTATTCAAGTGTAGACACCGAACACGGCTAATACCATTTCAAGCAACGCCTAGCAACATCTAGCACTCCAATGGGTGATGAATTAAGGTATGGTGTATCCGCTCAAAAAGAAGAAGGTGGAGAGATATGTAAATACGAATATTAGAGAGAGCGCGCTTATATTAAAAAACGATGAAATTTAAGCGAAAATTGAGAAAATGTTTAATAAAACACTACTTTTTTTAAAATAGAGCAAAACATTTTTTGGAAATGTCTAAAATAGTATTTAAAGAAACACTTCGAATTTTTACATACATAACTTGTAAAATAACTGAAAAAAACGTGTTAAAATAATTTTCGGAGCATACTTTGTGTTTTTTTTTCTATCGAAGGAATTTCATATAATTGCCGTTTCAGCGTGGGGAATGTGTATAGATATATTATCTTTAAGAACAACATATATTTTTAAGAGATTTAAAACTTAAAGTATTTAAGGAAAATCTCTATATATTATCTTTATATATAAAATCAAAATATGTTTGTTTTGGGGTTTGTGTGTATGGGGCCTATGCGTTGCTAAACCATTCATTCGATTGCGATGAAACTTTGGGGATTTGATGTGCGCATGCCTGCAATGGTTTCTGTATACAATAGTGAGCTCTGGCATCATGAAATTAAACGTCGCTAAACTGTTCATCCGATTGCTATGAAAATTTGGTGATTTGATGCAGGAAGAGGGGGGGAGGGAGGGGGGAGGGGGGAGGTGGAAGAAGCGGAGTGGGAACCCCCTTACACCATGCGAGCGAAGCCGTGGGAAAAAGCTAATATATTATAAATTAAAGTCCTCCCCCGCCTCTGTCTATCTGTCTACTCGCGATGAACTACAAAATTACTGAACGGATGAGGTCGTCACCAATAGATAGAGTGATTCATGAAGAAGGTTTAAGTATATAATTTGTCAATTTTTTGTGTAAATTGGTTAAATATATAATATATATAAAGGAGAATGTTTGTTTGTGGTGAACGAGCGGGCTGCAAGCGGGCGGTGAGGATTTTATTTGTATGCACACCTACAGTTTTATGCCGAGTTTGATGAAATTTTGCACGTGTGACCTTCAAAACAAGAGAAAGGTATGTATACAAAGGTACATTTTATTTCCAAAACGCTGTGTAAAACCCGGGCATCTGTCTGTAGATGTGGGAAACCAGGCCATAAATTATGTTATTGTCAAACAATATTCTTATAGTTTTGGGTGTCGAAAGTTTCAAACTAGGCAAAAGAAAATATAACTGTAACTATAACTATAAATTGATTCAATAGTTTTTGCAATTAAACGTCCAAAAATGTGTTACTCGTTCTGATGTGAAAGATTCCTGCTCTCAACGTTAGCCTGATGAGAAACCATGATGCTGAAATAAATCTTTGGAGCCAAAACATAACCTAAACTTCTCCTAACATAACCTAACCATACCTGACCTAACTTAGTCTTATCTAACCAAACCTAAATATACCATTATTTTTCTCATCTAAATCCTCTCCCCACTTTCTTCAGCCTTGCCACAAACCGTGGGTAGTTGGGATTGTCGTGCAATATCAAATATGCTTGGTTTAACTATATTATCTTTCTAGCTGACCCGGCCACGCGTTGCTTTTTTTTAACTTTAGTTCCACACAGGGCCCATGTCATCTTTGGGGATGCTGTGTGGAGGGGCTTTTTTTTAGGAAAGGAAGGAGAGGAGAGTTCTGGAAAGGACAAAGGTTTAAGAAGTGGGTAGGAATCTGGGGTTCAGTATGTCCTGGTCATCCGCCTCCAAGACCTAGACAAACCTCACCCCATGAACCCAGGTACCCCTGCTAAATCACCAAACGTAGCGAACCACTTGGGGTGACCTATGGCAGAGGTGTTAGTTATCCAATAAAGGTTACCCATTCCCGCCTCCCAAATATATTGCTGTGGCTAACTAAACACAACGCCACCTACTGGATGGTTATACAACCTTTATAACCACCACCATCTTTAATAAATTTATAATACGTAGAGATGGTGCGAAAGCGTATAATAATGTGCATGAAATGCTTGAGGTAACTAATCTATTTAAGTTAATTAGGATTAATACTGTATCCGTCTAAATAACTTTCCAATTACCGGATTGTAGGTACGTGATCGTTTTTTTAGAAGATAGAATGGGTATAGTAAGCTATCCGTAAAAGATAGTTATATGCTATTACGGACTTTTTTGTAAATCTATAAAAGAGGAATATCCCACCATGCATTGTTTTGTTATATCTCAAAGTAATTAGACAATGTTTTCGATGAAAGCTACTAGGCGGCTTGACTTTTTTCGACACTTCTAACAATTATCGTTGTGTTTCAACAAATTTACACAAATCCTTGACAAATTATATACTTAAACCTTCCTCACGAACCACTCTATCTATTAGTAAAAACCGCACGAAAATCCGTTCAGTAGTTTTAGCCTTTATTGCGAAAAGTCAGACAGACGACGCGGAGGACTTTAATTTATAATACATAGGGATAGGGATATTAACGTCTGATTTCTTTGAATTCCTTGTAATTGGCTGGTTGTGATTTGGGTTTTCATAAATAAATTACACTAATATATTAGAACATTATGCCTAAACTTTAACATAAAAAACCATACGTAAACAAACCTTTATACTAGTACTCAGAAACACAAAACTTAATCAGAGTACATATTTAAACGAGAAAGGCCTGGGGATAAACCGTTTAGGGGATCAAAAATAGGGAAACTTCGTATAATATACAAGTAAAATTAAAACATATTGTCAAAGGTGGACAATATGTTGGTCCCTGATTGAAAATGTTCAAGTTTATTGAATCAAACTTTTGGCAAACTGGTCGTAGAATGAGGAAAAAAAATAAAGCTACAAGCAGATTTAGCTGACTATCGGCTACCCTTTGTGACCATGTCACGTCGCTATGGAGGCATTATTGAATTGAAAGTGCTTCGAAGGGTTGCGACCCTTATTGTATCTGTACATTTCGTAGAGTACGTTGTACAAAGAGAATGAAAATCGAAAATTTGTTTGCTCAATTACGCCTAAGGAATCTGGTATGATCTGTATATAGAAAATTTATGTACATAATTTCAATATTGAATAAACACAAAATTTTGAATTAAAATATGGCTCCTAAGTTTTAAGCCCTGACATAATATTAAGGAATTTTAAGCATTTAACTCTTTAGACCACTGGTTCCCAACCTTTTTCTGACCCGGGACAACTTGTTCGTTTATTTTTTCGACAGGGACCACAAGCAGTGGTTTAGCGAGGGAAGGGGCGGCCACCCGACCGATTTTCATCCCAAAAACAATTCTCTAGCCACCCCCCCTCCCAGGACGGGGATGGAGGAGAGGGGGGGGGGTGGCTAGAGAATTGTTTTGGGTGATACCACGTTGTCCGCCCTATCATCCAACTCCAACATATGGAGGCCTCAGCACAGGTGAGCTACCCAGTGAGGCCGAAATTGCTGAATTGTATTTGAAATGTAAGATATTATATCAAATAAATAAATAATATCCGTCCCAGGTGCCACCCAAGCTAGCCTAAGCCACTGCTTGTAGTCAGTGGCGTGGCACCCGGGACGGATAGCATAACGGGAGGGGCGTAATGGGATACGGTAGGACGGGTTCTAGCAGAATATTTACCACAACTGAGGGATTTACCAGAAAGTGTTAGGATGGGGTGGGGCGAAATGGAATACCATAATGGCCACTGACCACAAGGTACAATAATGATAAACTGAATATTGTACCGATTTTTTTTTATCCAGACTTCTCCACCTGGGACTGCTCGCGCGCTGGCTCGTTATTGACCGGCGGACCATCGCGGACCATCTTCTAGCCTCTTGCGGACCACTGGTTATGAAATCCTGCTTTAGACCGAGTGCAAATTTGAAAATACGTAGATTTCAGAAAATTTCTTCAATATCTAGAACGAATAAAAATTGGCGGTTTTCAGTTTCCAATTGCTGATAAAACTGGCTTTAGACGTTGTATATTCATAGAATTTTAGCTATTAGTTCAGGCGGTGGTCATTTTTATATATTTGAATGATGATTTTTATATTTAATCTCGACCGAATTGGTTTTCTAATTTTTTTGGGATTTAAGTTTTGAAGGTTTTCAGACACCCGTTGCTATGGCTAACGAAACACAACGCCATTATCCAACCTTTATAACCAATGCCATCTGTTAATTTGCATACATATCAAATCCACACCGCCAGCTTGCCAGACCGCTGCCCGCTGCACGCTTGCTAGCCCGCTCCCTTTATAAATTATAAATTTCAACCAATTTACACAAAATCTTGACAAATTATATACTTAAACCTTCCTCATGAATCACTCTATCTATGGATGAAAACCGCATGAAAATCCGTTGCGTAATCTAAGCGTACAGACAGCGGGAGCGATTTTGCTTTATACCATGTAAAGGTGTTTAATTTATAGGTATTTGAAAAAAAGCTATATTTTTGGAATACAGCGTACGATTTGTTGTTTTATGTTAAACATGCCCTCTAAGTCCTGATGTTTTTATTTGCGCTCCCCACAGGAGGCTCTGAGGAAAATAATTCCCCTCAGGGCCTAAGTCATCTTTTGGGATGCTCTGTGGAGGGTCATTTGAGGAAAGGATGTGGTGTATATGTATACAATCCATCCCTCCCAGAGAGTCCGGCTGGAGAGGTCAAAAGGTCTTCCTCAACCGATCCCTCCCGATCCGGCGTGCTACGCAGCTGGTGGGCAGACACATCCGTGGCCATCCCGGGCACCCCTTCCAAACCACTTGGGTTGACCTATGGTAGAGGCGTTGGTTATCCAATAAATTGTACCCAAGTCCCAATCAATCATCACATGTGTTCTACCACTCCCAGTTTTAATTCAGGTAATTATCTTACTTAACATAAGTTTTTCAATTTAGATTTCTTTTAATTTGTATTGCAGGAAGAAAGATATACTGGATATCTCTTTTGTAAGAGAAAATGTTAATTATAAACAATGCTTCAAATTAAACTCAAGTTTCTTAAAGTGATATAGATATTTTGTATTTCCCGTGTTACGTGATAGTTGATTTCGCTTCTGGTGTCATATTTTATGCAGTACAGTTTATATTTCACTGTTAATGTTAACGTTGTTATATAACAATATTGCATTTTAAATTAACTGAATTAAATTAAACTATCAAGCTCGCTCCTGTTCCATGCCTCAATGCTTCAAGCAAAAAATAGAATTATTTCAGTTAATACTAAAAATGTTTTTCGTGTTTCGTAAATTTTCATGTGTTGAATTTATTTTGGAACTATTAGACCATAACCCATAACACGGGGCTGCAAGTTTGAAAAAAATATTTTTCTCAATGCATTTATCGTGTGATATTTTTCCGATATCGATAGAGCTGCCAAAATTCTTTTAATTGTTTCATCGATGGAGTGTTAGGAATTTAATCAATGAAATGAAAAAAATATTTTTTTAAAGTCGAATTTGTGAAAACGCTTTTATTAATAATTATTTATCTAATAATTAAATTAAATATAATGATATATTTTTTTAATACCGCACATTAGTCACCAGCTGCTCCGAAGCGTTTGGAGACAAGGAGTCAATGGCATCCCGATTGGGGTATATTGTAAGGCTGAAGCTAGTGGAGAAGGAAAGGAAGTGAGGAAAATGAAGATGGGGAGTACCTGTCTATTCAGATCTAGTCAATAAATACGGCTAAAGCTATTTCAAGCAATTTTTCAAATCTGAATGGTGGTCTTATAACAGGGCGATATTAAGTGTATCTACTAGTCTGCAACGTACTGGAAGTATACTATATATATTTTTTAATGAATAAATTTAATTGTGAAATAACACAAATAAATCAATTAATGTTACTTGGGCACTCCGGGATTTGATCCCGCGACCTAAGAATCGCTAGTCGAGAATCTTCCCCTTTCACCACGGAGGGCTTGATTGTATATTGATTGTCATAAGTATTTGATTATTTATCAAAAATTAAGATTTGTGTGAAACGGGTCGCCTTAACGTTTCTCTTAAGAGGGAACTAGAGAAAACAGGAAAAATGTAATTTTTAAATCAAATTTTAGACGTATTGACTCTTTTCCCCAAAAAATTATAAATTGATTTCAAAAGATTGTTCTTTTATCTAGTAAACGCATGTTTTAAATTTTAGAAAAAATGTTTTTTTTTTAGTAAAATAAGGTTATACCAAAGGTCGTTGGCAGATTTGTTAAATTTTCAAACGAAAAATCTTATTTTATCTAAGACATATTTCTTATCATGTAATCATACATTATTGTAAATTAATACGTTATCTAGTAAACGCATTTTTCAAAATTTTAATTTAAGTTCAAATAAAATCATTAAAAAAATATCCGAACACTTATTTACTACGAAAATTTCTCTATTTTGTTTATCTATTTACGGTCTAACAAATTAATATATTTCAGATTTTTTATGCACATTTATTTCGCTTAGGCATTATTGAAAAATTATAAATACTTAAGATAAAAAAATAATAACAAAAAGTACATAATTTTAATAGTTGTATCATCACGCCTTTTAGCATTTTCGGATGTAGGTAAAAATTAAGGCAAATTTGGAATGAAATAAAATCGATATTGAGTTATAATTTTAAAAAGCTGATACGGAGAATAATTGATATTTCTCATTGGAACCGCCCTGTACGATCGTAAGAATATCTTTCGACGAAATGTGGATTTTCAGCCGCTGGCTGATTAAAGGCCCTAAAGTGAGACATGATTTTAGATTTTCAAGGCCATAAGAATTTTTGTTATTTATTTTTAGGATATCATGCCGTGTGCGCTACCTCCTTCTTTAGCCAAAATTTTAGCCACATCTACCCTGATGATAGACACTCTACCGCTGTCCGAAACGTTGGCTAAAGAAGGAGGTAGCGCAACACGGCATAACACCCTAAAAATAAATAAAGAAAAGTGAACACCTCTAATTCCAGCAGATTGCTTCAAGGAGTTTATGTCAAGAGATATTTATTTGGAATCTCATTCATTCCATTTTGTCATGCTGCGATAGTTTTCTACTTAGCTAGTCAATACAATTTGTTGATTGTTAATAAATTTATTGTATTACAAAAAACCAAATACTATTTACCACTAGTAATGAATACGCAGAGCTTCGTCTAAATACTCACAACAAACAAGTACGCGGGCCATCAAAGGCACAAGAGCGTGTTTGTACTACATAGTGGAAAATAATCGAATTTATACGGTTATTTAAAAAATATTGTTTATTATTATCTATAAATATTCTCGTATATATTATATAAATGAATCCCAGTTTCCCTTGGTCACGCCATAACTTCAGAACGACTTTACCTATTTCATTAAGGCTCTGCAACCGGGCCCGAAAAGAAGAAGATGGAGAAATACCAAATTACGAATGTTAGAGGAGAGCGCTAACATTTACAGCGACAAAATCGATGCGAAAATGTTTAATAAAACACGACTCGTTTAAAATAGAGCAAAAATTTCGCGGTTATTATCTTAAACAGCATTTAAAGAAACACTGTGAATTTTTTCATACATATAACTTGTAAAATAACTGAAACAAACGTGTTAATGATAATTTGTGGAGCATACTTTGACATTTTTTTCTATCGAGGGAATTTTATATAATTTGCGTTTCAGCGCGGGTAAAGTCTAGATATTATCTTCAAGAATAACATATATTTTTTAAGGGCTTTAAAACTTACCGTGTTTAAGGGAAATATGTAATAAATCGGTAAAAATCCGGATCGCGAGCCCTTTACATTTTTAGTTTTTTTTAGTTTTAGTTTTCTAATACTTTGTAGAAGGTCCTTAAGGAAAGAAAAATTAAGAAAATTGGATAATTTCAGAAAACTTAAGGACTATTTTAATTTCACACGAATTGGCAGTTCGCGCGTTTGATGAATGTGAATTTAGCAGGCAGCTGTTTTTTTTGTAATAAAAGAATTGTTTACGGAGTTTTTAAATAATTGATATTTTAAATAGGTATTACCTATGTTAGGTACCAAATATGATTGATTGTTCTTATAATATACAAAAATGAATGTTTGTAATATATGAAAAATGAAAATTTTAATTAAAAAAATGTAATAAGTGGCAGGCGAGCTGTTTGAAAACTGAATGTACTGGAACTGAATATATGGAACGCGGGAGCGGGATTGGCGGGGCGGGAGAGGGTAGGCGGGGAAGGTGGAAGGGCTACGCAGGAGAGGAAGGGGATGCGGGAGGTGAACGGGGACGCACGGGAAAGAACATGCAGGGAGAAACAATTTATTTCTTTGAATATGGCATTGCAACGCGTGCCGGGAGCAAGCTACTACAGGAATAAAATCTCTGTAAATTATCATAACATAAGATTTTGTTAGATTTAAAAAAAATACAATTCTTTTGATGTTTTCAATGGCCGTCATAAATCATTTAACGATAAATATTTAAATATCAAAGCTGGAATTGAAGAACTGTGAAATGCAAATAATAAATTAAATTAAATTTCTCTCAGTTTTATAAGCATTTTATTTAATTTCTAAATCAGTAAAGCTGTTAATACAAACTTAATAGCCTTTTTCATATATAAACGTTTTTTTTTTTAATTCATGAGCCAAAAACAGTAAAGTAGTAATGCATAGGATATTTTGATGGCCTGTTTAGTCACGGGTTCAAATCTTGGCGTGAGCAGATAAATTTTATTTGATTGATTTGTGTTTTCACAATTTCATCATTTAAAATAATACATGTACATATTTTTGCGGCACGTACCAGAGTGGAAGATACTCTCAGTAGGCCCTGGTGTAAGACCATTCAGAATTGAAAAGTTGCTTGAATTGGCTTTAGCCGTGTATGGCGACCAGATCTTGAAGTCAGGTACCAGTCTTCCCACTACCTGCCTCTCACAACATACCTCAATTGGGGATGTCATAGTTTCACTGGCTCGAGACGGGAGCAGCTGGGACCTCTTGTGATGTATTCACGTTAAAAAAAGTTTCAAAATAATACCTGTTAAATTACGGTCATCATAAAAGATGTAGAGGACGTATACCCAGGTACCTAATAGAATTCACAGTCAAAATCTAATTGCAATTATACGTCACTCCCGATCCAAATCGCCCAAGGCTACCCAACGCACAGTGGTGACCTTCCCTAAACATCAGAAGGAAATTCTTGTTTGCGTTTTTAAAAGTGAAAATACAAAATGTTGGGCGGCTATTTTAATAGCTTACGTTTCATTGTCATTGAAATGGATAACAGTTTTCATTCACCTACACCTGCCTTGTGTTCGTATATACTCTTTTATTAATGTATTTTTTACATCTTTTATAATAATATATTTTTTTATTTAAATTTTTTCCGATAAATTGAAAAATCAATTTACTAATTTTTAGAGTATTAGTGAACAAAATGGCGGGAGTATGCCGACGGTTTTTCCGTTTGGTACAGCTGGATATGAATGTGTCATGGGAAATTTCCTACCAGACTCGTCGTATATACATAAACATCAGTATCCAAAATGGTTAGGTACTAAGAAGTAATTTATTTATTGAGGGAATAAAAAAAATTGAGTGCAGTTTACACACGGTAGAAGCGAAACTTTACCAAAACAATCTGAACCAATACTTGAAAAGTGAGGTCATAATCAAAGCGACCAACGAGCGCAGACCAGCGTAATTTCCGTTTCATATCTCAACCAATAGGAGCCTTTAAATTGACATCATAATCAAAGCGACCAATGAGTTGATGCGTCGCAAGTGCAGTAATCGTCATTTCCCTTTCACCCGAAATCAAAATCACAGCGGGGCTTTAGAAGTTTTACTTCAAAATTGTCTTTTTATGTTAATTCTATAAAAAGCAATAATAATATTGAAATAAATATACAATTCATACTTCCGCAAACGAGAATGACAAAATCGACAGCAAATTGATTTCGCAACGCGCTTCCGCTATGGTAAAATGTTGTGGTCACAAAATATTTATTAGGTACGTATTATTCACATCGATAAAATAACCGATATAAAAAAGTTTCGTTGTAGAATTATGGCCAGCCAACCCTCTCGGGATGCACCTACGTGCGCCGTAGACCACACCAATAATCAACATACGTTGTTTTCCCATATAAAATAGTAATACAGTCATCACTCATATTCCGTGTCTTGTGAAAGAACCGTATGAAAGGCTGTAATTTAAACAATAAACTTATGGTAAAAGTTTCCTATCGGCATTGTCATCTGCGCTCCGCCATTAGCCCTCGGCGTAGAGCCTTTTACTGTTTTCACAAACATGAATATTATTTTCCCCACGACATTATGGCTGGATATTTTTTAACTGCAATCAAATAAAACATTTTTGGTCATTTTGTCGGTTTGATGAAAGTACTTTATAGAGCAGGCAGTACCAATTCTGGATCACAATAGATACTTTATTAAAAAATATGATACTTTCAATGAAGAAAATGCACTCTCTACGTTGTTTTGGTAATTGGGGTGATTTTCTATCAAAAATGTGGGTTTTGTTCGATTTAAAAAAAATGAACGCGGTGAAAACATACAATACTCAACGACATAAAAAAATATGTGACTGGTTATGTTCATACAACGATGTTCATATAAACGATCCGCTAAAGACTACTAGACCTGATTAGACCTAGTTCGGTGTAAAGATGGGCTTTGTGTCAATGACAAATCTTCAATCTATTAATTCATCTAAGGTAGTACCTACATCGGGTGTACGAACCGAAAATCGAAATGAAAATCTAGTGTAAAGTTATCAAACTAGTATAAGTAATTGTAGTACGCCAAAGATGAATGAATCAAATCATCATCATGGGAACCGATAATAGCCGTAGGTCACTCCAAGTAGTTCGCTACGTTTGGCGATTTAGCAGGAGTGACCGGGTTCATGGGGTGAGGTTTGTCTAGGTCTTGGCGGCGGACGCACTTACCTACCTATAGCTTGACGCGCCGGATCATGAGAGACTGATTAAGGGAGACCGTTTTCCATCTCCAGCTGAATTCTTTCGACCCATTGCCTTGCAGTAGTAGGGATGGATTCATACATCCGTCACTCTTGAGCACATTGAACTCAAGATTTTTACCCACCCCTCATACCTTCCCCTAAAAACACCATCAACATCCTTCCTTTCCCTAAAAACACCATCCACACAGCATCCCTAAAGATGACACAGATTGACCGAGCAAAATTGCTGTCCTCAGAACCTCCGGTATGGAGCAAATGTAAAAAAATAATATTATTTTCGAAACTAAACACAAATTTATACGTGTACTAGCTGGTACCCGGCATACGCTATGCCATTCAAAGAAATAAATTGATTCTCCCTGCATGTCCTTTCCCGTGCATCCCCGTTCCAACCCACCTTCCCCCTTCTTCGTGTCTTCCCTCACCGCAAACCCCATCTTCCCCCTGCCTTTCCTCCCTGCCGCTAAAATATATTAAATACACACATTTTCATTTATACAAATTTCAAAACGCCAGACCTTACAAAATACACTTATGAAATAAATATGAAATATACACATTTTCATTTATACAATAAAATCTACAGCCTGTGTTACTCATTGATAATATAGCTTCCTGTTGGTGAAATAATTTTTCAAATCGGTTCAGTAGTTTCGGAGCCTATTCAATGCAAACAAACTATAAAATCTTTCCTCTTTATTGATTTGTTTCTTTGATTACCGATACAGACGCTTAATTACCCCATCACTCTGAACAGAAATTAATTTACCTACATATATAGGTATTTTTTTCATCAATCAATCATCTTAAATTTAATAAAAAATGTTTGATATTTGTAGGTACTTGTTTTTTACATCAATAAGGTAAAAATAGAGGCTGAATTTAATTCACGATTGTAAAGCATGTTTTATAGAAACGTTTTTTTCTCTTTTTTATCTACACAAATTAAATAAATGAAAATACGGAAAATCTCAATATTTGAGTCTCATAGTCTATGATTGAAAAATGTTTGATAAAAATTCTTCGACAGAAAAATTATTGATAAAAATAGTTCAATTGAAAAATGATTGATACACATTCTATTTTGCAAATTTTGTTCTAGATATGGAAATTGGAAAAAATATATTTTTTTATCTTTTTTAACGATGTATATTTAGAAATAAATGAATACATGATATTCGAAGTAAAATAGGTTTTGCTATTATTTTCGTAGGTACTAAAAATGGCTTTGCGGAAAATTCTCAACCATACAGGTATCCCAAAAATGTTAAGACCGTAATATTTCCCAGAAAAACTTAAATACCAGCGGAGAAACATGGAAACTATCACTGGGAAAGAGCTTAAAAAACAGATTTATATAAAGGACCCAACGGAATACAGGGTGGACTGGGAATCTTCAACTTTTTATATTCAAATATTCCGGTATCATTCGACGTACTACGTTGAAGAAAACACAATTTATAGTAGAAATACTTATTGAGTAAAACGTCGAGTGAAGATTTAGAAGATATAGGTATGTTAGTTTGGAAAAGTGAGAAAAAGATGTAAGAATGAGGGCGTGCTTGTGGGTGCACCAGTTTTAATAATCAATCCTAATCCTTGTTAGATCCAGGGTGGCAGGAACGAGGGAAAGGATAACCAGTGCCCCTAGCATGGTCGATCGATATAGGTTTTATCGAAAATGTCGGTAACTTGTCATCGCTTCTGAGTGACAGTTTCTAATTTATTTGACGTGAACTGAGAACAGTTCACGTCAAATAAATTAGAAACCCTTATACGGCCCGTTCACACATGGGAGTCCATTTTACTGGTACGTTTTTAACGGATACGTCATAAATTTATGCTCTGTTCACACATAGGCACCGTATAACGTTCAACGGATCCGTCATTACTGGATGCGATGTGTGAACAGTATACCGCCGCTATTCTACAAGAATGGACGCTGTCGTGTTGTATTGGTACTATCGTCGGAGAAGGAAGATTCGATGTTATTGGCAGCATCCACTTATGGCCCAAAGATCTAGAGAGGGTGCTTACAGTTTACTTATGAGTCAGTTACGAGGTGATGAATCGAAAATTTTCAATTACTTTCGTATGTCAATGTCTACTTTTGATGAACTTCTTAAACTATTGGAAAAGGATTTAAAAAAGCAAAATACTCGTTGGAGGAAAAATATCTGCCCAGAAGAAAAACTAGCGATATTTTTAAGGTACGTACTTTTATTTTTAAAAGTCAGACAGATCTAACGTAGCATCACTGTATAGAGATTGTAATGGCGATAGTGCACTATCAGTAGACTGTGGCCTGCTAAAATAGCCCTGGGATTGATAGTGACTAGCACCAGATGTTTGTGTATAGGCTGACCAGTCAGTTGACTGGCCAACTCTCCTATGTTTAATATTTTGTACTAGGTTTATCACCCCTGACTGGAATTCCAAAGTTTGGTCATCATCAAGCAAAGCCAAGGACGGCAAAATACCTTTGAAGAACGATAAATTGCGATCATTCTGCTCAATTTTCTTCGGTTCTATGTGATAGTCAATGTAGGACATCATTTTGGCATCAATTTCATTCAAATTTCTTTTGGCTGGTGCTCTGCGTTTTGGCGGGGGGGCTAGATTTTGTTTGTCCTTTTGACTGTCATTGTCAAGTTGTGTCATTGTAGTCACACTGTCATCTTCGTTTGTAGGTTCATTCGATATCGTGGTGTCATCTTCGGTGTGTTCTTCAGCAGCAAATACTTTTTTCAAAACCAGCATCTGATTATGGTATTTGTAGGGCTTCGTGTTTGAGACAGCGGAACCAGACGTCTTGCAATTCTTTTTATCTTTTAGTGTTTTCACCCAGGCATCTCTCATCTGTCTCCACTTTTTCATAACAAGTTTTCCTAAAAGAAGTAATAAAACAATTAATTTTATTTTCAGGTATGCAGCATCCGGGTGTTCATTTAAAGATCTTCATTACACCTATCGCGTTGGTGTATCGACTGTTAGCAACATTATTAAAGAAGTTTCAAGATGCATATGGAACAATTTAAGTGAAAAATTTATGCGACTTCCTACATCAGTCGACGAATGGGAACAGATAGCAAGTGGATTTAACAAAAAAGCTAATTTTCCCCACTGTGTCGGAGCTGTCGACAGAAAACATATCCGACTTAAAAAACCACTAAATAGCGGTTCACTGTATATCAATTACAAGGATTTTTTTCCATCATATTATTAGCGATCGTAGACTCCGACTATCGCTTTGTATACGTCAGTGTCGGATCTTATGGAAAAGAATGCGATTCATCAATATTCAAGGAGACAACATTTTGGAAAATGATGCTAGATGGCAGTCTACAAATACCATTATTTTTTTTTGTTTTCTTACCTTATTACTACTTTTACCTTATTATATTTTTTGTTTCATGTACAATCATATCCACCTGCTTTTTTTTTTTTTTTTTCTTTAACATATTTTGTGTATATAATACCCTTATGTAATGTGTGGGATAGCACTCTCCTCCCCACATACTGGAAAAAAACATGTATTATTATTAATAAAGCAGCATTCCTTTTTATTACGCTAGCTCCACAGTGGAGGCCCTGAGGAAAAAATACCTCTGGGCGTATGTCGTCTTTGAAGATGCTGTGTGAATAGTCTTTTTAGGGAAAGAAAGGAGAGAAAGTTTTGGGAAAGAAAAAGGTATGAGGGGTGGGTAGGAATCTGAAGATCAATATCTCCAGGAGTGATGGATTTGTGAATCCATCCCACTCACTGCGCTGCAAGGCAATGGGTCGAAAGAGTCCGGCTGGAGAGATCAAAAGATCTCCCTCAACCAGTCTCTTTCAATCAGACCTGCCACGTAGGTGGTGGGCAGATACGTCCGTCACCAAGACCCGGACAATCCTCACCCATGAACCGGGGCACCCCCCGTTAAGTCACTAAACGTAGCGAATCACTTGGGGTGACCTGTGGCAGAGGTGATGGTTATCCAATAAATGGTTCCCGGCCCGGCAGTACCCATACATCGTAAATAAAAATTGGTAATTTGGGGTTGTGTGTGACAGGTCGAATGTGTTTCGTTTATAAAGTTGATAAAAGTACGTAAAGGGTTCAATTCAATTACTTGTTATTTCAGAGCTGAACTTCTTAATTGCATCCTCTGATGAATCAAATATAAGATAGAGATAATGTTATCAACTCTCAAGCGAAAAATGTGAAACAGAAAAATCAAAAAAAAATTGGTCTTATCTGGGAATTGAATCCAGGACCTCTGCATTTTGTTAGGCGGGTATGGGTACCGCAGTCACGGGAACCATTTATTGGATTACCAACACCTCTCACATCGGTCACCCTAAGTGGTTCGTTACGTTGCCCGGGTTCATGGGATGAGGTTTGTCCGAGTCTTGGTGGCAGATGCGTCTGTTCACCAGCTGCATGGTTGAGGGAGTCCCTTTGACTTCTCTAGCCGTATATAATATATAATATCTCCTTGCACCGCAGTGAGAGAGATGTATTCATACGTCCGTCACTCATGAGCACACTGACCCCCAGATTCCTACCTACCCCTAATACCCCTTTCGTTCCCAGATATTCCTCTCCTTCCTTTCCTACAAAGACCCTCCACACTGCATTTTCCAATATGACGTAGGCCTTGAGGGAAATTATTTTCTTCAAGCCTCCTATGTTGTAAAAAATGTGTAAAAATTCTAATTGTTATTGTCAATACTTTCAATAAAAAATACGATAATAAAATGTGTAGTGTAAACGTTATCATACAACAAATCGGAACAAATTTCTTTTCAAATGAGGCTAAAACCTCCTCTACATGCAGACAGATTCATCTGCAGATGTCATCAGTGGACGCGACCGTCGACGTCTAGAGGGGGTGATTTGCTCGTCTGTGGTAGGTATTTGACGTCGGCAGATGCGTCCGGCACGAATCCGTTAGTTGTCAGTTTTTGTAGCACGGTTCAAAGGGTTTCGGCGTGGCAGCGAGCGGTCTGTCCACAAGTCTGAAATTTTTATTGCACAATAATTTTTTGGAATTCCCATGAATATTAATTATTTTTTAATAATTTTATTTAAGGAGAAAACACAGATACAGACAATAATTAACAAAAAAGTATTATGAACAATAACTTGAGAATTCGCCTGCACCCCAACTATTTCTCACTGATTGACTTGATAAATAAAGATTTTCAAATACATTTTTATACATGTTTAAAAATAAGTCATAATTAATAATGAATCAAAAATTGTTTAAAAAGAAGCACATTAAAATGCAAAGTGAATTATATATGAGTTTTCTTTTTTTATAGGAAAACAGCCTTCAATTTTCTACCAAAAGTGCTATAAGTATCAAAAAATATATCGAAATCCTTAAGGTTGTGGTTTTTATTAAACAATTCGCACATTCTTCTGATTGGATCCCTGACACCAGCATTTGTACGTGTCCGGTTAATGTGGAATAAGTCGTTAAGCCTAGTTATTCTGGGTGGTATTTTGAAATTAATTAGTTTGAGTAAGTCAGGACAGTCGATAACGTTGTTGCCGATTTTATACAGGGTCATTATTGTTCATGTACTTACATGCAATGTTATTTTTCACACTGAGAACTCAAAATGATATTATGTATCTAAAAAGATAAAGGGACACTTGAAAAAAAAATTAATTTATGTCTTAAGTTCCGTTTTATCGGTGATTGCGGTTGATTTTTACTGTGCAAAGTGTTTTTTTTTAAATTTCGAATTCAGTTTGCAATTCAGTGCTGAGTGTATTCGTACTTTTAAATTATTATTTCACGTAGCAAAAAGTGTTTTATTTGGAAAAGCACAGTATTATAAGTACATTTACCGAATTCCGATATCTTTACAATTAATTAATCCTATTAATTAACATATAACAGGATTTGTGTTACACAATCAGGTGGCTACAAAGGTAATTGCGTAAATATGAAATTCTAGGGAAATTTCACTTCAAAATCTAGGGAAATATTTTTTTTTTGGCAGAACATCCCTGCGACGGATCAGTGTTCATCGGGAAGCGAATGAGAGTGCACGCGTGATTCTTGCAGTTTTTTTTTCGTTCATAACTCTACTGCGATGAACACTTAGATAATACTTAAAAGTGCTAAATAAATAAATAGCTGCGGCAGCTACGGTCTCTATCTCCATTTTGCGTCTGTCGAGAACCAACACAGACTGATCCACCTACAGATTTGTGGACGGCTCGTGGAGATTCATCTGCGGATGCATCTGTCGACGTCTGCGGACGCATCTGCTGACGTGCAGAGAGGGCATAACCTCAAAACTATTCTGCGTATTTACATTTGACAAGATTCACAACTTATAATATAAATTACGAATCTTTTTGAAATACTATTCATTACTATTCATTTTCCGAATATTCACTATAATATTCGACGTTATTTCGTGAAATCAAAAAGATATCTCATTGTAATTTATTTGCTTGGAAACCTACTTGAATTTAGTCTAGTATTAATTTTATTATTCCACGTGTTTTCTTCCAAATGTTTCTTGGAACAAATTAGTGCTGTTTATGATTCTCAATATATTTCAGAATAAAAATAAATTTAAAATATAAACATCTCATAATTTTTCGAGCATTTTTGGTAGAATGGTTTTGGAACGTCCAAAAAATATTTAGATCGGGACCCCTCACACTAACTGACGGATAAAAAACTCGTCTTCATTAATATAATGATTGTAGTTCTAAAATTCAAAATCATAAAATTGAGCTAATGCTTGTAAAATTGATTATCTTATTTTCCACCGTTTACACTCGAATATTTTCTACTTACCAATACTGGTTCATTATATTTAATTCTTAGAAAATATAAACGTTTCAAATTAGTCTTAAAGCTGAATCAAAAATTTCTTCAGATCACTAATTGTATGTTTACAGAATCGGGTTACCATAGAAACCGATAGGGGATAGACATTAATTTGAATAAGAAGATTCAGTTATCAGTTTAGTTATTTTTCAGTTCAGACGTTATCTTATTCCTACGAAAGGCCGGTGACTCTTGAACACGGATTTCCATCACTTTATTACAAACTAAAAAAAAAATTATCGAAGAAAGAAATCTCTTTTTGGCTTGACATTATAATTTAATTTAAAAATTGCTTAGTTTTTATTTTAAACAACTTTATTTAAAGCACACAATAGTCAAACCTTTTTTAGGACCGTAATAATCTACGTAATCTGTCTGTCTGTCTGTTTGTCTGTTCACGATAAACTCGAAAACTACTGAACGGATTTTCATGCAGTTTTTACTAATAGAGTATTTCGTGAGGAAGGATTAGATATATAATTTGTCAAGGATTTGTGTAAATTGGTTGAAACATAACGATAAAGGTCAGGTCAAGCCGCCTGGTAGCTTTCATCGAAAACGCTGCCTAATCCTTTTGGGATATAACATAACTATGCATGGTGGAATATTCCTCTTTTATAGATCTACAAAAAAGTCCGCGAAGGCATATAGGTATCTATCTTTTACGGATAGCTTACTATACTCATTCTATTTTCTAAAAAAAATGGTCACGTACCAATATTGCGGTAATTGAAAAGTTATTTAGACGGATACAGTATTAATCCTTATTAACTTAAATACGTTAGTTACCCCAAGCATTTCATGCACATTATTATAATCTTTCACACCATTTCTACGTATTATAAAATAAAGTCCTCCGCGTCATCTGTCTGTCTCTTCGCGATAAACTCAAAGATGGCGGTGGTTATAAAGGTTGGATAACCAACCAGTAGATGACGTTGTTTTTTATTAGCCACAGCACCGCGTGGCCGGGTCAGCTAGTATAAACTAAATTAACTACAGGGATATATGTATCTCATAAAGAGTTAACAAAAAGAAGCAAATAAACTGCATATACCTGATGATCTACTCACTTAGAGCCACATTGTAACTTTTGTATCGTGTACCTAATACGGTATTGGCTCCAAAATGTATGTATATATTTAAATGTATGTGAATGTATATGCGTACGAGTATAAATATATACGAGTACACGTGAATGTTTATTTGTATACATGTGTGTAAATGTACTAACATATTTATGTATATACGTAAATCTGTATATGTTTATTAACTAATATTTGATTTTGGTCCTCTAAGTTTTTTTATGTACTTGTAATTTAAATTAACTTATCGATGCACAAACTCTGTTGTAATGAATGATGTGCAAAATTTTTAATTGAAATAATCGTGTTAACCGTATTGAAAATGTTAATTACTGTAATCTCGTAATTGTGTTATGTATTCCATTGGCGAGCCATTAAACAAACAAAAAAATAATAAATAAAAAGAAAAGTAAAATATGAGTGGGACAGAACATTGAAGGTTGGTAGGTAGTAGTGGGGGGAAGAGGGTTGGGGTTGCATAGCGAGAAAACAAACAGCTAAAATTGGACTCTTGGATAAATAAATTAACAATTTTAACACCTTTTTTTAAAATTTCTTTATTCATTGAATTGTTAGTTACATGATTTAAGGAATTTTCGACCACCATGCTAGGCACAAGCCTGTGTTGTGGTGGTCGAGTAAGAAGAGAGTGAGAAATTTTTTAATGGGAGCAGAACATTAGAGCATGACAGGTAGAGGTCGGGAGGAAAGTTGGGATTATTTGGGGAGAAAGGGAACAGCCTTAAAACTGGACTTTTTTGTTATTTATTTAGTTAGTCTTACTTAATTGTTAATTAATTTACCCAAATGTCCAATTTTAAAGATGTTAGTTTTCTCCCATGTAACTCCAACCCTCCTTCCCACCCACCCCTCTAGCTGCCCCTTAGTCTTGAAGAAAGATAGTTATAACCGTGTTATAAATAAAGTGGTTAAAAATTAAGTTATTTTACATTTAAACTAAAAAAATAAGTAAAATATTTTAAGACGCAAAGTATTAGACGTATTGGTAACATAATATTATTATTGATTCAATAATATTGTACACAGTGACGCATAAGCGGGTTGTTCATCTTTATTTACGTATTTGCGTCTCTTTAGGGGTCAGCAGACCCTCTGGCATAAAAAGGCTGATATTTAAATATTAAAGACTAAATTCTCGTAACACCCTTGTCATAGACTGCCCTAAGCTCCCACTCCCAGTCCCCAACCCTTACGTGGTGCTGGCCAACCCCAGTTTCCGGAAAATAAATAATAAATGGTACCGGTGGCCGATGTTGCACTTATGGCCGGAGTTTTGCAGAATTAAAAATATTGATGGGTAAAATTTACGACGCTTCGGCAATAAACCCTTTGAAATTTTCCAGAATTTTTTAACCCCAATAAATTTTAAGCGGTTTAAAATTGAGATTTGTTTTCGTGATTACCGTAGAAGATTTTAGGCTTTCGTGAACGAGTGACCGGTGATGTAACCAACACAATGGAATTTATTTTCGATAAACTAAAATTGGATGAATGAGGGAACCTGTCTGTTAAAAGCTAAGTTGCTCCAAGCTAAGTTATATATTTATAACAACTTTACCGGGATTATAATCTAACTTTAACCTATATAGAAAAAATATATTTCTGGTTGCTAGTCATCCATTAGAATCGGTATCATGAAATTGCACAGCGATTTCCCTCTGGAATTACTACCTAATTCCCGTCGCAACGCTTTATATCCTGAGCTAATAATAACAAAATTTTTCAAATGGCCAATAAAAAAAGATAAAAGTTTAAAAGTTTGGATAAAATCGATACGTGTGTTGAACTAAAGGCTGTATCGTACTAGGTTAGCAGTTTAGTCGAGTGGCGAGTAATTTAGTAGCTTAACATGTCCGAACATTTAAAATTTAGTCACTGGTTTAGTCCATCCATTTTGTTCTATTTTTTTTTTTGTGTGAATAGCTCTCGCCACAACGTTTCACTGCTCAGGAGTTCAACCACTAAGCAAGTCCGAACCCGTCGTTTTAATAGAGTTGCCGCAAAAATTTCTTCTTCCACCTCTTCTAAAATATTCATTGTAATCAGCTTAATTAACCTATTTACTTTGTTGCGGTGCAGTCCACCACACCATGTAATGCGCTACTCATTAATATACTACACTCGACCGTGATACGAACACTCTTTGATCAGTCGAGTGGGAAGTAACTATTCCGAACCAGCCTCGGATAAGTAAAATTAAGCAATATCTTTGATATGGTAGATCTTTGTAAAGTGTATCATTAGATAAAAAGGGCATCTGATATAAAATTATCTACATATCAAATAAATTGAAAAGTTTTAAATATTTTTCTTCACTAGTATTTGTGATTATTTTCGTAAAATAGAAATCAGAAATGAACACGTATTTATTTGAGCAGTATTAATAAAAAAATCGTGGAATAATAATGTATCTTACTCATTACAAAGATTAATTTTGTGTAATGAATATAAAATATCTGCTGTTTATATTTTCCTAGAAAAAAATACTCGCATGATTCCTTCAGAGGTGAAAGAATTGAATGGGAACTGTTCGAGTAGCTTCGATTTTAAATACAATAAAATAACGGAACTTAGAATTCATTTCAGCTTCTTTGAATTCAATTCAAAATCAGTCTGATGAAGATTATATTAATTTAATTATTTAAACTGAATAATATTGTAATATGATCTTGTGTAGGTAGCATACCTTTGTCATCCGACAGCTGATCTTCTCAGAGCAACTAGAATATCCATCTCAGGATAGTGGAGATAGGGATTTGAGGTCATGCATATAAATGAGGCACCTATTTTACTAGTGAAAATTAAAAGAAACTTTATTGCACTTTGCAAGGGAAATAGTACCAAAGAAAACTTAACAAAAAACATAAATACCTTTAGCATCTATAAATAGATTTGGAAAGAGAGAGAGTTAACAAAAATTACGGTTAGTTATTTATACCGCGTACGTCCCGTCGTCGTGATTCTCCTCCAATCGTCAACAGCAATCCCCAAAACACCGTCCAGCACGTCATGGGGCCGCTTGGTTAAAGGGAGTTCTCCCAACAAAACAGGCACAGCAGATTCTCACCCATCAGGCGGCGTGAGCAAATCTCACCGGCCAAAGGAACAGCAAAGTAATATTGGCGGGTCCAGCCAGAGTCTAGGAGCCGCTCCATTAATAAAGAGAATCCACCCAACAAAACAGGCACAGCAGATTCTCACCCATCAGGCGGCGCGAGCAAATCTCACCGGCCAAAGGAATCACCAGCAAAAGAATCCTTGCGGGCAGTACATCACCCGTTGATTCCGCTCTAAATTGACATCAGCACGCAGATAAAACTATCACACGGCATCCGGCGAGGGATCAAACAAAATAAATAGGCTTCAATGCCATTTGAGTCGTCACACACTCACATAACGTATACAAATAATCTCTCTAGGCAATATAGCACTAGTAAATCACATAACAATGGCAAACGCCCCGAAAAATCTCCTCTCGCTCCCAAAAACTACGTAGTGTCCTCCGCCATGATTCCCCGATGACGTTTCCGGTCTCCTTCCAGTTTGGCCAACCAACAAAGTTAAAAAAGAAGAAAAAAAATAAAGCATAGACAATAAACAGTACCTACTTTGCGCAGTACCTGCTCACGAAATAGATATGTTACAATATTTTTTAATTAATTAAAAAATAATGCCTATTTTCGCTTAATCGGTGATTAAAAACTAATTTTGATTTGAAAATAACACAAATTAAACACTGGGACTATTTTACCAGCCGAGCGATTCTCTATGTTTTGTGACATCGAGATTGATCTCGGGCGAGATCTCCTGTCAGATTTGTGTGATTTTCTTTGGCTGTTATTTGCTTATTTTAACTGTGAGCAGTCACGTATTTTAGTTTAGGTCGTTTTAAACACGAATTTATACAAGTATGCATGATAATTTATTCATTTAACGGCCTTATAAAATCGCACAAATCTGACTATAGTTCTCTCCCGACATCTGTCTCGATCGAGATAGATATCGGGCGCGATCTCTTGTCAGATTTGTGTGATTCTCTATGGCTATTAATGATTAAATAACCATGCATTAACAACTAAATTAAAGTACGTGACAGCTCACAGCTGAAATTCTGACGTCGGCCCATAGAAAAGCAAATAACAGCCAAAGAAAATCACACAAATCTGACAGGTCAGACAAAAATCGAAGGCTCTGCGAAATTCAAAAGATTTGAAATGGCAACACGAAGATACTCGTAAGAAAATTAATGCACATTTAAAAATGGTGGCACAATGTTGTGTTTAAACTTTTTTTATTATTTAAAATTACGTGGATAGGCGATTTCTTATAGCTGAAATAATAAATTCGTCAAAATATCTATTAATCGCGAGATCAAAATAAAATCAGATTCGCTGATCAAAAATATAAATGTAAAAAATGTACAGTATATGTTCACTTGTACTATTGATATATTCATACATACGCTATTTTATATTGAAAACATTATCAAAAGAAGAACGAATCAAATTAATTTTTGCTGCCAATTAAACAAACACTCACTTTGTCTCCGAGTATTACCTAAACATAAAATAAATCTTATAGAAAAAATCACCTACAATTCCAGATATGAACTGAAATCGAGCAAGAATATCGTAACAAAAATTATGAGCATTATTACTTATTCATTTACTCGTAGAATTATATATATACATATTTTATCACACCTAAATAAATGCATTGGAAAATTTTAACTTAAGTGAAATTGATATAAATCTAAATATAGAAGAATACGTATGTGAATCAGCCAGTGAATGCAATAAGATCTATAACAATACAATAAATAGACTAACAATCTTACACCTAAACATAAGAAGTATAAATAGAAACATGGATGAACTTCTGGTATCCCTAAATACATTATGTTCACAACCAGATTTTATAATACTATCCGAGGCACACATACCAATCATCCCAAACTACAAAAATTACAATACAAATTATCAGATTAATAAAAATAGTGGAATTACGTTATTAATATTAATAATACGCTAAAGAAAAATTTACTGATATCAATATTACCGAAATACACATAAGCAACGCAAACTGTTTGTCATTTAATTTTGTTTTAAATAACATGCCGTTCAATATAATCGCAATATATCGAACACACAGCTCTGATGTACCTATATTTATAGAAGAATTAAAAAAAATACTATGTAACAAAAAACATCTAAATTGTATCGTAATAGGTGATTTAAATATTAATATTGGTCCAAATAACCACGGTAAAAATAAAATAGATTATATAAATGCTATGAATGAAATGAACTTTATATCATGTGTAAATAATTTCACAAGAGAATTTGCAAACCAATCGCCATCATGCCTGGACCACATATGGAGCAATATTAAACACACAGAAAAAATTAAATCTATTATATGGAAAAATAAACAGATCACCATACAAATATTTTTATTTATGATCTAAATAAAAACTCAGGATTAAATGACTGTAGAAAAAATATTAACATAATTTCCAAACTAAACAACTTAAAATTAAATAATAAATTGGGTAACGAATCTTGGTCTTCAATACTAAATTGCCAAAACCCAGACATGTGCGCAAACTTCTTTGAAGAAACTTTAAATGCTCATATCGCAGACTGTACAACCTTTATAAATAATCTTCTTTAGTCCGCCTACCTCGGTTGTGTGTGGACGTATCTAAAAAATTTCGTCTTTACAATATAAGAGGTTTTATTGTTACACCGCTACTAGCATTTGCCGCAAGTGAGGTGACCGCGGTCACTAACCCAACCCATTATGGACGTGCTGCAACTAATAGAGAACATAAAACTTGAAATCTCAAATATATCGACCAAACAAGACTCCAAGGCCAAAACAAATCTAGAAACAAACATAAAACTTCTAGAAGAAAAATGGATGCACGAAAAAACTTCATTTCTAAACGAGATCGCTTCTCTGCAAAACAAACTAATAGAAAAATTAGAAAAAAAAATTGAAAATGTGAGTAATATGGAAAAAAAAACCTATGCAAGTCGACTAAAAGAAATACCAGAATCGAAATATTCATTGATTATAAAAAGTGAAAACACGAATATGACATCAGACGCGATAAAAGATCAAATCGTCAAAAAAATAAAAATAGCAAATCTAGGTATTGCAGTGAATGGAGTTCGCAAAGCCGCTCAAAATAAACTGATAATATCTTGCCCTACTAAAATCCACGCAGAAAAATTGACGGATGAAATAAATAAATTGCTCAAAAAAAATATGGTTGCCGAAGAATTAAAAAAGAAAAACCCCAAAATTTTCGTAAGAAATGTACAGGCAGATCTGACAGAAGAAGATATAATCGAGGCTTTAAAAACCCAAAATGATGGTATCAAAGATATTATGGATTATGATACAAAAAACACTATAAAACTAATAAAAATGTTTAAACCTAAATCACAAAATGGACTAACAAATTATATACTGGAAACCAGCGGAGCACTGAGGTCTTACCTCATTGAAAAGGAAAAAATAAATATAGGATTCAGCAGAGTACGAGTGGTAGACGCCAACCCCCTGATGCAGTGCTACCACTGCTTGAAATTTGGACACACTGCACTGAAATGTTTGAGTAAAGATAAAAGCCCGACCTGCTTACATTGTGCTAAGGATCACGAATGGAAGGAATGCCCGAACAAAAACTCAGAAGAAAAATGTAGCAACTGTATATATCAAAACACTACTTTCAAGATGACCCTTAACACTAATCATAAAGCAAACGACACAAACTGCACTTACTTTAAAAAGATGATGTATATCGCGCAAAGTCGCATCGATTATGATTAGGTATGTTTTGTATGTATTTTTATTCTAAAAAACAAAATTCAATGCTATTAATTAAAACTCTATTTAAATACTTAACCTCTTTTTCTGGTAAGCTCAATAATATATGTCTTCTACTTAGGAAATATGAGTATCTCATATCCTTGCAATTTTTTTCTTCTCTAACTTTATTATATTCTGAATTATTGTCCGGTAACCACAGTGTTAACACGCTAGTATTGAAATGTATGTTGATGTTAGTCTATCCTTTGTTAACTTGTACATGCAGAAAAAATATTTATTGTTGTCAATTATTAAACCAAATATGTTCTGATCAAAACCAAAATCTAACTATGAATATATTGTTAATGCTTACTGCTATAAAAACATTGATATTTATAATTTGCCTTTATAAATCTTCAAACATGTTTACATACTATTCCCGCATATTTAAATATTATTCAGTATGGGTGATTTGAACGGAGATTTTGACATATCAGAAATTGATTATGAACGTACTCACAACTTTGAAAATTGGTCAAATAAACATGTATTAGGAATTAATAATATAACTGCCATTAACCTTAACATTCGATCCTTATCAAAACATTTTGATACTTTCCTCCTAACTATTTCTAGTTCTTTGCGAAATATTGACATAATAACGCTATGTGAAACGTCGATAAATGAAAATAATGTAAATCTATACAAAATATCGGGTTTCAACTCTTACTATTTTTGTCGTATAAAAAGATCGGGTGGCGGAATTATTGTATACGTGAAGGATCATCTTACATTCGAAAAAATAAATATAGTAACAACTAATTTTGAATGCGTTTACGGCACTGTTTCTATTTACAAACATAAACGTATACATCTATTGGCAATGTATAGACCTCCAAACACAAATAAAAAATTATTTCTCCATGAACTGGATACAGTATTGGGCAGTATTGACATTAAAGAATCCATTTTATTACTTGGCGATACCAACATAAACATTTTAAATGAACTCGAACCGATTGTAATCCAATACGAAAACCTAATGGCCAACTTCGGATTGGTCAAAACTATTAACGATGTGACACGAGAAGCAGTTTTGTCAAACTATATAACGGCTACTTGTCTAGACCATATCTATATAAGAGAGAGAGAGAGACCATAGAAATCAGTTCGTGCGTATGTGAAGCAATAATAGCTGACCACTACTTATTGCAACGACGATTTATTTCCCTACCTACGGCAAACACACTTCTGACATATCGCACACTGAGTACTATACTGCACTCTCTGAAAAAAAAGTTAATCTATTTATCTCAATCACTGATTGGAATGAAATGCTACAATTATCTGAACCAAATGTATTGTACGAAGAAATGAAATCGAAATTTAAAAATATTTATGGACTAAGTTACATCACAAAATCTAATAAAAAATATCGCAATTATCAAAAAACTTGGATGAATGATAGCCTCATTGAAAATATACAAACACGAGATACTCTTTGGAGGAAATGGAAAAACTCACCTAACAACAAAAAATATGAAATCGATTTCAAAAAATACAGAAATAAATTAAATAAACAAATAATAAACACAAAAAAATTATACTATAACTATAAATTTAATCACTGTTTCAAAGACATTAAAAAAACCTGGAATGAAATTAATAAAACTTTAGGAAGGAAAGATAAATCCGGTTGTGATGAAGTCATATCAAAATATTTCTTAAAATCCAAATCGAAAGATGCAGTGGCAGAAAATTTTGCAGACTTTTTTGATGAGGGGGTAAATAAGTTATTACATGTATGTGATGTCCGAGCGTCAGAATACACGCCGGAATATTTAAATCACACAATGTATCTACCACGAGCAAATACAAAGCAAATCGAATTAATTATCGGAGGTATGAAAAATTCCAAGACACCAGGCATAGATTTAATTCGTATGTATGATTTGAAAAAACATGTTAAATTACTTAGTCCTATAATCGCCCACTTAATTAACAGAATAATTGATACGGGCCATATTCCCGATGAACTAAAATATAGTATTGTAAGGCCTATCTTTAAAAATGGAAATCACTCTTTAATAAACAATTACAGGCCGATTTCCTTACTTCCTGCATTAGAAAAAGTATTAGAAAAATATATATCAATAAATTTAGATAAATACTTAAATAATCTGAGTATTATTGATGAATGCCAGTATGGCTTTCAAAAAAATAAAAGTTGCGATAAATTGCTCGAAAAATTTTCTAATCATATAAATTCACAACTAAACTGTAAACAACATGTATTGGTTCTATTTATTGATTTCTCAAAAGCTTTCGACACACTTAGCCATATACAAATAATTAAAGTACTTGAATTTATAGGTATCCGGGGTAAACTCCTCTTATTCTTTAAAAACTATTTGACAAATAGAAAAATGAGTGTGAAGATTTTAAATATAATTAGTAAATCAAGATACATCAAATCGGGAGTACCGCAAGGGTCAATTCTAGGTCCAAAATTATATATTATATATGTAATTGCTATGTGTAAGATTTTCAAAAAAGCTCGTCGATTCATTTTTGCTGATGATACTGCTCTTGTTGTATCAAATGAAAATCCTGAAATAGCTATACAAGAATTACAAAGAGATTTTAACGAGCTTCTCAAATGGGCTCATGATGTAGGATTAGTTATTAATGTAAAAAAAACCAAATGCATGTACATAAAATCACCAAGTTTGAAAATGTGGAATGTTCCTAAAATAACCGCTCATAGCTTTGACTGTATACATAGAGGAATTATTAATGTTTGTGACTGTGAAAAAATAGATTTCACAAATGAATATACTTATCTGGGTATAATTGTAGATAATAATTTTAAGTGGGATAAACAAGTGGCTAAAATTTGTAACCAGCTCAGATCCTTAGCTAGTAACTTTTACAAATTAAAATTTATTTTGCCTCATTGTACTCTTAAACTCATATATTTTTCTATGGTAGAATCCATCCTTAGATATGGTATTCGAACTTGGGGACATGCAAGCACTACTTACATTAAATATATTGAAAATTTACAAACTGCCATAATAAAAAAAATTGTCACAACAAATATTTACAAACAGAGAAACTTAAAACTACTGTATGGCTCAGAGAGCTTACTTACAATAAAAGGTCTCCACTGGTTCACTACTATTATGGATAATATGGGGGAAAGCCCTTACAAACACCTACTTGTACACAAACATACCACAAGATTTAGAGAAGGAAAGGGCCTAAAAACTCCTCGAATATTAAATAAATATGGAAGCCGTACTCTTGAATATCTAATACCAGTGATTTTCAATAAAATCAATAAAAACATAAAACTTGAAAAAAATGAGAGACTATGTCCTAAAATGATAAAACTATGGTTAATGAGTGAAAACTCCATGTATCTTTGAATATCTTAATATAGCTGCCTACATATCTTGTTATTAGGCAGGTATATTGAAATATCTTATATATTTATGAGTGTAAGTTAAATTATCCAATATTACTATGTGATCTATTCTAATGTTTCCTTAAAACTATAAATGTATTTACAAATATTTTCTTAGATATAATATTAAGAATGTTTAAATTGTTAGAACCTGCAGACAAGCTGTCATATGACAGCTTTGTGGGTCTACTCCAATTTTTTGTACAAAATAAAAACTATAAAAAAAAAAAAAAAAAAAAAAAAAAAAAAATCAACCTAGTTCTAAATTAAGGAAAATCAAACCATGGATTACGCAAGGATTACTCATATCTATCCGGAAAAAAGAAAAACTATTCATACATACAAAAAAAAAACCCTACCAATAGTCAAGTAAAAAACGAATACAAAATATTCCGGAACAAGCTCATTAAAATTATCAAAGACACAAAAGAGAAATATTACAGGGAGAAAATAATCCTCACAAAGTAAAACCCCAAAAAAACATGGAACACTATAAACGAAATAATTAATAAAAATAATAAAAATAAGTCTACAATAAATGTCATAAACAATAATGGAACAAATATAAATGCTATCCGTGAACCAAAAATGTGCGCAAATATTTTCAACAAATTTTTCGCTACCGTCGGCCAAAAACTTGCATATAAAATTGATCAAAATTATCAACCTGATGGATATTCATGAAGATAAAATAACAAATAACAATCTTTCAATTTTTAAACCGACTACAGAAAAAAATATTGAAAACATAATACAATCACTTAAAAATGGTAGTGCGCCAGGATACGACGGTATAACTACAGAAATCTTGAAAAAATACTGCAATTTCCTAACCAAACCGATTACACATATAATTAACGTAAGCACTAAATATGGAATATTCCCGTCAAACTACAAAAAAGCCATTATAATCCCAGTATATAAATCCGGAGATTCAAAAGAAGTAAACAATTACAGCCCAATATCCTTATTATCCAACATTGCAAAAATACACGAAAAAGTAATAAAAAAACAAATTACTGATTATACAGATAACCAAAAATGTATTAACCCAAGTCAATATGGTTTCAGAGATAAACTTAGCACACAAGACGCAATTGCAGAATTAACTAAGCTTATTTACAAAACATTAGATAGAGGCAAAAAATGCTTAAGTATATTCATTGACCTCCGTAAAGCTTTTGATAGTGTCTCACATTAAAAATTAATTAATAAACTAAATAATATAGGAAAAACTGGCAAAGCTAAATCTTGGTTAAAAAGCTATCTCTATTAAAGAACTCAACAGGTAAAAGTAAACAACGAACTAAGTGAAATAGAAAATATAGATTTTGGAATTCCACAAGGAACTGTTTTAGGACCTTTACTATTCATATTATATGTAAATGAACTTTTTGAACTCCCAATCATTGGAAACATTGTATCGTACGCAGATGATACAGTGATAACAATTAAAGGAAACTCTTGGAATGAGGTCGAAATATTAGCTAATAATGCAATAAATATCGTAAAAGTATGGTTTGACGAAAACTTATTGACACTAAATGTCGAGAAAACCCATTTTATACCTTATAGTCTAACAGGGAATATCTCAAATAAAAATCTAAACATAAAAATTCACGAAAGAAATTGCATCCTTAGAATCGCACCCTGTAACTCAAACTGTATATACATTAGTAGTAAAGAAGAAATAAAATATCTTTGAATAATTATCGATAATAACATCAAATGGAAAAGTCAAATAAATTCCACAGTAGACAGAATGAGAAAACTGATCTATATATTTTTTAGATTAAGAAATACTGTATCATTAAAAATACTAAAAGATATTTATTATGCACTTGCGCACTCTGTACTACAATATGGAATCGTGGCTTGGGGGGTTGCATACAAAGCAACCCTTCTCCCATTGGAAACAATTAAAAAAATATTAATAAAAATCATCCTAAAAAGCTCTATTACTATCCAACTATAAATGTTTTTCAAGATTTCCCGGTTCCCCCACTTGCAAAAATTTATGACAAAATTGCACTATTACAAATACATAAAGATTTCTTTAGTAAAAATAATTTACCACAATTAAATATAAGCAAAAGAATAATATATGTTGGAGGATTTTCCGTGCCACTTGTGCGAACCACAACAGCACAGCATCACTATACATTCAAGGGTATAAAATTATTTAATAAATTACCCCTTGATATACGATCGGATGAAAGCTACGAAAAATATAAAAAAAAATTAAATTAAAATATTCTAGTACCACCTCATAACTTAACTTATTATATTTAGAAATATGTATTGAATATTTAGAAATATCTTTTGCCTTATCAATACTTCAAATCATTTATTAACTAACCTTTAATTTATTACTTTTATCTGTATCTTCCATGGAACTTTGATTCTTAGGTATTTTCTCATAAAATCACTAACGTTTTTTGTTGAATAACTAATATTTTTTGTTTTAATTTAAACAAATGTAATTTTTTTTTAGTTGTCCTCTCCTAAACACAAGCAGCTGTTTTATTAGGAGAGTGATTGAAATGTTGATGTATATATTATGTTGTTAAATTTGTAACCTTGTTATATGTTTCAACAAAAAAATAAAATAAAAAAAAACCTTAAAATTTATCTACGTCGTTTTTCCTTTGGACGTTGTTTTAAAATAAATGGTCAAACTCCAAAGAAAAGCATAACCTTAAATCTGAATGACCAGTGTTATAATTGTTTCAAATCGGCATAAATCTACATCTACAAAAATATTCTTTAAATAGGAACGAATCCTAACTAATCTTTATATATAAAAATTATTAATGTTCCTCCATAAAAAATATTGACAAATATGGCGTTCAAATAAGAGGTGGCAGTGGCTGAAATGGTATGGCGTTTTTCCCGGTTCGCGAGGTTTCCAGACACGAGGTTCTGGATTCGAGTCCTAGTTGCGACCGTTAGCTTTTAATTTTTATTTTTCTGTTTGTTTTTTTTTTACATTAACTCCACACAGGAGGCCCTGAGGAAAATAATTTCCCTCAGGGCCTACGTCATCTGAGATGCGTGTGGAGGGTCTTTTTGGGGAAATGAAGGAATTAACATTGGTCTTGAAGAGACATATGTTGTAGGAAGGAGGAAACACAAGAAAGCGACCCGTTCTCATGTTACAAATGTCAACCGTGGACATTTGTTGGGCATGTTTTCCGACTATGCTCCGGTGCCGAAGGGATCAATGACGCTAGTTCCTCGGAACATCTTCCATTGTAATACCGGTAGAAAAAGGATAGCATTCCCACCCGACGTCTGGGCTCTAAAGATTGCAATCCATCTGTTAACATGGGAGAATCTATCAAACGGACCGCCCGTTTCTGCACAGAGTCGAGGGTATTTTTCAGGTATTTCGGAGCTCCAGACCAGGGGTGGCTGCCAAATTCAACCGTGGGGAGCACTTGTGATTTGTACGGGGTTAGCAGTTGTGTACTATTAAAGTATCTGCGGGCTCTGTACAGTACGCCCAGTTTTTGGGAGGCTACCTTTACTCTGGCTTCGGTGGAGCCCCCATACCTGAGCTGGTCACTTAGGGTTACCCCAAGCATATCAATGGAGAGCCTGTTCGGAAGATTGATTCCGTTGAAAGAGACTAGATTTTCATTTCGATCCCTTTTAGACGTAATCAGACAAGATCTTGTAATTTAAACTTATCGATACTCTGTTGTAATGAATGATGTGCAAAATTTATAATACAAATCATCGTGTTAACCGTACTGTAAATGTTAATTACTGTCATCTCGTAATTATGTTAGGTATTCCATTGGCGAGCCATTAAACAAACAAAAATATGATAATTAAAAAGAAAGAGTCGAGTGGATTTTTCAGTTATTTTGGAGTTCCAGATCAGAAGTGGCTGCCAAATTCAACCGTGGGGCGCACTTGTGATTTGTACAGGGTTAGCAGTTATGTACTATTATGTACTATTTAAGTATCTGCGGGCCCTGTACACTACGCCTGTGTCTTGTTCTCTTTCATATTTTCTTTTACATTATTATTGTTATCTTCTTCAATGACATATTACATTGATGGGAATAACCTTCAAGAGTTTTTCTGATAAAAATTGAACAAAAAATTATTTTTTGCTTAATTACTGCTTTAGGAAACAGATTGAGGTTTTATGCGCTACCTAGAATTAATTTTCTTTTTATAATTTCAGAGTTATATAATACTCCTATCTTCAATCAATGTTTCAATCAATCCTGGGTTTTCCTATTTCCTCGGCCCTTACACCCTTCACCGTTATTTTCAGATAAAAGTTAATTGCGTTCTCGATATTGTCAATTATCTCTGATAACCGCCATTGCGTTATTCAATAATTCAGTACGCCATTCGGTTTTAGGATAAACCTAGTGACGTTCGAAGCATTGCATACGACAGATTGAAGGTTACACAGAAATACGCTATATTGGATACATTATTCAAATGGGTGATGAAGTTCGCTTTACTTTCATGTTGTGATATTGGCCCTATAGCGACGGATTTCGTTAATGGAAGTATAAATATTAATTTCACTCTGACACGTATTACAATTCCTTTTTTTATTTCACAAACTCACGTTAAATTCTGGGTAATAAGGTGTGCATGAATGTAAAATGTATGAATATGTTCGCTGTTCAACGATAACTGAAAAATAAATTTTCAAATGACCATTTTCTTATTTTCTCCTTATTTAAAATTTGGGGTGCTCTGCCGTGTTGCGCTACGTCCTGCTTTAGCCAACGTTTCGTACAGCGTTCTAGTATCCATAATCAGGGCAGATGCGTCTATCATCAGGGCAGAAATGCACACATCTGCCCTGATGATGGACACTTTGGAGGGGACCCCACCACTTTCCCAACGGCGTTATAAGGAAACATATTTTTATTATTTGTTCTTAATACATTTACATTACAAAGGTAAATATATTGTATTGTCCTCCACACTAGGAGTTCACCTGTGTTGTAGAGGACATTTTTCAGTTGTAAATTATAAATTGTGAATAGTAAAACAGAAGAGTGTTCATAGTTAATATAAAAAAAGAGAAACAATAAAAATCAAAATATAAAATCGACTTCAATTCGACAAAATTAAAAATTAAAAGGATTGTAGCCAGTTCCTTATGTGTTTTTTGTATTCAATAATATGAGTTGTTTTATATTGTGTGGGAAGAGAATTGAATAATTTTATAGCCTGGTATCTGTAGTGTTTTTTTCCAAAGGATGTGTTTTTTTGGTATTTTTAGTTGGTAAGCATGTCTTGTTCTAGTATTGCGAGAATTTTGTGAAGTGTTAAATGTGGTTAAGTTCAAAGGAAAGTTAGTATTTATTTTGAATATAATTTTTGAATTTTCAGCACTGGGAATTTTTCGAATATGATTAAAGTGGGTGTTAGTATTGGTAATTTAAGTATTACTATTATTAGGGTTTTTTGAGTTTAAAACAGTGTATTTATGTATTTTTTACTGGCACTGCCCAAGGCAATACTGCCGTATTCCATTATGGATTGTGCTAGTGCGAGGTATATATTTTTTATATCACATAATATGTTTAAAATATTTCTCAAGTTTTAAAAAAAGTAGATCAACTTGTTTAGTTTTCCTGTTACTGAATCTATAAGTCTATCCCATTTTATATAACGGTCCAAGTATATACCAAGATATTTAATATTTTCCGTTTGTGTAATTGGGGGACAATCGCATGGGGTTTGTGTTGATATATCAATGGTTGATTGACAGGAATGTATTTTAAGGTGGATGTTATTGGAGGGTTGGCCTCTCGAATTTATACTGAAAGTTATGAATTTTCTTTTATCTATATTTAAAGTTAATAAGTTAGAGTCGAGCCATTTTAAGTAATATTTAAGCAAAGTTCTGCTTTTGTCGTTAGTATTTTCCAGTCTTTGGCCTTAAAGAATAACTATCATCAGCTAAACTTATAATTTCCCCGTCCATTTGGAGGTGACACAGGTCATATGGTTTCCTCCTTCGCCGCACACGTTAGACTCTACTTTTTTTTAAACGAATCTACATTTATTTGAACGATTCTAGCCCCTCCAATGTTCATGCATATGAGTTAGTAAGCAGTATGCAAGCACTTAAATTAACATTATGCATAAGATAAATAGAAGTAGCAGCCCATTGAATAATTCTTCTGAAATAGGTAAAATCAAAAAGAGATAATAGTGATGATGGACACTGTAACGCTGTCCGAAACGTTGGCTAAAGAAAGAGATAGCGCAACACGACATAACACCCCAAAAATAAATAACGAAAACACACAGGAGGCCCTGAGGACAACAATCTCCCTCGAGACCATAGTCATCGTTGGGAATGTTGTGTGGAGAGTCTTATAAGGGAAAGGAAGGAAGGGAAGTCCTGAAGGTTAAAGAATAAAGGTATGAGTGGTGGGTAGGAATCTGGGGTCAATGTGTCCAGAAATCACGGACGAATTTTTTTTGTTACCTCAGAAGAGTCCCAGCTGCTCCCGTCTGGAACCGGTGAGACTATGGCATGTTGTGAGGCTGAAGTTAGTTGGGGGGAAGGAGATGGGGAAGAAGAAGTACCTGGCTATTTAGATCTGGTCATCAAACATATTTGGAGTTTTTTTTTAATTATCTCCACACAGGAGACCCTGAGGAAAACAATTTCCCTCGGGTTCATTGTCAATGTTGGGGATGTTGTGTGGAGGGTCTTTCAAGATAAAGTTAAGACTGGTAGATCTGGGAAGAAAAAACGAGGGGTAGTAGGAATCTGGGGTAAATGTGTCCAGATGTGACGGACGTATGAATCTATCCCTCCCACTGCAGTACAAGGCGATGGGTCGCGAGTCTAGCTGGAGAGGTAAAAAGGTCTCCTTCAACCAGTCACTCCCAGTCCGGACGCCTCTGCTAAGTCACCAAACGCGGTGAACCACTTATCTTAGGGTGATCTGTTTCAAGGGTGTTTGTTATCTATTAAATGGTTTCCGGAATTTCATGAGGACTATTGTATTTTCTATTTTCTAATTATTAAATAACCACTGGAGCGACAGGGCAAATTTAAAACCTCTTTCTCCGATTGCTCGAGATTTTTTGGTGATCATTTTGAATATTTTCCGCCCACATTAAAAAATTAAACCTCCGAATTTTAATATGGAGACATACAAACTGATTAAAGTTCTATATAGCCAATGAATTTGCCTATTTTTTGTTAATTATCACGCATTCGTAGGATTAAAAAAATATTTATTTTATAAAATCGCAAACTTTTACTTAATTACTTACAAATAAGGGAAAATTTGCCAAAATTGGCAGCAAAGCAATCCGAAGTATTTTAAATAATGTCATATTGTGGCAAAATGCGCTCCATTGGTTAAATAAAATCAGAAAGAGAGAAATTTACTTGTCAGAAAATATTTTGTCCTGACAGGATAAAAAGGATTCAATTATATTTAACGTTTGAATGAGATTATGATTGTGTAGAGTGGATTAATATGTTTGTGTAAGAATGACTGGCGAAGGACCTTGATTTTGTGTCACTATCACTGCTTTAAACGATAAAAACACATGTTACATAGAAAGGAAAGGACTCACCGAAAAGGATAAAAGAACTTGTATGCTGGCAAATGCACTTGTCTGCTTTCTCTCCCATCCAACAGGCACAAAACAGCAATAGGCGTGAGTTTTGTTTATTTGATAGTACACGGCAGAGTTATTTTAATGGCGGTTCACCGATAGCGGAAGCACAGTGGCTATATGTTGCGGCGGGCGTTTATTACAGACTGACTACGGGTAAGATTGATGGATAGGAATAGCGATAGGTAGGAAAGGAATTTGCAACATTATTAATACCAATCCCAAGCAGTGACAGTATGTATGCATGCTATGTAGGTATGTGTATGTGTAGGTATGTGTATGGGTGTAACCAACGTTAAAAACAAATTCTGTTGAAATTTCATATAATGAGTTCATATTCAGACTTGCTATGACTATGTAAGATGAGAAAATTTAAAATATTAAATTTTATGAAATAATCGGTTAGTCGTTTGAATATGGTATGCATAATTATTTCCGGAGGTAAAATTAATACTTAGTTTATTTCAATTTCAAAACTAAATTATATTACAAGCTAGTAAAAATATTTGATTTCATCTTGTTCTCGGCATTTCTCGTGAAATATTAACGAATATGTCGTGGGATGCCTCTGTCTGGTTTAGCAATATGAGAAGTGAAATTGAATAAAATTATGTTAATTTATAGCTTTGTTGTGGAAAATGATGAGAATTATTTCTCCAAATCCCTTACCATTATGAGGAAAATCGTTTAGTACCATTTGATGAATAATAAATTATTATACTGACAAGCAAAAGTTAAAAAAAAAATCGTAAGGCTTATTAGGTATCTACCGAGAATATATTTAAAAAAATTGAAAATACTTTCCTCAGAAAGAGATTTTTTTTTTGTAAAAATGGTTTTAGTTATAAATTCATGAATAATGTACCTGGGATTGAGTATTACATGAAAAACAATACCGAAAATACCTTTAGAAGTTACTTAGTTGAGAAATAAAATTAGAGTCTTGCTATTAAGCGGCCTCTGTAGTCGAAAGGTGAGGCTTTTGACTCCGAATCCCGAGATCGATTGAAAAATAACATACAGTATTTTGAAGTGCATTCCAGAGTAGAAGATACGGTCAGCATGACCTTTGCTTCAGACCACCATTCAGAATTGAAACTTTACTTGGGCTGGCTTTGGCTTTCTGTTGGTGGCCAGATCTTAATAGGCTGGTACTTTTTGTTATTTGTTTTTGGGATGTTTTGCTGTGTTGCGCTACCTCCTTCTTTATCCAACGTTTTAGATAGCGTTACAGTGTCCATCATCAGTGCAGATGTCCGAAACGTTGGCTAAAGAAGGAGGTAGCGGAACACGGTATAACACCCCAAAAACAAATAACAAAAATAGTTTTGGACGTAAAAAACTAATATCATATCAGGCTGATACTTCCACACTTTCCTCCTCCCAATCTCATTCCCCTCACCTCCAGCTTCAAAACATAGTTACCCCAATAGGGGATGCACATAATCTAAAACTGGCTAAAAACGGTTGGTATTTATGTGGGGTATTCACGTATGTATATATTATATATATTTATTAATATTATGTTTAAATTATTACGTTAAAGCAAAAGAAAAACAAAACCGTATTCAAAACTCATTCTTGAGATAAATTAGAAAATAAATTTAACGCAATCTACGAAATGTGTATTTTGTTATCTAAACGAGCGGTATCTTTTATGTATGAAACAAGTTACAAAAAAATAGCTCTGTAATAATATGCAGGGTGTTACTTGACTTACTTTACCAATGATTCCCGACATTTGCGGTAAAAATTGTAAATGAAATTTTGATCTTCTGGGACTATTTTTAACCTTTTTTTATTCTAGGGCATTGACTATGTAACGATTTCTAGACATTTTGTTTTGAAGAGTTTTGTACACAATGTAAATTTAATGTTATTTATTTTCTACCGTTTTCGACATATTCTAAGCATTCACTAGCGTTTTAAGTTATTTTTAAGCTTCAAAACAAAATAAAAAAAATCTTCACACATAATCACTGCTTACTCAGCCGAGAAACCGCCCTATCCCTCACCCTGACCCTAACTGTTCGATATCTACTGATTTTTCAAGTGAAAACTTCTTTAGCACAGTTATAAATTGAAACTCGATGAAACGGAAACGAGCGACCCTAAAAAGAGACAAACATATAATTTTATAGGTTCAATCAATTGGCGACAGAGCTGAGGTTAGAACTTGACCATAATAAATTTAAAAATAAAATAAACCATTCCATCATAATTTAGCTAATTAGAATCAATTGACATCTTATTTTTCTTATTCTATTACTTTTTAGTGCATCTAGTACTTTTTTATTTTTATTTTTATTTTAAATAATTTGCTTTGAATATTAAACTTTATAATATTATATATATATTAAAAAGTTCTATTCACTTTTTATACGTACTAAATATTATTTTTTTTCTTCACAGTGAATGTTAAGTTATAATTTTCAGTTATTTATTATTTTTTTATTTTTTTCCCCTTAACACAAGAGTTTCTCACTCTTGTAAAGGTAAATATGTCTAGTTTATAATTTGAAATATATATTATCATGTTAATTTCCCGCCCCTTGCCGCTCGAGCACCAGTGTCATGAAAAATAAAAAAATAATTTTTGAACGCGATTTTGGTTCTTATGTATAAAGAAACTGTACGAAGAACAAGGTCAGAATCGCTTGCTCTATTCTCGCCCTTTACCATAGCGAAACCTGCAATGCGCCCGGTCGCTCGGAATAATTTATATTTTATTTGCCGGAGCGCGCTAATGCGCGCAACATGTGCGCATGCGCGTGAAGAAAAAATGTTTGTTTGCGATTTTGACCCTTCTATGTACAGAATTTGTATAAAGGACAAGGTCAGAATCGCTTTCGCCAACATTTCCCCATAAGATGGGTAAAAATTTCATCTACCTTGCAACCCCAGAATATTTTAAAATGATTTCGTCTGTGGCATCAAAATGTCAAATTTGCCGCGATTCTTTCTGTCAAAGTAGATGCTTGTTATTTGACGAAAACATCGTAAAACTTATCAATTTACGTAATTAACGCAAGTAATGTTGTTTTGGTACATAGTTTAATGTTCTAGGAATGTGTTTCGGTCAATAGAATATACGATAGCTTAAAATTAATCTACACAACATTTAATTTAAAATTCAAAATGGTGCTTTGTTAGAAAATTTCCGTGTTTTTCCTGGCCTTGGACGGTACCTTTATGATTGTAATAAATAAATAAAAAAACAATTAAAAAATATATACATCCATAGGATTTAGTCTGCGAGAGAATGAGATAGTAATAAAATATTTATTTAATTCAAGGGTACCCGGTTCCAATATAATACGATAAATACACAGTCCCACGTAAGTCTCCTTTGGTGTAGTGATTTAAACCGCCTGATGAACCTCAGCGGCCAGACATTCAGCAGACCAAAACCAATCCCAAAAAAAGTCCAAAGCAATTCAATATCCAATTTTCGAACCACTCCAAAATGAACAGGAAAAAGAAAACACAAAGAAAGCGACATCTAGCGACTCCGAAGAATAAAACACGAATAAGATGGCCAAATGTATAGGAAAAGGGGCACTGGAATTGGACGACAAAAATATTTAAAAAATTATCATTCACACAAATAAAAAAAAAGTTGTTTCGTAGTCTCCCCACTCTCGTCTACTTTAGTTCTAGGAAGTTTTTATTTTTACCGCTTGTAAATTGCACTTTTTTATTTTGAGTTGAAAAAAAGACTTAAAATGTTATCGGAAACCAAAATTTCGTCTAATTTTTTTAAATCACTGTTTAAAGTAAGTCAATTACATCCCTCAACACCCTGTATATAAATCATAGGATAAAGTAAATAATTTGATATTCACAAAAGTATTTACATTATCTCAATTCGAGATTTTGTAGCGTAACTCCGTTTGGTTTGTATTGAAAATTATTGTTTTCTTTTAGGTCATGAATGGCTTGGTTATCTGTATTGTTTTTCCGGGCCGTTCTCTTGAAATATGCATGCGCACAATGATAGGTTTTCGAGCGTGAACCCTGACACAACAATTGAAACCCTTTTTTCAGATTTGCTACAGGGCATCCTTATCTGCTAAAGGGGCCTCGTCGTAAATATCCCGCCGGGTCCCGATAACCCGAAAAAAGCCGAGAAGAAAGGGGTCTCCTTTTGTTTATAACAATGGTGATACAAAAACAATTAGATTCGGGATCGCGATAACGGACCGCGGCCCGTCGTGTGGAAGACCCTGGAGATATTTATGACTCAAGTACCGAAAGAATATCCACTTTGAATTTTTTTCGTTTTCGAATTTACAGCAGATAATAGCGGGAAAATTTTGCGAAGAAAATTGCGCAGTAAGAGATAAGCAATTAAAAAAATTATAATGTATTACATTGATGGGAATAACGTTCAAAAGTTATTCCCACCAATGTAATACATCATTGAAGAAGAATATAATACTAACAATCTAAATGGTAATATGAAACAGAACAAGACACATACAAATAGATAAAGATAAAAAAAATATGATAGTCGCAACTGGGACTCGAACCCAGAACCTCTCTTCTAACCCGTTAGGTTCTTGGTTCAAGTTCCAGTTGCGACTATCATATTTTTCTATTTTTTGTGTCTTGTTCTCTTTCATATTTTCTTTTCGATTGTTAGAAGTGTTGTTTCCAGGGGGGAGGAGCTGGTGGAGAACGTTTGACCTGTGCTCCGTCTTCTCATCAGACGAGTGTATATCAATTCTTTACCATAAGGAATTATCAGGCTCCTGGGGATCACGGTACTTCTAGGCCGCGATCCAGCGTTCAATGATTTTATTGAATGATGATTGATAACACTTTACTCATATTTGTGTGATTAACATTTATTTAAGACTTAATATTTAAGACGATTTAGTGTTCACGTATGAAACTGGTAGAGAGGTACAAAACGCGAGTGGCCGGCGGAATCGAGCGCTGGAGACGGAATAAATTGCTCGGTCATCGCCGGAGCGATCCAGAGATGTTTTGTGAGAGACGGGGTGGGGATGCCACACGTATAAATAAATAAAAGTGATTTGTTTCTCTTATCTGTGGTGATGCCCATAAGATTAATAATGTTATCTTCTTCTTTAAAACTATAAAAAAACTATAAAAAAACAGAGTGTGCAATTCACCCGCAATAGAAGTGAAACCTTCAGAAAACTAAAGTAGACAAGAGTTGGGAGGCTGTGAAAAGAGGAGACCAATTATACTATCTTATTCTCTTGCAGGCGAAATCCTATAGATATATGTGTTCGTCTCTTTTTAGTGTCGCTTTTTCGTTTCATCGAGTTTAAAATCACAACAGTGCTAAAGAAGTTTTCACTTCAATAAATCTGTAAAATAACTTGATACGCCTATTTAAGGAGACAAAGCGTCGTTCAATATAGTAGATTGAAAAGTTGCTTGAAATGAGTTTAGCTGTGTTTGGTGACTAAATCTGATTCGCCAGGTATATCCGCCCCTCCCTATTCCCAATCTTCTTCCCATATTCCATTTACCTTCAGCATAACAATATGCCCAAAATGGAGATGCCATAGTCTCACAAGCTCCAGGCGTTTGGAGCATTTGGCGGTATTCCCGTAAAAAAACTATTTTAAGATTGTGCATCATAAATTTTTAACACAACACATAAATTTGTTAAATGAAAATAATTAATTTGATGAAAACAAATCACTTTATATACACCACTAATTAATTAATACGACTAATAAGTGATGCATACATTCAAAGTGATTTGTTCTAATTCAATTATAATGACGACACAAAGTGAATTTGCGAATATAAAAGTGAAAATAATTAACTTGGTATACCAGTATTTTTAATTAGTTTTTCATAAATTTGTTATTCATGAGTAATTAGTCTTTGCTTGGTTGCAACAATGAATATACAACATTTAATTTTTTCCCATCTCCACAATACTTTATCTAAAAAAATTTCTTGATGAACCTACTTGTAGATAAAAATAATAATAATAAAAATGTTAACTTGTCTCTCATGAAATAAACTCGTTGATTTGAAATTGTTTTTAATGTTAATAAATTTTGTGATACAGAATTACAGAATACAGAATTCTAATTAAGAAATTAATTATACTTTTATACGTCAGCTCTACACAGGAGGCCCTGAAGAAAATAATTTCCCTTAGAGCCTATGTCGCCTTAAGGGATGCTGTGTGGAGGGTCTTTTTAAGGAAAAAAATGAGAGAAAGTTTTGGGAAGGAAAAAGATATAAGGAGTGAGTGTGGGTAGGATACGGGGGTCAGTGTCCAGGAGTGATAGACGCATGAATCCATCCCTCCAATTGCAAGGCGATGGATTCAGATAGTTCGCCTGGAGAAGTCAAAAGGCTTCCCTCAACCATTATCTCGATCCGGCGCGCCACGCAGCAGGTGAGCAGACGTTTCTGCCGCCAAGACCCGGACGAACCTCACCCCATGAACCCGATCACCCCTGCTAAGCACCAAAAGCACCAATAGCACCAAACGTATCAAACCACTTGGGATGGCCTATGGCAGAGGTGTTGGTTATCAAATAAATGATTCCCGGGACGGCGATACCCATACCCGCCTCCCAAATTGAAAATCCTGATGATAATAGATTTTCATCTCGATCTGGTGCCATATCCTATCGATGTTTAGTTATCAGTAGTTATAATTTTCTTCACGTATGTCTGCATTCTAAAATCCGAAAACACTAAACTGATGTCATCAAGCTTTTCAGAGATTAAAATCACATCTATATTATACTGCGGAATGATCTCGATTCTCTCGTCAAATGAAATGTCAAATTCTCTCATCCAGAAAAGCAATGTCGTCACGTTTACAAGATCCAAGAATATATTCCTGTTCTCTACACATTAATAAAAATATATTAACACGCTAAAATGAGATTCAAGAACAGGGCGTGATTTTCCAAGCAAATCTCGCTTTCGAAACTCACATATTTGACATTGTCTCTACGACATCATTTACTAATAAAATCGCAATACGGAGAACATATTATTAAGTACTCGTTCGCCGCATCCTAGAATACAGCTCCTTTTTTTAGGCCCCATTTGAACAAAACAATATCCTAGAAATAGAAAAAGTACAAAAGAGGTTTATGCTTTACCTGTGTACGAGGGAATATACATCTTATCCAGTCCTGTATCCATTCATATTCAATTCAAATCAAGGAATGCTCAATTTCAACACCTTTGAATCCCGCTAAAAATGTTTATAGGAAAACATTTTTTTAATTATTTTCTGGAACTATACTTTGCACCTATGTTTTAACAGAGCGACTCAACAGCTTATAGATTCTGCAATGACCATTCAGATTTATCAGCAGCTATCTAAAATATTAAAGCTGCCCCATAGCTTTTCAAATGTGTAATCAAATTTGAGTGTGTCAAATTTGTAATCTTCTCCGTGATACACTAACAGCCGTACTAAAAAAAACCACAGCACGGCCGATAGCCTGTGTTGCTGCCGCAACATGAATAAAACAACAATACACTAAAACACGAAATATTACTAGCAACATTAGTTCTTAAAATGTAGTTTAAATCTGGCAACAATGTAATTTTATATAGTGTACATAATAAATTGTTTGTTTTCCTACATAACCGCTAGGCGGCGGCGCCTGTGTATTCGTCGTTTGCGCTGAAAGCGCGAAAAAAATATCACTCCTCTGATGTGTGTGTAATATTACTCAAATGTGATCGTAATTTCTATTAATATGACTAATTCACTATTATATTCGTATAATTGATATATTTACCTTGTTTTTTGTGGTTTTTAATAACTTTTAGTGAAGTTATAATAACAATAATCATACTTTGAAAATTGAAATGTCAAAAAGTATTTTATATAAAATGTGAAAATTCAAATTTACATTTAAAAGATTTTATTTGATGAGAATTTCATAAAAGTGGTGTTTTTTTTAAATATTAATATCTAATACATGTGTTCCTAAACGTATCAAAGAAATTAACGTCTTTAGAGATCCAAGAAATCTGCTATAAAAGTCAGTATTATTTTTTAGGTTAGTTTTTTTGCAATAAAAAAACTTTGAAATTTTTTATTATTTTTTTATTGTATGCACGAGGAAAAAGTGAGGTGACAGTTTCGTTCCAAATTCATTATTTAAAAGGAGTGTATTTTTTAAATTTGGTTTTTTTATAAATTTCTCCACACTTTCATCAAAAATGTTTTGGTGAAGAATTTTCCATTTTTTCCGCGTTTGTCAATTGAATAAATTTTTCACTGGGTTTTTTTAGTAAGGCTGTAAGTATATTACCGTTATACGGAGAACGTGAAAAATAAATTAATAAAATAAATATATCGACTAACTCAATTTGCGTTGTTTTCATTCTTATGGTACGTTTCCACGCTTGCCAAGGCTTGGCAAGCCTCCACAAGCTCCAAGCGTCCACAAATCTCGCTTGGCATTTGGAAGTCGTTTACATGCTTGTGAATGCGTCAGTGCGCTACCTACACCCGAGCATGGCGGACGCCGAACTTGTGTCGGTTATTGCGTTTGGTTTATCAAACTTTTATTTGAAATACAAGCAAAGTGTAACAAAAACAAGGAAAGCTCGACGACCAAGAGGATGATGGATGATACAGATTCATAAAAATCGTCCCAGGTCACTTCGCACAAAGAGGAGACATTATCTCACAGGCTAAATCCTATAGATTTTTGTCTCTTTTTAGTACCACTTTTTCGTCTCATTGAGTTTCAAATCACAACGGTGCTAAAGAAATTTTCGCTTCAAAAGTAATGATCGCAATTGGGACCCGAACTCGAGGATCACTTGTCTTAAATAAAATTATTTTGTATTATAAAAAAAGTTATTCTAACAAAAATCATATATTTTTTTACTATAATAAATAGTAAATCATCAATAAAATATTTTTTATTTATTTTGACTTTTTAGGTAAATCCAGTCGCAATAAATTACATAACAGAAGTGCATTAAAATTATGTACTTATACATTTTAATAAGTCTGGCATGCCTCATACGTCATACATATGTCTCGTAATATTATGAATATTATCATAGACCGCATGGAGCAAAAACGGCGTGCATTCGCCGCCAGTTCGAAAGTTCCACTGAGCGTTTGCCGAAGCTTGGCGTTGGATCCGACCCCGACTGGATCGGCGGCAAACTCTCGCAAGCTCTTGCAAGCCTACGCAAGCCAAGACAAATGACCTGTTTTCACGTGTGCGCTTGTGGACGCTTGCCGAGACTTGGCAAGCGTGGAAACATAGCATTAACAACTCACATAAGCTTCGTAGCCATGATGGGCGGTAACTTCCTCTGCCCTTTCTCCCCCAAAACATTCCGAAAAAGGAGGACGATGTTCTCAACGATTCCAGATTCCAGACATTAGTACTTTTGCATTGTTTTAACCTAAATAAAACGCGAAATATAAAATAATAATGAATTTTCGTGCTTTGTTTGTTTACACAGTGTTACCCCCGTGTTTTTCTGAACCTTGTAATATACGTACACGTGTACACATCGTACAAACTTTTTCAATAAAATCAACAAGTTTTTTTCTTTACTTCAATAATTAAATATTTTTACCAACATTCCAACAAATATGATCGATGTTGAGTTTGCTATATTGAGATAAAACGGTACACAAATTTTTCACAAGAATTCTTTATGGATTGGCAAACCTATTTTACAAGAATTCTTTTAAAATATACATTATCCTTGACTATAAGAAGATAAAAAATTCCCTTATTCAAATTTCTTGTGTAACAAATTTTTTCGTTTTAAATGATTAATTCCTTATAGGTAACTAATTAAACAACCTTTTGTATTCGTAACAAAATAAATGTTAATCGACAAAGTGTTTATCGATAATGTTAACGACGACTGAGCACGACGCACAGTGGTCCAAAAAACCCAACCCCGCTAGACAAAAATATTTTTCCATGACATTTGTTGCAAAATTTACATTTATTTAAACCGTTGTTAGAGAATTTTCAAATCAAAATTAAATACTAAAATAACAATGGTACAAATTCGTCAATTATTAAGTGTGCTTATTCTAAGTACTTAGTTAAAAAATATTATTTTTAACATAATAAAAAAATAAAACCGAATGACATTTGTTGATGATCGACTGGCCGAGTCACCACCATCACTATTGTTAAATGATAATGTTCCTATAGTGATACTGTCAACAAACTTCTGCAGTTTCTGAAATCGACAAAAGTTTTAAGACGTCGTCGGGATTTCTTCCGTATATTGTGGTAATTCCGAATATTATAGGATCCGAACTTATAAGTAAAATATGAAACAAAAATTAATTTGTGTTGGAAGGCGATGTTTTTCGAGTATGAAATCCCATGATTTTTGAAAAAATCTGTATTTGAGATTTCGGAGCTTCTTCTGACAATTATCCTATCGAAATAATGCAAGAAATAATGACGTCTCATAATTGAGTTTAAGAGTACATTTTCCGACTTTAATCCATTTTCTATTAAAGATGAATAGAAACGTAGCGATCTGCTTCTTTAGTAAATTTTCCTCGAGACTTGCAAAATGTTTATATGTTCATAAACGTTCCATGTTGCAGCACGATTCACCTTTTTTCTTCTCACCGGTATATACAGAAACCTTCGCGGGCGTGCGCACAACAACTCACCAAAGTTTAATCATAATCCGATAAATTGTATAAGAATTAATTTCGTAACGTCATACTATAACGCCATATATAGAAATCTTCGCAAACATGTGCTCATCAAATAAAAAAAGTTTTATCGCAATCGGATGAATGGTTTAGGAATGCATAAGGGACAAACAAAGAAAACTACCACATTAAGCAGAAAATGTTAATTGTGTCGTGATGGAGGACTTAGCCAACCGAGGAATCGAACCCGTGACGCCTGGGTGGGGCCCAAACTTGGTGCCGACTCAGCAACTGACCAGTCAATTTATTAATTTGTATACTGACTTGTATTCAGATCACCACACGTAAATAAAATACCATATGTCTCTTATGTTCGCTCAATATCAGAATTCGGATCAGTCATATGAAATCCTCAATACAAAGTTAATATTGAAAGTTTAAAAAGAATTCAAAGGAAGGTTTTGAAACTGTTAAACTTAATATCCCTCCGATCATCAATCAGCTCATATAAAAGACTCAGTAACATTACATAATTTATCTAAAAGATGGCAGAAAAATATCCGACCAAAAAAATTGAAAACAACTACCTTCTAGAAAACATTAATTTCCACTGTCCAATACAGATTACAAGGTCAAACCAACTATTCCATATCCCAACAAATTACACGCAACATTAAGACGACAATGTATCCTAAAATATATTCAGAATCTTTACGACGTAAGTAAAGAAACCGTGTATACAAATTGCCACTCGCGACCCGTGTAGTGGACGGACCTACTGTCGAATATGCCCTATCAAAGAAAATAAAAAGAAGACAAATAATGTTGAAATCTTAACGACATAAGTGAAAATATGTAGCGTGCGTATTAGACGGACGTACGGTCGTAGGCCTGCAGATTCGCCCTTTCCACCGCGTTTTTTTTAAATTAATTCTGAAGAACGTGTTACAAATATTTAAAATGTTACTCCATGTCGCCCCCCCAAAGTTTTTAATTCATCGTCTAGAAATAAATTCTGGTGCTTACCGCTAACTTCACAGTTGAAAAATGGGTTATGAAGTTTTAGAATCGTTGTACGTGAAGTATATTAATAGTAAGGTATTGTTTTTATTAATCTTAAATACAAAGAACTTACATCCCCAGTGTTCTGTTGGAATAAAAAAGTTGTTATGGTTACGAATTCTCCGGAAATGATTAAAATGTGAGTTTTGAGCAAACAAAAATTATTAGGCTTGTGTACCGCTTTATTTTCTCAGAAGGACGTGTACAAAATACAATGATATCTTTTCAGGTCAATTTAGTAAATGTAATTATTTGGCAGATCAATTTAGTAAATGCTTAATAGAAAAAATTAAAACTAATTGGTGCTGTGTGTTATTTTATCAATTTCATTATGTTGTTTTTCTTTTTTTAATCATGTCTAGCCTTGAACATTATCTTATGACGTGAAAATGTATTATTTTTATATCGATTAATAGTTTAATTTCACATTATCCATCCTATTTAATTTAAAATGCATTTGTATTTCTTTTTATTATAATTTTTTCTTCTTTTTCTACTATTTTATATTTTCTTTAATCATTTATGTTTTTCTATAATGTGTAATATAATTTTTTTCGAAAACTTCGCTGGTTGATGCAATCATGATTGTAATATGTGATTAATTATTAAAATATGTAGTATAACTGTTTGTTTCCCTTATAAATTAAATTTAAAAAAAAAAAAAAAAAAAAAAAAAAAAAAAACATAAAGATGTCTTTACGACGGAGAACATTTCTGACGCAACCACGATGAAATAAAAACCATATTCATGTTACATCACCATAAGTACTATCAAAAGAGACATTTTCAAAAAATTGACGCCGTTTTTTGTTGACCTACACGACCTATTTAATCGATTCGTCCAAACATTTTTTTAAATAATTTTAAACCCTTTTCATTCCGATTTCACGAAAATGAGAATAAGAAAAATGGAAGAAATTGTGATAAAAATTTTAGGTCACGAATTTTAACAGGGAAAATAGAATTAATGGCCTCAGACCAGACGAAAAGTTCTTGCATTAAGGACAAAGCTTTGAAACTTATTTAAACGGATGGAAAAAATGAAAGCTTAATATTCTTAGGTGACTCGTTTAAATGCTAATAAAGCCTAATATCACACTTCAAACGGTACGTTGCCCGAATTACTTCAAACTGCTCGAAAGTTTTCAAATATGACCAAAGTAATATTGCTTCAAGTGTTTTATTCTGTGGCAGTTAAATTTTTATGGAACATTATATTGTGTTTGTGTTCGAAGTGGATCTCTTGACTCAAGTTGACTAGACTTTTTTAAATCTCAGCGGAAAAGCTGCAAGAAAATGTTTGCATTAAGCACACACGGGCAAGAACGGACAGTTGAAAATAATATGGCGAATTCGTTATTTATTACATGTCATTTTTTTTATATATTAACTCCACGTAGGAGGCTCTGAAGAAAACCATTTCCCCTTCGGGTTGTACTTCGTCTTTGGGATGCTGTGTGGACGGTCTTTTCATGAAAAGGAAGGAGAGGAAGTACGAAGAGCAGTTGGTAGAAATCTGGGGGTCAGTGTATTCAGAAGTGGCGTATTAATCAATCCCTTCCAGTGCGGTGCAAGGCGTTGGAAAGAGAGCTTTCGGCTGGAGAGTTCAAAGGGTACCCCTCAACCAGCCTCTAAAAAGCCACGGTAGGCAGATGCCACCGAGATCTAACGTAGCCAACAACTTGGAGTCAGCTCCGGCAGAAGTGTTGGTTGGTTATCCAATGGATGGTTCCCGGGATGGTGGTAGAGGTTAGAACTTAGCTTAGAAGTTCTGGGCATATATAGCGGATGCACAAAGAAAGAAGTGAAAGGAAAGTGTTTAATCCGAAGGCGAAATATTTCAAAACGAGTTCGGGATGCCCGAGGAAGATCTGCCACGATCGAGTGAACTAAATGCTCAGGCCAAAGTCAGAGTCAGGTCATGTCAAAATTCAGGATAACAGAAGGGCATGTATGAGACGTTGTATGAATGTGACTGAAGCAAGGACCGACTTTATGTCGGTCCATCCTCTCTGCCTACCCCTGCGGCAAAATCGGCTTGGTGGTTAGTTATTTAATATATACAATACATACAATCAAACTCTCGCTTTAAAAATTGAATTAGTCATGTTTAGTGACCAGATCTGAAGAGCCAGATACTCTTCTCAATATTATTCTTCCATATCTCCTTCCCTATGCAACTTCATTAAGCTTGAAGTCGAGAAATATTATGATTGAAAATTGTGTGCCAAAACCTATCGTCGCATTGCACATATGAAGAAAATGTAGATCACGCACATAACACAAGAGATTTAGTCAAAATGAAGGTATGTTCAATCTGAAAATTACAAACAAATTTAGGCAAAGGTCATTCCATTAACTTGTGCGTACTAGGCATATTTAATAAAATGCCAATGCATATAAAAAGCAATTATTATAAGCAATAATTATCAGCCTGAAACACTCATCCACATTGAAAAATCTTCCGAGAAAAGATACATGACGCCAACGGGATACATGAATGCCAAAAAGATACATGACGTCCCGTTGGCGTGATGTATCTTTTCTCGGAAGATTTTTCAATGTGGATGAGTGTTTCAGGCTGATAATTATTGCTTATAATAATTGTTACCCTTTGTGCTATTCATAAAAATCTTGTCTTAAACGTTAGTTTAAAAATTAAAAATAATAACATATAAAAAGCGTTCCAAATTGAAAAACCTATTATGAAAAAAATTAATTATGTGGTTCACAGATCAATTTACAATTCGTGAGGTGGGTATGGGTACCGCCACCCGGGAACCATTTTCCACACAGGAGGCCCTGAGGAAAAATATTTTTCTTAGGGCCTCCTGTGTGGAGCTAACGTAAAAAAATCAAGATTTTTATATTGATATATATAGTTCGTAATCTTATGTTTTATAGGTTTGTCTATGTATTTTAGGCCTTATTGTAATCACTCAAAATGTTATTCTTCTGTATCTATTTTCTGTGTTGTGGTTTTTACTAGATGTGTGCTTTAGTGTTATATTAATATTGTTAAATTGACCTGTTGAGAAACTGATTTGGCATTTTAGTGGGTGCTTAAAATGAAAAATAAAACAAATCACGACCAAATTAGGTATTAACTAAGTTGTTATGAATATAACTAACTATTAACTGAAGTAAGTGGAAATATGGAAAAATTCCACATATGCAAATCGGTACCTTTTAGGATAAACCACACATAGCTGTAGACTTAGCTATGGACTTACGTGGTTTATCCTTTAGGGTACAGAAATATTCATTTATTTCGTTTAATATGGACTCTTGTAGGTAGGGACACGATATCGAATAGAAAGTATCGATACTGTACTAATGAGTAGTATCAGAAAAAGTATCGTACTCGTGAAAGTATTGAAACAAAAGTAACGATATCGAGTATTCAAAGTATCGAGTACATTTCATTGGGCCTGATTTACCGGGCTAACTACTTATCAACCCCCCCCCCCCCCACTCCGAATTTTCAAATTCAAGTATCTGTTTTAGTTAGAAAAGGACGTCCACAAATTGCTACCTGAGGTACTCATAAAAAAAGTGTATTTTTTTATGAATATAATCAACTGCAAAAATAAACGTGCGTAATTAAATACATAATGAAACACAGCTGCCCGTTGTTGTTAATCTTGACAAAATATTGCCAGAGTTCACTCTAACTAGGCGGCATTTCCCTAATTATGACCCAAATATACATTTATTTATTATAGACATATACAAAAAAAGTACAAATTACATATAAGGAAGCTTTGCCTGTCCAACTAGGAAAGTTTCCCGTTCCAGGACAGACAAATTGACATGTTTAGTTCATATTATTCCTGAAATGTACATATTTACATAGCAAAAACAAAACAAAAAGTTTCATTTTTATCTGAAACTAAGTTGTGTAATAAAGAAAATGTATATAATATATACAAATATAACTACACATACATTTTTTGTGACAAAGTGGAAAAAGTAATCTGGTAGCATATATTTTAATCGGATTTACCGAATTAACCTGGTAACATATAATATATTAAAATTTACAGAGTATGAGATAAGTAGGTATGTTAGTCGCATTAAAAGGTGTAACATGTACCTGATAACAAGATGGAGGAATTACAATAAGATTCACAAAATAAAGATATGAAATTATGTTAGGTTATGTGTTTAGAAGTTTGAACTTTTAATACATAGAACACTTATACGAGAAACTAAATTAAAATTTACAAAATTAGATATAATTTATGTATGTAATTATTTATATGTTTTTTTTAAGCGTTGTAACTACAATGTGTAATAAACTAAAGTATGTGCAAACATGATTATTTTCACTGAATTAAAATATGAATTCAGAACAATACGAATATACACCGCGCTCATGTCTTGAACTACTCCTGCTGAAATATAAAAACAATAACTATAAATATACATATTACAGAATAATAGTGTTACACTTGAATAAATCAAATACGATCAGACGGCAAGCCTAATAAAGAATCAATCGCAGTCCGCAATAATGTGGTTGCCAAATAAATAACTAAAAAAAAACAAAGCGCGAAATAAACACAGTCGCAGATTAGAAAGAATTTGAATATTATGTCAGTTACTTACTGTCCTAAATTGACAACGTCACCTATTCGTTCCACAACACACTAGATTGCTTGTGCTTGCAATTATACCAACGCAATGGAATGTTTAAGAAGGTTTGCTATGATTGAACTTGATGGCGTTGCCATAAACATGAGCCACTTAGCCAAATTTTTAAAGGTATCGATACTTGCCAAAAAGTACTCATTGAGTAAAAGTATCGAATACAAAGTATCGAGTACAAAAGTATTGGTATCGAAATGTAAAGTACTCTATACCACAAACTATACTTTTTCCGTGTCCCTACTTGTAGTTAAGGTACGAGTATTCTTAAATAATATAAAATCAAAATATTACAAGTAAAAATGTTATTATAGAAATATAATAAATACGTTTTTATAGTTTTATGAAAAATATTCATTTGGCGCTGATATTTATTTTATAATTATTCGTGCAACATGATACCCATCAGAGAGTGCCGAAACAAATTAAATGAAAACAAGATAGCTTTCAATGTTAATTACAACCCCTCTCCTGTTTTTTTTACGTAACAAAAAACACGAAGTTTTACTCTGAAATTTTTTTTGTCTTGGCTAGACGAGGTTGAAGGTTGTGGGGAGAGTAAGAAAATCAGTCATCAAACACGGTTAAAGCCGTTTCATATACACTTCAATTCTGAATGGTGATCTTTCACCTTCAGAGAACACCTTCTGAATGGTGATCTTTCACCTTTTCACGGCGATACTGAGAGTATCGCCCACTCTGGAAATAGCGCAAATATACTATATATTGTGTTAAATGATTTAATTGTGAAGCAACTCAAAAAATTAAAATTAAATTTTCGGAACACGCGACCTCCAGATTCGTAATCGACAGCCTTAACCCTCGACCACGAAGACCGTTAGAGAAGGCCTCCCTCTAATATTTTGTAAATACACTTTTCAATGTTTTTAATTTACTTGCAATATACCTGGTATTACAAATTTCAAGATTGTTTAAATAATAATTTGTTTCGATCGAGTTAATTTAATCTCTCATTACGAAAATTGAAGCTTTTCATTCCTGCGATTCTAAAAATAATGCCCTTTCGGTGAGCATTTAACAGTGTTAGCGGTATTTATTTAATTTAGTTCTTCAAAACAAAACCAATCCCAAACACAAAACCATAAACATTCTAGAAAAATGAAACAATACAACTTTGTATAAACCACTTATATGATGTGCAAATCCGACCGGTTTCGGAACAAACGTTCGTTCGTCAGGGAAAGCTTATACTAATTTGACAGAACAATGTTTTATTGTGGTAGGGGTGGAGCCGTTGTTAGTTAATAATGTAGATTGGGTGGGTAGGTATTAGTGTAGAGTGGGTGGGTAGGGGAACAAATCCATGATTGGGCTATATGACAATGTTTTTTGTTTGTTGATAATAGATTCTTTATTTTTAAGGGATTTTTTTAATTTCCAAAGCTTCTAAGTTATCTAAAAGTTTTCCTTTATGATTAATATGAAGAATATTTATCCCTGTGTTTTTTTCAAAACTGTGGTTATTTTCAATGATATGGTTAGCGAACTCAGAAAAATTATTATTATTAAGACACCTTAAATGTTCTTTGATTCTGATTTCAAAATTACGAGTTGTTTTTCCAATATAAAATGATGGACAATCATTGCATTTGAGTTTATATATTCCGGAATTAGTCAATTTATGGTCTTTATCTTTAGTTTTTCTCAAAAAATTACCGATATTATTTCTTGTGTAAAACGCTGATTTAATATTAGAAGGGAAATTTTTGCAACATTGAACTGAAAAATTATTAATATACAAAATGTTACACCATTCTTTATCAATAATATAAGGATAACCACAAAGTAATAGCTACATTCAAAAACATAAACATTCTCTTGTTGAGGTGATTTTTCACATAAACGGTGCTGTACGCATTATCCAATACCAACATTTGACAATTGTTAACCGTGTATACACGGTTAACAATTGTCAAATCAGAACGGGGCGCTACGACTCGTTCTTGAGCACAATATTCAATTTGGGAGGCGGGAATGGGTACCGCCGCCCCGGGAACCTTTATTGGATAACCAACACCTCTGCCATAGGTCACCCCAAGTGGTTCGCTACGTTTGGTGATTTAGCAGGGGTGCCCGGGTTCACGGGGTGAGGTTTGTCTAGGTCTTGGAGGCGGATGACCAGGACACACTGAACCCCAGATTCCTATCCACCCCTTAAACTCTTTTCCTTTCCAGAACTTTCCTCTCCTTCCTTTCCTTAAAAAACCCCTCTACACAGCATCCCCAAAGATGACATAGGCCCTGAGGGAAATTATTTTCCTCGTGGAGCTAATGTAAAAAAAAAAAAAAACAATATTCAATTTGGGAGGCGGGAACGGGTAACGCTGCCCCGAGAACCATTTGTTGGATAACCAGCACCTCCGCCATAAGTCACCCCAACTGGTTCGCTACGTTTGGTGACTTAGCAGGGGTGCCCGAGTTCATGGGGTGAAATTTATCCGGGTCTTGACGGCGGTTGCGTTTGCCCACTAGCTGCATGGCAGCCAGGATCTAATGTTAAAAAAAACAACAGTTTGGCTGTCGGCCACTATGTTTTCTCCCTACTACAGTATGGATCAAATCAAGACCCATATTCACTCATCATTGTTGAGGACAAAGAAAGACACTCAATACGGCATCTCCAGATGGCATAGGCCCTGAGAGAAATTATTTTACTGTGGAGTTAATATAAAAATATATTATTATTCTTTGTGGGTACGTACTTACAGATAACCATTTTTGTATTTTTGGACGCTTTTTGCGCTAGTTCTAAAATAGCTCTCCTTCGTAACTTATTCAGCGGTACTTTGCGAAATAATGATTGAAGGTTTGAATATAAAGTGGTTCAAAAAGAATCGGAGATAATTGAAGTAAACAACACACCTCATCTCCGTCACTTTTAACCTGGTCCATGAAGGTACATGAAAGGAAAAGGTATCAACCACATAATGGAAACCCATTGATTGTTTTGTTTCCAACGCCTGGAGCTCCCTTGGCGAAAAAATCCAATTACTGATGGGAAAAAATAAACCAATTTGTTTTTAAATTCCGCCGAGGTCAATTTTGGGACGGTTTCAAAGGAAAATATTCAGGAAAATGGTTGTACGTGTATCGACCGTTTTAAAACGTTCAAAGGAAGACGACGATATTATCACATTTCAAAAAATCATTGTTGAAGTGTTTTCATAGAAAAGGGTTGATTTCACTCAGCCCACAGGCTGTACACTTTTACGTTTTTTTTTCACTTTCAGCTATTTACTGTTGTCTACATAAAAAATTTAACAATTTTCAATGATTTTAAAGGAACCAATATTATTCAGAACTTCATCATAAATTTATTCCAGACTTGTAGATTCACATAGAATCGTCCTGGAGAAGGTCTGTCATTCTTAACCGAAAGCTTACTTAAAATGTTGGCTCTGTAGTCAAGGGGTAAGGCTCTCGTCTAGCAATCCAGAAATCGCTGGTTCAAATTCAGGCGTCTTCTAGTAAATTTAATTATTATTTTTTTTTAAAGAAAGACAAACATTCCCTGATTACGAATAACCTGACAATATTTGAAAATTTCCTGCTACCACAATGAATGTTGCTTGTGTCGTGATGTCGTGTCGACTTAGCCAGCCGAGGAATCGAATACGCAACGCCAATTAATTTGTGTTAATTCAGAACCAAATTTTACCTGAAATGGCTTTCGCCGTGTTAAGTGACTGGTATGAACAGCGAAGTACTTTCCAACCTTTCCATACACTAAGTCCTTCCCCTCTCCACTACGGTGAGTTGACAGATTTGGTTGTGCCCGTTTAGAAAGAGGTAAATCCTGTAATTTTCAGTCGTACCTTAATCTTTTTTCCTTTCTGTGAGTTTTTCTTGATAATTTTGTTATACAAAAATATTCCAAAAATTATTACAAATTTTTATTTCTAAGTTAACGAGTAAAACCTCAAAGTGTAATATTTAATTTAATTTAGACAATATTTGCAAAACTTTAACGAATATCAGAAAACATAAATTTCAGAAAAAGATCATCTAGGACTCGAACCTAGGACCTACGGAACGCAGGACCTTCGTAGAGCTGCTCCCCGGCAAGGCGAAGATCCTGGGTTTAAATCCTAGATGTGATCGCATCTTTTTCAAATTTTTCTGTTTTCATATTTTTAATCGAGTTAATAAAAACATTTTGTTTAAAATTTCACATTATCGATCCCATTCTTAATATTTTTGTTGTACTTTAATTACAAGCTAATATATTCATTAGGTGGGTAGGTGCCAGAGAAACCTTACGATTTCTAAGAATTAAAATGTTCATGAAGTAAGTGGGAATTGTTTTTTTTTACTGTAATTCAATCCCTTGAACCAATTTATTTTTCGATTTTCTTTGAAGTATCAAGGACGCAAAATTTTTGCCAGGAATCTATGATTATTTTATTTTCGATGTGATAACCCATTTTCAATTTTTATGAAATAAAATATTGATAAAATACCTTCCGAGAATCAAATCACAAACCTTTTGTTTCTTTTATCTCGCTTCATAGAATCATTACTGTAAATAAGTTATTTATTAACTCAAATATGTTTCGTTCATTTCTTTCCAATTTATTAGGTAAGTTAATTTAGCTACATGTTACCTGCAAATCCCTTTACTTTCTTCTTCCCCCTTACCTTCTTAGCCTTAAATTCTTTTCTCCACTTGTTCTTATTTATTACTACCTGGTACCCGGCATGCGTTGCTATTCCATTTAATAAAGAAATTGTTTCTCCCTGCGTGTTCTTTCTCATTGGTCCCGTTCCCCTTCCGCCACCCCCCCCTTTCCTCTCCTGCGTCCTCTTTCCCCTCTCGCGTTTCCACTCCGCCTCCTCCATCTTCCCTCTCCCCACTCCACTCCCCCCCTTCCCCCGTCCCACAAACCCCTTCCCGAGTTCCCCTCTACCCTCTCCCTCTCTGGTTCCTCTCCCCCTCCCGCGTTCCATAAATTAATTCCTGGTTTATTTAGTTTTCAAACAGCTCGTGTACCACCTAATGCAATTTTTTATACAAATTTCATAATGCCAGAGCTCACCAGACAATAAAAAACACAACAAAAAAAGAATTTTCCAATTTTGATGCATTCGTTCGGAAGTTATGCGCGTAAAAACATTTCGGCGATTCATTTTTACATTAATTTCAGAATGCCAGAGCTCATAAGTAGTTTTATACAAACTTTGTCCTGACAATAACGAACACAACAAAATAAGAATTATCCTATTTGGTGCAGTCGTTCAGAAGTTTAAGATTAAGATTAAGAAACATTTGTAACAGTCTGAAGATGGCTTTTGGAGGGAAACAATTATACCAAGTCATTGGACATCTTAAATTTATCATTAAACTATTCATATGTGAAAGCCCCAAAAAAGGGTGTTAATAAATAAATTATTAAAATGCTTTGTAATTATTTGTAATTTCCATAAGTTTCTAAAAGATGGCGGTATGAGTTATTTATCGACACAACACTTGGTTATCGAGGTTGGGTAAACATCCAGTAGATTGCGTTGTGTTTCGTTAGCCACAGCAACGCGTGGCTGGGTCGGCTAGTATATATAAATATTAGTGTGGGCCGCAACTGTATGGCGAAAAAAAAGAAGTTTTATTTCCTTGAGCGCTAGTGATAAAAAGTTATCTTAGGTCTTTAGTGTTAATAAAAACAAAAAAATATATATTATCGTTTTAAGGATCCCCGAAGCAATTGAAAAATGATTAAAAAATATTTTTTGTGAATTATTCCCAAGTGATAAGGAAATGAAAGAGTTATAATTACAAAATTCTCGATAACAATTTATTTACTATTAAAGCAGTTAAAACATTAAAAATTACAATAAGGAACTCCAGTGAAAAATATTACGGCTTTAAAAAAATGTGTTCATGTAGACCAATAAACGCTGATTCTGAATATATAAGTTTTATTTCATAATATTAAACACAGAGTTTTTAAAAAAATATTAAAAAGTGTATTTTTAACCTCTCCTCAAAACACAGCGTCAAGTTGGCATTACTGAAATGGTTAACGGTGACGTCACTGTTAACCTGCTAACCAATTCACCGAAGGGTATCAAGATGTATTGACATTTGTAATCTATGCCTTACGCCACAAAAGACACGCAATATTGGAAACAATATTTAGGCTCTCAACAATTAAAATTATGACGTAAAAGGGCTATATTTGAGGTTAAGCATAGTCATAAATAGGTCATATGTCATATTTGACATTTGGTTTACGATACATTGGTCGTATTTTCGAATTGTTTTTTTACTAAAAAGGCTTTTTATACAAGTTATTACACAATCGTCATGATCAGTATATTATAAATACCAGTGTTTCTGTAAGTGTTATACATAAAACAATGTACAGTCACATAAGTTTTAAGATTTTCACGGCCAAAAGCATTTTCGTTATTTGTTTTTGGGGTGTTATGCCGTGTTGCGCTACCTCCTTCTTTAGCCAACGTTTCGGACATCGTTTCTGCCGGATCTGCCCTGATGATGGACACTGCAACGATGTCCGAAACGTTGGCTAAAGAAAGAGGTAGCGCAACACGGCATAACACCCCAAAAACAAATAACGAAAATGTACAGTCACGCCTGAACACAAAATTCGAGGCTTACGACGTCACTTGTGACGACACACGACGTCAATGAAAAAGATGATTTATTGTTTTTATATTGCACTTTGTTAAAATACAATAACAGTACCGGTGAAATGTGGACATTTTACCAATGTTTTTCTATATTAAAAGCAGTAAATCTTGAATAAAAAACACACCTCACACTTAAAAGTCATCCCAAAGCATTCCGCCTGATTCCGCCATTGATTTTTCTGGATTCTTCATTTAAACACAAAATTAATTAATAAACTAAATAATATAGGAATAACTGGCAAAGCTAAATCTTGGTTAAAAAGCTATCTCTATCAAAGAACTCAACAGGTAAAAGTAAACAACGAACTAAGTGAAATAGAAAATATAGATTTTGGAATTCCACAAGGAACTGTTTTAGGACCTTTACTATTCATATTATATGTAAATGAACTTTTTGAACTCCCAATCATTGGAAACATTATATCATACGCAGATAACACAGTGATAACTATTAAAGGAAACTCTTGGAATGAGGTCGAAATATTAGCTAATAATGCAATAAATATCATAAAAGTATGATTTGACGAAAACTTATTGACACTAAATGTCGAGAAAACCCATTTTATACCTTATTGTCTAACAGGGATATCTCAAATAAAAATCTTAACATAAAAATTCACGAAAGAAATTGCCTCCTTAGAATCGCACCCTGTAACTCAAACTGTATATACATTAGTAGTAAAGAAGAAATAAAATATCTTGGAATAATTATCGATAATAACATCAAATGGAAAAGTCAAATAAATTCCACAGTAGACAGAATGAGAAAACTGATCTATATATTTTTTAGATTAAGAAATACTGTATCATTAAAAATACTAAAAGATATTTATTATGCACTTGCGAACTCTGTACTACAATATGGAATCGTGGCTTGGGGGGGTGCATACAAAGCAACCCTTCTCCTATTGGAAACAATTTAAAAAATATTAATAAAAATCATCCTAAAAAAGCCCTATTACTATCCAACTATAAATGTTTTTCAAGATTTCCCGGTTCCCCCACTTGCAAAAATTTATGATAAAATTGCACTATTACAAATACATAAAGATTTCTTTAGTAAAAATAATTTACCACAATTAAATATAAGCAAAAGAATAATATCTGTTGGAGGATTTTCCGTGCCACTTGTGCGAACCACAACAGCACAGCATCACTATACATTCAAGGGTATAAAATTATTTAATAAATTACCCCTTGATATACGATCGGAAGAAAGCTACGAAAAATATTTAAAAAAAATTAAATTAAAATATTCTAGTACCACCTCATAGCTTAACTTATAGTATATTATATTTAGAAATATGTATTGAATATTTAGAAATATTTTTTGCCTTATCAATACTTCAAATCATTTATTAACTAACCTTTAATTTATTACTTTTATCTGCATCTTCCATGGAACTATGATTCTAAGGTATCTTCTCATAAAATCACTAATGTTTTTTGTTAAATAACTAATATTTTTTGTTTTAATTTAAACAAATGTATTTTTTTTTTAGTTGTCCTCTCCGAAACACAAGCAGCTGCTTTATTAGGAGAGTGATTGAAATGTTGATGTATACATTATGTTGTAAAATTTGTAACCTTGTTATATAGGTTCTCAGTCTTAATAAAATTTTCAAAAAGAACTCATTATTGCAAACTCATAAAGATCATTTCAATTCATCAACAATAACATTCACAAACATAAACAACCGACCACGATCACAGGGCAATTTAGAAATTCCAAAATTTAAAACGAGTGCTTCCCAACACCATTATGCTTATCAAGGTATAAAATTTTTCAATGCTCTCCCATATAAAATCAAGTCTGAAAAAAATTAAAAAGTTTTTAAATCCCAAATAAAAACACTAATAGACCAACCCGACATTAATTATAAGTTTTAAATTCACCATCACAATAATAACAACAAAAAAAAATAAACTAGAACATAATCTCTAAAAATATTTCATCACCATATCAAATTGAAAGCAAGTACATACGCATTATTTGCAGGCACCAAATTGTTACAACTTTATTATATGTACCTACTCTGACAATACTTTCAGTTATTATGTCCACTTGTCTTCATGAATATATATTTTATTAATATAAGTACTTGTAGTAACATACTCTGTGTAACTATGCATTTTACACTCCAAAATTCAAGCACGAGAAATATTTTCTCTTTTGAATTGTGAAGTTTCATTAAAAAGAAATTTACATATTGTTATTAGCCTTAAGAACCAAATGTTTTACTATGAATCTGTATACGTATGTATTTTTTTAAATAAAAAAAATATTTCAATAAAAAAAATAAAAATAAAAAAATCAGGGATTTTCTGCCCAAAAAAATTATTTCCCTAGATTTTGAAGTGAAATTTCCCTAGAATTTCACATTTACGCAATTACCTACGTAGCCACCTGATTGTGTAACACTAATCCTGTTATATGTTAATTAATATGATTAATTAATTGGGAAGAAATCGCAATTTGGTAAATGTACTTATAATACTGTGCTTTTCCAAATAAAACACTTTTTGCTACGTGAAATAATAATTTAAAAGTACGAATACACTCACCACTGAATTCCAAATAAAAAAAAATACTTTGCACAGTAAAAATCAACCGCAATCACCGATAAAACGGAACTAAAAAAAAATTTTTTTTTTCAGAGGTCCCATTTATCTTTTTAGATACATAATATCATTTTGAGTTGTCAGTGTTATAAATAACATTGCATGTAAGTACATGAACAATAATTAAGATTCATAGGAATTCCAAAAAATATATATACGTATATAAAAATATATATATAAAATATGTATAAAAAAAATATAAATAATACCAGTAATATTGTCATATATAAAAAAAAATTGCCAGAGTTCGAAATTTCCCTAGATTTTGTCCTGATTTCCCTTTTCCCTAAAAAATATTTTTCTCCCCTAGATCTAGGGAAATTTCCCTAGACATAACATCATTGATTCAAAATGACAACTTGAAAATAAATAAACTATCGGTGGGTGAAGACGTCACACAATCCACCATAGATACGGTGCTTTTCGTGGGGTCTTGGAAAATTTAAACTTTGGCAATTATTTTAACTATTAAAACTAACTATAAAAATAAAAATAAATGTGCAGTTATTTAAGTTTTAAGGTCTTTATTCATTAAAAAAAAAATAAAAAATTGGACTGGAGTTCTCTATTGTAATTATTACATTAATCATGAAGAATTAAATGTGTTCAATTATTTCGTTTGAAAATCCGTTTGTTACGATTTTCGGCATATTTTTCCTGGAGTTTATTGTTGTAGTAATAAGGCCTTCCCTGTTCTTCTTGCAACACACTTTCGACGATATTTCAGTCGCAACCTTTACACAACGTTTTACAGATTGTGTAAGACAGGGGAACCTGTCAAAGTTGATGAAAATAGAGCTGATTCCTGAAGTTAGGTTAAGTTCTTCTAATTCTTCTTCCGTAACATCTACCAAATTAGGAGGATACGTGATTGGCGTATCTTGCCAAAATACCATATCAAAGTAGGATTGTGCATCAAAAATCTTGCTGGTTACACTTCAGTGGTTACTTTAAATGTTCGGTTTTCTGTCCGGATAACTCTCTGGCTTTCAATAAATGCCTTATTCCAAGTTCTTTGATGGTAGGTGATTCATCGGTTATCATTGACAAGAGTAAATTTTCAGGATGAGCGAAGTAAGCCTTTCGCTGTATCGCAGGATTAATTATTACTTTAATCATGCTAAAACATACCTTGCATCTTTTTGCACGACCCATGTAGTTTGATATCAAACCATATAGGAACGTTTTCCCTCATGATAAACGTGGCTAACATTACAACATTTTCTGATGGCGTTGCGCTTCCAATATATAGTCGTAGGATTCGACTCGCTGTATTAATCACTCCTGGGTTCTTCTGGCAATATCAGGATGACAACGTCCGCTAAAAACTACTTTGAAAATATCAAGCAAGTTTTTTTGATCGGTGCTTAAATTTTGATGTTGAATACTCAACATCAATTTGAAAAAAAGGATTGTACCGGTAAATTATGGCAATTATGAAAATTCGAACCTACGGTGCCGGAAAAACCACGAGGTCCAGTGGTTGTACCATCTGACTTCAAAATCGAAAGGCGTAGAAGCAGCTCGTTGCAATGAAAAAAGCAGATCAGCAACTGTACCCGTCCATTCAAGTGTTTGTTCATCGTTCCAATCACAGCACCAGTTTTTCCCTTATTAAAATTTGTGCCATCACACGCAATTGCTTTTAAATGGTAGAGTGAAATGTTTTGACGAGCAAAATATTCCATTATTGGTTTGGCTATGTTTACGGCAGTGTCTGACCTAGGCATAATATGCGTCAAGAAATAAGATCCTGATTCCAAGATTATCGATACATATTCTTCAAGTACTGTGCTTTTATCATAGACATCCAAATGACTAGACAAGCAGTTACAGGTGAGGGGTCAAACCAAACCATGGAGGGCGAAGAGGGGAAAGATGACTGTGATTCGTTATACAATCAATCTGACAGTAAATAGGCATCTCGCATTACAATATCACCATTTAGTTCTTAAAAGCAAAATCTGCTTTGAATGAATAGACCTTTTTACATGGGAGCGCGAATTGCTTGCCACGATAATAACATATTTGCTAAGGCCAAATGCTCGCCACAAAAACATTCGCCGCAATTCACATAGCAATATTTTGTTGCCGTGTTTAGTTAAGACACTTTTACAAATGTTTCATAATTTACTTACCCCTGTAACCAGCGACGAGGACACTGGAGAACCGCCCACATTCGCTATGTCTATATAATATGTACCTATAATGTATAGCGCAAGCTGCCGTTTTTGGCGTGATATTTCGTAAAACGTATAGACGTTACTTTCGCGCTGGTCACTACAAGAATGATGACGTCACATATTTTAGATTCTCTCCCCTCCCCATGGAGCGAGCTGGCGCCAAGGCGGAGCTTATAGCCGGTTCCATGGGGAGGGGGAAATATTACGTTTTTATCACTTAGGGCAGGTCCAGATATATTCATATGTCCGTGGCTTTTATAGTATTTGTATCTTTTTTATATTAGTTATCAAAAAATAATCCACTTACTTTATGAGTACAGATCTCGTACTATTACTATTACTCTACTTCTATTACTTTATTATTTTTATCCTGCGTGATTATTTTGAAATCATTTAAGACGGCAGAAGCCTTTGCTGCTCCAGCTCTATCCAATATACTGAACCTGTCACAGATCTTGGAGAGAACTGTAAAATATGGAGAATGGCTTATGGTCGGAAAGGCGGTGTTATTAGTCTTACGTAGCCGACTTGATTTTACGCCAGGAGAAGATGATTTTGATGTTAACGTGGAAGATAATGATAGACAATGATACAAAGTGTCTACAAATTCTAAAGCTTTTTCTTCTCACACCTGTTCATTTAATTTGGTAAGATCTTTTCATTTTCTCTTCATAGGCTTTTCCAATTGTTTCGTAGTCGGTATATCAACACTGCCGATAAATATTTTTCTCTCACCTCTTTGGTCTTTTTCTTTAAGGGAAACTTTCATTTATTGTCTTTAATTTGCATAAATAAATTGCTTTTGTTTTTACATTTAAAATAACTAATAGCAAACAGTAGGGAGCTTGTGATTTCAAATGGACAGACTCTTCTTTGGAAGGAAACTGTGTTTCTTCTACATTTTTCCGACTTCAACAAGTTTATATACTTATGTTGATATCCCTTAATAATGTTTGTAATTCTTTCTTTCAAAATTGTTGGCAAAGAATTTTTTTCCCTTATTTTTAAACTACTTTTAGTTTCCTACACAACAATTCACAAAACGGAGGGTCCTTGGTCGACCAACGAACGGCCAATACGGCGCGCTGCTCAAGCGAGGGCGGGTTTGGGGACTGCGGGTGGACATGTTTTATTGCCATATTACTACAAAAATAATAGATGGTAGTTATATAAACCGAAGCTATAGGCTTTATTTAACAAGATCTCGTAAATGAAGATCTTTAAACTATTTTAGAATATTTTTTGCAAAGGCTGAAAAAATGGATATATTTCGATATTTTCTCAAACTTCAAAGGACTCCCGGAGCCTTATATATTGATATTTTTTGATATTTTTTTATTATTTTTTTTTTGATGTTTTAGATACAAAGACAACTTTTTATTACTAGCGCCAAATTTCTCGTTATTGAAAAATCTCTCTAAGGTTACAAAAAAATTAAGCTTTATTATCAATTTCTCCTCACCCTTTTATTAATGTAGGCCATAGAAACGTAAGAGGCCAATATTCCGGGTGAAATTTATTAACAATCTCAATGGACCTTTACATAATATCGGTCATTTAAATACGAAGATAGATCACCGGTCCATAAAGCTCAGTACTTAACCTTTAAGGCTCTAAGCTGAGATGACAGCTCCATTATTTATGTTTCGTATTAGAATTATCTTAAGCCATTGAAGGAGGGCCAATATTCAAAATTAAAATAACGTCGCCATAAACCAGCGTTGAATAACGACGAATAATAGATACATTAATATTATTTGTTAAATTTATAAAAAAATATTACTCTTGCCTGATATGAATTTTATTATTTTTTTTTTAATTAGCTCCACACAGGATTCTCTGATGAAAATAATTTCCTCTCAGAGCATATGGCCAATTTGGTAGGCGGGGATGGGTACCGCCGCCCCGGGTACCATTATTGGATAACCAACACCTCTGCCGTAGGTCACCCCAAGTGGTTAACTACGTTTGGTGATTTAGCAGGGGTGCCCGGGTTCATGGGGTGAGGTTTGTCTAGGTCTTGGAGGCGGATGGCCAGGACGCACTGAACCCCAGATTCCTACCCACCTCCTAAATCTTCTTCCTTCCCTGAACTCTCCTCTCCTTCCTTTCCTTTAAAAAAACCCTCCACACAGCATCCCCAAAGATGACATAGGCTCTGAGGGAAATTATTTTCCTCCTGGCCTCCTGTGTGGAGCGCATGTAATATGTCATCTTTGGGGATGCTTTGCGGAGGGTCATCTTAGGGAAAGAAAGGAGTGGGATGGAAAAGGTATGTTGAGCACGTAGGAATCTGGGGGTCAGTGTGTGGAGTAACGGACCTCCCACTGCGGTGCAAGGCAATGTTCTGAGAGAATCCTGCCAGAGAGGTTAAAAGATCTCCCTCGGCTAGTCCCTCCCTCCCGATCTGTCCTGCCACGCAGTTGGTGGCAAACCTCACCCCATGAACCCGGGCACCCCTGCTAAATCACCAAACGTAGTCAATCACTTGAGGTGACTTATGACAGAGGTGTTGGTAATCTAATAAATGGGTCCCGGGGCAGCCGTACCCCCTACCCGCCTACCAAATTAAATATTAACAGTGACTATTAAATTAATACGTGTGATAGTAATAATAATAATCATCATTTTGGGAAGCGGGTATAGGTATCGCCGCCCCGGAAAACACTTATTGGATAACCAATACTTCAGCTATGGATCACCCCATGTGATTCGCTCCGCTTAGTAACTTAGCGGGGGTGCCCGGATTCATGGGGTGAGATATGACTCGGTCTTGTATGGTACATATATGCGTTTGGAGACACTGATTGAGGGAGACATATTGACCTCCGACCGGATTCTCATCGTCTTACGCCGCACTGGGAGGGATTGATAAATGCGTCCGTCATTTATGGACACATTGACCCCACTCATACTGCTTTTCTTCCCAGAACTTGAGCTCCTTCCTTTCCCTAAAAAGTTACTCCGTATAGCATCCCCAAAGTATAGGGAAATTATTTTCCTCAGGGTCTCCCCCAAAAAAGTATGAGGATCCATTCTATCTGCTTATACTTACGGGGTAAATTGCCTGATAGTAAAAAGTACGTGACATGAAAAGGAATAAGAAGTGTGTAGTTCCTACCACAAATATGATATTTTTTTATGATTTTGGCTGATTTTTATATTTACGTTAATTCTAAATGACGTGTTTAAACGAAGCACAATATTTTAATATTTTTCCGTGTTACTTGACAATTATTGTTAGGCACTCCTTAAGTATAGACTTTGTGCCGCCGAATTCATCTCAGAAAATCAAATAATATGATAAAATGATGTAATTACATTCTGAAAGTTCCGAGAACATTTTTATCCTTTACGATGTGAAATTATGTGGCTTAAAATACACGGCCTTAAAGCCTCGGTAGGCATTGTTTTAGGCATTCGCGGAATAATATTTTACTGTCATCGCCAAGCTAATGTCCGCCTGGATTCCAGTTCGGGGGCGAGATAAATAAGAGGAAACGAGAAAATTCGTCATCAATTAAAAAATGCGGACAATCATCCCCTGCGTAGGACTGATAAAAGTGTTCAGTACTTTAGAGAGGATATTCTCAAGCTTTTAAGACTAGCAAAATAATATTTTTATTTAGGTATCTACAGACTTGCACATGGTATTTATAGACTTGGAAAAAGCATTTGACAGGGTACCCTGAAGCCTGATATGGGCGGCATTGAGATCCCACAATGTACCAGAAGGATATGTGCTCTCCATACACGATTGTATACAAACGTTGAAACCCAAGTAAGATGCATATCAGGGACATCACCAAAATTTCCAATTAAAGTGGGGGTACACCAAGGATCTGTCCTCAGCCCGCTGCTATTCATAATGGTCATGAATTATCTAACAAGTCAAGAAATGAACAACAGTATTCTCAAGACTATGATTTTTGTTAATGATATAGTACTGATAGCAGAAAATCATTTTGACTTGCAGAATAGCCTGGAAAGGTGGAGATAGATCCTGGAGGATAATGGCCTAATAATTAGCCGGAAAAAGACTGAATATTTGTATTTGCCATTTGAAGACACAAATGCTGTAACTCCTTCGATGCAACCGGATGGAGTAACATTAGTCAAATGTGATTCATTTAAGTATCTGGGATCACTAATCCACAGAGACGGAGGATGTGCAGCGGATGTCATCCATAGAAAAGGTGTGGGATGGATTAAATTCAGATCCGTAACAGGAATATTGTGTGACTCCAAAATGCATATAAAACTTAAAGCAAAGATATACCAGACTATTGTAAGACCCGCGATAATGTATGGCTCCGAATGATGGACTATGTACAACTCCTACTCTAGGCAACTCGAAGCAGCAGAAATGCGAATGCTTAGATGGTCGGCAGGAGTATCACTAAAAGATAAGATTAAAAGTTCACGCATTCGTGCTAGTCTGGGTGTCACAGATATACACAGTAAGCTGGAGGAACGACAGTTGAGATGTTATGGGCACATAAAACGGAGACCATCAGACCACACAGTGAAGCAGGCGGAGCTTCATCGACAGTCATCCAAAGGAAGACCGAAGAACTCCTGGATGACTCAATGCTCCAAAATACTTCAGAGAAACGGCCTGGATGAAGGAGATACTCGGAACAGAAGAAACTACAACCTGAGAACGAGAAGAGCCGACCCCAACAGCCTACCTATGCAATGAGTTTTGACAACGCAAGGAAGAAGAAGAGGTATCTTGAGTAATTTTTTCTCCCTTTTCTTTGTGACATTCCCTTCTTACTTTAGGTTGGCAATAATCAATTCAATCTCCACCCTCCGGCTGAAGTTGTTCAAAATGTCTCAACAGGTTTCCTATTGGAATCTTTGTAAATAATATTAGACTTTTATGTTTTCATTTTTTTTTCTACATTAATTTCACGCAAGAAAATAATTTCCCTCAGGACCTATGTCATCTGTGAAGATACTGTGGATAGTAAATACAGCATTATCAGTTAATCCCTGAAGAGGTTTTTTTTAGTTATATCTGACTTTCAGTCTTCAAGGGTGCTCAAGGCATTAATTAAATATTACAGAGAAAGGAAATGTAAATTCAAATATATAAATCATATTGTATCGAGTCCACGAAAGCATATGAGACAACTAAAAAATCAATATTTGAATTTACGTGACCACTCAGTACCGTGCCACCAGCATTACCATTTACGTTTTTTCAATTAACTTTGTCAATTGCAGACATACAAAAATCGATACTAAATGTTACCTGCGGCCTCAAAAATGCGTCCCAAATCACATCTAAACAATCGCTTAACTCTTCACCCGGGGCCTGCAGCCGATGACAGGACTACGGCTGAGTAAATGCCTCGCTATTTACGCTATCCCATCCAGCTCCACCACCCATCAAACGATGTGCAGAACTACTACTGGCCAACGCGCGCCACCAAACGATGTGCAAACTACACACCTGTCATTTATTGGTAATAAATGGTACATGCAGCATCAAAATCGGACTCCAAAATACGTTTCCATGACAGCAAATGATCACCACTAAAAAAATGTTCCACTATCCCCACTCTGCCACCCGCCGAGCTACTATTGGTCAACGTTGAAGAAAGGAAATCGCCAAATCGAGAATAATTACGATACCGAATTCGTCTTCACGAAAACGTCGAGCTAAATTACGAGAAATTGATGGCACTTAGGATCAATAAATAAATATCATCACCGAAAAATGGACATAAGGTAAAATACCCTATTTCTGACACGTTAAGCTATCACTTTTTTTTCATGAATTTCAATATTTTTTCCTAAAATCAACCTGCGCATTATTGAAATGAAATTTTGAATTTTTGATAGTTCAATTTCAAATAATGAAAACTCACTTTTTGGTTAATTTATTACCGTTATATATTTAAAATCATTTAATATGTAACATGCTACATATTAAATGATTAACACCCATTTCTGAAATAGCAAAATCAATATGTTCCTATTGATTGACATGGCTGTTCGTATTTCTGACATACAAAAATCAATGTGAATCCAGTATCCGACATACATATTGATATTTCAATCATACCTGCAAATAAAATGCAACTATGTAAACGAAAATCGGTATTTTGGAGAAACTTTATTAAATATTAAACATAAAATTAAAAAAAAAGTTTAATACAGGAATGAAAATGAATTAAAACATTGTTATTTGGTGTAAAACATCGCTTAAATTATTTTGTCTGTTGTTTTACGCCAACAAGGAACTTAAACGTATCTTGTCTTCTTCAGGCATTACATCTAAATTAAAATAGGAACAGTAACAAATAAAGAAGAAACAAAAAGTAAACGTACTGTCCTTGATTGTTTCTAGGTATAGGATCTTTAATTATTTCAATAACATCCTCGATATTGTACCATTTAATTTACTCTCTCTGGCCTTTTCCAAAAATTTATTCCACATAATGACATAGAATTTATTTGTGCCTTTTTTCTGTTCTTTACGGCATTTATTTGTCCGGCAAAATATGTACCCTTATATAAAAATATAACGTTGTTTCTAATTTATAAATCAATTGACGTAGGAAACAACTCCTTTTTTATTGATTGAGGATTTTTTTCGTTTGAAGCTCTTTTTGTATTTTTAGTGGCAGCAGCATGTTCTTTATTTTGCCTTAGTGTATCTCTTTTAGCACTCCTTCCTCGCTCGAAACATTCTTTGGCCAGTTGTTTTCGTTTATGAAATTCGAACCACAAACCAGAACTAGCTACTGTTAGTATTTTTGTCGTTGCACGTTTAGTGAAAGAAGTAGAAGGTTGTGATGAATTGCATTGATCAACAGTGAAAATTAGGAAATATCGTAGCTTCCCACTTTAATTTAAAAAGAAAATATCAATTACTTATAAAACGGACACGTCTACGACATCTATCGGATTAGAGTAAAGTGAATTCATATTTACGGTAGGGATCTATAATTAGTCAAGGTGAGACGAGTATTGATGAAAGGATCACAGATGGTATCAACAAATAATCAGAAACAGGGACTCCCCAATATACTTTAGACGTGATATATTGACAGCCAATTGAATTGCAGCAAAAGCGATTAAAAACCAATTCAGCCTATCAACGGGAAGAGGGCCGAACCCATTTTTAGAACAAAGGAACGACCTTTGGACTTAGCAATTAGGGATGTAATTAATGAGTTTGACGTTCCCACCAAACCGAGAGGTGAATAAACTCCATGGGAAGAAATAATCTGTTCAGGGACAAAAGTACGGTGACCCCAAGAAATGTTATCATTAACCGGTACATTCCAGGGATCAGAAACCCTAGTTCTCGAACGCATTAAAACATATCAGGTGCGGAAAAAAAGGATACACGTAAACACGATGCAAAAGTTTAAGTGAAAAATTGCAAAGCAAGTGACGAAAACGTATTGTAAGATGTTAGGGAGATTTTCATCTATAATACGATTGTTTGTGACGACCGGAGATGATCGATTCGAGGGAAAACGTGCTAAAGGAAATGGAAATGTTGAGAAAACAATGGAAAATTATTGTTATCAATTCTAGACGGAGCTAGGATATTACGATGAAAGATTTAGGGAGGAAACGTCAAAAAAAATGAGAGTTTTAAAGAATAGGCGAGGGTACATTTCAGATGTCTAGAGCAGTAACAAGTGTTAGAGAAGAAAATAGAGTGCAGTACGGAGGGGAGTGGAAAATGCTGAAAACATTGCGATAGAAAAACTCAGGAAAAGGAGTCATTTTACGTAATTAAAATGGAGTTTATAGAGTAACATAGTACGCGATTGCAGATAAAGATGAGGCATTACAATGGTTGTCGATCCCAGATGTATTTTGTTGTGATAAACAAGGAATATTCGAACATGGAAATTGTTTAGATAAGGACGATTAGCCGTTAAAAAGGTAATAAAAATTATCATGGGTCTTATGAGATATTTATATTAAAGAATTCTCATAAAATTTAACGACACTGAAATAAAAAAGGATTTATTGCCAGGTGGGTACAGGAACTAATGTATACAACTGTCAAGACATATGGTTTATGGGATTTTGCGTAAGAACGGGACAAAATTTGGAAGGCGTTCTCTATGAAGCAATAAAAATGACAGAAATTTAAGGACCGAAGTGGGGGTATCCCCTATAAAGATGTTAAAAATGATATATTTATTAATAACAAATAGAAAATGAAATTTTCCAAGAGGCAGCAAACATCAAAAAACGATATGGTTATATCAGGGAAGTACGGGGAAGTGAGGGGAAAGGAGATACGACAGAGAAAAACAAAGGAAATCTTAGATTAACAGTGAATAAAATAAATACGGCTTGAAATATAAAAATCTATAGAGATATGAACAATAGCGTAAGAATAAATAAGGAAATTCATGGAAAGAGTGTCGTGAATAAAAGAAAATTCGAGAAAAAATGGAAAATTCAAATATACGACGTAAATAGAGAAAATTCGGTTTTAAATGGAAAGGTTCATATAGAATACAGAAAAACTCGAGGAAAAATAATAAAATAAAAATGAACAATTTGCGAGAAAGGCTTCGACATGAAGATATCTCTGATAGGCGAATTTGGGGACAGATTTGGAACATATGGTAGATGCCGTACGCACGGACATGTTACGAAATATATGAAAATAGAACTTTAAAATTATTAAATTCAAGCTAGTTTTGTATGAACAACAGGACAAAGGAAGTTGGGCCATTAAACATGGATCTTACTAAATCCGGATCTTGTAAGTATGGAAGTACGAGACAGAATTTAATGTATCAAACGCAAAACGTACAAAGAGACCGCATTCGACAATAATGGAGAGGTTTCAAGAAATTACGAGTTGATAGTAATTAGATTGGTTTATTATAGGAGATTCAGATACGATCTTTTGGACCTGAGAGGGGTATAAAAGTCTAGACAAATGCCAGTTGAGGACAGTCTACGTCGTGGTCGAAAAGGTTGTAACTTCGCGGAACGTGACGAAACGGTGGGTGACTTAAAGTGGAAAAATTCTAAGTGATAATTATTTTGATACTTAGAAAAATTTCACATTCTAGTCAGTGATATACAAAAAAAATACTTTGCAGTTAGAGTCAGTGAAAAATAAAAATTAAAGCCAACGCATTAATTACTTGTGAAAAATAAAAGTGCTCGTGATAAATACAATTTGTTTTAGTGGAAAATTCGGATTTTATAATCAATTAATATCGTGTTTTTAAACTTAGAAATTTCGCGTTCAATATTAGTGCAATAAATAACTGAAGTGATGTGATAATTTAGCGTGACGAAGTTATAATTAAATACGTGTGTTCAATCTAAGTGAAAGTGTTCTAACAAATAATAAATATTTAAATTAATTATCTTAAATAATAATAATAAAACAAAATAATATTTTATTAATACATAAAATTTCGGAGGGATAAAAATTTAATTTAACAACAATTTACCACCTCTAAATTAATCGTGAAGTAACTATCATTTAAAGTGTTATCTAACCAACGAGTTTTGAGATAAAATACAGTTTAGAACGATAGAGTTCATACATCATTTTAATTAATTAGATTAAATGAAAAAAAAAAAAATTGAAGTCAAAAAGATTTAATTAAATTTAGGAAAATAAAAAATTAATTTAGGAAAATCGCAGCAAGGTTACCGTGTATTTCCCGGTCGGAAAAAACCTTGGTAGGGGTAAGTCTTTTCCGTTATACAATTTTACAGATTCCAAGGAGATAGCGGAATGCAGCAAACATTGGTATTTGGATTAATTATTTGACCAAGATATTACTCGCTTAATATGTGATATGTAACTATATTAAAATATTATAAATATAATAAGTATATTTTATATATATTTATATATGTATGTATATAAACACATATACTTGTAATTTTATTGTTCCCAAGAAGAATTTTAATCAAAAAAAAAAAAAAGAAAAACACTTATATAAAAAGAGGAAAAGGGTATCGATTCCTACCTCTGAATTCATCAATAACTATTAAAAGTAGTTATGTGTGATAAATTTACAAATCAATATTTTATATTTAATGTTATGTATGTATTAATATAATTTCAGAAAATCCAGAGCATTTGAAATAAGTTATGATATTAGACATTATTTCAATCATAAAATTTATGTATATACATATCAATATTATAAATTATTTATTGAGACAAAGTATATATAAATGAATAAATATGTATACGTAATCGGGTATCAGACTAGACAATTGCGCTAAGTACATCATTATCAAACAAAGAAAATTTTAGAGTCATCTCACACGTCTCCGGAATGTCTAAAGTAAACATACCTCATACGCTTGAATCTAGGTCACGAGGCCGTCGAGAATGTTTACAAAGCTCAAATTGTTTACAAAATAAATCGGTCACTGGGACACTAGTTCGAATACGGAAAAAATAAAAAAAAAAAAAAATGACCTTGATTAGTGGATATCGTACTTAGGTATTAACTTCTAGGAACGGGATAAAATTATTATATTGCGCAATTATTAGGAACAAAAAGAAAAAAAAAAAAATTTAAACACTATTTTTAATTTGAACGTAAAGAGGTATCTACAGATCTAAGCAATTGAAAATTAACAGATTTATTATAGCAGTTCAAAAAGGTGTGTTGAAGATTTACATGAAACAGTTGATAAATCACGGGATAGTTAAAAAGGGGTATTGAAGATTTACATGAAACAGTTGATAAATCACGGGATAGTTAAAAAGGGGTATTGAAGACTTACATGAAACAGTTGAAAAATCACGGGATAGCTTAATAAGGGGTAATGAGGATTTACATGATTCAATTGAGAATCACGGGATAGCAAGAATTTATCAAAAGTTGAACATTGGAGGGGAGGGAAAGAAAAGAAAAAAAAAATACAGTTCAACCAACAGAAGGCAGTGTTCGCTTCTGTAACAAGGACCATTAATCAAACCATAGAGATGGCGGATCTCTCAAACAAAACCGTCAACAAAACCAAACAAAAGCTTGGAGTTATGGCGAATCTCCAGAACACATCGCCAGATAAGATCTTAATGTACTAATATATATTTATATTTCACACTATTCTTACGTATATATTCGGTATCAATCTGAAAATTTCGCAGAATTTGATGGGCGAGATCCGAGCTCGGGATGCGTTGCAAGTAGTTTCGCATTGCGAGTTATAAACCTTCCCAAAACGTATGTTTACATATATATCTTTTTATGTACTGTTCATTGAATGAAACGAACTCACTTACAATTAGTGCTTTAGGCCTGTCGGGTCACTCTCGTCTCATTTCTTGAACGTGGAGGGAGGATTCACGACCCGTAACTCCACACAAACCCGTGAGTATATGATTGCATATAGGACGAAACCGGTTCGCCCTAAGTAAATAGTAAACTTTGGAGGAGTAGGAATTTGGAGGTATCTGGGCTTGGAGGAAGACCTGAAGGCAGTGCATGATGGCGAAAGGAAGGTCAATTGGGACGCGATAACTTAGGTATCAATCAATTGAACCGTGCCAAAAGACTGTGCGAATTTTGGGTTGACTTCTGATCACCCTGCTTACTTGATGGAGGCAGGAGCCAAATTTTGCCAGAAAAAGGGTTATTCTGAGTTCGTCAAATATGCAATTAACAAATTACATTAACCTACTAAATCCATCTTTATATGTACCTTATAGCAGCTGAATCTAAACGGAGGGGCGCCCAGCGGATACGAGATACAATCATAATCAAATTTACTAACATTTAACCATTTGAGTTATATTTAATTATCTGTTCAATTAGTCATGTGTAGTTTCGATTAGTATTGTTTATTCATGAATTCATTAGGATGTAGGGAATCATAATAAACGTCAAAGGGAAGTTAGTTCATTTAGAGAAATACTTAAGGTTAAATTTGCAAGAGAGAGACCAATACAGTTTTGAAATTCAACACTCTGTTTAGAATCAAGAGGGTTACCACAAAATTTAAAGTAATTAAAGTCCTATATCATAAATCAAAAAATTACACAACGTTTGATGGAGTTTAATTACAACCTAAATACGAAAATATCTACGTTCAAAGTCGTAAATAACGTATTTATTAGTTAAGTACATATATCGCTAGAGGTATGTAGTACAAGGGAGCTTTAAGTAGCTTTCTGTAGTTATCAGATGAAATAAGGGTCCAAATTTATAAGGGCTTGTGTGACGTAGGGGAGGAATTTTCCATCCCCACCACACATATGCAAAGCCTTAAGAATTTAAATATCGATCAGAGCCAAGAGAAAAGAAGAATATTACGACTGGTGCCAAGTGCCCAGGAGTAAATAAAATACAGACAAATATAAGAGAGGAGAAAAGACATATATCACAACTGCACAGCCGTGACAGGAGATCAGAGTTTTACAAGTTGTTTTAGAAAACAAAAAAAAAAACTTTTATTGGTCAATCTATTGCAAAAAAAAAAAAAAAAAAAGTGAAAAAAAAATAATAATAATAATAAGTAGGACGTTATGTTAAATGAAGTGATAATAAAAATAAAATAAAAATCAGAACAGTGCGCCGTTAAATAAACACGGAAAAAATATATAAATAAATAAATAAACAATACATTTAAATATTAAAAAAAAGTGTTAACGAATAAACTCTACATGTTTTAAAATAATTTATAAAAGTGTCGATATAAAGTTAAATCAAGTGACCATGAATTTGTTGATTGCTTATGAGATTATAAATATCATAACAAAGAATGTAGGTCAGATACAAGCGTAAACAGTTTATTCAAGGCAGGCCATAAATTGACAGAATAATGGTATTGACATTCCTGAATCCAGAATGTTAATGATCGTAATGTAAACAATCTGATACGAGATACCGCGGTGTTTGTAAGCATCGAAAGATTGATAACCTAAGCATCGAAAGTGATAACAAAGCATCGAAAAATTTTGAAGTAGGCGACATCGGGGGTAACGCGCATCGCTTTAAGAGATTGTAGAATAAACAAACTCGAAAATGATATCAACACTCGGTTACGGAAAAAATAAACAGACTTTACAGATAAAAACGGGGGAACTTACCTACATAAAGTGACCCTTTGTTTATAGTTAATGTTTTGGGTTTGTATGTGAGGATTATCACATAAAAGGTCATAACATAAAAGATAAGGAACATAAAATAAAAATAACATAAAATATTTGATTGGGGATAGTGTCGAGTTGAGAACTTTAATATCACAGGCGAATGTTTTATAGGTATATACCTATTTAAGGGAACATTTGATCATTCGGACCAAAAAAGGAGGGGATTTGACGAAATAACATCAAGATAGGTATTGCGAACTCTAAATAGATTTTGCGAAAATATCGTAGGTATTGCGGAACTTGAAGGAATGGTTGGCATTCTAAACAATGAGTAATTATTGGTTGAACGAAAATCACGGGATATTCATTAACATTGGAGTAACAATATTCATTCCGTTTTTTTTGCAATTACCTACATTCATTTGAAATGAAGAGTGATGGTAGAGTTGATCTAATTTGGGTTACAATCATCATGCAAACAAATATAAATAATTGAAAATATTCTGTTTTATAGGGGGACAGGTTCCAAAAAAAAAAAAAATAAAAATAAAAATAAAAATAAAAATAAAAATAAAAATAAAAATAAAATAAATTATAAATATATATAGGTATATTTATAATAAATAGTTGGTATTGAGTTAAATTCATTAAAAATTTTAAACAAAAAATGGCGGAAAAAAGGAAAGTGGATGCGACGGAATTAGAAGCTAAAGAAATACCGTTGGGAGATGAATTACGGGAGATATTTAGACGTTCAAAGAGGTCTAAGTTACGAGTCGAGGATATGATAGAAGTCGTTCAGCCAGAGGGGGAGACCGACACAAAATCGGAGGAACAGGGCGAAAATAAGCGAGAGTGTGAAGAGAGACTCACACATGGTATGTTACAGGAAAAACCCGAGGAAAAGGAACAAGAAAAGTTAACGAAGTAAAAGGAAAAATAAAAAAATAAAATAAAAAAATATAGAAAAACGAGAAAATTGAAAAAAAAAAAAAATAAGTAAATAAATAGAATAAGGAAGGCAACATAATTTACATAAGGTAATTTAGGAAACTAAAATAGAGATCATAAGGTTGTCGCTTAATAAGATAAAATATAAACATTAACCGGGCGACACTCGGAAAATAAAGAAAATGGTTGGGAAACGTGGAACAAGTAGGCGAGCCCAGGCTTTAGTGACAGCAATCGGGGAAAATGTCACAACCGAGACTTCAACAATAAACATAGGAGATATAACTACAATAATTCAGGCAGCTTTGGCACCGCTCGTCAATAAGATGCAAGAACTCGAGAAACAATTGGAAAGCCCAGCAACAGTGGCGGTGATAGGAGAGGATAGTGCGCCGAAAAGCGTTCTCCAAGTAGTGGAAATGTTACCACAGCAGGAACGACCATCATTCTCCGGTGGAGATCAAAATCCCATTAGTTTCCTGGAAGATTTAAAAGAATACACTAGAAAAGTGAAACGAACGGATCCATTAGTCGTCGTACGGGAAAATTTGAAAGGGGAAGCTAGATCGTGGGCAAAATTGTACAATAAACGATGGGAGACTATGTTAGATTTCGAACGAGATTTTTTAGCTACCTATTGGGGAGACATAAAGAAAAATGAAGTTCGCCGTCGTCTTGCAGAAGGGGTATATGATGCCAAGAAAAATATATCCATGCTTACTCATTTCGCTAACTATTGGGAGCTAGCGAAGGCTTTAAAGATTACTGACACACCGTTGGGCATAGTTGACGAGATTATGAGACATTATCCGAAGGAAATTCAATCGCTATGGTTTTCGGGGCAATCAGGAGATGAGATTGTCGCCGCTGAGTTTCTACGAAAACTAGATACAATGGTATGTACACCAGAAGAACGGAACATGAAGAAGAGGAGTGGGGAGGAATCCAGCAAGAAGGACAAATACCGTGACCGTTACCGCGCCATAAAAAGGAGGATACACGCAATTGAAAGTGTGGGCGAAAACGCTAGTTGCAGCAAGTGCACCGAAGTTAACAGTTCACCAAAAGAAAATTCTACAATAACTACAGCCGGGAAGGAGCTAGTGGTCGCAGCTAACTCGGGAGATAAAAGGAGATTATAGCGCTTTACATTTAGCTAGATATTACACAAGTAATAAGAAACAAAAATCAGGTTTACAATTAGTGGAAATCAACGGATAGAGTGCGAAGTTTACAAATATTTGTAAATGTTAATAAATAAATAAACGATTGAGAAATACAAATAAAAATATGTTAGGATACATTATAATTGGGGAGGGGGAAGAAAGAAAATTACTAAAATATTAGATTATCAGATTGCTTGCGAGGGGCGGATCGTCGTTAAGTCTTTGAGGGTGAGTGGACAAGTTCTTAATAAGCGACAATCATATTCAATTATTGAAATAGAGTAAGGCAAATAAATTCGTTAATTTTGATTTTCTAGTTGAAAAAAAAAAAATTGACTTTTTTATGTGTTAATGAAAAAAAAAAAAAAAAAAAAAAAAAAAAAAAGGGTTAGATAAGTAAGAACACTCGAAGGAGAGAATTAGAGATATTATATGGCACACAAAAGGGACATTTTGAAAAATAAACAATGCCTAGGAATTTTTTTTTTGAAATATTGAAATAAGAAAGTTTATCTATAGATATAGGGTAGACATTAAGTATAGAGATAAAAAGGTAACATTTGAATTAAGGTATAAATATTTTAGATTTCGAAAAAAAAAAAAAAGGATAAAAGGAACGCTGAACCAATTTGAGGATAATAAAGAACATTTATAAAAATTTAAATATTAGAGTGGACAACACTTAGGCTAGAACAACTTTGGATGAATTAAGAAATTATAATTAGAAATTAAGAATTATAAAATAAAGTTTAAATAAATAAAGAAAAAAAAAAAAAATGCTGGAAAATTTATATGAAACATGTATACCACTGATTGTCGGATTGGGTGAGGTCGTGCGAAAACACACATTTCACAAAAATATTCATATTTACAAAACAAAAAACAATTAATTGCACACCAAGAGACCACCCGCTTTTCAGTTGTTCGAAAGGCCGCGAGATTGTAAACAATCTTTACTTAAATCATTGTAAGGGAGGTCTTAGTCCAATTTGGTTGGGGACCACCAAAACACGCGAGTCGAGGGGCGTGTTCCAGCAAAAAGAAATTAATTTTGAATCTATCAAAATTAGAGAAAATTTCATAAAGTAAAATCTACGCGAAAAGAAAATAAAGAATACAATGAGATTCAAATTCAAGATTGTTAACAATCCGAACAGAATGAGGAGGGGGAGATAGGAAGTAATAGGATACGGAAAAGAGATAGGGGATAACAGAATGAGGAGGGGGAGATAGGAAGTAATAGGATACGGAAAAGAGATAGGGGATAACAGAATGAGGAGGGGGAGATAGGAAGTAATAGGATACGGAAAAGAGATAGGGGATAACAAAATGAGGAGGGGGAGATAGGAAGTAATAGGATACGGAAAAGAGATAGGGGATAACAAAATGAGGAGGAGGAGATAGGTAGTAATATGACACGGAGTAGAGATAGGGGATAACCAAATGAGGAGGGGAAGATAGCTAGTCTAAATTTGAACACAATTTCGGTGTCTAACGAAGAAAAAAAAAAAAAAAAAAAAAAAAAAAAAAAAAAAAAAAAAAAAAAAAAAAAAAAAAAAAAAAAGAAGAGGACATTAAAATAAAATACAACGTTAGCCACAGCAAATTGAGTTCAGAGGAGGGAACTGTGATGAATTGCATTGATCAACAGTGAAAATTAGGAAATATCGTAGCTTCCCACTTTAATTTAAAAAGAAAATATCAATTACTTATAAAACGGACACGTCTACGACATCTATCGGATTAGAGTAAAGTGAATTCATATTTACGGTAGGGATCTATAATTAGTCAAGGTGAGACGAGTATTGATGAAAGGATCACAGATGGTATCAACAAATAATCAGAAACAGGGACTCCCCAATATACTTTAGACGTGATATATTGACAGCCAATTGAATTGCAGCAAAAGCGATTAAAAACCAATTCAGCCTATCAACGGGAAGAGGGCCGAACCCATTTTTAGAACAAAGGAACGACCTTTGGACTTAGCAATTAGGGATGTAATTAATGAGTTTGACGTTCCCACCAAACCGAGAGGTGAATAAACTCCATGGGAAGAAATAATCTGTTCAGGGACAAAAGTACGGTGACCCCAAGAAATGTTATCATTAACCGGTACATTCCAGGGATCAGAAACCCTAGTTCTCGAACGCATTAAAACATATCAGGTGCGGAAAAAAAGGATACACGTAAACACGATGCAAAAGTTTAAGTGAAAAATTGCAAAGCAAGTGACGAAAACGTATTGTAAGATGTTAGGGAGATTTTCATCTATAATACGATTGTTTGTGACGACCGGAGATGATCGATTCGAGGGAAAACGTGCTAAAGGAAATGGAAATGTTGAGAAAACAATGGAAAATTATTGTTATCAATTCTAGACGGAGCTAGGATATTACGATGAAAGATTTAGGGAGGAAACGTCAAAAAAAATGAGAGTTTTAAAGAATAGGCGAGGGTACATTTCAGATGTCTAGAGCAGTAACAAGTGTTAGAGAAGAAAATAGAGTGCAGTACGGAGGGGAGTGGAAAATGCTGAAAACATTGCGATAGAAAAACTCAGGAAAAGGAGTCATTTTACGTAATTAAAATGGAGTTTATAGAGTAACATAGTACGCGATTGCAGATAAAGATGAGGCATTACAATGGTTGTCGATCCCAGATGTATTTTGTTGTGATAAACAAGGAATATTCGAACATGGAAATTGTTTAGATAAGGACGATTAGCCGTTAAAAAGGTAATAAAAATTATCATGGGTCTTATGAGATATTTATATTAAAGAATTCTCATAAAATTTAACGACACTGAAATAAAAAAGGATTTATTGCCAGGTGGGTACAGGAACTAATGTATACAACTGTCAAGACATATGGTTTATGGGATTTTGCGTAAGAACGGGACAAAATTTGGAAGGCGTTCTCTATGAAGCAATAAAAATGACAGAAATTTAAGGACCGAAGTGGGGGTATCCCCTATAAAGATGTTAAAAATGATATATTTATTAATAACAAATAGAAAATGAAATTTTCCAAGAGGCAGCAAACATCAAAAAACGATATGGTTATATCAGGGAAGTACGGGGAAGTGAGGGGAAAGGAGATACGACAGAGAAAAACAAAGGAAATCTTAGATTAACAGTGAATAAAATAAATACGGCTTGAAATATAAAAATCTATAGAGATATGAACAATAGCGTAAGAATAAATAAGGAAATTCATGGAAAGAGTGTCGTGAATAAAAGAAAATTCGAGAAAAAATGGAAAATTCAAATATACGACGTAAATAGAGAAAATTCGGTTTTAAATGGAAAGGTTCATATAGAATACAGAAAAACTCGAGGAAAAATAATAAAATAAAAATGAACAATTTGCGAGAAAGGCTTCGACATGAAGATATCTCTGATAGGCGAATTTGGGGACAGATTTGGAACATATGGTAGATGCCGTACGCACGGACATGTTACGAAATATATGAAAATAGAACTTTAAAATTATTAAATTCAAGCTAGTTTTGTATGAACAACAGGACAAAGGAAGTTGGGCCATTAAACATGGATCTTACTAAATCCGGATCTTGTAAGTATGGAAGTACGAGACAGAATTTAATGTATCAAACGCAAAACGTACAAAGAGACCGCATTCGACAATAATGGAGAGGTTTCAAGAAATTACGAGTTGATAGTAATTAGATTGGTTTATTATAGGAGATTCAGATACGATCTTTTGGACCTGAGAGGGGTATAAAAGTCTAGACAAATGCCAGTTGAGGACAGTCTACGTCGTGGTCGAAAAGGTTGTAACTTCGCGGAACGTGACGAAACGGTGGGTGACTTAAAGTGGAAAAATTCTAAGTGATAATTATTTTGATACTTAGAAAAATTTCACATTCTAGTCAGTGATATACAAAAAAAATACTTTGCAGTTAGAGTCAGTGAAAAATAAAAATTAAAGCCAACGCATTAATTACTTGTGAAAAATAAAAGTGCTCGTGATAAATACAATTTGTTTTAGTGGAAAATTCGGATTTTATAATCACTTAATATCGTGTTTTTAAACTTAGAAATTTCGCGTTCAATATTAGTGCAATAAATAACTGAAGTGATGTGATAATTTAGCGTGACGAAGTTATAATTAAATACGTGTGTTCAATCTAAGTGAAAGTGTTCTAACAAATAATAAATATTTAAATTAATTATCTTAAATAATAATAATAAAACAAAATAATATTTTATTAATACATAAAATTTCGGAGGGATAAAAATTTAATTTAACAACAATTTACCACCTCTAAATTAATCGTGAAGTAACTATCATTTAAAGTGTTATCTAACCAACGAGTTTTGAGATAAAATACAGTTTAGAACGATAGAGTTCATACATCATTTTAATTAATTAGATTAAATGAAAAAAAAAAAAATTGAAGTCAAAAAGATTTAATTAAATTTAGGAAAATAAAAAATTAATTTAGGAAAATCGCAGCAAGGTTACCGTGTATTTCCCGGTCGGAAAAAACCTTGGTAGGGGTAAGTCTTTTCCGTTATACAATTTTACAGATTCCAAGGAGATAGCGGAATGCAGCAAACATTGGTATTTGGATTAATTATTTGACCAAGATATTACTCGCTTAATATGTGATATGTAACTATATTAAAATATTATAAATATAATAAGTATATTTTATATATATTTATATATGTATGTATATAAACACATATACTTGTAATTTTATTGTTCCCAAGAAGAATTTTAATCAAAAAAAAAAAAAAGAAAAACACTTATATAAAAAGAGGAAAAGGGTATCGATTCCTACCTCTGAATTCATCAATAACTATTAAAAGTAGTTATGTGTGATAAATTTACAAATCAATATTTTATATTTAATGTTATGTATGTATTAATATAATTTCAGAAAATCCAAAGCATTTGAAATAAGTTATGATATTAGACATTATTTCAATCATAAAATTTATGTATATACATATCAATATTATAAATTATTTATTGAGACAAAGTATATATAAATGAATAAATATGTATACGTAATCGGGTATCAGACTAGACAATTGCGCTAAGTACATCATTATCAAACAAAGAAAATTTTAGAGTCATCTCACACGTCTCCGGAATGTCTAAAGTAAACATACCTCATACGCTTGAATCTAGGTCACGAGGCCGTCGAGAATGTTTACAAAGCTCAAATTGTTTACAAAATAAATCGGTCACTGGGACACTAGTTCGAATACGGAAAAAAGAAAAAAAAAAAAAATGACCTTGATTAGTGGATATCGTACTTAGGTATTAACTTCTAGGAACGGGATAAAATTATTATATTGCGCAATTATTAGGAACAAAAAGAAAAAAAAAAAAATTTAAACACTATTTTTAATTTGAACGTAAAGAGGTATCTACAGATCTAAGCAATTGAAAATTAACAGATTTATTATAGCAGTTCAAAAAGGTGTGTTGAAGATTTACATGAAACAGTTGATAAATCACGGGATAGTTAAAAAGGGGTATTGAAGATTTACATGAAACAGTTGATAAATCACGGGATAGTTAAAAAGGGGTATTGAAGACTTACATGAAACAGTTGAAAAATCACGGGATAGCTTAATAAGGGGTAATGAGGATTTACATGATTCAATTGAGAATCACGGGATAGCAAGAATTTATCAAAAGTTGAACATTGGAGGGGAGGGAAAGAAAAGAAAAAAAAAATACAGTTCAACCAACAGAAGGCAGTGTTCGCTTCTGTAACAAGGACCATTAATCAAACCATAGAGATGGCGGATCTCTCAAACAAAACCGTCAACAAAACCAAACAAAAGCTTGGAGTTATGGCGAATCTCCAGAACACATCGCCAGATAAGATCTTAATGTACTAATATATATTTATATTTCACACTATTCTTACGTATATATTCGGTATCAATCTGAAAATTTCGCAGAATTTGATGGGCGAGATCCGAGCTCGGGATGCGTTGCAAGTAGTTTCGCATTGCGAGTTATAAACCTTCCCAAAACGTATGTTTACATATATATCTTTTTATGTACTGTTCATTGAATGAAACGAACTCACTTACAATTAGTGCTTTAGGCCTGTCGGGTCACTCTCGTCTCATTTCTTGAACGTGGAGGGAGGATTCACGACCCGTAACTCCACACAAACCCGTGAGTATATGATTGCATATAGGACGAAACCGGTTCGCCCTAAGTAAATAGTAGACTTTGGAGGAGTAGGAATTTGGAGGTATCTGGGCTTGGAGGAAGACCTGAAGGCAGTGCATGATGGCGAAAGGAAGGTCAATTGGGACGCGATAACTTAGGTATCAATCAATTGAACCGTGCCAAAAGACTGTGCGAATTTTGGGTTGACTTCTGATCACCCTGCTTACTTGATGGAGGCAGGAGCCAAATTTTGCCAGAAAAAGGGTTATTCTGAGTTCGTCAAATATGCAATTAACAAATTACATTAACCTACTAAATCCATCTTTATATGTACCTTATAGCAGCTGAATCTAAACGGAGGGGCGCCCAGCGGATACGAGATACAATCATAATCAAATTTACTAACATTTAACCATTTGAGTTATATTTAATTATCTGTTCAATTAGTCATGTGTAGTTTCGATTAGTATTGTTTATTCATGAATTCATTAGGATGTAGGGAATCATAATAAACGTCAAAGGGAAGTTAGTTCATTTAGAGAAATACTTAAGGTTAAATTTGCAAGAGAGAGACCAATACAGTTTTGAAATTCAACACTCTGTTTAGAATCAAGAGGGTTACCACAAAATTTAAAGTAATTAAAGTCCTATATCATAAATCAAAAAATTACACAACGTTTGATGGAGTTTAATTACAACCTAAATACGAAAATATCTACGTTCAAAGTCGTAAATAACGTATTTATTAGTTAAGTACATATATCGCTAGAGGTATGTAGTACAAGGGAGCTTTAAGTAGCTTTCTGTAGTTATCAGATGAAATAAGGGTCCAAATTTATAAGGGCTTGTGTGACGTAGGGGAGGAATTTTCCATCCCCACCACACATATGCAAAGCCTTAAGAATTTAAATATCGATCAGAGCCAAGAGAAAAGAAGAATATTACGACTGGTGCCAAGTGCCCAGGAGTAAATAAAATACAGACAAATATAAGAGAGGAGAAAAGACATATATCACAAGGTTGATCAATAACAGGCCAGAAAAAACTTTTTTTAAATGGAGTAAGGATATTTTCTTTATCATCTTGCTGACATTAGCTTAAAATGTAATTACTCAAGAAAATCACTAAATATTGTTATGGAAAATCACCAAATATAGAATGACTGACTGGCCTTATTAAAAAAAAAAAATGGATTTTTGTCTAAAATTCATATTGAAACCTTGTTGGAACGAAAAATTGTTGTAGATTCATACATTTATATTTCGACCCAAAAATATTTCATTTTATTAAAACATTAGTTCGGTAACATTATTTATTGAATAAAATTGTTACTCACAAACTCATAAAACATTGCCAAATTTGCCTGTAAAATTATTAGAAAACTATTTCTTAAATTGAACTTTATATTAAAATAGAAATAAATTAATTTACACTATCGGCAATAGATATTTCTCATACACGTTTTTTTAATTATTCGATTTGGTTGTTAAAATATAGTTTATTATAAAAGAAGAAGCACAGCCGTTCTTCTTATGTCAGGATTAAAAACCCCCAAATTATGATAGATAAGTGTCAATTTCTGACATACCGGTCAGAAATATAAACATAATTTTTTGGAAGCATATCGTTTTCTGACATTGATGTCATAAATATGGTCACCCTATTAAAACAGATACCTATTTCTGACCGCTCAAAAACTATCGTAAATCTATTGAAATATTATATTCTTTTCCGTTTTAAATGTATAAGTATGGTCAATAATCTATTGAAAAACATACGAAAACAATACATAAAACATTGGTGAACTGTGTCATCACATTTTGTAAAATTTGGTTTACTCGCCGAAAAAGGTGAAAAAATGTGCAATATCATAAAATCACCAAAATCATATACTAAATAATATTTTCGTAGAAATTGGTGTCAAATAGTCCTTAGGCTAAACGTTGGTTAGAGGGAGAGGGGAACAACTTTCTCGATGCGCTAATATCAATATACGTAGGAATGTTACCTCAGCTGGTAAAATCGTAATTTGTGTTACATATGTCAGAAATTGGAGCAGGGTCAGAAATGTGGTGTTTTACCTTAGGCTAAAATAACAACTCGAAAAAATTACATCTACAAGTTTGGAATCCAAATTTTTATAATATTTAAAAAATTATATGATTATTTCTATTTTTATTATAAAATTTGAGAGCGCATTTCGTCACCGTTCAAAAACAGTTTTTAGTTTCCGGCTATGTTCACAAATATTCCATTTATTTGAATTTTTTTGCAAAGCGGAAATATTTTTACCTTCTGACAAAATAAGTACGACTTTTGAAGAGTTAAAATATGTCTCCAAGAGGGCCACTTGAATCACGCTCGAGAAACACTGGTCTGAGCTGCTTTTGGTAGATGCGGCAGTGTGGGGTATAAAATTGACTGAAAAAAATATCAGCAATTTTTGTGACTTTATTAGGCGATCATCTTTCAACCTTCCGAGAGGGTTCAGTTTCTCCAAAGATACGAGGCTGGGAATGGCTTATTTATTTTTCAAAGTGGTAAACTACCGATATATTGGCTCGGTATTGTGATTTTTAAAATAAATAATCTTCCTTTTCTGCTAAGGCACCGATGCCGTCTATAAACGTTGATACGGGAGCGGATATTGCCAAAATCTCGAGAAAATGAATAACCAGAAAATATGATCAGGCCGTATGCGCACCATATTCGGGACGAGATTATCACGTCCTTTGATATGAAAAGTAACCGAGAATAGACGGATTCGGGATGGGATACGGTATTTCCACGTCACTCTGCTGAAGATTATTAAAATCCATTGAAAATATGAATAAAATAAAGTGTTTTCTTTTCAAGGGGTTCGTAAATAATGTCCAACCAGTCAAAAACAGCCAAGACTCATGACAATGAGTACTGTATTTCTAAGGGAAATTTTTAAACAGTATTTTTTGCCTTTGCGCCCAATCTCACTCGTCGCAGCAGACAGTTGATAAAAATGTGTTTTAATACAGACTTATCAAAATTAAACAAAACTTTTATGGGCAGGTGGGCAAAACAAAGAAAAAAAATTTGTTCATTAAATAAAATAAAATTATTTTCACATTTTATAAGACGTTTCCGAATGCATAAATTAGTTTTTTTTTCTGTATGTGCAAAATGAATGGAACCTAAGATACATTAAGGCGCCGTAACCGGGATCAAAAAGAATAAGATGGAGAGAAATGTAATTACGAATGTTGGAGGAGCGCGCTTATATTTAAAGCGATAAAATCGATGCGAAAATTGTGAAAATGTATAATAAAACACGACTCGTTTAAAGTAGAGCAAAAATCTCGTGGGGGTTGTCTTAACCAGTATTTAAAGAAACACTGTGAATTTTTTCACACATATAACTTGTAAAATAACTTAAACAAACGTGTTTATAATAATTTTTGTAGCATACTTTGCGATTTTTTTCTTCAAAATTTTTTGGAGGGAATTTTATGTAATTTGCGTTTCGGCGCGGGCAATGTCTAGATACTATCTTCAAGAATAACATATATATTTTTATGAACTTTAAAACTTAAACAGCCTTACTAAAAGAATCACAGCACGGCCGATAACCTGTGTTGCTGCCACAACATGAATACAACAAATTTACACTAAAACACAAAATATTACTATTAAGATTTGTTCTTAAAATGCATTTTAATCTGGCAATAATGTAATTTTTTGTAGTGTACATAATAAATTGTTTGTTTTCCTTCATAAACGCTAGGTGTTCGCGCTGAAACCGCGAAAAAAATGCCGTTCCGCGGATATGTGTGTAATATTACTTAAATGTGATTGTAATTTATATTAATATGACTAATTCACTATTATATTTATATATTAGATATATTTCCCGTGTTTTTTGTGGTTTTTCAAAAGTTTTCGTCAAGTTATAATAACAATCGTACTTTGAAAATTGAAATGTCAAAAAGTATTTAATGTGATACATGAAAATTCAAATTTACATTTAAAGGATTTTATTTTATGAGAATTTCATACAAGTGGTGTTTTTTTTATATTAATATCTAATACATGTGTTCCTAAACTTATCAAAGTAATTAACGTCTTTAGAGATGCAAGAAATCTGTTTTAAAAGTCGGTATTGTTTTTAGGTTATTTTTTTGGCAACAAGAAAAACTTTGAAATTTTTTATTATTTTTTTATTGTATGCACGAGGAAAAAGTGAGGTGACGGTTTCGTTTCAAATTCATTATTTAAAAGGACTGTATTTTTTAAATTTTCTTTTTAATTTCTCTACACTTTTATCAAAAATGTTTTTGTAAGAATTGTTTTTCCTTTTTTTTCCGCGTTTGAATCTTAAAATGTGGCAGTTTTTTAAAACTAAAGTGTATTTTAACTATACAAATTTAAAACGTAATTTTATTTAGTTTTCATAACTGGTATTTGTTTTTACAACACCTTCAAAAATAAGAAATATATAGAATATTCAAAATACTTTGGAAAAATTCCAAATTTCGTTCAGACATCATTAATAAAACGGAGATGGAGACGGAGATCCATGAACAATTTTTTTTAATTAGTATGTAATGTTTTGTCAATTGAACAAAATTTCCACTGGGTTTTTAGTAAGGCTGAAAGTGTTTAAGGGAAGTGTATAAGAAATCGGTAAAAATTCGGGTAGCGGCGACTTAATAGATTGAGTGTTAAAAAAAGAAAAACATATTTGGTTTGCATTTTTAGAGAATATAAATATTATAATAACAATTATTTTACGAATACAGAAAAAACTTCAGGCATGTAATTATATACACGTATTAAGTGAAAAAACATAATTTTAAACACACCATCTTTGTAACCGACGTGTTACAACCCTCATTTGTTTTTTCGGCAAAAGTCATCACTGGCGGCATCCTCTACATTTAGTGGTCATTTCTTGGGAATTTCCTCCGAAATTTCTGGCCACTAAGCTCGTTAGTACCATGCCGCCAGCGACGATCTTTTCGCCGGAAATATTTATGTAAAATATTATCATTTATTTCCCTTTTTATTATGTACAATGCCCCGGTGCAACAAATAAATGCTTACATGCTAAGGTTGCCACCGGGAGACATTTTAAACTCGTATTATTTACATATGCTTCCTTGTTCCTTCCTTTCCTTCCTTGTGGTTATGGCCCTACAGAAAGCTAGCGAAGCAAAATATGCTTCCTTGTTCCTTCCTTTCCTTCCTTGTGGTTATGGCCCTACAGGAAAGCTAGCGAAGCAGACTATGTTTTATATACTCTCATTTAATTAAACTCTCACAACCCGCAGGACGATGAAATCAACACATTTCATTCCAGAGTCCTGCCGGGCATTCAGGGAAAGAGATTTTAAGCCTCTAACCCTTAAACTCTCAACACTAGGGCATTTTTTAACTCAAACAAAGGACTTAGAAAAATTCCTTACAGAATCCGTTTTTTTTTCCCATTTTAAAAATCCAGGGACCTCGCAAGACGATGAAACAAACAGGTTTCAGTAGCTAGTCTTGCGAGGGACCTGGGAAAAATAGTGGATTCCTTATACAAACTTCTCACAATTAGCCAAAACAAAAAAACCTAGAATAAACTATAAAATTACCCGAAACTCACCAAACTAAAAATCTAGGGATAAAGATTACCCCCCCAAATATGTAAACACTAAAACATGTACACATATATTATAAATGTAACCTACATAATTATGTATAAAACGCAATTTTAAGCGACCACTTTTACGAGCGGCACCGCCAAAATAGGGTGTGACGGAAACGCCGCCCTATTTATACAGACGGGCAAGGTTTAACCTCCCACCACAAAAAGTACCACGTGGGCACCTTTTACCCCAAATTTGGGTATAAAAGGACCCACATTTCTCCTAATAAATCAGTTCACATCTCTACTTGATAAACTCGTGTTTTATTCTTCGGAAGTTTCTTATCAACCAGCTGCCTCCCGCCGACTTCTGCCTGTCTTCAGTCCTGGTGCCTACCTCCTCCAGAACAGCCGGCCCTACTTAGGCAACCGCCAGGCGCCAGGCTCAGGCAGAAGCATCGGCACATCCAGTGTCCTTTACACATCCGGCACTGGGTGCTAGGGAGGTCAGCCTTTATTATTATTTTCATCACCCCATCATTCTGACGTGCACTAAGACCGCCCCTTTTTTACAGTTCTTGTGAAGACGCTGATACGTCTGTTACAAGTGGTCCTTCGAGCCGGATCTGCTGCACGCCAGGATGTCTCCACCATCCCTGCGATCGAAGAGGACGGCCCAAGACGATGGGTCGCCTCCACCGCCACCTGCTGAGCTACAACCTGCCCCGGATGCTGGCCCTGAAGCCCTGGATGACACGCCCCGGCCTTCACCCAGTACAACTCCAGAGACGGCAGGCTCCGCCAGCAACGACGAGCCGCCACCCTCCACATCTACGGAGGACACGGTGCGCCAGCTGCGACGACAGCTGCGTCATCAGAGGAAGCAGATTCAACTGCTGATGGCAGCCCTGCAACCACCACAGCATGTTGCATCAGGGCCTGCACAACCCGGGCCTGCACAACCCGGTGACGCTTCAGGGCTGGCACGTGATAGCCAAGCCCCGCAGCCAAGCAGCCATGGACAACTACCATGGATGCAGCCCGGTGACGCTTCAGGGCTGGCACGTGATAGCCAAGCCCCGCAGCCAAGCAGCCATGGACAACTCCCATGGATGCAACCCGGTGACGCTTCAGGGCTGGCACGTGATAGCCAAGCCCCGCAGCCAAGCAGCCATGACCCAAGATGGATCCAACCCGGGCCCACAGGGCCTGCACAATCTTGTTTTTCAGGGCTGGCACAACATGATGCTTCAGGGCCGGCCCACGAGAACCGAGCCCCGCAGCCAAGCAGCCAAGGATGGATGCTGCCCGTACCTTCCGGCCCCGTACCGCCCGTACCTCTGGTGGACCAGAGGCATCGTGTCGCCGTACGTGAGACGCCCGTTGGACCTGTACCTCTGGTGGACCAGAGGTACGCATCGCTGGCGCAGCCAGGGCCTGGAGGCCCTCCGCCGCCGCCCCCTCAGCACAATGAGGATCAAGGATGGATGCTGCCCGGACCTTCCGGCCCCGTACCGCCCGTACCTCTGGTGGACCAGAGGCATCGTGTCGCCGTACGTGAGACGCCCGTTGGACCTGTACCTCTGGTGGACCAGAGGTACGCATCGCTGGCGCAGCCAGGGCCTGGAGGCCCTCCGCCCCCGCCCCCTCAGCACAATGAGGGTCAAGGATGGATGCTGCCCGGACCTTCCGGCCCCGTACCGCCCGTACCTCTGGTGGACCAGAGGCATCGTGTCGCCGTACGTGAGACGCCCGTTGGACCTGTACCTCTGGTGGACCAGAGGTACGCATCACTGGCGCAGCCAGGGCCTGGAGGCCCTCCGCCGCCGCCCCCTCAGCACAATGAGGGTCAAGGATGGATGCAGCCTGGACCTTCCGGCCCCGTACCGCCCGTACCTCTGGTGGACCAGAGGCATCGTGTCGCCGTACGTGAGACGCCCGTTGGACCTGTACCTCTGGTGGACCAGAGGTACGCATCGCTGGCGCAGCCAGGGCCTGGAGGCCCTCTGCCGCCGCCCCCTTACTACCACGTTGGGGGACCAGCTTCATACGCCCAGTGGACACATCCTGAGCCAATGCAGCCAGTACCACAGCACGAAAAGGAGTACCGACGACCAGCGCAGCCAGATGACCAGCTTCCATCTGCTGCCAGTCCAAGCTCCGGCCTGCCGATATTCCCACCGCAACCAAGTGTGGAGGAGACGGCCCACCAAACCAGAGCCTGGGTCCAGCAGACGGACAACCCCATGGCACAGTTCACCAGCGCGCTCACGGAGGCCATCAGAGCTTCAAGGGCGCAGGACAGCCCTCATCCCACAATTGAGGATGACCCCCGGATGGCTGCTCTCATCGCCAGGCAGTCAATGGCAAAGGATTTGCCTCCCTTCTCTGGTGACCCGCTGGAGTGGCCCACCTGGAGGGCGCAGTTCAACCAATCAACCGCAACCTGCCGGATGACCAGCAGCGAGAACCTCATCCGACTGCAGCGGGCCCTCAGAGGGAAGGCCCGAGACGCCGTGGGTCCCCTCTTGATGGACCCCACCCAAGTGCCAGAAATACTGGACGTACTGGAGCAGCGCTACGGAGGGACAACTTCGCTGGCTGCCTTGATGCTGGACAAGGCCAAGCGGCTCCCACAGATGACAGCAGAAGCATCACTGGATGACATGGCTGACTTTTCGGGAACGGTGCAGAACCTGGTGGCATCACTTCGCTCCCTCAACAATGATGGGTACTTAACCAACCCGGCGCTCCTCAGCGACATCGCGGGGAAGATGCCATGCACGATGCGGTTGGCGTGGCTGTTGGAGGCGCTGCACTATAACGCACCTGCTACGATCTGCCAGTACGCCACCTTCCTGAAGACCATCGCGAACGCCATCACCAAATCGGGTATGGTCGACCCCGCGAGGTCTAGACCGCGTCGCGAGCAGTCGTTCGCTACTGTCGAACAGTTCGGGCCACGAAGCAGTGAAAGTTTTCGAAAGTCACCACAATATGACAGTTCGCGAAAAGTACAACATGAAAGTGCGCGAAAGTCACCACAATATGACTCGAACAACGCTCGAAACACAAACCCTAGCGACAGTGACAATCGCGACGGGTGCCTTTAATGCGGTGAAAGGGGTCATTGGCTCCATGACTGCCGCGAGTTTATCACCAAAGATGTGAAACTCCGCTATGAGACAATTAAAAGTGCTGGATTGTGCCGTCTATGTTTAGAAGGCAAACACCCTACAAAATCGTGCAAAAGCCGGGACTGGTGCGGCATCGATGAGTGCCACTACCCCCACCATAAGCTGCTCCACGACCCATCATTCGGGAGACACACCACAACAGCCGACGTCTACCACATATGACGCCAGGCCGACGGCGCCGTGCTCAAGGTGGTGCCAGTGGTGCTGATAGGCCCCGCGCAGCAGATCTCCGCATACGCGCTGCTGGACGAGGGATCGACCGTCACGCTGATTGACACCACCGCAGCAGAGCAGATTGGCGCTACTGGACCCGTCCAAGGACTACGACTCCACGGGGCCAAGGGCATGTGCTCTTCAGATTATCTGTCGCGCCGCATGCAGGTCACACTGCGTGGCGCCGGCATAAGCACCGACTACCACATCAAGGCAAGCACGGTGAAAGGCCTCAGCCTCCCTGAGCAGAGGGTCCCCGGCGGATACATCACCCCCACCCTCCTCATTGGGCAGGACAACGCACACCTCATTGTTTCGAGGGAAGTGCACGAAGCCAGTGACTCTACGCGAATATTGTCACGGACTGCCCTGGGTTGGATCACCCATGGAGGACGGACTTCTGCCAGTGAAGACCCCGTCACCACTCTGACTCTACACGCTGAGAGCCACCAAGGGACCAACTTCCTTGGAGCGGACAACGAGTTGAGGGACACCCTGAACTCGCTCAAAGATGACACCCGGATGAGGGATCATCTGACGTCTCATGGAATTGAATGGCAATTCATTCCGCCAATGTCTCCTCATATGGGGGGAGCATGGGAACGCCTGGTACGTTCCGTCAAGCACGCACTACAAACCATCCTGAAGGAGAGGGCCCCAAGAGACGAGGAGCCCCTTATTCCAAACCACTTTCTGCTGGGAGCAGCAGGCAACCCGCCCCAGCTTTCGCTGTACGACAAGCAGGATGAGGAGGTATGCCTCCGCCGCCAGTGGCGCATCAGTCAGCAGCTAGCTGACATGTTCTGGAGGCGTTGGCTCCGCGAATACCTACCCACCTTGGCTACCCGACAGAAATGGCACCACCCCGTCAATCCAATCAAGAAAGACGACCTGGTGGTCATTATGGACCCCGCGATGCCCCGCAACAGCTGGCCTCGCGGCCGAGTCCTTGACGCTACCCCTGCTGCAGACAGCGAAGTGAGGACCGCCCGCATCCAGACGAGCACCGGAGTCTACGTCCGACCTGCCGTGAAGCTCGCTGTGATCCTGCCGGCCCCGCCTACCGATGCAGCCTCTACTGACCGACCTTCAACACGTCGTGATGACTAGTGCAGCACAGCCGCACGGGGGGAGTGTAACCGACGTGTTACATACCCTCATTTGTTTTTTCGGCAAAAGTCATCACTGGCGGCATCCTCTACATTTAGTGGTCATTTCTTGGGAATTTCCTCCGAAATTTCTGGCCACTAAGCTCGTTAGTACCATGCCGCCAGCGACGATCTTTTCGCCGGAAATATTTATGTAAAATATTATCATTTATTTCCCTTTTTATTATGTACAATGCCCCGGTGCAACAAATAAATGCTTACATGCTAAGGTTGCCACCGGGAGACATTTTAAACTCGTATTATTTACATATGCTTCCTTGTTCCTTCCTTTCCTTCCTTGTGGTTATGGCCCTACAGAAAGCTAGCGAAGCAAAATATGCTTCCTTGTTCCTTCCTTTCCTTCCTTGTGGTTATGGCCCTACAGGAAAGCTAGCGAAGCAGACTATGTTTTATATACTCTCATTTAATTAAACTCTCACAACCCGCAGGACGATGAAATCAACACATTTCATTCCAGAGTCCTGCCGGGCATTCAGGGAAAGAGATTTTAAGCCTCTAACCCTTAAACTCTCAACACTAGGGCATTTTTTAACTCAAACAAAGGACTTAGAAAAATTCCTTACAGAATCCGTTTTTTTTCCCATTTTAAAAATCCAGGGACCTCGCAAGACGATGAAACAAACAGGTTTCAGTAGCTAGTCTTGCGAGGGACCTGGGAAAAATAGTGGATTCCTTATACAAACTTCTCACAATTAGCCAAAACAAAAAAACCTAGAATAAACTATAAAATTACCCGAAACTCACCAAACTAAAAATCTAGGGATAAAGATTACCCCCCCAAATATGTAAACACTAAAACATGTACACATATATTATAAATGTAACCTACATAATTATGTATAAAACGCAATTTTAAGCGACCACTTTTACGAGCGGCACCGCCAAAATAGGGTGTGACGGAAACGCCGCCCTATTTATACAGACGGGCAAGGTTTAACCTCCCACCACAAAAAGTACCACGTGGGCACCTTTTACCCCAAATTTGGGTATAAAAGGACCCACATTTCTCCTAATAAATCAGTTCACATCTCTACTTGATAAACTCGTGTTTTATTCTTCGGAAGTTTCTTATCAACCAGCTGCCTCCCGCCGACTTCTGCCTGTCTTCAGTCCTGGTGCCTACCTCCTCCAGAACAGCCGGCCCTACTTAGGCAACCGCCAGGCGCCAGGCTCAGGCAGAAGCATCGGCACATCCAGTGTCCTTTACACATCCGGCACTGGGTGCTAGGGAGGTCAGCCTTTATTATTTTTTTCATCACCCCATCATTCTGACGTGCACTAAGACCGCCCCTTTTTTACAGTTCTTGTGAAGACGCTGATACGTCTGTTACAATCTTTTTATTAACAAATTAACAAATGAAAGCCAAATTTTGCTTAACTCAAGCTTCGTCTGGGTTTATTATATCAATAGTTAATATAATAAGCCACGACGAAGTTTCAACTAAGCGAAACCAAGTTGGCTGCCATTTTTGTTATTTCAAAATAAAAAGTGATGTATTATACAAAGTGTTTTTTACATTTAATACAAATGGAAACATATTATACTTGCACTTTTACACACTCCACTCTTGGAATTTTCACCTTATCTGAGGATACTGTTCTTGTATTGCCTAAAATTATCGTAATCACTTTTCTCATTATTCGAAGCTTTACATCTCATTTTGACTCTTACAGAGCGAAAAGTCACATTTAAGAAGTTAAATTCTAATCAAACCCTTGTACTGTTGTACCGCCCATCATAAAATTTGCTTTTTCTTTCCAAGCCACGTTCCTTGATACATTTTATAAAAAATACCCTTCACCGCCTTTAAGGTGATTTTTCACGAAAACGGAAGCTATTTAAATTAGCGAAATATTATTATCATTACCAGGATTAATAATGACATTTCCAATAACGTGTATTCCCAATTATGTCCTCTGAATTCGAACTTATACAAATAAACCAATTATTATTATTATTACTAGCTGACGCGACAAACGTTGTTCTGCCATATTAATTATTTCTAGTGAATATTTTGGTTGTTAAATAAAAAATAACGAATGTATTGTAAGTGTTTGGGGAATGTGGGGATGGGATCTACGACAGAAAGAGGAATGAAGCGCTGTAGACGATGACCGCCGATAAAAACAAAAAAACACCAACTAAAGTCGGAAAATGAAATAAAGAAAATCAATATGAATTTCGAAGAGCAATTGAGTATTCGATATTTTTTGTAAGCCAACGAATTTAACTTTAAAAAGCCCACGCTAGTTAAAATTAACACTTTTCTAACTAAACTTACATTGAAAACATAAAATATTGACTAAACCTTGGTCCGTTGAGTGGGGAATAAGTTATGTATTATTTTTAATTGTTAAACTAACGTTTAAGACAAGATTTTTATGCATAGCACAAAGGGTAACAATTATTATAAGCAATAATTATCAACCTGAAACACTTATCCACATTGAAAAATCTTCCGAGAAAAAATACATGACGCCAACGGGACATGAACCCATGCCCTTCTGATTGCCGGTCAGCTGCTTTCCCAATTGAGCTATGGCGGCTTATCTTATGATCTAAAACTTTTCTTGGAAATACAAACTTTAGAAGACTGCATTCGACTCCAATCAGACATTGATAGAATTGTTGACTGGAGTAAACGGAATCAGATTGAATTCAATATCTCTAAATGTTTCATTCTTTCTTTCACTAGAGCGTATCATACCTGGTTTTACCGGTATACTATGAGGGCTCTAAATTTAAAACGTGTCTCCACTATGAAAGATCTTGGTATTTTGTTTGATAGTAGGTTAACTTTTCATGATCATATCATAATGACGTGTAGTACTTCACTGAGAATGTTGGGTTTCGTCCTACGCACTGCGAGAAACTTCAGAGACACCCGGGTTCTCACAGTACTATACAATGCTTTGGTTAGGAGTAGGCTTGAGAGTGGGTCGGTGATTTGGAGTCCACACCAAGTAAAGTATTCCCTCATGTTGGAGAGAGTTCAGAAGAAATTTCTGAGATTTCTTTACCTGAGGAAATATGGCTACTATCCGTGGCTCTATCCTACCCACTTTCTCTTGGGCATGCTCGGTGTGAACCTTCTACGGGTCAGAAGGGATGTGCTCATTGTAACACATTTCTTCAGACTGATTCGTGGAAGTTTCGAAAACTCGGCTATCATGGAGAGCATTACTTTCTATGTTCCCGATGGTTATCTCCGTCATCGACAGCATAGACTGTTTTATCTCCCGGCTTGCAGAACTAACTTGCCAATGGTTATGCCAGTCGGGAGAGCAATCTCGCTGTTGAACAGAATGAATTCGGATATCGACATATTTAGCGTCAGTGAAGCTGCCTTTAAAAGGCAAGCTCAATTAATGCTTATATAGTTTTTTTTTGCCTACCATTTATATATTTAATTTAATGTTTAAGGTAATACTGTTAATTTTTTTTTTTAAAACGCATTAAAATTTTAAATTTTGTGATATTTTTAAAGAATAAATAAATTGAATTGTACCCGCCAAGTGATTCAATATATACTAGTGTTTCATTCAACAATTACTGCTTATTATATTTTTTACTTTATATTTTTTACAATTACTGCTTATTGTATTTTTTCTTGGAAGATTTTTCAATGTGGATAAGTGTTTCAGGCTGATAATTATTGCTTATAATAATTGTTACCCTTTGTAATAAGTTATGTGTCGGTAACTTGTAACTTTAAAAACATAGCAATAAAAACGATGGATTTAACTTCTCAAAGGGTGCTTTATTTAAAAACAAGACGACCACTTCTTCTTATGTTAAGTCCTTTTTACAATACCTAAGATATGTTTATGAATGAAGAATTATAAAAACATTTTTAAAAAATTGGCCTACAGTCAAAAATATTTCTACAACAATATTATTATGTAACAAAAAGGCCAACAACAAAAAATTAAGTGTGTTAGTAGGTACCAAGAAGTAAAACCTTTTTTTACGTAAGAACACTGAATTAAATACGGACAAAAAGGGATGGAGATAACAAATATGATATCTTTATAATGTGAAATTATATCTTACGACAGCAAGAGGTGGGAGTGTTACTTCGTTCTTTTCTTTCTCTATAATATCACATAAAAGTATCTTGAATGAAATGAAAAATGATGCTTTTGTATGGAGCAGCTTTTTAGGAAAAATAACGTTGCTGTGTCATTTTATAACACTCGTTTGGGCGTAAGCTCGGCAGGAAGAATTCAGAGAATGGCCAACTATGGAGGATGCAGCGCTAACATATCAAATCGCTAACAATCATGTGAATTCTGCAGAACCTGAAAATCTTAATCTTTGCGCTCGCTTAAAAAATACTTCATTTTATTTTACTTTTTATTATTTTTATTATGTGCATCTATATAAAAAGGTTTTCATTTTTTTGGCCTTGTCGGTCATACTAGGAAATCCTGTGTCAAGACAGACTGGTTTACAAATATTTTATAAATATTAAATAAAGTAATATTTAAATAAATGAAGACAATACAAGCGAAACTCAATCGAAAATCTGGAAACAGAAAAATCAGAAAAACATATTGACACCTCTGGGACTCGAACCCAGGACCTCTTGCTTTCCGGGCAAACGCGCTAACCACTGCACCACGGTGTCGATATGAAATTTGGTCTTGTTTAACTGTACCATACTTCGACTAAAAACCACCTACATTATCTTCATTTTTCTTTAACGCATAAATTATTGGCACCTATCTTTATGTATGATTGAATTTCATATCGACACCGTGGCGCAGTGGTTAGCGCATTTGCCCGGAAAGCAAGAGGTCCTGGGTTCGAGTCCCAGATGTGTCAATATGTTTTTCTGATTTTTCTGTTTTCAGATTTTCGATTGAGTTTCGCTTGTATTGACTTCATTTATTTAAATATTACAATTCGAGTTTTTACTTATGAGTTAAGTTAAAATAAAAAAATTAAATATTCATCCTAGACTTGCAGAAAAGTCAATAGATGTCGCATATTAAATAAAATGGATAAAGATTTATCCACACACTATCTAGAGGGCATTTAGTTCGGGTTTGAATCTTGCAATCATACATAAAGATAGTTGCCAATAATATATGCGTTAAAGAAAAATGAAAATAATGTAGGTGGTTCTTAGTCAAAGTATGGTACAGTTAAACATGACCGAATTTCATATCGACACCGTGGCGCAGTGGTTAGCGCGTTTGCCCGGAAAGCAAGAAGTCCTGGGTTCAAGTCCCAGAGGTGTCAATATGTTTTTTCTGATTTTTCTGTTTCCATATTTTCGATTGAGTTTCGCTTATATTGTCTTCATTTATTTAAATATTACAATTTGAGGTTTTACTCATAAACTTAAAATAAAGTACCTACATTATTCAATAAATCATAAATATTTGACAAAAATTTTCAGGTTGGTATGTAGTGGTAACAATAATGAGATGGAGGATTATATTTGGGTGAGGTTACTAATTGCACGACCTTCACGATGATCCATTTTCCGGTGTATATTAGTCCTGGGTCGGTCGTGAATAACCCGCTCATTGAAACCCGCTCACGGACCACAAAAGAGCGAGCGGGTCATTTTTTCGTCAGCACCCGCGACCCACTTCTCGCAACCGCTCTACTACTGCTACCTAGGTTTCGGGTGCGGAAGTGGCGGGGCGAGCGACGATAGATAGATGTAATATGAGAGAGCGAGCGGGTTGTCAACACCCGGGTTTCGCCACCTCCTCTCGACTCAGGTAGTAGAAAGTAGATGGGTGAAGCGTAATCGAGTTTCATATTTTGTGTTGCGAAAAGTGCGGGTCTTCGCGACCCGCTTATAACGCCAGTGTGTCGTGAGCGACCCGGGTCGTGTAAAACGATCGATCGACCCAGGACTAGTGTATATTCATGTCCACTCGGTGTTTTTTCGACATTTGATGAGACTAGAGTCAACTATCCACTTTTCTGAAGCGTACTTCACTTTTTTCACCGTGTTTTAGGCCATTATATCCTCCGGATGTACCTTTCTTTATTGGTCTTTTCTACATTATACATATACAAATTTACTAAGCGTCCCTTTCTTAATCTTCATGTAAGGTTTAAATCCGCCGTCTTTAATTTTTGGATAATGTCTTTAGAAATATGAACGCATGTGATTTTACAACTCCTACGCCTCAAGATACCCACTGAATGTCTAATAGTATTAATATATCCGATTTTATTTATACGGAACTTATATTGACCTTTTTATAAGGGTTGAAATGAAAATTAATTTTTTTATAAAACAACTTTCTTTTTATGACTTTTGAAGGTTATTCCCATCAATGTAATACATCATTGATGAAGAAGATAACACAAATAATCTAAACGATAATATGAAAGAGAACAAGACACACAAAAATAGAAAAAGTTAATGGTCACTACTGGGACTCGAACTCAGAACTTGAGCCTCTTTCTATTTTTCTGTGTCTTGTTCTCTTTCATATTTTCATTTAGATTATTATTGTTATGTTCGTCTTCAGTGATTATTAATTCTTTAATAATATATTACAACCTTCAAAAATTATAAAAAGAGAGTTTTTCTAATAAAAAGTGTAATAATGCTGATGGTAGTTAGTACATATATACCTTTACAGGTGAATAATAAACTTGCTAGTATTTTTATAGATACCTAATAATAATTTTTCCAATCAAAAGGAGTAGGTCGAGTGTTTAGTACATCAAGGAATTAATAAATGTGAACCACACGTCACTAGTGGCAAGCGATGGTTTGTGTATCTTAAATAGTTTTCACCGCATGAGGCTAACTTCGTAGCACTTCTGTTCTAAACTCCTTTTCCGGGAAGTCCTGCTAAGCGCTTTCAGCAAAATCTAGATTCTCTACTCAACGTCATATATGTAGAAAGTAAGCCCTGCTACGCGCAAAATAGAAAGAAGAATTTTTTTTTTACATTAACTCCATACAGGAGGCCCTGGGGAAAATAATTTCCCTTAGGGCTTATGTCATCTGAGATGCTGTGTGGAGGGTCTTTTTGAGGAGAGGAAGGAATGAACATTAGTCTTGAAGAGACCCATGCTGTAGGAAGGGGGAAACACAGAGGCCGGAAAATCGTTCCACAGCTGTTGAACACAAGAACGAGTCGGAGAAGCGACCCGTTCTCTTGTGACAAATGTCAACCGTGTACATATGTTGGACACGCGTTTGGCGTGTTTCCCGACTATGCATCGGTGTTGAAGGGATCAATGACGCTAGTTCCTCGGATCATCTTCCATTGTAATACCGGTAGAACAAGGATAGCATTCCCACCCGACGCCTGTGCTCTAAAGATTGCAATCCGTCTGTTAAGATGGGAGAATCTATCAAACGGACCGCCCGTTTTTGCACAGAGTCGAGGGTATTTTTCAGGTATTTTGTAGCTCCAGACCAGAGGTGGCTGCCAAATTCAACCGTGGGCCGCACTTATGATTTGTACAGGATTAGCAGTTGTGTACTGTTAAAGTATCGGCGGGCCCAGTTTTTGGGAGGTTAACTTTTCTCTGGCTTCGATGGAACCCCATAGCTGAGCTGATCACTTAGAGTTTATTTATTTATTTTTATTTATTTATATATATGCGTATATATTACAAAAAAGTACAAAATTATACTTTGTCTGTCCAACTGGGAAGAATACCCGTTTCAGGACAGCCAAATTGTATATTTAGTTCATAATATTCTTAACAAAGGAATGGTTTCGTTCAAGATATCACAGTAATTTGCTTCTGTCAAAACAAATTTTGAAAACATTATAAAATGTATTCTGAACGAGTTACACGAAGCATATCAAAAGAGTTCGGAAGATTGCTTCTGATTGGATCTTTGAAACATTGAATTCGTTGAGTTTATTTTTACCCCAAGTGAAAACACTCTCGAGGTAAGCGTTCATTCTTTGCTTCAAAGCCATCCGAGCCGTTAGAGTCTGTGAGCCCTTTGGTGGCTTGTCAAACATAAAGCTATCATGAACTGTACTGTCATCCGCGTAACAATGAATTGGTGCACATGACAAAAGGTCGTTGATGTGCAACAAAAACAAAGTCGGAGACAAAACCGATCCCTGTGGGACGCCAGCATTTATTGAGTGTGAGGAAGAGGTGAAACTATCGGCTACCATCTGAATCGACCTCTCCATCAAAAAGTCGGCAATCCACGAACACAGGGATGCGGTAAGTCTGTAAGAAGGCAGTTTGTTTACAAGTCCTCGGTTCCAAGGTACCTCCTTTTACTGTTACCTATTATTGGTACCTAGCATTCACCCTTGTACCGTTTTCCAAAATTGTAATTCCTACCTAAATAAAATATTTTCTTTTTCCTACCCTATGCCGACTAACTACAATCATGTCTCATAATATTCAGTTGAAAAATAAAAATCGTCCTATCAAGACATATTGTGATTGTTGAATACGGAGCCTTTGTTCAACCGTGTCGAAATAGATAAGAACCATCGTGAGTTCGCGAGTTTAGTTGTGAATGTGATGAACCTGCGGAATATAGACAAGCGGAGGAAGAAAATAGGGTAAGTCTGAGTGTCTCCATTCCTTCTGCTTTTAAGGGTACCTACCTCGTTTAGTCCCCAACAATTACATTTAATAATTCTTATGTATCTAGGAAATTTCAACAATACAATACCTTTACCAACCAGCAGATAAAACTTTGGGAGGAAGTTATCACTTCGATGATCTGAAAGCAAGATATTATAAAATGTGTATGACATAGTAATCTTTTTTTTTATTGTTAAACTAACGTTTAAGACAAGATTTTTATACATAGGACAAAGGGTAACAATTATTATAAGCAATAATTATCAGCCTGAAACACTCATCCACATTGAAAAAATCTTCCGAGAAAAAATACATGACGCCAACGGGACTTGAACCCGTGCCGTTCTGATTGCCGGTCAGCTGCTCTCCCAATTGAGCTATGGCGGCTTATCTTATACCCGCCAAATGATTCAATATATACTAGTGTTTCATTTAACAATTACTGCTTATTATATTTTTTCCACCTGAAAACAACCAACTTTATTTTTGCGACAGAGACACTGTTAGTGTTAAATTCGTCGCTAGGTGGCGTCGAGACAAATTATGTCTTCATTTATTGGGGAAATACTTAAACTTGTCAAATATTAATTATTATTTTTAATTGTTAAACGATTAGTTTTAAAGATTTTTATGCATAGCACAAAGGGTAACAATTATTATAAGCAATAATTATCAGCCTGAAACACTCATCCACATTGAAAAAAATCTTCCGAGAAAAAATACATGACGCCAACTCGAGACCTAGAAACGGATTTAACACTAACAGTGTCTCTGTCGCAAAAATAAAGTTGGTTGTTTTCAGGTGGAAAAAATATAATAAGCAGTAATTGTTAAATGAAACACTAGTATATATTGAATCATTTGGCGGATATAAGATAAGCCGCCATAGCTCAATTGGGAGAGCAACTGACCGGCAATCAGAAGGGCACGGGTTCAAGTCCCGTTGGCGTCATGTATTTTTTCTCGGAAGATTTTTTCAATGTGGATGAGTGTTTCAGGCTGATAATTATTGCTTATAATAATTCATAATAATCTATAAGTCTGATAATAAAATTTGATTTGGACATGTTGAAAAATTTAAAAAAAAAAGGAAAATTTCCACAGTCATGGAAACTATCTACTATTATACCGGTTCCAAAGGTTAAAAATACCAGAAAATGTGAAGAATTTCGACCAATCAACACCTTACCAAAATATGAGCAGATTCTTGAAGTTATAATAAAAGAACAAATTTTGCAATATCTAGATAAACACGATATTTTATACCAAGAGCAATCAGGGTTCAGATCTAATAACTCATGTGAAACAGCATTAAACGTAATTGTCGAAGAATGGAAGGAAGGAATGAATAATAATAAATTTATCTTAGCAATATTTTTGGATTTTCAAAGGGCATTCGAAACTATAGATCGAGACATACTAATAAGAAAGCTTAAAGAAATTGGTTTCTCATCTGTAGCCATTAAATTAATACAAGAGTATTTGAGAGACAGAAAGCAGGTAACAAAAATAAATAATCAATTTTCAAAACCAATGGAAAATAAGTTAGGAGTACCACAGGGATCGGTCCTTGGACCTCTATTGTTCATACTCTATATTAATGACATGGTGAAAATATTTTCAAAATGCAAAGTACGACTATTTGCCGATGATACACTAATATACCTAATTGGAGATAACTATGAAGAACTAATACACATTTTAAATAATGAACTAAATGATGTATCAAGATGGCTAAAAATAAATAAGCTTAAATTAAATACAAAAAAAACAAAATGTATGGTGATTGGATACAAGAAGACATCCAGTGAAAGCAAAATTAAAATTGATGGTGAAATTATTGAAAATGTTACTGAAATGAAATACTTAGGAGTTATATTAGATTCGAAACTAAACTTCAATAGACATGCTGAATACACCCAAAAGAAAATTGGCAAAAAGATATCTTTTTTTGGAAGAATTCGGCCAAAAATTTGTAGAAAAACAGCAATCACCATATACAATTCAATTATTGCTCCACACTTCAACTACTGCTCAAGTATACTTTTCCTATGTAACGAAAGAGAACAAAATAAGTTACAAATTCTCCAAAACAGGGCAATGAGAATAATTCTTCGACGAAACAGATTTTCAAAAATTATTAAAATGTTAAAGGAACTAAATTGGTTGACCGTGAAACAGATGCTGACCTTGAACACGATGGTATTTATTCACAAAATATTGAACAACACATTACCAAAATACTTCTCAAATAAAATTTTATACAATAAAGACATTCACAGATATAACACAAGGACGTGCAAGGAAATTAGGTTACAAAAAAAGGACAAAGCGAATACGCAGAACAGTCTACTGTACAAGGGAATGAAGTTGTATAACACACTACCAGAAACTTTAAAGTCCACACCAATTGCAAAAATCAAGATGTATTGTAGGAGCTACATAAAACTTGAAAAAATATAGTGAATATGAAATATTATTATCAATTAGAAATTTGTGAACTTAAATGTACAAATTACTAAAATAAAATTATTATTATTATTATTATTATGAAATATTGTACTCGTATTCTCGCTTGTGTATTTTTAGAAAAGTACAAGTTAGAGATTATATTTCTATACTTACGAAAATTGGTAATCCTTGGTGCAGTAATTCATTTTCACTAAAATCTGGTCGTATATTATAAATCTGAATATACGGCGTGTTGTCTTTATCATCGGTTTTTAATATCATGCGTTTGTTCAGAAACGTGAGCATTTTAAAATATTTTATTTTTATGTCACTCCACTTAATACAAATAAAACATTGATCTGTAGCTTCACCACATATTGACGTTTTCTTCCAAAGACGAAACAGCTTTCATGCATAAAGTGGATAGAGATTTTGTCCAAATTGTTGGAATTATCTAATATTTAGTTTGAGGGATGAAACTGCATACTCAAACATTTTAAGCGCCCTTGAGGTTTAGTTTTAAGATTGATCATTTATGTATATATTATTACGAAATAATACATTAATAGCAGATCCTCTGTTATTACATCATCATCGAAAGAATTCGGTTTCTTTACATTTCTGTTTGTGGAATCAACAACAGTAGTTTTTGTGCGAACGAGTTGAGAGACAATGGCGAGATCATAAAAAAAGTGTTAGTGTTTCGTAAAGATATGGCGTTCTGAACACTTGGCCACGATTTCCTTTGTAATTTTTATCATAACGAATCCTGACACAATTCTGAAAAAAATGTTTTTCGTCAGGCGGAGCCTTCTTTGCACTTAATATTACACAGAAAAATAAAGAAAAACAGTTATCAAACAATAACATGATAATAAAATTATTATTGTATCTTTGTAACTGTATTCTGTTGGATTCAAAACAGTTTTTTTTCACATTTAATGAACAATACAATATTATTTGTCGCAGAAGTCTGCAATAACAAAATTCTGGGTTCGAAAAAAATACGTTGTCGAAGATTAATTAAACATGTTCCTGTTTCAAGAGAACTAATTTGAGATCCGATGAACAAATATCACGAAAAGACCAGTGGTAAAGGTATAAAAACAAAGATTTCAGAAAATAATACATTTTATGACTTTGTGGGTGATAGTCAAAATAATGAGACCAATGGAGAAGTTTTCTTGAATTCCTCACTCCTAAAATATTGTTAATCTATACCCAATATTTTTTTCTGAACATATCCCGCACAGCATTCTCTTGGGTGTTCCTTACGGTCCATGACAGTTGATCCGCCAACAATTGGCCTCCTAGCATACTCATACACAATATGCAGTTAATTTAGGGAAAATACGGGATATCTTATTACACAAAATATAACTAAGTGACACCGAAAGGATGTGCTGGGAGGATGTACCTACGAATAACAAAGTATGAAATATATTTTCATGAAAATGCATCAACGAAAAATCTACTTGTCTTTACCTAAACTGTGTAAACCAACGCATAAGTACAAAAAATCAACACTGTATAAACACTGAGGGAGATCTTTTGATCTTTTCAGCAGGAACATCGCCTTGTGCCGCAGTGGGAGGGATGGATTCACATGTCCGTCACTCCTGCAGACACTGACCCCCAGGTTACTACCCACCAAGGGCGGCTTGTTGCACAATATGTTCGTGTGCAGCACTTTATATTATAATGCATTTTTTCCTCAGGGCCTTCTGTGGAGCTAATATAAAAAATACTTTATGTTATTAAAATTTATTCCAGAAGTCTTGCATAATTCGTGGTAAAACAAAATATCAGCAAGTAAAAAAAAATACAGAATAGGAATGAAAAATTACTAATCAGGAATTATGCCAAGAGTCGTTTATGGGGGATATATGAATCAATATACTAACAGAAAACTTACTAGGAGAATATCAGGCAGGTTTCAGCAGGTGGAGATCCACCACTGATCAACTCTTCACTACTCGACAAATCCTGACAAAATGCTGGGAATTCGATAGAGACATTTTTTTTTATTTTATAGATATATAGTACAGTGGTTTTATATAAATTATATATCGGTACACAAATGATTTATAATTGCAATCTCACCAAAGAAGAAACTAGTTCTTGTGCTTGATGAGCGAGTTACACTAATTATAACAGAAATAGAATAACATTATGCAATAGGTAAATATATAATGGGAACAATTGAACTGGATTATCTATAAGTGTGGGTGTACATACATGGGATACGGTTACATACTAAAATAT